>CM043704.1:21846038-23321038 GCA_023935145.1 Bretschneidera sinensis
TCTTGTTTCCTTGATCTCAACTTGCTTATTTAATTTCGTTATTTTAAACTCTCTAGTTCAATAATTCATTCTCATTCGAATTATCAAATAGATTATAGTTTAATAAATTTGGGTACTTATTAGTAATTTTTCAATCCTCGTGGGACGATACTCTTACTCATTCACTTTATTAATTGTTACAATTCGTGCACTTGCAATTTCAATCAACATGGTAGCATTCACAATTTTGTCCTGGACAAAATTGCTAAGATGCTAAGATGACCTATCAGACTTTGCAAACCTTTCAGAGTTTAGATTGACAATGGGAAGTTCTTTACCTGCAATCACTGGTGTCGTTAGGTAGTTCAATATCTCCAACATAACATGTTTACTTTTGATGTGTTCTTACTTCTTATTGAGGGATCTAATTTAGTTTTGGCCATTTAATGGCTTGAATTATTGGGTCTAATTGTTATAATTATAAATGGCAAACAATGGACTTTGAATGGCAAGGGAATAAGGTTCATTTAGTATGAGAAACTCAATTAAACCCTTAGGAGATTAGTTTGAGATGCTTAAATAAAGTAGCCATAACTGAAGGAATAGCTTCTTGTTTTCAAGTTGTACCTATTGATTCCTTAGGAGCTCACAGCGGAAGGAGGACAACTCCTCTAGAAGGTGTTGGTACTAAGTGGACCTCATGTCTGGCTGCTCTTTCTCCCACGTCGGGCTCAGTGTCGGGTGCTCGGTGTCCGTAGGATCATCCACCACAGATTCAATAGCTGGGACATGCACCCGAGGTCCTCAGGGCATATAGGACTAGCTAAGGCTCCATTCGGCTCTCCCAAATAACGAGTGGGTACTGACTGGTCCATCGACAGAGGAGCCCTTGATCCCCTTCTTCTTGAAGATGTGGCTTAGTAGAAAGGGAAAGGGGAGCCCCCATGCATTAGCCATGGAGGTCTGACGGCTGTGCACATAGTCCCAAAACTTGTGCATCTGCCTCCATATTATGGATTGTATGGAGTACCAGTGACCCCGATGAAAGGTGTATAGGGCTTGTATGAACTAATCCTTCTTCCTAATCTTGTGCCCCAAAGGGCACACATTGCGCAGAAGGATGGAGTTTACTAGCCATAGGCGGGGAGGCAACTTCGACCAGCTCCCTGCATTGTTGTACCATCCGCATACTAGCCCGTACACATATCCTCGATGATGTGGGGTAGAGGAAATTGGTCTAGCTGCTTCTCTATATGGCTATCCTCCGGAGGGGACTCATTATAGCAGTGGAGGGCAGTGGCGATGTCTGCAGTGGTCAGCTTAATGAATCTGCCTTGGACTAAGGAGGATAGGATCTCTGGTCGGGTGCAGTCATAGGTCAGGTTCTCGTAGAAGCTGACCAAGAATCTAGTATAAGCAGTTGAGCAAACTGGCTTGAACAGCTGCTTGAGTCCTCGGGCTTTGAATTCTTGGACTGCCCATCTCGTGGCGTCCAAGCTCTTGAAATCCCCATCTATGTTGAATGTAGTCTCGAACAGTATTTCTCATTGTTCAAAACTAGGCCGTGTGGATTAGGAGCGGCTACTGGAGGCTCGGGAACTGGAGGCCATTTGTTTAGGCCTGATAGTGCAGCTTCTGGTGTGAGTGCGCTCGATCATAGTTGATGGTGCGTTTGATCACACAGATTGAAGTGCGCTCGATCGCACTCGTTCAGACAATTTGTCGAACAATTTTTGTGCGACAGAAACTTGAAGCTGTAGAAATCACACGAACTCGATCCCAACCTCCTGTATACATGAAATAAAACAACAAACACATGAGATAAATATATAATAGGATGAAAATATAAATTAAAAACCCGTGTGTGATCGTGTGCAAGTAATTAGATCAAAAATGGGTTTTTGCATACCATTTTTTGACTTGGGAAAGTACAGGGCATGTGATTGGGGAAGAGGGATGGTTGTGCTGGTAGTAGGGTGATGTACGGTGGTAGGGTGATGGTTATGGCGGTGCGTCGGTGGTGAGAGGGTGGCTTTGAAGCAAATTTTGTGTAAGACTAGGGCGAGTGTGACAGACAAGGTGAGGGGTGCGCTAGAGCGTAATGTGAGGAAAATAAGTCTTGTGAGCTGAGTGTGATTAAAAACCCTCACGTGCATTCTTTGCCCCAAGTGCGTTGGAGCGCATGGAGTAGTGCGCTCGATCGCACTAGTGCGCAAGTATGTGATGAGGTGCGCTCGCGCACTATGGAGCACAGGAGATGTGCGCTCGAGCACACTGTGTGGTGCGCTCGAGCGCAAGGCAGCAAGTCTATAAAATCGAAACCTTACCAAGACTAAAATAATAAGTTTAGAACAATACAACCATACCGTACTTTAGTGGCCTCAGTACCACTAACCTCGATAGAGACGCTTGAGCTATATGGTTATGAAAGTGGGAATTGCTCAAGCGCTCTCTATAGTAGCTTTAGTACTACTCTCTTTGAAGGAGGCACTTAGAGCCCACCTCATGTGGTTCAAGTGCCCTTGACAGCTGCTTTATCTCTAATTTTTGTGCCTGGACAATGGAAGAGAGAAAAGTAATGTTAGTAGGCTCAGGAGGTTTAACTGGAGGAATAAACTTACTTTGATGCTTTGGTGTGGCCTTCAGGGGGTGCGTAGTGTTATTGATGTCCTTAATCACATCGTCATCCTCTGGCTCAATCAAATCTTGTGACACCATGGTTGAGGGTGGTCTCCAATGGATCAATGTGATGGACTTGAGAAACTTTCTCAACAACACCTTGCATCAAGCTTACATTAGAACATTCCATATCAGTTTCGGGTGAATTCATTGTATCAAATATTTTAAATTCTATCTCCTCACCATTTACCTTCATGGTGACAATACCCTTTTTTACACTAATATTTGTATCAGCAGTTATCATAAAGGGTCTTCTTAAGATTACGGGTAAAGGTAATGGCATAAGACATTCTTCTATATCCAATACAATAAAATCAGCAGGTAAAATAAATTTACCTACTACCACCAAAACATCCTCAAGAATGCCTTTTGGTCGTTTGATGCTCCTGTCAACCAATTGCAAGGTGATGGATGTTGGTTGAAGGTCCCCCAAACCTAGTGTCTCGAATACACTGTATGGCAGCAGGTTGACACTCGCTCCTATATCCAATGGATGCTTAAATAGCTGGTCACCTATCCTGCAAGGAATAGTGAAACTACCTGGATCTTTTAGTTTTGGTGGTAGTTTCCTTAAAAGCACAACACTTACCTCTTCAGTTAAGGCTACCGTCTCATGCTCTTGAAACTTCCTTTTATTAGTGTAACATTCTTTCAAAAATTTAGCATATGTAGGAATTTGTTTAATTGCATCTAATAAAGGAATGTTAATCTCTACTGTTCTTAGAATTCCGAAAATGTCAATCAATTTAGTCTCTTTCTTTGGCTTTACTAACCTTTGAGGGAATGCTGGTGCATTCATCTTCTCCATCTCACTTACCTTAGATGTGGATGCTTTGTTTGGAGATGCTTGTGTAGGCTTATCAATGCCTATGATCTTACCACTTCTTAGGGTTGTCACAGTATTCAGTTGCTGATGTTCTCTTAGATTAGGTATTGGTTAGGCTGGAAGCTCTCCTTGCTTTCTACTACTTAGTTCCTTGGCCAGCTGCTATATTTGTACCTCTAGTCCTTGAATGGCTTGTTCATGTTTTGCAGTGGTTTGTCTCATCTCAGTTCGAAATTGTCTTGTTTCTGCTATGAACTGTTCTTGTGAATTCATCAGCTATTGGTGTTGGGATACTAACTATTATTGTGGAGTTGCTAGTTGCCTCACAAGACTCTCTAGGTCATTTTTCTTTGGTTCGAGAATAGAGTAGGCTACTGGTTGGGAGTTTCTTTGCTGCCCTTGACTGTTCTAATTGGTGCTCCATAAAAAATTTGGGTGATTCCGCCATCCAGGGCTGTAGGTGTTTGCATATGAATTGTTCTTTGGCAGATAGTTATTTGGTCCCACAAAATTTGCTTGCTCGAGGTCTGCAGATGAATACAAAGGACATGTCTCAGTATTATGATCAAATTGGGAACATATCGCACATACCTGGAGTGGTGTAGCTGGTGGATTAGGTGATGCATTCTAAGCAGCCATGGCTTTAACTAGCAGATCTAGTTTCCTCTCTATAGTAGCTATTTGGGTAGAAGATCCTCCATTTAGGTTCACCTCATACATACCTTTGCTCTTGGTTCCATGCCTACCTCGAGAGGAGAATTGTGTGTGATCACTTAAGGTCTCGAATAGCTCTATGGCTTCCTCGCTGTTTTTCTCCATTAGCATTCCTCCACAACCTGAATCCACAATGCTTTTATTAGTATCACTTAAACCTTCATAGAAAGCTTGTACCAGTTCATCCTAAGGTAGATTGTGATGTGGGATTTGAGTAGCAGGTCATTGAAATGTCCCCATGCGTCAAAGAATAGGTCTTCATCCTTTTGTTGGAAAGACTGAATCTCCTTCCTCATTTGCCTCGTCTTTTGGGCTGGGAAAAACTTATTAGGAATTTGCTGTCCAACTCCTCCCAAGTGTGGATAGAAACTGCAAGCAATGAATTATGCCATAGTTTAGCATTATCTTTTAAGGAAAAAGAGAAAAGAATTAACCTGATTCCTTCTTGGTCTAAGCCTCGAATGTGCTAGAACTTGCAAAGATCGAAGAACTCTCGAAGGTGTAGGTGTGGATCCTCATTAGGTGTACCCCTAAAGTGAGTCAATGCACTGAGTATCTGCGGAGATATGTAGTAGTTGCTTTTCACCTCGGGTTGATAAGCAATGCAAGATGGCTGGTCGAGGTTCCGTGGGATGAAGGATTGCTTCATCGGTCTTCGCTCATGTGGTTGTTGATTTTTGATCTGTTCCGCCATTGGTACTTCTTCCTCAATTTCTTCTTCTAACTCTTCAGAGTTGTCTCTAAGCCTTTGTCGGATGGTCCACTCAAGCTTAGTGTCGAGGGGAAAGAACGTTGGATGTCTGGATCGAAGCCCGTGCATGAATCGGTAACAATTACTTCAGTGTAGCAGTTCAACATTGCTGCCTAGGTAACTCTCTGCCTCAAGTGCACTTGATCGCACAGAGGGGTGCGCTCGATCGCAAATGGCACAGAGAGTTCTGCTGTAGTACCTGAAATAGAAAACGAAAAAGAAATAGATTAGGTTTTGATGAAACAAAAATAAAGGTGAATAACAGAGACTTAAAAGAAAAATTAAAACATAATAAATAAACAAAAATTACTAAACTAAACAAAAATAATTCTAGAAAGAAATTTAGCGCAATCCCTGGCAACGGTGTCAAAAATTTGTTAAGCGTTTATCTACCTAAATTAATAAGCAAATAACCGAACTTGTTTTACTTGCAAGTGCACAAGGTCTACAGTAGCATAGTGTGCGAGTGCGAGATCATTTCCACAGGGATTGGTGAATTTCGATTTAGAATTAATTTCACAAAGTAAAAATAGATTAAAATATTGAGTCTAGATTAAGAATAATGATAGAAGCGTAGGGACTTGGTATCCACCACTAATCATGCTACCCCACGCAAATAATATGCCAATGCTCTACTCATGCTATGAATACTTACTGGTTGTCAACCTAAGGGCTTGGTCCACTCCTTAGGCTATTGATTTCCCTATGCAACGAGTTAGATATGGTGTATACTCTAACTCTTTTCTCTCTTAAGGGATTCAACATGGCGTATACTGAGTTGTTCCTTAAGAGAGCATAAGGTCTGTGGAAATCGACAACCACACAAGACCTAGGGCTTGGTCCGCTCCCGGTTTCCCATGTTGATTAACCCAAGAATCCGGATAAGATATCTTTTGTTACTATTGTTGAACCCAGGACTCGGTCATCCAAATTGATTCAACTAACTAATCCATACCACATGCATACGTTGATCAGACACACACATATGAGGAATTTAAATAACCACAAGCATTAATCAAATCAAGAATCACAGTATAAATATTGCAAAGGCACCAATACTGAATTATAGGTTAAACATAATTAGGGTTTCAACCAAGCCCTTACTAGTGTTTAGTTACACATGCTAAGTATTCTGAACATTATAACCATAACTAAACTAAAGAGAAAGATAAAACCCAAAGAATGCTATGGAGACGAGTCGTCAATTCCTCTCCAAGCTTACAACTTCAAGCAAAATCAAAAGGTAAAATCCAAAGTTAATCAAAAGTTTATTTTCTGTGTTTTACAAGTCTATATATAGGGTTCAAGGGAGTCCTAAAACCCTAATTTCCAATTTGAGAACCAGAGACTTCTTTCCAAAATTGGCTTTGCCGCCTCTCTACAAGTGTGTGCTCGATCGCGAGCTTCTACACTCAAGCGCATGTCTGTGTTCGATCACTCTAAGTATGCGCACGAGTGCCTGTGTGCTCGATCACAAGAGAGGTGCGCTCGAGTGCACCTTGCTGGTTGCAGATCTTCACTTTTTATTCCTTAGAGCTCTAAAATGTCTTCTTTTCTTGAAAGACCTATGAAAAACACAGAAAACATGAAAATGAAGTAGAATCTACTAAAATAGATAAACAAAGAGCCTAACAAGTGTAAATTAAGAGCCTTAAATACGACTATTTAAGCACTTATCATATGATAACCAGTCATTGGAGTCATCTTCCTATTTGGAGTAAGGTCCAGATGGTAAGAACTAAAACTAACTTGGTATCCTTAGGATTGGTCTTTTTGTGATCTCATGAATTTCTTCTCTTGGTCACTTGCTTGACAACTAAGAAATTCCTCTGAATTCTAGCTAGGGTGAAGAAGACACTAGTAGGAGAGGTCTAAAAAATCATCAGTTCTTTGAAGGCTTATATCTAAATCAAGGATACAAATATTGTAACTATCACTTCCTAACTCCTCCTAGACATAGTCATTCACATGGACAAATTTGGTTTTGTTTTGATAATTTTATACTTATCAGTTATTTCCTTTTATATAGGCTTGACTCAAGGCAGAGCTGGAGCAAGAGTGAGCCCAGGCCCATTTTGGGTCTTAGACCACGCTTATGCTCTCTTCTAGTACTGAGGATGATGAAGGTAGCCACATTGAGTCAGAGACAAGAACCAAGAGAGGAGCAGACCCATTTGGCAAGAGGCCATGCGAATCTCAAGCAAAAATTTTTTAGGATCTTTTACTTAATTTTATGGGATGTAAAAATAGTATATGCAATATTTGTCTTAGATTTTTGCAGATATTTGGTGGATGCATGGATAATTTTATGTGGTTTTTTGGGTGGAATAATAAATGATTTTTAGGAATGCAAATTTTCTTTTCAATGATTGAATGAAGTATAAGGAGTTTGTTTACATGTCTATAGGTGAAAATATGCTTGTATGGATGTTTAGATAGGTCATGGGAAGTGAAATGATGGGAAAATAGCAAAAAGCTAGAATTTTGCAGTTTATGTAAGTAAGAGCCGATCGGCTGGTCAACTCGGCCAATCGATCTTTTGACCTGATCAATTAGTTTAAGGACTAGACCAATCGGTCCCTTTATGCAGAAAAATATGCAGTTCGATTTCTTTTCATTTTTGCTCATGTTTAACTTTTAAAAGGCCAAAACCACCTCTGCTCATTTTTGAACTTTCCCAAAAAGCAAGTCTTAGAACCTATATTCTTTTTATCTCACAAATCAAATTAAAACTCTACGGAAGCAAAGAGATAAAAATAACATACTGTTTGGAAGATGAAAAGATTACAAGAGAAGCTATATTACTGAAAAATTCTCGAATCCTCGATCAAAGCTCGAAAACTTAGAAGACTTGGTGAGACTTACTATTTTCTATCAAAAATAAGGTTTCAAGAAGGTTTAGATGTTTCTTCAAGTGTAAAAAGTAATTTAAATCGTGAGTTTGGGTATCTATAACACCCCTGACCTCATTATTATTGAGTATCAATCAGTAGAACCTCGCTACCAATCAGTAGGTTAGTAGTACTGATCAGTACCTGCTTGAAATCCAACCATTTTGGGCCTTTTTAAGCCCATTTTATCAGCCTATGGCCAAGTCAAACTCATAAACTTTCACCTAATCAAATCCTAGTCTACGGACCAAAATCTAAATTGAGCCTTTCTAACAGTTATACACCATAAATCCTTCTTAAGGCAAGATATAAGCCCTCATTTTCTATTTTGAGGCAAACATCAGCCCTCATTTCCATGATAATCATGTAAGCCCTTATTATCTCTTAAGTCAAGATATAAGCCCTCACTTTTTTTCTTGAGGTAGATGTAAGAACTCGTTTCCTATGGCAATCATGTACGCCCTTACTTTCCCTTTTTGAGACAAGATATAAACCCTCACTTTCATTCTTTTGGCAGACATAAGCCATCATTTCTAAGGCAATCACTTAAGAACTTACCTATTTGTGAGGCAAGCTATAAGCCTCTATTCTTCATTTTTACTGATGTTGGGCTCCAAAAATGCCATTTAAAATCATTTTGGGCTAAAGACCAAACCAAAAGGTCTGCTTAGAACATAGAAACCAATAGGTTGTTTAAAGGTACCGATCGACACCCTTTGAGCACCAATCGGTACTTACATTATAGATCTTTTTCTTCAAAGCTCAGCTTCATCTGCATGATTTGGCCTTCAATAGAGGTTACATATGATCTCTTTAACCTCGGCCAACAGGTCATTCACCACAAGTAATCTCCTTATTTCCTTATTACACCATTGTCTCCTATGTTCACCTATAAATACTCCCCTCTTACCCTTCAAGAACAACATCATTAGCAAGAAAGGCCAAAACTATATAGTTTTCTTCACAAATACATTTAGGTCGAAATCTGTAATAGGTTGGGTCTCTAAACATTACCATCCCTTTAAAAAAATTTACTAGCCAAACTTCCATTTTTGAGTAATTGGTTTTACTACAAGAGCAAGACAAAGTTCTCATGATCGTCCAATTTTCTCAAGAGCAGAGGGGATATCTGAGGGCAATCAACTACACGTGAATCTCTCTTCATTTTGAGGTTAGTAATCCTTTTTTTTTTTCCTTTACTAGTGTTTATTTCTATTTTCTTAAGTTGTTTTAAGCTTTTGTTGTTATTGTTTCTCTTACACAAAATGTTTCCTATTTCAATCTTTTGACCTCCATGAAATCATCTTTTGGTACTCTAAATAATGATTTTTAAAATAATAAAATCATCTATAAGGAAATGATTTTCTATTATGGGCATGCCAATTTAGTTTGCATTATTTCTTTTAACTAAGGTTAATCATGGAGATGGTATGTCATGTTGATTCAAATAAAAGATGCTAAAAAGAATTCTATATGCTTAGAATCACATGTATTAAACTTGTTTTGAAGTTTTTGCCCAATAAACTGCAATCTGTATAAATGAAATCGATTAGCACCCCGATGTGGCCAATCATAAGATCTTTACTACCAGGGCTATCCATTAGTGGTTGATTGGCAGAGATAATAAATCTGTTTAATTTTGTTATGTTGGTTCATTTATGTTATGATTGTACTAATTCTGCACCTACATGCACCTAGAGTTTGTTATCTTGTTTTTTTTTTTATTATGTTGAAATGCACCTTACTTTCTTATGTATTAATTCTTTAAATTTTCCTATTATTTTTTGTTTGAAAAGCATGTGATTAAAGTAAAATCATAGTCCTTAGGAGGACAATACTATCCAACTAACAATGTGGGGTTAGTAATCTCTTATACATATATGCTCATCTTTAATATGTGATGTTTGACATAATTATGGTTGTTTAAACTATAAGTGTTTACGATTGTATGCTAATGTATGGTGAGATGATTTAAATTAAAAGTTAAGCATTTTTTAAGAACATAGAGGTCTAAACTTTGTTCTAAACAAAGGGAAGAGCTTTAGTTACTCATCTTGCACCCAAATTTTCCTATCTCAGAAGCTGGTGCATAGACCAATGATAAGGGATTTAGCCCCTTTCAAGGTCAAATGACATTCCCATCCTCTATCATTACTTTGTATTTGGATGGCATAAGACCAATGTGGGAAATATACCCTAACCTAGAAGAGTTCCCCTAAAGGGAATCCCCTACTAATTGACAAAGGGCGATGCAGGGCGAGGCACCCACAACTAGCGACTCCGTTAGGAAGATTTAACTTTAAGTGTTTTTGAGAAAATTTTAATTTTTTAACTTAATTTATTTTAACATACTTCACTTCACACACTAGCACTTACCTTTTCTCACAACGGATTGAATTGGGTCTTGATATCCACCTAGTATCTTGGTGTGAACCTAATTTGCTTACGTCAGCCCTTGGTGTGTGACAAGATCCACCTAGTCTATGTCAAGGTTACAAAGGCTTATCCCCAAGTTTGTATTCTTGTGGTCTACATATTAGGCCACTCAAAGAGCATGAAGGCATTATTTTAGCTATGGGGTACTTGAGCCATCCAAAGTTATAATGTGAAGCCAACCCAATAGAGAACCATAGATCCTTCCTTCTAGGTAAAGAACCCTCTCTATCCCTTTGCTTTCTTGGTTGAATATGGTTGACCTAACCTCACATGTCTAAAGATAATAAACCAGTTGTTTGATAACATGTTTGGGTGTCTGTTTTTCTTTTCTTTTCTTTCCTTTTCTTTTTTTGTTTGTTTGGTATCTTACTTGCTTATACTAAAATCAAGCCTTAGAAGAATTAAGAAGAATTAACCCTTGAATCAAAATATGACTTATTCTAGAAGAAGACTCATCTTTTAGTTAAATATTTTTTGTTTGACTTCATCAACGATTCAATTAAGAGGAGAAGGAAAATGGTTTTTGGGCATCATCCAAAATTTCTAATGTAAATTTAAATGGACTCAAAAGGAAGCCTAAGGATAAAGTAGAAGGATTCGAAGAAGGTCTTACTTTTGATTCACTTTTAATTACTTGAGCCTTTTGAATGACTTACGAATTGCTTTTGGGCTTGACTTTCTTAGAAAACTTGTTGATAACAAACCAACAACATTTAACTTTGAGATAAACGACTTTTGGGGTCAACTATTTTATTAGAAATTAATCAAATAGGATCCATTCCAAATGTGATTATGTTTCAAAACTATTTTGGCTAAAAGGACTTATTGACAAGTGGATTTTGACATATTTAATTGGCCTTTGGACGCAAAACTGAAACTTATTAATAATATCAAATTAATACTATGGATAAGTAAGCATAACAAGAGGCTCCAAATCAAACATAGACATAAATGGGCTTTCTTTTCTTTTCTTTTTGCATTTAAAGTGATAGTAGTATGCCCTACAAGTCAATAGCATTTGATGTTATAGACATATTACTTATAATTAATCTTATTCATTTATTGATAATAAAATATTATTATTGGCATTTAGCTTATTTATCATGTTCACTATAAATCAGTGTATGTGCATTACATGATAAAGCTCATAGAATAAGAGCAATGGAAATAAGCACCAAGATGAGATTGTGCTAGTGAGACATATTTCCTAAATCTTTATTCTTAAATGTTCCTAATCACAAGATCACTAAGAAGGTCATTAGTGAATCCGGATAGATTAGTATATACTATATTTTCTCAAGGAGTTGAAAGTGATTTATCTCACAGTCACTAGTGTGTGAGATACTAAAACAAGTTATGTAGGTGCTTCTTAGAGAATAAGTACATTGACTTGACTCAAATAAGAAATTCCTAATAGACATTTTACTAGTTGTTAATAGGAATTCTTATGTTGCAGTTGTACAAGTGATCCTTAGACTTGAGGTACCATTGAAAAATGTGTATGGGTTATCTATCTTATTTTTAGGAAGATATAACAAATTTAACCATAGGGCCCACTTAAGTAGCTCTCTAAAGGGCTGTAAATCTTTGTTATGCTTGACACATATCAAGCAATGCGTAATCCAACCCTTAATGGGCCAAGCCCATTTGGCCCAAAATCACTTAAGCCCTATTCAAATCCTAAAGAAAAAACTTGATTTTATTGACTCCAAAATGTGGTTCTAATTAGAAATTCATAACCTACAAAAAATTATTGGCTTAGATGGCAATTTTCACATTAAATTGTGGTCATTTGCCTATTCAAATTCATCATCAAATCTAAACTAGTTATAGTTCAATTTTTATCAATGATAATTCAAACAAGCCCTAAAGACACTACTTATGCAAATAATTTCCGTACATATTTATATTATATGCTTATGTGTGTATGAAAGTTCTTGGATCTCACATATAAATTCATGTATGAATGAGATATGAATGTAGTGATGATGAGAGTCATAAAATGCATCTAAACAATACTTAATTGTTATCATTTTAGGGTTGATCTAGGTTTTAATTGCACTTTTATACGTTAACAACTCTAAAGTATCATTCTTGGATCATTGATCTATTTCGGTGCATTTTCAGGTACTTTAAGATCAAAAGAGGAGGAAAAGTTATCATTGCTTGAAGCACAAAGACTCGAGGCATACTAGAGTGAAGGAATACTTCCGAAAGGACAAGATGGAGGGCTTAAAAGAGCAATAGCTGCTGCCTACATTGGAAAGGAGTTTCACTAAATTACGAGAATTGCCCGTACAGATCAATCATCTTTGAAAATTAAATTGTATTGATACACGAAGAACCAAGAGATGGGCCATAATTCTTAGAAATATCCGGAAGTCTATTTTTTGGTGAATTTTACGGTTCGTCAAAAGGAGTTTTCTAGAGAAAGTTACGGCAGTTTAAGTAGACAAAGGTCAGTCTGTGCTGGCTGTGCGAGATTTTAGTGTGATTTTGGGCTTAAATCCCACATCCCACATCGGATTGGAAACACATTACACTCGTGGTATTTCCCTATAAAAGGCCTACTCCACTTCAGCTTTGAGGATCAATCGGAGCTCATCTGAAATCATCAGAGAGTGACTCCAAAGGGCCTTTAGGAGCAATCCGAAAGTAAAAATTTGGAGGCAAGCTGAGAAATCTCCGAAGCTTTCGCTACCAAGGAGGAGATGATCGTTGGGAGGCCGAAGGCAACTCAAGGAAGCATGAGCTCCATGGCCAGCTAGTTTCCAAGCAAGGCGAAGGGATGAATCCCTAGGTGTAGTTGTTCTTATTTTTCTTTATTTGATTCGGTTGTAGTTGGATATTATTTTCGTTAAACATTGTTATGTTTTATTCTTAATTTAATTAGTAGATTTATTATTACTCCGGTGATTGCATGCTTCTTTTCCATATAAGTTCAGTCATGCTTTTCTTATGTGTACCTATTTGGGTGTGATTGAGTCTGGTAGATCTATTTTATAGATTTTTCCATTGCTACGGTATTGTCATTTAGATATATTGTCGTCTCTTGATAATTTATAAGTTAGGTCATGTGTGCTAGAAAGTAAAGAAGATTTCATAACAATTACATTAGGTTTTATAAATGCACTTTAATTGAATATTTGCCGATTGCCTGTTTGGGATGTGAAACTTGCAATCGAGATAAAAACAGTTGAATCAAGTTGGGATTAGGGAAACGAACCTAGGGAGGATTTTCGGAACCTTGTTGTTTCTTTATTATATTATCCTTCACACTATTTTCACACAATTCAAATTCTTTCAATCAATATTTTATCGTCTGTGTTAAAATTCACACCTTCTTTTGTAATTAACTTGTTTTCCTGTGGAATCGACACCCTAAAGCTGTACTACAATAACCGCATTATGTTTTGGGCGTAATCAAGTGACATTCATGTATGCATCATATCAAGAGCACATAGCACACTAACTATGAGACCTAAGAACTTTCATACACATATGAGCATATAATATGAATGAGTATGAGAAGTACTTGCATAAGTAGTGTTTTAAGGGTTTATTTCAATCATTATCGATAAAGAGTGAACTATGACTAGTTTAGATTTTTCTATAAATTTTAATAGCTAAATAGTCATGGTTTAATGTGAAAATTGATCTCTAAGTCTAGAATTTCATGTAGATTATGAATTTATAATTAGAATCACACTCTAGAATCAAGAAGATCAAGTTTTTCTTTGGGCTTTGAATTGGGCCTTAAATTGGATTGGGCCTACTAGGGGTTATTTTTTCCATTGTTTGAAATGTGTCAACCATGATAAGGCTTTCAGCATCTTTAGAGAGCAGCTTAAGTGAGCCCAATGACCAAATCAATATATATCTTCAAATAAATCATAAAATAAAAAATAAGAAGAAAAAAAAAAGATAAAAGAGAGAGAAAGAACATAGGAGGTCTGGGTGTTGAAGATTATGATTGAAAAATTTAGTATGAAGAAGTTATTTCACAATTATTGCAAGGTTCTTGGTGTTTAACACTTTTACCGATTCCTTTTCAAGAGATTTTGAAATTTTATGTTAAGGTAAGGTTTCTAACAGGCATCGAGTTTCTTTATGTTCTTTATGATTTAATGAATGAATTATATGTTGAATTCTTGCAAAGAATACTTGCGATCATGCTTTGTTATAGTTTGAAATAACATAGGTCAAAACTAGATTGAGTAGATATAGGTTTTTTTATAGGTCTGTATATTGTGCTTCCATTATGAAATGAACATAATATTTTAGTATGTTATATTTATACATATCTAGAGATTTCATACCGAAATTTAATTCAATTGGATGTCTAGAAGTTAGTCTATTACTAGACTTAATGATGTTACATTCTAGAAATCTTAATCTAAGCAAATTTCATAATTCAACTATAAGTTAATGTATCTCGATCATTTTAAATCAAATTAAATGATTCTTAAGTCTACATTAAATCTATAGAAGTCTAGTTTTATATTGTTTTGAATCACCTAGAAATGATTTGTAATGAGTAAGACAATGACATTTTAGTGGACTATGTTCAAGCATGGCAGATTTATTTAGTTATTGTTTGTATCGATGAATGCACATGTGTGTGTCTTTGTGCATGTGTGTAAATGAAGGGGAGTTATTGACACTGAATGAAGAAGTATTGTTTAAGGGATGCATGTTGGGACATGTCCTAATAGGTTGACCTCCCTATTGGGTGTGCATCGTGCATGATGTTACACTATTGAATATAATTGAATAATTGAACATTTTTTTGGCGTGATACTTGGCTCTGTCCTTACAGCGATTGATTGAACACTATTGAAGTGCTCACGAGGTCCCTACTAGATCAATCGAAATCTTTGTTTGATCAACTTAGGCATTGTAGGATCGCTTTGGACCAAAGTGAGGTGGGATAGAATTGATTGGTATGGAGAGTATCCTTTTAAGTTTACTTAGTAATGCATTGCATATGATTGCCTAAAGTAGTTGGTTGTAACCACTGGTATAGGACAGTCGATTACTCCCATCTACTTAACCTGTTAGTGTACTATATCTTCTTGATATGATGCATACATGAACATCACTACATTCATATCTCATTCATACATGTAGATCCCTATTGAGACTAGTTGTTTAGCTGACCCATTCTTTGAATGAACTAATTTTTAGATAATGAAGAGAGTGAACAAAAGGAAGCTAGTATAGTGGGGCTAGCTGGGCGAATCTAGAGTTCGACTTATAATAGATTTGGGTATCATTTATATTTTTAAATGGTATGATGGAGTGTTTTGTACTAGTATGTGTGCAAGAGTATTGTGTTTTGTAAAAAGTATTGATCAGTTGTGTAAATTCAAAGATATGTATCAAAGTAAAACATGTTTCAATGTAATAATGCTTCCACGCATATTGATGATTTCTTGTGAACTCTGATTAACCTTTGAGATACTTGTATTGATTTATCGATAGAGGCTTTGCTCACTTATAAAAGAAACTCTATAGGTGAGTAGTCATTGTTGCGTCCTTGCACTCGTTCTCGGGTCGATGAAGTGAAACTACCAAGTTGAGTAGATGCGAGTAATCCACCATCCCATACTGATGGTTACAACCAACTAATCTAAGAAATCATATGAAATGCATTACTAACTAAACTTGAAAGGATAATCTCAATACCTATCAATTCCATCCCACCTCACTTTAGTGCAAACCAATCCTTCAAGGCCTAAGTCGATCAAATAAAGATCTCAATTGATCTAGTAGGGATTTCGCATGCACTTCAATAGTGTTCAATCAATAATTGTAAGGATGGAGTCAAATATCATGTCCGAGCAATGTTCAATCATTCACTAACAATCAATCCATCCACCTAAACCTCTTACCTCACTTTGATTCAAATCAATCCATTAAAACCTAATCCGATCAACAAAGATCTCAATCGATCTAGTCGAAAACCTTGTGAGCATGTCAATAGCATTCAATCAATCAATGCAAGCATGGATTCAAGTATCTCATCCAAGCAATATTCAATCGTTCACAAACAATCAATAGTATAATGTCATGATCGGTGCACATCCAATAGGAAGGTCAACTTGTTAGGACGTGTCCCAAAATGCATCCATTAAACAATACTTCTTCATTCAATGCCGATAACTACCCTTGATTCACACGCATGCACAATGTAGAGTCTAGAACTTTAATTAACTTATTTTATTCACATGAGTGTATTTCTACGTAAAATCGATGTTTATTTGAAAATAAATTTCAATTAAATTATTATTGAAATTAATAAGAGTTGGAATTTAATAAATAAACTAAGAATAAAATAATAAAAAACACATGTCAAGAGAGGACTACAATTATTTTTTTGAAAGAATGTAGGAAAAACTAAGTAAATTTGGAATCTTAGAAAAAAGTGTGGTGAAATGTAAAAGAAATGAAAAATAGAGGACTATTTGGATAATAAAGCTAAAGTTAGATCATATAGAGGAAGGGGGAGACTAGATTTTTGGTGAGAAACTTCTAGAGAGACCGAGAGATAGAAGAGAAACAGAAGTGAAAAGAAGAGGAGAAAAAGAAGGAAAAATATGAGAAATTTGCTCAAAATTAAGGTAAAAATCCATTTTTCTTTAACTTTGATCTTCAAGCATCCTTGTAAACTAAGAATTTAAGTTTGAGTTATGGATTTAAGAAATTTTGAGAAACAATTTAAGTTATTTTGAAGAAAAATGGGTTTTAAACCAAAGTTTATGATTTTGAAGTTTTAGGTTCAAATTTTGGTATGGGTAAGGTTGGTTTTTGTTAATAAAACTATAAGGAACATTTATCCTTGAAGATTTGAAAAGAACAATTAAAATCAAGAAAGATTTTGGAGAAAATTTTGATTTTTCGTGATGAATTTTCTAGAATCAAGGGGCCATAGTCGACTGTGTTGAGTGGATAGTCGACTGTCTGAGGCTTCTAGACCAAAATTCTGGAAAGTTTGGGAACATAATCGACTGTGGAAGATTTCTGGGCGTTTAACAATCGACTATGTTATGCTGATTTTTGAAAAGTTGTGCTTTTTCCTTAAATTTTTTAATGTGAAGCCTCTCTAAAGTAATTGTAATCTTTATATACATTAGAAACATGATTAAAACACCTTTGAATTGCTTAGTATCTATGAGATTAAAATGTTTTTGAAACCCAAAATCGATGATTTAAAAAGGAGAAGAAAAAGAGACATAACTTTGAATTCTTTGATTTTGATTGTGTGTGAAATGCACACATGATATAAAAGTATATAAATACCTCGGGGGTTTGTTAGTATTTTTTAAGTTCGATAATGATGGGATTAAGTGTTAATTACTTCTAGGTGCAAGTGGTAAATATCATTAAAGGACAAATGATGTAGTTTGGGACTAGTTGTGGAGCGCATAGCGAGGTGAGTACACCTTACTCCTAGTAAGCGAGATGACCTAATAATTGATGAATGTGAACTTAAGATACATATATAAATGAACAAAGTTTATAATATGGTCTTGATACGATAAATGATTGGTGTGGTTGGATGTAAATATGTGTAAAAATAAGTTGAATATATATATATATATATGTGTGTGTGTATGTGTGTGTGTGTGTGTGTGTGTGTGTGTGTATATAGTTAAGTTGTGATGTATACAAATAATTTATTTCCATATGGGGTTGTTGAAATATTTTGATTTATTTAATAATGTATTTCCCTGTAGATATGGTGAAAATGTGATGTTAGTATTAAAAGGATTTATGTGAATTGATTATGCTTGAGAATTATTGTGATGTTAATGCTTTTACAATAATGTGATTCATATGATGATTGTGTTGAATGTGAGTGTACGTGTGAGGGTAGGCTCCGCCTAGAAGGGGTGAAATGGGTATGAGCTAGAAGGGGTGAAAGGGGTATGAGGAAATGATAGACTAGTGAGGCCCACTTAAAAGGGGTGAAAGGGTACCAGAGAAATATTGGAATGGTAGGACCCCATCTGAAAGGAGTATAGGAGATCTGAGGATGTATGATGTGATGTTTGACGTACCAGTATGTGGGGAGACGTCCCCGTTGTCTTATAATTAGCCCAGTGAGGGGCGTTGTGTTATGATTAGCCCATTGATGGGCATTTTGTTATGATTAGCTCAGTGAGGGACATTGTGATATGATTAGCCCAGTGAAGGGCAATGAAATGAAATGAGGGAGATTAAATGAATCGAGACACGATCATGCATTGCATCACATTTCACATGTGGATTGATGTGATTGGCCTAATAAGGGCCACATTATATGATTGACCCAATAAAGGGTACATGATGTTGAGTTGTGTGATGTGATTATGTTGTACTTGTTGGATTGATTGATTCTGATGAGGAAAGTGTGAGAGTAGTTTGTGAATGATTAACGTGAACATGCTTATGAAAATATTTTGCGATTATAATATGGTCTGTATTACCATTATATGATAGGCTTTCTTTCTTGAATTAAAGATAATGGGAGAAATACAAGGTTGTAATATAAAAGATTTGGGAATCACTTGGAGTCATATGTAAATCAATTGAATGTATAACATGAATTGGTAAATGAAACTAAAAGTTGAATACTTTGAGTAATATGTTACTCAGTGAGCTTTTTGAACTTTTAGGTACCCAAAATTTCTTGGGTCTTTTCGGGTTAGTCTTTCAAAATACGGATCCTTTGGGAACCTATAGTTTCTTATAATCATGTGATATGGATGATGCATGATCCTAGAATAATAATCATAGAATGATCATTATGAGAATACATGTTATCTCTAGGGTAAGAATGATCGTTATTTCTATAATATGCATTCCTAGCATCCCTTGTTGTACACTAACATATCTCCATATGAAACCCATTGTACCCAATTACTACTTACTAAAAATCCACGAATAGAGACATATTAAATAGAATCAAAATATAATAAGTCACATACAAAATAACCATGGTACCTCAAGTCTAAGGATCATATGCACAATTGTAACATAAGAAATACCTATTGACAAGAAAGTAAAACTCCATGTAGATGTTCTTAAGTCGAGTAATGTTCAGTGAATTCATTCACAAATGAGCACCCACATACTTGGTTTAGTGTCTCACACATAAGTGACATTGAGATCAGTCACTTTTCCAACTGAGCAAACATAGCATGTACTAGTCTAACAAGATTACTAATATCCAATTAGTATCCTATGATCAAGAACATTTAAGAATAAATATTTTAGGAAAAATAAAGCTCATTATTATGATCACATCATAATCATATCTCTATTTCTCTTATTCTATGGACTTCATATTATGTATGTAACATTCATATAAATAAACCTTGCCATTATACAATGATAACAATATGAATAAGATTGTTTTAAAAATTATATGCATTAACATCAAATATTATTGGCTTGTAAAGCATACTACTAACAAGTGTCTCACACACTAGTGACCATGAAATCAACCACCCTGAACTCTATGAGGAAATAAGATATGTACTAATTTATCCAGATTCACTAATACTCTTCTTAGTGATACTATGATTAGGAACATTTAAGAATTAAGCTTAAAGAAATACACTTCATTAGCATGATCTTATCATAGTGCCTATTTTCATTGCAAATTCTATAGGCTTTACCATATAAACACATTATTAAAATGGTTGCAATCAAAACATGATAAATATTTTAGTTAGTGGATCTACAATATTATCTGTTGATGAAACTCTTTCAATCTTTATATCTCCTCTTCTAATAATCTTTCTAATTAAATCGAATCCTCACAAGATGTGCTTGGATTTCTAATAAGACCTTGGTTCCTATGCCTGCACAATAGTCTCATTCTTCGTCACAGTATTAGGATACTGGATTTACAATGCCGTGAACCGTTCCAAGCTCAGCGATGAACTTTTTCATCTAAAAAACTTTCTCGCTGCCTCAAATGTGGCAATGTATTTGGCCTTTATGGTCAAATCCACAGTGGTCGCTTGCTTGGAACTTTTCCAGCTCACTGCTTGTAAGAGCCAAGAACTTTCATACATGCGTGAGCATATAATATGAATATGTACAGGAATGAATTGCATAAGTAGTGTGTTAAGGGCTTGTTTAAATCATTATCGATAAAGAGCGAACTATGACTAGTTTAGATTTTACAATGAATTTAAATAGGCAAATGAGAATGGTTGAATGTGAAAATTGACCTCTAAGCCTAAAATATCATGTAGATTATAAATTTCTAATTAGATTCAAATTTTAGAATCAAAAAGACTGAGTTTTTCCTTTGGGATTTAAATTGGGCCTTGAATTGGGCTTGAATGATTTTAGGCCCATTGAGCTTGTCCCGTTAAGGATTGGAATATGTATTGCTTGAAATATGTCAAGGATGACAAGGATTTATAGCCCTTTAGAGAGCTACTTAAGTGAGCTCCACAATCAGATATTGTATATCTTCAAATTAGCCTAAAAATAAAGGAAAATGTGATGAAAAAAAAGGAAGACAAAAGGGAGAAAGAGGAAGAACATGGGAGGTCTAAGTCTTAAAGATTTTGATTGAAAATTTTTGGAAAATTAAGCTTCAAGTTCTTTTACAATTGTTTCTTGGTTCTTGGTGTTCAACACTTTAAATGGTTCAATTTCATGAGATTCTAGAATTTTGTGTTGAGGTGGTTTTTCTACCATGCATCATGTTTATTTATGATCTTTATGATTTATTGAATGATTTATATGTTCAATTCATGTAAATAAGGATTGAAATCATATCTTGATATAGTTTGAAAAAAAATATTTTAAAATTGGATTCAATAGAGACAGTTTTTGTTAGAGGTCCATAAATTGTTATCTTGCTATGCAATTAAGTTAAAATTTTAATACATTATAGTTATACATGTCTAGAGATTTTACGTAAAAGTTAAGCTCACTTAGATGTCTATAAGTTAGTCTATCATTAGACTTGTTTCTGTTGCGCTTTAAAAACTATAATCATGACATATTTCATGGTAAAAATTTATGTTAATATAACTCTATAATTTTAATACTAAATTAAATTATTCTTGAGTATAATGAGTGAGATAACGATATTCTAGTGGACTGTGTTCAAGCATGACAGATTTATTTAGCTACTATTTTTGCCAATAAATGTGTATGTGTATGCCCTTGTGCATGCATGTGAATGGGTAATTATCGGCACTAAATGAAAAAAAAGTATTGTTTAAATGATGCATCCTACTAGGTTAACCTCCTTATTGGGTGTGCACCGTGCACGTCGTTGCACTATTGAATGTTAGTGAACGATTGAACATTGTTTGGGCATGATACTTGACTTTGTCCTTACAATGATGGATTGAATGCTATTGGAATGCTCACAAGGTCCCTACTAGATCAATTGAGATCTTTGTTTGATCGGCTTAGGTCTTGAAGGATCAATTTGGACTAAAGTGAGGTGGGATGTAATTGATTGGTATGGAGAGTATCCTTTCAAGTTTAGTTAGTAATGTATTGCATATGATTGCTTAGAGTAGTTGGTTGTAACAATTGGTATAGGATGGTGGATTACCCGCATCTACTCAACTTGTTAGTGTACTATGTGTTATTGATATGATGCATACATGAACGACACTACATTCATATCTCATTCATATATGCATGTATAAATGTATACTTGCACATATCCATTATAGATCCCTACTGAGCCTAGTTGTTTGGCTAACCCATTCTTTAAATGGCCTGTCTTTTTAGATCTTGAAGATATTGTTCCTTTAAGGAGCCTAGCATAGCGGATTAGCTAAGTGGATTTAGACTTGTATAATAGTAAATAGCTGAGTGTATTATGTTACTTGTAATTAGAGTGAGAAAAAGCAGATTGTTTAAGCATGTGTACAAGAGTATTGTATTATAGAATTGATCAGTTATAGAGGTCTAAAATGATATATTATTGTAAAATATTTTGATGATGCTTCCATATATATATGCATTTGATGATTTCTAGTGCATTCTGATTATCTTTTGAGGTTATGTAGTAATGATTAATCAATGGAGGCTTTGCTCACTTGTAGGGGAAACTCTATACGTGAGTAGTTGCTGCTATGTCCTTATGCTCGTGCTCAGGTCAAAAGCGTGACACTACTCCATCATTTAAAGTGAACACCCATCTAGATATTGACCTACTGTCATATTTTTCTGATTGAAACTAGAGCCTGTGCAGGCTTCAAGTTTCAACTCCTCTCTATTGTGAGTTTTAAATTACTTGCAAGTGCACGAGTCATTTGCAATATAGTGTTGTGCAAGTGCGAGGTCGAATCCACTGGGAATTGCGTTGTGAAAATATATTTTTATCTAAACTAAACCTATTTTAACCTAGTTCCAAATTTTGAGTTGTATTATACAAAGAGTGTAAACTAAACTAAATTGATTTAAAAACAATTGATAAAAACACTAAGGTTTTCTGAATCCACCCCACCAAAATAAAGCATGTATCTTCATGTTCTATATAAAAATAATCTATTAAATCATTCCATGAATCCACCATTATACAAATAACGGCGAATACCCAAACTAAACCAAAACCATCCAATGTATTCGTGTAATTTACAAATCACAATGGATATCCAATCTAATTGGAATGATCCGTCGTATCTGGCAGATGAAACACAAGGAATATCCAATTTAACAATTTAAAAGCAATCAATCATAGGATTTTACTCAAATAATTGAACAAAACATTTATACTAAAAATATTAGAATTGTATCAACAAATCTGAAAAATATTATGTCAAACAATGGCGAGGCTTCATCTTCAACCTTAGATGAAGATTTTAGCCTCTCATAATTATGAAACTAAAGTTCACAATAAAAATTTTGAATATTGAAATTTAAAACTAAAAAAGAAATAAATTAAAATTGACTATACATTGGGAGAATTCCACTAGCTGTTGGGCAGCACTTCCCCTCGTGGTAACAAAGCCTTCGAGATCCACCAGAATGCTAGCAGAAGTCATCCGGATTGCACACCAATTGCTTCAGTGAGGTGGGACTTTTATCGGGAAACTCAAAACGTATTTCAAATTCGATGTGCGATACTGCCCGAGTGCGCTCGATCACAGTCTTGTGCACTCGAGCGCAGGATGGTGCACTGTTTGACCTTTGGCTACTAAAACTGCCATAACTTTCTCTAGAAAAATCATTTTCATGAGCCATAAAATTCCTCATAAAATAGACATCCGGATCTTTCCAAGAATGTATGGCTCATCTCCTGGTTCTTCTTGAATCAATACAGTAAAATCCACAAAACTGACTGATTTTCCACGCAATTCTGGCAATTTTAGTGAAACTCCTTTCAGAGTGCTTGTAAACCTATAAAACAACGGGAACAACTCAAAGTAACAAACTCCTGAGCTAGCAAATGTAAATTAAGGAGCTAAAATATGAAATATTTGGCACTCCTCAAATACCCCCAAACTTATATTTTGCTAGTCCCTTAGCAAAGCAAAATAAAAAACTATATGAAAAATAAAGAACATAAAGATAAGTTCATCACTCATGGTATCCAAAAATTTAAGGAGCACTTAAAACCATGATATTCATTCATGAGCAAGCTTAAAAAGATATAACCCATCTTCACAATGAATAGCAATTTTAAGACCTAATTACTTACAAGAGGCAGGCTAAGACATCACAAGCTTGAATCAATGTAAAGTGAATTAGCATATACAGATGAGGTTTCCAAATAACTTCAATGTACGATGTCTCCATGTCTCAAAATTCATAGAATTTCTCATCAGAATGAACAATGATGCCATAGTTTTATTTTATTTTTTTATTATTATAAGGCTCCGCTATGTTTAGTTCCCTTAAGCTTTCTAATTGACTCATGTATCGAGTATTGAGTCAATGACTCCCAAACCAGATGGTTTTAGAGCATTAGGTGTAAAGACACCCCTAAGGACTTACTAACTCGAGTCAAAAAGGCTACGAAACTAAAATGGCCTTAATGCTACCAAGCAAAATTCCCACCTTTTGACGTGAACACTCACTGCTTACTGAGGCAAGAGGTCCAGTTACTCAGTGGAAAGTTTCGCAATGATCATTATGAATAAAATTCTCACCTTTTGACGTGAACACTCACTGCATACTGAGGTAAGAGGTCCAGTTACTCAGTGAAAAGTTTATTGATGATGATCATTAGAAATATTAGTAGTATTATTTGTTTTTTTTATGCTTTTCTATGCCCAAGTGTTTATCCAACAAGTCATCCACTTTCAGTTAAGACAAGGAAACATACACATTAAAATCACTTGTCATACCTCACACAATTTTGTCCTAATGTGCTCATGTCAGATTAGCTCAAACATGTGTTAATGTGCAATATAGTGTTGTGCAAGTACGAGGTCGAATCCACAGGGAATTGCGTTGTGAAAATATATTTTTATTTAAACTAAACCTATTTTAACCTAGTTCCAAATTTTGAGTTGTATTATGCAAAAAGTATAAACTAAACTAAATTGATTTAAAAACAACTGATAAAAACACTAAGGTTTTATGAATCCACCCCACCAAAGTAAAGCATATATCTTCATGTTCTATATAAAAATAATCTATCAAATCATTCCATGAATCCACCATTATACAAATCATGGCGAATACCCAAATTAAACCAAAACCATCCAATGTATCCGTGTAATTCACAAATCACAATGGATATCCAATCTAATTTGAATGATCCACCATATCCGGCAGATGAAACACAAGAAATATCCAATTTAACAATTCAAAAGTAATCAATCATAAGATTTTACTCAAATAATTGAACAGAACATTTATACTAAAAGTATCAAAATTTTATGAACAAATCTGAAAAATATGCCAAACAATGGCGAGGCTTCATCTTCAACCTTAGATGAAGATTTTAGCCCCTCATAATTATGAAACTAAAGTTCACAATAAAAGTGCTAAACATTGAACTTTAAAACTAAAAAAGAAGTAAATTAAAACTGACTATACATTGGGAGAAATTGCACTCGCTGTTGGGCAGCGCTTCCCCTCGTGGTAGAAAAGCCTTCGAGATCCACCAAAATGCTAGCAGAAGTCCTCCGGATTGCACACCAATTGCTTCAGTGAGGTGGGGATTTTATAGGAAAACTCAATAGTGCAATGTGTTTCAAATTTGATGTGGGATACTGCTCGAGTGCGCTTGATCACAGTCTTGTGCGCTCGAGCGCAGGATGGTGCACTGCCTGACCTTTGTCTACTAAAACTGCCATAACTTTCTCTAGAAAAATCTTTTTTACAAGCTGTTAAATTACCCAGAAAATAGACATCAGGATATTTCCAAGCATATATGGTTCATCTCCTAGTTCTTCCTGAATCAATACAGTGAAATCCACAAAAATGACTGATCTGCCACGCTGAAATCACACACAGCCTGACCTTTGTCTACTAAAACTGCCATAACTTTCTCTAGAAAAATTATTTTTACGAGCCATAAAATTCCTCAGAAAATAGACATCTGGATCTTTCGAAGCATGTATGGATCATCTCTTGGTTCTTCCTGAATCAATACAGTAAAATCCACAAAAATGACTGATCTGCCACGCAATTCTGGTAATTTTAGTGAAACTCCTTTCCTAGTGCTTGTAAACCTGTAAAACAACGAGAACCACTCAAAGTAACAAATTCCTAAGCTAACAAATGTAAATTAAGGAGCCAAAATATGCAATATTTGGCACTCATCACTCTCCTCCATCTACGAGGAGCATATATTTATTTATTCTCAAGAACTTAAGAATATTCTTCGTAGCTATATAGTGACCTTCATCTGTATTGAATTGATTTCTACTCATAACACTTAAAGCATATGCAACATCAGACCTAGTACATAACATGGCATACATGATGGATGCTATTGTCAAGAATATGGTATCATACTCATGTGCTCTCTCTTTTGGTGTCTTTGGGGACATGTCTTTTGAGAGAGTAATTTCATTACTCATCTTAGAATTTTTCATGCTAAACCTCTTTAGCACCTTGTCTATGTTTGTGGATTGGGATAAGCTTAGCTTCCTTTTAGATCTATCTCTATAGATTTTATTCCCCAAAATGTAGGATGCTTCACCCAAATCCTTTATGGCTAAACCTCTTTAGCACCTTGTCTATGTTCGTGGATTGGGATAAGCTTAGCTTCCTTTTAGATCTATCTCTATAGATTTTATTCCCCAAAATGTAGGATGCTTCACCCAAATCCTTTATGGAGAAGTTCTTTGATAGCCAAACTTTGACTGACTGCAACATGCCTACATCATTCCCAATGAGTAGTATATCATCTACGTAAAGCACTAAGAATGTCACAACACTCTCACTGACCTTCTTATACACATATAGTTCATCCTCATTCTTTATGAAATCAAACGATTTGATCATCTTATCAAAACAGATCTCCAACTTTGAGCGGCTTGCTTCACTCCAAAATGAATCTTTGCAACTTGTATACATTGTGGTCTTTACCACTAGACATAAAACCATCAGATTGTGTCATGCACACATCCTATTTCCATTGAGGAAATCAGATGTTACATCCATTTGCCATATCTTATAGTCATGGTATGCTGATATAACAAGAAAAATCTTATTAGATTTAAGCATGGCTACTAGAGAAAAGGTTGCGTTAAAGTTTATCCCTTATCTTTTCTTGAAACCCTTCACTACTAGTCTAGATTTAAGGGTCTCTACCTTTCCATCTACTCCAATCTTTCTCTTAAAGACCCATTTGCATCATATAGGTACTATACCTATAAAGGACTTGTTTTAGATTTTGTGGCCATTACAGATGTTGTTGTAAGAGATGCCTTGGTTTATGATATGAATATTCTTGATGACCGAGCAACTTTGATAGACTTGGTTGGTACGCTCCTTGGAAACTATCCCACTATGCATGTGATATAGCAAGACAAAGAAGAGCACCTAACAAGCTCAGCTCATCCAGCAGCAAGCTCAGTTCCAATAACAGTAGCAACACTAGAGCAGGCTTGTGAGCTGCACTAGTAAACAGCAAAGAAGATGCACCAGTAACTAGTTCAGTAGCTCTTAGAAGGTCTCTTAGACTAAAGAAATTGTAAGGCTGACTTAGAGATAGTAAAAGGAGATAGAAAGCAAGGGATCTGGGTCAGCAAGGTAGTTAGAAAATAGTTAGTGTAACAGAAATTAATTACAAATAGTTAGCTAGCTGTCAGCTGAATTAACAGCATGAGTTAGTAGTTCTTGAAGCATTCTTGTAAATCTGAAGATATATAAATGCTTACAAACTCCTGTATAGAAGTTAAGCAATAAGAACTCAGAACTTTCTCTCTAAAATTCTCTTCTTTTCTCTTCTCCCTTTCTCAAATCTGGGTTCAGGATTTTGAACCTATCAATGTCTTGATACATCCTATATCATTGGTGCTTCCATTGAGCTCCATTCTCATCAGTATCCCCCATTCTATTTTTCTTAATATCTCCCAAATAATTTTCATACTATATCTTTCATGACCACAATGGCTTAAGGACCTCATTTTGCCAAGATTGAAGAGAAAATCAAGTCAATGCAACAGCTACAAATTGCATTGTCCCTTGAAACCAGCTCTGTCAAGAAGACTGTAGAAAATATTGAGGCAAAACCCATGGATATTGTTGATATTTGTCAAAGGTTTAAATATGGTTTAAGGTTTAAACAAGGTTGGAAGAATAAATTTCAGCATGTTAAAAGAGTGCACACAAGTGTGCGCCTCACTTTGGATGTGTGCACACCTCTCCATTCAGCAAGACAAAGAAGTGCGCACAACTGTGAGGGGTCCATCTTCATTGTGTGCTGCAGCCCTCCTCCTCCCAGGCCACAGCACCCAGTAAGGGAGGTGCTAGAGGAAGGCCAGCACCGCACCTCTCCCTCGCCAAGGCCACGGTGCCCAGAAAGTGGTGAAAATGGTGTTTTGCCTAGCGTCACAGCATGCCCTATTCAGTGCCTAGGCGCTAGGCACACTAAGGCACACATATTCCACTTGATTCAGCCTCTTGTTAAGTGCATGGGTACAAGGTTAAAATGCACAGCATCACTTAGGATTGATGGAGGGCCATGGTTGATTGGTCATCAAGATCTAAGGGTGGAGAATGACACTCAAGATTGGTCAAGAAGTTGGTGCACTATATAAAGGGTCACCTAGCTTCATTCTCAAAAACAATGTGATATAAACAGTTGTGACAGAACGTGTGAATAAGAGAACTATATGAGAGTGCAAAGACATAGACATACAAGAGGGACTCATTAGAGAGGTTGGTTGTAAAGAGAGAGATTAGTATAGAAAGGGGATTCAAGGGACTTGTAAGTGGAATTTCCAAGGGGGAAGTTCCAGGGTATCTCAAGACCTTATCACTTTCTTATTCTCTTCTTTGTTTCTTCAAGAACTTGTGGATTCTTGGAGAGGGGTTGCTGTGATTGTAAGAACCACTGATTTAGTGCAAAGAGTTCGGAGGAACTCACGGGGACGTAGGCTATTGCCAAACCTCGATAACAATTGCTTGTCTTCTTTCTTGCTTTGGTTACTGTATCTTTTCTTTACAAGTCATTCTAGACTTGGGTGTTTGGAAGATTACCACCTGAGCATCTTGTCAAAGTGATTTCCAACAGTGGTATCAGAGCTGGAAGAGCTCTGGTGAGAGGGTATCAGAGCAAGAAGAGAAGGTGACGGAGTTAAGACTCCAAGAATCGGAGGTCAACTTCTTGGGTGATTCAAGAACGGAGTTAAGATCTATATCTGATTGTGTTCTTGAGGTGAATCAAGGACAAAGTTAAGATCTATATCTGATCATGTTCTTGAGGTGAATCAAGGACAGAATTAAGATCTATATCTGATCGTGTTCTTGAGGTGAATCAAGGATGGAGTTAAGATCAATATTTGATCGTGTTCTTAAGGTTGATTCAAGAACATAGTAAAGATCGAGATCCGATCGGGTTCTTGAGGTTGATTCAAGAACAGTTTTGAGATCAATCTTTGATCTGTGTTCTTGAGGTTTAGAAGAAGTTAGAAAGCATTTGTGGGTGCTATATGAATCATGGGATCTTCTTCGCAAGATGGGTTCAAATTTTGGTATTGAGAAGTTTGATGGAAAGGGAGATTTTGCCCTTTGGTAGCGGAAGATCAAGGCATTTCTCATGCAACATAAAGTGGACTTCGCTATTGGAGAAGATGATGCTTTTCCAACAAGTGTCACGAAGGACCAGCGGACTGAAATGAAGAAGATGGCATACAGCACCATCTTCCTAAACATGTCGGATAATGTCAAAAGGGAGTGCGGAGACTCGGAAGATCCAGCTATCATATGGAAGAAACTAGATGAGTTGTTTCTTGCCAAGTGATAACTCTGAATAAATCATGTTATTATACTACTTTTAGGCACGTTTTTGGTGTTGATCTTAAGCATTAGAATTATGTTGCATGTGTTTTTAGCAAATTGAGTTTAGTTTTTATTATTCTACTAATAAGTTGTTTTAGTTGGTTTATCAATGCTAAGTCATGGAAATTTATTATGCAGACACTTGCTAGAGCGCTAGAGAGCACTGGAAGGCCAAAATGCACAAAGAAGACAGAAACTCAAGGCTGCAGCGCTGGTAGCTAGCTAAAATTGGACAGAAAGTTGGCGCTGCAGCGCCAGAAAGTTGGAGCTGCAGCGCCAGATTAGGGTTAGAAAGACTTCTTGAAGCTGCAGCGCCGAGAAGTTGGAGCTGCAACGCCAGCCTACAGATTTTGAAAAGTTATAAAAAGAAAACCCTAGTTGAACTCGAAGAGAGCGGTAGAGAGAAGGAAGGAAAACAGAATTTGGAGGAGAGAAGACGAAAGATGAGAGTTGGAGACACTCCGGAAGGCTACGCATCAAGCTTTTAAATCATTCTTCTCTGATTTTGTATTATTCTTATCTATCTATGTTGATGTTTTATAATATGAACATGGTTTGTTTGAATATTATTATGGAGTAGATAATTTTGTGTTAAGGATAGATGGATCCTAAACCTATATCTTGAGTTGTTGTTTGGACAAGTGAAATTTAATGTGTTTTTCAAAGAGTGTGTTTTATTGTTCTTAATGCTTTTTATTATTTTGATTCCTTCTTTGGGCATGGTGATGTGTCGAATAGAGAAGCCTTGCTTTTATGAATGGTTGAACTAATAAATATGATATTGGATTGTTATTTGTGCGAAGGCCAGGGTAAAACATGCCATGAATGGAATAGGAGTAACCGAATAGGGATTCTAGGAAGTTCATGTGGTCTGCTTAAATCGTAACCGAATAGGGAGATTTAACTGAAAGGAATCCATAAACACTTAATGCTTCTTAATTCGAATTAATCTAGAATAGACTTGGAATACGGATATTTGAAGTTAATGATTCTTGAGATTGTGGTTAGACCTGGAATATGGATAACCAATTTATTAGGGATTCTACCATCTTGAAAAACATAGTAAGTGAAACTTGTCCATTCACAACTCTTGTCAATTATGGTTTAGGTGAAGTCGATTCCTTAGCACGTTAGTTCATAAAGTCTTCATTCCAAAGTTTGCAAGTCTTCCTTTATTTACTATTGCGTTTTGTTTTTCCCTTTTAGTTAATTGTTAGTAACCTTTTCTCCGACAATTATTTGTTTGCTCAAATAACAATAAGAGTCGAGTCATAATTTCTATAGTATTTGCTCAGTCCTCGTTGGGAACGATATTTACTCATCATTTTATTACTTGAACGATTAGTGCACTTGCTAGTGTCAATTTCACCGCATCAAGTTTTTGGCGCCGTTGCCGGGGACTGAAATAAAATATTACATTCATTGTGATTCTGCTAGTTAATTTGAGAGTTTATTAATTTGGTTTTTAAGTCTATTTTGGCAGGGTTTTTGTTACTAGTGCATGACACGTACTAGTGGGAGAATACTTGCGGAATTGAATCCAGAGATTGAGCGCACTTTTCACACTTTGAGAAGAGTAGCACCAGTAACAGTTGACACAATGGCAGAAGGAAACAATGCAGAGGTGCAACGTGCACTGTGGGATTATGCCATGCCAAAGATGGATGGTGTTGAATCTAGCATTCAGCGACCACTTATACAAGCAAACAATTTTGAAATTAAGCCCGCCATCATTCAGATGATTCAGTATTCAGTACAATTTGGGGGCTTATCGCAAGAAGATCCAAATGTTCACTTGGCGAATTTCCTGGAAATTTGTGACACATTTAAGCATAACGGAGTATCGGAGGATGCAATTCACTTAAGGCTTTTCCCATTTTCATTGAGGGATAAAGCAAAAAACTGGTTGACTTCTTTGCCTGCCAGATCCATAACAACATGGGCAGAATTGGCACAAAATTTTTTAGGGAAATACTTCCCTCCTGCAAAAATTGCAAAGTTACGTAATGAAATTACTATGTTTTTGCAGGTCGATCGAGAGTCACTCTATGAGGCATGGGAGCGCTTTAAAGACCTGTTGAGAAGATGTCCTCATCACGAGTTGCCCACTTGGATGCAGGTACAAACTTTTTATAACTGTTTAACCTGTGCAACCCGAAATATGATTGATGCAGCTGCAGGTGGCACGATCATGAGAAAAACTCCAGAAGAGGCTCTTGAATTGCTAGAAGAGATGACCACAAATTCTTATTAATGGCCAGTTGAGAGGTTACCTGTAAACAAAACCTCAGGATTGCACAATATAGATACTATTACAGCTTTAACAGCACAAATGGAGGTTCTCACCAAGAAGATAGATGGACTTTATCCTACTACACATGTTATATGTGAATTATGTGGTGGTAGTGGCCATCATAGCAGTAACTATCAAGCAGGTAATCAGTTTGCATATAATTCATCTGCTGAACAATCTAACTTTGTTTCAAATTTTCACAGGCAAAACAATCCTTATAGCAATACGTATAATTCGGGATGGAGGAATCACCCGAATCTGTCTTGGAATCAAAGCAATGCGAAACAACCTCCTCCTGAATACCCACCTCAAGAAAAAAAGTCCAACTTGGAGGACATGATGGCCAAATTCTTAAATGCAGCAAAAACTAGGTTCCAAAATCAAGAAGAATCCATCAAAAATCTGGAAGTTCAGGTGGGTCAACTAGCAACTATAATTTCTGGACACGCACAAGGCTCTCTCCTGAGCAACACAGAAAAGAATCCCAAGGAGGATGTCATGGCCATAACACTAAGGAGCGGCACACAATTGGAAGAGCCACAACCTAAAGAAATCACTCATCAAGAAGGCGAGAAAGAAGAGACTGAGCAAGAGGAGAAACATGTTTCAGCAAAGAAATGTACTGGTAAAGGTTTGATCGATTCTAACCCTGAAACTAAATATATGCCAACTCTTCCTTATCCTCAGAAATTTATGAAAGAAAAATTAGATAAGCAATTTTCAAAATTTTTAGAGATTTTCAAGAAATTGCATATTAACATTCCATTTGCAGAGGCATTAGCACAGATGCCTAGTTACACTAAATTTTTAAAGGAAATTTTGTCTAATAAACGGAAGCTCGAGGAACACGAAACGGTAATGTTAACTGAAGAGTGCAGCGCTATACTGCAAAATAAGCTACCTCCAAAATTAAAAGATCCAGGGAGTTTTACTATACCTTGCACTTTAGGAAATTCATTTTTTGATAAAGCTTTATGTGACCTTGGTGCAAGTATCAATCTTATGCCTCTTTCCATTTTCAAGAAACTTGGATTAGAAGAAATCAAAACAACAACAGTGTCATTGCAATTAGCTGATCGATCTATTAAGAGGCCACGGGGAATTATAAAAGATGTACTGGTAAAGGTTGATAAATTTATATTCCCTGTAGACTTCATTGTTCTCGACATGGAAGAGGATCATGAGGTACCTCTTGTACTTGGACATCCATTCCTTGCTACATGGAGAGCCCTAATTGATGTACAACAAGGGAAATTGACTTTAAGAGTCAATGATGAGCAAGTACTTTTTGATATGTATAAAATTATGAAATACCCTTCTGGCTTTTCTACTTCTTCTTGTTTTCAATTGGATATTGTTGATAACCTCATTGAGGAGTTTCAGGAGAAAACATTAAATGAAGATACTTTGGAGGGATGCATCATGGAATCATGAACTAATACCACTGAAAAACTCATCATCGAAGAAGAAGCAAGGAACTTGGAGTCTGAAATAGGAAAAGAAGTGCCAGAAGAACAAATAATAATAACTGAATTGAAAACTTTACTTGCTCATTTAAAATATACTTATTTAGAGAAAAATATTTTCCCTGTGATAATATCTTCTTCATTGACAGGTAAAATGGAAAAACAGTTGCTGGAAATCCTAAGAAGGCACATATTTCCGGGAAAGCTGAAATCTCGGTGGACTGGACCGTATACCGTGATAAGTGTCTCACCTTTTGGTGCCGTTGAGGTTCGACACGAAGAAAACAAGGAGACATTCAAGGTTAACGGGTACAAATTGAAGCACTACATTACAGGGACTTTTGACCCTAAATCGTCCACCACCATTCTCCAAGAGCCATAAAATAGAAAGTCAAGCTAAAGACTATAAATTAGAACTACCATTTTGGTTCTTACTTTTTTAATTTTTTCTTGCCTTTAGAAATTATTTGGTGTGTTTCAAATTTGTTTATTTTTCTTAATTTATTTGTATTTCAATTTTTATGGCCTTACAGTGTGCATTTTTTGGTTTATTTTCAGCCTTACTTGAAGTCAGGACAGCAATCCAGCGCTGCAGCCTCACATTTCCAGCGCTGCAGCTCCAGGTCTTTCATTTATATGCTGTCCAGGTCAGAGATTCTGCGCTGCAGCCTCACAATATTGGCGCTGCAGTGCCAGGACCTGTGCACACAAGCTGTTTCTGCACTCACGCACGTTAAATCTGCCCAGAAATCCAGCGCTGCAGCGCCAGGCCGCAAGCTGACATTTAAATGCATAGCCCTTCCACAGTTAGGGCACTTTAAAATTTAATTTCCAGCTGCTCTCCCTCTCCACTACCACCATATCCCAATCATAGCAGTGATCATGAGGATGAGGACATTGACAAAGACGATTGATTCGGCCTCCGACTAATCAGGGGAGTTCCCTTCTCTTACTTGATAATTCAATTTCTATACATTGTGGACAATGTATCATTTAAGTTTGGGGGTGGAAACTTTATTTGAGTGTTGTGCACTACTCGTGTTTCTAGTTATTTTTCTATTTGTGTTATCTAAGTGCTTTCTGTTGTTTGATTTTGATTTTGCCAATGATGAGAAATAGATTGACTTGATTATAGCCGTTGAAAATTTGAAAAATGTTGCATTTGTTTGTGTGCTTGAATTTGTTGTTAGATTTATTTTACATCGAACTCTTTGAACACAATGAGCACTTATACCTAAGCACTTTGTTGTCTTGCTGTTTCGGAGAGCGTTTATGTGAGCAGTGTAGTCTTGTGATCTCTTGGACTCTAGAACTTGTTTGAAGACCACTCGAGGCGAAATCCTAGGTAGTACAGTACCAAAGAAAGGATCTAGGTCATGTTTGGAAAGTTTGAGCCTTTCTAGCCAACCCTTGATATGTGATTATACTTAGTTTTCCCCTTTTGAGCTTGGATACATGTTTTGTCACCCAATCATCTAACCTATTTCCCTTTAAAAAAAATAAAAAATTATCCCCACCTTTCACCTGTAAGCACATTGATTAATAAAGGGACTATTCTCTTAAGTGGTGACAAAGCATTGAGCAAGAGAAAGCGGTCTTCACTTGGCTATGATAAGTATCACATATTTCCCATCGAGAGTGACCAAGGGAAAGATCGAAGTTAAAAAGGTTTATCACACGAACTATTTGATCAAGTTGTAATCTGCCTATCACAGGCAGCCGGCAAAGCTGTGTTTGATCGTCGTGTACATGCTATGCTATAGTTTCAGTAATGCACATGGAAACAAAAACTAGTGCTACTATAGTACAAGCATAAGAAAAAAAAAGAAAAAGAAAAGAAGAAGATGTGACAATAGCAAAAGTATTGGAAGTATTCCATGATAACTGAGGGAAAGTTCGAAATAAAAAGTTTTATTGGTTGATGTGCTTAAGGTGATGTGAGCCTCAAATCAATCTTTTACCATACCTTAACCTTAGCCAAAGTTATAAGCAGAATAAAGTCCTGGTGATCTCGGGTATTGTCATGGCCTACATTAGTGGAGAGTGGTGTGAAAAGCAAGCTTATGGACTTTGAAAGATTGGCATTATCCTACTTGCTTGCATAAACTGATCAGAGGGCAAGATGATTAAGTTTATAAAGGTGTTGCACACACACACGTTTAAAGAATTTGATGTAAGATAAAGCTGCCAATAAAGTTGAAATTCTAGACATTTGCAGCTATTTGGAAAGTTTTCTTGCGTTATGATTTATATGCAATCTTTGAGGCATGTTATATCAAATCTTATCAAATCATCTCGCACTCTTAGGATGTGTGTGCAAAGAATTTTGTTCTATTTTGCTCGAGGACTAGCAAAAACATAAGTTTGGGGGTGTGATAACTCTGAATAAATCATGTTATTATACTACTTTTAGGCACGTTTTTGGTGTTGATCTTAAGCATTAGAATTATGTTGCATGTGTTTTTAGCAAATTGAGTCTAGTTTTTATTATTCTACTAATAAGTTGTTTTAGTTGGTTTATCAATGCTAAGTCATGGAAATTTATTGTGCAGACACTTGCTAGAGTGCTAGAGAGCACTGGAAGGCCAAAATGCACAAAGAAGACAGAAACTCAAGGCTGTAGCGCTGGGATGTTGGCGCTGCAGCGCTGGTAGCTGGCTAAAATTGGACAACAAGTACTATAAAAGATTACCAAAAAAGATTTAAGTTCTTATCCAATATGATAACTGGCATCCCTAAATCTTTCCTGATTAATTTTTTTCTTTTCATTTCTAGTCTAAAACCTGAGCTCAGAAGGGAGTGATTAGTAGCTCAACCTCATTATGTTCTTCAAGCCATGTCATTGGCTAAATTACATGAAGAAAAGTACTTGGAGTTCAAGAAGGCATTGAGACCCCAATGGAAAAAACTAACCATAAACACTGGCTTACTACCTACACCAAACACATCAGTCTTTAAACAACCACCTACTCCACCTTCCCATCAATTACCCATCAAAAAGCTTTCAGCTACTGAACTCAAGATCAAAAAGGAAAAAGGATTGTGTTATAACTATGATGGAAGGTTTGTCCCTTGGCACAAGAAACGAAGGAAGTGACCATAGAATAAAAAATAGAGGAGTAAGTTCTCTGGTCTGAAGAAGAAACCTTGATGCTTGAGATTAGCCTACAAGCATTGGCTAGTCAAGGAAATCCTAGAACCATAATAATTACTGGAAAATGTGGTATTCATATAATGAGTGTCTTGATTGACAGTGGGAGCACCCATAACTTTGTCCAATTTTCAGTAGCAAGAAAATCAGGTTGGACTATCTTGCCATGCAAACCATTTCAAGTTAGAATTGGCAATGGTGAAAAATTAAAATGCTCCAAGAAGTGTGAAGGTGTCTCACTCTCTTTGCAGCAACATATCTTCACCCTAAATTTGTTTGTCCTCCCGATTAAAGGCTCTAATGTAGTACTGAGGATACAATGGTTAAAATAACTGGGTGTAGTGTTGACTGATTAAAAGGAGCTCACTATTGATTTCATTTGGCTAGGTGCTAAAATTCATTTGTAAGGAGAGTACCAGAGAGACCCTCGGCTCATGAGTCTCAAAGGTTTATAGAAATTAGTTGCTTTAGAGAACATTGTATCCTACTTTCATCTCCAAATTGCTTCCAATAGTGCATAAGAAAAAAACATTCCTCAAGAGATTGCAACCTTACTAGATCAGTACAAGTCAGTCTTTGAAACTACAACTCATCAACCACCAGCAAGGCTCTATTATCATCAGATCCATCTACTTTCAGGTACCGCCCATGTCAATGTCCTTTTAATAAATAAAAAAGATGGATCTTAGAGATTTGTTTAGATTATAGAGCACTGAATTCTGCTACTATAAAGGATAGATTCCCAATACCCACTATTCATGATTTGTTAGATGAGTTACGAGGTGCCACACTGTTTTCAAAACTGGATCTTACTTCAGGCCACCATCAGATTAGGATGCATGTGGATGACATGCGAAAAACAGCGTTTAGAACATATGAAGGCCACTATGAGTTTTTGGTAATGCCTTTTCGTTTAACCAATGCCCCATCCACCTTTCAAGCTGCCATGGACTCTATTTTTTAGTAATACCTCAGAAAGTTTGTGATAGTTTTTTTTATGATATCCTGATATACAACAGAACACTTTTTGATCACTTGCTTCACCTCAACATAGTCCTACAATTCTTACAATCTAATCAATTGTTTTCCAAACTTAATAAGTGAAGTTTTTCCAAGACAACAATTGATTACCTTAGTCATATTGTAACTGAGAAGGAAGTCCAGCTTTACCCCAACAAAATTAGTGCCATTCAGACATGGCCAATGCCTACAACATTCAAGCAGCTGAGAGGATTTCTAGGACATACTAGGTACTACAAAAAATTTGTTAAACAGTATGCTTATATTGCTTTTCCTCTAACTAATTTACTTAAAAAGGATGCTTTCTCATGGAATATGGAGGCTCAGTAGTCTTTTGACACTTAAAAGGATGTCTTAACTATAGTTCTTATACTCACTTTGCCAAACTTTGAGTTAAACTTCACAATAGAGACTGATGCCTTTAACTGGGGCATAGGAGCAGGCTTAATGCAGCAAGGGCACCCATTAGCCTTTTACAGCAAGAAAATCAATCCCAAGATGGCAGTCCCATCTACTTATGTCAAGGAAATGTATGCTATTATGTAGGCTGACAAGAAATAGAGGCAGTACATATTGGAAGAGAATTCATTATCCATACTGATCACAGGACACTCAAGAACCTCATGAGCCAGATTATACAAACTCCAGAGTAACAACACTACTTAAGTAAACTTTTGGGTTACTCGTATGCTATTTTTTTCAAGCTTGGCATTGAAAACAAAGTTGGCGATGCATTGTCCGTAAAAGAAGAAGGAGACACTACAGAAAGGGAGTTGTTACTCCACTCCTCTTTTCTTTCCTTTGATATCATTATAGACTTGCAAAGATCCAACCTATCTAATCCTGACCTACTTACACTCCATGAAAAAATCCACAAAGGTTTACTCTCCCAACACTATACAGTCAAGGATAACATACTATTCAATAAAGTCAGGTTTATCCTGAGCTCTCAATCTTCCCTCAGAAATATTGTTATGACTGAGTTTCACAGCTCTCTACTTGGGGGACATGAAGGAATTCATACGACCATCTTGATAAATATCAACTAGTTTCTTTTAGCCTGGCATGAGGACTGACATTAAAATGTTTATTCAGACTTACCTCCTTTTCTAACAAAGCAAGTACTCTACCACTACCCATGCAGGCCTGCTCCATCCACTTCCTATTCCATTACAAGTTTAGGAAGACATTTCCCATTATTTCATTACTGGACTTCCAACCTCTCATAGCCTCTCAGTTATCCTAGTAGTGGTGGATAGATTGAGTAAGTATGGCCACTCTGGAGCACTGTCATCCACCTTTATAGCACATAGTGTGGCCAAATTATTTATAGTTATGGCCATCAAACATCATGGTTTTCCAAAGACTATGATATCAGATAGGGACAAGGTGTTCCTAAGTTAATTCTGGAAGCATCTTTTTTACTTCAGTGGTACCACTTTACAACCTTCTTCCTCCTACCATCCCTAAACTGATGGGCAAACAGGAGTACTAAATAGGTGCTTGGAACAATACTTAAGAGTTTTCACTCAAAACAGACCTACTCTATTGGTTACTCTACTACCTTGGGCAGAATTATGCTATAATACTTCCCAGCATTACACTATTCAAATGTATCCCTACCAAGCCTTGTATGGAAGACCACCTCTAGTCCCACAAAGGTACATCCCAGGATCATCTCTAGTAGAAGTTATGGACTGTGAATTGAAGTTCAAAGATGTGTTATTATAGCAACTAAGAAGAAATATTCTCAAGACACAAAACCTAATGAAAGCATTAGCTGATCCAAAGAGAACTGACATATCTTTTTAAGTATGTAGCTGGGTCATATTGAAGCTACAACTATACAAATAGTAATCTATTGCTCTAAGGGCAAATCAAAATTTTTATAAGAGGTTCTTTGGTCCATATAAAATCCTAGAGAGGATTGGGACAGTTGCCTACAAGTTGGACCTACCACCTACAAGAAAGGTTCACTCTGTATTCATATTTCCCCAGTTTTACCTTGAGGAGAAGGTTATTTTAGGAGAGCCTAGCAATGATACAGAAAGACAAGGAAGAGAACCCAGTAAGATCAGTTCATCCAGCAACAAGCTCGGTTCCAGAAACTATAGCAACACTAGAACAGGGTTGGGAGCTGCTCTAGTAAATAGTAGGGAAGATACACTAGTAACTACTTCAGTAGTTCTTAGAAGGCCTCTTTAACTAACGCAATTGTATGGCTGAGTTAAAGATAGTAAAAGGAACTAGAAAGCAAGGGATTCGGGTCAGCAAGGCATTTAGAAAACAGTTAGTGTAAGAGAAATTAGTTACAAGCAGTTAGCCAGCTGTCAGCTAAACTAACAGCCTGAGTTAGTAGTTCTTAAATAATTCTTGTAAATCTGAAGATATGTAAATGCTTAAAACTCATGTATAGAAGTTAAGCAATAAGAGACTCAATACATTCTCTCTAAAATTCTCTTCTTTTCTTTTATCCTTTTCTCAAATCTAAGTTTAGGATCTTGAACTTATCGAGGTCTTTATACATCTTGTATCATTAATGATACAAAAAGACAAGAAAGAGAACCCAGAAAGCTCAGCTCATCCAACAACAAGCTAAGTTCAAATAGCTGCAGAAACACTATAATAGGCTTCGGAGCTGCACCATAAACAGCAAGGAAAATGCACAAGTAACTATTTCAGTAGCTACTAGAAGGTCTCTTAGACTAAGGCAATTATATGGCTGACTTAGAGATAGTAAAAGGATCTAGAAAGCAAGGGATTTGGGTCAGCAAGGCAGTTAAAAAATAGTTAGTGTAACAAAAATTAGTTACAAGACTTTAGCTAGCTGTCAACTGAACTAACAGCCTGAGCTAATAGTTATTGGACCATTCTTGTAAATCTGAAGAAATGTAAATATTTAAAAACTCAGTACTTTCTCTCTAAAATTATCTTCTTTTCTCTTCTCCCTTTTCTCAAATTCAGGTTTTAGATCTTGAATCTATCAAAGTCTTGATACATCCTGTATTATTGGTTCTCTCATTGAGCTTCTTTCTCATCAATCTCTCCCATTTCATTTTTCTTCATCTCTCCCAAATCATTTTCATACTTCATTTTTTAAGATCACTATGGCTAAAGGCACTCGTTTTGCCAAGATTGAAGAGCATATCAAGTCAATGCAGCAACTACAAACTGCATTGTCCCTTGAAACCAGCTCTATCAAGAAGACTACAGAAAATAAAATTGCAAAAATCATGGATTTGGAATCACTCATGGTTCAATTACAATCTTCTCTCACAGCTTTTAAGATAAGGTTTCAGGGCAGACCCCAAGAAAGGTCACAACAACTAGAAAAAGTCATAGATTCACAAGGAAGGACACACACACACAACTGTCCCAAAGACCAAGAATTATAAAGTTGGATATTCCTAGGTTTGATGGCACAAATCCAGTAGGTTGGGCATTCAAAGTAGAACATTTTTTCAACTACCATAGTACTCTTGATGATCAAAGGCTTCTAATTTCATCATTCTACATGGATGGCCCTGCAAATGCTTAGTATTAGTAGGCAAACTCTAATGGTTACATCATTAATTGGCATAACTTTCTTGTCAACATAAAGGAAAGGTTTGGACCACCAACATATGAAGATTACAAAGGAGCACCCTACCAAGATTCAACAAACAAGCACTGTGATAGATTACTAAGAAATATTTGAGTTTTTGTCTAATAAGGTAGATGACCTCCTTGAATCTTTCTTGATCAGTTTTTTCATTTCTAGTTTAAAACCTGAACTTAGAAAGGAGTTATTAGTAGCTCAACCTCATTCTATTCTTCAAACCATGTCATTGACTAAATTACATGAAGAAAAGTACTTGGAGTTCAAGAAGGCATGGAGACCTCAATGGCAAAAACCAACCATAAACACTAGCTTACTACCTACACCAAACACATCAGTCTTTAAACAACAAACTACTCCACCTTCCCATCAATTACCCATCAAAAAGCTTTCAGCTATTGAACTCAAGATCATAAGGGAAAAGGGACTATGTTATAACTATGATGAAAGGTTTTTCCTTGGCCAAAATTGCAAAGGAACGTTTTTCTTAATGATGGCACAAGAAACAAAGGAAAAGACTATAGAGCAAGAAATAGAGAAGGAAGTTCTCTGGTCAGAAGAAGTAACCTTGATGCCTAAGATTAGCCTACAAGCCTTGGCTGGACAAGGCAATCCTATAACCATAAAGATTACTAGAAAATGGGGCAATCATATAGGGACTGTCTTAATTGATAGTGGGAGTACCCATAACTTTGTTCAATTTTCAATAGCAAGAAAATCGGGTTGGACTATCTTGCCATGCAAACCATTTCAAGTTAGAATTGGTAATGGTGAAAAATTACAGTGCACCAAGAAGTGTGAAGGTGTCTCACTCTCTTTACAGTAACATATCTTCACCTTAAATCCATATGTCCTCCCTATTGAAGGCTCTAATGTAGTTCTGGCGATACAATGGTTAGAATTATTAGGTCCATTGTTGACTGATTACATGGAGCTCACTATGGATTTCAATTGGCATGGTGCCAAAATTCATTTGCATGGAAGAGTACCAAATAGACCCTCAGCTCATAAGTGATGAGTCTTAAATATTGCATATTTTAGACCCTTAACTTATATTTGTTATGCTCTTAGTTAGTAGTATTTCACTTTATTTTACGTCTTTCTTGTTTTTTGTGTATTTTTACAGGTTTGTGGAGAAAATAAAGCATTTCAGGAGATGTGAAGCTTCTGGAGACATTGCGATCGATCGCACGAGATATACGATCGAGCGCACCTGCCTACGAACGAGCGCATGGTCAACATCCCACATCGAAATATTTGAAGTTCAGTGCATCTGCGATCGATCGTAGCAGACATGCGATCGAGCGCACATGAGATCGTGCGCACAAGACATGCGATCGATCGGTGCGATCGAGCGCAATGTCTCCAGAAGCTTCATATCTCCTAAAATGCTTTATTTTCTCCACAAACCTGTAAAATACACAAAACACAAGAAAGACGTAAAATAAAGTGAAATGCTACTAACTAAGAGCATAACAAATATAAGTTAAGGGTCTAAAATATGCAATATTTAAGACTCATCAATAAGTCTCAAAGGCTTATAGAAATTAGCTACTTTAGAGAACATTGCATCCTGCTTTGATCTCCAAAATGCTCCCTACAGTGCATTTGAACAAGATATTCCTCAAGAGGTTGCAACCTTACTAGATCACTACAAGGAAGTCTTTGAAATTCCAACTCATCTACCACTAGCAAGGCTCCATGACAATCATATCCATCTACTTCCAGGTATTGCCCCTATCAATGTTAGACGTTATAGATATCCTTACTTCTGAAACAAAAAATTGAGAAACTAGTACAAGAAATGCTACACAATGTTTTCATTAGAGCAAGTCATAGTACATTCTCATCCCCTATCTTTTTAGTCAAAAAAACGATGGATCTTTGAGATTTTGTATAGATTATAGAGCTCTGAATTCTGTTACTATAAAGGACAGATATCCAATACCCACTATTAATGATTTGTTAGATTAGTTCAGGCTACCATCATATTAGGATGTATGTGGATTATATACCAAAAATAGTCTTTAGAACACATGAAGGCCACTATGAGTTTTTGGTAATGCCTTTTGGTTTAACCAATGCCCCCTCCACCTTACAAGCTGCCATGAACTCTATTTTTATGCAATACCTGAGGAAGTTTGTGATAGTTTTTTTTTATGATATCCCGATCTACAACAGAACACTTTATCATCACTCGCTTCACATCCACATAGTCCTACAATGCTTGCAATCTAATTAATTGTTTGCCAAGCTTAAGAAGTGAAGTTTTGCCAAGACAACAATTGTTACCTTGGTCATATTGTAACTAAGAAGGGAGTCCAGCCTTACCCCAAAGAATTAGTGTCATTCAGTTATGGCCTGTGTCTACGATAGTAAAGTAGCTGAGAGGATTTCTGGGACTCACTGGGTACTATAGAAAATTTGTTAAAGGGTATGCTTATATTGCTTTCCCTCTAACTAATTTGCTTAAAAAGAATGCTTTTTCATGGAATATGGAGGCTCAATAGTCTTTTGACACTCTAAAGGATGTCTTAACTACAATTCATGCACTCACTTTGCCAAACTTTGAGTTAGACTTCACAATAGAGATTGATAACTCTAATTGGGGCATAGGAACAATCCTAATACAGCAAGGGCACCCATTAGCTTTTTACAGCAAGAAAATCAATCCCAAGATGGAAGTCTTATCTACTTATGTCAATGAACTGCATGCTATTATACAGGCTGTCAAGAAATGGAGGCATTATTTATTGGGGAGACAATTCGTCATCCACATTGATCACAGGACACTCAAGAACCTTATGAGCCAGATTATACAAACTCTAGAGCAATAACACTACTTAAGTAAACTTTTGGGTTACTCCTATACTATTGTTTACAAGCCTGGCATTGAAAATGAAGCTGCTGATGCATTGTCCATAAAAGAAGAAGAAAACACTACAGAAAGGGAGTTGTTACTCCACTCCTCTTACCTTTCCTTTGATATCATTGCAAACTTGCAAAGAGCCAACCTATTTGATCCTACCCTACTTACCTTCTATGATAAACTCCAAAAAGGTTTACTCTCCCAACACTATACATTGAGAATATCAGCTAGTATCTTTTGGCATGGCTTGAGGACTGACATTAAAAGGTTTGTTCAGACTTGCCTTTTTTGCCAACAAACCAAGTACTCTACCACTGCCTTTTTAGGCCTGTACCAATCACTTCTTGTTCGATTACAAGTTTGGGAAGACATTTCCCTTGATTTTATTACTGGACTTCCAACCTCTTATGGCCTCTCAGTTTCCTAGTAGTGGTGGATAAATTGAGTAAGTATGGCCACTTTGGAGCGCTATCATCCACCTTCACAGCACATAGTGTGGCCAAGTTATTTGTTGAAATGGTCATCAAACATCATGGTTTTCCAAAGATTATGATATCAGATAGGGACAAGGTGTTCCTAAATCAATTTTGGAAGCATCTTTTTCACTTCAGTGGTACTACTTTATAACCTTCTTCCTCCTACCATCCACAAACAGATGGGCAGACAGAAGTACTAAATATGTGCTTGGAACAATACTTAAGAGTTTTCACTCAAAATATATATAAAATTTTCTATAATAACTCATATCAAACAAGATTACATGGATTCTCTTTTATAGAAGAGAATATAATAGCAAAATCAGGAAACAAATTATAATAACTAGTTGGCCTAATTAATATCCTATTTTACAGTGTTGACTAAAAATTCTATTTACGGTAAATAATCATGGCTAATTACAACAAATAATCATAGCTAATAAAGTCCCTAATATTTGGTAGTATTACTACCGAATCTTTCCTTTTCAACACTCCCCCTTAAGCTGGTTTGAAGATATCCTCCATAGGTAGCTTGCCAATTAGTCTATCAAACCATCTTGTAGGAAGTCTCTTTGTAAGCACATCTGCAACTTGTTCAGTAGTAGGAATGTCTGGTATACAGATCAAACTATTTTGGAGCTTTTCCTTGATGAAGTGTTTATCTACCTTCACATGTTTTGTTCTGTCATGAAGCACTGGATTGTGAGCGGTCGAAATAGCAGCTTTATTATCACAATATACTTTCATAGGCAACAGATTAGAGATCTTCAATTTTTCCAATAGTCTCTTAATCCATAAAACCTCACAAATTCCATGAGCAACTGATCTAAACTCAGCCTCTGCGCTGCTCCTTACCACTACATTCTTTTTCTTACTCCACCAGATGGCAAGATTACCTCCAACAAAGGTGCAGTGGCCAAAATTTAACCGTCTATCAATAGCACTCCCAACCCAATCCGCATCAGAATAAGCTTCAACTTGCAAATGCCCATGGTTTTTGAATAGTAGACCTCTTCCAGGGCTCTTTTTTAGGTATTTGAGAATTTTATAGACTGCATCAAAGTGTTCTCGTTCAGGTGAATGCATAAACTAGCTTACCATGCTGACTGTAAAAGCTATATCTGGACATATATGTGATAAGTAGATCAGTGTTCCAACAAGTCTTTGATATTGTTCTCTATTCAGAACTTCTTCAGCTTTAGACAGCTGTAGCTTAAGGTTAGGCTCAATGGGTGTCTCGGCTGGTTTACACCCTAGTAGACATGTCTCATCAAGTAAATCAAGAACATATTTATGTTATTTCACAAATATATCTTCTTTGGATCTAGTAAACTCTATTCCAAGAAAGTATTTTAACGCACTCAAATCCTTGATCTCGAAGTCAACTGCAAGTCCTTTTTTCAGTCTCTCCAATTTTCATTATCATCACATGTCAAGATTATATCATCTACATAGACAATTAAGACTATAACCTTGTCTTCCCTACTATGTTTGTAGAACATGGTATGGTCAACTTGGCTCTGGTAGTAGCCATAACTCTTAATAGTTCTCCCAAATCTCTCAAACCAAGCTCTAGGGGACTGTTTGAGACCATATTAATATTTTTTTAGTTTACAAACTTTTTTTGGTCCAAATTTTTCCTCAAACCCAGGTGGTAGATTCATAAAGACTTCATCCTTAAGATCTCCAGTTAAAAAGGCCTTTTTTACATTTAACTGGTGTGAAATTCACAACTAAAGATAACAAGATTCTGATTGAGTTTATCTTGGCTACACGAGCAAAGGTTTCTTGATAATCAATTCCATAGGTCTGGGTGAACCTTTTTGCTACTAATCTTACCTTGTACATCTCTACACTACCATCAGCTTTACATTTCACAGTAAAGACCCATTTATAGCCTACTGTTCTTTTTTCCTTAGTTAAATCAACTATCTCCCAAGTACCACTTCTTCTAAGAGCATTCATCTCTTCGAACACAACTAATTTCCAATTCGGATCATCAAGAGCTTCCTGAATGTTTTTCGGGACAAACAAGTGTGAGATTTTTGAGGTAAAAGTCCTATGAGTATGAGACTTTTTTATAAGAAAGGTAATTAGCAATGGAATATTTGGGATTTGATTTTTAATTCGGGTACCTTTCCTAACAGCTATAGGAATATCAAGGTCTTATGGTTCTTGGTTAGGAGAAGCAACAGGAATTGAAGATGATTTAGGAACAAAACTACCTGTGATATCTGTAGGTCCAGTTCCCGAAGGTTGAGATTGATCATTTCCAAGAGGAATAGGCTGACTTTGACTCTTTTGATGAGGTCTTTTCCGAGTATAAACCAGAGGCTCGGTATTGGGAACATTTGTGCCCGAATGTAGTGATTCTCTCCTTGTTTCTGATACAGTAATGTTTGGCACTATATGACTAGGATTCCCTACATTGTTTTTTATCATTTTGTACCTGATGATCCCTACATTGTTTTTATCATTTTTTACCTGATGAGGTGAAGTAGTCAAAATCGTTGGTAAATGAGTAGGAGATAAATCAGTTAAAATCATATTTGGTAAAGGAATAGGAGATAAATCCCAAAAATTTTCTTCCATCACCTTATTCTCCCCCTGAAGATAATTTTGGTGAAAATAGGGTTTATATTCACAGAAAGAGACATCCATACTCACAAAAATGTTTTTTTTTTTGGGAATTATAGCATCTATATCCCTTTTTATTAGATGCATACCCGATGAAAACACATTTTTTAGCCTGAGGATCAAGTTTGGACCGTGCATTATTATTGGGTATATGAACAAAAACTATGCAGTCAAAAACCTTTATAGGTAAATCCAAGTATATCTTTGATAGGGGAAATTTTTTTTGAAAGCATTCTAATGGCATGCTATATTTTAAAACATGTGTAGGTATTCTGTTAATCAAATAAGAGGCTGTTAAAACAGCTTCCCCCTAAAGATATTTTGGAACATTCATTGAAAACATTATAGCACGAGCCACTTCAAGTAAATGTTTATTTTTTATTTCAGCAATTCCATTTTGCTGAGGGGTATCCACACGAGTATATTGATGATTGTTAGAGATTATATTTATTAGTTTGATTATATTAGTCATTTGGTATTATCAATAAGGGTAGAATAGTCTTTGTTGTTTCCTATATAAACCCACATTTCTCTCTTGTAAATATTCACTATTGCAATCAAACCTTAGCTTCCATTTCTTCTCATCTCTTTACTCTCTTCAATTCTCACATGGTATCAGAGCAAGATTATGGGATATTTGATTGAAGATTCCATGGAAGAACTTTGCATCCCACCCATGCTCTTCGCGGATCCAACTGTTAGTTGATAATGGCTACTGAAAGGGATGACTCTCTTCAATCTATTAGTGTTAGATTAAATGGAAATAATTATTCATATTGGAGTTATGTTATGAGAAATTTCTTAAAAAGGAAAACGTATGTGGAGTTATGTCAGTGGTATTTCGAGTAAACCTACAAATAATAAGGAAGAAGAGTATGTTGAACTTTTAGATGCTTGGGAAGCAAACAATTCGAAAATTTTGACTTGGATTAATGTTGAGCATTCTATTTGAATACAATTGGCCAAGTATGAGACTGCAAAATAGGTTTGGGATCATTTGGCACGATTATACACATAATCAAACTTTGCAAAATAATATCAATTGGAATCTTATATATGGGCAGTTCAACAAAAGGATATGAGCATTCAAGAATTTTATTCCACAATGTCTGATCTTTAGGATCAGTTAGCACTCACAGAACCTGAGTCTCTTCAGAATAATCCTAATTATATAGCTCGTCGAGAGGGACAACATCTTGTTCAATTCTTAATGGCTCTTCATGATGATTTTGAGGGACTTCGAGGAAACATTTTGCATCGTCAACCCTATCCTTCTGTTAATACAGTGGTAAGTGAACTCCTAGCTGAAGAGACTCACCTCAAGACACAAGCAGGAAAGGGTTCTTCCCTAGCATCTAACCCATCTGTTCTAGCCGTTCCTAATAAACCTATCTTGAAGTATCAACCTAAACAACCTGCACAAGTTGGTCTTGATGAGTGCAGCTTTTGTAAGCAAAGAGGATATTGGAAGGCTCGGTGTCCTAAACTTTTGTCCAGAGCTCCAATATATCAGCAGTCTTCGTCGACACAACCACAATAGCATCCACAGTGGTGCCTACCACCATCTCCGTCGCATTAGCATCCTGGTGGTCAATCTCAGCAGCAACCTTATAGGCCACCATAGTCTTATACTGCAATTTTTGTGCCTGAAGTGGCACCATCTTCAGATCCTAATACGGTATCCCTTGTAGAGCAGCTTCAGAAGTTCCTTGCTACACAGTCATCATCGCAGCAATATGCCATGTCTACTCCATCTTCATCAAGTCTAACTTCTCATTACACTGCAGGTAAACTTTCTTCCTTGTGGGTCTTAGATTTTGGTGCGTCCCATCATATGTCACCTTCTTCATCATCCTTTGTATGTATATCCTACTCTCCTTCCTCTGCATCTGTTATGACTACTGATGGAACTCACATGCCTTTAGCAAGTGTCAGTTTTATATGCACACCTCATCTGTCTCTCTCTGATGTTTATTCCATTCCTAAACTTACTATGAATCTTATATTTGTGAGTCAGCTTTGTGATTCTGGTTATTCTATTCATTTTTCTTCTACTTCTTGTTATGTGCAGGATCCTCAATCCCAGAGGCTAATTGGGACAGGCCGTAGGCAGGGGGGATTGTATGTCTTGGACGAGCTGTGAGTTCCAAATGTAGCTGCTTTGGGTGTTGATTTGTCTTTTTTCCATTTAACTTCTTCTTCCTCTAGTTTTTACTTGTGGCACTATAGACTTGGTCATGTTTTAGCCTCTCGTTCAAAATATTTAATCTCTAGAGGATCCTTGGGGGATTTAGAAACTCATGATATTTCTGATTGTAGTGGTTGTAAACTGGCAAAGTTTTCTGCTTTACCCTTTAATCGAAGTGTTTCTTCTTCTGCTACACCATTTAATTTGATTCATTTTGATGTGTGGGGACACTCTCCTATTGCTATAAAAGGAGGGTCCAAATATTATGTCTTCTTTATTGATGATCATACTAGATATTGTTGGGTTTATCTAATGAAGTGTAAATCTAACTTTTTACACTTCTTTTTGCTCATTGGTTAAAACTCAGCGCTCTGCTGTGATAAATTGTTTTTGTTGTGATTTGGGTAGGGAATATATATCTACAGCATTTTCCCAACTACTCACTTCTGACGGTACTCTGCACCAATCCTCTTGTACTGATACTCCACAATAAAATGGAGTTGCTGAAAGAAAACATAGGCATATTGTTGAGACCACTTGCTCCCTTCTCTTATCTGCTGGTGTCCCAAGTCCTTTTCAGGGTGAAGCCGTTCTCACTGTTGTGCACTTGATCAATAGAATACCTATAGCCTATACTTCAGGTTTGTCTACATGGCCACTCTCTTGACTACTGTTCTCTACGAGTGTTTGGTTGCACTTGCTTGTTCTTCGTCCCTACGTCAAGTGCAACAAGTTGTCTTCTCATTTTTCCATTTATGTTTTTCTTGGTTATAGTGCAGGCCAAAAGGGTTATCATTTCTATGATCCTATGGCTCAAAAGTTTTATGTCTCTCGTCATGTCTTTTTCTTTGAACATATTCCCTTCTTCTCTATTTCTACCATGCTTCATACCTTATCTAAGTCTGATCTCATAAGCATTGATCCATTCCTAGATGATCCTCCTCATCTTCCACCCTCTACTAGCCCCTTTTCCTTTGCTGATGTTTCCCCTCCTCCAATGCAGCCTTTTCCTTATCATTATTCTCGCAGGACTCAAGCAGCTACTGATGGTGTAACTCGTGATATTTCTGTTACTCCATCTTCCACAGATGATGATCCTCCACCTCTTCCTACGATCATCTCAGCACCTCCTGTGATTGCAGATCCTACATCATCACACTATCCAAAGCGCACTCGTAAGTCCACTCAATTACCTAATTTTGCTTATTCTTGTTATTCACCTTCATTTACTTCATTTTTAGTGTATCTTCACAATTTTTGTGAGCCCACCTCCTATATAGAAGTTGTTCTTGATCCCGATTGGCAATAGACTATGGCTGAGGAACTTGTTGATCTACATCGAACTGATACTTGGGATTTGGTGTCTCTTCCACCTGGTAAGAGTGTTATTGGTTCTCGTTGGGTCTATAAGATCAAAACAAAGTCAGATGGTTCAGTTGATCATTACAAAGCCAGGTTAGTTGCAAAGGGTTTTGCTCAAAAATATGATATGGACTATGTGGAGACTTTTGTACCGGTTACCAAGATAACCACTATACGTGCTCTCATTGCGGTTGCTTCAGTCTGCAAATGGCATATCTCTCAGATGGATGTCAAAAATACCTTTTTAAATGGGGATCTTAAAGAAGAAGTTTATATGGTGCTTCCTCTTGGTGTGTCTCATAATACAGGGGAAGTTTGCAGACTTAAAAAGGCGTTGTATGGTCTCAAACAAGCCCCTTGTGCTTGGTTTGAGAGGTTCTCTACCGTGGTTACTTCTCTTGGTTTTTCCTCTAGTGCTCATGATTCAGCTCTTTTTGTTAAGTCCACCTCTGATGGTCGTATTCTTCTTTCGCTTTATGTTGATGACATGATTATTACTGGTGATGATGTTGTTGGTATTGCATTGCTGAAGGTAGAATTGACTCATCAGTTTGACATGAAAGATTTAGGCCCTTTACGTTACTTCTTGGGTATTGAGGTTGCCCTTTCTCCTAAGGTTTATCTTCTATCTCAGTGAAAATACATAGCAGATATCCTTCAGCGAGCTCAGCTTACCGATACTCGGACATGTGATACACCTTTAGAACTTAATGCTCGATATGGCCCTACAAATGGTACTCCATTACCTGATCCCACTTTGTACCGGACCTTGGTTGGTAGCTTAATCTATCTCACTGTCACCTGACCAGATATTTCTTATATTGTCCACATTGTCGGTTAGTTTATTGCATCTCCCACTATAGTTCATTGGGCTACTATTCTTCGTATTTTGCGCTATCTACGAGGTACTCTTTGTCGTAGTCTTATTTTCCCCTCCTATTCTTCTTTGGATCTTTGGGCATATTCTGATGCTGATTGGGCTGGTGACCCCAATTATCGTAAGTCTACTACTAACTTTTGCATTTTCTCGAGTGGCTCTCTCATTTCGTGGAAGAGTAAGAAGCAACAGGTTGTTTCTCGCTCCTCCACAGAGGCCGAATACCGTTTAATGGAAACTACCACAAATGAGATTGTTTGGTTGCGTTGGCTCTTGGTAGATATAGGGGTCTCAATTACTACTCCTACTCTGCTTTATTATGATAACAATAGTGCAATTCAAATTACCAGTAATTCAATGTTTCATGAGCGAACTAAACATATTGATATTGATTGTCATACTACTCAGTAGGAATTACAGCGTGGGACGATCACATTGCCATTTATATCTTTGTCCATGCAGATAGCTGACTTCTTCACCAAGTTTCAAACTGTTCAGCGATTTTGTTTCTTTGTTGACAAACTCTCAATGCTTCTTGCTACCGCATCGTGAGTTTAAGGGGGGCTGTTAGAGATTATGTTTATTAGTTTGGTTATATTAGTCATTTGGAATTATCAATAAGGGTAGAATAGTCTTTGTTGTTTCCTATATAAACCCATATTTCTCTCTTGTAAATATTCACTATTGCAATCAAACCCTAGCTTCCATTTCTTCTCATCTCTTTACTCTCTTCAATTCTCACACTACTAAATTCTCCCAAATGGTTTCTTCAGGTAGTAGTCTCTCCCATTGAACTAGTGCTTAGGATATTATCTAGACTTTTTAAGCAAATCTATCTTATGGCTATAATAGCCTTAGGCATAATGAGAGACTGATTATTGATGTTTCCAATGGGTAGTGAGTATACTATGGACGATGAAGAAGGCCCTTTGTATGGTTTTAATTTGGAGATGTGGAAAACATGATATATCTTGTTGTCCTGTGGTAGCTGGAGCTTGTAAGCTACTTTGCCAATCTTTTGGAGGACTTTGATCTCTAACTTAGTTTGTTATTACCCTCGTGAATGACCAATGTTTGCCTATAAGGTTGAAGCTTAACCAAAACCTAATCATCAATTGTAAAGGATCACTCCTTTCTATGTTTATTTGTTTGTTCCTTCATCCTTGCTTGAGCTTGTAGGAGGTTGCTTTTGAGTTGGTGTAATAACTGGGTTCTGGTGTATAAGTGATGCTCTATTGCTTCAATATTAGTGGACTATTGTATGTATTCAGGAACTGTAGGAGGGGACCTGCCATACACAGCTTGAAAATGGGTCATGCTAGTAGCTGAATGATGGCTAGTTTTGTACCATAATTTTGCCCAAGGAAGGTAGGCATGCCATAGCTTGGGTTGGTCATGAACAAAAGCTCTAGGGTACTACTCAAGGCACCTGTTCATGACTTCTATTTTCCCATCAGTCTTTGGATGGTAGGAGGAACTCATACTAAGTGTGGTGACATTGAGAATGAATAAATGCTGCCAGAAGTTGTTGAGCAAGATGCTATCTCTGTCAGAGATAATGGACTTAGGAAACCCACGATGCTTGATCACAATGTTAAGGAAGAGTTGTGCCACTGAAGTAGTTGTGTGAGAAGTAGGGAGGGCTCCAAAATGAGCTGCCTTAGAGAGCCTATCAATAACTACCGAGATCATTGTGTATCCCCTAGACATAGGCAATCCTGTTATGAAATCCAAACACATTTTCTCTTATCTGATCAGGAATAGGGAGAGGTTGGAGGAGGCTTACAAATTTTATAGTAGAGTACTTAGTGGACTAGATTAAAAGGCAGCTCTGAACAAAAGCTTGGGCATCCTTCCTCGTATTAGGCCAGAAAAAAATTAGAGGAAAGTCTAAAGAAGGTCCTGAGTACACTAGAGTGGCCACCCAAAGGATTAAAATGAAACTCTTGGATGAGTGTAGTCTTCAGACTTGAACTGGAACTGATTTTGAGGTTACCTTTATAGCAAAGTAAGCCTTCTTTGCAAGAGTAATCTGGCTACAGGGATGAGCTCACTTGCAGGTCTTAACGGATACTGATCAACTCAGGGTCAGTAGCATTTTCCTCTTTTAAATCAGCAAGAATGGATAGAGATATGGTAGAAAATTCTAACAAGTGTCCTTATAGAGGAGTAGGAGTAGATTCTAGATGTTTTAGATCTTTGAAGAGAGCATCAATAGCATCATTGTCCTTACCGGGCCTGTAGACAATAGTGTAGTCAAACCCAAGCAATTTGCTTAAATAGTGATGCTACTCAGGTGTTTGAATCACCTAATTCATGAGATTTTTTAAGCTCCCATGGTCTGTCTTGATAATAGACCTCTTGCCCAATAAGTATTGCCTCCACTTCATAACAGTCTCAGTAATGGCATGCAACTCTTTAACATAAGTAGAGGAAGATCTCATCTTAGGGCCCATCTTCTTGTTGAAATAAGCCAAAAGATGACTAGCTTGAGTCAATACAGCTCCAATGCCCACATTAGAAGCATCTGTCTTCCACTTTAAATTGGTTAGTGAAGTCAGGAAATGCTAGGAAAGGAACCTGAGTTATAGTTGTCTTCAAGGTGGTAAAAGAGTGCAGTGCTTATGGAGTCCAAAGAAAGGCATCTTTCTTCAAAAGGTTAGTGAGAGGGCAGTAATGGTGGCATATTGTTGCTCAAATTTTCTGTAATACCCAATGAGACCTGATTACGCCCAAAGTATAACGTGATAGTTGTAGTACAGTTTTGGGGTGTTGATTCCACAGGGAAAAGCGAACTACAAGAGAAAATGTAAACCTTAATACGAAACGATAAAATCTAATTGAGTAAATCTGAGTTTGATAATGAAATAGTGTGAAGGAGTTGTGTAATTATAATGAAGAATATAGATGGGAAACAACAAGGTTTCGAGAATCCTCCCTAGGTTCATTGCTTTATTCCACTCTCGATTCAATTATTTTTATCTCGATTGCAAGTTTCACATCCCAAATAGGCAATCGACAAATATTCAATTAAAGTACATGTAAATCCTAATGTAACTGCTATGAAGTACTCTTTACTTTAGATTCAAGCACACATGACCTATCCTATAGGTTTATCAAGAAACGACAACATATCTCAATGACAATATCATAGTAATGGACAAACCTAAAAGATAAATCTACCGGTCTCAATCACATCTAAACAACTTGACATAAGAAAAGCTTGACTAGACTTATATGGAGAAGAAGCATGCAATCACCGGATTAAGAAAATCTAAGGTAAGAAGAACACAAAGTGCAGCTGTCACATGAACCTCAATTCTTCTTGTTTAAAGAGTAAATCATGAACCATGCTTTAACAATAAATCCATGCAACTGAATTAAGAAAGGAAAATAAGAACAACTACACCTAGGGATTCATCATTTTGCCTTGCTTGGAGATTAGTTAGCTATGGGGCTCATGCTTGAACACCGTAATGTCAAGCTCTCTCCTCCATTTCCAGCCTCCTTTGATGATCTCTTCTCAAACCCTAAGTGATCTATTTATAATACAAAAGGTCCAAGGGTGTTTTTAGGGTTTAAACTATCATTAAAGTCCTAATTAGGTCATAACTCGGAGAAGGGGATCGTGTGCGCGCCGCGGCTCTCACTTATGTGCGCCGCGGCTTGGCCTGATATTTGGTAAGGCAATCTTTTGGGCACCACAGCCCTGGTTTTTGGGTGCCTAGGCGCTCACTAGTCTTGGTTAGGTGGAGGTTCTAGGCACCTAGGCCCTCTCTTCTAGGCGCTTAGGCTTCCACTGAAGGGCTTCTTGCTCATAAACTCTTCGTTTTGTCCATTTAGAAGCACTCCTTCACTCCGATGTGCATGGAATCTTTGAGCTTTAAGCAATGATAGCTTTTCCATCTCTTTCAAACACAAAATACCTAAAAATGCACCAAAATAAGTTAATGATCTAAGAACATCACTTTAGAGTTATTTAGGTATAAAAGTGTAATTCAAACCTCGATCAACCCTAAGATGCTAACAAATAAGTACTATTAAGATGCATTTTATGACTCTCATCAAGACCCAAAAAACCTCTCAACTATTTGATGGTTGTAGGCATAGGCCAATCAAGCATTGCTTGGAACTAACTGTTATCAGGTTGGACATCTTGAGAAGACACCAAATGGCCTAGATATTCAATAGAGTCTTTGCAAAACTCACACTTCTTCTTGTTGGCAAAGAGTTGATTGGTGGATAGGCACTCTAAGACTAGTTGTAGGTGTTGATGATGGTCTTCTAAGAAGGCACTGTAGATGAGTATGTCATCAAAGAAGACGGTAACAAAATTCTTTAAGAAGGGTTTGAAAACCATGTTCATTATGGCTTCAAAGGTGAAAGGGGCATTGGTGAGTCCAAATGGGATAACCAGGAACTTATAGTGTCCCTCATATGTTCTGAAGGTAGTCTTCTAAATATCCTTTTCCTACACTCTAATTTGATGGTAACCAGATTTTAAATCAAGCTTGGAGAACACCTTTGCACCATTCAACTCACATCTCTAAGATCCATCTTTCTTCTTGACCAGCAACACTGGAAATGAAAAATGGCTTTGACTATTCCTAAAGATCACACTGTCTAGAATTTTCTGTACTAACTTTTCTATCTCCTCCTTCTAGAAGTGGAGGTATCTATAGGGCTTGAGATTGATAAATGCACAACCAGGAGTAAGGTGTATGTAGTGGTTTAGGGTTCTAGATGGAGGTAATGTAGTTGAGGTTTGAAAGATAGAATGAAAGTCTTGTAAGAGGGTATGGCTACTGTTGGGAGTGTGGGTGGCTTCAGTTTAGGGGGTAGGGTCTTCAATTGTCAAATTGAAGTAGGATATAATGCTATTATAGGCAGGTAGTTTTTAGATTTTTTTGGGTTGGATAGGTTGGGGATGGAAGCAAGAGTCTCCTTGAAGGTGTATTGTCTACCCATGCTAATCTAACCGTTGAAGGCTAAGCACTTATTTGCCCCTTAGATGGTGAAGAGATGAAAGAAATACTGAATTTGCTGGACTGATAATTATTGATACTGAATCGTGTATTTGTACAGGGAGATTTCTAATCATTCCTACAATTCAATAATTAGTTACTACATTATAGTTTGTCTAGCTATAAGTCAGGTATTACAATAGGAAAGCTAATATACACAGATAATCTATTCTTAATATGGAAGATATGAAAGTTTGACTTCCTAACACTCCCCCAAGTTGGAGAGTGGATATCTTGCATTCCTAACTTGTGAACCAAAGGAACAAAGATCGCTTTCCCCAAGGGCTTGGTCAAGACATCTGCTAGTTGATGTGCAGAATTTATATATCTTATAGGCATGGAACCATCTTGGATCTTGTCTCTAATGTAATGGCAATCCATCTCAATGTGCCTAGTTCACTCATGAAAAACTGGGTTGGCTGCAATGTGTAAGGCAGCCTTGTTGTCGCAATATAGCAAGGCAGATTCATGATGTGAAAGTCCCAAGTCCCTTAATAGATATCGGAGCCATGTCAACTCACAGCAAGCTCCCGTCATTGCATGGTTTTTCACCTCGGTGGAAGAGAGTGAAACTATTTTCTATCGCTTCGACCTCCAAGATATCAATGAAGGTCTAAGAAAGACACAATAACCCATAGTAGATCTCCTAGTGAGTGGGCAACCTGCCCAATTCGAGTCACGGTAAGCCCTTATTGAAATCACTATTTAGAGAGAAGAATAGGCCTTGGCCAGGTGCACCTTTTAGATATCGGACAACCCGAAGAGCTGCCTCCATATGAAGTTTTTGAGGTTGGTGCATAAATCTACTCAAGACATGTATAGCATATGTTATATCTGGCCTCGAAACAGTCAAGTAAATTAATATACTGACTAATCTTCTATACTAGCCCAGATCTTTGAGCAAGTCGCTCTTGTCCAATAATTTCAAGCCTCGTTCCATAGGAGTATCAATAGGGGCTGCGCCTAATAGCCCTGCATCCTCAATGATTTCTAATGCATACTTACGTTGGGAAAAAAAAAATCCTGTTCTTAGAAGTAGAAACCTCAATACCAAGAAAGTATTTCAAATCACCAAGATCTTTGAGATGAAAATGACAATGCAAAAAATTTTCAATTTCAGCAATGCTAACAGGATCATTTCCGATAATCAGAATATCATCAACATATATCAAGAGAGCAGTAAAGGACTTGCCTTGTTTTCTGGTGAACAGAGAATGTTGGTATTTATCTAAGGTTTGCATAGGTCCAACCATGGTTCAAAGATGGTTAAAGTCTAAACCAAAGTTTCAGGATTAAATTTCAGCAAGTTAAAAGACTGCACACATGTGTGTGCATCAATTTGAAGCAAGATAAGGGTAGGCGCACTGGTGTGCGCACTTCAACACACAATCAGGAAAATGTGCACACAGTTGCAGCATTAGTGTGCGCCTAGGCACCCTCCACTAGTGCCCTGGTGCCCAGAATGATGTCTCCCTAACCCACACCAGCGCCTAGTTGCTCCCACCAGCACCATGGCGTCCAGAAGGTGTGCAAAGGTGCCCTGCCCAGCGCCATGGCGCCCCCTGTTGAGCGCCTAGGCGCTAGGCACACCAAAGCACACATGGACAGCCTGCTTTAGCCTTCTCTTAGGTGCGTTAGTGCAAGGTTAAAATGCATAGCACCACTTAAGAGTGGTTAAGGGCCAAGTTTAAGTGGCAATCAAGATTCAAGGGTGGAGATGAACTCACAAGAATGACCAAGAAGTGCGTGGCTATAAAAAGGGGTTTCCTAGCCTCATTTTTACATATAGAATATACAAAAACACAAGTTTGTTACATTGTGAGAGATCAATTGTAATACAAGAGAGAATTATGTTAGAGACATAAACACAAGAGGGACTCTTTGTAGTGAGGCTGGTTGTAAAGAAGAGAGAGTAATATAGAGAGAGAGCATTGTAATCTTCTTTCTTCTCTTCTTGGTTTCTTCAAGAACTTGAGCTTCTTGAAAGGGATTGCTGTAACTTGTAAGAACCATTTGATTAGTGCAGAGAATTCGGAGGAACTCACGAGGATGTAGGCACATTGCCAAACCTCGATAACAAATTTCTTGTCTTCTTTCTTTCTTTGATTTTTTGTTCTTGTGTTTGATTGCTGAAGTTCTTTCTAAAAGTCATTCTAGACTTGGGTGTTTGGAAGATCACCACCTGGGCATCTTGTCAAGGTGATTTCCATCAGTGGTATCAGAGCTACACAGTTGGGTATTGGAGCAAGAATAAGAAGGTAACGGAGCCAAGACTCCAAGAATCAAATATCAACTTCTTGGGTGATTCAAGAACAGTGTAAAGATCCAGATCTGATCGTGTTCTTGAAGGTTGATTCAAGAATGGTGTTAAGATCCATCTTTGATCTATGTTCTTGAGGTTGAAGAAAGCATTTGTGGGTAGTGCATAAATCTGGGATCTTGTCCACAAAAGATGGCTTCAAATTTCTATGTTGAGAAGTTTGTTAGAAAGGGAGACTTTGCTCTTTGGAAGCGGAAGATCAAGACGGTTCTAATGCAACAGAAAGTGGACTTGGCTATTGGAGAAGATGATGCTTTTCCAGCAAGTGTCACAGAGGACCAGCGGACTGAGATAAAGAAGATGGCTTACAGCACCATTTTCTTGCACATGTCGGATAGTGTCACAAGGGAGTGCAAAGACTCGGAAGATCCAGCTGCAATATAGAAGAAACTGGATGAGTGTTTCTTGCCAAGACTCTCCTGGATAAGAGGTATCTTTGTAAACGAATCTTTGCTTTTAAATTTGATCCTAAGAAAGAGTTGCAAGATAATCTTGATGCCAAGATAAGGAGTGCATCAAGTGGTAAAGGGCTATTTTTTAAAAGAAGGCTAGTAACTCGGCATGGTAGCAACCATGGCTACTATCGGGACAGAGGTAAAAGAGAGAGCCATGGGAGAAGGCACAGCAGCATGCATGGCTACTACCGGAACATAGGTAGAGGAGAGAGCCATGGGAGAGTGCACAGCAATATGTATGGCTACTATCAGGACAGAGGTAGAGGAGAAAGCCACCGGAGAATGCATTTTGAACTGAGATTTGGAGGGAAGAGTTGCTACTACTGCCATAAGGAGGGTCATGTCAACAAAGATTGCAAGAAGATGACAAGGGATAGAGGAGGACGCCATAACAAGAATGGAGAGGCTTCGATTGCCAAAATAGAATAGCAAGATGGCGATGTTCTTGTTGCATGCTCGGGTGTGAGCAAGCGGCAAGAAGGCAGCAGGAAATGGATCTTAGACACCAGGTGCACTCATCACATGTGCCCTCACCGGAGTTGGTTCAAGAATTTCAAGGAAACCAATGATGAAAAGGTTTTCTTGGGAAATGATATTTCTTATCAAGTGAGGGGCACGGGAGACATCCAAGTGAGGATGTTTGATGGAGTCACAAGGCTACTAGAAAATGTGAGGTATCTCCCGAATTTCAGGAGGAATTTGATCTCATTGGGGCAGCTGGATTCCATGGGGTACACATGTAAGATGGAGGGAGGAAAGATCAAGGTGGCCAAGGGATCTTTGGTAGTGATTAAGGCAGCAAGAAACGATGGACTCTATGAGATGATCGGAGAGACAGAAATCAATGATCAAGCAGCAAGCTTGATGGCTGAGATGGACCAGGCGACCCTTTAGCACATTTGCTTGGGACACATGAGCGAAAAGGGCCTGCAAGTTCTCAGCAAGGATGGCCTACTTAGTGGAGACAAAGTAGAGGAACTTGATTTCTGCGAGTGTTGTGTTCTTGAAAAGCAACACCGGGTCAGCTTCAACACCAGAGTGCACAAGTCTAAGGGCATTCTTGACTACATTCATGTGGACCTTTGGGGACCAGCAAGGACACCAACACAGGGAGGTAACTTTTACCTTTTGTCTTTAATTGATGATTATTCAAGAAGAGTGCGGGTTTATTTGCTTAGAAATAAATCAGATGCCTTGAATAAGTTAGTGGTGTTGAAACGGCTGGTTGAGACTCAAATGGGTTAGAGTAGTTAAGGGGATAAGAACTGATAATGGCTTAGAAATTTTTAACCAAGAACTTGATTAATTTTGTAGGTTAAATGGCATTCTAAGACATAGGACGGTTGTGGAAACCCCTCAGCAAAGTGGAGTTGCTGAGTGGATGAATAAGACCCTTATTGAAAAGATTATATGCATGTTAAATGGATCCGGTTTACCAAAATATTTTTAGGGAGAAGCTGTGGCTACAGCTGCATACTTGGTAAATAGATCACCCTCTAAAGCTTTAGAGCTCAAGACTCCCAAGGAGATGTGGAGTAGAAAACCCCCTGAGTTGGACAACCTTAGGACTTTTGGGTGTGCTGTGTATGCACAACAAAAGGATGATAGACTTAGCCCAGGATCTAGAAAGTGTGTGTTTCTAGGATATGGGGAAGGGACTAAGGGGTATAGGTTATGGTTCTTAGAGAAAAAAAGGATTGAAACTCATAATAAGTAGGGATGTTAATTTTAATGAATTGTTATTTCCCTATTTGGAAGGAACTAACCCTGCAGAGGCTAGTGAGCAAACCAGTTTGGTTCTTATGGAGCACTGTATCAAGGAGAACTCAGTTCAGGTAGGGCAAAGGAGGCAAGAGGGTTTAGACCAGGTAGAGCCCTTGGATGAAGGCCAAGCTTAAGAAACTCAAGAAGAGGCTGAACAAGAAGAGGTTGATGCAGCAAGTCGGAATGACTACCAGCTTACAAGAGACCGGGAAAGAAGGCTGGTTAGACCACCTTCAAGATATGGGTTTGCGGATGCTGTGGATGTAGTAGCTCCTTGGACAGAAGGAGAGATGAGTGAACAAGAGACTTACAAGGACGCCATAGAGTGTAAGGATTTGTCAAAGTGGCAGCTGGCTATGGAGGAAGAAATGGATTCTTTGAGGAAGAACAACTTCTGGGAATTGGTGAAAATTCCAAGAAAGTAGAAAGTTATGGAATGTAAGTGCATTTACAAGGTCAAAGAAGGGTACCCTCCAGGAGATGAAGGTGGAAACAAAGCTAGGCTGGTGGCGAATGGGTTCACAAGAAGAGAAGACATAGGTTTCACAGAAACTTTCTCACCTGGACACATGGTGGAGAAGATGGTGAGCATCCTCATCTATGTCGATGATGTGCTGTTAGTTTGGAATAGAAGGGAGAGGATGGAAAGGTTTACATCTCAACTCAGTGAGTAGTTCAAGAGGAAGGATCTCAGCCTTACACAAAAGATTCTTGGGATATGTAGAATCCAAGAAAAGGAGAGAAACCGGTTGAGGGTTTCTTGGGCAATGGGTGTTCTCAGCAGATTTGTGAGTAGTCTCAGAAAGAAGCAATAGCTTGGGATGAAGAGTTTGCTGAGGTATTTGAAGGCTCAGTGGCAATCAGTGGTAGCACTCATAACAACCGGGGCAGAATGCATAGCGGCTATGGAAGCCATAAAGGAAGCTATGGGGTGCAAAGGGTTGTTGGATGAGTGGGAGGTCCTAAATGAGTAGGTGGTGGTATCTTTGGATAGCCAAAGTGTATGGAACTTGTGGAGGAATCCATTATTCCATGAGGGGATGAAGTATATGAATGTTCGGTATCATTACATTTTGAAAAATGGTACGAAAGGATGCATTCATGTTGACAAGAAGACCACAGAGGAAAGTCCTGCAGATTTGGGTACTAAAATTCTTCCTCTAAGTAAGTTCAATCATTGCCTTGGACTACTTAGGATTGGAGTTGGTTAATTGATTACTCAAGAAGAGTTTGGATCCCGAATCTTTCTGCACAATGGTTCAGGTTTAAACACTTAGACAAAGGTAGAGATTGTTGGTATTTGTCTAAGGTTTGCATAGGTCCAACCATGGTTCAAAGACGGTTAAATTCTAAACCAAAGTTGGAGGATTAAATTTCAACAAGTCAAAAGACTGCACACATGTGTGTGCATCGATTTGGACCAAGATAAGGGTAAGCGCACTGGTGTGCGCACTTCAGCACACAATCAGGAAAATGTGCGCACAGCTGCAGCATTAGTGTGCGCCTAGGTGCCCTCCACTAGTGCCCTAGCTCCCAGAATGATGTCTCCCTGACCCGCACCAGCGCCTAGGCACTCCCCACCAGCAGCATGGCATCCAGAAGGTGTGCAAAGGTGCCCTGCCCAGCGCCATGGCGCCCCCTGTTGAGCGCCTAGGAGCTAGGCACACCAAAGCACACATGGACAGCTTGCTTTAGCCTTCTCTTAGTTGCGTGAGTGCAAGGTTAAAATGCACAGCACCACTTAGGAGTGATGAAGGGCCAAGATTAAGTGGTAATCATGATCTAAGGGTGGAGATGAACTCACAAGAATGACCAAGAAGTGTGTGGCTATAAAAAGGGGTTTCCTAGCCTCATTTTTTACATATAGAATATACAAAAACACAAGTTTGTGACATTGTGAGAGATCAATTGTAATACAAGAGAGAATTGTGTGAGAGATATAAACATAAAAGGGACTCTTTGTAGTGAGGCTGGTTGTAAAGAAGAGAGAATAGTATAGAGAGAGAGCATTGTAATCTTCTTTCTTCTCTTCTTGGTTTCTTCAAGAACTTAAGCTTCTTGAAGGAGATTGCTGTAACTTATAAGAACCATTTAATTAGTGCAGAGAGTTCAGAGGAACTCACGGGGATGTAGGCACATTGTCGAACCTCGATAACAAATTGCTTGTCTTCTTTCTTTCTTTGATTTTCTATTCTTGTGTTCGATTGCTGAAATTCTTTCTACAAGTCATTCTAGACTTGGGTGTTTGAAAGATCACCACCTGGGCATCTTGTCAAGGTGGTTTCCAACAGAGAATAATCGGCTCGAGATTGTATATAACCAACGGAGCAAATAGCTTCTGAGAACTTGGCGAACCACTGGCGAGATGCTTGTTTCAAACTGTGCAATGACTTATGAAGGCGACACACCAAGTTTTCCTCCCCCTTTCATCGAAGCCCTAGCGACGAAGACATATATATTTCTTCAGTTAAGTCACCGTGAATAAACGCATTGTTGACATCTATTTGATGAAGAGACCAACCACGAGCTGCAGCCAATGCAAGTAAGCCGTGAACCGAGATGATCTTGGCAGTGGGGGAAAAGATATCCCGATAATCGACACCTTCTAGCTGATTGAAGCCCTTTGCGACCAATTGGGTTTTGTACCTCTTGATAGACCCATCTGCAGCCAATAGGTGTCTTATTGGCCAGTAGTGGAGTGAGAGACCAAGTGCCATTGGCTTGGAGAGCCTACAATTCTGAACGCATTACTTCCTGCCACTTAGGATGAGCGGCAGCTTTCGAATAAGACTTGGGTTCCGTGACATTACTGATTTGAGCAACAAAAGATCGATATGCAGGCTTATATCTCTGATATAAAACATAATTAGCCAGTGGATAGTGTGTACCTTTGGTCGGACCTGGCATTAAGGAGGCCGATTGGTCAGAGCAGACATAATCATTGAGCTTGATCAGCGAACCAGTTTTGCAGCTGGAGCGACAAAGCGAAGCGGGTTTGGCTGTGGGTTCTAGATCGAGTTCAGATGATAAGAGAGGTAACTGTGGAGACGGATTGGGGAGGGGGTTTGATGAGGATTCCAGCGCCGGAGAGGGTGAAGTGGATGGTGGTGATGGACTTTCAGAGACGATGAGAGAGGATGGGTTACAACGATCGATTGGGTCAGAAAGATTGGGCGGGTCAGAGTGAGCAGAAGGCTTAGAGCGACGCGTGTATATGGGTAGGATGGTCGAACGATGGGGTGTTGGTATTTGTCTAAGGATCAAACAGGAAAGGAGTTCAACATCAAGTCACCCGGAGTGCGCTGCACCTCAGGAGATCCATGCCTCAATGCACAGCAAGTGGTGTTGTTGAGACCCAGGTGTGCACCACAGCACAAGGAGGGTGTCCTGCGGTGCCTACAGAGGTGGTGGTTTTAGCCCTGTGTGTGCCGCAGCCTGCCCTGTTCTGGGCCGCGATGCCAGGTACACCGATGCATGTTTTTCTAGCCTTTTGAGATGGTGCGTCGTGCATGATCAAAACGCGTAGGATCACTTAGACTTGTTAAAGAGCTATGATTGATTGGTCCTCAAGATCTAAGGGTTGAGATTGACTTCAAGATAGGTTCAAGAAGTGATGCGCCATATAAAGGGTCACCTTGCTTTAATCTCAACAAGTGTGACATACAAGTGATCATCATACAAGAGAATTCAAGTGCAAGTGTGAGAGTGCAAAGACACAAAACACAAGCAAGGCACTAGAATAGAGGCTGGTTGTTTAGAGAGAGAGTAGTATAGATTAGGGATTCAAGGGCCTTGTAAGTGTTGGGGAAAATTCTAGGGTAACTTAAGTCCTTATCACTTTCTTTTCTCTTCTTTTGTTCGTAAAGAATAAGAGGTTTCTTAAAGAGCAGTTGCAGTAACTTGTAAGAACTCATCGATTTAGTGTAGAGGGCTCAGAGGAGCTCATGGGGACGTAGGCACATTGCCGAACCTCGATAACAAATTGCTTGTGTTATTTCTTTTCTTTGATTGGTTTGTTTTTGTTTTTTACAAGTCATTCTAGACTTAGGTGTTTGGAAGATCACCACCTGGTCATCTTGAGGGTGATTTCCAACAGAATCAGAGCCAAGATTGGCGGGTATCAGAGCATGGCAACAAGAATCAAAGGTCAACTTCTTGGGTGATTCAAAAATGGAGTAGAGATCAAGATCTGATCGAGTTCTTGAGGGTGATTCAAGAACAATACTGGATCAAGATTTGATCGTGTTCTTAAGATTTAGAAGTTGGAAAGAAATTGTGGGTGCTGCATAAATCTGGGATTTTCTCCGCAAGATGGGTTCAAACTTCATTGTTGAATAGTTTGATGGAAAGGGAGACTTTGCCTTTTGGAAGCAGAAGATCAAGGTTGTTCTTATGCAACAGAAGGTAGACTTGGCTATTGGAGAAGATGATGCTTTTCCAGCAAGTATCACGGAAGTCTAGCGGATTGAGATGAAGAAGATGGCGTATAGCACCATCTTTCTGCACATCTCGGATAGTGTCACAAGGGAGTGTGGAGACTCGGAAGATCCAACTTTCATTTGGAAGAAATTAGATGAGTTATTTCTTACCAAGACTCTCCCTAATAAGATTTATCTTCTTAAATGAATCTTTGCTTTTAAAATGGATCCTAATAAAGAGTTACAAGATAATCTTGATGTGTTTAATAAACTAGTTCAAGATTTAGTTAGTTATAGTATAACATTCCCTGATGAACAATTGGCTGTTATGTTGTTGAATTCTCTTCTTGATTATTTTGAAAGTTTAATTAATGCTATTGAATATGGAAGAGATACACTAACCAAGGAAATTGTGATCAATGCTATAAAAGCTCATGATTTCAAAGCCAAGATGAGGAAAGCATCAAGTGGAGAAAGGTTGTTCGTTAGAGGAAGGCCAGCAACACAAAATAGCAGTAGCATCCATGGCAACTACAGGGAGAAATCAAAGGGTAGAGGGCAGAGCCATGGGAGATCGCATTCCAAAATGAAGTTTGGAGGGAAGTGATGCTACTACTGTAATAAGGAGGGTCATTTCAAGAAAGATTGTAAGAAGAAGATGTGTGATGAGAGAGGAAGAAGTCATACCAACAATGGAGAGGCTTCGGTTGCCAAAGGAGAACAACAAGATGATGTTCTTGTTGTGTGCTCAAATGTGAGCAGGAGGCAAGGCAGCGAGAAATGGATCCTAGATTCCAGGTGCACTTATCACATGTGCCCTCATAAGGATTGGTTCAAGAGTTTCAAGGAAATCAATGATGGAAGGGTTTTCTTGGGGAACGATACTTCTTGCCAAGTGAGGGGGATAGGAAACATCCAAATGAGGATGTTTGATGGAGTCACAAGGCTGCTGCGGAATGTGAGGTATCTTCTGGATTTGAAAAGAAATTTGATCTCATTGGGGCAGCTGGATTCCATGGGGTACACATACAAAGCAGAGGGAGGAAAGATCAAGGTAACTAAGGGATCTTTGATAGTGATCAAAGCAGCAATAAAGGATGGTCTCAATGAGATAATCGGAGAGATAGAAATCAAGGATCAAGTAGTAAGCTTACTGGCTGAGATGGATAAGGCGATTCTTTAGCACAATCATTTGGGACATATGAGTGAAAATGGCCTGTAAGTTCTCAGCAATGATGGTTTACTTGGTGGTGACAAGGTAGAGAAACTTAATTTCTGCGAATTTTGTGTTTTTGGGAAGCAACATCGGGTCAGCTTCAACACCGGAGTGCACAAGTCTAAAGGTATTATTGACTACATCCATGCGGATCTTTAGGGACCAGCAAGAACACCAACACAGGGAGGTAATCGTTACTTTCTGTCTTTAATTGATGATTATTCAAGAAAGGTTTGGGTTTATTTGCTTAAAAATGAATCAGATGCTTTGAATAAATTTGTGGTGTGGAAAAAGTTGCTGGAGACTCAAACGGGCAGGGTAGTTAAGGTGTTAAGAATCGATAATGGCTTAGAATTTTTTAACAAGGATTTTGATAAATTCTATGAGTTAAATGGGATTCTAAGACATAGAACGGTTGTGAAAACCCCTCAGCAAAACGGAGTTGCTAAAAAGATGAATAGGACCCTTATGAAAAAGGTTAGGTGCATGTTAATTGGGTCCGGTTTACCAAAATGTTTTTAGGGGTGATGTCTTTGGATTGGAATCAAAAGAATAAGTGGTATCGTGGGCCACAAGAGGAATTGGGCCAAAATCTATGTTTGAAGGAGAAAGAACATAATTAGGCTTGACAAATGCATAAAGAAAAATATTTTCGTGAAATCTCACATCGCGGCTAGTGAAAACCTTTTTGGTCGACAAATCGAATAATTTGTATGCCTTTTGACCAATGGGATAGCCGATAAAAATTGAGGGTATGGAACGACGGTCAAATTTGTGAGAAGTATGGACATTAGTAGCATAGGCTAAACAACCAAAGACACGGAGATGAGAAAAAGAAGGCAGTTTTGAGTATAGAAGTTCAAAAGGAGTTTTGAAAGAGAGAACCGGAGAAGGGAGTCGATTGATGATATGTACAGCAATAAGAGCACACTCCCCCAAAATTGGTTAGGGAGTTGAGCTTGAAATTTCAAAGCTCGAGCTACTTGTAAGATGTGACGATGCTTGCGTTCCACAACCCTATTTTGTTGAGACGTTTTAACACAAGAATGCTGAAAAACGACACCATTATCTTGGAAAAAAGAACGTGAGACTCAAATTGAGTGAGAATATAACTGAAGAATCGTTTTAAAAGTGATTGTGCTTCATCTTTATGTCGCATCAAGAAAATCAATGTGAAACATGTATAATCATCAACAATAGTAAGAAAGTAATAAGCACCAGAAAGAGAAGGGTGTCCATAACGACCCCAAATGTCACAATGAATTATCTTAAAAGGTTTTATAGAAGAAATTACACTAGAACTGAAAGGTAAATGACTCTACTCAGCCAAAGGACATATAGGGCAAGCATTATTGGACTGAACAAAAAAATTTAAAAAGTTCTTGGCAATGAAACTTAAACGAGGAGGTGATACATGGCCTAAGTGATTATGCTATAGATTGGTGGATGATATGGTGAGATTGCAAGCTGGTCGGTTTGTGGGTGAGAAAGAGTTGGTCACGGATTTCTTCGTCGCTAGTGCCACCAAATAGTATAGTCCATTACATTGTTTACCCAAACCAATCATCCTCCTTGTAGCTAGATCCTGCAAAATACACCAATAAGGGAAAAAAGTTACTGAACAATTCAGGCCTCTTGTCAGACGACTAACTGATATCAAATCAACTTTGAATATAGGTACATATAGCACATCATGCAAATTATAGACGGAATTTAGAGACAATGATCCTTTTGCAACAATATTAGCTTTTTCTCCGCTAGGTTGTAGTACGGGAGGCAATGATCAATTTTTATCTTTGCGGAAAAATAATTTAGATGATGAAGAAATATGATCCGTCGCCCTGCTATCAATGATCCAACTGCGGGAAGCGACTTTAGACAAACCTGGCTTAGTTATGGCATTTGCTTGAGAGCTAGATCCTTCATTTTTGTCGTCAAGAAGCGATAAGAGCTGCTTTAATTGTGCCTCTGAAATCCCAATAACTTGGTTTTTGTCTTCTTTAGAAAAGCCCTCGGACACATGATTAGCTGCAGGCTTGTTATTGTTGCTGAAATGTCTTGGGCTTGAATTATACTTTGCCTTTGGATGGCCCACTGGATACCCATGTAGCTCATAACAAGTTTGGACCCAATGACCCAATTCTCCATAATAGGAACAATGAGGGCGTCTTCTTTCAGAGCCAAAACGATGCCTATCTTAGTTAAATCGGTGTCCTCCACTGAAATTCTCTGGCGACTTCTCTTGCGATCGAAAATCCTGTGACCCATATGGGCGGTCGGGCTGCTCGGACCTCCCTATTCCCGCCGATAGAGCGAGTGATGAGGACATAGCTAACAAATGGGATGCGAATCCTCTTCGAGTTCCAATTGGTCTAGTTACAAGGGCTCGAGCTAAAAGGTTCAAGGAAACTCTTAATGGGCTCATTCAACACATTTGGGCTAAGAACCATCTTTGTGGACCCAAGGATGATGGTACATGTGATCCACAAGGATGGGTTTCCATAATTCAAGCTTTGGAATAACCCAGCAACTCAAGATGGTGAATTAAAATCTTAATTTTCCAAAATTGGAGACTTACTCATTTTGGTTGGCTCATCAAGGAAAATAGTAGGCTGCAATTTTACTTATTACCTTTTTTAATTGTTTCGTTATTAATTTAATTGCTGAATTATAAGGCTTGCATGCCAAGTTAGGTACTTTCCTTATTTGGATTTTAGGTTACCAGAATTCTGTTTAGATTTATTTCCTATTTCTTAGTTTTCCTTTTTCTAATTGGTTACGAATTCTCATGTATTTAAATAGCCATTGGCTTTTGGGAATAAGAAAATTCATATTTGATTCATACTTTTGGAGAGAAATTTCTCTTTGGTTCTTTTAAAACTTCTGAACTTATCGGAGTTTCCGTGGCGTTCATCTTCGACTTATCAATCAATCCTTCCATAATTGATCGTGGCGTCTTCATTATACCAAGGTTCTTGATTCAATATAAGCAACGGGTCGCGGTCTCACATAAATCTGCTTCTAGACGATCTTGGAAGTCTTCTTGATCCATCAATTTCTTAGTTCTTGGCATGGATCATATCAGTTGGTATCAGAGCCTTCTAGTTGTAAGTTTGCTTATCTTTTATTTTGATTCATAAAAAAAAAAAACGTGAAAAAAAACGAAATTGAAAAAAAAAAAAGAACAATAAATTTCCAGTTTAGGAAAAAAAACATGAAAAAAAAGTGCGTAATATTTAGATTCAATTCTTGTTTCAATTTCTCATCTTTGTTTCCTTGTATTCTAGCCTTTAAATTCGAATTTCTTTTTGAGTTATTGGTGAATTATTTTTGGAAACTTTGATACTTGTTCGGTTAGTTTGATAAGAACCTATAGAGGATTATTACGAGTGGAAAAAGGCAAGAGTGGTGAGCACATAAGAGGAGAAAAGCCAATCTGATTTTTGTGTGAAAACACGAGTGAAAATGAGTGACTCATTCTTTGAGTGAAACACGTGAGGGAGTGTGGGAGGCCTTTTTGTTCTTTTTTTCTAATGTTGTTTTTACAGCAAACATATCAGACTACAAGAACAAAAATAATTCTGGAGATACGTCAGGAGAGGGTGATCCGAAGTTGCTCATGGAGGCTTTAATGGGTGAGATGAGAAGAGTATTGAGAACAGAGATGGAACAGGTTCATGAGCGGATATATTGGGTAGAGAATGCACATGTGGGATATCAACAAAATGCTTCTAATGTGCGTAGGAGGGAGAGAGTTCAACCTAGGGGAGAGAGAGTTGAAGATGAAGAGTATTATGGGAATGGATTTGATGAAGAAGATGATCGGGAATCAGTTGTTAGCCATAGGAGATTTGGTGGTCGAGGTAGAGAAGCTAGAAATCGAGAAGATAATAACTTGGGTGGTATTAAGATGAAGATTCCATCGTTTCAAGGCAAAAACGATCCTGAAACTTACCTTAAGTGGGAGAAGAAGATAGAATTAGTATTTGATTATCATAATTATTCCCAGCTTAAAAAGGTTAAACTTGTGGCCATTGAATTTTTTGACTATGCGATTGTTTGGTGGGATCAACTAGTGTTAAATAGGAGGAGAAATAGAGAGTGTCCAATAGAGACTTGGGAGGAGATGAAAACTATGATGAGGAAACGGTTTGTTCCAAGCCACTACTACCGTGAGTTGTACCAAAAATTGCAAAGTCTTACACAAGGTAGTCAGAGTGTGGAGGATTATTATAAAGAGATGGAAGTAGCTATGATCCGAGCAAATGTAGAGGAGGATCGAGAGGCTACTATGGCTAGGTTCTTGGCTGGTTTGAACCTGGAAATTGATAATTCGGTGGAGTTGCATCATTATGTGGAGTTGGAAGATATGGTGCCCATGGCTATCAAAATTGAGAACAAACTCAACAGGAGGGGCAACAATACATGACATAACCTTAACTCGGGTTCATCTTGGAGGCCAAATTTTGTGAAGCAAGCCACAGCCAAGCCCAAAACCGAGCAAAAGCAAGAAAGTACCAGCCATGGAAATCAAGGTAAAAATGACTCTTCCACCACTAGAAATCGTGATATTAAGTGTTTTAAATGCCAAAGCAGGGGTCACATAACAAGCCAATGTTCGAACAAAAAAGTTATGGTATTGCGAGATAATGGTGAAATTGAAACCGAGGGCGAAGAAGATATCGAATATATGCCACCATTAGAGGATGTAAGTGATGAGGAATATACTGCCCAAGGAGAATTGTTTGTTACAAGGAGAGCTCTAAGTGTGTAAATCAAGGAAGATGATGAAGTGCAACGAGAAAACATCTTTCATACTAGATGCCACATGCAAAACAAGGTATGTAGTGTGATTATTGATGGAGGTAGTTGTACTAACGTTGCTAGCACTACAATGGTTGAGAAATTAGGGCTGCCAATAATTAAACATCCTCGGCCTTATAAGTTGCAATGGCTCAATGATAGTGGTGAAGTGAGGATGAACAAACAGGTGTTAGTTTCCTTCCGTATTGGAAAATATGAAGATGAAGTTTTGTGTGATGTAGTTCATGGCAATTCAATCGGCATGTTAAGTATGATGGCTTCACCAACAAATATTCGTTTGTAAGAAATCAAAGAACAATCACTCTAGTTCCTTTGACACCAAAGTAGGTTTATGAAGATCAAGTGAGGTTACAAAAAGAGAGTGAGCAAACAAAATAGAGTGAGAAAAAGAGAACTAATGAAAATCAGAAAGAGAAAATGAGAGAGGCCAGAAAAATTGAGAGAGAAAATAAGAGAGCTGATTCGGCTATTGAGAGAAAAACAACTTTCTATGCAAGAACGAGTGAAATAAAAAGAGCAATGATTTTAAATCAGCCAATGATTGTACTTTTGTAAAAGAGACGTTAAACACTAACCAATTTTACTCATCTTTGCCTAGTTCTATTGTTTCTCTTTTATAGGAATTTGCTGATATATTTCCCGAGGAGATTCCACATGGCTTACCTCCTATTCGAGGAATTGAACATCAAATTGATTTCATGCCCGGTGCTACAATTCCAAACCGACCAGCCTATCGAAGCAATCCCAAGGAGACAAAGAAGCTACAAAGGCAGGTTAGTGAATTGATGGAAACAGGGTACGTAAGAGAAAGCATGAGCCCGTGCGCTGTTCCGATGATTTTGGTTCCTAAAAAGGATGGGACGTGGAGAATGTGCGTTGATTGTTGAGCAATCAACAATATAATGGTAAAGTATCGACATCCTATTCCTCATTTAGATGATATGCTAGATGAATTGCATGGTGCATGTGTATTCTCTAAAATTGATTTAAAAAGTGGATATCATCAAATAAGAATGAAATAGGGTGATGAATGGAAAACTGCTTTTAAAACGAAATATGGTTTATATGAGTGGTTAGTTATGCCATTTGGACTAACAAATGCACTAAGTACCTTCATGAGATTAATGAACCATGTTTTGTGAGCTTTTATAGGCAGATTCGTTGTTGTTTATTTTGATGATATTCTCATTTATAGCACAACTTAGATGATCATGTTGTATATTTAAAATCAGTTTTGGATGTGCATAGAAAAGAAAAGTTGTTTTCTAACTTGAAGAAATGCACTTTTTGCACCGATAAGCTTATGTTTCTTGGTTTTGTTATGAGTGCACAAGGAATACAGGTTGATGAAGAGAAGATTCGTGCAATTAAAGAATGGCCAAGTCCTACGAGTGTAAATCAAGTTCATAGTTTTCATGGACTTGCTAGTTTTTATAGGAGGTTCATGAAAGACTTTAGCAGTATTGCCGCACCGCTTACCAAAGTCATCAAGAAGCATGTTGGATTCAAATGGGGAGACGAGCAAGAGAAGGTGTTCCAATTGATCAAAGAAAAATTAACTCATGCTCCTTTACTTGCTTTGCCTAATTCTACTTAAACCTTTGAAATTGAATGTGATGCTTCAAGTTTGGGTATCGACGTAGTTCTTATACAAGGAGGAAGACCACTCGCATATTTCAGTGAGAAATTAAGTGGAGCAGCTTTAAACTATCCTACTTATGATAAAGAATTTTATGCGTTGGTTCGAGCATTGGAAACATGGCAACACTATCTTTGGCCTAACGAGTTTGTGATTCACATCGATCATGAGTCCTTGAAGCATATAAAAGGTCAACACAAGTTGAGTAGGAGACATGCACGATGGGTAGAATTCATCGAGACATTTCCATATGTCATTCGATACAAGCAAGGTAAGGAAAACATCGTTGCAAATGCACTTTCTCGAAGGTACGTATTAATTTCTACTCTAGATGCAAAATTACTTGGTTTTGAGTACATTAAAGAGTTGTATCCTTCAGACACTGATTTTTGTGAAGGGTTTCGGGCTTGTGAGAAAAATGTAGTGGGTAAGTTCTTTAGGTACGAGGGATTCTTATTTCAAGAGAATAAGTTGTGTGTACCGAATTGCTCTTTGCCTGATTTGTTAGTAAGGGAATCCCATGGAGGAGGTTTAATGGGTCACTTTGGAGTTGCTAAGACCTTAGCCGTTTTACAAGAACACTTCTATTGGCCACACATGAAAAGAGATATTGAGAGAATTTGTGGTAGATGTGTCACATATAGGCAGGCAAAATCTCGAGTGCAACCCCATGGTTTATACACGCCACTGCCCATTCCTAGTGAGCCTTGGATAGATATTTCGATGGACTTTGTGTAAGGTTTACCTAGGTCTAAATGTTGTAGAGATTCAATTTTTGTGGTTGTGGATAGATTTTCTAAGATGGCACATTTTATTCCATGTCACAAAACTGATAATGCTTCCAATGTTGCTAATTTGTTCTGTAGAGAAATTGTAAGATTACATGGTATGCCTAGAACAATAGTTTTAGATAGAGATGCTAAGTTCTTGAGTTACTTTTTGAAGACTTTGTGGTGCAAGTTAGGGACTAAGCTATTATTTTTTACTACTTGTCACCCACAAACTGATGGTCAAACTGAAGTAGTGAATAGAACTTTGTCTACTTTGTTGAGGGCTATTATTAAACATAACATCAAAACTTGGGAAGAGTGTTTACCACATGTTGAGTTTGCTTATAATCGTACTGTTCATTCTGCTACTAAATTCTCACCATTTGAAATTGTTTATGGTTTTAATCCTTTAACTCCATTGGATTTAACGCCACTACCTATGTCGAAACATGCTAACTTGGATGGAAAGAAAAAGTCTAAATTTGTTAAGCAGATACATGAGAAGGCAAGACTAAACGTTGAGAGGCAAACGGAACAATATGCAAAACAAGCTAACAAAGGTCGTCGGAAGCTAATTTTTCGACCCAGATATTGGATTTGGTTACACATGAGGAAAGAAAGATTTCTGACACAAAAGCGTTCAAAGTTACTTCCTAGAGGAGATGGGCCTTTTCAAGTCCTTAAGCGCATCAATGACAATGCATACAAATTGGATTTGCCCGGTGAGTACAATGTTAGTGCCACTTTCAATGTTTCTAATTTAAGCTCTTTTGATGTAGGTAATGATTCGAGGACAAAAACTTTTCAAGAGGAGGGAAATGATGAGGGCACGGCTAACAAATGGGATGCAGATCCTCTTCAAGTTCCAATTGGTCCAGTTACAAGGGCTCGATCTAAAAGGTTCAAGGAAACTCTCAATGGGCCGATTCAACACATTTGGGCTAAGAACCATCTTTGGGGGCCCAAGGATGATGTTATACGTGATCCACAAGGATGGGTTTCCATAATTCAAGCTTTGGAATAATCCAGCAACTCAAGATGGTGAATTAAAATCTTAATTTTCCAAAATTGGAGACTTACTCATTTTGGTTAGCTCATCAAGGAAAATGGCAGGCTGCAATTTTACTTATTACCTTTTTTTTAATTGTTTTGTTATTAATTTAATTGCTGAATTATAAGGCTTGCATGCCAAGTTAGATACTTTCCTTATTTGGATTTTAGGTTACCAGAATTCTGTTTAGGTTTATTTCCTATTTCTTAGTTTTCTTTTTTCTAATTGGTTACGAATTCTCATATATTTAAATAGTCATTTTCTTTTGGGAATAAGAAAATTCTGATCTGATTCATATTTTTGGAGAGAAATTTCTCTTTGGTTCTTTTGGAACTTCTGAACTTATTGGAGTTTCCGTGGCGTTCATCTTCAACTTATCAATCAATCCTTCCATAATTGATTGTGGTGTCTTCGTTATACCAAGGTTCTTGCTTCAATATAAGCAACGGGTCGTGGTCTCATATAAATCTGCTTCTAGACGATCTTGGAAGTTTTCTTGATCCATCAATTTCTTAGTTCTTGGCATGGATCATATCAGCGGGTTTGCTGTTGTTGCTTCGAACCACCATGGTGACGCCGTTTTTCTTCTTGAGAGACGGAGGAATATGCTTGGCAAACTGAATGAAGGGGATTCATCATCAGGATTTGTTCGTGAATAGCACTATAAGAATCATTCAATCCCACTAGAAATTGCATCAATTTTTGTTGATCTTGTTGTGCCCCATGTACTACATCGCTGTAGGTAGCTAGTTCATCCCATAGGCCCTTCAATTTTGTGTAATAGGCAGAGATAGAGAGTTGTTCCTGTCGAAGACAGGCAATATCTCTCTAAATCTCAAAGATGCGAGGTGCATTGCTTTGAGAGAATCGCTCACGAAGATCTTCTCAAACTTCATGAGCAGTAGAGTAATAGATCACACTGTCTGAAATTTCCAAACTGAGAGTGTTGAAGATCCAGGAGTGGACCATATCATTACACCGAGACCAACCGCATAACCTTCAGGATCAGCTTTTTCTAAAGGGGCTTTGATTGAGCCATTGAGAAAACCTAGCTTATTTTTGGAATTTAAGGCCAGAGTCATAGCTCTTTTCCAAGTAGAATAATTGTCTCCATTCAAGGGTTTGGAAATCAAAACCAACCCCGGATGATCTGAATGATGAGTGAAATAGGAATTTGAGAGATTCGCCTTTGAATAATCTATAGAAGTGTTGGGATCAGTAATTTCCTTGCCAGGGACAGGAGGTGTTGGTGGTACTTTATCATTGGCCATGATGGTTGAAAAGGAGAGATGCTACACGAGAGATTAGAGTGCAGTGATGGGTCAGGATCTTAGTCCTGCTCTGATACCATGAAAAGATGAAAGAAAGATTGAATTTTCTGGAATGATAATTATTGATATGAATCATGTATTTGTACAGGGAGATTTCTAATCATTCCTACAAGTCAGGAATCAGTTACTGCATTATAGGTTGTCTAGCTATAAGTCAGGTATTACAATAGGAAAGCTAATATACATAGATCATCTATTCTTAATACGGAAGATATGAATGTTTGACTTCCTAACAGATGGGAAGTACAAAATCATGGTGCTGCAGGGTTAAGGCTACTGAAGAACAAATCTTGTCACATCACAAATAATCACCATTCCCCACATAAACCTTGAAAAGTCTTGATAGAAATATAGGCAAACCCAATCTGAAAGCTACATCTTCTTGAATAAAATTATGTACGCTACCACTATCTATCAAGATTTGTAAAGTAAAAAGTCCATGCTGTCCAGACAGTCTTAAGTGTCCTAGGACTTAGTTGGCCAGTTAGAGCATTGAGGCTAATTCTGAGAGCAACTGAGAGTCATCATCTGTGAATTGTTGTGTGGTGTAATCTACACTATCATGGTATACATCATCATCTTGATCACCTATTAAAGTCAAGAATTTGGTCTTGCACTTATGACCAGGAGGATACTTCTCATCACTAGTATAACAAAGTCATTTCTCTCTTCTGCTATTGATTTCAACAGGACTTAGTTTCTTGAAAGGAAATTGTGTGGTGGACTATGGTTGTACAGGTCTTATTGGTGGTGGTTTGGTGGTATTTTCAGTAGTGAATTTTTGTTTAGGAAAAGAAGGAGAAGGATTCTTGAAGTTACCTGATGGAAAACTGGAGGTTGGAGTAGTGTGCCAGGACGTCTGAATGATTGCTTGAGGTCATTGTACTTGCTTTCTTGCAACCTTGCCATTTCCATTGCTTGAATAACAGAAGAGGGCTAAAGAAGCATAAATTCCTTTTTAAGTTCTAGTTTCAATCTGGATATGAAAATACTGACAAGAAAGGACTCAAACAAGCCTTGGACTCTTGTTGCTAGGGCCTCAAACTGTGCTCGATAATTAGCAACACTTGTGATCTGCTGTAACTTTCCAATGTGCCATGACGATCCTCATATGATACAGGACTAAACCTCAGTATAAGGGCTTCAAGAAATGCTATCTAAGAAGGAAGAAGCTCTCCTTTGTGTACCCATTGGAACCAAGAAAGGCCAGGGCCTTCCATGTGAAAGGAAGAAATTAATATTCTCTGATCAGAAGGTGTTCAGTGGTAATCAAAGAATTGCTCTGCCTTAAAGATCTATCCTTCTACCTCTAACCCATCAAATCTTGGGAATTCTAACCTAAAACTCCAAAAAGGTAAAGTGCAAGAAGTACTTTCTTGATTTTGAGTCAGATCACCAGAATCCTGTCTGTACTGAGAGTGTGCATAATGATTGTTCTGGCTATGGTTGTCCCATCTCTGATCTTGTGAAGCTATAAAAGCATTCAATGTGTGGTTGAGTTCTACAAGTTAAGAATCTGAACTCTTCCTTAGTTTAGAGATTTCTTGATACTGATAAGTCTAGAACTGTCGAATATTATCCAACTTAGTCTGGAGAGTCTTCACGTATTCCTCCATTTTGTTGTAGTTTCTGGTGCCCTCTACCATAGAAATGGTACTGGTTGTATAGTAAAAGAAAGAAGTGTGTGGTTTTTGGGGAAAAAAATTAGAAAGGGAAAATGAAAGCAATATTGTTAGGGTGGGGCTGGAAGGAAATAGAAGAAACAGAAAGGAAAACCAGAACAGAAAGTGAAAGAGAGAAAAAAAAAAAAAGGAAGAAGAATAGGTTTGTGAATGGGGAAAACTAGAAAACAAAAGCCACTTTTTGAGCAAGTGGTAAGCTCCAACTCGTTTTAGAAGAAATACCTTAGAATTCTTATTCAATTTCTTTTCAGAAATGGAATACAAGTATTTATACTGTTGTCCTTAGGCTGGAGTTACAGCTCTAACTAACTGCAATAGAATGCTAACAACCCTCTAACTGTTTGTTTTACTACTAGACTTAAGTTCTTTGATCCGAGCACCTCTTCTAAGTTTTGTCACTCCTCCTAGACGAGGTGTGCACTCTATCCATTTCATGCTCATCAATGTTATCTGTGTTGTGCTCAGTAGTGTGCACTGGTGCCTAGTCTGTATCATCAGTGTTCACCTGATTTGTGCTGTGCTCAGTAGTGTGCACTGGTGCTTGGTCTGTATCCTTAGTGTGCATCTGATTTGTGCTCTGCTCAATAGTGTGCACTAGTGCCTGGTCTGTATCACAGCCCTACAAACAATAATTTGTTGCTCTAAGGGCAAATAAAAAACTTTGCAAGAGGTTCTTTAGTCCGTATAAAATCCTAGAGAGGATTGGGACAGTTTCTTACAAGCTGGACTTACCACCTACTAGTAAGGTTCACCATGTATTCCATATTTCCTTATTAAAGGAATATCATGGAAAACCTCCCTAGTAGTTGTTACCACTTCCTGTCTACATCAACAACCAACCAGTCCTAACTCCCCTGACAATCTTGAATACCAAGCAAGCAATGCTAAATGGTAAAATCATTTAGGAAGTCCTGGTGCAATGGGATGGCCTTGATCCTATAGATACCTATTAGGAGGAAATCACTACTTTCCAGAAAACATTTCCCTAGTTTGACCTTGAGGACAAGGTTAGTTTTAGAGAGCCTAGCAAGGATACAACAAGACAAGGAAGAGCACCCAGCAAGCTCAGCTCATCCAGTAGATATAGCAACACTAGAACAAGCTTGGGAGCTGCACCAGTAACCAGTTCAGTAGTTCCTAGAAGGTCTCTTAGACTAAGGCAATTGTATGGCTGACTTAGATATACTAAAAGGAGCTAGAAAGCAAGGGATCCGGGTCAGCAAGGCAGTTAGAAAACAGTTATGTGTAACAGAAATTAGTTACAAGCAGTTAGCCAACTGAACTAACAGCCTGAGCTAGTAGTTCTTGAAGCATTCTTGTAAATATGAAGATACATAAATGCTTATAAACTCATGTATAGAAGTTAAGCAATAAGAAACTCAGCACTTTCTAAAATTCTTTCTCTTCTCTTCTCCCTTTCTCAAATTTGGGTTTAAGATCTTGAACCTACCAAGGTCTTGATACATCCTATATAAACATGTGAGTTGCCTTTCTTTGAAGACTTTGGCAAGTGCCTGAACTGTCTCTTTACCTTGTCAGATATGAGCGTTTGAGTACTTTCCAAACATGTAGCGACAAGATTATAATGACGAGGAGGAAGATGTGAAAGTTAATGAGAGGTGATAACTTTTCCTCGTTTGGAGAAATAAGGAAAAAGTAGTATGACTCGCCAACGAAATCTCTCTATTTGGAGTGTTGGAAATCACCTTGACAAGATGCCCAGGTTGTGATCTTCCAAACACCCAAGTCTAGAATGACTTGTAGAAAGAATTTCAGCAATCGAGCACAAGAACAGAAAATCAAAGAAAGAAAAAAGACAAGCAATTTGTTATCGAGGTTCGGCAATGTGTCTACGTCCCCGTGAGTTCCTCCGAACTCTCTGCACTAAATCAATGGTTCTTTACAATTCAGCAACCCTCTCCAAGAAACCTCAAGTTCTTGAAGGAACCAAGAAGAGAACGAGAAAGTGATAGACCTATTACAATGCCTCCTATCAATTCTCTACTACCCTCTCTTCTTTACAACCAGCCTCTCTACAATGAGCCCCTCTTGTATGTCTGTGTCTTTGCACTCTCATACAATTCTCTCATTCACACACATGTCTCACAAGTTACATCATCACATTCTTGTGTCTTCTTTGTTTTTGTTGTTGAGATTGAACCTAGGTGACCCTTTATATAGTGCACCAACTTCTTGTCCAATCTTGTGTGTCATTCTCCACCCTTAGATCTTGATGACCACTTAACCATAACCCTCCATCAATTCTAAGTGGTGTTGTGCATTTTAACCTTGCATTCACACACCTAAGAGAAGGCTAAAGCATGCTGTCCATGTGTGCCAGCCAAAGCTGCAGCGCCGCGCTGCAGCGCCGCGCTGCAGCTTTGAGTTTCTGTCCCTTGTGCCATTCTTGCCAGGTTCCAGCGCTGCAGCTTAGAATTGCTGTCCCCTTCACACAACACCCTTCTGCTTGTGTGCAGAAGTGCGCACACTAGTGCGCATGGCCTTCCCTTGCTCCAAAATGAAGCACACACATGTGTGCAGCCTTCTAACTTGTTGAACTTTGATCCTCCACCTTTGGTTTAGACTTTAACTATCTTTGAACCATACTTGGACCTGTTCAAACCTTAACCATGTTTAAACCTTAGACAAATACCAACAATCTCTACCTTTGTCTAAGCATTTAAACCTGAACCATTGTGCAGAGACCTTCAGGATCCAAACTCATCTTGAGTCATCAATCAACTGACTCCAATCCTAAGAAGTCCAAGGCAATGATTGGACCTTCTTAAAGGTAGAACCTTGGTGCCTAAATCTGCAGGACTTTCCTCCGTGGTCTTCTTGTCAACATGAATGCATCCTTTCGTACCATTTTTTGGAATGTAATGATACCGAACATCCATATGCTTTATCCCCTCATGGAACACCGGATTCCTCCACAAGTGCCCCGCACTTTGGCTATCCGAAGACACCACAACCTGCTCCACTCGTCCAACAACCCTTTGCACCTCATATCCTCCTTTATGGCTTCCATAGCCGCTATGTATTCTGTCCCGGTTGTTATGAATGCTACCATTGACTGCCACTAAGCCTTCAAATACCTCAGCAACCACTTTATTCCAAGCCAATGCTTCTTTCTAAGATTATTCACAAATTTGCTGAGAACACCCATTGCCCAAGAAACCCTCAACCAGTTTCTCTCATTTTCTTGGATTATACACATCCCAAGGATCTTTTGTGTAAGGTTGAGATCCTTCCTCTCAAACTCCTCACTAAGTTGAGATGTAAACCTTTCCATCCTCTTCCTGCCGTTCTAAACCAACAGCCCATCAATGACATAGGTGAGGATACTCACCATCTTCTTCACCTTGTATCCAGGTGAGAAAGTTTCTGTGAAACCTATGTCTTCTCTTCTTGTGAACCCATTCACCACCAGCCTAGCCTTGTTCCAGACTTCATCTCCTGGAGGGTACCCTTCTTTGACCTTGTAAGTCCACTTACAATTCACAACTCTCTGATTTCCCGGAATGTGCACCAATTCCCAGAAGTTGTTCTTCCTCAAAGAATCCATTTCTTCCTCCATAGCTAGCTTCGATCTTGGTGAATCCTTACATCCCATGTAAATCCCTTGTTCACTCATCCCTCCTTTTGTCCAAGGAGTTGTTGCATCCGCAGCATCCGTAAACCCATATCTTGAAGGTGGTTCGACCAGCCTTCTTTCCCGGTCTCTTGTGAGCAAATAATCCTTCCGACTTGCTGCATCAACCTCTTCTAGTTTAGCCTTCTCTTGAGTGCCCTGAGCATGGCCTTCATCCAAGGGCTCTACCTGGTCCGAACCCTCTTACCTCCTCTTCTCTACCTGAACCGAGTTCTCCTTGATGCGATGCTCCACAAGAACCAAACTGGTTTGCTCACTAGCCCCTGCAAGGTTAGTTTTCTCCCAAGTAGGGAAATAACAATTCATTAAAATTAACATCCCTACTTATTATGAGTTTCAATCCTTCTAAGGACCATAACCTATACCCCTTAGCCCCTTCCCCATATCCTAGAAACACACACTTTCTAGATCCTGGGCTAAGCTCATCATCCTTTTGTTGTGCATATGCAGCACACCCAAAAGTCCTAAGGTTGTCCAACTCAGGGGGTTTTCCACTCCACATCTCCATGGGAGTCTTTTGGGACACAATCCTAGAGGGTGATCTATTTACCAAGTATGCAGTTGTAGCCACAGCTTCCCCCCAAAAAAATTTGGGTAATCCGGATCCATTTAACATGCAACTAACCTTTTCCATAAGGGTCATATTCATCCACTCAGCAACTCCACTTTGCTGAGGGGTTTCCACAACCATCCTATGTCTTAGAATCCCATTTAACCTATAGAATTGATCAAGTTCTTGGTTAAAAATTTCTAAGCCATTATCAGTTCTTATCCCCTTAACTACTCTACCCATTTGAGTCTCAACCAGCCCTTTCCACACCACTAACTTATTCAAGGCATCCGATTTATTTCTAACCAAATAAACCCACACTCTTCTTGAATAATCATCAATTAATGACAGAAAATAAAAGTTACCTCCCTGTGTTGGTGTCCTTGCTGGTCCCCAAAGGTCCGCATGAATGTAGTCAAGAATGCCCTTAGACTTGTGCACTCCGGTGTTGAAGCTGACCCGGTGTTGCTTCTCAAGAACACAACACTCGCAGAAATCAAGTTCCTCTACTTTGTCTCCACCAAGTAGGCCATCCTTGCTGAGAACTTGCAGGCCCTCTTCACTCATATGTCCCAAGCAAGTGTGCCAAAGGGCTGCCCTATCCACTCAGCCATCCAGCTTGCTGCTTGATCATTGATTTCTGTCTCTCCGATCATCTCATAGAGTCCATCGTTTCTTGCTGCCTTGATCACTACCAAAGATCCCTTGGCTACCTTGATTTTTCCTCCTTCTATCTTGCATGTGTAACCTATGGAATCCAGCTGCCCCAATGAGATCAAATTCCTCCTCAAATCTGGGAGATACCTCACATTTTCTAGCAGCCTTGTCATTCCATCAAACATCCTCACCTAGATGTCTCCTATGCCTCTCACTTGGTAAGAAATATCATTCCTCAAGAAAACCCTTTCATCATTGGTCTCCTTGAAATTCTTGAACCAACTCCAGTGAGGGCACATGTGATGAGTGCACCCCAAATCCAAGATCTATTTCGTGCTGCCTTCTTACCCCTTGCTCACATCCGAGCACACAACGAGAACATCATCATCTTGCTGTTCTGTTTTGGCAACCGAAGCCTCTCCATTCTTGGTATAGCTTCCTCCTCTATCCCTTGTCATCTTCTTGCAATCTTTCTTGACATGACCCTTCTTATGGCAGTAGTAGCAGCTCTTCCCTCCAAATCTCAGTTTGGAATGCATTCTCTCATGGTTTTCTCCTCTACCTCTGTCCCGGTAGTAGCTATGCATGCTGCTGTGCACTCTCCCATGGCTCTCTCCTCTACCTCTGTCTCGGTAGTAGCCATGCATGTTGTTGTGCACTCTCCCATGACTCTCTCCTCTACCTCTGTCCCCGTAGTAGCCATGCATGCTGCCATACCAAGTTGCTGGCCTTCTTTTAAAGAACAGCCTTTTACCACTTGATGCACTCCTTATCTTGGAATCAAGATCATCTTGCAACTCTTTCTTAGGATCAAATTTAAAAGTAAAGATTCGTTTATGAAGATATCTCTTATTAGGGAGAGTCTTGGCAAGGACCAAATCATCTAGTTTCTTCCATATTGCAGCTGGATCTTCCGAGTCTCCGCACTCTCTTGTGACATTATCCGACATGTGTAAGAAGATGGTGCTGTATGCCATCTTCTTCATCTCAATCCGTTGGTCCTCCGTGATACTTGCTGAAAAATCATCGTCTTCTCCAAGAGCCAAGTCCACTTTCTATTGCACTAGAACCGTCTTGATCTTCCACTTCCAAAGGGAAAAATCTCCCTTTCCATCAAACTTCTCAATACCGAAATTTGAAGCCATCTTTGCAGACAAGATCCCCGATTTATGCACTACCCACAAATGCTTTTTTCAACCTCAAGAACACAGATCGAAGATGGATCTTAACACCGTTCTTGAATCAACTTTCAAGAACACGATCGGATCTTGATCTTTACACCATTCTTGAATCACCCAAGAAGTTTAATCTTTGATTCTTGGAGTCTTGGCTCCATGCCTTCTACTTCTTGCTTCGATAACCAGCTGTGAAGCTCTGATTCTACTGACCAAAGCTCTAATACCACTGATTGAAATCACCTTGACAAGATGCCCAGGTGGTGATCTTCCAAACACTAAGTCTAGAATGACTTGTAGAAAGAATTTCAGCAATCGAACACAAGAACAGAAAATTAAAGAAAGAAAGAAGACAAGCAATTTGTTATCGAGGTTCGGCAATGTGCCTACGTCCCCATGAGTTCCTCCGAACTCTCTGCACTAAATCAATGGTTCTTTACAATTCAGCAACCCTCTCCAAGAAACCTCAAGTTCTTGAATGAATCAAGAAAAGAACGAGAAAGTGATAGACCTATTACAATGCTTCCTATCAATTCTCTACTATCCTCTCTTCTTTATAACCAGCCTCTCTACAATGAGTCCCTCTTATAGGTCTATGTCTTTGCACTCTCACACAATTCTCTCATTCACACACGTCTCATAAGTTACATCATCACATTCTTGTGTCTTCTTTGTTTTTGTTGTTGAGATTGAACCTAGGTGACCCTTTATATAGTGCACTAACTTCTTGTCCAATCTTGTGTGTCATTCTCCACCCTTAGATCTTGATGACCACTTAACCATGGCCCTCCATCAATCCTAAGTGGTGCTGTGCATTTTAACCTTGCATTCACGCACCTAAGAGAAGGCTAAAGCATGCTATCCATGTGTGCCGGCCAAAGCTGTTGCGCCGCGCTGCAGCTTTGAGTTTCTGTCCCTTGTGCCATTCTTGCCAGGTTCCAGCGCTGCAGCTTGGAGTTGCTGTCCCCTTCACACAACACCCTTCTGCTTGTGTGCAGAAGTGCGCACACTAGTGCGCATGGCCTTCCCTTACTCCAAAATGAAGCACACACATATGTGCAGCCTTCTAACTTGCTGAACTTTGATCCTCCAACTTTGGTTTAGACTTTAACCATCTTGGAACCATACTTGGACCTGTTCAAACCTTAACCATGTTTAAACCTTAGACAAATACCAACATGGAGGAAGTGGTTAGCTGACATTACTCCAGACAAGGTAAATCCTTTTAACTTACTCTTGCATTTCAATTGTTGCTTTTCTTTTGCTTTATCTCATGGAAATTTTTCTTGTTATATTTGAACTCATCCTTGGGTATCTCTAGAGTATTTCCAAGATTATGCATGACAACTTGGATGTTAGCACCAAGCGGATCCTATTTGAGTCTCCTTGTGGGTATGGTTGGTTCCTGGGTGAACAAGTCATGGCCCAAAGTCTTAGAGGGGGATTTCAACTAAGCACCTTGTTGACAGAAAAACCGATTATACCACCTTTGCTCAGACTAGATTGATGCCTCCTTGTGATGTAAGGACCACTTTGTTTTATTTTTCCTTGATTCTTTACTGCTTTTACCATCTTATAATTGTGTATTTCTTCACTTGCACATGTTTCACACCTCATTTTGCATTCATTAATTAATAATAATCACCCCTCTTTTCAGTCTACCAATAAAAACAACTAAAACATAGATAATCGAGCTTTGAACGATGAGTCTGGCAATTGATTGTTGATGATTATGATTATTGAGATGATTTGTGAGCTTATTAATTCGAGATTTTATAGAAAATATGAAAGCAAAGGTTTCAAAAATGGTTTTTTTTTTTTTTTACAAAAAAATGTTGTTTTAACTTTGCATATCATCTAAATTTTAAGCCTTATAATATCCCAATTATAAAATTTGGGAATACAAATTTTGGATGGTTATATGAACCATTAAAATCTAATTTTTTTATATATATTATAAGCCTCAAAAAAATGTTTTGTTTTCAATTTGTTATGGATTTTACAATAAAAGTGGGCCAAAGCTGATCTCATCCCACTCTTTGATAAGTGCTTAAATAGTCATATTTAAGCCCCCCTAATTTACGCTCATTAGGCTCTTTGATTATCTATTTTAGTATATTCTATTTCATTTCCATGTTTTATATGTTTTTCATAGGGCTTTGACAAAAATATGACATTTTGGAACTCTAACGAGTAAAAAAGTAAAGTTTTGCACACCTCCCTTGTGATCGAGCGCACTAGCACATGAGCGCACTTGTAGAAGGCTCGAGTGCATACATATGCTCGAGTGCAGCCCGTATACACTCGAGCACAAACACTCTAGAGGCAGCAAAGCCAGATATGGAAAGAAGTTTCCGGATCTCAAATAGGAAATTAGGGTTTCGGGGCACCCTTAGAGCCCTATATATAGCCCTGTAAAACACATAAACCATAATTTTTGTTTTAGACTTGAAGTTGGAAGCTTAGGAGAGGAATTGATGACTCCTCTCCCGAGTCTTCTTCGGGTTTTATTTTTCTGTTTTTGTTTTATTATGGTTAGGATGTTTAGTTTAGCTAGCATGTGTAACTAAACTCTTATAGGGCTCGATTGAAGCCCTAGTTATGCTTTTCCACATGTATATTCATTGATTACCTTTTCCTATAGACATGTTATAATGCTTAACTTGATTAATACCTGTTTGTATTTAAATTCCTCATATGTATGTGTCTGATCAACTTATGCATGTGGTATGGATTGGTTAGTTGAATCAATTTGGATGACCGAGTCCTGGGTTCAACAAAAGTAACAAAAGATATCCACACCGGATTCTTGGGTTAACCAACATGGGAAACTGGGAGCGGACCAAGCCCTAGGTCCCGTGTGGTTGCCGATCTCCACAGCTCTTATGCTCTCTTAAGGAACAACTCAGTTTACACCCATACTGAATCCCTTAAGAGAGAAAAGAGTTAGAGTATACACCATGCCTAACTCGTTGCTTAGGGAGATCAATAGCCTAAGGTATGGACCAAGCCCTTAGGTTGGCAACCATTAGGTATTCATAATAAGGCTAGAGCATTGGCACCTTACTTAGTGGGAAAGTGTAATTAGTGATGGATATCCCAGCCCTATGTCCTTATTATTATTAACTCACACCTCACTTTTATTTCTCTTTTTACTTTGGGAAAACAATTCTAAATCGAAATTCACCAATCCCTGTGAAAATGATCTCGTTCTTGGATATTATGCTACCATTGACCTTGTGCACTTGCAAGTAAAACAAGTACGATTATTTACTTATTTATTTAGGTAGATAAACACACAACAAGTTTTTGGCGCCGTTGCCGAGGATTGCGTTTAAATTTCTTTTTAGAATTACTTTTTCATTTAGTTTAATCATTATTTCCTTTTCATTATATTTCTAGTTTGTCAAAAATCTCAAAAATTTTAAGTTTCTGTTTTCATCTTTTTTTATTTTACAACCCGAATCGAATCCTTTTTGTTTTTTGTTTCAGGCACTCCAGGAGGGCTTTCTGTACCACTTACGATCAAGCGCACCCTCCTATGCGATCGAGCACGATTGAGGCAGAGAGTTACCCGAGTAGCAGTGTTTGACTGCTGCACTTAAGTGACTGCCACCGATTCATGCATGGGCTTCGATCTAAGCATCCGGCATTCTTTCCCTTTAATACCGAGCTTGAGTGGACTATCCGACAAAGGCTTCGAGACAACTTGGAAGAGGTAGAAGAAGGAATTGAGGAAGAAGTACCAATGGCATAACAGATTGACAATTAGCAACCACCTGAGCGGAGGCTGATGAAGCAATCCTTCATCCCACAGAACCTTGATCAACCATCGTGCATTGCATATCAACCTGAGGCGGAAGGAAACTACTACATATCTTCGCAAATACTCAGTACACTGACTCACTTTAGGGGTACACCTAATGAGGATCCACATTTACACCTCTGAGAATTCTTCGATCTTTCCAAGTTCCAACACATCCGAGGTTTAGACCAAGAAGGAATAAGGTTAATTCTTTTCCTTTTTTCCTTAAAAGATAATGCTAAGCTATGGTACAATTCTTTGCCTGTAGTTTCTATCCACACTTGGGAGGAGTTGGCTAGCAAATTCTTAAGGAAGTTTTTCCCAACCCAAAAGACGAGGCAAATGAGAAAGGAAATTTAGTCCTTCCAACAAAAAGATGGAGATCTATTCTTCGAGGCTTGGGGACACTTCAACGAGCTACTACTCAAATGCCCACACCACAACCTACCTCAAGACGAATTGGTACAAGCTTTCTATGAAGGTTTAAGTGACACTAACAAAAATATTATGGATTCAGGTTGTGGAGGAGTGCTGATGGAGAAGAGTAGCGAAGAAGTAATGGAACTTTTCGAAACCCTAAGTGAACACACTCAGCAGTTCTCCTCTCGAGGAAGACATATAACCAAAAGTAAGGGTATGTATGAGGTAAATTTAAATGGAGGATTGTCTACTCAGATAGCTGCTGTAGAGAGGAAACCAGACCTGTTGGTTAAAGCCATGGCTGCTCATAATGCCTCATCTAACCCACCAGCTACACCACTCCAGGTAAGTGCCATTTGTTCCCAATTTGATCATAATACTGATACATGTCCCTTATATTCATATGCAGATCATGAGCAAGCAAACTTTGTGGGACCAAACAATTATCTACCCTTATGCAAACACCTACAACCCTGGATGCAGGAATCACCCAAATTTTTCATGGAGCAACAATCAGAACAGTCAAGGGCACCAAAGAAACTTCCAACCAGCAGCTCAATCTGTTCTCGAACCAAAGAAGAACGACCTCGAAAGTCTTATGAGGCATCTTAGCAGCAACAACTAATGACTTCACATGAACAATTCATGGAAGAAACGAGGCAATTTCGGACTGAGATGAGACAAATCACTGCAAAACAAGATCAAGCCATTCAAGGATTAGAGGTACAAATGGGGCAATTGGCCAAGGAACTAAGTAGTAGAAAATAAGATGAGCTCCCCCACCCAACCAATACCTAATCCAAGGGGACATCAACAATTGAATGTTGTAATAACCCTGAGAAGTGGAAAGATCATAGGCATCGATGAGCCTGCACGAGCATCTCCAGACAAAGCATCCACCTCTAAGGTAAGTGAGATAGAAAAGGTAAATGCACCTCCACCCTTCCCTCAAAGGTTAATAAAGTCTAAGAAAAAGACTAAACTAAGTGACATTTTCGAAACTTTAAAAAATGTGGAAATAAACATTCCTTTATTAGATGCAATTAAACAAATTCCTGCGTATGCTAAGTTTTTAAAAGATTGTTTCACTAACAAAAGGAAGTTTCAGGAGTATGAGACGGTAGCCTTGACTGAAGAGGTGAGTGTTGTGCTATTAAGAAAATTACCACCAAAACTAAAAGATTCGGGTAGTTTTACTATTCCTTGCAAGTTAGGTGACCAGCTTTTTGAGCATGCATTATTGGATCTAGGAGCGAGTGTCAATCTGCTGCCATACAGTGTATTCGAGACACTAGGTTTGGGGGAGCTTCAACCAACCTCCATCACTTTGCAATTGGCAGACAGAAGCATCAAACGGCCGAGAGATATTCTTGAAGATGTTTTGGTAAGAGTAGGTAAATTTATTTTACCTACTGATTTTATTGTCTTAGATATAGAAGAATGTCATATGCCATTACCACTCCCCATCATCTTAGGAAGACCATTTATGATCACTGTTGACACAAATATTAGTGTAAAAAGGGGCATTGTCACTATGAAAGTAAATGATGAGGAGATGGAATTCAAAGTATTTAATACCTTAGAATCAACAAAAAATGACAATGAATATGCTAATCTAAGCCTATTGCAAGGTATTGTTGAAAAAGGTTCTCAGGTCCACCACACCGCTCTATTTAAGACCATCCCCACCCATGGTGACACAAGATTAGACAGTAGGCCAACGGATGATGATGTGATTAAAGACATCAATAGAGCTATGCCCCCCCTCAAGAACACACCAAAGCCTCCAAGTAAGTATATTCTCTCAATTGAACCTCATGAACTTACTAACACTACTTTCCCCTTTTCTGTTATCCAAGTACCAAGATTAAAGATGCAGCCACTGTCAAGGGTACTGGAACCACATGATGTGGGCTCTAAGTGCCTCATTCCAAGAAAGTAGCACTAAAGCTACTATAGAGAGCACTTGAGCAATTCCCACTTCATAACATATAGCTCAAGCACCTCTATCGAGGTTAGTGGTACTGAGGCCACTACAAGATGGTATGACTGTATCGTTACTATTTTTCTCCTTGTTCATTTCGTTATTTAAACCCTTTTACTATTAGCAATTTTCTGTCTTACGATCAAGCGCACACCACATGCGCTCGAGTGCCCTCTGGCCCTGCACTCCATTGCGCACGAGTGCATCACACTCAAGCAATTACGCATAAGTACGATCGAACACGCTTTACAAATGCACTCGAGTGCACTCGGGGCAAAGGGATCACATGCATATTATAAACAGTTTCCCTTTTTCTCCCCTCATTTACGCTCAAGTGCATGTCCTTTATTTCTCTATCGCACTCTCGCCCTCTCAAGCTCACACATCACTGACAGCACTCCAGCCGTCTCAATATCTTACTCCATCTCATTTTCCATCCAAACATACCTCCCCATCCCACATTTTGTTTCCCTATTATCGCCTCACACACCCACTCATCTTACTGCACCCACAAGGTATGACCTCAACTATTTTCATTTTTCCTTTTCGCATCAGATACACACAATCACACACAATTTTAGAGTTATATTGCACTAATTACATGTGTTGGGATTGTCTGTGATGTTTACAGGAAGTTGAGCTCACGTTTGAAGCACATTCTCACAGCCTCGTGTTTTCGATGCATACAAACTGTTTGACACATTGTCTGAACGAGAGCGATCGAGCACTAGAAATTCGCGATCTAGCGTGTATCACTTTGTGAGATCGAGCGCACCATCAGCTGCACACGAGCGCAAACACTACAGAAGCTGCATTAATTTTTCTACGCACATGGCCTCCGCATCCCGAGCTTCTAGCAGCCGCCACCAGGCATCCCGACCCAGTTTCGAGCAGCGTGAAATACTGTTTGAGACTACATTTAACGTAGATGAGGACTTCAAGAGTTTGGACACCACAAGATGGACGGTCCAAGAATTCAAGAACCGAGGCCTCAAGCGGCTATTCAAGCCGGTCTGTTCGATGACTTACACCAGATTTTTGGTCAGCTTCTTCGAGAACCTGACCTACTACTGCACCAGGCCAGAGATCTTATCCTCTTCAGTCCAGGGTAGATTCATAGAGCTAATCACCACAGACATCGCCACATCCCTCCACTGCTGTGATGAGTCCCTTCCAGAGGACAACCATATGGAGGAGCAGTCGGACCCATTTCCACTGCCACACATTATAGAGGTCATGTGTGCGGGTCAGTATACGGACCGGCACAACAATACGGGGAGCCGGTCGAGGTTACCTCCCTTTTTATGGCTCATAGACTCCGTCCTCCAGCGTAACGTGTGTCCTTTGGGGAACAAGACACAAAAGAGGGATCAATTTTTACAGGCTCTCTATGTCTTTCACCGGGGTCATTAGTACTCCATCCAAGCGGTCATATAGAGTCAGATACATAAGTTCTTGGACAGTGTGCATAACTGGCAGACCACCACAGCTAAGGCTTGAGGGCTCCCTTTTTCCTTCTTGCTCAGTCATATCTTCAAGAAGAAGGGGATCAGAGGCTCCTCTATCGATGACTCGGTTAGTGATCATCCTTTCTTCGAGAGGGCCCAGTGGAGCCTCAGCCAGTCCCACATGCCACGAGGACCTCGGGTGCAGATTTCGATTGCAAAGCCTGTGGCAGATGATCTGATGGAGGCCGAGCAACCACCAGTGAGCCTTACATGGGAGGAGGACCAGCCAGACATAGGGTCCATGGAGTATCAGCACCTTTTCGAAGAGCTGTTCTCTTTCCGATGCGAGCTCTTAGACATCCGCCCGGGAGGATCGTGAGGCAACCCTTCTGATCCATCAGCGGATAGATGGGTTAGAGGCACAGTTTACACGGCAGGAGGTGAAGCTATAGGCCATCCTTGATCGCCTACCTCCAATGCCCGGTTCCTCTTCGACTGCACCACCTGATACTCAGCAGTGAGAGGATACCCCGTCTAGCTGAAGACGTAAAATTTAGCACTCATGGGAGGCACCCCAAAACATATCCTTTTTATTAGAATATTTATCTTTTGTTTATGTTTATATTTACATGTTTATTATCCATATTTCTTATTTTCTGACACAACATTTATTTTTCTTTGTCAGGAACTTAGTGTGTGCATCCAGTTCAAGTTTGGGGGCGTGTTACGAGCAATGCAAGCAATTTAGTTCTCCATTTCCCAGGTCAGATTTTTTCATACCACACACACATTGGGGACAATGTGTATATTAAGTTTGGGGTTAGTGGGAGACAAACACTGACACATGCATACACTTGAACGCATGCACACCCTAAGTCCCAGTTTTTTTTTTTTTTAGAAAAGATAAATGCATGTTCATTTGGTGATAAAAATTTTGGTTGATTTAAAAATTATGATAAAACTTCATTAGTAAGCTTAAAATCTAGAACACATAGTCTTGTAATAGGAATTTTACAAAGTTTAGTTATATACCTCAAGGCATTTAAGAATTCACGAGTTTGATCTAGATCTACACGAGCACATTAGCACGCATTTGTGTGAGGTATGACATATAATTCTTTTGTATATGTTTCCATGACCTAACTCTAATTGGATAACTTGTTAAAAGAACACTTTGGCATAAGAAAAATAAAGAAAAATGTCCATCATGCAAAAAGAGAAAAAAAAGCTTCTAATGATCATTAAAAACTTTCCACTGAGTAACTGGACCTCTTGCCTCAATAAGAAATGAGTGTTCACGTCAAAAGGTGGGAATTAAGCCTTTAATGATCATTATAAAAATTTTAACTGAGTAACTGGGCCTCTTGCCTCATTAAGCAGTGAGTGTTCACATCAAAAGGTGGGAATTTCACTAAGAAGCATTAAAAAATGTTAGTTCCGTAGCCTTTTTTACTCGAGTTAGTAAGCTCTTAGGGGTGTCTTTACACCTAATGCCCTAAAACCATCCGGTTTGGGAGTCATTGGCCAAACACTCGTTACAAGGGTCAATTAGAAAGCTCGATGGAACTCAACATGGCAAAGATCGCATGATAAAAGAAAAAGAAAAGAAGCAAGCATTATACCATTTTTGCTCTTTTTGATAAGGAATTCGATGAAGGTTTGGGCATCGAAACACTATACACTAAAATTATGTGGAAGCCCCATCTTATATGTGCCAATTCATCACACACAAATCAAACTTGCGATGCCTTAAGACAACCTTAGGTAAGTAACATAAGCTTTTAAAATTCCTTTTTCAATACAAAAATATGTTTTTATTATAAGCTTACTCATGAACGGTTATCATGGTTTTATGCACAATCCAAATTTTTGAATATCATGAAAATAAATTTATCTTTAAATTTTGTTTTAACATAATCTTTCATTTTGTTGCTAAGGGACTAGCAATATGTAAGTTTGGGGGTGTGATAAGTGCTTAAATAGTCACATGTAAGCCCCCTAATTTACGCTTATTAGGCTCTTTGATTATCTATTTTAGTATATTCTATTTCATTTTCATGTTTTATGTGTTTTTCACAGGGCTTTGACAAAACGATGACATTTTGGAGCTCTAAGGAGTAAAAAAGTAAAGTTCTGTAATCCAGTAAGGTGCGCTCGAGCGCACCTCCCTTATGATCAAGGGCACTAGCACACGAGTGCACTTGTAGAAGGCTCGAGTGTATACATGCGCTCGAGCGCAGTCCGTATATGCTCGAGCACAAACACTCCAGAGGCGACAGAGCCAGATATGGAAAGAAATCTATGGATCTCAAATAGGAAATTAGGGTTTCGGGGCACCTTTATAGCCCTATAAAACACATAAACCATACCTTTTGTTTTAGACTTGAAGTTGGAAGCTTAGGAGAGGAATTGATGACTCCTCTCCCGAGTCTTCTTCGGGTTTTATTTTTCTGTTTTTGTTTTATTATGGTTAGGATGTTTAGTTTAGCTAGCATGTGTAACTAAACTCTTATAGGGCTCGATTGAAGCCCTAGTTATGCTTTTTCACATATATATTCATTGATTACCTTTGTCTATAGCCATGTTATAATGCTTAACTTGATTAATACTTGTTTATATTTAAATTCTTCATATGTATGTATCTGATCAACTTATGCATATGGTATGGATTGGCTAGTTGAATCAATTTGGATGACCGAGTCATGGGTTCAACAAAAGTAACAAAAGATATCCACATCGGATTCTTAGGTTAATCAACATGGGAAACCGAGAGTGGACCAAGCCCTAAGTCCCGTGTGGTTGCCGATCTCCACAGCCCTTATGCTCTCTTAAGGAATAACTCAGTATACACTCATGCTGAATCCCTTAAGAGAGAAAAGAGTTAGAGTATACACCATGCCTAACTCGTTGCTTAGGGAGATCAATAGCCTAAGGTGTGGACCAAGCCCTTAGGTTGGCAACCATTAGGTATTAATAATAAGGTTAGAGCATTGGCACCTTACTTAGTGGGAAAGTGTAATTAGTGGTGGATATCACAGCCCTATGTCCTTATTATTATTAACTCACACCTCATTTTTATTTCTCTTTTTACTTTGAGAAAATAATTCTAAATCAAAATTTACCAATGTGGAAATGATCTTGCACTTGCACATTATGCTACCATTGACCTTGTGCACTTGCAAGTAAAACAAGTACGATTATTTAATTATTTATTTAGGTAGATAAACGCACAACACTCTTTCGGGTATAATTAAAAATTCTCAATGAATTTTAATGTCAAACTAATTTTAAATAAAACTAGATTTCCATAGCTTTTCAAGGAATTCAAAATCACATCATTTAGATAAGTATTGATTAAGTTATGAATTTTTTGAACTTGGTACATGAAAGCAGTCAAGTTCACCGCAAGTTTTCTTGAATCAAACTCAACAAGTCTTTGGATTGCTTGAAAGCTTTTCAATTCAATCCAAAGACCACTTATTCAAGGCTAAAAGGTTTCCACTTCCCTAAACTTTATAAAACTCTAGAGAGAAATTCAAAAGCATTTTGGACTAAAATCAACTTGTTTTCTAAAAATTATTTTCTCAAAACTCTCTCTAGAACTCTCATGTTTTCTATCTCTTCTTTCAATTCAATTTAATTTTTGCTTTTAACTTTTATAGATTGGTAAGTATCTGCACGTTGATTTTTTTCATAATCATCTAACAATTTTTACAATAAGATTCATCCAAGCAAATCAAATCAAACTCTTCTTGAGCTCTTCCAACATCAATAGCAATCACGAAAAGGTGATAGAAACTCCAAAACTCCTTTTTATATGAATTTTCTCTCTTGAATAAAACTTTTTACTTTAGCTTGATTCTAAGTTTGTATGTGTTTAAGTTTGAGGTCTAAGTGTCAGTGGAGTGCTCTCTAGAGCTTCCCACCACACACCCTAAGTCTTGGACCTGATCTCGATTACATGACTAGTGGTTAATGTTCTTGGTGCCTTGAAAAACTAAGTGGTGACTTTATACAATGACCTTTCAGAATGTCCCTCGGTTGTCCCTCGGATTGCATGGAGTTGACCAAACAGATTGACCCATCGATTTGGCCCATCAGATTTTTCTTAATGGTCATGTTCATTTCACTACCCTTCTTCCTCATGATAGGATTGAGGCAGTGAAAGACCTGTACCCCATAACCCATAAGGACACACCTCAAACGTTCACACAAACCATCCTCTTTATCAAAGACCAAGAAGGCGAACCATTGTTTTTCTCAAAGGGCATAAATACAATGTCTATCGTTGGTCTACTCGGATGAATTACTTCTTCTTTCTCTTGGAGCTTATAGCAATGGTTGCTTCATAGTGATCTTTCTTCGTCCTACTTCTTCTTGTGAAGCTTATGAAACTTCTTCTTCTTCTACTTCCTTTACTTGATTTCTTTCTTTGTGATTTAATTGTATAATCAATATTTTTCATAATTATTGTATACCTTTAATTATTTTATGAACCAATGTTTTGATTATCGACCCACTAACTGAATCAATGATCACTATAGTAAAAAATAAGTTTTTCAATCGATACCTCTAATCGCCATTAGACGATTGTTGGCTTAATGTCTTCACTCAACTAAATATGCATCGACTAATAGGGGTGTGCAAACAGTTTGTTGACCCGTATTTGATTTTAATAATGACAAAACACTACTCTAATTGCACTAATAGTTTTATCTAAGTGTTTAAGCCATAAAAGCATTCAGTACAGAAACAAGAAGCAGGAACTCAACATGTTCAGACACCAAAAGAAGACAGAAGATCTAGAATAGGCACTAAAATAATTGAATCAGTATGCAAATCTCTAAATTTAATTACTTAGCTTGATCTATGGCTCAATTTAAATAAAAAAAAAAAACTTTTACAAAACTATAATATAAAAAGTTTTTAAGTCAAAACTGTTTTGAAAACTGGGTTGAAGGACAACCCAGTCGACTGGGATATGGGACAGTAAGTTCCCAGTCGACTGGTACTAAGGACCCAGTCAACTAGTACTCTCTCTAAGCCTAAAAGTGAACATTTTTCTCTTGACCCAGTCGACTGGTATAAGGACTCAGTCGACTGGTAATTCGAAAATATGAACTTTTGAGACGTGGGACTTGAGCATTTAATTCCCCAAACCTACCAGGTCAGTGTCAAACAACCATATTGAGTCAATGCTATATAAATCCACTTTAGTGAGCATTTAAACAAGGAAGATAGCACATTCAATTCATCATATAGCTCATTAATTCTCAAAATCTTTGAAAAATTTATTCTGAGCTATTTCTCAAGTTTGTTCTTAAAAGAGAGATATTATTCAGTTGTGAAAGGCATTCATTGCTATCTCTCTACCATTTACTTTACAGTTAATACAATTTATTGTAAAGGGAAAGATTTGGTGTAACTCTTAGAGTAGTTAGGATAAAACACTTCGATTGTAACTTTCGTGAGGAAGAGATTATTGTAAGGTTTGTGCAACACCCGTGAAGTTGTACGACTAAAGTTTAGTGGATTACTTCAATGAGGTTCCTTGAAGAGAGTGGACATAGGGTCGAAAGGAATCTGATATTGCCGAACCACTATAAACGGAGTTTGCATATTCTCTTCCTCAACTCCTTTACTTTCAAGCATATTATTTAATTATGTACTTTGTGTATTTAACTGTTTAAAACTTGCAAGTTAATTAGCAAAAGTTTTTAAAACCCAATTCACCCCCCCCTTTTGGGTTTAAACCTCGGTTTACAAATGGTATCAAAGTCTTGTACTCAATTTCAAGCTTAAAATCCTTGAGTTGATCTGATGGCATCAAATAGCTATACCGAAGGGAATTCCTATACTAGGCCTCCTTTGTTCAATGGCTCCAACTATAACAATTGGAAAAATAGAATGAAAATCTTTGTCGAATGACAAGATTACAATCTATGGAGAGTCATTGAGGAAGGACCTAGAATTCCTACAAAGGAAATGACTATTGAAGAAATCAATCATACAATGCATAAACTCAAAACTGAGTTCAATGAAGAATATTGTAGAATGATGTCTCTAAATAGTAGAGCCACTAGTATGTTACATTGTGCTTTAGATATTTCTTAGTATAGTAAAGTTTCTGGATGTGTTTTCGCTAAGAAGATTTGGGATAAATTACAAGTCACATATGAAGGCACTAGTGAAGTAAAAAAATCAAAAAATTATGTGCTAGTGTCATAATATGAATCATTCAAAATGTCTCCCAATGAAACTATTTCTCAAATACACTCATGTCTTACCACTATTGTTAACAGTTTAAAGCCTCTTGGTAGGAACAGTGAGGAGTTTGAACTAACAAGGAAGATCTTAAGGTCTTTGCCATCCACTTGGAAAGTAAAGAAGATGGCTATCATAGAGGCCAAAGATCTCGACAAACTTGATGTTGAAACACTCCTTGGATCACTATTGACATACAAGATAGAAGAAATGAACCTTGTTGTCAATGATGATGAGAAGAAGAAAAAGATGATTACTCTCAAGGCCTCTACAAGCAACAAAGAGAAAGAAAAAGAAGAATAAAATGAGAGTAGCGAAGAAGATGGTGAGATAGTTTTAATCACCAAAAGATTTCACAAGTTCTTGAAAAAGAGCAAGAAATCTTACACAAAGGATTCCACTCCGAAAAGAAAACCTCTTATGTGTTTCGGTTGCAAGAAGCCCAGTCACATTAAGGTCAGTTGCCCAACAACGAGCAAACCTTATAAGAGCTTCAAAAAGAAAGCCATGATTACAACCACATGAAGTGATGACGAAGAGGAATAAACTTCAGACAATGAATTTGGATACAAAGAGATTGTCAATCTATGCTTGATGGCAAACGACAATGAGAATGAGGTATCAATTTCTTCCCCTTCTAATAATAATAACATTGTTAGTAGTAGTGAAGAGTTAATTGAGGTTATAAATGAAATGCATGTAGGATTGAAGAAATTTGATTCTAGGAATATGACCCTTAAAAAGGAAGTCTCATTTCTTTCTAAAGAGATGGAAAGTCCAAAGGAAAAACATGGAAAACTATCATCCATGCTTTATGACTCTTCACAAGATTTTCTAAAAAATGAAAATGAAATTTTAAAGAAAAAAATAATATAATTGAATATCACCATATCTAGACTTATGCTTGGAAAAAGAAAAGCTAGTTGAAGTGCTATCTGGCCAAAGATTAAATGGAGGAAAATTCGGCTTGAGTTATTCTCCATTGGGCAAGCAAAAGTCAAAAGAGACTTTGTTCATGAAAACAACATGTATGAATGAAGCCTCCACTTCCAAGACCACTAGCAAGATTAAAAGTACTCCTTCAATATATGCTAGTAAGTCTAAGAATGCAAATTTAGATTCTAATGCATATACTAGAGATAAGCATCCTAGAAATACTCATGCATATATATATGCTCACTCAAGAAATGCAAATGCTAGGAATAATCATTCAAGGAATGCACATACTAGAAACACACATCCTAGGAACTATCATCATGCATATCCTAGAGATAATGTGTATGCTCATAACTTACATGATAAAAGTGGACATCTTAGAAATTACCATCATGTGCATCCTAGAGATAACATGCATGTTCATAATTTTCATAATAGAAACATGTATTCTAGGATTGCTTATCCAAGGAACTATAGACAGGCACAATTAAGAAATCCTAGAAATTTCAATAACTATTACCCTAGGATTACGCATCATCAACATGTCTATAATTATAGAGCACCTTATAATGTTAAGAAAGTATGGATCCCGAAAGGAACCATATTTTCTAGGAATAACCCCAAAGGACCCAAGAAAATTTGGGTACTTAAAAGCACAATTGTATATCCTTGTGTAATGTAGATATGTCTCCACACCAAGAAAAAAGGTAACTATTGGTACCTTGATAGTGGATGCTCAAAGCACATGACCGATGATCAAAGCAAGTTCAAAGAGCTAAACCTAAAGGATGGTGGACACGTCACCACTGGAAACAATACAAAGATAAAGATCATTGAGCATGACAAAGTTGGTAATGATTTCTCAACTATTGATCATATTTTATATGTGCAAGGCCTTAAGCCAAATTTGCTTAGTATTAGCCAATTAAGTGACAAAGGCAACAAAGTCATATTTGAAACCTCTCATTGTCTAGTTATAGACATCAAAAGTAACAAGATCAAGTTTGTTGGCCATAGACATGAAAATTTCTATATAGTTGATTTAAAATCTTTGCATTCAGAAAATGAAAAATATTTTCCTGCTTTTAGTGAAAATCCATGGCTATGGCATAGAAGACTTGGCCATGTAAACATGGATTTGCTTAAAATTATTTCAAAAAAAGATTTAATCACTGGACTTCCAAAAATCAAATTTGAAAAAGACAAGTGTGTGATGCTTGTCAAATGGGAAAGCAAACAAGAATTTCTTTTAAATCAAAAAATTTAATCTCAACTTCTAGACCATTGGAGCTTTTACATATGGACTGTTTGGTCCAATAAGTACCATTAGTCTAGGTGGCCATCAATATACTCTTGTTATTGTTGATGATTATTCGATATATACCTTTGTTATTTTTATTGCTTACAAGGATGAAGCATACAAAAGATTTGTGAACTTTTGTAAAAAGATTCAAAATGAAAAAGGTATTTCTATTTCAAGCATTAGAAGTGATCATGGAAAAGAATTTAAAAACCAAAGTTTTTCAAATTTTTTTAATGAAAATGGAATTGATCACAACTTTTCAGCACCTAGAACACCTCAACAAAATGGAGTTGTTGAGAGGAAAAATGGAGTTCTAGAAGAATTTGCTAGAACAATGCCTTGTGAAAATAATTTGCCAAAATATTTTTTGGTGGAAGCCATAAACACTTTTTGTTATGTTTTAAATAGAGTTTTAATTAGGCCTATGCTTGACAAAACCCCATATGAACTATGGAAAGGTAAAAATCCTAATATCTCTTATTTTTGTGCTTTTGGTTGCGAGTGCTTCATCCTAAATAACAATAAAACCAATTTAGGTAAATTTGACTCCAAGACCAATGAAAGGATAGTTTTAGGATATTCAACCTCTAGTAAAGCTTATAGAGTCTTTAACAAAAGAACTCTAGTGGTTGAAGAATCCGTACATGTTGCCTTTGATGAGTCTAATCCAATTAGTAGTAGAATAGGTTTTTTTAATGATGATGCAGATTTTATTCTAAGAATGGAAACACCTACTCCCATTATTGACCCGAAGGAGAGCCAACCTCAAACAAGTCAAGAGGGAGATGCTCTCAATCTTGATCAACTATCTACAAGTCAACAAGAGGATAGTCTTCCCAAAGATTGGAGGTATGTGAATTATCATCAAATCGATCAAGTGATTGGTAATCCTTCATAAGGGGTAAGTACTCGTTCCTCTATAATATATATATATATATATATATATATATATATATATATATATATATATTTACAATTGTGTAGCCTATCTATCTCAAGTAGAACCTAAGACTTTTGTAGAAGCCCAAAAAGATGTTGATTGGATAAATACTATGCAAAAAAAATTAAATCAATTTGAAAGAAACAAAGTATGAAATCAAGTTCCTAGACTAAAAAATACATTATAATAGGAACTAAATGGGTATATAGAAATAAAATGGATGAAAATGGAATAGTAACTAGGAACAAGGCTAGGCTAGTTGCTAAGGGATATAATCAAGAAGAATGAATAGATTTGATGAGACCTATGCTCCCATAGCTATATTAAAAGCCATTCGTAGGTTATTGGCATTTGCATGCTTTAATAAATTTAAACTATTTCAAATGGATATAAAAAGTTCCTTTTTAAATGGTTTTATAGAAGAAGAGGTGCATGTTGAGCAACCTCTTGGATTTTAAAATCCCAGTCTTTCAAGCCATGTCTATAAGCTTTCTAAAGCTCTCTATGGGTTGAAGTAAGCTCCAAGAGCATGGTATGAAAGACTAAGTAAGTTTTTGCTTGAAAATAGTTTTATAAGAGGAAAAATAGATACAACCTTCTTCACAAAAATGACACTCTACTAGTTCCTATCATATCATACTTCTATGTTTCTTTCTCATCATAACTATCTCTCTGTGAGATTTATTTATCTATAAATAAATGTATAATATCAACAATACTTCAGTAATAAAATCAACATGTAAAATAGATGTAATGCATGAATTATTATTAGGGAACAACGTCTTCCCACATGTCAACATGTTTTTATCTTAGACCGACCCCCTCCCGATTTTTTCATTTCCAGCATATACCAGCTGTCATGGTATTTATTTCCATCATATACCGGCTGTCACGGTTTTTTTTCTTTATTTCCAACATACACCGGCTGTCACGGTTTTCCTTTATTTTCAGTATATACTGACTGTCACGGTTTTTCAATTAGACTGGCCCTCTCCCGGTTCTTTTATTTTATACACATGCATATGAACAATGATATGAAATATGCATATGAACAATAATATAAAAACAATATGAATTCAAATACTAAATTTAGCTATCATGTCTTTGCTTAAATTTCTACTTGATAAATTTCACTAGTTTCTTCTCCTCATATATCACATCAATTTATCAACCATAACTCGTCAAGAATTTTGTTTATCATCACCATTATTAAATCGACTAATTATTCTAAAAATATTACTTATCACATTATAATTTTCTACATGTCAAATATTCATATCATACCTATCAATCAATTTTTTATCTACCACCAAAGCTTAAGCTAATAATTCATTTTAATATTATCACTAGATATTTCATTTTTATTTAGATTACTTAAAGTAAATCTAACTCACCACGTAGCACTTAGAGCTACTGGTGGATCACCTCCTTGCCTTTCCTACTCCTCTAAGCAATTTCTTCCGGTTGCTGATTGTCAACACCTGACATAATATTTATATTAAATTTCTAATTTATTCTTCAATTCTTCATAATTTACACCCTTTGAAAATTCCCACTTTGAATTCCGAGAAATTTCATGTATGCTAAAAATTCAAAAAAAAAGCAAACATTATGTTATTACATTATGTTTTTCTTATAGCTTCCCGTGACTCTCTATAAAATTCTTTTGTAAGTCCCTTCAAAATTTTGCTCTTTCAACATTTCTTTCGATCCCCAAGTGTTTAAAGAAATCGAGTAATTGAAGGAAAACCAAACGGGATTTGGTAAGTAATAATATAAATTACGTTTATATATATATATATATATATATATATATATATATATAAGTAAAATTTTGTTAAAAATTTCGGCAGCCCAATTTGCATCCTCAGCATGCCTTGCTGCCTTACATGCAGCAAGGCTTACTCTCTTGGCGACAGGTGGCAACACCTGTTGCCAGCTTTCTTTCTTTTTTTTAAAAATTTAACTTTTTGCATTTATATATATATATATATATATATATATTATTTTAACTCTATGTCATATTTATTAAAGTACTTCTTTACCCTTACTTTACAAATACGGGTATTACACTTACCTACTTTTTTGGAATTCAAATCAAACAATTGAAAGAAGACATCTTCATTAATCAATCAAAGTACACCAAGGACCTATTAAAGAGGTTTGGGATGGAAAGCTAATTGGCACTCATATGAACACTTCTACAAAACTTGATCTAGATGAGAAAGGTAAGTGTGCATATACTAAAACTTATAGAAGCATGATATGAGCTTTACCTTATCTAACTGCAAGTAGACCTGATATAATGTTCAATGTATGCTTGTGTTCTAGATTTCAAGCTAATCTGATGGAATCACATATAATTACAGTGAAAAGAATTCTTAGATATCTATAAAGGACTCAAAACCTAGTGTTATGGTATTCTAGAAAATGAACTTTTGAGCTTGTAGGATATTCGGATGATGATTTTGCGGGTTGTAGGCTAGATAGAAAAAGCACTAGTGAAACAAGCCAATTTTTAGGGGCAATGTTAACCTCTTGGTTTTTCAAGAAACAAAATTCGGTTGCGCTATCAACCATTGAAGTGGAATATATAGCAGTCAAAAGTTGTTGTGCACAAATGTTGTGGATGAAACAACAATTAGAAGACTATGGCATGAACTTTAGAGATATATCAATTCATTATGATAACACTAGTGCTATCAACTTGACCAAATTCAGCATTCTAGAACCAAACACATAGAAATAAAGCATCACTTCATAAGATACCATGCTCAAAAGGGTGATATTAGATTAGAATTCATACCTTCAGATGACCAAATAGCTGACATTCTTACTAATCCATTGAACGAAGACAACTTTAACAAGATTAGACTATTAATGGGCTTGAAAAACTATGATAAAATGTATGTTTAATTGTATCAAGATTCATCATATGCATATTTGACATCTAGTGAATGAGTATTAACTCTTATTTAATATATCTCTCACTCAAGATGGCATAGATAAACTATTTCGTGCTAAAATTTCAAGTTAGAGCTCAAAATTTTATGTTTTGTAAAGGACCCAGTCGACTAGCATCTTCATCCAGTCGACTGGTATCTTTCTGTCCAGTTACCCACTCGACTAGTTGAGTCAATCTAGTCAACTGGTACCTCACTGCCCATTTCACCAGTCGACTAGTTCAAAGGAACCAGTCGACTAGTATCAAACGAGAAACTTAGAGCCAAAATTTGAATTTCTTCTAGACACCCTAGTCAACTAGTAAGGTACACCCAGTCGACCGATATCTCATTGCCATATTACCTAGTCGATTGGTATGTCACATTGTCCTCAAAATATGAAGGACCCAGTCGACTGGTACCCTAACCCAGTCGACTGGTACCGTGATTCTATAAATAGTCTCTTCAGATTTTTCAGTTTCTACGCCATTTTTGAAAACCCTAAGCTTTCTCTCTCCAGAAAATTATTGATTTTAGACCAAAATCTCTCAAAACCACTCCATAGAACCTTCAATCATACCTCAAATCATCTCCTTTTCAACTTTTCAAGGTTTAAAACTCAACTTTTGCCTAAATCTCTCTCCAAACAAGATTTTCACAAAATGTCTAAGAGAATCCGGATAAAGACCACCGTTGTTAGACCTCACGCGCCTACAAGGCCTCGTTATAAGAAGTCCACGGCCTCGGACACTAAGGGGAAGGGGCTAACTGGTTCTTCAAGCAAGAAGGCAAGAACTAAGCTCGATGACTCGCTCTTCTGGAGCCCCGTCGCCAAAAGCAAGTATAACTTTGTCATACGCAACAAGAAAATCATGACGAGTAGATTCATCGATTTCGATTCTATCCATCATGAAAATTTTGACATATTACCCGCTTTTGAGGCTATACACTTGACCCTGCTTGTAAAAGTACACCTGAAATACTACCCACGCCTCATTCACTAGTTCTATGCCAACATGGTCAAACCGAGTCCATTGGCTCTTCGGTTCAAGACCAGTGTAATGGGCGTAGAATTTAAGGTGAACACTGACCTCCTAGTCCATTTACTGAGAACCTCTGTGGGAGAGGTACAGTGGAGTCTAGATGGATAGCCAGACAACTTTGATTATGAGGATGCCTGTCAGATTGTTAGGGGCGATCCTAAAAGCTCGTGATGAATGAATGTATCTATATACTTATGTAATTTTACTTGTTTATACCATAGCTCATATATATGTTTCTTTTATGCTATATGGTTGCTTGGTTTGAACTATTCGTGCTCATCTATATGCTTTAACTAGTAACACTTATATACTTCTGATTCTGTCCGGGAAGTCTTCCCAACTCGGAAGAAAAAGGAGAAAAAAGGAGAAAAAGGAGAAAAATCAATGTAAAAGAGTAAACTGTATGTAAACTTAGAATAGAGTATAAATTTAGGGGGAGCATCACTCTAAACATGTTAACAATGTAAATTAGTCTTGTATTACTTGGTTGGGTTTGATATAAGTGAATATGAATTGTATTTGGAATGCTTACAGGTTAGTTTTATCAGAAAAATAGAGGAAACTCTGTCCAAATTTTTTTAAAAACCGAACACTTAGCTTTTAAAACCGTTTTTCTCTCTTTAGTTTTGCCATTATCAAAAAAGCAGGAGATTGTTGACCTGTATTTGATTTTAATAATGACAAAATACCATTCTAATTGCACTAACAGTTTTATCTAAATGTTTAAACCATAAAAAAATTCAGTACAAAAACAAAAGGGCAATAACTCAAATGTTCAGATACCAAAAGAAGACAAAAGATCTAGAATAGGCACTAAGGTAATTAAATCAGTCTGTAAATCTCTAAATTCAATTACTTAAGCTTGATCTATGGCTCAATTTACAAAAGATTTTGACAAAACTATAATACAAAAAGTTTCTGAGTCAAAAACTGTTTTAAAAACATGAAAACTGTGTTTACATACCAGTTGATTGGGATATATGACAGTAAGTTCCCAGTCAACTGGTACTAAAGACCCAGTCGACTGGTAAATTCACCCAGTCGACTGGTAACTTCACCCAGTCCACCGGTCCTATGACCCAGTCGATTGGTACTCTTCCTGAGCCTAAAAGTGAACAGTTTTCACTTGACCCAATCGAGTGGTACAATGACCCAGTCGACTGGTAATTCGAAAATATGACCGGTTAAGACGTAAGACTTGAGCATTTAATGCCCCAAACCTACCAAGTCAGTGTCAAATAACCATTTTGATTCAAAGCTATATAAACTCATTTCAATGAGCATTTAAACAAGGAAGATAACACATTCAATTCATCATATAGCTCATTAATTCTCAAAAGTTTTGAAAAAGTTATTGTGAGCCATTTCTCAAGCTTGTTCTTAAAAGAGAGATATTGTTCAGTTGTAAAAAGCATTCGTTACTATCCCTCTACCATTTACTTTACAGTTAATATAATTTATTGTAAAGGGAAATAGTTGGTGTAACTTTTAGAGTGGTTATGATTAAACACTTCAATTGTAATTTTCGTGAGGAAAAGATTATTGTAAGGTTTGTGCAACACTCGCGAAGTTGTACGACTAAAGTTTAGTGGATTACTAAGGAGGTTAGGGTTGGAAGAAATCCGATATTGCCGAATCACTATAAATGAAGTTTGCATATTTTCTTCCTTAACTCTTTTACTTTCAAGCATGTTATTTGATTATGCACTGTGTATTTAATTGTTTAAAAACTTTCAAGTTAATTAGCAAAAAATTTTAAAACTCAATTCACCCCTTATTGGGTTTAAACCTCGGTTTACACAGTTGGTTAAACTTTTTAATCTTTTTGGTCAATTTTTTTTAACTTTTTCGATCAAATTAGCCTAAATCTTTTGATATTAATCAACCTAATTAATTTCTATTGATTAATTGACATTGTCTTTATGCTTAGGTCTATTTAGTTTATTATATAGACATTGTCTATATGCTTAAGTCTTTTTAGTTTATTATATATATATATTATATGTTTAGTTTATATTTAATTTTTTTAATTTATTATATATTTATATTTAACATATTATTAATATTAATATTAATTAATTAAATAATAAAAATGATTAATTTTTTTAACCAATCAATTAACTTATATATATATTATTCAGATATCTAATTTGGTATTGATTTAATTTAACGAACAATTTGGTATGTTAATGAGTTTTAACCTATTATTGAACAACCCTAACCAACTCCAAAGCTCAGCCCAGTTGCTGACGTATTTTAAGCATGTTCTTTCACATACGGAGAAAAAGAGACGATCATACTTTTTTTCCAGATCCACAAGCACTCCTCTTTCCTGCTAAACTCCCCTTCCCCAAAACCTGTACTATAAATTTTACATGAACGATGTTTATCATCAAACATTAATTAATAATCCCAAATCGAAATAAAAAAGAAAATAATGGAATCAGAGCTCAAAGACCTGAATTCGAAAGCAGCGAAGCCGCAGTCATCGGTAGCAGATGATGGATCGAGCAAAGACGACCGGCCGTTGCTGAAAGTGGAGTCGAACATTCAAGAGCTCGAGAAGAAATTCGCAGCTTACGTGCGGAAGGACCCGTACGGCACCATGGGACGCGGCCAGCTGCCTCTCAAGGAAAAGATACTGCTCGGTGTGGCGATGGTGACGCTGGTGCCCATACGCGTGGTGTTGGGTATGAGCATATTGGTGCTCTATTTCTTGATTTGCAGAGTTTGTACACTCTTCTTGGCCCCGAATCGCGGCCAGGAGGAGGAGGAGGATGGGCAGCGGCAGGAGGATTACGCCCACATGGGAGGCTGGAGGAGGGCTTCCATTGTGCAGTGCGGCAGGTTTCTCTCCAGGCTCATGCTTTTCGTCCTCGGCTTTTATTGGATTAACGACAGTTATCGCCATTTGACTATCAATACTAACCACAAGTCTGAGGTAATATTTTTTTTTCTTCTAAAAAAGATATGCAATGACGAAAAAACTATCTGCAAGACTGATATCCGTATCACCTGGATTTACATTTTGTTAGATGTATTGCTTTATTAGATAATGTGGGGTTTTGTCGCAAGATTTTCATTTTACCTAGATGGAATTATACAGTTATGTTCATTCTTCACTTTTCTGGTGAGTTGTAAAGGTTTGTATTTTTGTCCTGCTGACTTGGTGACTTTATACAGTTGGATGTTACCTATCCCTTACCTAGAATTCACCCTTGCATAATTCATAGAACACTCCCTTCAAAGCCCATTTCAGCCTATCCCCCCTACTCAAAGTCACTTTCTCACGATAGATCTTCTCAATAACAAAAGGAACCTCCCACACAATATAGCAAGGATACCGGGGGGAAAGATCCTTGAGCGAGGTCTCACCACACCACACATCATGCTGTAAAAGAACAGGACCTACTATTATTGGAAGCCCACCAGTTAGCCTGAATAGCCTCCACAAATGCTCTCTCTGAACCATAAATCTGCACAACCATTTACCCACAAGAACTTTATTGAAATGGATAAGAGATTTAATATGCAACTTCCTTCTCTCAATAGGTTGTTTGACCACACCACTTAATCAAATGGTACTTGAACTCCTCCCCCATGTAAGTCTCTTTGAATATCCACTAACTTCTTTGCCATTGAACTAGGAATAGGGAAAAGACGCATAAAGTAGATAGGGAGACTAGAAAGGGTGCTCTTTATAAGAGTCAATCTTCCCCCTTTGAAAGATACTGCCTTTTCCATTTGGCTAACATTTTTTTTTTTAATTTTCAACTATAGGATTCCACGCCCCAACTTCCTTGAATTTTGCACTCAAAGGAAGAACAGGATAGGTAATAGGGGAGCTCCCACTCTACACCCCCAAAAAAAGCTAGCAAATTGCCATCCAACTGTGCCATGAGTGATATAAGCTCAATTTATCTTAAATTAACCTTAAGGTCGGATATTGCCTCAAAGAAAAGAAGGATGCATTTGAGATTGAGGATTTGTTCCATATCCATACCACAAAAGATCAAAGCGTCATTGGCAAAAAGAAGGTAGCAGACTATCACCTCACATCTCGCTCTATCTAGTTTGAACTCATTAGGGTGTGTTTAATAGGAGATAAAAGTTGGTGGAAAAAAACTGAGAGAATAGAAAATCAAAATGATAAAAAAGTTAAAGATTGATTATTTCCATTATGTGTATAGTATAGATGATGGATACTTGGAAAGAAAGAAAATGATTTTCTCTTTTCCAATAATTGCAAGAAAGAAAATGCAAATAATTCCCATGGTACCATTATACCCTTTACAATGTTAATTTGATGGACTAAATGCGAGTAAATTGGTAAAATGATAATCTTATCTATTTTTTCTCCCATTTTCCTCTTTCCAATCCTCCCGATTTAGAATGATTATGATTTCTACATGTGGGAATGAACATCAATTCTATTAATTTTCTCTCCTCTTTATCAAGAGAAAGGTGCATTCCACCCATTTTTCTTCCTCCCCCCAACTTTTCTCTTCTACTAAAAACATCCTTGGTGTCTTGATAGAAAAAGTAAAAAGAAAATAACTTTGATGGCAATTTTGATGCCTTTGTTATCTCAATCTCTTAAAGGTAGCCAACGTTTAGGAAGAACAACATTATACATTGCTTTCTTTTATTGCTACAAAATGTTCTTTTCAATTTTGATATGATGCCTATGTAGCGCTGATATGAAAATGCTTCATGTTTCCTTTTGTTTTTTAAGTCATTGTTTTATCTTGCGGATATAGCAGTTCTGAAATAACTTAAAGATATCATTTTTGGACTTCTAGCAAATGATTGATTTTGTTTAGTCCTAATTAACTTTTGATATGCAAAGTCATGCGTGCATAAGAGTGTACTGACATTTTTTTGTTGTTCTCTCTATTTCTTTCTGCATATTTTTGGTCAGAATGATGGCAAAGCTCAATCTGAAGAGCCTGGAAGGCCTGGAGCTATTATATCTAATCACATATCATATTTGGATATTTTGTATCACATGTCTTCTTCTTTCCCAAGCTTTGTTGCCAAGGTCTGTTTACTGATTTCCCCCTTAACAGAGTTTGTTACCTTCATCAAGGTTACTTATGATGGAGTTCTGTTAATATTAGATTGCATTCTCACGCCTTCTAGTTTTGGCACTGACACATTTCTGTCTTGACTTTGTTGATTTTAATCCTGGATTTTGTTGCTGAAGAGATCAGTGGCTAAACTTCCTTTAGTTGGTCTCATCAGGTTAGTACGCTGCAAATTAATATCTTCCAATTTTCTCTTCGATCAATGCTATATATATATATATATATATATGGAAATTTGACAATCGTTTTTTATCCTTTTTTCTTTTGTGCATCAAATATCCATGGTTCTTTTATTTTCACTTCATACCAACAAATTATTATTTGTCTTTCACTCAATGTTACTTTCCAGGACTGCAATGCAACTTGTTATCAACTTTTCTATTGAATCTTTTGACATCTCAGTTAAATTTGATTGGGTTATATTGTATTGTTTTATATTACATAATATTATTAATTTCATTGGGTTGGTAGAAGATAATTTGATGGATTTTGAAGAATAAAACAATAAATTTTGCTCTGATACAGTTGGCAAATTATGTTAACAAACATATTTTTGTTCTTAGAATTTAAAAAGAAAACATAAACAAAACAATTGAAAACAGAAAATTGGAAACGATACCGGATGCTACCTAAGCTCTAGTTTTGGGAAACATAGGATATTTAATGATAGAAGCCTGTGCTTATATCATACCCTTGTTTTATGAGATCAGTATTGCTTAAAGATTGCACCATAATAGTTATTTATTCATAGTTTTTGTTTTTTAAGTATTTTGTTACCTCTCACACTTTGCCCTTCGTTGTATGTTGTTTCTTTTGCATAAATGAAATATTTTGAATTAGAGTGGTTTCATTTCTTATGCATTCTTTTGACAGCAAGTGCCTCGGTTGTGTCTATGTTCAGCGGGAGTCAAAATCGTCTGATTTCAAGGGTGTTTCAGGTAGATGCTTCACTGATGTGTATGTGCTCTTTATCAGTTCTGAATTGTTGTTTGGTAAATACAGCAGTTGCCTTTCTTGGCATTTTATTCTGTTATGGGAAGATTTTAAAAGCATGATTAGCTCAAATCACAAAAGTCTTGTGCTCAAATTAGTCAAGCTAAATTCCATAGTTTACCCCCTTTTACTTGGAGATCTCGTGAATGATACTCTTTTTTTTGTTTGTTTGATGGTAATGTCATGTGAATGATAATTGATTGGTGCTAGACAAAGACTACACTAACTTATAGAGGAAGAAGTTTATAAGCTGTTATTTAGACACTGGATAAACAGAAAATAGCTCCTTCATCTTTTGGAAACATCCATAATTGATGATTGAGTTGATCAATGTAAGATAAAATTAAATTCTCTTATTAATTGCTCCCCGAAGTTATGTATCTTCCTCCTTTAGCTTTGTGGACACAACCCGTGCTACTTGCTTATAATAAAATATATCCATTACCTCTCATCAATTTTGAAGCTTTTTATTAAGTAACTTAGGTCTTTCTTTCTTTTTGAACCACTAAGTGCTGAATCCCTGTCTGTTGCTTGCAGGTATTGTGACTGAAAGAGTTCGAGATGCTCATCAGAATATGTCCGCTCCAATTATGATGCTTTTTCCAGGTTAGTTTCTTTTGATCCGATTAAAACATTTTGCTTTTGGTGATTCCTTGTTATCTAGTGGTGCATGTTATATAGATTGCATGATATGCTTCATATAAGTGAAAGTGCATGAAAAGACATTTTGCCTCTAAACGAAAAAAAAAAAAAAAAAAAACTTGAGGTAATTTAAGTTGAATTGAATTCCACGAGCACTTTATCCTTTTTCTTTTGATAATCGAGTTTATACTTAGATAACTTATTGAATAAAATTCCTTTTTGAGTATTGTACTCCCTCTGTCCCATAACTGTTATCACCTTCCATTATGCACAAATATTAAGGCAAAATTTGCTTTTTCCTCAAGTACCCTTTAGATGTCTTCAATGTGATGTCCATGGATCCACAAAGTAATTAAGGTTATACTTTCATGTGACTCTTGTAGGGGTATTTTTGGAAAGTAAGGGTAGTTTATGTTCCACTTTAAGAATGTGGACTATCATTTTGGGACATCCATTTTAGGAATAAGTGACTATCTTTATGAGACAAGGGAGTACCATCTTAGGAGTCACAGAAATGCTATTTTCATCCTTGATGATATGGGTACTCCAGTAGTTCATTGATGACATGAGCATACTGAGGGCTTCAGACCAATGATGGTCTTAATCTCCAAAGCTTTTGTTTAGTACTGTAGGTCTGTGAAAGAGCTTCCCTTGCAATTTTATTTTATATTATCTTTTTAAATTTGATTGGAAATGTTGGTCTGCAACTGGGTTGATCTCTATTTTCTAATCTCTTGTGGTCTTGAATATGGTTTATTCTTTTTGTTGAACGTTTAGCTTTTTAAAATAGCATTTAGAACTGATTTTATAAACAAAAGAAATTGTATGTTCTCGATTTTTATGTGCCTGAACTGTCTTGTTTGTGAAGGATTTAGGAAAATGGTTTCTTCAGGCAACAAAAGGAATTGTATGTTCTTGATTTTTATGCACCTGAACTGTGTCTTGTTTATGAAGGATTTAGAAAAATGGTTTCTTCCCCTGAAGTTAAACACCTATTGTATGGGTAAATTAAATATGCTTAGTATGCAGTAGAAGTGTCCATGAGTATATATAGATTTGTATATTAAACACGAGGTACTCTTTATTGTAAATCAAAATGTATGTATAAATTTTAGCTATTCAATATATTTCTCTGTTAGGGAGAAGTATATGATTTTGGTTAACATGTGTGTAGTACCTTTAGAAAGAATTGCATTGGACCGTGGCATATGGGACTGGTTTTGGATTCCACATCCCCACTTCACCTGAGTTAGCGTTCCTTTTCCCCATCTCATACCCAAGTTGAGACATTAGTGGATTCCCCTCCCTGCCCTGTTCATTCTTTGGTCCCCACCTCCACCTTTCCATTCTCACCAGGCTTAAATCAGATTTGATCAATGAGGGCTGCACGCACACACACATACGCGCGCGCGCGCAGGCACACACACACGCACGCATTTGGTGGCTGGTAGAGCATCTTTGTCCTGCATGTGTGTATGTTTTAATCACCTGATGTAGTAACTGTTCCAATTTCACTGTAGAAGGCACAACTACAAATGGAGACTACCTCCTTTCATTTAAGACAGGTGCATTTTTAGCAGGAGCTCCTGTCCTTCCAGTGATTCTAAGATATCCTTACCGGCGATTCAGTCTTGCCTGGGATTCAATATCTGGGGTGAGTATTTCATAAGCAATTAATATCATGTCTTCTCAAAACCTAGATGATGAAAGTTAGCTTTGATCTCAATTTAAGGGCTTCTGGATACTTAGAAAAGAAATGCTAGATATATAAATAAGAAAATTTGTTTCTAGCTATCCTCCTGTGAACTATTTTCTGAAGGCGCTAAATAGTGACGGTTTGATAATTCAAGATTGCTGAGAGGAGTCATTAGCCTAATGGACTTAGTGATATTTATGGAATATCAGCATGAGAATACATCAAGTCTTTAAATGTCAAGTGAGGGAATTTCTTATATTATCCATGGAATATATTCCCTTTTTGACTTGGTGCCAATTTGTATCTTCATTTTCAGGTGCGCCATGTGATTTTTCTTCTCTGTCAATTTGTAAACCACATAGAGGTGACACACTTACCTGTTTACTATCCATCACAACAAGAGAAGGATGATCCAAAACTCTGTGCCAGTAATGTCCGGAGGTTGATGGCTAGTGAGGTAATGATAAAATTTTTAGACAGAAATTTAAGCTAGATATTAAAAATTACTAAATGAAGAGGAGCTTATAGAATTTATAGATTTCTTGGCTTGTAAATGATTTTGTACTTGGTTGGAACCCCCTTGATGCCCTTTAGTGAATATATTTTTTACTTGTCAAGAAAAATACGGTATCATTAAAAGGGAACCAAGGGGATGCCGACCCATGTACAAAATTACTTACAAGATAAGAACTCTATAAACTCATCATCATTTTCAACAAAAATGACATTAAACCAAAAGTGTAGAGTATGAAGCCATTCATAAAAGTCATAGGCGTTTCCTCTCCATCAAATGACCTCGTATGTCTTTCATTCCACACCTAAAAAAATAAATAGAGAGTGGAATCAAGCTTTTTTGATTCCCTACTCCCACAAATGCCTTTCCAAGCCCCTAATTCTTTCTCATTTGTATCGGCTTTAACCCTAGAAATGTCCAAGAACATTGAAATAATGGTGATTAAAGGACTCGGCACTCTCTTTACAAAGATAGTACCGGTTGTAAATTTACGCCTTCTAAGTTTAGAACATAAAAGTCTTGCAGTATACGCTGGCTTAATCCGCATAGATTCTTTTGTTCATTTTGCTAAAAAAATAGATTGTTATGCATGTGTCTTTTATGGTTGAACAATGGAAAATATGATTTCTGATAGCTATGGAGTGGGAGTTATTCGGTTAATCTCTAATAGTTGGAATTAATTGATTATTTTCTTCCTTTTTCATGGAAAAAACAATAGAATTTATTGGTAACCTGCGCCCTACCCTTCTTCTGTTGATGTCAGTGCATGCCAACCTCTGTTTTTCTTACTAATACCTCAAACTCTAAATCACTTGATATAGATAGCATGGCCCCAAGACAATACAAATTGTGTATATCATGGTAGTTTCACTTACTATGTTTGGATTGAGAGGACCCCTTCCTTTCCTTTCCCTCCATTCCCCTCAATCCGAACATAGGGAGAGGGAAGGTTGCTTGCCATCGTTTGTTATATTTCTTCAGTTTTGTTCTTTAGTTGTGAGGTCCTAAGTCATGTCCATCTCATGATGTAACATTTTGGCATGCTTTTTGTGAATAAAACTAGTTCATCATGTTCCTTTTGAAAAGTGTAACTTTACAACCGTTGTAACTTTCATCAACTTTGTAAAGCTTAGAATATAGAAGTCTTGCTTGTGATCATCTTGTTCATATTAATATTGTTGCTTTTGGTGACCTCATTTCCCATGACAAATTATCAACTTGCTACCTCTTTTCTGATTTATGAAATAGTAACCTGTCTAACACTAAGACCCAAGACTATCAGATATCTTGCCTAACATTTTACCTTTTGTGGGAGGCAAGTAATCACTAACCTGTAGAATTCCAGCCATTGTAGCAAAAAAAGGGGTGGCATTTATGTTGAAGTTGCACTTATATTTGAATTGTAGACCAAGTACCATTATAACCTGAATTTCCATTTATATCAACATGCATTTCTTTTGTCTGCCTCTGTTATTCCTGCAGGGTAATTTGATACTGTCAGATATTGGACTTGCCGAGAAGCGAATATATCATGCTGCTCTCAATGGTAATAATAGCCTGCCTAGTGTTTTCCATCAGAAAGACGATTGATAATTACATGGCCTGGCTCCCAAATGAAATCTGGTCTCAAACTGAGTTTCTTAGTGTCCGTTGGTATTTTCCCATGAATGCACAGCCATAGCAAGGGCTGGTTCTCTGTCCTCCCCCTTTATACTTCGAAAGACACTGGTGTGCGGTTGTTGTAATTTTCTTATTAGTAGAAAATGTGGTCAGTGAATACAGTTTCAATTGTGATGGTGGATCTCTTATAGTTAAAGCATCATCAATCTAGGGGCTTCCTTGGCTTTAGTGTTGTATTTCACGCTCATTAAGTTGACTATTACATACTCTGAAACATTTCCAGATTGAATAATCCATCTGAAATTCTGAAGCATCTCTTTCGTGTTCCTGCAGGTTTGTTTTGCCAAAGCTAATTCGGATTCGCCATCTGTATATTCATTGTATGATTCTTTTATTTATGGAAAGATTAAGAATTTATAGAAAATTATATGTGGAACGTGTTTTCATTGTCATCATTTGAAAATGCATTTTCTTGGATTTTTGGAGTATCATTGTGGAGCTAGACTGCTGTTTCAAAGCAGGTATCTAATGTTAGATATTCATCTTTTTTCCACTATGAGAAGACTTAGGAAGTACTGCTTCTGCTTTATTGAATATAAATGTCTACCTATCCAAAAAAATGGCATGTGTAGAGGCCAAAAGGTCTAGGTTTTGACTGTCTTAGTAACCGACATTACATTCATTTACTTCTTATAGTCTTGGAAATCTGTTACTGTCACAGCTTCATTGTATTCCTTAAGATTTTGGTTCATGTTCTTTGCGGTAGAATTTTAATTTTGGATGTCTTTGAGGCTATGCTTTGATTTTCTTGTCATGGTTTTGAATCGATACATTATTCAAGGATCAATTGGCACAGTTTATGTTGAACGGTCTTTGTCGTACTTTCGTTTCAACTGGACATTTTTCTTGAATGTCAAGTCAAATTCTTATATATATATATATATATATATATATATATATATATATATATTATTTTAAACGTTTGGAAGGAGAATGTGATGTTTTTATCAACATTGTGTGGACATTTTTACATGTGGGTTAGATATAAATGTTATTTTATGTCAGATCATTGGGTAAGATTTGTTTTACTTTATTGGGAGGATTTGAACACAAACATTCTTCATGATTCACCTAATTAAATCTTTGGTGATATGCACTGTTATTAGAGAAAATTACATTGACACCATTGAAGTATAGTGAAATCTACATTTGTTTCACTCTGTTTTTAGAACTTTGAGATACCCATTTGATTAAATTTGACGGTTAATTACTAAATTACTCGTATGAATAGCAATTCTTTTCATTTACTCAGCTATCACATATTTTAATCAAAATCATAATAGTTGACTAATGAAATATTAATAGAAAATGGGTTTCTGTGAAAAATCAAATCTCAATGGGGTATTAGTAGGTTTTGAAAATACAATGAGATAAAATGTAAATTTCGCTAAACTTTAACGGTGTAAATGTGATTTTTACCTGTTTTTATTTTGGTTAGAAATAGTTGTTGCTATACTTTTGACCTTGTAATCTGTAAATGTCAAGCCTATTTAAACTGTAGTCATTTGGACCAAGCTTCGATGTTCGACGTCAATATGTTGATGACAGAATCTGTACGGACAGTTGCATGAATCCATGCGGATAGGAGGGCATGAAACCTAAAAGTTTGTGAGAGTTTTGATCACCGAAGAGGATTCTTATGCGTAAGTCATAGCATTGACGTAAAAATTTAAGAGAATGGACATTAAGGGAGAAAAAAGAGATGCCTCTTTTTAGGTTTGAATCCTCTTGGTGATAGTGGAATGGTTAGAGATAATTTATTAAATCGAATCCCACCCGATCTCTAGTTTCCATCTTCAGATGAGATCAGAATCCTTGTTTTACCTAGCGTTTAAGAGTAAATTTACTTACATTCTTGAGGTCAAATGTACTATTTCGCCCGAGTGAAGTTTATCATCTACTCCTTTAGGGGCATGCCACGTTAATTACCGGCTGATGGTTATTTGGGCGAAAAATTATACATTTATGTCTAAAAGAGTTCCATGTGTCAGCTTTCGGTTGGTGAGATTTTCTTGGCACACATCAGTATCTATTTTTTTCTTTTCAAAATCCAATGCCCCTGTAGAGTGGCTCTGCCACTGCATTTGGCAATACCATGTTCTGTGACCCACTGTGGGGGAGATTGCCACTTGTTTAGTGACTCAATTTACATCGACCTCTTATGAGCTACTCATATCAAGGTCACCACCGAGTGATGTGGCTCAGTAGTAAACGCATTGTTGTAGGGTGCTCATGTTCGAGCAAGGTTAACTGCAAAAATTGATGGTTTTCAGTGATGTTTGTCAAGGAGTGACATGTCAGAGTTCTATGTCAGAGTTCTATGTGATCTTAGGTTTTCTCATATTCAACGTGCTAGATATTGAATCTTCGGTGGTGTTGGGATCAGACTAAACCCGCCTTGTATCGTTTGCCCCCTCCTACCCGTTTGGTTAGAAAATAAAAATATTCCTTTTTGTGCTTTCGCAGAATGATTCTGCAACGACACCTATTGCTTGTTGTGTATAACTACAGTGCATTTCCTTTCTTTGGACATTTAATTAAGAAATGTACACAAGTAAAAAAGAGAAAAAAATAGTTATATATAAGATTGAATGTACACACCAACTCAAAAAAAAAAAAATGAAACTTTTAGAACAACGAAATAATGTGTTTTCAACATTGTCAATACTAAAAAAAAACTCTAAGAATTTCTAATGGTTATCACATTTATTTTAGAATGCGTACAGAAAAATCAAAATAAAATTTCTTCTATTTTAAGTTATTTAAGATAATTCTATTGATTAATAACGCTTAAAAAGATTATATTACAAATAACGAAATTTTGAGTAATCAAGAAGCTAAGTTCATAGTTTAAAGACTTATGTAGCGTCCATAATTTAATAACCTTTTTTTTTGGGTAGATAGATATAGTTAGAAATAAACAAAATAAAACAGGTTATTTGCATATATACATTGGACATGAGAAATATACCAATTACAGCCAAAAGCAAGCATGAGTGAGGTACAACCATCAGCAAATTAAACAAACTATAATAACATTAGTATGCCTAATCTTTTCATTTTCTGCAATTTGCATCCAAACAAATATTCCGCTAAAAGAATTAAACAAACAAATGGTAGTAATAATTAAGGTTCATCCGAGCCTTCATCACCCAATGTCTCGTTTTCCTCTAACATGTTCATCAGCAAGGATATCTGCTCTTGCAGCATTGCATTTTCTCTTTCAACCTCCGCACGCTTGCTTCGTTCTTGCAGAAGCTGGAGCTGTAAATGTTCTAAGCACCGTGAATCCTCTTCCAACTGTTCGTTTAGACCATTAATTTCCTGATCCTGCGAGAAAATTATCAAATGATAACACTGTTAGGTGAGCACAGTAATGCCACTAAGTTAGAATATTGTGTGAGGTTCGCAAATCTCAGCACCTTTCTGTTCATTTCCTGGACAGCAATCCTCCGCATGCTTTCAACTACATCCACATTTACTAGCTTTCGCTTCTTTCCAATCAGCCAACCTTTTGGATAGCTTGCAGAGTCGAAATCTGGTGGGGGTAGCAACGATTCAGCTGATGGATGCCGGACATTGATATTTTTCAAAGGTTCAAGCGGTTCAAAGAGAGCCTTCCGACGCTCAAAAAGCACATCAACCTTTTCTGCATTCAGAGTTTCTTCCTGTTTGCCGAGTGTTGTATTAGCAACAGCTTCTTTTACCTTGTCTAAATTCCTTTCGCTAGCTGTTGGAAACAAGTAACCAATTCTAGTTCCAAACAATTTTAGAGACATGGAAAACTATGGTACGATAAATTCTTAGGAATTCCGGGGAAAAAAATTATGTGTCAAAAGCATTTTCAACTAACGATGATAGAGAGAAAATGCTATCAATGATTGAAAATGTTTGTGACATAATTTTTTCATATGCGTGAAATTCCTAAGAATTCTTAAGTGTGAGAAAAAGCTAGTATCAATATATATAACATGAGGATGACTATTATTATATATGTGCTCATGTGCCCGCACACAACAGTACCACATAGACAGCGAAGAACAAGGCAGTCAATACTCTGCATAATTGCATAAGAAACCCAACACACTTTTCATGTGAAATAATTATTTCAAGACACTGGTTGATGAGTCAAAATCTTAATATCAAACTCCCAAAATCCCAAGAAAAGAGAAGAAAAGCTGATCTCAATTAACATTGTGCCAGTAAAGCAAAGTTAGTAAGTACTGAAAAATTCATCGCGCAAGGCAATCGTAAGAAAGGGAATCACGAAAACTAAATAGCTTGAAATTCTTTCAGCTTCATTTAAGTGACAAATCTCAACGTCGTAAATGCCTTAGTTCAATAATAGTTAAGGCTGAAACTTTGGGTCTTAAAAGTAACAAATTCGAATGATGTGTGTGTTTTATCAATAGAAAGCAGTGACCAGCTAAGGTCTTGACTCCATGTTTAAAACTAAAGCAATGTCTCATGTTTGAGTGGTGTGTAAGTCTTTATCGAGAAAAAAATACAATTTCAACATCGATAAGGTTTTGATTTAATAGTTAACGCTTGAACGATTCGAAACCTGTCAATCACACGAATACTAAACAGAAAGAAAATAATAAAAACATGATGTACCAAGTTTGATGAGTGCCAAATATTGCATATTTTGGCCCTTTAATTTACATTGGTTAGCTTAGGAATTTGTTACTTTTAGTTGTTTTCGTTGTTTTACAGGTTTACAAGCTTGGAAAGAAGTTTCACTAAATTGCCAGAATTGCTCGTGCAGATCAGTCATTTTTTAGGATTAAACTGTATTGATTTAGGAAGAACCAGAAGATGAGCCATATATTCTTAGAAAGATCTGGATGTCTATTTTCTGGGGAATTTTACGGATCAATAAAATGATTTTTCTAGAGAAAGTTATGACAGTTTTAGTAGACAAAGGTCAGGCTGTGCATGATTTCAGCGTGATAGATCAGCCATTTTTGAGGATTTAACTGTATTGATTCAGGAAGAACCACGAGATGAGTCATATATGCTTGGAAAGATCCCAATGCCTATTTTCTGGGGAATTTTACGGATCAATAAAATGATTTTTCTAGAAAAAGTTATGACTGTTTTAGTAGACAAAGATCAAAGAGCAAAAACTGGAATCTGCAGTATCCCACATCGGATTGGAAGCATATTGCACTTGTGATATTTCTCTATATAAGCCCTTCTTCACTTCATCTTTAGTGGACAATTCCTGAGCCACTTTGGTGTTTACTGGTGGATGTCCGCTAGCATTCTGGTGGATCTCGAAGGCTTTGTCACCACGAGGGGAAGCGTCACCCGTCAGCGAGTGGAATTTCTCCCATGTAAAGTTATTTATTTATTTCTTTACATTTAGTTGTTTTAGTTTAAATGTTTAGCACTTTTATTATGAATTGTAGTTTCATAGTTATGAGTGGCTAGACTCTTCAACTAAGGTTGAAGATGAAGCCCCGCCGTTGTTTGGCGTAGTAGTTCAGATTTGCTTGTACAAATCTGACAATTTTTAGTATAAATGTTTTGTCAATTATTTGAGTTAATCTTATAATTGATTGAGTTTAAATTGTCTGTTGGATATTCCTTGTGTTTCATCTGATGGATACATTGAATGTTTTTCGATTAAATTGGATTTCCTTTGTGATTTGTTGAGAGCGGATACATTGGATGCTTTTGGTTTAGTTGGGATATTCTTTGTTTTTTGTCTTATAGTTGGATTCATGGAATGTTTTGATAGGCTATATTTTTAGAACATATATACTTAACTTCGGTAGGGTGGATTTGGAAACCTTAGTGTTTTAATTATTAGTTTTTAAAAATCAATTTAGTTTAATTTTAATTTCTTTTGCAAATTATCATCTGAAATTCGGAACTAGATTAAGATAGAGTTAGTATAGATTGAAAATATACTTTCACAACGCAATTCTCTGTGGATTCAACCTCGCACTTGCACAACGCTATACTGCAAACGACTCGTGCGCTTGCGAGTAATTTAAAACTCACAACAAGTTTTTGACGCCGCTGCCAAGAAGTTGTTTGATTTGTGAAAATTATTAGTCTGAATTGATTTTATTTTTCTACTAGTTAGTTAAAAATATATATATATATATATTATTTTATAATTTTTTGTTAGCTCATTTTGTGAGTAGTGTGTTTGCTGTTTGTGCAGTTATTTTATTTTATTCTGCAAGTTTCTGCTGGTTAGTTTACTTTAGTGCTTTTTCTGTTGGTGTATGCTTGGTCGGAGATCCTTGGACTTAGATCTGATACATTTAGATCCCGACTTAGAAAGAACTCTTAGGAGACAGAAAAGAGCGCTAGTTGAGAGAGAGACTGTTGAGATGGCAGAGAATTATAGGAATGCAAATCATCCTGAACATGTAAAGCAACCTAGAGTTTGGAACGTGGACTCCACTACATCCCTTAGGGACTTGTTCGCACCCGTTGCGACTAACTCATCCTCTTGCATAGTGTTGCCACCGACCAATGCCACCCACTTTGACTTGAAGCCACATGTTATCCAACTCTTATCCTCATTCTATGGCTTAGATCTTGAAAATCCTTATAGCCATGTGAAGAAGTTCAAAGACATTTGTGCCACATTCAAATTCCATAACTTCTCTGAAGAGTCAGTCCATCTTCGACTCTTCTCTTTTTCTCTTCATGATAGAGCTAGGGCGTGGTTGGATTCCAACACGCCCGGGTCTATTACATCTTGGGAAAACATGCTTAGCAAATTTTATCATAAGTTTTTTCCAATGTCTAGAGTGAATGAGTGCCAAAAGGAGATCAGCTCTTTCACTCGGGATGAGGATGAAAAATTTTCTGAGGGTTGGGAGCGCTTCAAAGAGCTACTGATCAGATGCCCTCCACATGGATATGAGAAGTGGAGACTCGTTCAATTCTTCTACCAAGGGTTGACTCAACCCAACCGTAGTATGATCGAGTCTATGAATGGGGGGGCATTCTTGAGTCTGACAAGAGACGAAGCATATATGGCGTTGGACAAGTTGTCCGACAACTCACAGCAGTGGGATTTTTCAAGCTGTCAAGATAAGTCAATTCATGCTCCTAAGAAGGGAGGCATCTATGAGGTCAAGGAGGACCCTGATTTGAGGATAAAGTTAGATGCTCTCACTAGGAAGATTGACGCTCTCACTGTGAGCCAATCCATCAATGCTACCAACACATTCAATGTTGAAAGCTGTTCCATCTGTGCTAGTCCCATGCATCTTGCACAGAATTTCCCATCAATGCTTGCTTGTGCTGAGTATCCTATGGAACAAGTAAATGCTTTCAATGACTTTCGAAGGCAGTCAAATGGATTGTACTCCGAGACGTACAATCCAGGGTGGCAGAACCACCCAAATATTTCATGGAGGCAAAACCAACCAATGAATCAGGGAGGAGCCCCTCATCATGCTCAAAATCAATATCCTCCCGGATTTGCCCCACAAATTCCTAATCATGGTCGTTCTGCCCATCCAGCACCTTCACCTGCTTACCACGCACCCACTCAAACACCAGCGCTAGTTTCACAATCGCTAGAGGACACCCTTAAGGAGTTCATGAAGGCGACTAGCCAAAATATAAGTGATGTGATGAGTGCAACAGTGGTAAACACCCAAGCAATTGCCAAGCTGGAGAGTCAAATAGGGCAAATTGCAAGTCACTTGGGTGAGAGAGAGAAGGAGAAGTTCCCCAGTCAGCCCGTGCCCAACCCGAAAGGACAATATATGGTTGAGAGTTCATCAACTCCTACGCACAGGGCGGAACAAGTACAGTCGATTGTCACACTGAGGTCTGGGAGACAGGTGGACAATCGAGTGGAAGAGAGCCCTGCTATGCAGCAAGGGCAAGGAAGTGGCAACACGGAGAAGAGAGATGCTGAGCCATCTACAGCCACACCTACTGAAAAGGACCCTCCTAGGTCATTTGTACCTAGAGCGCCTTACCCCGAGAGACTACAGTCACCGAAGAAAGGAGGGAAGTATGAGGAAATTCTGGAGGTATTCAAGCAAGTCCAAATCAATATCCCATTTTTGGATGCCATCCATCAAATGCCATCATATGCCAAGTTTCTAAAGGACTTGGTCACTATCAAAAGGAGGACGAATGTCCCAAAAAAGGCATTTTTGACCGAGCAGGTCAGCTCAATCCTTCAGTGTAAGCTACCCATCAAGTATAAGGACCCGGGGTGTCCTACCATCTCTTGCACGATAGGAGTCAGCCACATTGAGAGGGCTCTCTTGGATCTAGGGGCGAGTGTGAATCTTCTACCCTACTCAGTCTATTTACAGTTGGGGTTAGGAGAAATGAAGCCCACATCCACTACGCTTCAATTGGCTGACAGGTCAGTGAAAAGACCACGGGGAATAGTTGAGGACGTTTTGATAAAAGTGGATAAGTCCTATTTCCCCGTGGATTTTATTGTGCTTGACACAGAGCTGGTTCAGAATGTAGGGATTCAAATACCGGTTATTCTAGGGCGACCATTCTTAGCCACGGCTAATGCCCTGATAAATTGTAGGACAGGGGTGATGAAGATCTCCTTCGGAAATATGACAGTGGAGTTGAATATTTTTGATATCACTAGGCAACCACATGAATATGATGAAGTGAGAAATGTATGTTTGATAGAGGAGATTCTTGAGGAGACTGTGAATGAATCAAGCACTGAGGACCCCCTGGAGGCATGTTTTGCTCAATTTGGAGAGGATTTGGATTTAGATAAATTACTTGAGCAAGCAAATGCCATTTTGGAGTCTCCTCCTCGGGAGAGCAGTAAGACGGAGGAGATTGTGGATGACTCCCGCACTGAGGACCCCCTAGAGGCATGCTTTACTCAATTTGGAGAGGATATGGATTTAGATAAATTACTTGAGAAAGCGAATGCCATTTTAGAGTCTCCTCCTCGGAAGAGCAATAAGACGGAGGAGACCACCGCACCTGAAACCCCCAAGAAGGAACTTAAGCCTTTACCAGATAATCTTAAGTATACGTTCCTAGGTTCAGTCGATAGTTTGCCTGTGATTATACCTTTAGATCTGGGTGATGCTCTAGAAGAGAAATTATTGGACGTCTTAAGAAAGCATAAGGAAGCTATAGGCTGGACCATTGAGGACATCAAGGGGATCAGCCCCTCGGTGGTGACGTACATGATACATTTGGAAGAGGATGCTGAGCCATCGAGGGAGCCACAAAGAAGGCTCAACCCTGCTATGCAAGAGGTTGTGAGGGCAGAAGATATTAAGCTGTTAGAGGCAGGGATCATTTATCCCATCTCTGATAGCCAGTGGGTGAGCCAGATTCATGATGTGGCCAAACGTGCTGAATTAACGGTAGTGCAGCATAAGGACGACGAGTTGGTTCCAACTCGTGTTCAGTCAATTTGGAGAGTGTATCAGCTACCGTAAATTGAATGCTGCCACTAGGCCTGATCATTTTTCATTCCCATTTATTGATCAGATGACGGAGCGTTTCGTTGGGCACGATTACTAATGTTGGGTCTGGCTGAAGACGTTAAACTTAGCGCTCATGGGAGGCACCCTACAGCTTATCGTTTCTGTTTATTTATTATTTCGCATTTTTATGATTAATGTTTGTTTCCAGTATTTTTTGTTTTCTAGTTTTTATTTTTATTTTTCAGAGACAATGCATACTTCAGTTCAAGTTTGGGGGTATGCTATGAGCTATACCAGTCCAGATAGTTCTCCATATCTCAGGTCAGCTCTTTCCATATTAGTCACACATTGGGGTAAATGTGTAATTTAAGTTTGGGGGTATGGGAGACACATCACACACTTTGTTCTAATTTGTTGTCTTTTCGTCGTAGAGATAAATGCATGCTCATGTTATCGTGAAATTTTGGTTGATCTAAACATTTTCTGTGATGTGATGTCATTGGTGAGCTTAACATTTTGAACACATGATTTGGTGATAAATTTTTAAAATTTAATTACTTACTTTAAGCATTTTGAGAAATCACATGTTTGATCTAATCTAACATGAGCACATTAGCACAAATTATGTGAGGTATGACACGTGATTTTAATGTGTATTTTTCCTTATCTTAACTGAAACTGGATGACTTGTTGGATGAACTCTTAGGCATAGAAAAGCATAATAAAAAATAAAAAAATTCATTATCAATAAACTTTCCGCTGAGTAACTGGACCTCTTGCCTCAGTAAGCAGTGAGTGTTCACGTCAAAAGGTGGAATTTTGTTTGGTAATATTAAGGCCGATTTAATTTCGTAGCCTTTTTGACTCGAGTTAGTAAGTCCTTGGGAGTGTCTTTACACCTAATGCCCTAAAACCATCTGGTTTGGGAGTCATTGACTCAACACTCGCTACATGGGTCAATTAGAAAGCTTAAGGGAATTAAGTATAGCATAGCCTTTTATATAAAAAAAAAAAAAAAAAAAAGATAAAAACTATGCCATTTTTGTTCATTCTGATGGGAAATTTGGTGAATCTTGAGACATTGAGACCTTACGCATTGGAGTCACTTGGAAGCTTCATTTCTATATGCTAATTCACTTTACACAGTGTCAGACTTGTGATGCCTTAACCTGCCTTTTGTAAGTAATTAGATTTTAACTTTTCTATTCATTGCGAAGATGGGTTTATCTTTTTAAGCTTGCTCATGAATGAATATCATGGTGATGTGTGCTCCTTAAATTTTTGGATACTATGAGTGATGAACTTATTTTTATGTTCTTTGTTTTTCATTTAGGTTTTTTTTTTATTATTATTTTGTTTTGCTAAGGGACTAGCAAATTGTAAGTTTGGAGGTATTTGATGAGTGCCAAATATTGCATATTTTGGCCCTTTAATTTACATTTGTTAGCTTAGGAATTTGTTACTTTGAGTTGTTTTCATTGTTTTACAGGTTTACAAGCTTGGAAATAAGTTTCACTAAATTGCCAGAATTGCTCGTGCAGATCAGCCATTTTTTAGAATTAAACTGTATTGATTTAGGAAGAACCAGAAGATGAGCCATATATTCTTGGAAAGATCTGGATGTCTATTTTCTGGGGAATTTTACGGATCAATAAAATGATTTTTCTAGAGAAAGTTATGGCAGTTTTAGTAGACAAAGGTCAGGCTGTGCATGATTTCAGCGTGACAGATCAGTCATTTTTGAGGATTTAACTGTATTGATTCAGGAAGAACCACGAGATGAGCCATATATGCTTGGAAAGATCCCGATGTCTATTTTCTGGGGAATTTTACGGATCAATAAAATGATTTTTCTAGAGAAAGTTATGGAAGTTTTAGTAGACAAAGGTCAAAGAGCAAAAACTGGAATCTGCAGTATCCCACATCGGATTGGAAGCATATTGCACTTGTGATATTTTCCTATATAAGCCCTTCTTCACTTCATCTTTAGTGGACAATTCCTGAGCCACTTTGGTGTTTACCGGTGGACATCCGCTAGCATTCTGGTGGATCTCGAAGGCTTTGTCACCACGAGGGGAAGTGCCACCCGTCAGCGAGTGGAATTTCTCCCATGTAAAGTTATTTATTTATTTCTTTACATTTAGTTGTTTTAGTTTAAATGTTTAGCACTTTTATTATGAATTGTAGTTTCATAGTTATGAGTGGCTAGACTCTTCAGCTAAGGTTGAAGATGAAGCTCCGCCGTTGTTTGGCGTAGTAGTTCAGATTTGCTTGTACAAATCTGACAATTTTTAGTATAAATGTTCTGTCAATTATTTGAGTTAATCTTATAATTGATTGAGTTTAAATTGTCTGTTGGATATTCCTTGTGTTTCATCTGATGAATACATTGAATGTTTTTCGATTAAATTGGATTTCCTTTGTGATTTGTTAAGAGTGGATACATTGGATGCTTTTGGTTTAATTGGGATATTCTTTGTTTTTTGTCTTATAGTTGGATTCATGGAATGTTTTGATAGACTATATTTTTAGAACATATATGCTTAACTTTGGTGGGGTGGATTTGGAAACCTTAGTGTTTTAATTATTAGTTTTTAAAATTCAATTTAGTTTAATTTTAATTTCTTTTGCAAATTATCATCTGAAATTCGGAACTAGGTTAAGATAGAGTTAGTTTAGATTGAAAATATACTTTCACAACGCAATTCCCTGTGGATTCGACCTTGCACTTGCACAACACTATACTGCAAACGACTTGTGCGCTTGCGAGAAATTTAAAACTCACAACAAAGTTCACCCCAGAATAGGGCTATGTCTTACCAGAAGTTTCACTATTCTCAAATCTCTCGTTACAATGTGGGCTCTAAGCAACTCAAGACGCCTTAATTAGAGTTTCCGCTCTACTGCAAAACCACGGCTATTCATGGGCCCAAGCTCAAATCGTCAAGCAAAAACTAGACCCAAAACGTATACAAGGCCTGAAATTTTCAAAGACACTGCCCGCTACCCCCGCCCGCTCACCGAGGAACAGAATCCCTTGATCGTCGAGGAGTTCTACAGATTTGGACCCATAAAGTATACACCAATTCTTACAACGTTGAAATTCCAAGTTTTAAAAGTAACGAATTGGAGTAGTGTGTGTTTTAAAAAAGTAATAAAAAAATGATTACCCCGCCAACAAATTCGTTCCACCAGTGAACATTAAAACAAAGAAAAACCTCTAAATACATAAAGGTTGGTGCGATTAAACATTTTCTTGGGATTTGAATAGTTTGTTCCAAGGATTTTGGTTTTCCTCATTTTGTGGATCTAGAGCTAAAGGATCCACATGTTGATAGATGTCAGCATAAAAGAATGGGAGTGGTAATAATATTACAAACAAGGTAGTCGAAACTATAAAAATAGAATTCGTCAATGGCTTATTCACCAACTCGCAAATAAAATGTTGCAGTACGTATAACTTTTTAAATGCTTTTGATTAATTGAACAAGGAACGTTTAAAATGGTAACACATCTAGCTGCATAATCAAATATTGACCAATCAATAAAAAAGCACGGAAACTGCTTAACCTCAAAGCCTGTATGGGGAGACAACCTGCTGCTTTTTCATTTAAGGGGAAAAGAAAAATTAAAAACACAAATAGCAGGTTTTATAAAAGAAAAAGAGTAAAAACACAAATAGATACGTAATAAAACTAGTAATTTGCTCTTTAGGGATGACAACGAAGTGGATTTAAAACGGAAAGCGCCTTATCCGTTCCCATTTTCTTAAATTATCTTCCCTATCATCCTTGTTTCTCGCAAGGATTTCTGTTGCCCCAGTCCTTGTCCCCAATAGAGATTTGCAGAGATCTAAATCTCCGTCCCATCCCCATTTAGTCACGAAGAGATACAAAAATTTCCCGTTAACTCATTTTAAAAACAAAAAACCAATTAAAAAGAATTTTGATGAAACTAAAAATTGTAAATGAATATGAATAAATAAATAAGATTTTCATTAAATAGAAAACATTTTTCAAAATCAAACCCAACTTTACTTTTAGAAAGACATTAAATAAGAGAGAGAGATTGGTAAGCATAGCAGACTCAGTGAATTATATCGTAGAAGCAAAGCAAAGTGGCGACGAGTCATAAAAATCTGGTGTGTAACTACCCTATCGTTCCCTTTCCATCCTTTTCTCACCCCTCCGTTTTTTCTCCTCCAAAACAAACAAACGCAATTTAACAAGTTTCCCATTCGAACAATTTTAAAACTTTCTCAAGAAAAATTAATACTTGGTGACTATGGTTAACTTTAAAGTCAAGGGTTAAGTTCAAATTTCATCCTTAAGCTTAAGGGGTGGTTACAATGTGATCTCTAACCAAAAAATAATAATCAATTGAGCCTTAAAATTCAACAACAACAAATAATTTCAGTAATCTAATTTGTTTTGACGGATGAAATCGTAATAGATTATCAAATTGCAGAAAAAAATGTGAGAACGATTTAATTGACGCTTTTTTTAGGGATCAAATTGGAACCGTCCCTAAGTTTTAAGAATCAAATTTGAACTTATCCCTGAAGTTAAATTGTCAAATTCTGCTTCCAAAATCCAACTAGGAAATGCTCAAAACTGTTTCCTTAAAGACCGTTCAACACACATCAAAAATCACAAAAATATCATATACGGGTTGATGGGTATAAATTGCAAACAACACAGTACAACTCAATTAATCACTTTCCTCCCCCTTATTTTCCAAATAACCAAACAGAACGTATAAAACAGAGAATAAAAAACTGATACTACCTGATCTCTTTCGAGATTTCCAGTCAATCCTAGTTGTTGACATAGGAAGGAATCCACCCAAAGCCCCATCCACCATCTTTTTCTCTTTTTCCATTGGTAACAAAGGAAGAAAGTCTATTTTTATCTAAAGTAATAGAGAGAAACAAGGAGAGCTTTGTTAACGAAGAATGAGTTGGTCAAAGCTTTTTCTTGTTGTGCTTGGATGCTAGGGAAAGAAGAAGATTATTGCTGTGTCAAAATAACATGGAAGGGACCACAAGGTCTGTTGAACGGTTACGATTAAGAGTTTGGCTGGAAGATTTTATGTCAACAATTGTCTCTTTGCTTTCTATGTGGAGCCACCCTTCCTTGCTTGTAATTTTATTATATATATATATATATATATATATATATATATCAATGTTTTTAGAGGCGAGGGTGTTGGGCGAAGTGTTTTGCCTCAATGAGGTGAGGCGTAAACCCCGAGTCGTTGGGACGTAAGCCTTTTGAAACGTTGGGGCGTTTTGAATAAAATAATATTAATTAAATTATAAAAATACTAAAAAAATGAAATAATATAAATAAATAAATTATCAATAAACTTTACTAACTTAAGACCTATGAATAAATATTTATCAAAATATTTTTACACAAATATCAAACAATTTGATGAGCAAGAGTGTTAAATGTGAGCATATAGTGTGATAATTATAATATTAATTATAATTAATCCGGGTAAGTCTTTTGAATCTTTTGAGGCATTTCGAAATTTTAATAAAATAATATTAATTAATTAATTAGAATAATAAAATTATTTTAATTTTAATTTTAATTCATTTTTATCAAAGTTTAATACTTTACTAACTCTCTATAGTGTGATAATTATAATTTTATAAATATTAATATATATTTATATATAAATTATATGAAGTATAACTTATATTTTTATATTATTGTAATTTGTAAATGATTAATTAAATTGTTTGTAATTATTATTAAGATAGATAATATGTATTATATATTTATGACGTGTAAAAATGACATTACAGTCGTGTTAGCTCATTGGTTAAGATTTGGGATGCTTTAGGTCATAGGTTCGAGTCGCTATGAAGGAAATTTAAAAGGTTTATTGTTAAAACGACGTCGTTTTGGTGTTATGTGCTGATTTCATTTAACGCAAAACGACGTCGTTTTGCGTCCGCCCCAACAAATACGCCCCTGGGCTTTTTGGTCCGATTCCGCCTGTGGGCGCGCCCTGGGGGCGCCCCAGGCCCGTTTTTAAAAACACTGATATATATATATATATATATATATATATATATATATATATATAATAGTATTTTACAATGTGATTGCGGCACTTGTAAACCACATTTATTTCTTATTATTTATTTTTATCAACTATCAATACAATAAAACATGAATTAAATATAATATATAATCAATATAAATTAATTTTTTTAATAAACACAATTAAATACCTAGAAAATTACATTTACTCTTATTTACATCCTAATAATATATTATTATTTCATCTTATATGTATAGTAAATCATTTTATCTTCTTTTTTAGATTATAAAATTTTAATCGATTGACACATGGTTGTTAAAAGTACTAATTGATAAAAATATTTCTTAATATAATTTTTATTTTCTATATGTCTTGTTGATGCCCCTTTTTTCACACCATGTGTCGAACATCCCATTGAGGTTCACTATATGATAAAGCTCATTGAGTCTCACTATATAATAAAATTCATTGAGGCTCACTACATAATAAAGTCCATTGAGACTCGCTACATGATAAAGCCCAATGAAGCCCACTAGAGAGCTAAAAACATTATGAAACCCATTGAGCCCTACTACATTGCACAACCCAATGAGGTTTACTATGCAACATGACCCATCAAGGTCTACTTCTACTTGCAAGCCCCAAAAAGACCAAAAGACACCACGAATGACAAAACAAATGCTATACAGAAGAAAAAAAACACCAAGGATAAAGTAAAACTACCTCAAAAGGGCTCAAGTATGTTGTTGTAGCATCACTGCTGCATTTATCTTCATACTACTTTGTTACCCCTCTTACTAACTATCTTTATTGCTCATGTGGACCCTAAACCACACCACTTCCAACCCGGATAATATGTGGGATAGTAGATTGGAATGTGTTGATGTCGCGAAGTGTCGGTGCTGACGTGGCCTGGGTGGGGACGTGGCTCGGATGTGGGCGTGACTTTGGTGAGGACGTGGCCTGGCCCTGCACAGGTAACAAGAGTGAACTGAAGACCTTCAGAAGGAGGAGGGGGGGACCTCCGAGGGCGCTCCGATGTTTAAGTCAGCAATTAATTAAAGGAGGAGCCGAGGGCTTGTGCAGTTGAAGTAGTAGTGTGTGTTCATCAATGAAACGGTGAAGTCCATACCTTGGCCCATTTATAGTAGTCCGCCGATGGGGAGATCATGATTGCACACTCGGGAGAAAGAGCACTGTAGGGTGGCTGCAGGGCTAGGTGGTCGTAGAGTAGCTACAGGGCAGCAGTAGGGTGGCTGGTGGCTGCAGGGTGTCAAGTCGTAGGGGGGATCCGGGCATAGGTTTGCCAGGCCATCTTTCATGGGCTTGGAGATTTTGCTGGGCTGGAAGGAATGTTGGCAGTTTGTCTGGGCTGGAGGGGTCACTGGATCAGAACGCTACTTGGGCTGGAGAGTTTAGTTGGTCTTGTTGTTGGGTCGGAGCATCTTGCCGGGCCTGAGGCTCATTTGGAGCCCTGGTGGGTCTGGCGCTTATTTGGGTCGGGGTCGCTCTGCCGGGCCTGGAGCTCATTTAGACCGGAGTATTTTGGGCCATATCACAGGCCCCCCACTTTCTTGAGTACATTTATGTGCTTGAGGAAGTTATTTGTTGGGACGGGCTTTTAATTAAATCCAGAACGTGCGTGGGAGTCGGGCCATCACTGCCTGGGAGAGCGAAAGAACATCTTGGAACCGTGAGAGCAGTTACGCGTTTGGGTGGTTGTCCTTGGTAGTCGGAGCGTCACTCTCGGGAGCCGAAAGGTTGCTTGGAGAAGCGAAACATCTCATCTTTTTCCGTTTTCTGCATTTATTCCTCTTCATTGAGCGTGTTTTCCCTGCTTATAAATAGAGGTCTCTGACACATTTTGTTTCAAGCAGAAACGACTTCAGTTTCTGAAGAGCTTGAGAGGGAGACACCACTTTCTGACAGAAGAGTCGAGGGTAATGATTACAGAGAGGGAGGGGGGTTTTCAACCTTTTGAGGGTTTGATGGAAGCCAAAGAGGGGGACGAGGTTGTCCTGGAGAATCGTAGCTTAACGAACAGAGTCTTTCCCCTGATTTCAAATGGGGGTCAGGACCTCTTTCAGATTCTGAGTGGAGGTAAGAACCTATTCCAGATTCCGAGTGGATCTGGGAGGGTTCCTTGTGCCAAGACCTTCTATGTTCCAAGGAACGGAAGAAGAAGAGGGACACAGCGAACCCCAAGGCTCGGATTTATTTAGATTCTGGGGGGCTGTGTCTCTGGATAGTGGGCTCCCCGACCCCCTGAGCTTATTGGAACCGAAGAAGAAGAGGGGGGTCGGCTTGCTCCTAGTCCTTGGAAGTTGAGAGTAAGGCGCAGCTGTCCCTCTGGTGGCAGTAAGATAAGGGGGCAGCGGCAGCCCCTTCTTTTCCTAGGGCTGCTATCATTTTCTTTATACTTCAAGGCCGTTAGGGTCCTATTTTACTTGTACTTCGAGGTCGTTAGTTGTAACCTTTTGAATTAATAAAATATTCTTGCTTTTTATACTCGTGTGAATGAATGTATGTTGGTTTTGACGAAATCTGAATGAATGTATGTAAGACCCATTCAAGGGGTAGCCTCTGGGAGGGTGTTTTCGAAACGCCCGAACCCTGGAGAACAAGGCCGTGCATTTATTGCATAATTTCAAACGGTCGGACTTTGGAATAAAAACTTGGCCGAGCGTATGCAGCGCAACTCATACGCTCGAACTTTTTGGAGAATACGACCGAGCGTTGACAAGGCTCGGATTTTGGAGAAATCCTTGGAGAAATCATGGCCGAGTGTATGCAACGAAGCTCATACGCTCGAACTTTTTGGAGAATACGACCGAGCGTTGACAAGGCTCCAATTTTGGAGAAATCATGGCCGAGCGTATGCAGCGCAGCTCATACACTCGAAATTTTTGGAGAATACGACCGAGCGTTGACAAGATTCGGATTTTGGAGAAATCCTTGGAGAAATCATGGCCAAGCGTATGCAACGCAGCTCATACGCTCAGACTTTTTGGAGAATACGACCGAGCGTTGACAAGGCTCGGATTTTGGAGAAATCCTTGGAGAAATCATGGCCGAGTGTATGCAACGCAGCTCATACGCTCGGACTTTTTGGAGAATACGACTGAGCGTTGACAAAGCTCGGATTTTGGAGAAATCCTTAGAGAAATCATGGCCGAGTGTATGCAACGCAGCTCATACGCTCGGACTTTTTGGAGAATATGACTGAGCATTGACAAGGCTCGGATTTTAGAGAAATCTTTGGAGAAATCATAACCGAACCTATGCAACGCAGCTCATACGCTCAGACTTTTTGGAGAATACGACCGAGCGTTGAAAAGGCTCAGATTTTGGAAAAATCCTTGGAGAAATCATGGCCGAGCGTATGCAACACAGCTCATACACTCGGACTTTTTGGAGAATACGACCGAGCGTTGACAAGGCTCGGATTTGAGAGAAATCATGGCCGAGCATATGCAACGCAGCTCATACGCTTGGACTTTTTGGAGAATATGACCGAGCATTGACAAGGCTCGGATTTTGGAGAAATCCTTGGAGAAATCATGGCTGAGCGTATACAACGCAGCTCATACACTCGGACTTTTTGGAGAATACGACCCAGCGTTGACAAAGCTCGGATTTTGGAGAAATCCTTAGAGAAATCATGGTCGAGCGTATGCAACGCAGCTCATACGCTCGGACTTTTTGGAGAATACGACCGAGCATTGATAAGGCTCGGATTTTGGAGAAATCCTTGGAGAAATCATGGCCGAGCGTATGCAACGCAGCTCATACGCTTGAACTTTTTGGAGAATACGACCGAGCGTTGACAAAGCTCGGATTTTGGAGAAATCCTTGGAGAAATCATGGTCGAGCGTATGCAATGCAGCTCATACGCTCGGACTTTTTGTAGAATACGATTGAGCATTGACAAGGCTCGGATTTTGGAGAAATAATGGCCGAATGTATGCAACGCAGCTCATACTCTCGGTTTTTTTGGAGAATACGACCAAGCGATCGACACTTGGGAGAAGTTTATGTTTGTGTAGCTTCCTAATTTCTATATACGTGAGCTTCTGTGTCTACCCCGATCCCACTAGGTTTACTATAGTGTAGGTGTGATAAATGATGGTGGCTGACAGGAAATGGCGGCGGGTAGGTTACGGCGGAAGGCATTTTTTAGTGACAACTGGTACTTAAGAGACTGAAAACGGTGCCTAGGGGACAGCAGGAGGCGCGTCCTTTCATCTGACGCGTGGATTGGGGCATCTCGTTTTTGCTGCCAAAGCTTTTATATCAGCAGGTTTCTCCTTCAATCTTTACTTTGAGTTTTTTAGAGATCTTAAGAGTTCATAGTTCTTTGATTAAGAATAGTTGGAGAGTGCCCGGAGTTTTTAGAAGTCTTTCTTCGAATACTTGCTGGTGAGCCTCATATCTGATAGTGAAGTTAGCAGGGTTTTGTCGAGGGAGCTGGAGGATGCAACGAGCTCCTCTTCTAGTGACGAGACTTCATCGTAGGAGACTCCTTCTAAGGGCGGGGAATTAGCCCTCGTTCCTTATACCACAGAGGAAGGATGAGGGGATGGAGATGGTGGGTCCTCCGGAGAGGGGGATGTACAGGCCTCGATGTTAGTTAGGGATGGTGCCATAGACACAGAGATGGAGGAATAAACGTTCGAAGCGAACTTCATTCTGAGTGTTGTGGAGGAGGTTCAACTCGTGGAGATGAGGTTGAAATACAGAATCCCCATGGAGTTTGGAATGAGGGCACCGAAAGGTGGAGAGAGGGCATGTGATGCCCTTCCGGAGCGTCCACCTTTTGAGCTCTGTGTCTATGAGCATCAGTGAAAGGCGGGGCTCAAGTTCCCTCTCCACCCATTCTTTTGCTTGGTGCTTAGATACTTTGGTCTAGTGTTGAGTCAATTAGTCCCCAACTCTATCAGATTGATCCTCGCATTCATTGCGGTTTGCCAGGAGGTGGGAGGGGATTTGAACATCGGCTTGTTCAAATCTCATTTCCAAATAGCCCACCTCGGGCATACTGGGTGGGTCATTGTGAGCTCGATGAGGCGAATGAGGGTGCTGAAGGACAAGCCCTCTTCCATAAAGAGGTGGAAGGGGGCTTTTTTCTTCATATGGAGTGCTGGGAGCTTCGATGTCCCTCTCGTGTGTAGTTTGGAGCGTGCCGACAAATACAAGAAGCTGTACCTCCTGCACCAAGAGCAGGAGACGTTGAAGGCTATGCTGGCCGCGCCTTTAGATGTTGAGGTGCTTAGAGATAATGATGAGCTCCACAGGCACGACCTCTGTCCTCCCAGCCTTTCACCAGACACTGAGCGCTGTAGCTTTTGATCTTTTACCTTTTAATAATTTTGACCGTTTTTCCAAGTTACTGACGTTTGTCTTCTGCACAGATATGAAGGCTTCTTCATAGGCTATGGAGAGGGCCAGGCGCAAGACCAGGGAAAGAAAGAGGGTTGCTGAGGAAGGCGCTTTGACGCAGGAGCATGGGAAGAGAGTTCGGGCTTCATCCCTGGGTCCTGCATCGGGGGCTAGCTCTCCAAAGTCTGTGGCTCCGAAGGAAACGGTAGCGCTAGAGGAGTCTTCCATGCCCATTCCCCCTCTTGCCCCGTCTTCGCCCAGGGCAGGGCCTGGGGCGGCCGTCTCTTTTATGCCGCGCTGGGCACTGAAGGTGGATGACTCGGTGTTTGCGCATCCACGGGTTGCTCGCGAGCACCTTGTGAGGGGAATCCCTCCCCGCGACTTTGTGGACCTCTCTGCGCAGTCCGTCGAGATATTATGCTCTTCTTTGGAGACTGGTCTCTCTCAGGTTTGAATTCTTCTCTCTCTTCGCTCTCTTTTCACACTAAAACTGTTTCTCACGAGACTGTTTCTACTTTTAGAATGGAGTCATTGGTGGGATGCTCTCTCAGCGTGCCATGGATATAGCCAATCGCTTGACCAAAGCTGAGCTCAAGTTGGAGGAGACTCGGAGCCTAGTTCGCAACTTGTCTAACTGTTTTCAGGCTGCCCAACGGGAGAAAGAGACCGCCATTTTAGAGAGGGATCAGCGTCGTAGCACAGAGGACGCCCTTAGGAGAGAGCTGGACCTGACCCGTGCAGACGGGGACGAAGCTCTTCGCAGGGAGAAGGAGGCCTTTCTTCAGAGGGAGAAGGTGTGGCAACAGGCCACGGATAGGGAGGAGGAACTGCTGGAGGAGGCAGGAGATCAGTTCTTGGCGGGTTTTGACGAGGCTAAGAGGAGAGTGGAAGTCCTCTTCCTAGAGTTCGACCTCTCTAGTCTTGATTTGGGGGAGGACGGTGCTGTGGCGGCTGAGGAGGATATTGCTGTGGTTGGTGCAGGGAGTGTCGAAGAGGTTGAGGCTCCCAAGACTCAGGAGGCAGCAGGAGGCGAGAGCACGGGGGAGGGGGTCCCAGGGAAGATCGAAAGTGAGGCTTAGGAGGCCTTGTCTTCTTAGAGTTGATTTTGTTTTTTGTTTTTGCGTACCAAGGCCAGCAGTGCCTAATTTTGTACTTCTTCCAATTATCAATGAACTTTCGCGATTAAAACTTGAAACCTTTATTGATTTTTCACTTTCTTTTACATTTCATTGATAAAACCTGCGGAGGTTCTCCGCATTCCAAGTGCAGGGGATAGGTCTACCATCCATATCTTCAAGTTCATAGGTGCCGGCCAGACAAACCTTTCGAATCCAGTAGTGGCCTTCCCAGTTTGAAACCGGCTTCCCCGCAAGGCGAGGGCTGGACACTTCACTCTTTCAGAGGACGAGGTCATACAGCTGGAAGTCTTTGGGCCGAACCCGAGAATTATAGTACCGTGCAGTCTTCTGCTAGTAAGCAACTAGGCGGATTTGGGCTTTGTCTCGAGCTTCGTCGACCAAGTCCGCACTCATCCTTAGCCCTTCCTCATTGTTGCTCGGCTTTAAGTACTGTACTCGCACCGATGGGACCCTGATTTCAAGAGGGATGATAGCCTTTGCTCCGTATGTCATGAAAAAGGGGGTTTCCCCTGTGGGCGTTCATACCGTGGTGCGATAAGCCCAAAGGATATGGGAGAGTTGGTCAGCCCACTGCTTATCTGCCTCATCTAATCTTCTCCTGATTGGAGGAGTGTCCTGTTGGTTACTTTAGTCTGGTCATTGGCTTGTGGGTAGCTAACAGACGAGAACCAGTGTTTGATATGGAGGTCATCGCAAAAGGTCTTAAACCGGGAACTGTCAAACTACTTTCTGTTGTCGGTGACCAATATCCGAGGGATCTCGAACTGGCAGACTATTGATTTCCAGACAAAATTTCGGGTTTGGTGATCCGTGATGCTGGCCAGTGGCTCTACCTCAACCCACTTGGTGAAGTAATCAATGGCCACGATGAGGTGCTTCTTCTGCCCAGTGGCAATTAAGAACGGGCCGAGGATGTCCATCCCCCACATGGCGAAAGGGAGGGGACTGGTGATGGAGACAAGGGGGTTAGCAGGGTGGTGCGATATTGGGGACCACCGCTGGTAGTTCCCACATTTCTTTACTAAGTCTGCTGCATCGTCCTTTATGGTGGGCCAGTAGTACCCTTAGCGCAGAACTTTGAAAGTTAATGCCCGAGCTCTCAGGTGGTTCCCGCATATTCCCTCATGGACCTCTTGTAGGGTGTAATAGGCCTCTCTAGGCTTGAGGCATCGCAGGTAAAGCATGGTCAGGGCCCTCTTGTATAACTGCCCTTCCATAAGGGTGTACCGCGAGGTACGGGAGATTAGCCTCCTGGCTTGATCCTTTTGTTCAGGCACCGCGCTGTCCTTTAGATACTGGAGGATTAGATCCATCCATATGGGTCCCTTCTCTATTGGCAGGAGTGGAGCTTCATCTATGCTTGGTGCGGAGAAAGTTTCCTGATAGACAGCTCTGTTGGTCTTCAGGTGCTGGGAGGAGGCCAAGTTGGCCAGGGCGTCTGCTTTGGAGTTCTTGGCTCGAAGGATCTGAGTTATTCGAAATATTTTGAATATAGTGGTTAATTCCTTCACCTTTTGGAGGTATTGGGAGAGCTTCTCTCCCTTAGCTTTAAACTCTCCCGTTACTTGACTCACCACCAACTGAGAGTCACTGAACGCATCCAGAACCTCCATGGCCAATGCCTTAGCCAACCTTAGACCGGCTAGGAGAGCTTCGTACTCTGCTTTGTTATTGGAGGTCTTAAACCCGAACCTCAAGGCGTACTCTATCGTAAAGCCTTCCAGACTGTAGAAGATGATCTCTGCTCCGCTCCCTAGTGAATTAGAAGATCCATCTACATGAAGGGTCCATAGTGGAGAGGCTCCATTGGGCACGGACGCCGTGGATTCATTCGGTTCTACGGACAGAGTCGTCTCCACGATGAAGTTAGCCAGAGCCTGGCCTTTAATCGCTTGTCGGGGCCGGTAGCGGATGTCAAACTCTCCCAGTTCTACCGCCCACTTCACCATTCTTTCGAAAACACTTAGGTTATGCAGGATTTACTTCAAGGGTTGATCTGTTAGGAGGACGATTGTGTGCGCCTGAAAATAAGGTCGAAGTTTTCGTGCCGCCATAACTAGGGCATAAGCCATCTTTTCGATAGGAGGATATCTGGTCTCAGCTTCATGGAGAATTCTACCGACATAGTAGATGGGCTTCTGGATGCCTGCTTCTTCTCGTATCAGGACAGAGGCCACAGTACTCTGGCCAGCCGACAAATAGAGGAAGAGCTCATCTCCCTGGAGTGGCTTGGTTAGGAGCGGTGGCTAGCTCAAATACTTCTTCAAATCCTCAAAAGCTTGCTGACAGTCCTTCGACCAGGAGAAATCTTTGGTCTTCTTGATGGCCTTAAAGAAAGGAAGGCACCTTTCCGTTGACTTAGACATGAAGTGGCTCAGAGCGGCGACTCGACCGGTGAGCCGCTGGACTTCTTTTACAGACTGGGGAGGGGTCATATCAAGGATGGACTTTATCTTCTCCATATTGACCTCTATTCCTCTCTGGGTGACCATTAACCCTAGGAATTTTCCTCTGGTTACTTCGAATGCGCACTTGGACGGATTCAGCCTCATGTTATGCCGATGTAATACCCCAAACGCTTCTTCCAGGTCGGAGCAGTGGTTCCGAGCCTCAGTGCTCTTAACCAGCATATCATCCACGTAAACCTCCATGTTCTGCCCAATATGCTTTTTGAAGATTTTGTTTACCAACATCTGATAGGTTGCCCCATCGTTCTTGAATCCGAAGGACATGAACTTGTAACAATATAGCCCTCGATCAGTGACGAAGGCAGTCTTATCTTGGTCCGGCTTATGCATGAAGATCTGATTGTAGCCAGAGTATGCATCCATGAAAGAGAGGAATTCATGCCCTGAGGTAGCGTCTACCAGCTGGTCAATCCGGGGAAAGGGGAAGCTGTCCTTTGGGCAGGCTTTATTCAGGTCGGCGAAGTCAATGCAAATGCACCACTTGCCGCTAGCCTTGCGGACCATTACCACGTTAGACACCCACTTCGGGTATCTTGCCTCCCTGATAAAGTCGGCTTCTAATAGCTTATCCACCTCCGCGTTAATTATCGTTTGTGTTCTTCCTTTGGATGACTGGCTTGTACCAGGGGTCCACGTTTAGGCGATGCGCAATAATCCTAAGGCTGATCCCTGGCATGTCTGAGGCCGACCAAACGAATAGGTCTCTATTCTTCTGGAGCAAGGAGAAGAGTTCATCTTTGTGCTCCGAGGAGAGGTTCGCGTCTATTTGGACAATTCGGACAGGGTCTTTTCGGAGGGGTACAACGGTCAATTCCTTTGTGGGTCGTCCCCTAAGTGTCCTTATTTCATCCCTGAGGTCCTCCACCTCAAGGGGCAGGGCCTCTGTCTTCTTTCTTCCTCTGACTGCGTTTAGGTAGCAGGCCTGGGAGAGCTTTTGGTCTCCCCTGATTACTCCTACACCCTCACTGGTGGGGAATTTGACCTTCAGGTGGTAGGTGGAAACAACGGCCTTTAGCTTGTTGAGGGTTGGTCGACCGATAATCATATTGTACGAGGAGGGCTGCTTTACTACCAAGAAGGTGGTCTGTACCGTAGAGGTCCTTGGCACCGTTCCTGCGGTTACTGGAAGGACTATGCTCCCTTCAGCAAAAATTGGAGAACCGTCGAAACCATAGAGGGGGGCAGGAACCGACTCCAGATCCCCATTCTTCAACTCTATACACTGGTAAGCCTCATGGAACAATATGTCCGCTGAGCTTCCATTGTCAATAAGGACCCTCCACACTTCGCAGTTTGCCACTAAGAGAGAGACTACCACTGCATCGTCATGGGGAGTCTGTACATCCTCCAAATCATCCTCGGTGAAGAAGATCACTGGCTCAGTTCTTCTTTTCTTGTGGGGATCGCTAACGGAAGCTACTGCCCTAGCGTAGGCCTTACTGCCCTGCCCCGAGCTACCTCCCGCTGCTGGGCCCCCGCAAATGGTCTTGATGATGCAGGTGGCCGTGGCCACCTCCTGTTTCTTCTGAATGGCCCTTTCTCGTTCGACCCTTGGGTTTCTTTGCAGATTTCTTTGCTCTTGCTGGCGATAGGGGCGCCCGCTATCGCTCCTCGGCAGTGTGGGCTCGTCCCTTCTCCTGGGCTCGATAAATTCCTTTAAGTACCCCCAATTGATCAGAGCTTCAATCTGCTCCTTCAGGTCATGACATTCCTTAGTGTCGTGACCATGACTCTGGTGGAAGTGGCACCAACGCCTTTGGTCACCTCCGTGATGCGGCTTCTTGGGCGGCCACTAGAGGACTGACTTATCTTGGAGCTGCATGAGGACATTCGTCCGGGTGTCATTGAGTGGAATGAAACCATCAGCGCAAGGGTGGGGCCTGTACTTGTTTTTCTGGTGGGGCCTCTTGACTCTCCCCTTCTGGGGGTCGGGATCCTTTCTCTTTTTCTCAGCTTCCCCTTCCCTCTCTCTTCTGAAGGCTTGGTCATCTTCTGCCAACATGTATTTCTCGACCAGGGCCAGGATCACGTTCATGTCTCGGGGCGGGCGCCGAGTCAATTTAGAGCTGAAGATGCCCAACCTCAATCCATTCTTGAAGGCCATCACCTGGACGCAGGGGTGGCAATTCGGGTTGACGGGTCGTGTTCGTGTCGACATGAACACGACACGATTATTAATGGGTCGACACAAACACGACACGATTATTAATTGTGTCAAGAAAACCCAACACGAACACAACACGATTATTAAACGGGTAACACGACACGACAGGCTTAACCCGTTTAATAAATGGGTCGTGTTAGACCCGACACGACACGCATAACCCGTTTAATAAACGAGTCATGTTAAACCTGACACGACAACACAACACGCCTAATTTTTTATAATCCGACACGACACGACACGACATGACAACACAACACGATTAACCTGCCATGACCTGTTTATTACATAAGCAAGTATAAGTTATCTAATCATTCATAATCCAAATTTCAACATATTCATGATCCAAATATACAAAAAAATCCAATTAATAACATAAACATTATATTGTCAATTATTATCCATATTGGTTCAACCATAATCCAAAAAAAAAAAATAACACCATAAGTCATAATTCATAAGTCATCCAATTACAAGTACACAATATTACAACATTAGCCAACCAAATTAACAGTAGAACCCTCAGATGAAGGTGGAAATGATTCATTCTCATGCATATTCATATCCATTACATCAGAAGTAAGCTCCTCCATTGCTTTTGCGGCCATTTCTACAAAGAAAAAAATAAAACAAATGTTAAAACAAGCAAGCCACGAGTTTTTGCAAATCTAAATATAATATAAGGCATAACCAAAAAAACGCTCAAAGAGAAATTAGAAATATAAATAAAGATATTAGCATGGTCAATTCAATAATATTATTTGTGATTACTTGTTACCTTGTTCTCCATACAACCAATCTCATGTGCAAACCAAAGCCTCCACTGTGTCAGGCTTAAGCGCACTTCGATACTGATCAAGCACCCTCCCACCAACACTAAAAGCACTTTTGATGCAACAGTTGAAATAGGTATGCTTAAAACATCACGAGCCATCACAGCAACTTCAGGATATCGAAATTGATTTGCTTTCCAATATTGCAACACATCCAGTGAAACATTGCTATTTAAAATTGACTCATCTAAATAAAGCTCAAGCTGTGATTTCTGTGGGGTAGTTTATTGACTTCGATATGAAATAAATTCCTATAAAAAAGATACAAAACCAAATGGACAACAATTAAAAAACTACAATAATGAAACATTAAATCACATGGACAACATGTTCAACACATTAATTAAAGCACATGGACAGCTATATAAATCTTACAATAATAATCTAAAATCAACACACCTTTAGCATATCTTGGGTACCTCCACAAAAAGATTTTCTAAGGTTGTGCGAAGAAGAACAATGAGGATTATGAGTTGACTTGTTTCCTATCGAGCTCGATGAAGATTGACTTTGCAAATAAAAGAAAATTCTATTAAAACTGCAAATGCAAATAAGAGAAAATTCTTTACTTGATAGGTTAACAAAGAAGAAATCAGTCAACAACACCTAACAAGCCAATCTAAATCTCTAGTTCAGTATAGATCTTAGCTAGACTATTCATATCTTTTAGGGCCTGTGATATCAGTAATAAAATACATTTAACTTGTGATTTCAGCAACTATTGTGAGGCCCACAAAAAGTTTAACACAAAAGTCTATGCATGCTTACAACCTAATAACTATGAAACTTAACCAAACTAAGAAGTCAGAAATATTAATTTCAGCAAACTTGGAAAAAGAAACTGCCTCCATGGATTATATACTATCTTAGTCTCAGTAATAATTATATCATCAACATCCATTTATTTTCAAGTAAAGTAGGATTGATTTGTTTGTTTTTTTTTTGGATGCAAGAAGAAATTTATAAAACAAAGCAGAGTTAACTGCTACAAGTAAAACCTAGTTCTGCTCGTCCTTCCAATCTCCAATAATCTTCCTTTTTATAACTATTTGAAGGAGTTTAATATCTGATTAGAAAAGCTGCAATAAAAAAAATTGATCTCTGTTTTCACTGATAGAGCTGCAAAGGAAATTATTTGAGTACTAAGTAAAGTAATTTGCAAAAATGATTCATTGCTACATAAGGTAGAGTGCCCACACCCATTCAATTAGGTTTTGTGCATCTCATTTTCATGACAGCTACCATAGTTTGGGTGAACAGATTGATCTGTTTCAGAAAACAATTCAATCAAAATTACTAAATCACTTTGGAACCTCAAATGAGCTGTCTGAGTACTTATCAAAGTCTATATTTGTACCCATTAAGCTGATACATATATCAAACAAAAATAGTATTGAGAACACTGAAAATAGTATGTACTGAATTAACTGCACCTAATTCAGTTTGCTATATCAAAGTCTAGGTTTAGTTTGCTGTATTATCACTGAAAATAGTATGTACTGAATTAAGTGCAGCTACTCTTACCATGCAGAGCTCTTCTATTTTTCCTTTTTTTTGGATAAAAGGTGAAAATTTTATTAATTCAAACTATTGAGAACAGCAGAAAAACTGCTACAGGGAGACAAACAAATAATAAAAAAACTGAGAACAACAATTAGCTAGTAGTAGCTAAGCCCCAAACTTGAGCTAATCTACTGTCAAATTATCAATATCATTCCAATTAACATTTGATACATTTAACAGCCTATCCATCACATCCTTAACAACATATTGTAGAACTTGATCACTGCTCTGAAAGATCAAATTGTAAATCCTGGAATTCCTCTCATTCCATAAATTGTTCTGTTTTTCCTTCCCTTATAACAAACTTGAGGTTGTGCCCCTGGTTTAAAAAATCTTTCTGGGTATATTTTCCTCTCATCAGGGTGTTCCATGCCCAGTTTAACATTTTGGGATTACATCTATTCCTTCACTCATTCTCTCTCTTAATTCACCCAAAATCAAGGTAGCAGTTGCTTGATTGTACTAAATTTAGTTCGCAACTTTACATCTTTAAGACATAGTAACATTAACATCATACTTTATGAAATCCTCATGTCAGATTTCAATTTAGAACCCAATAAATTCTTGCAGCCACTGAAATTAACATGGAAGCACCAAAACAGTATCATTATCACCATCTTTTTAGAATGGGTGGTAGCACCAAAACAGTATCATACACAGAATAGATAAAATAATCTATTATAGTAAAAATATCAGCAAAACAAGATCAAATACTAACTAAATGAAAACCTAGAAGATCAGATCAAAAACAAAAAGAAACCTTAATGGAGAGGCGACTAAACCAGTGTTGCAGTAGATCGAAAGAGAAGGGGAAAGGGGATCGGCGACTGGACCGGTATGGTGGCGTGGTCGACGACTGGATCGGTGAGGCAGCGTGGTCGGCGATTGGACTGGTGCGGCGGCGTGGTCAGCGACTGGAGGTCGAGAGAGAAATGGAAAACCAAGAGAGGCGGCAGTGTGTTTTGGCTTTTTGGGTAGGTTTGTAAAATTAGGGTTTATTTATATATATACTAAGATTTTTTTTAATTTAATAAATAAATTTTTTAAATGGGTCATAAACGGGTCATGGGTCATAATCGTGCCAACACAACTCATCAAACCCATGAATTTAATCGTGTCATTTCGGGTTGGTGGGTCAACCCACGACACGACACGATTATTCTGTGTCATAATCGTGTCGACACGATTACGACACGAACCCGATTATATTCAACCCTAACACGTTTTATTTCGTATCGTGTCGTGTCGGGTTCACGTGTCATGTCCAAAATTGCCACCCCTACCTGGATGTTTGGGTCGAGGTCGGGAATCTCCCATGCTGCCATATAGAACCGGGAGATATAGGCCCAGAGCCTCTCCCCTCATTGCTGGATGATGTTGAAGAGGCTCTCTAAAGTCTTCTTGGGCCCCTTGCTACTGAGGAAATGGGATACGAAGGCGTAGCTGAGTTCTTTGAAGTTGCTAATGCTTCCTGGCTTCAGCCTTGAGTACCAGGTGCCAGCTGCCTTCTCAAGAGTCAGAGGGAAGGCACAGCACATGACCGGGTCTGAGTAGCGGTGCAGCATCATAGTCATCTTATAGTGCTATAGGTGATCCATAGGATCCATGGAGCCATCATACATTCTCACTTGAGGCATCCTGAAGTTAAGTGAAGCGGGGTTTCGATGATGTCTTTTGTGAATGGGGGGTCTTGGATGCAAAATTCATCCATGAGGCTGGGATCCTTGCGCCTCAAAGCCGAGTCTATTTTTTCTTCCATTTCCTCAAACCGTCTGTCTAGGCTGAGGTTGCCTTTCGAGGATGAGCTCTCATTGGATTGACTGTTACGCGGTGAGGGTTCGACATGAGGCCGGTTATAGGTGGGGTCGTCCCTGTCGGAGGACTTGGCTTGTCCTGGAGCTTGGTGAGGAGGGAAGAGAGGTGGCTGACCTCCTTCCGGCACCTGGGCCGCCAGACTGGCTATCATCCTGGATAGTTCCTGGAACTAAGCTTGAGTCACTGGGGCTTAGAGGGGGGTGGCCTCTTCCCCGCCATTGGGAGAGCCGATCCTGGAGGGGTGGGGGTGCTGCTTTCTGGGGGTGTCACGCTCGGGGATTGTTGGGAACCTAAGTCTGGATTGGTGACTGTGAGCGTCATTTTGAATGGGAGCTGAGCACTCCGTCGGGGCTTCTTCACTGGTTTTTCTGGTACTGTTTCTTGGTGGCATCGTTACAGATGAGTTCTTTTTACTTCTTCGCTCCTACTGTAGCGAGAGATTGTGGCTTCCCACAGACGGTGCCAATCTGTTGATGCCGCGAAGTGTTAGTGCTAACGTGGCCTGGGTAGGGACGTGGCTCGGATTTGGGCATGAATTTGGTGAGAACGTGGCCTGGCCCTGCATAGGTAACATGAGTGAACTGAAGACCCTCGGAAGGAGGAGGGGGGACCTCTAAGGGCGCTCCGATGCTTAAGTCAGCAACTAATTAAAGGAGGAGCCGAGGGCTTGTGTAGTTGAAGTAGTAGTGTGTGTTCATCAATGAAATGGTGAAGTCCATACTTTGGCCCATTTGTAGTAGTCCGCCGATGGGGAGATCATGATTGCACGCTCGGGAGAAGGGGCGCTGTAAGGTGGCCGCAGGACGGCCGTAGGGTGGCTGCAGGGCTAGGTGGTCGTAGGGTAGCTATAGGGCAGCAGTAGGGTGGCTGGTGGCTGCAGGGTTCAAGTCGTAGGGGGGATCCGGGCATAGGTTTGCCGTGTCATCCTTCATGGGATTGGAGATTTTGCCGGGCTTGAGGGAATGTTGGCAGTTTGTCTGGGCTGAAGGGGTCACTAGATCAGAACGCTACTTGGACTGGAGAGTTTAGTTGGATCAGAACGTTACTTGGGCTGGAGAGTTTAGTTGGGCTTCTTGTTGGGTCAGAGCATCTTGCCGGTCCTAAGGCTCATTTGGAGCCCTGGTGGGTCTCGCACTTATTTGGGCCGGGGTCGCTCTGTAGGGCCTGGAGCTCATTTGGGCCGGAGTATTTTGGGCCATATCAGAATGTATGAGAGATTTGATGTAGTTGCTACATAGGCACTACATAGATTATAAGCTATATGTGACTTGGGCACCTTACTCATAGTAATCTACTTGGAAGCCTAAGTGGCAGCTTAGAAAAAATTCTTCTCATTCAAATGGTTATCACACTTTTGGGCTACAGTGACAACAATTACAACAGTAGAAATTATGATCGTAGTAGTACGCCTCTCCCAGTATTAAACCTCTATACCATATGCTTAGTTATTATTCAACCAAACTAAAATATGTTTTGGTTCATATAAAATCCACCTTTATCCTTTAATGAATTCATTTCAGCCTCAAACACAATGCTAATCATATAATCCCCATTTTACATCATTTTTCTACATGCACACTCCAAACAATCCTTGGACCAGTGCCAGATCCCCTTATCATCTAGACAAGAGTCGCTAGACTTGTCATAGCTGCCATTGTATATCAATTTTCAGGGGTCTGAACACTCTTTCCAGGGTCTAAGGAATTTTGGTCCTAAGGGGAAGAGCTAGCCTCATCCTTATAAATAATTGTCCACAATTTGTTCGAATAAAAACTTAACCTAACATACCTATAACACCTTTTTAGCTAAGACAACTTACATAACTAACTTGCAATCTATAAAATTGCAAACACTTCCAAAAAGATTTCCCTTTCCTCTATAAGAAAATCAAACAGTTCTCTCCAACCTGAAAGAAGTAATCAAATACTCAAAATTCCCCCTCTCTCCTATAGCTCCAAAACACGCCACCAACGGAGTGATTTCTTACACGTCCACCACATCCTCTAGGAATTCCTTATATATTTCCTTGCATTCTCACGACTATGAAAATCATACTTAAACAAACAATGAACACCTAAAAGCCTCTCACCAAGACATACAGATCCCCTTAATACTAAAGGAAATCGATGTGAAAACGCATCGGTAATTTTGAAATTTTTATTTATTCCTATAAACCCTAATCACCTTATGATTTACATAGAACATGTTTATCATCAAGATCATTTAATAATAGAATCGTTACTTTTGATTCGTTGTGTTCTTGACTCCTTAGATTTATTGTAGCCGAATTCTCCATCACACCCAAATCCAAACTCCTTCGCGTTCTTGAATTCACAACAACCACAAAAATATGTGGTCTCCAAGGTTGATCCACATAGGGCAAATCCCGAATTAAGATTTGTCTCTATCTTTTAGGAAGAAGAATAAGAACTAAAACCCTAGGAGAAATTTGTGTGTAGATTTTGTGCTAGCAAATTTCTTCACACTGATAAACTATTTATTGTGTTAATTACAAACTAAACCCTTGCAGTAATTTTTTAATTACACATTTTCCCTTTTGTATGTAACCCCTTAAGTTCAAACTAATCTAGTTGTAGGCCATAACTTTTATGTAATGGAAATTGGAACCCTTTTCAATTAATTAGAACTCCTTTTAATTTACTTTGAATCAAAACTCCTTTTGATTCTCCTTTTTTTAAGAATTAATTAATTGTCAATTAAATTAATTCTTAGGACTTCTACAATCATGAGTGACACCTAGCAGCATATCATGACTAACCAAACAGTGTGAATTTGGCTATGAAACCCTGAACCTTTTTGTTATCGGTTAACATGCAATTCAATCCATGCATCATTCAATGTCCCAATTAAGCTAATTATGGTATGAAATTATTTTCAAACCTTTAGCATTAATACTATATGTCTAGATCTCAAAAATATAATTCTAATAGAAAAATTAGAAACTCATTTCTAATTCTCACCTTGCCTTGACCAAGGAACTTCCTGAATTATACCTTAGCAGATCACATAGGACATTATCCCTTTTTACTTAGAAGTGATAGATCCTTTGTTGTACACCCATATACCTCCATATGAAACCAATTATACCCAATTACTGCTAATTAATTATCTAGGAATAAAACCATAATAAATAACATCAAAGTATAATAAGTCGCATAAAAGATACCATGGTGCCTCAAGTCTAAGGTGTAAGGCACATATCATCAATGAAAGGGAAATTTAGTAAATTGTAAAGTTATATATGTTTATCATGCATACATGTGATTTGAAATTTGAGTTTGAAACAATTTTTGAAGAAAGAATTTGAATACATTGAAGAAAAAGAGTTAGAAAATATAAAAGAAGGAAAGAGTAAATTCTAAAATGCAAAAAGGGAATACCGGTTGATTAGTAAGGGTAAGTGGTCGATCGGGTAGTCGATTAGTGGTTTGATTGTTAGGCAATCGGCTGGCAAGGTGACTGATTAACCGATCAATCAGTTGGTGACCAAACCGATCGATTGGGTGGTCGGCTGGTAACTCAATCGTTCGACCGGATGATTAGTTGGTAATGTCTTGGGTGTTCAACTTGCAAAACTCTGAAAATGAACTAGTAACCAAACGGTTGGCTGGATGGCCGATCAATCAGTCAAATTTTTTCATATAAAAGGGTTTAAAATGTTAAAAAAATTCATTCCAAAATGTTTAAACTTCATTTTCTCTCTCTATAACTCATTCTCTCTCTCTATAAAATCTCTCAAAGCACTAAGAATTTCAAGGATCTCATAATTATGTATTGGAATTTAACAAATTCACGAAAAGATTTCAAGAATTTGAGAAAAAGCTTTGGAATGGTAAATTCCTTAATTTTGTTCTTCTATAGAAATGTTTTGATTTTGAGAAGCTTAGTCTTTTCACTTTTCTTAAAAAGGATTTGAGTTTGAATTCAAACTAAAAGAAAAGGAATTTCATCGAAATTTTGAATTTTGAGTTATAATGAAACATGCGTATATATTCATGAATTTAACCTAGTCCACGGTATAAATTGAACTATGAGATAGTGAAATTAATAAGAATATTCTAGTTAAGTGGTGGTGAGCAATCTGGTGTTATCGTTAAGAGGAGAAGAAAAAACAAGGAGGTGATCCACGAATAGTGTTAGCACTACGTGGTGAGTTCATTTTACTGTTAGTAAGCGAGAAGAATTAGAAATATAAATAAAACTTGAAATGAAGTATGTTATGAGAATAATTGTTGATTATGCTATGAATATGTTTGATTAGATATAATAAATATTATAAACATGAATGAAATGATTTAAGGAAATATAACTTATAATGATGAAATAACTGAATTATTATGAAATATATGAGAATTAATGAAAATTGTATCTTTGAAAAGATAAGTGATACTCATAGATTGAATTATTATGTGGAATTAGAGAATTTATGAAAAGAAAATGATTTGAATTATATGATCATATGTTATGCTTGCTTGTATGTGATTGTTCATATGCATTACCAGGTCACTAGAGAGATGAAATGTGTGGTCCCGGGGAAGATCAGAACCACCGTTGGTCTGGATGTAAACATGTCGACATGTGGAGAGACGTCTCCAAAAGTTATACCAAAGACTGGTATAGATACCCAAAAATGGATGCCTATACTTGTGATAGTATGAATGAGATGTGATGTGATAAAATATGAAGAAGAAAAAGAAATGATGAGATACGATATGATGAGATGTGGAAATGAAAAGAAAAGATTATGCATTCATGTTTATTTATTTAAAATTATTAAGATGTGATATATCAATATGATTGTGAAAGCTTATGTTGAGATGATACTGAATCTCATGATGAGATGGTTGTGATGAGAAAATGATGAACTTGATATCTGACATGATATACATATGATGATTGAAATATATGAAAATGATATGAGATGAGGACAAATGAATGATTGAATTTTATATATGAATTGTGATTAAAAATATAATTAGGAGTATACAAATAGAATACTTCTAGTAAATTAAAATTCACCGAGCTTGTAAAGCTCATTTCTCAATATTTTAAATAAATCCAGGCCACGAACAAGACCGATAGTTTATTAACTTGAGACTCATAGTAAGTATCTAGGTAAGTCCTCATAGTTGGCATCCTTAGACAAGAAAAAGGAAGAAAATAAAAGAAAGAAAGAAGAAACAAAAGAGAAAATAGTTGTTAAATAGTTGCATATTTGTAAAAAGTCTTATACATGTACATGCATCAATATAATATTTTATAAGTTTTATGGATGAAATTTTGTATCTCTCCTGTAAAAGAGTTGAAGCTAATTTTTGTAATTATTTTCAAGTTATAAATGCAATAGTTGTTGTATATAAGTCGTGCTTCATTTTAAAAAGTGACGATACCATCTTAGGTGGGCCCGTCCGGGATGGGTCGTTATAATTTTGATATCATAGCTATAGGTTTAAGAATATGTGACTATATAAAACAAATTGGTAAAGTGAAATCTAAAATAAATTATTTTGATGTAGGTTTGAGGATGTCGCGTGGACATGGTAGACCTAGAGGTAGGGTTGTGGGACAGAGAGGGCGTGGTAGGCCCTTTTTATTTAGAAAAGAGTAAGTAGAAGTTGATGTTGAATATGTAGTTCCTGAGATGGAACATGTTGATAGTGCACTTGGTACTAGTGGTGCAGGGAGGATTTCTGGAGCTGAAAGAGATGAGTTAGGAGAAGCTCTTGCTCAAACTCTTGATAGATTAAATCAGGTTGAGGGTAGAGCTAATAATCTGCAACATAAATTGGATGAGTACGGTAGATCAGACCTAGACATAATAATAGATCCTATAAGGATTCCTGAGAGGCATAAAGTTCAGAGTGGAGAGGATAGTTTTACTCAAGAGATGTACGGTGTTGGTATTTGTCTAGGGTTTAAACAGGGTTTGAAAAGGTTCAACATCAGGTCTCCAGGCCGCGCTCAAGGTGTGCATGCCTCGACCTCTAGAAAGTCCAGAAGTTGGGAGAGGAGCTATGCGCCACAGCCCAAGGTGTGAGCGCCGCGGCACGGCCCTTTGTGCCATGGCACAACCACCCCAGGCTGCGGCCTCCAACAAGACAACAAAGCTTCTTCTCCTCTAGGCCGCGGCTTGAAGGCACACCTGATGCTTATGTTTCAGCATTTCAAATGGTACGTGATGCATGACAAAAATGCACAGGATCACTTAGGATTGATGAGGGGCTATGATTGATTGGTCCTCAAGATCTAAGAGTGGAGATTGACCTTCAAGATTGGTCAAGAAGTTTGTGCACTATATAAAGGGTCACCTAGCTTCAATCTCAACATAATGTGAAAAACACAACAACACAAGTGTGTGACATATAAGTGAGATCAATTGTAAGAGTGCAAAGACACAAAATAAGAGAGACTCATTGGAAAGGCTGGTTGTTGAGAGAGAGAGAGAGTAATATAGATTGGGGATTCAAGGGACTTGTAAGTGGAATTTTCTTGGGGAAAATTCCAGGGTAACTCAAGACCTTATCACTTTCTTTTCTCTCTTCTTTTGTTCTTCAAGAACTAGAGGTTTCTTGAAGAGGTGTTGCTGTAACTTGTAAGAACTCATTGATTTAGTGCAGAGGGCTTGAAGGAGCTCACGAGGACGTAGGCACATTGCTAAACCTCGATAACAAATTGCTTGTGTTCTTACTTTTCTTTGATTTTTGTTTCTGTTCTGATCATTACAAGTTATTCTAGACTTGGGTGTTTGGAAGATCACCACCTGGGCATCTTTAGGTGGTTTCCTAACAGTGGTATCAGAGCTAAAGGAGATACCACAACAGTGGTATCAGAGCTTTGGTGAGCGGGTATCGGAGCAAGAACAGAAGGTATTGGAGCAAGACTCCAAGAATCAAATATCAATTTCTTGGGTGATTCAAGAATGGAGTAAAGATCAAGATCTGATCGTGTTCTTGAGGGTGATTCAAGAATGATATTGAGATCAATCTTCGATCGTGTTCTTGAGATTTAGAAGAAGTTGAAAAGCAATTTTGGGTACTGCATAAATCTGGGATTTTCTCTGCAATATGGCTTCAAATTTCATTGTTGAGAAGTTTGATGGAAAATGAGACTTTGCCCTTTGGAAGCGGAAGATCAAGACTGTTCTTATAACACTATCTTCCTGCATATCTCGGATAGTGTCACAAGGAAGTGTGGAGACTCGGAAGATCCAGCTGTCATATGGAAGAAACTAGATGAGTTGTTTCTTACCAAAACTGTCCCTAATAAGATATATCTTCTTAAAAGAATCTTTGCTTTTAAAGATCCTAATAAAGAGTTGCAAGATAATCTTGATGTGTTTAATAAACTAGTTCAAGATTTGGTTAGTTGTAGTATAACTTTTCCGGATGAATAATTGGTTGTTATGTTATTAAATTCTCTTTTTGATTATTTTGAAAGTTTGATTAATGCTATTGAATATGGAAGAGATACACTAACCAAGGAAATTGTGATCAATATTATAAAGGCTCATGATTTCAAAGCCAAGATGAGGATCAAGTGGAGAGGGGTTGTTCGTTAGAGGAAGCCCAGTAACTCGGAATAGCAGTAGCATCTATGGCAACTACTGGGAGAGATCAAAGGGTAGAGGGCAGAGCCATAGGAGATTGCATTCCAAACCGAAGTTTGGAGGAAGGCGATGCTTCTACTGCAATAAGAAGGGTCACTTCAAGAAAGATTGCAAGAAGAAGATGTGGAATGAGAGAGGAAGAAGCCATACCAGCAATGGAGAGGTTTCGGTTGCCAAAGGAGAACAGTAAGATGATGTTCTTATTGTGTTCCCAAATGTGAACAGGAGGCAACGCAATGGGAAATGGATCTTGGATTTTGAGTGCACTTATCACATGTGCCCTCACTGGAATTGGTTCAAGAATTTCCAAGAAACCAATGATAGAAAGGTTTTCTTGGCAAATGACACTTCTTGCTAAGTGAGGGGGATAGGAGACATCCAATTGAGGATATTTGATGGAGTCACAAGGCTGCTGAGGAATGTGAGGTATCTTCCGGATTTGAGAAGAAATTTGATCTCATTGGGGTAGCTGGATTCCATGGGGTACACATACAAAGCAGAGGGCGGAAAGATCAAGGTAACCAAGGGATCTTTGATAGTGATCAAAGCAACAATAAAGGATGGTCTCTATGAGATGATCGGAGAAACAAATATCAAGGATCAAGCAGCAAGCTTGATGGCTGAGATGGATAAGGCGATTCTTTGGCACAATCGCTTGGGATATATGAGCAAAAAAAGCCTGCAAGTTCTCAGCAAGGATGGACTACTTGGTGGTGACAAGGTAGAAAAACTTGATTTCTGTGAATGTTGTGTTCTTGGGAAGCAACATTAGGTCAGCTTCAACACCGGAGTACACAAGTCTAAGGGGATTCTTAACTACATTCATGCAGACCTTCGGAGACCAGCAAGAACACCAACACAGGGAGGTAATTGTTACTTTCTTTCTTTAATTGATGATTATTCAAGAAAGGTTTGGGTTTATTTGCTTAAAAATAAATCAAATGCTTTGAATAATTTTGTGGTGTGGAAAAAGTTGTTGGAGACTCAAACAAGCAGGGTAGTTAAGGCTTTAAGAACTGATAATGGCTTAGAATTTTTTAATAAGGATTTTGATAAATTCTGTGAATTAAATGGCATTCTAAGACATAGAACAGTTGTGAAAACCCCTTAGCAAAATGGAGTTGCTGAGAGGATGAATATAACCCTTATGGAAAAGGTTAGGTGCATGTTAATTGGGTCCGGTTTACCAAAATGTTTTTAGGGGGAAGCTATGTCTACTACTGCATATTTGGTTAATAGATCACCCTCTAGGGATTTAGACCTTAAGACTCCTATGGAAATGTGGAGTGCGAAACCCTTGAGTTAAGCAACCTTAGAATTTTTAGATGTGCTTCATTTGCACATCAAAAGGATGATAAACTTAGCCCAAGGTCGAAAAAATGTGTGTTTTTAGGGTATGGTGATGGGGTTAAGGGGTATAGGTTGTGGTCCTTAGAACCAAAAGGAATGAAACTCATATTAAGTAGGGATGTCATTTTTAATGAATTGTTATTTCCCTATTTGGAGAAAACTAACCCTGCAAGGGATAGTGAACAAACCAGTCCAGAATTTGTGGAGCACAGCATCAAGGAAAATTCAGTTCAGGTAGAGTAAGGATGGCAAGAGGGTTCGGACCAGGTAGAGCCCATTGATGAAGGCCAACCTCAAGACACTCGAGAGGAGGCTGAAATAGAAGGGGATGATACAGCAAGTCAGAATGACTATCAGCTCACAAGGGACCGAGAAATGAGGGTGGTCAGACCACCTTTGAGATATGGTTTTATAGATGCTCATGTAGCAGCTCCTTAGACAGAAGGAGGGGTTGAACCAAAAAATTACATGGATGCCATGGAATGTAAGGATTCGTCAAAGTGGCAGCTAGCTATGAAGGAAGAAATGGCTTCTTTAAGGAAGAACAACTCTTGGGATTTAGTGCCCAAACCAGAAAAACAGAGAGTTGTGGATTGTAGGTGGATTTATAAGATCAAAGAAGGGAACACTCTAGGGGATGAAGTCTGGTATAAAGCTAGGTTGGTGGTGAAGGGGTTCACACAAAGAGAAGGCATAGATTTCACCGAAATATTATTACCGGTTGTGAAATACAAGACGATAAGAATAGTGTTAGCAATTGTGGTCCAATTTAATTGGAAAATCTAGCAAACGGATGTGAAGACATCGTTCTTACATGGAGGGCTTGATGAGACCATTTACATGAGGCAACTCTAAGGCTATGAAGAAGGAAGGCAGGGAGAGTTGGTGTGCAAATTGAAGAAATTTCTATGGCCTAAATCAATCACCTCGGCAATGGAATAAGAGGTTCGATTCCTTTGTAACTAGCTTGGGTTTCATGAGTAGCTACTATGATTCGTGCTTGTACTACAAAGGGCACAAGGTGGAGAAGTGGTGATCATCCTCATCTATGTTGATGATATGTTGCTGGTTGGGAACAACATAGAGAGGATAGGAAAATTGAAGGCTCAAGTCAGTGAGGAGTTTGAGATAAAGGATCTTGGCCATGCACAGAAGATCCTTGGGATGTGTATATTCGGGAAAGTGAGAGAAACAGATTGAAGATCTCTCAGACTTCCTACATAGAGAAGATAATATCTAAGTTCTCTATGGAAGATAGCAAACCAGTGAAGGTTCCCCTTACTGGTTATTTCAAGTTTTTCAGCGATCAATGTCCGAGATCAAATGAGAAGGAGAAGGAAATGGAAAAGGTACCCTACTCTAGTGCGGTTGGATCAGTCATGTTCATGATGGTAAAAACTAAACCTGACATTGCTCATGCAATGAGTGTTCTCAACAGGTTTATGAGTAATCCCGGAAATGAGCATTGGCTTGGGATGAAGTGGTTGCTGAGGTACTTGAAGGGAATCCCAGAAGTAGGGCTGGTTTACGAGAAAAGGAGTAAGTCCATCTATCTTGAGGGTTTTGCGGATTCGGACTATGGAGCAGACCGAGATAAAAGAAGATCTATTACATCCTACTTCTTCAACTTAAACGGATGTTGTGTAAGTTGGAAGGCTTAGTTACCGCTAGTGGTAGCACTCTCAACAACTGAGGCTGAGTACATAGCGGCTACGGAAGCCATTAAAGAAGCTATGTGGTGCAAAGGGTTGTTGGAAGAGTTGAAGGTACTAAAAGAGTAGGTGGTGGTGTATTCGGATAGCCAAAGTGTATTGCACTTGTGTAAGAATTCGATGTTCCATGAGAGGACAAAGCATATGGATGTTCGATACTATTTCATTCTGAAAAATGTTACGGAAGGATACATTCATGTGGATAAGGTGGCCATGGAAGAAAACCCTGCAGATTTAGGCACCAAAGTTCTAGCTCTAAGTAAGTTCAATCATTACCTTGGACTTCTTAGGATTGGAGTCGGTTGATAAGATGACTCAAGATGAGTTTGGATCCTGAGTTCTCTGCACAATGGGTTCGGGTTTAATCGCTTAGACAAAGGTAGAGATTTTTGGTATTTGTTTAAGGTTTAAACAGGGTTTGAAAAGGTTCAGCATCAGGTCTCTAGGCCGCGGCTCAAGGTGTGCGTGGCTCGGCCTCCAGGAAGTCTAGAAGTTGGGAGAGGAGCTATGCACTGTGGCCCAAGGTGTGCACGCCATGGCATAGCCACCCCAGGCCGCGACCTCTAGCAAGACAACAAAGCCTTCTCTCTTCTAGGCCGCGACAATCCCTGTTCTAGGCCACGGCTTGAAGGCACACCTGATGCTTATGTTTCAGCATTTCAAATGGTACGTGATGCATGATCAAAATGCACAGGATCACTTAGGATTGATGAGAGGCTATGATTGATTGGTCCTCAAGATCTAGGGTAGAGATTGACCTTCAAGATTAGTCAAGAAGTTGGTGCACTATATAAAGGATCACCTAGCTTCAATGTCAACATAATGTGAAAAACAACAACTTAAGTGTGTGACATATAAGTGAGATCAATTGTAAGAGTGCAAAGACACAAAACAAGAGAGACTCATTGGAGAGGCTGGTTGTTTAGAGAGAGAGAGAGTAGTATAGATTGGGATTTAAGGGACTTGTAAGTGGAATTTTCTTGGGAAAAATTCCAGGGTAACTCAAGACTTTATCACTTTCTTTTCTCTTTTCTTTTGTTTTTCAAGAACTAGAGGTTTCTTGAAGAGGTGTTGCTGTAACTTGTAAGAACTCATTGATTTAGTGCATAGGGCTCGGAGGAGCTAACGGGGACGTAGGCACATTGCCGAACCTTGATAACAAATTTCTTGTGTTCTTTCTTTTCTTTGATTTTTGTTTCTGTTCTGATCATTACAAGTCATTCTAGACTTAAGTGTTTGGAAGATCACCACCTGGGCATCTTTAGGTGGTTTCCCAACATAGGGAGATTGTTTTACCAGGTTTATTAAGCTAAAACCCCCAACCTTTAAAGAATATGATAACCCAAAAAAGATGAATTGTGGATTAAATATGTAGAGCTTTTATTTGGAATATGACCTGTTATTGATAGGCAGAAGGTTGTCTTTTGCATATTTAGAAGGTGAGGCTTCTAATTGATAGAATGATATTTTCCCTAGGTTGAGTATGGATATAGATCGCCCCCTAACTTGGAATGGGTTTAAGGAAGTATTCTTTGCTAAATACTTTCTAGATACGTTCAAATCTCAGCAGGAGAGGGATTTTATTCAGTTGAGGCAAAATATGATGAATGTAGCACAACATGATGGGAAATTTGTGTCCTTGTCTAGATTTGTAACTGAGTTGGTGAATACTAAGGAGAAGAAGTATAAGAGATTTCTTGATGGTTTGAATTTTGAGATGCATTCTAGACTCTCTTATTTGAGACATATTAATCCTGGTGCTTTGGTCGATATGTCACCTTAGATAGAGAATGACATATTTGAGTCTAGAAGACATAGGGAATGGTTAAAGATGAGTAGATCCGAGGGTATGAGAGGTGGTAGTATAGGGATACTAGGAAGTCGCCCACATCAAATGAGTCATTCCTTTTCACAGGGACCCTTTATTCAGAGCTAGCAGAGGCCGAGTGGATCAATGAACTCTGTTGCTCAGAGTTCAATTTGAGGAATCCTTAGGTTTGGGAAACAACTTATGGGAGTAGGAGGATTTAGTAGGGGTGAAATTGTGCCAGTAAGAGGAGGCGGTAATGATGTACTTGATAAGGAGAATAAAGTATGCTTCAAGTGCAATCAATTAGGACATTTGTCTCGGCATTGTCCTACTTTGATTTGTTTCGTTTAAGGAGAAGGTGGACATAGAGGTGTGGATTGTCCATTGAAAATTAAACTAGCTGAGGTAGTTACTATTCGGGGAGTTGGGAGAGGTCAGTCAAGTAGAGGTGGAGGATCAGGGAGTGTTCAGGGTGGATTTCAAGGCTGATGAGCTATAATGGAGAGAGGATGTGGTTGTTAGACACAACCCAAAGAAAGCAAAGTGTATGCATTTACTCAATAGGATGCCCAAGTTGCACATGATATCGTAATGGGTACAATATCTATCCTTGATAAATCTGCTAGAATATTAATTGATCCAGACATAACTCACTCTTTTGCATCTAATTCTTGTATGAAGTCTATAGATTCACCTGCTAGTCCTTTATTTCATAATATAATTGTTAAGGTTATTACTGGAGATAAAGTTGTAATTATAAAGATTTATTGGGGATATATCATTTATATGGGAGATAGAGAATTTGAAGTAAATTTATTACCTCTAAATATTGTAGACTTTAATATGACACTAGGGACGAATTCGTTGTCAGCATATCATGCTTGGGTTGATTGTTTTAGAAAGAATGTGATTTTTAGAATATCTGGGCAGAAAGAGTTTAGCTTTCAAGGAGAACGTAAAATACTTCCTAATTGTCTTATTTCTATTTTGACAGCTAGCAAGTGGTTGAGGAAAGGTTGTCAGGGGTACTTAGCTTATGTGGTGATTCTAGTAAGAAAAGTATGAAGGTGAAAGAAATATCAGTAGTGAGAGATTATCCAAAATTATTTCCTAAAGAATTATTTGTTTTCCCACCTAGTAGGAAATTGAGTTTTCTATTGATTTAATTTTAGGTTCTATACCTATTTCTAAATCACCTTATAGGATGACACTAGCCAAGTTGAAGGAGCTGAAAGTACAACTTCAAGAGTTATTAGATAAACAATTCATTCACCCTAGTGTGTCACAATGGGGAGCCTCAATATTATTTGTAAATAAGAAATATGGTACAATGAGATTGTGAATAGATTACAGACAATTAAATAAGATAACAATTAAAAATAAATACCCTTTACCGAGAATAGATGATATGTTTGAACAATTACAACAAGCTAGGGTATTTTCTAAAATAGACTTGAGATCAGGGTATCTTCAATTAAGGATTAAAGAAGGAGATGTGCCTAAGTATGCTTTTAGGACACGTTATGGTCAGCATGAATATCTTGTGATGCCATTTGGGTTATCTAATGCTTCAGCTACATTCATGGATTTAATGAATAGAGTATTTAAACCATTTCTAGATAAATTTGTGATAGTATTTATTGATGATATCCTAATGTATTCTAAAAGTGAAGAAGAACATGAGAGACACTTAGAAATCGTATTAGAAATTCTTAAGAAAGAGAAATTATATGCAAAAATTTCCAAGTGTGAATTCTGGTTGAATGAGGTAACTTTCTTGGGGCATGTAGTATCAGGTGATGGAATAACAATTGACTCTCAAAAGGTTGAGGCAATATTGAATTGGGAGAAACCAACTAATATAATAGAAATTCAAAGTTTCCTAGGGTTGGTTGGATATTATAGAAGGTTTATCCATAACATTTCAATAATTGCAACACCTTTAACCAGACTGACTAGGAAAGAAGTGAAATTTGAGTGATTTGGGGAATGTGGGAGGAGTTTCCAATTGTTAAAAGAGAAATAAACTTTTGCTCCAGTATTAGTACTTCCCTTTGAGATGAAATATTTGTAATGTGTAGTGATGCTTCACATTAAGGGTTGGCATGTTTATTGATGCAGCATGGGAAAGTATTAGCTTATGCATCTACATAATTGAAGAATCATGAAAGAAACTACTCTACCCGTGACCTAGAGTTGGCTGCCATAGTATTTACATTGAAGATTTGGAGACATCATATATATGGAGCCACTTGTGAAATATACACTGACTATAAGAGTCTCACATATTTACCTATCCAGAAGAAGTTGAATTTGAGACAGTGGCGATGGATGAAATTGATTAGCGATTATGATTGTACAATCCATTACTATCCAGGGAAGGAAAATGTAGTAGTTGATGCTTTAAGTAGAAAATCCACAAGAAGATTAGCTACTATAAAGACAAATATGATGATAGAATTGAGAAGTATGAGGATGAAGTTGAAGGTAACTAAGAGAGGAGGTTTATTAGCTAATATGATTGTGCAATCATCCATTATAGAATGTCTTCTAGAAATTCAAGGTAAAGATGAAGAGATAGAAAAGATTAAGCAAGAAGTACTAAGTGGGAAGAAATCAGAATTTAGAATATAAAAAGTTGATTTGTTGGTATTGGGACATAGAATGTGTGTTGCCAATGATGTAGAGTTGAGAAATGAGATATTGAGAGAAACATATGATGCAATATATTCAATGCACCAGAAAAATAATAAAATGTATAAGGGATTGAAACAAAACTATTGGTGGTCAGGATTGAAAAAGAATGTAGCAAATTATATTTCTAGATGTTTAGTTTATCAACAAGTAAAGTTAGAAAATAAAGATTCAGCAAATTTATTACAACCTCTTCTTATACCTGAATGGCTATGGGAGAATGTGAGTATATATTTTGTTATTGGCTTTCCCTGTACTCATAAAGGTCTGGATAATGTGTGGGTAATTGTAGACAGATTGTCTAAGTCTTCTCATTTTTTTCCCTATTAGAACTACTTGGAGTCTAGAAATGTTGGATGAACTGTATGTAGCAGAAATTGTAAAACTTCATGGAGTACCTTTGAGCATAGTGTCAAATCGAGATGCTTTACTTACATCTCAATTTTGGAGAGGCTTTTAGAAAGCTATGGGTACTCAGTTATAGTTTAGTACTAATTTTCATCCTCAAGCAGAGAATTATTTAAATACTAGAGGACATGTTGAGGGCAAGTGTCATGAATTTCTTAGGAAGCAGGGATGCTTACTTACCCTTGATATAATTTGCATATAATAATCAGTTTCAAGCTAGTATTCGAATAGAACCATTTAAGGCCTTGTATGGCAAGAGATGTAGAACTCCTATATGTTGGAAAAAAGTGGGAGAAAGAAAGATCTTTGGTCAAGAAATAATAGAATTTACAACTGAAAATATCAAATTGATCAAAGAAAACCTTAGCAGCACAAAATAGGCAAAAACGTTATGCAGATAACAGAAGGAGGCCTCTTGAATTCTGAGTCAATGATTGGGTTCATTTAAAAATATCTCCATGGAAAAAAGTGTTGACATTCAGGCATAGAGGAAAGTTGAGTCTAAGGTATATTAGACCATAAGAGATCATTGAGAGAGTTGGATCAATGGCTTACTATAATACCCGTACCCTTAATATAAGGATAAAGAAGTAAATTTAAAATATTATATTAAATTAAATATGCATACATGAAATATTGATGGTTAAATTTGAAATAATTGAAGAATGATGATACTGAGTATTTTATTTGAAAGAGTTAAAAAAAAAATTGAAGAAGAAAAATACTGAAATTTTATGAAATTAGAAGTTGAATATGAAATAATTTTAAAGAAAAATATGAAATGAATTTAAGGAAAACAATTAGAAAATTTGGTGGAAGAAAATACAAGTTTCTATCATTTTTGGAAGGAAAAAAAAAGGTGAAAATTGGAATTTTTAAAGGAAATGACAAAACTATAATTATCTATAAGGGACGTGTGTTGTGATTGGCCCATGAAGAGCAAGAGATGTGTTGAGCCTAGTGAGGGATGTAAATGTTATTGTGGTAATAGAAAGGTATTGAGATAGAAACTCCTCATACGTTTGTTGACCTTATTTTGTGTGCAACATGTTAAGAATTGTATGTTCAAATTTAAACTAAGAAAAGAAAATTTGGTGAACTCTTGTCCAAATGATAGTTTTCTGTCAAGTAAATAAGAAATTAATTATAGGAAATTTAAGAACTATATTACACGTAGTTAGAAATCAAATAATTTATACGTTAAAGCTTTTAATTAAAAGGATAATTTTTCTATTACGATTACTTATAGTAATGTGTTTCTCATTGAGCTTCTAGCTCACTCCTTTCATTTTTACTAACATTTCATGTAGCATTGGAAAATTTATGATCAAATTTGAAAAGAGTTCTTAAATACTCTTGACTACGGCATCCTCGTCCTTTGGGTCTTTTTGTTAAGAGTTTAAAAATTCTTTTGCTATGGTCTAGTTTTTGTTAAGAAAATATTCGAGACTTATAATGGAGGAGTTTTTTTTTTATTGCATTTAGTTGAAGTTTGTAAAGATTATTTTGTTATAAATTTGTGATTGTTGAAACTTGTGATGCTTGAAAAATGTTTATATTCTTGGTGAGTTTTGTATGTTCACGTATAGGTTTGGGCGCTCAGAGGTTAAAGATGATGATACCTCTTCGGGTAGGGCCAACCCCGGGATGGGTCGTTATATTTTTTGTATCAAAGCTTTAGGTTTAAGATTTTGTAAACTTAGTGGCATGGTGCATGGGATGGTTGCAGAGAGACGGTTGTATAGAGTTAGAGAGGATGTAGTTAGGAGTTATAATCAGAGTTAGGCTAGGTGAGGCTAAGATGTTTTGAGTTTTGAATTGAGTTGAATTGTGTTTGGATAGTATGTGAATTTGATGATGTTTGAATTGACTTTGTAATGTTTCTCAATTTCTATATTGATACTTTTTGTGAGAATTGTTGGTGTGATTACCTTGATATGATGTTAGTATGATTACTTGGTGTAATGAAGTGTTCCGATTGATGTCTCGTTTATATGTGTGAAGTGTAGGTATGTGATTAGCGAGTTGATGACAATGTTGGAAAATGAAAGTTGAGGAAAAGTCTTGAAAGAAAGGAGTTATGTCTATTTGAAAACATTTCTTTAATAAAGTATTACTGAGTTATAAATCATAAGATTTGGAAGTATTGTCAAGAGTAGAATATTGCAAGTGTGAAATTAGGTGATTTGTTTAAAGACATAAATTTTATTGAGTTATATATGAATGTTTCATGAAATGATTTTCCTTTCATGTTTTGTATGCAAAAGTGTTTGAAATAGAAAATTTGTGAATTATGTGAAATGTTGACTTAAGATGTAGTCATTTATTTAATGGTAAGCTTAAATGGATGAAACCTTAAGTAATAGGTTTGTATGTATGCTATAGGTGTTGAGAATGGAAAAAAAATAGTTGTTTGGGTATCATGATGGAAGCATATTGAAAGTTCGGGTTATATGAGCAATTAGAAATTGTGGATAAGTTTGAGACTTAGGGAATTGCTTTGATCTTTACAATTTGTGAATGCTTCTTGATGAAGTGAGACCTTAAAAGAATGATTAAGATACTAGTGGGGATCTAGATGGAATTTTTGGATATGTAAAGGGTAAGAGAAAATTGTTTGACAAATGGTTATTATAAGGTATGAGGTTTAGTAAGATTTAGTGATGGTTTAACTAGAGGAGTTATTCGAGTAATAAATATAGATATTCATAATGTCTCTTCGTTACAACTTAATAGCCATTGCTTTCACAAGAGAGTTTAATTGGTCTTTTGTTCTCATCATTTAATTAAACATGCATAACATACATAACATTCAATATATAATATCAAACAAAAAATGACTTTGAGTGATTATGAACTTTTGTGCATGCTTCACTTGAGCTACTAAGTGAGTCATTGGTCTTAATTTAGGGTACCATATTATTATCCACCTATTGCCACATAATAGACTTTCTAATATTCAGTGGGCCTCCATTGCTTCTTTGCGTACTTGATCATCTTCAAGCTTCTATGAAAAATTCATATCTACTCCTATCAAACTTTTCTAACTAATTACATTACAATAATAAAAAAGAAGCCTTGATTCAAAATTAAAAGGAGTTACAATAACAGGAAGATAGAATTTTACAACAAGAGATAAAAGAGATGTAAGGTATGCAAACCTCATTTAAAATCACATATCCCAAAATATATAAATAAATATTACAATCCATTGAAATAAAACCATGCATTCAATCACATTGAATAATAACCAATAACATAGCTCAATTATTTGGTCTTAAGTCCATAATCACCAATCCTTGAACATACACACAATCAAATTGCATATATAAATTATTCTAGTTAAAAAATTTTCTCAAACTTATTCCAAATAGGATTTATATATCTTACTCACCAGAATTCATAATTCCAATGTAATAAGGATTTTGGAGTTTTAATTCCTAATTAAACTCTAATTTCTTAAAACCCTTTTGATTTTGAAATTTAAGAACATTAATTAATTAAAATAAGTTAATTTTAACCTTTTGAAAATAAAAATAAAAATTAATTTTAATTAAAACGAGTTTTAATTTTGAAAAAAAAATTGAAAGAATTTCAAAAACCTTTCAAAGACAGAAAGTTTGATTTTCATGTCTTGACAATCGATTGTGCCTTTAGAAAGTCGATTGAAGAATGTTTTTGTCCAATAAATCATGTTAGGTCTTTATAGCACAATTAACCAAAATTTCTGCTCAATTTTCAATTAGGTCTTTGAGGGCACAATCGGCTGTCAACCCATGACAATCGTCTGTCCCTTTGATTTCTATAGATTTTTCACGTTTTCTACACGAATTTTCTTCCCAAAGTAAATTTTTTTATTCAAAATCATATTTTCATCAACCAAATTATTTATAATCAATCTCTATTGATTTGATTCACTTGAAAAATAATCTACAACAATTTTATTATAATCATATGACAATGAACAATTCAAGAATTCTTTCTTGAATTCTCTTGACCTATGGTTTGATAAACTCCTAATCTAACTTTTAGATTATGAGTATATAACCTATAGAATTCAAAGATCATATCTTCTATGGCCATAACAATAAACTACCATGTTCTACATAAATTATAAGGATGACTCTTATACCACTTGAATGAAATTGATCTAGAAAACGCAGCGTAATTTTAAATGTTTCATCGATTTTCATAAACCTTAATCACCTTATGATTCACATGGAACAAATATTCAACAACAAGAACATTCAAGGATTAGAATCATTACCTTTGATTAGTTGTGTTCTTGATCTACTTTGGAAATTCCAAGAGTGTCACTGAATTCTTTGCATTCTTGAATCCACAAAAATCATAAAACTATGCGATCTCTATGGTTTAGTCCACACAGATCTTGAATTAACATTTCTCTCTTAATTTTGTTCTCTTTTTTGGGAAGAAGAAGAACAAAAAATCTCTAGCAGAAACTTGTGTGTAGAATTTATGCTACCAAAAATCTACACACTAATAAACTATTTATTGTATTGGGGTTACTTATAATTAACCATTAATTGTAAACTAAACCCCTGTATTTATTTTTTAATTACACAGTGTCCTTTTTGTGTGTGATCATTTATGTTCAAACTAATATAGTTGTAGACCATAACTTTTATGTAATTGCAATTGAAACCCTTTTCCAATTAATTAGAACTCCTAATTTACTTGAATCAAAACTCCTTTTGATTCTTTCTTTTGTAAGAATTAATTAGTTTTTCATTAAATTAATTATTATGGTTTCTACAATCATAAGTGACACCTAGCAGCATGTCATGACTACCAAAACAATGTAAATTTGGTTGTGAAACCTTGAACCTTTTTGTTATCCGTTAATGTGCAATTCAATCCTTCCATCATGTAATGTCCCGATTAAGCTAAGCAGGGTATGGAATTACTATCGAACCTTTAGCATTAATACTATCTGTCTAGATCTCAATAATATAATTCTAGTGGTGAAATTAGAAACTCTCTTATAATTCTCAAACTGTCTTAGCAAAGAAACTTCTCGAATTATATCTTAGTAGATCACATAGGATATTCTCTCTTTTTACTTAAGAATGATGGATCCCTTATTTTACACTCACATAGCTCCATATGAAACTCATTATACATAATTACTACTAATTAATGATCCATGAATAGAACCATATTAGATAGCATCAAAGTATAATAAGTCGCATACAAGATAACAATTTTGCCTCGAATCTAAGGATCACATCCACAACTGTAATGTAAAAACTACCTATTTACAACAAGTAAACCTCCTTGTAGGTGTTCTTAAGTTGAGTCATGTCCAATGAACTCATTCTCCAATAAGCACCCACATACTTGTTTTAGTGTCTCCCACACAGGTGACATTGAGATCAATCACCCTTTTAATTAAGAAAACTTAGTATGTATCGATCTTATTGGATTACTAACATCCAATTATTATCTACGACTAGGAACATTTAAAGACAAAATTTTCAAGAAGATTAGGTCTCATAATTATGATCACATTATAATCCTATCTTAATTGCTCTTATTCTATGGAGTTAATCATGATATAGTAATTTAACAAATATTCATGATAAATAAAACTTGCCATTAATTATGATAATAATTTGAATAAGATTGTTTTACAAACAGAATGCTAAGAAATCTAATGTCATTTCCTTATAGGGCATACTACTAACACGAAGCAAAGTTCTATGATCATTTTATCCCAATAGGGGAAACCTGTATAGTAGCTCCCAGCAGTGACACTCTACTGCAGTGGAGAGAAATCAAGAACCTCAATGATAATGATATTAGAAACTTGCTTGAGGAAAAAAAGAAGCAAAGAGTGGAAGCAACCTCATCGTCTAAGCCAAAATGCACCAAAGTGACTTTGTCAGATGGATGGTTGGGCTATCACTTATGATAATCAGCGGGATCCAACCACAGCAATGAGAAAGGGCCCACTCATGAATGTTTTCTATCCAAATATGTCATATCATAAACATAACTCATAGAGCCAACACTTGCACCACTGAGTCTCTAAGATGGAGCTAAAACAGTAATAGAGTAACTTGAGGTCATCAACCTCAGTAAAGATCCAAACGTACAAAGACCCTTCTCCATTAGTATGTGATGCTTGCCAGATGAGAAAACCAACCTTATCAACTTACTCAAAGAATATCGAGACATTCTTGGGAATGTTCTTAGATGCTCGGATTACACCCAACTATGGTGGCTCATGCACTCAATGTCCAGCAGGGTTTCAAACCTATTAAGCAACCTATGTGCACATTCCATCCAGATGTAGAAGAGAAAATTAAGAAGGAGGTCCTTAAGCTCTTAGAGTCTAAGTTCATCAAGCCTATCCATCACCCGACTTGGCTCTCCAATATAGTACTAGTGAAGAAGAAGAATGGCCAAATACAATGGTGTGTTGACTTTAGAGACCTCAACAAGTCATGCTCGAAAGATGATTTCTCGTTGTCCAACATGGATGTGCTCATAGACACTATGATAGGACATGTCATTCTCTCATTCATGAACGGATTCAGTAGATACAACCAAATTTGAATGGCCCCCAAAGACGAAAAAAACCACAATATTTTGCACTCCCATTGGTAACTTTTATTATATTGTTATGCCATTTGGACGTAAAAATGTCGACACTACCTATCAACGTGCCATGGCTATCATATTTCATGTTATGAGGCATACTGACTTGGAAGATTATGTAGATGATCTTGTTGTGAAGTCTAAAACCAAATATAATCACTAGGACACTTTGAAAAGGATGTTCAAAAGATGTCAGCAGTACAAGCTATGGATGAACCCATCAAAATCCGTATTCTGAGTGTTAGCAAGAACATTCTTGAGTTTCTTAGTATACAACAGAGGAATCGATGTGGATCCAGACAAGACCAAGGAAATCACCTCCATGAAACCTCTAAAGAACTAGAAAGATCTCAAAAGTCTTTTAGACAGGTTATCCTACATCCATAGATTTATCCTTAGACTGGCACCTACGACAACGACATTCTTACATCTTTTCAAGAAGGAAATCCATTTTGTTGGACCCCAACATGCGAAAAAGCTTTCCAAAAGGTTCGAAAGATTATATCAAGTTGCCTACCATGAAGCCACCCATTCATGGCCAACTGCTTTTACTTTATGTCGCTTCCCCTAACATTGATGTAAGGGCACTCTTAGCCCAGCAGAGCATAGAAAGAGAAGAATATCTGGTTTACTACGTCAGTAAACTTCTCAAAGACATAGTGACTTGTTACCTAAGGGTTGAGAGGTATTGTCTAACCCTTATTTATGTTGCACAGAGGCTACAATATTACTTCCTAACCCATGAAATCCATTCGATAACCAAAACCAATATGATTCGCTATATACTCACCAGGCCCATCCTATCTAATCGCCTTGCATAATGGCTCCTCCAACTTTTTGAATTTAACATCACATGTATAATGCACAAAGAAATCAAAGGCCAAGCTATAGCTGACACGCTGGCACTATTCCAAGGAAATGATAAAAATTTCATAAGAAATTAGGTAAAGAATCCTCGAGTCTGTTAGCACACCCACCATATAAGAGGAGTTATGGACCATGTACTTTTATAGATCTTCTACAACTACATCAGGAAATGTTGGGGTGTTAATCTTAGACACCAAGGGTCAACCTACGACGCTATCTTTCAAGCTAGACTTTCCATGTTCAAACAATACCGCTAAGTGCATCACCGGGTTGGCTATCACCCATCAAATGGGGATCAAAAGTATTTAAGTCATTGGAGATTCCATCCTAGTGGTATACCAAACGCAAGAAGATTATGCTGTTAGAGAACTAGCACCAGCACCTTACCGAACCTTTTCTCAAAAGCTGTTGGAAAAGTTCAACGTAGTAGTAATTGAGCATACGCCTGGTCTACGCAACAGATATGTAGATGCCCTTGCTACATCAGGGTCTCGAATTGTTTTCAAGGGGTAGAATTCCAACATCATAATATTTCCCAAAGAAACACTCTTTACTTCTTAAAAGTCAAAAGTATCTGCTGCCTCATTAGCCACAGGAAAAAGCAAATACGTATTTCTCTTTACGGTAAAGCTTAACAAGGCTCTTAACAGTCACCGAGGCAGGAACTAAGGATTCAAAGATTGTCATGAACTTCTCAAAAGCTTCAATGGAATCGTAAGGATTGGCTGTATCACTTAAGTATGAAAGATAAAAGTAGTTGAGGACAAAATTTCCATATCCAGGATCATCAACAACAAATGTCTCCTCACGTGGGAGATCTTTGTCAATTTTTTCACCACTTGTTTTGGGGGAATGACTGCTTGCAACATTTGTTTTAGCCTACATGCCCGTTGAAGAACCTCCTACAGTCGTGTCCACTACATCAGTAGTTTCTACAACTATAGTTTCTGCAACAATATCTATGACAGAAGTGTCTACAGTAGTAGTCACTACAACAGTAGCACTCTTGGCACGCTTGCCTGACCTTTTAAAATGTGTAACCTTCTTACCCTTATCAACAACAACCTTTCATGCAAAGAGAAGAAATTCAGTCAAGAAACACATCTCTAAATAAACTTCAAAAGACAAGATGAAGGTGAGAACTCTTACTTGCATAAATAGGAACATCGAAATCGTTAGAAAAAATATTAAAGCCAAGCTCATACTTGTTACTAGTAAGCTTAAAAATAGAAGCAATAACATTTTGAAGGGAGCTATTCCCATGTTTAGTTTATATCAATCACCAAGCAAAGAATACAAAAACATAAGCAAGTGTACATTACTTAGAAGAAAATCTATGCCAAATTATCAAGAAGAATATGAGAAAGCATACCAGAAGCGGAGACTGAACATCTGTTTGGTCCCCTCTTTCCTTAGCACTGAAAGATTTCACATAATCCCCTGAAGATAGCTCGATCCTTTGAGCATTGTGTTTGGATTTTTCACCCCTAGTCACCCACTGTGAACTCCTACGGCTGGAACCAGCCTTACCTGTAATATCCGCAGGAGATTCATTCGAAAAACTAGCTTCCTCTTGGTTCTCCACTCTTAGTCTTTAGAGAAAGGGGAGAAGGCTCACTCATCACCTCTTAAGAATTAGCACCACAATCACTAAGCTCCACTAAGTTTTCACTCTACTCAAACTCTTACCATCACCCAACAATGTCTCTTTCCCATTCTCTATGATCGTGAAAGGAAGATGATGCCTATTGCAATAAGAAATCACACCATTACTCATTGGGTTCTTGAGTCTCTCACCACTATAGGATGACCTAACAACTACACCAAGAACCGTAACAATAGAAGTGGCACCGCTATCCACAAATTCTCTCAAGCCAGCCAAAACCTTAAACAAATAATCTATAAACGATTGTGATAAAAAAATTGACTCAGGTAGCTCTAGCAGAAAAAAAACTTCGCATCGATATTCTTATAATTCTTGTTCAAAGAATCAAAGGAAAAATGCTTCATGCAATTATCACTAGCAGTAGGAAGAGTCACAAACCACGACACATCTTGATCAAGATCAAACTATCAATGAACACAGTGAGGAGAATAACCCTCAATCACAATCTGGTTACCATCAAAAGCAGGTAAACCCCAAGGCAGTATTAGCATCAAGAAACTAAAGGCACCATGTTGAACAGACACTACTTACTCATCAAAGGCCTCATAATCGTCACCAGTAGTAGTGTTGTAGAAAAAAAACTAAGGAAATCCAAACAACTTCTCAACAAAGGGTCGATACATAAAATTCTACATCTATAAACTCTAACAAATCAGCCTTGGCACCATCCTTCTTCCTTGACTCCCTACAGCCACAACAAAGAGCCTTGGGATGCTCTACCAAAGACTCTACATTTGAATAGTCACTTGTAACAAAATCAAAGTATCAAGGCTTAAGGTCATAGCCCTTGACCCTCTCTAGTAAAAAAGACCTACAGAAAGCTAGTGTTTAGAACAAACTCTATTATAGAATGCCATATAAAGGCAAGTTCATCAGCATATATCAAATTCAAATGCCTATGAAAATTCTACAAAAACAACGAAGCCAAGGAATATTGAGTTCCTTATGGAAATCGAATTGCCGAAGGAAACAACTACTCTTGTACCTTATCTAAAGGATACTCAGCAAAAACAAACTTACTCAACCAAAACACTATCATGGCTTCCAATCAATAACCATAATCATAATCTTCCCCTTTCACAAAACTAATGGATCCTATGTAACCTTAGAATTGACGATTCCAACTGGAAAAGGTTACTCGAGACAATAACTTGAAGCTAGTAGAACTAGGACGACGTTCACCTGGCAGATCAAACTTCAATATTTTCAACTTCTTCCCTTCCTATGGTGTGAGTGCGATGATCAAGAGATTGGTGTCAGTAGTAAGCGACAACCTTGTCAGAATAACCACATCCTCTATGGTAGTGGTGAAACCTCCCCATAGCATCACAAAGATGTGCATCACCACATTCCAGCACCGCACTATCTTCTTGAAACTGAAGATATCTAGAAAGATTTGAAAATTCATAGAAGCATAAATGACCGAAAGTACCAAAGAAGCTTCAAAGAATTGAAGGATGTTTGAATCATGAGTTCTTTAGAGATCCATTTGTACCAATCTTCGCTTATGCCCAAAGAATAAGTGAAGAGGGTTGGCATCGCTAGGAAGTTTCTTTTCTCCATTAGAAATTGAGACATATTGCCCCACTCACCACGACTGGGTCCTCTACCGTCGCATCTGAGCCTGAGAAATCCCAACCTCCGATTTTGTCAACTATGATCATATCCACTGAAGAAGCCCTCTCAAAAAATTGGTCCTCACCATAGAAGATATCCTCCACCATAGGCGATGAACCACCACTAGTTTCCTTTAGGGGTTTTGGGTTCTTTGCAGAAGAGGAAGCTATAGTTAAGAAATAAAGATATAATTTGCATAGGAAAAGGGAGGAAGCCTAAGAAAAGATGGAGAATATGAAGAAAAATTTCAAAAAAAGCCTCTGCAATTTTCGATTGTGAAGAAGAAAAAGAGAAGCTTTGAGAAGAGGAAGAAGTTAAGATAAATCCTTGAGAGTTTAAGAGGAGAGGAAATACACATTTATATCTTATGAAAAGATGCACTAAAGGGACATGATTAATGGGAAGTAACTCCTAGAGCTAGGGGCTCAAGGAACCTTTTCAGTTTTCACGCCCAAAACCCCTTTTGAAAAAAATGGGAAATGGAGCTGAAGTTTTTTGCCATAGGCTTTGTGAAAAAGAAAAAGCCCAAAGTAAAGTTCATGAGACCCTAGAAAAAGGAATTATGAATATGCACCTTATCCCAACCAAAGTTCCAATGTCGCACGCGTTCAAGGGGCTAATGTAGATACCTATTTTTTCACACCATGTGTCGAACATCCATTGCGTGACGATACTTTACAAAATCTTCAAACACTTGGCCAAAAAGGCACTCTATTCACCATAACACAAGGCTTTCCCACTATATGATAAAGTCTTTAGAGGTATACTACATGATAAAGCCCTTAAAGGCCCACTAAATGTTAAAGCCTAGCCTAAAGAGGTCTACTATGTGATAAAGCCCTTAAAGGTTCACTACATGATAAATTCCATTAAGGATCACTACATGATAAAGCCCATTGAGACTCACTACATGATAAAACCCATTGAGGCCCACTACATGATAAAGCCAATTGAAGCCTCTACATTGCATAACCTAATGAGGTTTACTATGCAACATGGCCCGTCAAGGCCCACTCCTACTTACAAGCCCCCAAAAGTCCAAAAGACACAAAGAAGGGTAAAACTAAGGCTACAAGGAAAAAGGGTACCAAGGCTAAAGTAAAAGTACCTTAAAAGGGCCCAAGTATGCTATCATAGCATCACTTCTGTATTTCTTTTCATATTACCTTATTATCTCTCTTACTAACTATCTTTATTGCTAATGTGGACCTCAAGCTACACCACCTCCAACCGGGATAATATATGAGGAAGTGGATTGGAAGGTATAGGAGATTTAATGTAGTCACCACATAGACACTAAGTAGATTATAAGCCATAGGTGACTTGGCATCTCTTTTCCAAATGCTTAGTTATTGTTCAACCAAACTAAAATATGTTTAGTTCAAATAAAATCCATATTTAGCCTTTAATCCATCTCAAACACAACACTAATCATATCAGCCCCCCTTAACATCATTTCTCTATCTGCACACTCCAAACAGCCCTTGGACTAGTGCCGGATCCCTTTATCCGCTAGACAAGAGCCGCCTTACATGTCTTCTCCACCAACTTGACCATCACTTGCAACAACATTATGATTTCTACTGGTTTCTCTATAAGGTTAAGGGTTTGGCCATGGGATAAAAAGAAAGAAAAACAAACAAAATGAGAAGTGATCATGATGTGACAGCTGGTAGCTACAACCGAAACCTACAGATTTCTTGGGATCTCATAACTACTATTGCAGATCAATTTCTAAGGATTGGATTAGTCTTTCTAGGGTCTAAGGACCTTTGGTCCTAGAGGGAAGGGCTGGCCTCATCCCTATAAATAGCTCTCCACAATTTGTTCCAACAACAGCTTAACCTAACTTACCTAGAATACCTTCTTGAGCTAAGACAACATACATAACCAACTTGTAATCTATTATATTGCAAACAATTCAAAAAGCTTTCCCTTTCCTCTACAAGAAAAATCAATCAGTTCTCTACACCCTAAAAGAAATAATCAAATAATCAAAATTCCCCCTCTCTACAACTCCAAAACACACCACCTATGGAATGACTTCCTACACTTCCACCATATCCTCGTTCGTCATATATTTCCTTGCATTCTCATAGCTATAAAAAGCTCACTTAAACAACCAAAGCACACCTAAAATCCCTTCACCAAGCCATGCAAATCCCTCTAATACTTTGTATTTGCGCGATGATACTGCTTTTTCTGGCTAACGTGATTTGGAACCTTTACAATACTTGCAAAGACTGGAGAATCCATTTTGTTCCTATGGAGCTAGCTTCATGACTTCTTCTCAAAGTTTCCACTATAGTATCAAACTGAGACTATAGTCGTTACATCAGGCGCATCCTACTGAGCATCTACATCATATCTATTTTCTCCTATTCCTCACACATTACATTCTTCTCCGCTAAGATTTGTATTTTCTTTATATTGCTTGTTATTTCTAAGTTGTCCCTGCATGCTGAAACAGAACATCATGGTTCACTCTAGCACTATCCGTGTCTCAGTGCAACTTTGGATCCAACAGCACAAGGCAAACCCAAGGTGAGCTGTTTCCACTGCGAAAAATCTACAACCGCAGACTACGAAACCATAACAAAGTACAAGGTAGCGTGATCCTCTATGGACGTGCAATTCTGATCTTAGTCAAGGCTCTCAAATCGCAAACATGTGTCCCATTTTTAGCCATGTGTTACGGAACAAAAAAATCCACCCACAACAGGTTTCAATTTTTTTTATGGAATTATGTCCATAGAAAAATCACGTGGTGCATTAATACTAAAAATTCATTTCAAAGTTAATTAAATTTACATAAATTAATTTGTTTTAAGAGATAATATATTAAAAACTAAATTAATTTACACCTAAGATCCCCTTTACTTCCCATCCATTTTACCATTTACGCGAAATATAATAAAATTTTCAAAAATAACCTATTATTAGTCACCAATGATAACAAAAAAAAAATGTGAAAACATAAATAATAATAAAATATATATGAAAAAAGATAATTCAGTCACATTTAAAGAAACACACACACACACATATATATATATATATATATATATATACATATTAAAAACTATTAAGAAAGAAAAAACTCATGCGTAGCACTAGTATATAAACTAGTTGTATATATTTTATACATACATAAAAATATTTAGTGTAAATTACATTTAGCCACCTATAATTTGACCTAACCTACACATAAAGACTCGTAATTTCAAAATATACATACCCCTGGATAGGCATATTCCAGGGAAAATTTGTATTCTTACATCCAAAAATGCATATTCAAGGGGGGTGTATGTATATTTTGAATTGAAAAACGCATATTCTAGAGGGGTATATGTATATTTTAAAGCTATGGGTTCTTATGTGTAGGCTAAGCCAAACTACAAGTGAGTAAATATAATTTACTCAAATATTTATTATTAACAATATATGTATACATAGCAATAATTTATTTAAAGGTGCAAATAAATACATCGTACTCTCAACAAGTGCTTTCAGAGGCGAGGGTGTTAGGCGAGGCATTTTGCCTCAATGAGGCGAGATGTAAGCCCCGAGGCATTGAGGCGTAAGACTTTTGAAAAGTTGGGGCGTTTTGAATAAAATAATATTAATTAAATTATAAAAATACTAAAAAATTAAAATAATATAAATAAATTAATTATCAATAAACTTTACTAACTTGAGACCTATGAATGAATGTATATCAAAATAGTTTTACACAAATATCAAACAATTTGATGAAAATTCTAATCACATCTGATATTAGACGTACGCTATCGTTTGTTGCATATATATCCATCAATTTACACTGTGATCCTCCAACATAATGGTTCCATTTGTAATGACGTCCAATCAAAATGTTGAAAATTTAAAATTCTGACCTGAAAGGCTGAAAATCCGAGCAAGTCTTTTGAATCTTTTGGGGCGTTTTGAAATTTTAATAAAATAATATTAATTAATTAGAATAATAAAATAAAAATAATTTTAATTAATTAATTATTATCAAATTTTAATACTTTACTAACTCTCTATAGTGTTATAATTATAATTTTATAAATATTAATGTATATTTATATATAAATTATATGAAGTATAACTTATATTTCTATATTATTGTAATTTGTAAGTGATTAATTAAATAGTTTGTAATTATTATTAAACTAGATAATATGTATTATATATTTATGAAGCGTAATAATGTTACAACAAGAATACTAGTTTAGAAGAAAACTTAAGGAGGGCTTATTAATACCTAAAATTTTAGGATCTCAATTAATGGGCTTCACAAGTGAGAGCCTAAAAATGATCTTGCAAGTCCATGCTGCGATGAGATATGATGTTTATGGGCTGATCAACAGCCCAATAACGGTAGCAGTCTTAACTTATATAGGGCCCAGTACATAATATTGCAAAAAAGAAGAAAAATAGGGGCATTCCAAGAATTAAACTCGGGACATCTCGCTCCTTAAGTCAGAATCATACCACTAGACCAAATGCCCTTGTTGCTTTGGTTCTTAGAGAACCAATTTTATTTATTTTGAGGTTGCAGAAGCAAAAAAGAAAAAAAAAATATCACTGGACGTACGTCTAGATGCCCCGGGCAGAAAAATCGAACGCCCAATGAAACTTCCGCCCCAACAATCACGCCTCTGGGCTTTTTTGCCCGATTTCACCCCTGGACGCGCCCCAAACCCATTTTTAAAAACATTGCTCTCAACCACAACCATTACACTCATACTATAAATTCTAGTAAAACTTAATTATTTAACATAACCCCAATCCCACTTTCCCTTCACCCCATTCGTCCTCATTTGTTATGCAAACAACCCTAACCATTGAAAGTTTTAACTTATTTTGAAATATTTGAATGTATATTGACTCATGTTAAGAACTTTAATATGGATTGATTAGTATAGATTGAATGAGATTATAGCATATAAATCTATAATTTATAGTATACTTTGATTAGTATAACTTTCTTGATTTGAATTTTTTTTCTTAATTGCAAAATTTTGCACTAAAAAATTTGGTTACCGTAAAAAATTGTTTGATTTATGATTATGGTTTTGAATAAATTGAAATTTTAACTATGGTTATAATTTCACAAATTTTATGGTTATCGCTCAAAAATTTGGTTACCGTAAAAAATTGTTTGATTTATGATTATGGTTTTGAATAAATTGAAATTTTAACTATGGTTATAATTTCACAAATTTTATGGTTATCGAATATACTCACCCTTAACCATACCGGGTGGAGTTAGGATTTTTATCATGGGGCAAAGTTATTTTGGTTACACCACCGATTCACATATGTTCCTCAAATTTAAAATTAAAAGAAAAACACAAATAGTAATAAAATCTAATTTGCAACCTTCTTTGTTGTTTCTAAAACAATTTTTAGAAACAACAAAGAAGTTAACCATAACCCAAATTAAAACCCTATCATGCTACATGATCAAACAGAAGTTAAAAAAAAGTTGAATCATGCCAACAGAAAATTGAAACAGTAGAGATATTCATATTCAAGCAACTCTACGCATGTCGTCATGTTTTTTCAGTTCATTATATTTCCAGAAGACCATAAGACATGTATCGGAAAACAAGTCAACAAAACTCGATGCTTGGAATATTTAATTCTCAAGCTGGTATAATTTTGATTCCTAGTTATGCTTGATCAGTTGCCAAGGCTCCATAACCAGTTTAGCTTTGCTATTTCTATGTCCTGGTAGAAATAGAATACAAGACTACAGTGAAGAAGACCTGAATCTCTTCTATCTCCTTGCTAAAATCAATAATAATCTCATGGCAACTTTGAGATATCAAAAAGATGGAAGTCCCAGTTAAAAAGGGGGCATTTCAATTTCATATTCATACGACTATTATATACATTACTGGCGAACTGCTATGTGGCCTACGGATCTTACACTGTCATGACCTGTTATTTACAGTTTTATGCGCTTGATTTTTCACTTCCTACAAAAGCTTCATTCAATTTTCCCTCTGCATTCTTACTGATGCTACCAAAACTTTGATACCTATAGGTAAAGAATTTGCAAAATGAACAAGCATGATAATAGTTAATTCTCTCCCATGGCACAAGGAATGCAAGGGGGATTCCTAGCTTGGTCTTCAGGAGTGATACGCTGCAAGCAGTGCTCATGAAAGCAGTGAGCACACGGCAAAATGGCAACTTCTGGTGGAACAGTTGGCAGGATAACAGGGCCTTCTGGAGCATATGAAATATCCTTCTTGCATAAAAAGCACTTATGCGCACTTAGCTGAGGAGATTTTTCTAAACCTACAAAATGTTACAGCATCATTGCTTGTGTTCCAGTGACTGTCAACAATATCAACATTAACTTCATCATCACCACACCACGTAAAAGGTTTGGTGAGATTATAAGGTCTCTGGTGTCTTGTGCCAATAATCTGTGTTTTCAGGGAAAATCAGTCCATGACAAACAAAGGTATGCAAGTGGCTGGTCCACCTGCTTGACTAGCCTCCAATGTCCAACTTAGCTTGGGAGATACATGGGGCACATCAAATCTTTTGACTGTGATGAAAGAGGTTATCAAAGAAAGATACCACGAAATAATACAAAAATAAAAATATCTCGATATATGGATAAAGGTGCTATTAGAAATAGGATAATAGTTGAAATTTCCAAAAGAATAACATTGGCATTCCATAAAATACCGTGTACACAAAGTATAGATGAATAATAGGATTTTCAAAAATAAGGGAAATATTACCAAGAATATTAAAAGTGAAGAAGCTTCAGTAAATACCTTGCCATTTTATATGGAGAGATGGAGCCATCTTGGCCACTGCTTGGAGAGGAGCAGGACGTACCCTTGGTGGGCGACGAGGACCCTGAGCTAAAGGTGGAAGAGAAGCATTGTGAGGTAGAGGTAAAAGACGAGCAGACTGAGATAGGGCTAGCAGAGAAGCAGTCTGGGACAGGGGTGGAGGAGAAGAAACCTGAGCTTCAGGTGAGAGAGAAGTTATCTGGGTCGAGGGTGGGAAAGAAGAGTCAGTATGAACTAAAGGTGGGTGAGAAGAAAATTGAGCTAGGGGTGCAACAGAAGATCCAGCTTGGGCCAAGTTTGCAACATTTTGATGAATAGACGGTTTTGCTGTTCTAGTCCTTCTGCGCTGAACCTGGGGAGTAGCTGGAGGGGGTTGAGTTGTGATCCTCTTACCCCTAGTATGAGATCTTCCAGCAAGAATATTAGAATCCTGAGCAGGTCCACTCCCCTTTGAAACTGGTATTACTTGACCTGTAAGTTGTATGACTTAGCACCATTTATGCACTAGAATATGCAACATAACTACATTTATATGTGATCAGGGTGCACATATATCAATTACCAGATGCATAAAAATGTTCAAGAAGATTATTAGAAGGCTGAACATGGCCAATGGCTTGAGATCGACCATGATTACCTGCAAGTAGTCATATATAGGATCCCCAACCAATAAATAAAATGACTTGCTTTGTGACCTGAGCCAAGCACAGCAGTAAACAGACCAAGCTCAACACTAATTTTGGATATTCTAGCCATAAATTCCAAGAATCATATGCAAAAAAAAAAAAAAAAAAAAGACCAGAACAAAGTTCATCAGTTTGGCACCATCTGAGTTGCATTATTTTAGTTAATTGTACTTCTTTTCCCACAATTTCTAACAGTCAATTAAATGGAAATTGTTGAGAGTCCTAATTACGTTTCTTATTATGTGTCATAGTAGATTTCCTAAATCTTATCTATCTTATCTAATTATGTCTCTTAGTTCTATTAGGTTTGATATTCAGAAGTTTATATATATGACTGTTGAATTGTATTCAGAAAATCAATAATACATAATTCTTTTCAATTCTTTTTGTTAAGATGGTATCAGAGCTTGGCTCCGACAACAAAACCCTTGGCTCCAGCACCCAATCCAACCACATCTGACCGTCCGATCTGTTCCCAGATCCAGATCTGCCATGTTTGGTTACTGGGATAAAGAGAAAATTGCCCTGTTTGGTTACTTGGATAAATAGGAATCTGCCTCGTTTGGTTTCTTGAATTTCATCTGTTTGGATACATGGTTATAATCTGTTTGGTTACATGGCTATAATCTGTTTGGTTACTTTGTTAAAGAGAAATATGTCTTGTTTGGTTACTGGAAATTCCAAAGCCTTCATCACTTCATCTGTTTTGGCCTTCATAGCCAACTATATCTGTGGCCTTTATCGCCAACTTTACCTCTAAATTTGCCTTCTTCTCCATCATTAACTCACCATGGCTGAAAACATTATTCAAGCAGCGTACAAGCTGAATGGGAAGAATTATCTGAAGTGATCCTAATTTATCCGCACGTATTTGAAGGGAAAGGGAAAAATAAGTTATCTTATGGGCACAAGACCAAAGGAGAGAGATCCCAAATTTGCAACGTGAGATGAAGCAGATTCCATGATTATGTCTTGGTTATGGAATTCCATGACTCTTGAAATCAACGACACCTGCATGTTCCTATCCACGGCGAAGGAAATTTGAGATACTGTTCGACAGACGTATTCGAAAGCTCGTGATGCGGCTCAGGTGTACGAGATCAAAGTCAAGACCGTTGAAATGAAACAAGGCAGCAAAACTGTCACTGAGTACGCAAATGCGCTTAAGAATCTATGGCAAGAGCTAGACCATTATCGCTGTTTCGAGACCAAATGTCCAGAAGATCCAGCAACCTAGAAGAATTTCATCGAAAAAGATCGAGTTATGACTTTCTTGCAGGACTTAATGCTGAACTTGATCAAGTAAGGGTGCAAATAATCGGCAAAGAAGAGATACCCTCTCTGAACTAAATCATCTCTCTGATTTGGGTAGAGGAGAGTCGAAGAGGAGTGATGCTCGAACCCCAAGCTCCTGAAGGTTCTGCTATGGCAACAAAAACAGATGTGAAGACGGATGGAAAGGCAGATCTAGACTTATATGCAAGTTGGGAATGAAAGATTCATATTCACCAGCTTGAGGGGGAGTATTGAGAGTCCTAATTAAGTTTATGTTAAAAGTCCTAATTAGGTTGTTGAGAGTCCTAATTAGGTTTATGTTGAGAGCCCTAATTAGGTTTCCTATTATGTGTCATAGTAGATTTCCTAAATCTTATATATTTTATATCTATCTTATCTAATTATGTCTCTTAGTCCTATTAGGTTTGATATTCATAAGTCTATATATATGACTGTTGAATTGTATTCAGAAAATCAATTATACATAATTCTTTTCAATTCTTTTTGTTAACAGAAATGAAACTGTTTGATATGTGATTCTAACTGGTGTGTTAGTATAGCTGTTATCTTAATCATTCAATTTAACAACACCAACGTACCGCTTTCTCAGTTATAAAAAGGTTGATGCTTTAATAATGCCAAATACATATTAGATATTGTAGAACCTAACTCAAACCAGCAAAATCATAATATTATTATCTTTGTGAAAATGTGGACCAGTAAAAAGTGAAATATTGTTTCTGATAACTATATATAATCCAAAGATGTGATGCTAATTAAAGTGTACAAGGGACGGCCTTACCAGCAAGGTGAACCCCAACATTCTTTGTCAACGGACTACCTTCAGCAACTTGAGCAGCACTACCATCAATGAATGAAAATAACTGATCTGCAGAGAAAGTAAAGGGTTTGGACAAAGCAATGGAATTAAGAGTAGGAAGGGTTTTGGTTTATTTCAATATAGTCAAGGTCCCCACCGCCATCAAGAACTAGGCCAACTGATGGAGAACAATAGCTCCCTTGATTAATGATTTGGGAATTATTAGTTATTAGGAAGGATTTTGGTTTTGTTTCAATATAGTCAAGGTCCCCACCGCCAACTCCTGGCAATCAAAACCACACATCCAGATCTAAAGGAAACAAAATTTGAATTACCAAGCCAACTCTCTCTTTACTCACTGGCCCACACAAATCCCTCATCTCCATTAAAGTAGTCCCTTGTAAATTTCAGTTCAGACATCTTTTTGTCTATAATAGTTCTCGTAAATTTGTAATCTCCATTGCATCATTAGCAAATAGCAGAGTAATAGTCATAAAAATTCCTCTTTGATACTAAATCGAAACAGAGTAGTCTTCTATTATCTATTCAAATCATCTTCTCGTTCCCTCTTGTATGCCTTCAACAAAATAGTAAATTTCCTCATACATTATGATAAAAATAAATAAAATTAGCTCTAAAATCTGAATTAAGTTCTTCATCAAACTTCACATAATCTTTTCTCTACATCTAGTGGCAGCTTTTACACCAAACCTGCCTCAAATTTCTTCATCCAAAGAAACCCGTTCCTAACAAGACCTCTATGCGTTGCTTAGTACACCAAGTAATGGCAACCATGATCCAGATCCGCCCATTTGATGAAAACTTGCAGCCTAAACATTCACCAACAACAAATCCATGGACCATAGATTTATTTTGACATCCATATCCATATTTTTCTTCCAATTGCTATGTTTCATAGGCTGCCAAGGGGTCACAAGCATTACTCCCCCTTCAAGCAAATAACTTAAAAGAAGAATCCAAAATACACAAAACAATGCCCTAGTTCTTGGCCCTGCAGCTTCTAGAGACCCATGTAAAGATAAGAGTAGGATTGGACAAAGCAATGGAATTCTACTATTGGGTAGAGACCTCACTTCGGGGTTTTCCCACAATGCTATGACTTTCTGAGAGAGAGCCTCCGTTTTGGCTAAAGGATCTTTGGGATTTCTTGAAAGAAATGTCATGGAGAAAGAATGGTAGCCTTCTTAATTTCTATCCTTATAGTTTTCCATCCTCTTACTTTTTTCACCTACTAAACACACCCTATATGAAATCTAGATCCTATGTTTCTACTCTTTTCCAACAAATGGAGCCAAAGTAAAGTTCTCACCGATCCTAGTTACCATAAACAAGAAATGAAGTACACAGATCTTCAGGACCAAATGCAGAAAATAACAGTTTTTGAACCGGAAATAAATAAGGTATATCAAGGAAAATTTTTGTGAATACGAGTGTATTAGATAAGAAGTGTGGAAAATCTGGGATGCAAATATTTCAGAACGACAGAAGAAATATTTCTTGTCAATGACCACATAATTAAAAAGAATTCCTCCATTAGCTCTTATTTTGTGTTCAATAATAGATAGTACAAAAAGGATACAGGTTAAAAGTTACAATTTTGTCTAAACTGGAATATTTTCCAACCACTAGAATGTTCTTATCCCTATGAACTAGTCAAAACATGGATCTGACAACATAAATGTTACTTCTTCAAGAAACTCTTGCACGGCTAATAACTGGGTTATACACTATTGAGTAAATAAAAAAGTATAGACTCAGTGAAATGACCAAATTAGCATCTTCCGAGTAAAGCATATAATAAACAAAAGAGGGATGTACTTTATAGCCAATGGAGCAGAGGCTCGCAAGATATAAGGAGAATGCCTTACTAGCTACTTGAAGCCCTATCCTCTTGGGAAATAGGCCACCTTCAGTAGTTTGAATAGCACTACCCTGATGAGCTGGAACTTCTTCCCCTGCAGCTAAAGAAAAGAACAAAAACCACCAGTTCAGATGGGGGACTAGGACAAACAAGCATTAGATTCTGCAGATTTAACAGTGACCGCTGAATAAAGTTCTAACCCTGAAGTCATAATTTAACATATCATTTTAATCTCATGTTTCCGGTCACTCATTGTTAAATTTTTCTGTTTTGAACCACTGAACATCATCACATTCCAAAAGTGATTTTCGTGTCCTAAGAAACCTGTACATTTCCCTTTCTTTTACCAAGTAAAGATCTCAGGAGAGTGTTGAACTACACAATAAAACTTAGTGTAAATTTAAAAAATACACTTGAGTATAGGTTGATACTTGCATCATTTGGTTTTGAAAACCTACACTTGCGCCCCTGAAAATCTAATTTTGCATCCTTAAATTCCCCGAAACAGAAGCTTGTGTTCCAAAATTTACATGTGCCTCTAAGAGTGCAATTGGGGAAAGCTTTTAAATTGCTTTTCCCAACAGCAATGGACTGCTTTCTCTAACACAGGTGTTTGGTTAAATTTTTTTATACATCTGTGGTGAAGAGTAGCTGTCCGCAACAGCAAATATGAGTGTTTTTGAAGAAGCACCGAATCCATGCTTTCTAATGGCAGCTTCTGCGGGTAGCAGTTGTTCATGGAATGAAACTATTAAAAGCCCACAAATACCCTCAGAACATTTCACTAAATTTCCTCAAAATCCCTATATAAACTTAAAACCTAATCACTCTAACAACAGCCTCATCTCTCTCTTTCTCCTAACAGCAGCATCATCATCTCTCTCCATCCATTTCTCTCTCTGATGACCATGGCTGGAAGGGATTCTCTCGATGCCGGACAGCTACGATGCGGTGCTACTGGCTGCGATTGCGTCATGGCTCTGCTGGACGCGACCGCAATTGCACCGTGCGGCTGCTATCACGGTCTCCTTATCTTGGAGATCCCCTTTGAACAACCACAGTGGCCTAAGCCGATCGATCTGGTTTTTTCATAATTTCATATTTTTCGCTTACTATCCGATTTTCAGATTTTTTTTTTTTTTGTTTACCATCGTATCAATAAAAAAAATAAAACAAAAAGCAGTTGTATTTTCAAAACTAATAAAATCATTTTATTTTGTGGATTTTATTGGTAGATTGATTTGTGCTATTTTTGTAGGATTTAAATTAAGGAATGAGTTGAATTTTTTTTTTTTTGATTTAGATTAATAATTTGATTAATTTAGTGAAAATGATGTTATTTTGTCTTGATTGACAAAATAATAGTGATTTGTATAAACATGATACTAATGTGAAAATGTAGAAGTTTCAATCATTTTGTTATTTGAATTAAGAAAGTTATTTTTCAAAATTTTAAGTTAATAGTTTATTTATACAAAATATCTCAATATGGGATGGAAAAAAAAGAGACATATTTTCAACGTATTTTCTCACAACAAAACTTTATTTCATGCTCGAAGCATAATCTAAAGGTTTAATTATGAAAAGAATATAAAAATATTTGGTTTACAGTATCATATTAACTTAAATTATATTGTTATATCAATTGAATTTGCATATCTTTGATATTATTATCAATTAATTACGACTTTATTTGTAAAAAATGTTACTGTACTGACTTTTATCGTATTATTTTATGATTCCAAAGATATTTTTCATCAACAATTATCAAAATTAATATGATTTGCTTATGAATACTTCATTCAATAAAATAACCTATTAAACAATATTTTTTTCACCATATCTATTTTGGTAATTTATACATTCACAGTATTTTTAAAGTTGCAATTAACAAACACTGCTATTAATCATAGCACTTCCCACAATGCTTTTACAAGAGAGTTTACCAAACGTTATACAAACTTTTAGCTACAACACCTCTCACAACTCTTTTGTCTAAAGCATCTTCACAACACTTATGGAACCACACACAACACAACTACTGTAATCCCAAATGCACTCTAAGTCTACGTTCTTAAAATTATAGATTGCAAGGACTTAAGTGTGTGTTTTCTGTTAGAGTATATTAGAGTAATAGGGTACTTTTGTACTCATTATTCAGTTTTATATAAATATGACTACTGCCCTTAGGGTTAGTAAGCTATTCATTCTAATAATATTGACATGGTATCAGAGTGAGAGTGGGATCCTAATTTAAAAAAAAGCATTGCCCTTCTTCTTCCTCGTACCAACCCACCCCAAACCTTAGCATTCACCTCAATCAACTCACACCCCACCCCTTTCCCTTTTCCAGCTACCACCCACCCCTTTTCCAACCATAACCCACCCTTTTTCGGCCGTCCCGACCATCTTTTCCGACCGTTTTACCTTATTTTCAGGCACGTTTTTCCCTGTTTTTGGCATTGATCTCCAACCTCCATTGTCAGATCTGACTGGCTTGCCAAACTCGCTTTGTCCCAACGCACCCCACTCTATCGTCGACGAGCTTCCCCATCACATGTATAATGCCTGATTTGATCTGACCCGTTTTTCTACCCCTTTGACCTGATTCTTCACCGCTAACTCGGTTCCTACTACCTAGTCTGGACCCAGTTTTCAGCACAATTTCTTTTTTAGATATGGGTAAAAAAAATGTTGTTCCTTTGTGTTTGATGTTCTTTATGGTCTCTGTTTTGTGTTGTTCATTATTGATGGCTTTCTAGTTTGTGTTTTCGTTCAAGTCCATTGTGTGTGCTTTTATTTGTCGCTGTTAAGTATGGATTCTAAGTCTGGGTTGGCTCTCCTTATTACTACTCGTAAATTGGATGGTACAAATTATGCACAATGGGTTACTGCTGTTCAGTTATATTTTATTGGTGAAGATAAAGAAGTATATCTTATTACAGAGACCCCTCTTGAGAATCTGACTGATCAAAATGTTAGTAAGGTTTGGAGACGTGATGATGCTAAATTAATTAGTTTGTTGTAGAATTCTATGGAGCCACCAATTGCTAATATATGTTCCCACCTTCAGACGAGCACGAAAGTTTGGGATTACTTACGGTTTTTGTATGCCAATAATCTTACTCGGATGTATGACTTTTCTTCTGATTTCTTTGGAGCCAAAATGGGTACTAAAACTCTTTTTGAGTATTTCATTGATTTCAATATATTTCTATAGAATTGCATTATATGATATGTCTAATGGTTGCTCTTAAGTTGTTGACAGGTTTACCCCTAAGTTTGACTTTATGAGATCTTAGATTTTGTTCAGTTCGACTGAGACCTATTCTCGCTTGTCCTGCAATCTCTCATCTCGGGATATCGATATGCCCAGGTCTGCCTTAGTCTCTCAATCTAGTCATGGTGGTTCTAGTAGTGGTGGTAGTCGGGAGTTTAGTTCTCTTGGTGGTCGAGGAGGTCGTGGGAGACATAAGTGTACACATTGTCAACGTGATGGTCATACTCGTGAATCATGTTATTAGTTGGTTGGTCGTCAGTGCACTCATTGTAATCGGGTTGGTCATACTCATGCTACTTGTTATGATTTGGTTGGGAAACCTCCTGTTTCCAATGTTGTGGCTGCTAAGGTGATTGAATCTCCTTTTACCACTCCTGAGCCACAATTCAGATCTATTTCCGAGGATAACTATGCTCGGTTTTCTCGATTCCTCCTAGTCGTGCGTCTTCTAATATTTGTTTTAAGTATTTTGTCACTTGTGTGGATGACTATTCTAGGCTTACTTGGTTTTATTTAACGAAAGAACATTATGAGTTATTCTCCATCTTTTGTGTTTTCTGTGTTGAGATCAAAACATAATTTCATTTACCTGTTTGTATTTTTTGTAGTGACAATGCACGAGAGTATTTTCTGAACCATTTAATTCTTTCATGCTAACTTTTGGTATTATTCATCAATCTTCTTGCTCTCACACCTCCCAACAAAATGGGGTTGCTGAGAGAAAACATCGTCACCTTCTAGATGTTGCCCGCACTCTCATGTTTAATATGATTGTGCCTAAAATGTTTTGGGGTGATGTTTTACTTACTGCATGCTATTTAATTAATCGTCTACCTTCGTCTGTTCTCTCTGATAAGACCCCACACTCTATGTTGTTTCCACATGATCACCCATTTACTTTGCCACCCCGTGTCTTTGGGTATGTCTGTTTTGTTCATCAACTTGCTACTGACATTGACAAACTTGCTCCTCATTCTATTAAATGTGTGCTCTTTGGTTACTCTCGTACCCAGAAAAGATATCTTTGTTACAATCCGTCTTTGAAACGCTTCTTTGTTTCGATAGATGTCACCTTCTTTGAGTCTAGCTCGTTTTACTCTAAGTCCTATTCGATGTAGAATTTGGTTGCTTCCCTTTCATCTGATCCATCTGTGTCTCCTCCTACCTTGCCCACTCTTCCCATCCCTCAGCCTCTTTCCACATCCCTACCTACAATCACACCATCTCCAAGTGTATTATCGTCGACCAAAACCTCTTGCTCCTCCACCATTGGTTCCTATGTCGTTGGATCCAGTCCCGTCTAATTCTTCATTCATTGCAGATGATCGTTCAGTTACTCTTTGCAAAGGTAAGCGCTAATGCACCACTTATCCCATTGCCCCATATATTTTTTTTATGATAACTTGTCTCCTACCTATGCTTCTTTTGTTGCCTCTGTGTCCACTACCTCTCTTCTCAAGTCTCTTTCAGAAGCTTTGTCCCAATCTTGGTGGAAAGCAGCTATAGAAGCTAAAATGGATGCCTGGTCTCATACTAGTACTTGGGAGTTGGTTCTTCTTCTGCCTGTTAAATCCGTTGTAGAGCGTCGTTGGGTGTATACTATCAAATTTCATCCTGATGGTACTATTGATCGATTGGAGACCCGCTTGGTGGCCAAAGGCTATACCTAGGTTTATGGCATTGATTATTCTGAGATGTTTGCTCCAGTAGCCAAACTTACCTCTTTTTGTGTGTTCTCTCTTTAGCTCCTACATTTTCTTGGCCTTTACATAAGGTTGATGTTAAAAATGCTTTCCTCCATAGGGATTTGCATGAGGAGGTTTATATGGAGCAACCTCTCGGATTTGTTGCTCAGGAGTCTGTCTTAGTATATCATTTGAAGAAATCTTTGTATGGATTGAAACAGTCTCCTAGAGCTTAGTTTGGCAGGTTTAGTGATGTGGTGATTGACTTTGGTCTAACTAGATGTGGAGTAGCTCATTTTGTGTCTTATAAACATGGTGAGTTTGGCAAGATTCTTTTGATTGTATATGTGGATGATATCATCATCACAAGAGATGATAATGGTATTCAAGCTTTGAAATAGTTTCTTGGTAACACATTTCAAAACAAGGATCTTGGACAACTGAGATACTTTCTAGGTATTGAGATTGCACACTCTTGTTATGATATCTCTTCGTCTCAACAAAAATATGTATTGGATCTATTGAGTGATACAAGGATGCTAGGACGCAAGGCCATAGATAATCCTATAGATTCCAACATAAAACTTTCAGTTGATCATGGTGAGTTATTGACTGACTCAGGACAACATAGACGCTTGGTTGGGAAACTGAATTACTTAACCATCACTAGACTTGATATTGCCTTTGCTACGAGTGTGGTCAGTCAGTTTCTTGATGCTCCATGGACTAATCATTGGGATGCAGTTATCTACATTCTTAGATGTCTTACGAGTGCTCCTAGTTGTGTTTTGTTATATCAAAATCATAGTCATACTCAGATTAAGGGATATATTGATGTAGATAGGGCATGTTCTCCATCTGATCGAAGATCCACGAAAAAGTAAGAAGCAAACAGTGGTTGCAAGGTCTAGTGCAGAGTTTGAATACAGAGTGATGGCTCATACTACCTACGAGTTAGTATGGTTAAAGCAGATTGAGGTGGATTGTCATGTTGTTCGGGAAAAACTGTTAAACGATGTGATTCGCAAAACATGTGAAATTTGCAGATCAGTTCGCTGATATCTTCACTAAACCCTTAGATGAGACTCAAATTAAATCATATGACTACTGACCTTAGGGTATTGACATTTTCAAAATCGAAAAATGCAAGAGCCATTTCCAACTAAACTCAAGGCAGTTTAGGTAATTTCCCTAAAACATATTTCTAGTTTTTTGAAAGTTTCGAGGAATCGACTGTTCTCAATAAAATGTTTTGCTAATATTTACCACCAATAAGTCCATAATGATTTGGCCTAATTATAATGTCATCTTTTGTTGCTATCCCAAACTTTTGAGCTTAATACAGAATTTCAACGAATTACCTACCACTCACTAAAACTAAGCTTTTTTATTGCCATAATCAAACAATATTATTGAGTCCACTCTTTACCCTTCAAAAATGTATAATACAATTCTTTAATCTATTTAAACCACTGCATCAATAAGTTCTCGTACATCACTTTAATATCAATTCATCATATTGCGTCTGTTGATACCAAAAAAAAGATTGTAGGATGATATTATCCACGCCAAGTACTAAGAAATTGATGGATCAAGAAGACTTCCAAGATCGTCTAGAAGCAGATTTATGTGAGACCGCGACCTGTTGCTTATATTGAAGCAAGAACCTTGGTATAATGAAGACACCACAATCAATTATGGAATGATTGATTGATAAATCGAAGATGAACGCCACGGAAACTCCGATAAATTCAGAAGTTCTAAAAGAAGCAAAGAGAATTTTCTCTCACAAAGTATGAATCAAATCTGAATTTTTTATTCCAAAAAGCTAATAGTTATTTAAATGCATGAGAATTCGTAACTAATTAGAAAAAGAAAACTAAGGAATTCGTAACCAATTAGAAAAAGGAAACTAAGGAATAGGTTTCATACTAGAATTCTGGTAACCTAAAATCCAAATAAGGAAAGTATCTAACTTGGCATGCAAGCCTTATAATTCAGAAATTAAATTAATAAGGAAACAATTAAGAAAATATATAAAAAAAATTGGCAGCCAACCATTTTCCTTGATGAGCCAACCAAAATGAGTAAGTCTTCAATTTTGGGAAACTAAGATTTTAATTCACAATCTTGAGTTTCTAGATTATTCCAAAGCTTGAATTATGGAAACTCATCCTTGTGGATCACGTATAGCATCATCATTGGGCCCCTAAAGATGGTTCTTAGCCCAAATGTGTTGAATCAGTCCATTGAGAGTTTCCTTGAACCTTTTAGCTTGAGTCCTTGTAACTGGACCAATTGGAAGTTGAATAGGATCCACCTCCCATTTGTTAACCGTGTCCTCATCATTCCCCTCCTCTTGAAAAGGATTTGTCCTTAAATCATCACCTACATCAAAAGGTTTTAAATCAGAAACACTGAAAGTGGCACTAACATTGTACTCACCTAGCAAATCTAATTTGTATGCATTGTCATTGATGCACTCAAGGACTTGAAAAGGCCCATCTTCTTTAGGAAGTAACTTTGAATGTCTTTTTGCTGGAAATATTTCTTTACTCATGTGTAACCAAACCAAATATCCGGGTTGAAAAATTAGCTATCGGCGACCTTTGATCAATTTGGAACGCCTTCTCTTGCTCGTCTCCCCATTTGAATCCAACGTTCTTCTTGATGACTTCGGTAAGTGGTGCAGCAATACTGCTAAAGTCTTTCACGAACCTCCTGTAAAAACTAGCAAGGCCATGACAACTACGAGCTTGACCTACACTAGTGGGACTTAGGCATTCTTTAATCGCACGGATCTTCTCTTTATCAACCTGTATTCCTTGTGCACTCACAACAAAACCAAGAAACACAAGTTTATCGGTGCAAAAGGTGCACTTCTTCAAGTTAACAAACAACTTCTCTTTTCTAAGCACATCCAAAACTGATTTTAAATGCACAATATAATCATCTAAGTTTGTGTTATAAATGATAATATCATCAAAATAAACAACAACGAAAAAGTTCGCAAAACATAGTTCATTAATCTCATGAAGGTACTCAGTGCATTTGTTAATCCAAATGGCATAACTAACCACTCATATAAACTATATTTCATTTTAAAAGCAGTTTTCCATTCATCGCCCTCTTTCACTTAGTTGATGATATTCACTTTTTAAATCAATCTTAGAAAATACACAAGCACCATGCAATTCATATAGCATATCATCTAAGTGAGGAATAAGATGTCGATACTTTACCGTTATATTGTTGACTGCTCGGCAATCAACGTACATTCTCCATGTCCTATCCTTTTTAGAAACAAAAATCACCGAAACAGCACATGAGCTCATGCTTTCTCTTACGTACCTCGTTTCCATCAATTCACCAACCTACCTTTGTAGCTCTTTTCTCTTCTCGGGATTGCTTCGATAGGCTGGTCGGTTTGGAATTGTAGCACCAGGCATGAAACCAATTTGATGTTCAATTCCTCGAATAAGAGGTAAGCCATGTAGAATCTCCTCGGGAAAGATATCATCAAACTCTTGCAAAAGAGAAACAATAGAACTAGGCAAAGATGAGTTAAATTGGTTAGTGTTTAACACCTTTTTGTACAAAAGTACAATCATTACCTTATTTAAAACCATCACTCTTTTTATTTCACTCACCCTTGCATAGAAATTTGTTTTTCTCTCAATGGCCGAATCAGCTCTCTTATTTACACTCTCAATTTTTTCAGCCTCTCTCATTTTCTCTTTTTGATTTTCATTCGTTCTCTTTTTATCACTTTCTTTCATTTGCTTACTCTCTTTTTGTAACCTCACTTGATCTTCATAAACCTGCTTTGGTGTCAAAGGAACTAGAGTAATTGTCTTTTGATTGCTTACAAACGAATATTTGTTGCCATCATGCTTAACACGCCGATCGAATTTCCATGGTCGGCCTAGTAACAAGTGTCCAGCTTGCATCGGAACTAAATATCAGAAAACTTCATCTTCATATTTTCCAATCCGAAAGGAAACTAACACCTGCGTGTTCACCCTCACTTCACCACTATCATTGAGCCATTGCAACTTGTAAGGCCGAGGATGTTTAATTGTTGGCAGCCCTAATTTTTCAACCATTATAGTGCTAGCAACGTTAGTACAACTACCTCCATCAATAATCACACTACATACCTTGTTTTGCATGTGGCATCTAGTATGAAAGATGTTTTCTCACTGCACTACGTCATCTTCTTTGATTTGCACACTTGGAGCTCTCCTTACAACCAACAATTCTCCTTGGGCAGCTTATTCCTCATCACCCGCATCCTCCAATGGTGGCATAGATTCGATATCTTCTTCCCCCTCAGTTTCAATTTCACCATTATCTTGCAATACCATAACTCTTTTGTTCGGACATTGGCTTGCTATGTGACCCCTGCCTTGGTATTTAAAACACTTAATATCACGATTTCTAGTGGTGGAAGAATCAGTTTTACCTCGTTTTCCATGGCTGGTACTTTCTTGCTTTTGCTCGGTTTTGGGCTTGGCCATGGCCTACTTCTCCTCTTTCTTCTCAAAATTCAGCCTCCAAGATGAACCCGAGTTAGGGTTTTTCTGTGTATTGTTGCCCCTCCTCTTGAGTTGGTTTTCAATTTTGACAGTCATGTGCACCATATCTTCCAACTCCACATAATGATGCAACTCCATCGAATTAGCAATTTCTCGGTTCAAACCAGCCAAGAACCTAGCCATAGTAGCCTTTCGGTCTTTCTCTACATTTGCTCAGATCATAGCTACTTCCATCTCTTTATAATAATCCTCCACGCTCCGACAACCTTGTGTAAGACTCTGCAATTTTTGGTACAACTCACGGTAATAATGGCTTGGAACAAACCGTTTCCTTATCATGGTTTTCATCTCCTCCCAGGTCTCTATTGGACGTTCTCTATTTCTCCTCCTGTTTAACACTAGTTGATCCCACCAAACAATCGCATAGTTAAAAAATTCAATGGCCGCAAGTTTAACCTTTTTAAGCTCGGAATAATTATGATAATCAAATACTAATTCTATCTTCTTCTCCCACTCAAGGTAAGCTTCAGGATCGTTTTTACCCTGAAACAATGGAATCCTCATCTTAATACTACCCAAGTTATTGTCTTCTTGATTCCTAGCTTCTCTACCTCGACCACCAAATCTCCTATGGCTAACAACCGATTCCTGATCATCTTCTTCATCAAATCCATTCCCATAATACTCTTCATCTTCAATTCTCTCTCCCCTAGGTTGAACTCTCTCCCTCCTACGCATATTAGGAGCGTTTTGTTGCTGCCCCACACGTGCATTTTCTACCCGATCTATCCGCTCATGAACCTGTTCCATCTCTGTTCTTAATACTCTCCTCACCTCACCCATTAAAGCCTCCATGAGCAACTTCGGATCACCCTCTCCCAACGTATCTCCAGAATTATTTTTGTTCTTGTTATTTGGTATGTTTGTTGCAAAAACAAAGTTAGAAAAAAAAGGACAAGAAGACCTCACATATTCCCTCACATGTTTCACTCAAAGAATGAGTCACTCAATTTCACTCATGTTTTTACACAAAATTAGATTGGCTTTTACCCTCTTATGTGCTCACCACTCTTTCCTTTTTCCACTCGTAATAATCCTCTATAGGTTCTTATCAAACTAACCAAACAAGTATCAAAGTTTCTAGCAACAATTCACCAATAACTCACAAAGAAATCCGGATTTAAAGGCTAGAATACAAGGAAAACAAAGATGAGAAATTGAAACAAGAATTGAAAGGATTGAATTTAAATATCACACACTTTTTTTTCATGTTTTTTTTTCTAAACTGGAAATTTGTTCTTTTTTTTTTTGAATTTCCACTTTTTTTTCAAGTTTTTTTTTAATGAATCAAAGCAAAAGATAAGCAAACCTGCAACTAGAAGGCTCTGATACCAACTGATATTATCCACACCAAGAACTAAGAAATTGATGGATCAAGAAGACTTCCAAGATCGTCTAGAAGTAGATTTATGTGAGACCGCGACCCGTTGCTTATATTGAAGCAAGAACCTTGGTATAATGAAGACGCCACAATCAATTATGGAAGGATTGATTGATAAGTCGAAGATGAAAGCCACAGAGACTCCGATAAGTTCAGAAGTTCTAAAAGAACCAAAGAGAATTTTCTCTCACAAAGCATGAATCAAATCTAAATTTCTTATTCCAAAATGCCAATAGCTATTTAAATACATGAGAATTCGTAACCAATTAGAAAAAAGAAACTAAGGAATTTGTAACCAATTAGAAAAAAAGGAAACTAAGGAATAGGTTTCACATTAGAATTTTGGTAACCTAAAATCCAAATAAGGAAAGTACCTAACTTGGCATGCAAGCCTTACAATTCAGCAATTAAATTAATAAGAAAACAATTAAGAAAATGTAATAAGAAAAATTGCAGCCGGTAATTTTCCTTGATGAGCAAACCAAAACGAGTAAGTCTTCAATTTTGGGAAACTAAGATTTTAATTCACAATCTTGAGTTGCTAGATTATTCCAAAGCTTGAATTATGGAAACCTATCCTTGTAGATCACGTATAGCATCATCATTGGGCCCCCAAAGATGGTTCTTAGCCCAAATGTGTTGAATCAGCCCATTAAGAGTTTCCTTGAATCTTTTAACTCGAGCCCTTGTAACTGGACCAATTTGAAGTTGAATAGGATCCGCCTCCCATTTGTTAGCTGTGTCCTCATCATAGGAGAAATCCAATCTTTGATGGCCTTCAACAGGGTGTTGTTAATAGTCGGCCTGTCTGGAAAAGCTTGGAGATGGAATGTTTCCTCTAAACCCTAAGTGTTCAAACACATGCAAAAGATGTCTCCTGGAGCATGATGACTCTCCCATGTTTAAGTCAATAGGTGTTTTCAAAGGAGAGTAGAAAGGAGAATTATGTCGAGGTGAGTGGATATTTGGGAGGATTTTTGTTCCTCGTATGTTTTCTCATTGTGCTTGGAGTTTTCTTTGGTTTTACCTCTTATTGTATGTTTCTCTTTCATTTATCTTCCTCCTTGGTCTTGAAGATGGGAGCTTCTTTATATAGACACTGGTGAGTTCCTTGTCTAGCTCTCCGAAGTGAGACGCTGTTGCGATGTGACTTATGAGCCTCGAGCCTGACCGGGAAATGGTCTTTGTCCGTAAAAGATGGCTTCTGCTTGAGTTATCACATCAAGGCGCTCAAAATTGCGGTAGTGTGCTGATTACGCCCAAAGTATAACACGGTTATTGTAGTACGGCTTTGGGGTGTCGATTCCACAGGGAAACAAGTTAAGTACAAAGGAAAATGTGTGAACCTTAAAACGAACGATAAAAGTTAAACTCAAGATTTTTGAGCTTTGATGGTGAAATAATGTAAAGGAAAATTGCGTAAATATAAATGAAATATAAATGAGAAATAACAAGGTTCCGGGAATCCTCCTTAGGTTTGTTCCCTATTTCCACTCTTGATTCAATTGATTTTATCTCGATTGCAAGTTTCAACTCCCAAACAAGCAATCAGAATATATTCAATCAAGCACATTTACAACTCTTATATAATTGCTACGAATTAATCATTGATTTCGGTTCATGCACACATGACCGATCTTAAAGATTATCAAGAAACGACAATATATCTTAAAAGACAATATCGCAGTAATGGACAATCAATAAGATAAATCTACCGGAATCAATCACATCCAAGCAACCTCAATGGAGGAGAATGATGCAATCATCGGATTAAGAGAGTCTAAAAGAAGAAGAATAAAAAGTACATCTATCACATGAACTCAAATCTTCTTACTTAATCAATGAATAATTCATAAACAATATTTAACAATAAATCCGTACAACTGAATCAAGAACAGGAAATAAAGAACAAGAAATCCCTAAAGATTCATCCCTTTCCCTTGTAAAATGATTAGTTGGCCATGGAAATCAAGGTGGAAGAACAATAAGGATGCTCTCCCCTTGATTTGGCCATGGAGTTTAAGGTGGATGAACAATATGGATGTTCTCCCCTTGATTTGTAACCAAAGAAAACTTAGAAATAAAATGGAAGAATGCTGGATTTGGATCCCTTGAATCCTCTCTTTTTTCTCTCATCCTTACTTTCTCTCTTCAATGCCCAGCTGCACACTCCATAAAGATATATTTATAGAGCATGAGGGGGGTGTTTTGGTCTTGGAGAATGTCATTTGCTCACCCTAATCCGGTCAAGAGGCGAGTGGGCCGTGCTGTGCGCCTGGGCCTGTTGTGCATCTGGGCCTGCTGTGCTGACCTAAACTGTTTCCACTAAAACTGCCATAACTTTATCTAGAAAAATCCTTTTTACGAACCGTAAAATTCCTCAGAAAATAGACTTCCAGATCTTTCTAAGCATATATGGCTCATCATCTGGTTATTCCTACATCAATACATTTTAATCTGCAAAGATGATTGATCTGTGCGGGAAATTTTGGCAATTCAGTGAAACTCCTTTAGCTTGTATGCAGAAGTGCACACACTAGTGTGCCTACCCTTAACTTGCTCCAAAGTGATGCACACACTTGTGTGCAGTCTTTTAGCTTACTGTAATTTATTACTCCAGCCTTGGTTTAGACTTTAACCATCTTTGAATCATGTTTGGACATGTCTAAACCTTGGACAAAAACGAGCACCGACACCCAAGATCTTTTGGTGCTTTAAACATGGATCGCTTTATTATATTTTTTGTACTCAAAGCACCTGAAAATGCATCGAATTAAGTCAATGATTTATGAATATCACTTTAGAGTTATCAACATGTAAAAGTGTGATTATGACTGAGATCAACCCTAAAATGTTAACAATTAAGTATTGTTTAGATGCATTTTATGACTCTCATCACAACACCCAACTAGCTTATTGCTAGTCCCTAGCAATTCAAGCGAAAGGCATGAAATGAATTCTTTATTTAAAAATCAAAGTAAAATACAGCAATGCTGGCGTTAACCAAGAGTGATTCAAAAATCTATCTCAAAAATCATGCATAACATACAGCACATAGAATCATTAAATATCACTCAGGTCCAAGAATAATCCAAATGTCAACCTTAAAATCGTTATCGACTCTTACTATCCATCTTACCACAATACATTAGTCCGAATACCCGAATGATTTTATGCACAACATAGCATGAATAGAAGTCTTAGCCTCTAAAAACATATTAATTTGCGTGACATCAATCACAAATCAAGCTCCATATGCTCACTTTTCAAATCACTCTCCACTATGTAGAAAAATCACACTTCATCGGATCAATAGGTCTTTAATAAGCTTGCAACGTTAGGCTAGGGTAGAGGTCAAGAAAGAATGGGAAAGTTTAAACAAATAAAAGAACTAAGTCTCTTAATTTAAACACAACCACTTTAAGCACAAGATAACCTTACTTCAACACCCAACTCTTTCAACCATTTTTCGAGCATTTCTCGCAATAAATCACCTTTTTTTTTTCTTCTTTCTTTGCCATAATTCATTTTTTCTCTTTTTATTTATTTATTTTGGCATAAGACCATTCACCTTCTCTTTCATTCTTTTCTTTTCTTTTCTTTTCCATAACCCTCAACTTATCTCTTTTAATGTACTTGGATTATGATAGCAATATTTTCTCATATTTCTACCCTTACTCCTTTTAAGTGCTTCTCACAACATGTGTATAACTAAGTTCTTTTAAAAGAGAGGTAAGGATAAAATATTTTTAGGCTCATAAAGGTAAGTAAATGGTTTATCGAAAGAAACAAGGCTTAATTTTTCTTTTCAAGAAAAATGCTCAAATAGGTGACTAGCAATAAATATAACAAGGGTAAGTTTAAAAAGGCTCAAACGGTCCAAAAATGGCCTATATCATATCCTAAGTAATGTGCATTCTATGATTTTCGCCTCAAGTGATTATCAAATAAGTTCTAGAGCTTGTAGAGACCGCAAAAGTATTCACAAAACAACTGCGCATAAAACTTCTCCAAATGCTTTAGACTAATCATGCAATCTTATCACAAACCAGAGTCTCAAACCAAAGAAAAATTGACACTTAATTTATTCTCAAAGCGAAGCAAGATTTAACTTCTTCTAAATTCTATATGCTATCTCGATTAAGCTCATATCATTGACATGTGAATTAACTTCAAGGCTAACACAAAGCATGCTAAAAACAAACAAACATTTTTTTTTTATCCTAACAACGAAAAGAAAGAAAGTGACACCAAGTAGTTCAATGAAAAAAGGAAAAGAAATGTGTTTCCTCCACCCCCAACCTAAACATTGCATTGACCTCAATGTAAAAGAAAAAGGAAAGAAAACTCCCTGTGTGGCCAAAAATGCACAGAAGCTTAAAATTGCGCACCACCAATTGAACTGCATACCGTTCTTTTCGCTGAAATCAACTAGAAACTAAAAATTAAAATAGACTTAACACAACCAAAATTCTAAGTTAATAAAGACTTAACAACAAAATATTAATAATTTTTTTTTTGAAATTTGAACTAAACTAAAAACTAACAATTAAGATTGAATGAAAACTAACTAAAAACAGAACAAAAATAAAAAGGAATAACGTACCTTTGTTGTGTGGTCAAGGTGAATAGATCGGATCCATAAGTGGAATGTCTTCCATCTCCGGATCATGTCTATCAATTAAGATCTTAAGTCGTTGACCGTTTACTTTAAAGATCCGACCATCTCTAGTATCCTCAATTTCTACCGCCCCATTTTCAAAAACATTTTTTACTATAAAAGGGCCAGTCCATCTTGACCGAAGTTTTTCAAGATGCTTATGAAGTCTAGAGTCGTATAAGAATACCCGATCATTGGGTTTAAATGTTTTCCTCAAAATGTTTTTGTCATGGAATACTTTCATCTTAGCCTTATAGATTCTAGAATTTTCATAAGCATCGTTTCTTAATTCTTCTAACTCGGTCAGCTGATATTTTCGAAGTTTACCTGCTTCACCTATGTTAAAATTAAAAGACTTGATGGCCCAATAAGCTCGATGCTCGAGCTCCACGGTTAAGTGGCAAGGCTTTCCAAAAACAAGCTGCTAGGGCGACATACCTAAGGGAGTTTTAAAGGCTGTACGGTAAGCCCAAAGCGCATCAGTTAGTCTCAAAGACCAATCTTTGCGATCGGGGTTAAACGTTTTTTCTAAAATTTGTTTAATCTCCTTATTAGCAAGCTTTACTTGTCCACTAGTCTGAGGATGATAGGCAGTAGAGATTTTATGTAATACTCCAAATTTTTTCATTAAAGCTTCAAAGGAACGGTTGCAAAAATGTGTACCTCGATCACTAATTATAGCACATGGTGTACCAAATCGAGATAACACCTTTTCTTTAAGGAATTTAATCACCGTTCCATTATCATTGTTTCAACAAGCTGCTGCCTCTGCCCACTTGGATACATAATCTATTGCTACAATGATATACTGGTACTCGAAGGAATGAGGGAAGGGTCCCATGAAATCGATGCCCCAACAATCAAAGATTCCAATCACTAAAATAGGGTTCAGGGGCATCATATTTCGGCGAGACACAGCTCCTAACTTTTGACATCTTTCACAAGAGCGACAATAGGTGTTTGTATCTTTAAACAAAGTAGGCCAATAAAATCCACACTGCAGAATTTTTGCAGCGGTTTTTTTCATCGAAAAGTGGCCTCCACAAGCTTGGGAGTGACAAAATTCTAAGACACTCGAAATCTCTTTATTAGGGATGCAACGCCTTAGAATTTGGTCAGGGCAGTACTTGAAAAGATAGGGGTCATCCCAATAAAAATTACGTACCTCATATAAGAATTTCCTCTTGTCTTGAGCTCTCAAATCCATAGGTATCTCACCTGTAGCCAAATAATTTACGATGTGAGCAAACCAAGGTAGAGAAGTAATGGAGGGTAATTGCTCATCGGGAAAATCATCTTTGATTGGCATGTCATCACAAGTGTCGTCAAAAGTGAGTCTGGATAAATGGTCAGCTACTACGTTCTCCACTCATTTTTTATCCTTGATGGTGATATCAAATTCTTACAAGATGAGGATCCATCGGATTAGTCGTGCCTTAGCATCCTTCTTCGTAAGAAGATACTTGAGGGCTGCATGATCTGTAAAAATAAGGATAGGAGAACCAATTAGATGAGCACGAAATTTATCTAAAGCAAATACTACAGCTAGCAACTCTTTTTCAGTTTTAGAGTAATTCATTTGAGCACTATTTAAAGTCTTACTAGCATAGTAAATGACAAAAGGTTTACCTTCCCTTCGCTGTCCAAGAACAGCACCTACAGCGTAGTCACTAGCATCGCACATGATTTCAAAAGGTAAAGTTTGATCTGGCGACTGCATTATAGGTGCAGAAGTAAGCTTGCCAATCAACGTTTTAAAGGCCTCTTGACAAGCTTGACTCCACTCAAATGGGGTATCTTTAACTAGGAGGGCGCATAGCGGTTTAGATATTTTTGAAAAATTTTGTATGAACCTCCTATAAAAACCAGCATGACCAAGGAAAGATCTCACATCCTTTATCGTCTTAGGGGCAGGCAACTTAGAGATTAACTCAATCTTAGATTGATCAACCTCTATTCCTTTAGAAGAGACAATATGCCCTAAGACAATACCGGATGGTACCATGAAATGGCACTTTTCCCAATTTAAAACCAATTCTTTTTCCTCACAGCGAATTAATACTCTTTCTAAATTCATTAAGTATGTTTCAAATGAAGATCCAAAAACAGTTAGGTCATCCATAAAAACCTCAATGCAATTTTCAACCATGTCACTAAAAATGCTCATCATGCAGCGTTGAAAAGTAGCAGTGACGTTATATAATCCGAATGGCATTCTACGAAAAGCATAGGTGCCAAAGGGACAAGTAAAGGTGGTCTTTTCTTGGTGGTAGCATTTAATTTTCTGTAATCAATGCACACACGCCACCCGTTCACAAGTTTGGTAGGGACTAACTCTCCGAGGTCATTTTTTATCACAGTGACTCCGGACTTTTTCGGGACGACTTGCGTAGGGCTTACCCACTTACTATCAGCTATGGGATATATAATACCCGCATCTAATAGTTTCAACACTTCATTTTTCACTACTTCTTTCATAGTGGGGTCAAGCCTACGTTGAGGGTCTCTACGAGGACTGGTTCCTTCATCCAGATTTATTTTATGGGAGCAGATTATGGGACTAATTCCCTTTAAATCAGCTATGCTCCATCCCAGGGCTGATTTGTGTTCATTTAAAGTTTGAATTAATCTCTTACCTTGGGTCTCAGTTAATTCAGAAGAAATTATAACAGGAAAGGTATCACCTGGACCAAGAAAGGCATGTTTTAGACCCTTAGGTAGTGGCTTCAATTCGACTTTAGGTGCTTCCACACTTGAGAGGACTTGAGTCTTGCTTCTTTCGGGCAGCTCCTCAAACCTTGGTTGCCACGCCCGATTTCCATAATCCTGAGATTTGTCAAAAACAACACATATATCAATTATATCAGTTTTATCATCAAATCTATCTCAGAATTAATAAGAAAATTTTCAAGAGGGTCATAATCATTAGTTAAGAAAACTCCTTTATTGACAAGTGACTCGATCACGTAAAGTTGGTGGTTTTCGTCCTCATCTTCGGGCTATTTTGCAACATTGAAAATATTTACTTCAAGGGTCATGTTGCCAAAGGACAACTTCATGAGACCATTTTTACAATTTATTAGAGCATTCGCAGTAGCAAGAAAAGGTCTACCCAAAATCAAAGGGATTTTAGAGTTAGTGTCTACAGCAGAAGTAGTATCAAGAATTAAGAAATCAACAGGATAATAAAATTTATCAATTTGAATCAAAACATCCTCAACCACACCTCGGGGTACCTTGACTGAGCGATCAGCCAATTGTAATACCACGCCGGTTGGTTTGATTTCTCCTAACCCCAGCTGTAAGTAAATGGAAAATGGCATCAGGTTTACACTAGCTCCCAGATCTAATAAGGCTTGTCCAACCTCATGATTTCTAATGCTGCAAGCAATGGTAGGACAGCCCGGATCTTTATATTTCAGGGGAATTCTTTGCTCAATTAGTGCGCTAACTTGCTCAGTTAGGAAAGTTGTTTTCTTGACATGATGCTTCCTCTTAATTGTGCATAAATCTTTGAGAACTTTTGCATAGGTGGGGACTTGTTTAATCACATGCAAAAGGGGAAAATTAAGTTTCACTTGCCTTAAGATCTCAAGGATTTCATCATTCATTTCCAGATTTTTCTTGTTGGATTTTAAAGCTTGGGGGAATGGGGCCTTAACAGGACTTTGGGTCACTTCAGGGTCTTTAGGCAACTTGGTCTCACTACTGGTTTGACCCTTCACATTCTCGGGTTTATTCTCTGGTGGAATGTGTAGTGACTTACCTCTTCGGGTTACAATGGCATTTACATTTTTCACATTTTCTTGTGCCATATGTTGACCGTGAGGTATGGACTGAGCTTGGGCAGGGAACTTACCTCGCTCAGTCACACTCAAGGAGCTCATCAATTTAGACACTTGGCTCCTTATTTCTTTGTTTTCCTCAACCAACTGTGTAATTAATGCCTCACACTTTTGGTTTGTCTTGCCTTGTGCTTCTATAAAAGTATGTAAAGAGTCTTCTAAAGAGTTCCTAGAAGATGAAGGTGCATGATAAGGTGCTGGGTACGATCTAGGGGGCTGCACATGCTGCTGATTTTCAGATTTCCAACTGAAGTTGGGGTGATTTCGCCACTCTGGATTATAAGTGTTAGAGAAGGGTGCTGAGGGCTTCTTGTACATGCCCAAGGTATTGCATTGTTCCTCGTACAGCCCTCTCATGTCAACAAAAGTGGGACAATCTTGGGCGGGATGATCAGCCCCGCCACACACAAAACATAATTCTAAAGGTTCGGCCTGATTAACCATGTGTGTTGGTTTTTTCGTTTTTAATGCCTCCAACTCCCTAGTAAGCATTTCGACCTTGGCCTTGAGGTTATCCTCTTCCCTAAGATGGTAGATTCCTCCACCACTAGGTCATGACCTATTTGTGCTCTCAATAGCACTAGGTCCAGTCCATGTGTGAGCTTTCTCAACAAGCTCATTGAGGTACTCAATAGCCTCATCAGGGTCTTTTTGCAGAAACTCTCCATTACACATCATCTCGACAAATTGGCGTTCTCTATAGGTAAGACCCTCATAGAAATAGCTCACTAAATGCCAATTTTCGTACCCATGATGTGGACACATACTTAACAGCTTTTTAAATTTCTCCTAAGACTGATACAAAGTCTTGTTTTCCTTTTGTGCAAAGGTGGAGATTTGTCTTTTCAAAGCGTTAGTCTTATGTTGAGGGAAGTACTTGTTAAAAAAGACTTGGGTCATCTCATTCCATGACCCAATTGATCGTGGTCTCAGCGAGTATAACCAACTCTTAACTTTATCCTTTAAGGAGAAAGGAAAAAACTTGAGTCTCACGATATCATCAGTTGCATCGTGACTGTGGAAAGTCGCAACTACTTCCTCAAATTCTCTAATGTGCACATAGGGGTTCTCGTTTTCCATGCCATGAAAAGTAGGGAGAAGTTGTATCATCCCTGTTTTAAAATCTTGATGACAGGTATTTGCTGAAAACATAATGCACGATGGTGTGGCTGTCCGACTAGGATGTAGGTAATCTTTAAGTGTCCTAGTGCTATTCTCATTAGGATTTTCAGCCATGTTAACAAAATCCTCTAGATTCTCTGATGGGGGTACACTATGGTTTGATCTGGGCGAGGTTTCACCAATGGAGGTGGAAGGAGAGGGTAACTCTAATTCGGGTCCTCTAATGAATCTACCTCGCGAATCTCTCGGTCTAAGCATGCACCAATTAATTTAGAGGGGGAATAAATAAATAAAACAATATAATAAACAAATAAATAAAATAGAATAATAAACAAATAAATAAAACAGAATAATAAACAGATAAATAAAATAGAATGATAAACAGATAAATAAAATAGAATGATAAACAGATAAATAAAAACAAAATAATAAACAAACAAATAAAAATAGAATAATAAACAGATAAATAAAACAGAATAATAAACAGATAAATAAAAACAGAATAAAATAATAAACAGATAAATAAAAACAGAATAATAAACAGATAAATAAAACAGAATAATAAAAGAAAATTAGAAAATCAAAACAAAAGTAAAGAAATGATATTACCGTATTTACAAACTGCTGAAAAGAAAAATATTACGATTTTTTTTTTTTTACCGTCACACTCAAAGTTGACAAGTTTCCTTATACTTAAGCGCGTTTCCCCGGCAACGGCGCCAAAATTTGATTACGCCCAAAGTATAACACGGTTATTGTAGTACGACTTTGGGGTGTCGATTCCACAGGGAAACAAGTTAAGTACAAAGGAAAATGTGTGAACCTTAAAACGAACGATAAAAGTTAAACTCAAGATTTTTGAGCTTTGATGGTGAAATAATGTAAAGGAAAATTGCGTAAATGTAAATGAAATATAAATGAGAAATAACAAGGTTCCGGGAATCCTCCTTAGATTTGTTCCCTATTTCCACTCTTGATTCAATTGATTTTATCTCAATTGCAAGTTTCAACTCCCAAACAAGCAATCGGAATATATTCAATCAAGCACATTTACAACTCTTATATAATTGCTACGAATTAATCATTGATTTCGGTTCATGCACACATGACCGATCTTAAAGATTATCAAGAAACGACAATATATCTTAAAAGACAATATCGCAGTAATGGACAATCAATAAGATAAATCTACCAGAATCAATCACATCCAAGCAACCTCAATGGAGGAGAATGATGCAATCACCGGATTAAGAGAGTCTAAAAGAAGAAGAATAAAATGTACATCTATCACATGAACTCAAATCTTCTTACTTAATCAATGAATAATTCATAAACAATATTTAACAATAAATCCGTACAACTGAATCAAGAACAGGAAATAAAGAACAAGAAATCCCTAAAGATTCATCCCTTTCCCTTGTAAAATGATTAGTTGGCCATGGAAATCAAGGTGGAAGAACAATAAGGATGCTCTCCCCTTGATTTGGCCATGGAGTTTAAGGTGGATGAACAATATGGATGTTCTCCCCTTGATTTGTAACCAAAGAAAACTTAGAAATAAAATGGAAGAATGCTGGATTTGGATCCCTTGAATCCTCTCTTTTTTCTCTCTTCCTTGCTTTCTCTCTTTAATGCCCAGCTGCACACTCCATAAAGATATATTTATAGAGCATGAGGGGGGTGTTTTGGTCTTGGAGAATGTCATTTGCTCGCCCTAATCCGGTCAAGAGGCGAGTGGGCCGTGCTGTGCGCCTGGGCCTGCTGTGCGTCTGGGCCTGCTGTGCTGGCCTGAACTGTTTCCACTAAAACTGCCATAACTTTCTCTAGAAAAATCCTTTTTACGAACCGTAAAATTATCTAGAAAATAGACTTCCGGATCTTTCTAAGAATATATGGATCATCATCTGGTTCTTCCTACATCAATACAGTTTAATCTGCAAAGATGGTTGATCTGTGTGGGAAATTTTGGCAATTCAGTGAAACTCCTTTAGCTTGTATGCAGAAGTGCACACACTAGTGTGCCTACCCTTAACTTGCTCTAAAGTGATGCACACACTTGTGTGCAGTCTTTTAGCTTACTGTACTTTATTATTACAGCCTTGGTTTAGACTTTAACCATCTTTGAATCATGTTTGGACATGTCTAAACCTTGGACAAAAACGAGCACCGACACCCAAGATCTTTTGGTGCTTTAAACATGGATCACTTTATTATCTTTTTTGTACTCAAAGCACCTAAAAATGCATCGAATTAAGTCAGTGATTTATGAATATCACTTTAGAGTTATCAACATGTAAAAGTGTAATTATGACTGAGATCAACCCTAAAATGTTAACAATTAAGTATTGTTTAGATGCATTTTATGACTCTCATCATGTGCACATTAAGGTCACTTCACTGCCCAAGGGTGGTTAGATACATGTTCGACTCTCATTGGGTCGTATTATTTTCCTCACATCTTATGCTCCCACTCGCCGAGGGATCCGAGGAGATTACTCGAGGAGTAATTTTCCTTTATTGTGTGTATGAAATTAAGGTTGGGACCACGGCTTGGAGCTCTGTTCTATAATGTAACGCACATCTCACACTTCAACTCTTCAATGGCGAGGACTATATGGCTTGAGCCTTAGTTCTCACGTGATAGGAGTTGAACGATTGACGTTTGTCTGAGCCGAGGTGGATTTTATTGGTCTTCAAAGGTCTTTTCTTCCACGTAATCCTTGAAGGCTTGAGCCTTAGTTCTCGTGTGATAGGAGTTGAGTGATTGACGCTTGTTTGAGTCGAGGTGGATTTTATAGGTCTTCAAAGGTCTTTTCTTCCACATAGTCCTTGAATAAAGTACTTCACATTCACATCATACAATCTATACCATTCCTCAAAAAGTACCTTTTAATCTGATCATGTTTTATATTTTCCTTCATCTGCTTAGTAAAAACCTATTTTTTTAATTCTTCTTAATAACCCCTTGATTTGTCTAAAATCTTCCATTCACTTTACCTTAAGTTCCATCAAATCACAACATTTAGTAACTCTAATCTCTTTAACTATCTTCTTTATTAGACATCTCTTCCAACACTATCCTTCTTAAGATACTCCAAGGTTCATTAGTTCTTAAGTTAATAACTTTCATCTTTCAATCTTTCCCTTCTATTATGTGATTAACAATCATCAAATCCTTATAATTAACAGTAGGTGAGGGTTATAACTTTTTTCTAAATCTCTATATTCTCATTAACTACTCATACCACAATCCCTTATCCAGTAATCTTTCGGCATTGTATTCCATACCTATTTCTCTTTCACCATAATTACTCTAATACTCTTATATCTCATTGAACTTTTGATTTCTTGTAGTACATTTCTTAACACCTTTGTTTGCATAGTAATCTCCTTTGTGATGCATATACATCATACTTTTACTAGTCACCATCCATCTATTATTCCAACCTCATCTAAAACAAGTCCTATACCAACTTTTAGCTTTTTTAGTTGCTTCCAATATCTTCGTTCATCATCACTTAATTTTCACTAGATACCAAAAGTATTTTTCAATTTAAATCTCCTAATAAAACAAAACTTTCTAGTTCACTCAACTAGCACCAACCATTTAATTTATCATTCTTTATTTTATCATTTAGGTCCACCAACTTCTTGCATCTAACTTCACTTAACACCTAAGGTCAAATCAAAATTCGCTATATCTTTATCCTTCACGAATTCATGGTGATTTCTAATTTCTAACATACTAGCTTGCACAAATACAGATGAACATAATGTGTTTTTAAGAATAATAATTTTCTATGTAAAATGATTTTTAATGTAAATTATCAATTAAACACAAAGAAAATTTTATTTTATATGAAATCATTTTTCACCAATTGGTAAAACAAAAAATCTAGTACAAAATAATACATAGTTAATTAATGAGTCACTTTTTAATCACATAATCAATGAGTTTATGGTGTACTAATCATTTTAAAAAATTAATTGAACCGATTCGAATTATCTGAATCAAACGAAATAGTTAATCCATTTAATGATTCAATTTTAGTTTTGTGAATGATGTGGTCGTAAAGCGGATTCGCATTGATTAATAAAAATTCACACCAATTTAATCAATTAAAAAATTCATAATGAGGAATTAAATCTCAAAATCTAGAAAAAAAAACATAAATATGTAAGTTTAGTGGTTTTATCAAATGAATCGACCAAAATTAATTCAATCTCGATGATAGTTACAATTTTAAAGTTTGGGTTGAAACAGTTAAGATATTTTTCTACCAAAAATTTAAAAAATTTCGGTTAAATTTTTGGTTTGAACGCCCTTAAATAAAGCAATAAGATATCTGGTTAGGAGTAGAAAAGTAATTTTTTCATCTTAAAGACAAAAAAAAAAAAAAAAAATCTATTAAAATCACGGTCCAAACAATAGTCAAAACCTTAAATAATATTCTCACCTCTGACATTAGTATTCTAAACCAGTGAGATTAGAATTATAACCTTTCTAAATCGCTGCAACTGCCTTAATACTAAAATCCTATTATAATAAGAATTAGGATTTTAGTGTAGTGTATAAAAGGAGGGAAGAGAGAATACAAATCCCAAATATTCTGTTTTTCTCTTTTTTCGTTGCTTCCCTTCTCAGATACTTCTATCTCTTGTTCAAGGTATGATCTCTTGCCATTTGAAATAATCTCGTAATTAGTTCGTTTTTCTCGAGCGATTATAGGGTTTTATACCAAAAACGCAAATAATTTTTTGAATTTGGTTAATCTGTTTGTGTATTATCTTATTCGCATAAGGAGTCATCGCTGAACCAACAACGTCCGATCATCACCAACAAGCAGCTTGAGGACAGCTGTACCCTCGTCGATTACAACATCCAGAAGGAGTCAACGCTCCACTTGGTGCTTTGACTTCATGGAGGGATGCAGATCTTCGACAAGACCCTCACTGGAAAGACCATAAATCTTGATGTTTTCTGTTTTTCTCCTTTTTCGTTGAAAGTTATACCCAAATTTTTTGGTTTTTTCGAAATAATAATGTAATTAGTTCATTTTTCTTGACTGATTGTAGGGTTTTATACTAGAAACACAAATATTTCTTTTTCGAATTTTGTTAATCTATTGGTGTCTTATCTGATTCGCATATATTCAGAGAAAGGGTAATCAATTTCATCTAACAGAGTATTTGCTATACTTTGTTAAAATTCAGATGCAAATCTTCTTGAAAACCCTAACCGAAAAGACCATCAGTCTGGAGGTCGAGAATTCGGATACAATGGACAACGTGAAAGTGAAGATCCAAGGCAAGGAAGGGATCCCACCGGACCAGCAGCATTTGAGGTAGCTTGATGATAGCTATACCCTCGCTGATTACAACATCCAGGAGGAGTTGTTCTCTGGCTGATTACAAAAAAATTGGACTCTTGCACATGGGTAACAATCAATACCATCATGAGGTTATGTTTGTTCTTTTACAAACTTTTGAAGAACACGAGGATAAGTATATACCGACCAAAACCTCTCCTGTTTTTTGCCCCTAACTCTGAGCTTAATTGAATCTACTTTGGTTGTTGACTTAATGCACTTTGGTAACATAATTCTGACATAAACTTAAAACTGAAATAATGAGATTAAAATATAAAATATACGAGTTATTCATATTCTATCTTGTTGGAATCTGTCGTGTTCCAAGGTTTGCAAACAGTTGAATGTCGGGTGTTTTGTTTTCAAATTGATTGTTTAATTGTTGTTTTTTGTTCTTTGATGATGCTACATGGTGTTGTCTATTTCGATGCTCTTTGGCTCTTTGATTGTGTTGTTCTCTTCTCTTTTGAAGTTTATGTTTTTTTTTGTTTAGCATATTTATGGGATTGGGACGTGTTATGCCTTCTTCAGGCTAATTTTGGATGAATTATTTATGGAACTGATGGTCTGGTGTTTTGCTTTTTACTTGATAGTTTAATTGTTATTGTCTGTTATTTTGTGACTCTACATAGTGTTGCATGTTTGGATGTTGTTTGGCTCTTTGATTGTGCTGTTGTTTTATGCTGTTTTAAGATTTATGTTTTCTTTTTGTTCTGCATGTTTATGGCATTGGGTGGTGTTTCTACTTTCTTAAGGTTAATTATGGAGGTGTTATTTATGGGTCTGATGTTTTATTTTCATACCATTTAGGGAATTACTTATGATGTGAAAGCAAATTTTTAAGAACAAATATCTGTTTGCTATTTGCTTTTCCTTGTCATTAATTGTTGGTTAAAATTAACCTTTCATTGAAAAATGAAGAATCAACATTTAGTTAAAAAGAAGACTATGGTTGATTGTCAAAATATATCCTTCCGATTTGGTATTAGACTTGTGAAGTGCGAAATATAAAGATGATTTATTTAGCGTGATTTTAAACAAAAAAAGTTACTTTGTTTTGTTGAAGTCAATGGAGAACATGCAAGTACTGTTGGATCATAAACTTGATCCATTATGGGAGTCCAAAACCAAACTCAATCAAATTGGAGTCCAAGTCCATAATCAAGGTCCAAAACTACAAGCATTCTATCTAGAATTTTTTGGTGTGGTAGTTGAGCATGTGAATCATTTGGTAACCTAAAATATTATTAGAACCACCAAGAAAAATGAGGTGTATGGTTGTTGTAATTTTGGATTAGTTTATTTGTGTGGTGTAGGATTGCTCTTAAGTAGTATAAATACCCCTCCCCATTTTGGTTTAATCATCAAGAAGAAGCAAGAGCTTCTAAGTGAGTGAAGAAGCAAAGTCTTCTAAGAGTGAGTTCTAGTATCTTCTTTCTTTTGAGTGAGAGTGCTCTTGTAATATCTCTTTGAGTTTGAATAAGAGTTGTTTGTGTGAGTGTTTTATTTCCAACAAGTACAACCTTGATGCAAAACAGGTAAGTCTTAACCTATATCTTAACTCTTTTTTTTTTTCTCTCTATGCTTGATGGGTTTTGAATAATTTGTTTCTGAATGCTTGCTAAGAGAAATTGAGAGAGAAAATGATTGAAAAGGGGAACTGAATTTTATGAAATATTGTTCCATATTTCAAATCTAAAATCCATTTGACAATTTAAATGTATAACCAACTCACCCACTCTCCATTCTCCCACTCACGGTTTTAACTTCCTTTCTTTCACTATCTTCCTCACATATAAAATTGAAAACTCCCCTATTATGAGCAGTTAACACCTCTCTATCCAAAATAATTATATGTTCCCTTATACTCCATCTCTCTTTCTCTTCCTCTCGAATCAACAAACGCTATCGTATTCTGGTAAGAGCCTAAAAGGATAATAGATTTGCAATCCACCCAACATTGCATCCATCTTCACATCGAGGAGAAGATGCTGAAACCCTACTTTGGTTAACTGGTATTTATTATTTCAGTTCAAATTAGATTTGTGGTGTATTCAATGATTTTAATTTCTGAATTACTGCTATTGCAATTTCCGTTTGCTTATCATTTTTACATATTTATTGATCCTTTTTGTTGTTCTTCCAAATATATTGTGGGTATTATTCTCCGACGCAAATGTAGATTAAAAGAGATCTTAGACTTATGATTTAGGAGGTTTAGCTTTGAATTTTCTTTTCAGCTTTTATTGTTAAATTGATTTTGAGTTTTATTATGATTTTGTTAGTGAAATCTATTGCATATTAGGGGATCTTCGCGTCTTGCAATATGCAACAGTTATTTGTTCTTAAAAATATATTGATGCACATTAATTCAAACCTTAAAAAGTTGCTTTCACACCATAAGCAATTCCATAAATAGCATGAAAATAAAACATCATACCAATAAATAACACCTACAAAATTAACCTTAAGAAGGCAAAAACACCTCCCAATGCCATAAACATGTTGAACAAAAAAAAAAAAAAAACCTTAAAAAGAGAAAAAAACAATAACACAATCAAAGAGCCAAACAACATCCAAACAGGCAATACCATGTAGAGTCACAAAATAACAGAAAACAACAATTAAACTATCAAGCAAAAAACAAAACACCCAACCATCAGTTCCATAAATAACATATCCAAAATTAGACTGAAGAAGGCATAACACGTCCCAATCCCATAAATATGCAGAACGAAAAAAAAAACATAAAACCTTAAAAGAGAAGAGAACATCACAATCAAAGAGACAAAGAGCATTCAAACAGCCAACACTATGTAGCATCATCAAAGAAAAGAAAACAACAATTAAACAATCAATTAGAAAACAAAACACCCGACAATCAACTGTTTGCAAACCCTGGAACACGTCATATTCCAACAAGACAGAATATGAATAATTCGTTTATTTTTATTTTAATCTCATTATTTCAGTTTTAAGTTTTTGTCAGAATTATGTTACCAAAGTACTTTCAATTAAGCTCAGAATTAGGGGCAAAATACAGAAAGAGGTTTTGGTTGGTATATACTTACCTTTGTGATCCTCAAAAGTTTTTAAAAGAAAAAATATAACCTCATGATGGCGTTGATTGTTACCCATATGCAAGAGTCCATTTTTTTGTAATCAGCGAGGGTATGATCGTCATCAAGCTGCCTATCAGAGAAAAGATTAGACACTGCTGGTCTGATGGGATTCCTTCCTTGTCTTGGATCTTAACTTTCACGTTGTCCATTGTATCCAAATTCTCAACCTCGAGAGTAATAGTCTTTCCAGTTAGGGTTTTCAAGAAGATTTGCATATGAATTTTAAAAAAGCATAACAAATATTCTGTTAGATAAAATTGGTTACCCTTTCTCTGAATCTACGCGAATCAGAGAAGACACCAACAGATTAACCAAATTCAAAAAAAAAAATTTGCATTTCTAGTATAAAATACTACAATCGGTCGAGAAAAAACAAACTAATTACATGATTATTTTGAGAAACCCAAGAAATTTGGGTATAACTTTCAATGAAAAAGGAGAAAAATAGAAAACCTCAAGATTCATGGTCTTTCCAGTGAGGGTCTTGACGAAGATCTACATCCTTCCACGAAGCCAGAGCACTAAGTGGATTGTTGACTCCTTCTGGATGTTGTAATTGGCAAGGGTACGACTGCCCTCAAGCTGCTTATCGATGATGATCAAATGTTGTTGGTCCGGCGATGACTCTTTATGCGAATCAGATAAGACACCAACAGATTAGCCAAATTCAAAAAAAATATTTGCGTTTCTAATATAAAACCCTATAATCGATTAAAAAAAAACGAATTAATTACAAGATTATTTCAAATGGCAAGAGATTATACCGTGAGCGAGAGATAAGAGTATCCGAGAAGGGGAGCAACGAAAAAAGAGAAAAACAGAATATTTGGGATTTGTATTCTCTCTCCCCTCCTTTTATACACTATACTAAAATCCTAATCCTTATAGTAATAGGATTTTAGTGTTAAGGCGGTTGCAATGATTTGTAACGGTTATAATACTAATCTCACTGGTTTAGAATACTAATGTCAGCGGTAAGAATATTATTTAAGGTTTTGACTATTGTTTTGACCATGATTTTCAAAGAAAGTTAATTGTCTTTAAGATGGAAAAATTACTTTTCTGCTCCTAACGAAATATCTTATTGCTTTATTTAAGGGTGTTCAAACCTAAAAATTTAACCAAAATTTTTGTTTGAAAAAAAAAACCTTAAGTCGTTCAACCCAAACTTTAAAATTGTAAGTACCATCAACACTGAATTAATTTCGGTCGATTCATTTGATAAAACTATTAAACTTAAATATTTATGTTTTTTTTTCTTCTAGATTTTGAGATTTAATTCATCATTATGAATTTTTTAATTGATTAAATTGGTGTGAAGTTTTATTAATCGATGCGAAACCACTTTACCAAGCAATCTAAACTACAAAACTAAAATTGAATCGTTAAATGGATTAACTATTTCGTTTGATTAAGATAATTTGAATCCGTTCAATTAATATTTTATAATAATTAGTAAACAATGTACTCGCCTAAACTCATTGATTATGTGATTAAAAAAGTGACTCATTAATTAACTATGTATGCTCTTGTACAAGATTTGTTGTTTTGCCAATTAGTGAAAAATGATTTCATATAAAATAAATTTTTCTTTGCGTTTAATTGATGGTTTACATTAAAAATCATTTTACATCGAAAATTATTATTCTTAAAAATACATTATGTTCATATGTATTTGTGCAAGGTAGTATGTTAGAAATTGGAATCACTATGTGAGAATCTATGAAGGAGACCGATATAGCGAATTTTGATTTAACCTTAGGTGTTAAGTGAAATTCAATGCAAGAAGTTGGTGGATCTAAATAATAGAATAAAGAATGAGAAATTAAATGATTGGTGCTAGTTGAGTGAACTAGAAAGTTTTGTTTTATAAGGAGATTTAAATTGAATAATACTTTTGAAATCTAGTGAAAAGTAAGTGATGATGAACAAAGATATTGGAAGCACTTAAAAAAAGCTAAAAGTTGGTAGATGGGATTGGAATATTAGAAGGATAGCGACTAGTGAAAGTATGATGTATATGCATCGCAAAGGAGATTACTATGCAAACAAATGTGTTAAGAAGATGTACTACAAGAAATCAAAAGTTCAATGAGATATAAAAGTATTAGAGTAATCATGGTGAAAGAGAAATAGGTATGGAATACAATGCCGAAAGATTTCTGGATAAGGGATTATGGTATGAGTAGTTTATGAGAATATAAAGATTTAGACAAAAGTTATAACCTTCACCTATGGTTAATAATAAGGATCGGACGATTGTTAATCACAGAGTAGAAGGGAAATATTGCAAGATGAAAATTATTAACTTAAGAACTAATGAAGCTTGGAGTATCTTAAGAAAGATAGTGTCGGAAGAGATGTCTAATAAAGAAGATAGTTAAAGATATTAGAGTTACTAAATGTTGTGATTTGATGGAACCTAAATGGAAGATTTTAGACAAACCAAGGGGTTAATGAGAAACATTAAAAGAGTTTAAAAAAAAATAGATTTTTACTAAGGTGGTGAAGGAAAATATAAATCATGATCGAGTACTTTTTTAGGAATGGTATAGAACTATAAATTGTATGATGTGAATGTAAAACACTTTATTCGAGGACTTTATTCGGTTTTTGTTGACTGTAGTCGGTAGAGGTAACTCGACTGGAGTCATTATCTCTTTTACCTCGATGGGACTTGAGTACCTTCGATGGCCTCCGCCCTTACTCGGAGGAGACGTTCACATGGATGAAGTTGTAACTTCTGACTGACCTGAGGTGGGATTTTACAACTATAAAAGCCTTCATCCTCAGCTTTGGGGAGAACACAGTTGGTTGCGGCTTGGATTCTTGCTGATCCAGAGTCAAGTTTTTGCGATTGAAACCAAATTTTCTCTCATAACTGGAGTTGTACCTTTAACCGAGTCTATTTTGTTGAAGTGCTTTGATGTTAGTCCCTTTTTCTCCTGAAGATTTTGTCAGTCTAGGCCTAGATTCTATCCTGGCAAAAGCGTGACTGTAGCCGTAGTTTCTCTTTTACTCGAGTGAACTGTGAGGCTCAAGGGTCGTAGTTCTACTTTAGCAGGAACTATATGGTTGGAGTCACTACTCCACCGTGGTGGGAATCGTGGGACATAAACCTTGGTTTCTTCCTAAGATGGATTGGGACTGTTTACAATAGCTTCTCTAGGGTCCGTTCAGTCGAGGTCTTGATTCCTTGTTAGTAGAAGTGTAACTGGAGTCGTAATTCCTCTTTTGCTCGAGTGAATTGTGAGGTTCAAGGCCATAGTTTTACTTTAGCGGAAATTGTACTCCACTGTGGTAGGAATCGTAGACATGAACCTTCAAACCCTTTGTTGTAATTCCTGTTGATTGGAGTAGAACAATAAGGCCTTAGTTCCACGTCAGGAGGAATTGTTGACGATAGTCAACTCTTGAAGAGAAGTGATGCGATTTAAGTTGTAATTCATGTTTGACCAAGGTGGAACTATACGGCCTCAATAGCACCTTCCACATCTAGAGGAATTGTTGACTGTAGTCAGATCCTAAAGAGGAGCGACGGTTGGGCTTTGATAGAGCTATGCAACTTTTTGGGCTTTGAACTTTATAGGAATTGGACTTGGTGTACGTCTCTATCTTTGGGTTTGGGCTCGTTAGGCCCACCAGGAAGGTGTTTTGAATCCATGCATTTGTGACGGATCGTTTGTTCTCGAAGGTGCCTTTACGAGCTGCCACATTTAATGATTGAGCGAACACTTCAACTGCCTAAAACATCTTTTTGTCTACATTAAGGGAGCATTAACCATGTGGTTCGCTTGTCAAAGGCTATTTAAAGGAGCCCTTGCTTCTTACTTTTTCTTTTTTCCTTCATTTTGGTTGTTTTCCATTTCTCATAGCGCCAAGTCTTTTGTACTCCTTAGAGTTCTACGAGAGTTTTCTTCTTATTTTCAAGTCTCAAAAAGCTTCCAAATTTCTCTCCTTTTTTTGGTAAGTTTCCTTCTTCCCACTTCTTTTTTGCCATCAGATCATATCAATTTCTAGGTGGTAGGTCTAAGAAAATGAGGACTGAGAGGAGAGAGGTTGGTCTTGAATGAGAGAATGGTAGTTTCTACTAGTCGGGTTTTCCAAGCGGGGGGAATCCCTAGTCAGATATCTACGACTTAGTCAATGCCCACTAGGTTTACTCTTCCCTCTGAGTGGAGAGTTAGGTGTCCTCAGTGATGATAGGGCATGCACTCCTTTGAGGGATAAGATACTACACTTTCTCTGCTGCTATCTTGACCACCTGAAGGTGAGGTTGAGATTCCCTGTCGATCTTGTTGTTAGGGAGATCATAAATTATTATGGTATCTGTCCTACTCAACTTTCCCGCAACGTGATGAGGTGTGTTATGGGATTTGTGCTATAATTGAGGAAGTACGCTAGGTTTAGTAAGGGAGATGGCAGATGTTAAGGTGGCTCTACACCCTAAAGAAACATTCTGATGATGAGTGGTTCAACTTCCACCCAAGGAGCGGAAGGAAGATTCTGGACACTCCTTCATCAATTAAGAGCTAGAAGGAACGGTTCTTCGTGGAGGGATCAGAATCTCATCAGATTTTATTGGAATAGAACTCTGAGAGGGGTGATGAGGAGAAGTGGGTGGTCAGTAAGGTCTTAGAAGCCAAGGCTAGGATGTCTGATAAGGACCTTACGGATGAGTCGCTACTAAGGGTCCACCAGCTTAGTTAGCTTAGTTTATACCTTCCTGGCTCTCCTGCTAGTAATAGAGAGTTGTTTTTGAATTTTTTCTTTTTTCTTCATTATTTCTTTTTGGTATCTATTTAATTTCTGATGATCTGATCTTCTTTTGCAGAAGATACCATGTTCAGCCAAACTGAAGTCGCCAGAATGGCCCGAGAGAATTAGAGGGCTAAGGCTGCTAAGTCTTCTTCTAACAACTAGTCCAGGAGGAAGAGGGTAAGGACAGGGGCCTTCGACCCAACTAGTAGAGGTGAAGCAACCTAAGGCAGAAGATGAGGTTTTTGCTACAGTGGAGAAATCGACTGAGGAGCCGGTTCAAGAGACTGAGGTTTCTCATAGGATTGAGGTGGAGACCGGCTATGAGGGAGTTCTTCCTCTTGGTGTTGTCCTTATTGTCCCTCCCTTTAGCTAAGCACCCACTACCCTTAAGAACTCTACTTCTACTGTTAGCTCGAGTTCCGAGACTTACCGTCCAAACTAGGACGTGATGCGCACAGGCTCAGCTTTCAACAGCATGGATATTGTACGTCAACTATTGGGAGGCTCTACTCTTCCTATCGACGTCGATTGGATGAGGCCTTTGACCTCTCATCAGCTAATGGTCGATGCTTTAGACCACTGCTATAAGGAAAAGATCTTTTCTCTAGGTTTTCCTCAACTTTTTCTAAGTGATTTGTTTTTGCTGCAGGTAGGCATATACGCCTTTCTCTTGAGCTACTCCATCCAGTTTATGGATGATACCATTGTTGGACTTCGACGAAGTGATGCAGAACTTGCAAAACAGCTAGAGGATGGCAAAATTTAGAGGGATGCTCTCTAGCCGAGTTAACGATCAGGGGGTAGCCTAAAGGTTAAGGATAAAATTGATACCCAATATCAATCTGATTTTTTAATTCATTCAAAGCTAATTCGAAAAGTAACATAGAGATATCTTATATAGAGATCTTTTGGACTGTAAATAAAGAACCTAATAAAAATTTTTTCATATTGTAAAATTACAAATTTACCCCCATATTACAAAATTACAAACTTGCTCCATACCCGTTTTTCGGTGACTGGCCGAAAACACCGCTGTCACCAGCAGCTTCTCCCGCCGTTTCTAACCTTAACCTAAGTGTTTCAAGTGAAACCGCCACGTGTTGTCGGCGACCAACGCCACAGGTCACTGTCAGAGCTAACACCCACAGCAACCAATCGTCCTACCATGATTGGAATCGACAGATCTCTTCACCCCTAGACCCCAAACGCCACTTCAAGGCCGACAACTACCAAAACTAACCGTACACAGCCGCAACCTTCTCCCCTCCAATCTACCGCTTTCGGTAACGTCACTCTTGTCCGTCACCACTGGTCTAACAGAAGACTTCAGGTGACTCAACCCCAAGTAATCGGACCCCTGTCGCTGTCGCCCTCATCGTTGTCCAGCATCACCATTAACAGCCAAGAAAGCACGCATCTCTGTTTCTCACCTCTATTAAACATATTGTATTTGTCTTTCTATTTTAATTTTTTTAAAAAATTTATTTGTTTAAAAAAAAGAAAAAAAAAAGAGCCGAGAAAAAAAAGAAAAACAAAGTAATGGAAAAAAAATAAGAAAAAAAAGGAACAGAAAAAGAGAGAAAAAAAAAGTTTCATGTCCATACTTTATTTTTGTTTCTAATTTATTTACATTAGAAATATGTGGTCTATTTTTTAGCTTGACCAACAACTCATTGAAGTTCGATATAAGCTTGCAAGTCTGTATTTGTCGGTTGATAAGCTTGTTTGTCTTCTTGATCAAACCACTCTATATCTTTCAAGGGTAACACAATCACCTCCTACATTGCTGCAAACTGTGCTCGTTTCGTTGATGGAAGTTTTAGTTGCTGACCAACTTTCCAAGCACTCACATATTGATGTGAAAAATGTGATCGCCACTTGCATCGGTGAAATAACCAGAATAACTATACCGGACATACCTTATGATGAACAAATGAATGAGGTCTTTCAGTTGATTGTGTCCTCATTTGACTATTTAGCTGATCACTCTAGTCAGTTATATATTAAAAGGATTTCGATTCTGGAGATCGTTGCCAAGGTCAGATCCCCGTGACGTTTGATCTTGGATGTGATGATCTTATTACTGAGATGTATCGGCATTTCTTCAAAGCTATAAAGGATTACCATCCAGAGAATGTTTTCTCATCTATGGAGACTATTATGACCCTTATATTAAAAGAAAGTGAAGAAATTTCCCACGAGCTGCTTTCCACAATATTAGCTAGTGTTAAGAAAGGCAAAGCGAAAGTTATGCCTATAGCTCAAAGGTTGGCAACGAGAGTTCTTGAAAACTGTGCTATTAAGTTCAAACCATACCTAATAGAAGATCAGAAGGTTGTCCTGGCCACAACTTCTCCTTCACATGTTGAGCAAGTTCATGAAAAGTTGGAATATAAGAGTGAGACCGTGGTTTTTATGCAGACTCCTAGTGTTGACTTTATCTTGCCTGTTTGGTTTGAAGCACCACCACAACAGACATTCTTCGTCAATTTTTTTTCTTTTGGTCGAGACCTCATTTTTCAAGACTTGCGTGACTATGCTTCATTTCTAAAAATATCACAGTTATTGCTTCTTCTTCACTTTAAAGCTCGTGGTCGATTTTTTTCCAAGTGGTGGAGAATGATGGGTTATAGAAGAGTATGGGGCCAAGTTGGTAATTTTGTAATATGGGGTAAATTTGTGATTTTAAAATATGAGGCAAATTTGTATTAGGATTAGGGTTTCTTTATTTACCGTCCAAAATATCTATATATAAGAGATCCCTATGTTACTTTTCGAATTAGCTTTGAATGAATAAAAAATCATATTGATATTAGGTATCAGTTGTATCCTTAACCTCTAGGGTAGCCTGGTTTCTCTTCCAATCCTCAGGGTAGCATGGTTTTTATTTCTATCCCTTCTCTACTATTATGTTCTACGTCACATGCGTGCAAGGGCATAGGCATCCAAGGAAGTCTTATGCGCCTAGCTAGGTGTCAGGGACAGTACTAGGCGCCTAGTAGGAGAAAATGTACAATAAAGTTGTTTCGGAGGTAGATTTGGCTCGAGGAGTATGCGTGCACAGACCAGACGACTAGGTAGTCGACTGAAGAAGGTTTAGGCACCTAGTAGTTGAATCTATAAAAATGGAAAGTTTATCAAGAGAATCGACTGAAGGAGTGTGCAAGGCTAGGCGCCTAAGCTTGAGACCGTGCTAGGCGCCTACGCTTGAGACCGTGCTAAGCGCCTAGGTGCTTGAGGAGGAACCAGTTAGCTGACATAGTGAAGATCAGTTTTAGACAAGTTTGAAGACCTGATCTATTGAAAAGTTGACCAGGCATCTGGGTAGTAGCCTGGAGATGTCCATTGGAGATCAAAAGATCAGCATTTAAGGGGAATCTCCATCATAAGTTCAGAAGGAGCAAATTTTGAAGTTGCCTTTTTCTAAAGGCTCAACTGAAGGCTATAAATAAGAGGTTGCTGAAGGTAGTTGCATGATTACACCCAAAGTATAATGTGATTATTGTAGTATAGCTTTGGGGTGTCAATTCCACAGGGAAACAAGTTAATTACAAAAGAAGGTGTAAACTTTAACGCACACGATAAAAGATTGATTGAAAGAATCTGAATTGTGTGAAAATTGTGTAAATGATTGATGGATAATGTAATAAAGAAACAACAAGGTTCCAGAAATCCTCCCTAGGTTCGTTGCCCTAATCCTAACTTGATTCAGTTGTTTTTATCTCGATTGCAAGTTTCACATCCCAAACAGGCAATCGACAAATATTCAATTAAAGCACATGTATAAATCCTAATGTAATTGTTATGAAATCTTCTTTACTTTTAAGCGCACATGACCTAACTTATAAATTATCAAGAGGAGATGATATATCTAAATGACAATACCGCAGCAATGGACAAATCTATAAAAGAGATCTACCGGACTCAATCACACCCAAACAGATACACATAAGAAGAGCATGACTAGACTTATATGGAAAAGAAGCATGCAATCACCGGGCTAATAAGAAATCTACTAATTAAATTAAAGAATAAATCATAACAACGTTTAACGAAAATAATTCCAACTACAACTTAATCAAATAAAGGAAAATAAGAACAACTACACCTAGGGATTCATCCCTTCGCCTTGCTTGGAGACTAGCCGGCCATGGAGCTCATGCTTCCTTGAGTTGCCTCCGGCCTCTCAACGATCATCTCCTCCTTGGTAGCGAAAGCTTAGGCGATTCCTCAGCTTGCTCTCCAAAATTATACTTTGGATTCATCCTAAAGGCCCTCTGGATTGCTCCTAAAGGCCCTCTGGATTCACTCTCTGATAATTTCAGATGAGCTCCGATTGATCCTCAAAGCTAAAGTGGAGTGGGTCTTATATTGGCAAATACCAAGAGTGCAATGTATTTCCCATCCGATGTGGGATGTGGGATATAGAAATGTGTTTTCCAACCGATGTGGGATGTGGATTTAAGCCCAAAATCACGCTGAAATCCCGCACAGCCTGACCTTTGTCTACTAAAACTGCCATAACTTTATCTAGAAAAATACTTTTGACGAATCGTAAAATTCTCCAGAAAATAGACTTCCGGATCTTTCTAAGAATTTTTGGCTCATCTCCTGGTTCTTCTTATATCAATACAGTTTAATTTTCAAAGATGATTGATCTGTATGGGCAATTCTCGCAATTTAGTGAAACTCCTTTCTAATGCGGGCAGCAGTTGTTGCTCTTTTAAGCCCTCTATCTTGTCCTTCCGGAAGTATTCCTTCACTCCAATATGCCTCGAGTCTTTGTGCTTCAAGCAATGATAACTTTTTCTCATCTTTTGAGCTTAAAGTACCTGAAAATACACCGAAGTAGATCAATGATCCAAGAATGATACTTTAGAGTTGTTAACGTATAAAAGTACAATTAAAACCTAGATCAACCCTAAAATGCTAACAATTAAGTACTGTTAAGATACATTTTATAACTCTCATCACAACCCCCAACTAGCTTATTGCTAGTCCCTAGCAATTCAAGCGAAAATAAGAGATGAATTCTATGGTAGGAGTTAAAAACAAAGTAAAGCAATGCTAGCGTTGAACCAAGAGTAATTCACTTTTTGTCTCAAAAATTGCACATAACATACGGCACATAGAATCATTAAATTTCACCTAAGTCCAAAAGTAATCCAAACATCAATCTTAAAATCGTTATTGACTCTTAACATTTATCTTATCACAATCCATTAATCCAAACACCCGGATTATTTTATGCATAACATTCACGAATACAAGTCTTGGCCTCTAAAAACATAATAAATTGCATGACATCAATCACAAAAACAAGCTCCATAGGCTCACTTTTCAAATCACTCTCCACTATTGTAGAAAAATCACACAACATTGGATCAAAAGGTCTTTAATAAGCTTGTAACGTTAGACTAAGGTAAAGGTTAAGAAAGAACAAGAAGGATTCAACAAGTAGAAGAACTTAATCTTTTAGTTTTGAACACAACTCTTTAAGCACTGGATAACCTTACTTCAACACCCAACTCTTTCAACCATTTTTCGAGCATTTCTTTCAACAAATCACCATTTTTTTTTCTTTCTTTCTTCTCTTCTTTGCCATAATTCTTTTTTTTTTTGGGCACATAACCATTCACCTTCTTTTTCATTTTTTTTTCTTTTCTTTTCCACAACCCCCAACTTATCTACTTTAATGTATTTGGGCTATGGTAGTAACTTTTTTTTTTCATACTTTCATCCTTACTCCTCTTGAGTGCTTCTCAACAAATGCGTATAACTAAGTTCTTTTAAAAGAAAGGTAAGAATAAAATATTTTTAGGCTCATAAAGGTAAGTAAATGGTTTATCGAAAGAAACAAAGCTAAATTTTTCTTTTCAAGAAAAATGCTCAAATGGGTGACTAGTGATAAATATAGCAATGGTAAGTTTAGAATGCTCAAACGGTTCAAAAAATGGCCTATATCTTATCCTAAGTAGTGTGCATCCTAGGAATTCGCCTCAAGTGATTATCAAGTAAGTTCTAGAGCTTGTCAAGATCGCAAAAGTATTCATAAAACAATCACACATAAAATTTCTCTAGATGTTATAGACTAATCATACAATCTTACCACAAACTAGAGTCTCAAACCAAATGAAGATTGATATTTAAATTAATTTCAAACCGAAACAAAATTTAAATTCTTCTACATCCTATCTGCTATCTCAATTATGCTCATATCATTGACATGTAAATTGACTCTAAGGCTAACATAAAGCATGCTAAACAAAAACAAAGATGACACCAGGCAGTTCAATGAAAGAAAAAGAATATGTTTCCTCCACCCCCAACTGAAAAATCACATTGTCCTTAATGTTTAAAGAAAAAGGTAAAGGAAACTCCTTTTGTAAGCAAAAATGCATGGCAGCTGAAACTTGTGCACCTCCATATGAACTGCATGCTAACCTTCTGGTTGAAAGTCTGATCTACAACATAGAACAAACAAAAAGAAAGCATATGTGGTGTACCATTAAGACTTCCATCGTGTGTTAGCATACTAAAAATTTAAAAGTAAAATACAAATAATAAAAAATAGATAAAAAAATAAAACAAATAAACAACACAAAAACAAATAAAAGAAAAAAAATGTACCTTTGTTGTGTGGTCAAGGTAAGTAGACAGGATCCATAAGTGGAATGTCTTCCATTTCCGGATCTTGTCTATCCATTAAGATCTTAAGGCGTTGACCATTGACTTTAAAGATTCGGCCATCTCTAGTATCCTCAATTTCTACCCCCCCATTTTCAAAAACATTTTTCACCACAAAAGGGCTGGTCCACCTCGACCGAAGTTTTCCAGGATGCTTATAGAGTCTAGAGTCGTACAAGAACACCCGATCATTAGGTTTAAATGTTTTCCTCAAAATATTTTTATCATGGAATACTTTCATCTTAGCCTTATAGATTCTAGAGTTCTCATAAGCATCATTCCTTAACTCCTCTAACTCGGTCAACTGATATTTCTGAAGCTTACCGGCTTCTCCTATGTCAAAATTAAAAGATTTAATTGCCCAATACGCTCGATGCTAGAGCTCTACAGGTAAGTGGCAAGGATTTCCAAAAACAAGCTGATAAGGTGACATACCTAAGGGAGTTTTAAAAGCTGTACGGTAAGCCCAAAGTGCATCAACTAGTCTCAGGGACCAATCCTTGCGATCCGGGTTAACTGTTTTTTCTAAAATTTGTTTAATCTCCCTATTAGTGACCTCTACTTGCCCACTAGTCTGAGGATGATAAGCGGTAGAAATTTTATGTAACACCCCATATTTTCGCATCAAAGCTTCAAAAGAACGGTTGCAAAAATGTGTACCTTGATCACTAATTATAGCACGTGGTGTACCAAATCGCGATAACACATTTTCTTTAAGAAATTTAATTACCGTTCTATTATCATTGCTTCAGCAAGCTGCTGTCTCTACCCACTTAGATACATAATCTATTGCCACAATGATATATAGGTATCCAAAGGAAGGAGGAAAGGGTCCCATAAAATCGATGCCCCAACAATCAAAGATTTCAATTACTAAAATGGGGTTTAAGGGCATCATATTTCGACGAGACACAGCTCCTAACTTTTGACACCTTTCACATGAGCGACAATAGGTGTTTGCATCCTTAAGCAAGGTAGGCCAATAAAATCCACACTGCAAAATTTTTGCAGCGGTTTTTTTCATTGAAAAGTGGCATCCACAAGCTAGGGAATGATGGTCAGCCACTGCATTCTCTACTCCTTTCTTGTCTTTGATGGTGATGTCGAATTCTTGTAGGAGTAGGATCCATTGTATTAAACGTGCCTTAGCATCCTTCTTTGTAAGAAGGTATTTGAGAGCAGCATGATCTGTAAAAATAAGGATAGGAGAACCAATTAAGTATGCACGAAATTTATCTAAAGCAAATACTACAGCTAGCAATTCTTTTTCAGTTGTGGAGTAATTCATCTGAGCACTATTCAAAGTCTTACTAGCATAGTAAATTACAAAAGGTTTTCCCTCTCTTCGCTGTCCAAGAACAGCACCTACAGCTTAGTCACTAGCATCACATGATTTTAGACGGTAAATTCCAATCAGGTGACTGCATTATAGGTGCTGAAGTAAGCTTGTCAATCAGTGTTTTAAAGGCCTCTTGACAAGCTGAAGTCCACTCAAATGGGGTATCTTTAATTAGGAGGGCATATAATGGTCTAGATATGTTGGAAAAATTTTGTATGAACCTCCTATAAAAGCCAGCATGACTAAGGAAAGATCTCACATCCTTTATTGTCTTAGGTGTAGGCAATTTAGAGATTAATTCAATCTTAGATTGATCAACCTCTATTCCTTTAGAAGAGACAATATGCCCTAAGATAATACCGGATGGGATCATGAAATGACATTTTTCCCAGTTTAAAACCAATTCTTTTTCCTCACATCGAATTAATACTCTTTCCAAATTCATTAAGCATGTATCAAATGAAGATCCAAAAACAGTTAGGTCATCCATAAAAACCTCCATGCAATTTTCAAAAATGTCATTAAAAACACTTATCATGCAACGTTGAAAAGTGGCAGGGGCATTACATAATCCAAATGGCATTCTCCGAAAAGCATAAGTGCCAAAGGGACAAGTAAAAGTGGTTTTATCCTGGTCTTCTAATGCAATTTCTATCTGATAATAGCCAGAATAACCATCTAAGAAACAGTAAAAAGGATGACCAGCTACACGCTCAAGAATTTGATCAATAAAAGGGAGTGGGAAATGGTCTTTCCGGGTGGCAGCATTTAATTTTCTGTAATCAATGACGCCACCCGGTCACAAGTTTGGTAGGGACTAACTCTCCTAGGTCATTCATTGCCACAGTGACTCCGGACTTTTTGGGAATGCTTTGTGTAGGACTTACCCATTTATTATCAGCTATGGGATATATAATACCCGCATCTAATAGTTTCAGCACTTCATTTTTCACTACTTCTTTCATAGTGGGGTTAAGTCTACGTTGAGGGTCTTTACGAGGACTGGTTCATTCATCCAAATTTATTTTATGGGAGCAGATCAAGGGACTAATTCCCTTCAAATCAGCCATGCTCCATCCTAAGGCTGATTTATGTGTAATTAAAGTCTGAATTAATTTCTCACATTGGGTCTCAGATAATTTAGAAGAAATAATAATAGGAAAGGTATCACCTGGACCAAGAAAGGCATGTTTTAAACCCTTAGGTAGTGGCTTCAATTCGATTTTAGGTGCTTCCACACTTGAGGGGATTTGTTTTCCGCTTCTGTCAGGCAACTCCTCAAACCTCGGGTGCCACACGCGAATGCCATAATCCTGAGATTTGTCAAAAACAACACAAGTATCAATTATATCAGTTTTATCATCAAATAAATCAATCTCAGAATTAACAAGAAAACTCTTAAAAGGATCAAAATCATGAGCTATGGAAACTCCCTCATCGATGAGTGACTCGATCATGTATAGCTGGTGGTTTTCGTCCTTATCTTCGGGCTGTTTTGCAACATTGAAAAAGTTCACTTCTAAGGTCATGTTTCCAAAAGACAGCTTCATGAGTCCATTCCTGCAATTAATAAAAGCATTTGCAGTAGCAAGGAAACGTCTACCCAAAATCAAAGGAATTCTAGAGTTAGTGTCAACTGCAGAAGTAGTATCAAGGATTAGGAAATCAACATGATAGTAAAATTTATCAATCTGAATCAACACATCCTCTACCACACCCCGGGGTACTTTGATTGAACGGTCAGCTAGTTGTAGCACCACGCCGATTGGTTTGATTTCTCCTAAACCTAGCTGTAAATAAATGGAAAATGGCATCAGGTTTACACTAGCTCCTAAATCTAGCAAGGCTTGTCCAACTTCATGATTTCCAATGCTACAAGCAATGGTAGAACAACCTGGATCCTTGTATTTTAGGAGAATTCTTTCCTCAATTAAAGCACTAACTTGCTCAGTTAGAAATGCAGTTTTCTTAACATGGTGTTTCCTCTTAATTATGCATAAATCTTTGAGAACTTTTGCATAAGTAAGAACTTGTATAATCACATGCAACAGAGGAAGATTGAGTTTCACTTACCTCAAGTTCTCTAGGATTTCGTTATTTAAGTCCAGATTTTTCTTGTTTGACTTTAAGGCTTGAGGAAATGGTGCCTTAACAGGACTTTTGGTCAATTCAGGGTCTTTGGACAGCTCGGTATTACTCCTAGTTTGACCCTTTTCCACATCCTCAGATTCATTCATTGGTGAGATGTGCAGTGACTTACCACTTCGGGTCACTATGGCATTTACATCCTTCAAATTTTCTTGTGCCACAAGTTGAATGCGAGGTACGGACTGAGCTTGGGAAGGGAACTTACCTCGCTCAGTCACACTTAAGAAGCCCATTAATTTAGACACTTGGCTCTTAATTTCTTTATGCTCTTCAACCACCTGCGTAATTAATGCCTCAACCCTCTGGTTTGTCTTACCTTGTGCCTCTATAAAAGCCTGTAAGGTGTCTTCTAAGGAGTTCCTAGAGGATGAAGGTGCATGATAAGGTGTAAGGGATGATTTAGGGGGCTGTGCATGCTGCTGACTTTCAGATTTCCAGCTGAAGTTGGGGTGATTCCGCCACCCCGGATTATAAGTGCAAGAGAAAGGTGCAAGAGGCTTCTTGTATATGCCTAAAGCATTACATTGTTCCTCATACAGCCCTCTCATATCAGTAAATGTGGGGCATTCTTGGAGGAGATGATCTACCCCGCCACACACAAAACACGGCTCTAAAGACTTGGCATGATTAGCCACATGTGTTTGCTTTGAGCCCTTAGTTTTCAATGCTTCTAACTCCCTAGTTAGCAGTTCGACCTTAGCTTTCAGATTGTCTTCTTCCCTAAGATGGTATATCCCTCCACCACTGGGGTTTCCTATAGGTCGTGACCTACTCGTGCTTTCAGTAGCACTAGGTCTAGTCCATATATGAGCTTTCTCAGCAAGCTCATTGAGGTATTCAAGAGCCTCATTGGGGTCTTTTTGCAGAAATTCCCCATTGCACATCATTTCTACAAATTGGCGTTCTCTATAGGTAAGACCCTCATTGAAGTAGCTCACTAAACGCAAATTTTCATACCCATGATTTGGACACAGACTTAACAGCTCTTTAAATTTCTCCCAAGACTAATACAAAGTCTTGTTTTCCTTTTGTGCAAAGGTAGAGATTTGTCTTTTCAACGCATTAGTCTTATGCTGAGGGAAGTATTTGTTAAAGAATATCCTAGTCATCTCAGTCCATGATCCAATAGATCGTGGTCTCAGTGAGTATAGCCAACTCTTAGCTCTATCATTCAAAGCGAAAGGAAAGAACTTAAGCCGCACAATGTCAGCAGTTGCACCTTGACTATGGAAAGTTGCAACTACTTCCTCAAACTCTCTGATGTGCACATATGGGTTCTCATTTTCCATGCCATAAAATGTAGGGAGTAACTATACCATCCCTGTTTTAAGGTCTAATTGGGGAATGTTGGCTGGAAATTGACGCAAGATGGTGTGGTTGTACGTGTAGGGTGGAGGTAACCAAGGTGAAGAAGAGACTAATTCGAAGAAAGTAATCGACCTACAACAATTCAAGCTAGAAGATTGAAGAGTTCCTAGCATGCACGTCAACGAGGACATCGACAGATTAAGAGGGGGAGACAATTTGTGCTTGTCCAGGGCCTTGTACCAAAAAAATATGAAAAGTTGAATTTGGGAAAAGATGAAAGTTCAAGCTTTAGGAGAAGAAACTAGACACGAATTGAGATGTTATGTATGAACGAGTAAAAAGTTGGAAATTTGGGGAATTGTTTATTTAGAAAGCAAAAGTGAGTATTAGTAATGCAAGGACTAATAACTAAGGAGAAGAGTTAGAGACACTCATAAGAATTTTTGAGGTGGAGAGTTTTCTAAGCAAGGGAAATAATGATTGGACATGAGTTGTAAAGTATATAACACGTGGAGAATGAGTAGAAGATTCGATCTAGGAGGGTATGCAAATGAATAGAAAGATTCTAAAAGAATGATAAAAATGAAGTATAATCAACACCAAAAGAAAAGTTTTGCGGATAAATCATTGGGAAGTTCAAGTAAAGATTAAAAACAAATAAAACAAGTTATATTTGAAGACAACCAAGTGATGAAGTGAAAGAAGAGACTTATAGAATGGAGTTTGATAACTATGAGTGGGAATAATTGGTATATCAAATGAACGAACAATATTATGGGACGGATTACAACGTAGTTATGGTTGTTAAAGAGAGACTAATCAATTAGAATTGTAATAGAGAGTAAAATGCTTAACTATTACTACTATGTTGATTTATATAGGAGTTTTTCGATTAACATGCCCTAGTGAAGGGAATAGATGAATTAGAGTTGATGGAAGCATTATATGAGGAAATCCAGGTTAGAACTAGAAGACACTTTGATTAAAGAGAGTAAATTACAAAATGGATCTCTTGCTTGAGAGATGCTAGAAATTTTCTGAATGACTAAGATGTTGAATTGTATTTGATAAATTTCTTTCCGTGGATGAACTAGGAATTGTTAAGTGAATGAACTAAGAAATTGAGCAAGGAACTAAGTTGAAGCAAATACAAAATTTTTGGCAACATTATAGAGAAAGTTCAAGTTGATGGTGAGATAAAAATTTAACCTTGTCATGACGAATCTTCACAGAAGCGGAAAAATTAGAGCGATGTATTTGAGAATGTGAGATATACTTAGGAAAGTGTAAAGAAACATGTTTGAATTTGTATTGTTTAAAAAGGATGTTGTTGAAGTTGTAAGTTTTGTATGATTGCATTGAGTCAAAATACTCAGTGCTGAAACGAAATGGAGCCGTTCCGAGTAGGGTCCACTCAAGATAAGTCGTTATAGTTTGTGCCTAATGGCAATTTTGTAATTCTTTATTTTTTATTTATTTGTATTTTGTAATTATGATGGCTAAAGCATAAGTGATGCTTCCTCGTGCTAGAGCCCCAAATGACTTAAGGCTCTTTAGTGGGGGTGGGCTAGGTGCCCACTAGTCATGGTTAGTCTGTTGTCCTACTCGTTGCTCGATGGTGCCCTCTGTCCCAACAATGTGCTTATAATGTGCATCAATTAATGAAACTCTTTTACTTTCATGTGCCTTGAGTTGACTATGTGTTGCTGCCCATTGGGGTCATTATGTGCTTGTTATTGAGGCGTGTGCCCCGGGGCACACTAGCGTGTTGTGATTGCTACTTAAACTTGGTGTGAGCCTCTAGGCACATTGCTTGTTGCTTGATATGTGCATGTTGTGCCTTACCCATAATCAGTGTTGCTTGATCATTATCTTATTATGTATATCGTTTTGTTTCTAAAGTGTTCTCTTTTGCTTGCAAAGTGTGCAAGCCTCAAAGCTATCTGAGTGAGCTTGGCCGACTTGCTTGGTGGAGACCAACTCAAGTTCCACATAAGCCTACGAATTTGAGGAAAACTGCTAGGACCACATTTAAGGGAAACTATTAGGACTGTGACACCTATCTAGGTGTCTGGGACAGATAGGCCCAGGCGCTTGGTAGGAGAAAATGCACAATAAAGTTGTTCTAGATGAAGATTTGGCTCGAGGAGTATGCGTGTAAGGACCAAACGATTAGGTAGTCAACTGAAGAAGGCTTAAGCGTCTAGCAAGGCATCTAACAGAGGTGTTAGGCACCTGATAGGTGAATCTCGCAAGTTTATCAAGAGGAAGGACTGAAGGAGTGTGCCACCTACCTAGGCTCTTGAGGAGGAACCAATCAATTGATTAGTCGCCTAACACAGTGAATATCAGTTTTGGACCAGTTTAAAGACTCGATCTACTAAAGAGTTGACCAAGCGTTTAGGTAGTCGCTTGGAGATGTCCGTTGGAGATCAGAAGATCATCATTTAAGGAGAATCTTCGTCATAAGTTCAGAAGGAGCAAATTTCAAAGTTACTTTTGTTAAAGGCTCAGCTGAAGGCTATAAATAAAATGTTGCTGAAGGGAGTTTTGCAAGAGAGAAGAATTTATCTCAAGTTTTACATATGAGCTAGAGATCTAGTTTTTCTTACTACTCCGATAGTGTTTAATATGTAAATTGTAAGAGTTATGAGATTGTGAGTCTCTCTCTAAGGTTCGCTTGGTAATCGAAAACCCAAGCTCATATAACTGTTGTGGATTAGTGGAACTCGATATACTAGGGAGGCCTATTGAAGTGGACATAGGCACGATTATTGTTGAACCATTGTAAATTTGTTTCTCTTCTCTCTCTCCTTAGCTCTTTATTTGTCCATTATTTTTGTTTCAATTATTATTAATCTTTACTGTGCTAATCATGTTCAACTCTTTTGTAGAATAAGTTCATCCCTTCTTATTTATGTTCACATTTTCCCACTAGAGTTTATATCTAATGTTAAAAATTAGGATACATTACAACTATATCCCCTCAGGTTTGGCCCTTAATACAATTTACATCCCAGGTTTTCAAGACATATCATTCCCTCAAACCTTTATATGCAAATTACAAACGCGTCCCATGATGCTAACGAACATTAAAAAATCTAACATAATCAAGTTAAATGATGATGTGGTATCACATGGTGTTAAAAATACCTTTATTAAGTCAGTTGCATGGCGCGCTTGCACCTTCTTTGTTTCAAGAAAAAGGGTTTAAGAGGAAAAAAAATGTGGATCAAAGAAAGTGGTTTTTGCTTCACTAGTTGATGCAACAGAGGGAGTCCATACCTATTTAAGCTTGCATAAATTACTAGAAAAAATAGTTGTTGGTTGTTCCTTGGAAAGGATATGGTTGGTCGCAAGGCAGAGAAACCTCCTGCATGGTCTAAGTTTTGAATATACTTTTGATATGCTACGCAGAAACGAGGGGATTGGTTTTTTTCTCATTTGATTCAAGAAGTAACATGTACTTGAGGTTTTTGAACATGTTCAAGGAAGAACAATTTTGTCTTTCCATGATTTTAACTAATGTTCCTAAACAGTGAGGTGTGATTTTTGTTTTTTGAAAACTTGGAATGCAGTTGTATTTATAACCAAACCTATGGGACATAATTGTAATTTTTCCTATTTTGTTCCATGAACTATCATAAGAAGCATATGAATCATCTTTCATCTTTCATCATTCCATTCACAGCTTGCTAAAATAAAGAACAAATTATTTTTTCTTCCTTTTTTATGTTTCTATAATTTGACTGCAAATTGGAGGCCTTTAAGTCTGATTCTTTAAGAACTGCCCAGTTGTTCACAGTTTATACTTGTTAAGAAGCAACAATATGCCTTTGGCCATGTCCCTAGAGTTTTCACCTCCTAAGCATCATACCTACAGTTTTGATTATTCCCATTCTTTTATGCACTAGTATCCTCTTTTTGACTGTCATCTGGCCTATTACCAAAATCATCTTTATAAGACTATAGCAGCATCAATGTATCAGAAACTTGAAATCCCGAAGGCACACCAACCAATTCATTCAACAAATAAACCTAGGTAGAATAGATACTTCTCCAAAGAAGCAATACATAGATAATTGCTAGATGCTTCAGTAACATATCCCATAATTTTTAAATGTACATCAAAACAAATATAATTTGTATTTTCGAAATGCACCTTATTTCTTGGATAATCCGGACCATAGTTGTTAAATCGTGAATCGAAATCCTATTTTGATGAATCATGAATCTAATCGAATTGTAAGATTCGATTAATTTTTTTAAATGTAGTAAATAATGTTTAAACATGTAAAAATAAAACATGTTGAAAAATAAAGCATTCTAGCGTTACATATACAAAAATATACTTCCGTTAATTAATATACTTTGAAAAATAAAGCATTCTAGTGTTACAAAAAATACATCAATTTTTACTTATCAACACATAAATGAAATAATAAAACAAACAATTATGTGTTTAAAATTTTCAATACACAAACCACAATATATCAAATTTTACTCATCAAGACATCAACACATAAATGAAATAATAAAACAAACAATTATGTGTTCAGAATTTTTTTTACACTGATGTGTTTGGAACTTTATTGACCATAAGAATTGTACAAAAACAGCAAATAACTTATAAAAAAATAGTAGATAAGTTGTTAGATTATGTATAGCATAGTTATTGCTTAGTTAGTTTAATCCCACATTGGTTGTGTATATCTTTGGCTCTCTTATTGGCTCCTATAAACAGGATAGCTCACTTGTAAGTAAATCACACCATTCAATACAATTATCTTCTTTGTATTGTCTCACTTCCTCTCTTAAACCTTAACATGGTATCAAAGCCTTCGTGGTTCTCGGTATATTAAGAGTTGAGTATGCTCTGTGATTGCCACTATTAGTGGATCTTTCACATTAGAAAAACTTCTTTAAGGTTGTCGGTATATTAAGAGTTGAGTATGCTCTGTGATTGCCACTATTAGTGGATCCTTCACATCAGAAAAACTTCTTGAATATCCTTTTCATGTTTGTCGGGTCACCACTATAGTCGGAGTCTCATTCTCCATCGACGTCATCTCAGCCGCTACTCCATCGACGTCACTATTCAACCGTTGACCGTTGACCATTGACCGACAACCAGATTTGACCAGATGGCAGAAAAAGATATTTTTCGTCATGTTCAGTCTGTATTGGATGGTACAAACTATATTGTTTGTTCTCAATCTATGCGAAGTTTCCTCAAAAGTCGTAAGCTTTGGTCTTACGTGGTTCGTATTGTCGAGAAGCCAGTTAAAGGGGCTATTGAAACTAATGATGCTCTTCTCACTCGTCTCATTGATTGGGAAAGTAATCATCATCAAATTCTCACATGGTTTCGTAATACTACTATTCCATCTATTTCTACCCTATTTGGTAGCTTTGATAAAGCTAAGGGTGCTTGGGATATGCTTGCTTCTCGTTATTCTGCTGTTGATGGTGCTCGAGAATATCAGCTCCTGTTTGAGCTCTTATGCCTGAAGTAAGAACCGGGGCAGAGTATTAATGATTTTCTTGCTCGCATGCAATTCTTATGGAATCAAATTGATCTCTCTAATCCTATTTGGAAGGATCCTACAGATGCCAAAATGTATGCTGAACGAAGGGATCAACATCGTCTTCACCATTTTCTTATGGCATTACGTGATGATTTTGAGCCTATTCGTATGCAACTTTTACATCGCTCTCCTCTCCCTACTTTGGACAATGCTATCTTTGAACTTGTTCTTGCATAAAGCAGATCACAGACTATGCACTATCAACATAGTCCTTCAGTGTTGGCTGCTCCATTATCTAGTTCTTCATCATTTCAGCCAAAGCATTCTGACAGGTTTGGTGCTCTTCGACCTTCTCCTAAGCCTCGTGACAATAATTTCTGTCGTTTTTGTAAACGTCGAGGGCACACTATTGATAAATGTTGGCAAAGGGGAAGATCAAATGCTCCCACTGCAGCAGTTGCTCATCCTGAGAGCACTCTCTCTACAGTTGTTCCATATCCATCTGCGACTACAGCTTCATCTTCAGTTGCACTCTCTAACGGGTCATCAGGTTCTACTGTCACCTTATCTGTAACTGACTTCGAGGCAATAGTTAATCAGGTCATCCAGTCTCGTTCTGGTAATGCATCTTCCTCTGCCCTCTCAGTCCTGCCAGGTAATTCTGCCTCTTGGCTTTTTGATTCCACTTGTTGCAACCATATGACACCTTTCCCAGCTTCATTTACTACATCTGCACCTTCGCCTCATTCCTCATTCATTCGCACAGCTGATGGCTCCACTATGACTGTTAAAACTATAGGCACCATCAATAGTCGTTCTCTTTCTATTCCTGAAGTTTTTTATGTGCCAGAATTATCTTATAATCTTCTTTCCATTGGGAAAATATGTGAACTTGGATATAGAATTATCTTTGACATTTCTGGTGTGAATGTGCAGGATCCTCGTACTGGTCAGACCCTTGGGACCAGGCGTAGAATTAGGCGCATGTTCGAACTCTGATCCTTACACCTGCCCAACCTTCCCGCCTCTAACGTCTCTGCTGCTGCCTCCTTGTCACCACCATCCCTTGCACTTTGGCATTCACGTCTTAGTCATGCATCTGCATCTCAGGTACAACTTTTAGCTTCAAAGGGGTTGATAGGGTCAGTGTCTAAAAGTTCTTTTGATTGTATTTCGTGTCAACTTGGAAAACAGCCGGCTTTGCCTTTTAATAATAGTGAGTCTCATGTTACTGCTTCGTTTGATTTAATTCATTATGATGTTTGAGGACCTTCTCCCATTGCTAGTATGAGTGGTTCACACTATTTTGTAATTTTTGTTGATAATTTCTCTCGTTACACTTGGGTATTTTTAATGAAATCTCGTTCTGACCTATTGGATATTTATCGTACTTTTGCTAAAATGATTGAAACCCAATTTTCAAAACCTATCAAAGCTTTTCGTTCTAATAATGCTTTAGAATATACTCAACATGCTTTTAAAGACATCCTAAAAAGTTATGGCACTGTTCCTCACTTGTCATGTCCTGGCACTTCACAACAAAATGGTCGAGCTGAACGTAAACTTAGGCACATTTTAGACACTATTCTAGCCCTCCTCATTTCCACATCTGTTCCTACCCCATTTTGGGGTGAAGCCATTCTAACGGCTATCTACACGATTAATAGGCTGCCTACCCCTATCCTTGATAATTGCACTCCTTACGAGCGGTTGTTTGGCTATGTTCCCTCATACCACCATCTTCATGTGTTTGGTTCTGCTTGTTTTGGTTTACTCCAACCTCATGAGCGCACCAAACTTGAGCCTCGTTCTCGGATGTGTTGCTTTCTTGGATATGGAATTGAACAAAAAGGCTATCGGTGTTATGATCCTGTGTCTCGTCGTCTTCGCATTACCCGTCAAGTAGTTTTCTGGGAGCATAGACTATTTCATGAAATTGGCAAATTCAGCATGCCATCTTTTCCTCCTTTTACCACACTTATGGAGCCTCCTATTTCTCCTACTCACACTAGTGATGTCTTGCCCGAGTCTCCCTCACCTCACACTAGTAATGTCTTGCCCGAGTCTCCCTCACCTAATAATCTCGATTCCACTCCACCTGATACTCTCGACGTCGCTTCGCCTGAGCCCCCAGGGTCTGTTACGTATGAGGATCATGTTCACACTTCCTCTCCAGACCTTCGCCGATCCACCAGAGTAAGATCTCTTCCATCCCATCTCCAGAATTTTCATTGCTTTCATGCTTTAGCTACTTTACATGATCCCCACTCCTATCGTGAGGCTTCCACTAACCCTTTTTGGCAGACTACAATGAAAGAGGAACTTGATGCTTTACACAAGAATAATACATGGGATTTGGTTGACTTGCCTCCTGGAAAGTCTATGGTTGGCAGTAAATGGGTTTACAAAATTAAGACTTGTTCAGATGGTACTATTGACATGTACAAGGCTCGACTTATTGCCAGGGGTTTTACTCATGAGTATGGTGTGGACTATGAGGAGACCTTTGCTCCAGTTGCTCGTCTATCTTCTGTGCGTGCTTTGCAAGCTGTTGCAGCCTCTCGCCATTGGTCACTTTTTCAAATGGATGTTAAAAATGCATTCCTTAATGGTGATCTTAATGAAGAAGTCTATATGCAACCACCTCCTGGACTATCTAATCCAACAAACAAGGTATATCGTCTTCGTCGAGCTCTATATGGACTTAAGCAGGCTCTTCGAGCATGGTTTGCTAAGTTTAGCAACACTTTGTCTAGCCTTGGATATTCCATCAGCTCCTATGATTCAGCTTTGTTTGTTCGCCGCACAGACCGGGCCATCATACTTCTTCTGTTATATGTTGATGACATGATTATCACCGGGGATGATCCCATTGGTATTCAGGAACTTAAACAGTTTCTCAATCAACATTTTGAGATGAAAGATCTTGGTCCTCTCAGTTATTTTCTTGGTCTTGAGATTTCATCTTCTTCTGATGGTTATTATTTGACACAAGCCAAATATATCTCTGATATGCTTTCTCGGGCAAATCTCATAGACAGTAAGGTTGTTGACACACCAACTGAGCTTAATGCTCGTCTTACACCCCATGATGGCGAACTTCTTCGTGATTTTACTTTATATCGACATTTGGTTGGCAGTCTTGTCTACCTTACTGTTACTCGACCTGATATCTCGTATGCTGTCCATCAGGTGAGTCAGTTAATGACTGCTCCTCGCTTTACTCATTTTGCTGCTGTTCTTCGCATCCTTCGTTACCTAAAGGGGACATTGTTTCATGGGCTCTTTTTCTCCTCTCAATCTCCTCTTCAGTTGTGTGCTTATACTGATGCAGATTGGGCAGGTGATCCAACAGATCGTCGTTCTACCACCGGTTATTGTTTCCTACTTGGCACCTCTCTTATCTCTTGGCGTAGTAAGAAACAAACTGTTGTTGCTCGATCTAGTACAGAGGCAGAATATCGTGCTTTAGCTGACACTACCTCTGAGCTTCTTTGGTTACGATGGTTGTTACAAGTTATGGGTGTATCACTTTCTGCTGCCACTCCTGTATACTGTGACAATAGAAGTGCTATTCAGATTGCTCATAATGATGTGTTTCATGAACGGACCAAACATATTGAGATTGATTGTCATTTTGTCCGTTATCATCTCCTTCAAGGCTCCCTACAGCTTCATTCTGTCACATCTAAGGATCAGCTCGCAGACATCTTTACCAAGTCACATCCTCCAGGGCGTTTTTGTGATCTTGTTTTCAAACTCAAGTTAGTTTCTCATATTCCACCTTGAGTTTGAGGGGGGCTGTTAGATTATGTGTAGCATAGTTATTGCTTAGTTAATTTAATCCCACTTTGGTTGTGTATATCTTTGGCTCTCTTATTGGCTCCTATAAATAGGATAGCTCACTTGTAAGTAAATCACACCATTCAATACAATTCTCTTCTTTGTATTGTCTCACTTCCTCTCTTAAACCTTAACATAAGTAATTTTAAAAGGGAAGAAAGAAAACTCAGTTTTAAGTGATTGACCTTCAACAGTGAGGGACCAACCTCACACAAAACGTCAAAACCCATCCTTTTCTTATAAAAAATGAGAGATCGAGAAGGATAGAAAGAAAAAAAAAATAGAACGCATAGAGAGATGCTGCGATGACGAGAAAGAGGGAAAGAAATAAAGCTCAAGAGAGCTAGACAGAGGGCGACAGCTCGATGGCGACACTGCAACAAAGCTAGAAGAGACAAGAGAGTTAGAGAAAGAGCTTACCTTCAAAACAGAGAGAAGAAGTTGATGGCACTGCAAGTCTGTAACCTTCTTTCAAGTCTGGGTCTGACATTGAAAAGAAAGATGAAGTAGAAGTCTGTAATTTTGTATGAGAGCTTATGGGTTATGCTCAGAAAACCCTATCGATCTGCACAGGTAAGAAATTTCCCAAAATTTTCGTTTATAAAGACATTTTTTTAGGTTTTTTCTCAACCAGGATCGATATACTCGACCTGGGAAGTTGCTGTTGATGAATTGTTTCTGAATCAACGATTCGGTGCGATTCTACAATTCGCTATTCTACTATGATTCAAGTTAATTTTCAATTCATCCTACGATTCGAATCTATTTGGTATGATCCGAACAAATATTGGACAGACCTTGTATCTTAAAATATGATTTCTTCCTTTTCTTTTCTGGAATAGAAAAAGGAAAATAGCTGTAAAAGAAACACAATAAGGTTTCGGCATAAATGATGCCTTCTTTCAGACGGTAAAACTTAACACTACTTGCATGACTTAATAATTGTAAGCAACAACTAAATTCATCACAGTTCATAAGAGAATAAACTTTATCCGCTTAGTCTATAAAAATTAAGTGAAAGTTAAAGTTGATATCCACCTATCCTATTAGAGTGTCATTTTCCTATAGACTCCACATTTCTGATCAAGCTCGAAGAATCATTATGATATCAGGTTAGTATGCATATAAATATAGCAGTCTTGCTCACAACTTCAAGAAACCAATGGAAAGCGTAACACAACATCAGTTGAACAAAGGAAAATTGAATTCTGTGCGTTGATGCAACAGACTAAATGCAGAAACTCAACTTATATGAGAATTTAATTGTGTTCTGTAACAGAGGAAAAACTGAAATATAACTCACGGAATTTAAGAACAATCTAAAATTTCAAATCCAATATGTAAGAAGCTCCAAATGGTAATGACAGGACCAAAAAATTTTATTTTCTGAAATCCTCCAGGATTATAATAAATAACAAAAAAAAAAAAGTGTAAAAAAAGTTCATCACTTACCTAACTGATCCTGCTTGAAGGTGCTTCCAGTGACCCCGAGAAAAGGAGAAACCATGAGTGCTCCAGAGGGCGTGCCCCTCAGAGTTTTCTTATTAGATTTCTGTTGTTGGTCAGAAGCCAGTTTAGTTGTATTATTTGTCAAAAGAGATGCCATCCTATGCTGTCCATAATTAGGCCATCTAGCTTGGCCACTATTAAGTGGTGTTGAAAATACACTTGGATAACCCTGAAAATGTTTACTAGGATATCTAGCACATCCTGCACCACTGTTCCCTCTAAAACATGTGTCGCAGTTCCTTGGCATTAGAAAATGATTTTTTTCATGAGTTTGTGGTGTTGCTAACATATTAGACAAGGACCAACCACCTACATTGTGTTCTAGACTAGAAAACTCGCCTACATTCTGCAATTGAGTTAAAAATCCACCCACAGCACTGTTTTGAAAACTAGAAAAAACACCAGCCATGTTAGAACCAAGATTCAAAGAACTTCCATCAGTTTTTTGACCATGAGAAGCACTTAGTTGTGGACCAATATACCTCCCAGTTGTGTAAGTGGTATCTTTGCTGAACACATTAGATTTTGATCTCACCTCTGCACTACCTCTAATTCCAGGGTCAGAAAACTCCCATCGAGCTTCTTAGGACAATAAGATTGAATAGCACTGGTACCATTGTTATTAGTTTCCATTTCTCCACCATTACTAGCATGGCCTAACGCAGGAGTGCCGCCTCCATAGCTTATTGCATTTCCAGTTAACTGAGGCATACTAAGACTGCTGCCATTTGCTTCACCACCTTGCCTTTGCTTTTGTAAGCCTCTAGTAACCACTAGATTTTGATGAAATTCATTCATGTTCCCCCTGAAATATGGGAAATCTGATAGTAACCCAAACAAGGAGGGCACATTACCCATACCGTGTGTTGATGCCAAAAATTTGCTACTACTGACGTGGCCTGGGCTCTGCATAGATAACAGGGATGAACTAAAGGCCCAGGGAAGAAGGAGAGGGGGAGACCTCCGAGGGTACTTCGAAGCTTAAGTTAGAACGAAAGCTTAAAAAGGGGCGAGGCCGAGGGTTAAATCGAAAGGAGCTTGGGTGTAAGTAGATTAAGTCTGAATGAATTATGAATTCCATACCTCATCTTATTTATAGCCCTCTGAATGGGCATTGCCCATATCTCGTCATTGTTAAGGCATTGATTGCATGATCAGGGGACAGTGTGTTGCAGGGTGGCTGCAAGACGGCGTGTTGTAGGGTGGCTGCAGGGCAGTGTGTTGTAGGCAACTGCAGGGCTGCATGTCGTAGGGCGGCTATAGGGCAACGTGTCGTAGAGGGAGCCCAGGTGTAGGTCTATTGGGCCGGAGTGTTTACGGGCTAGAGTGTTATGGGCTACATCAGGCCCCATCACAGGCCCCCCACTTCCTTGAGTACATTTATGTGCTTAAGGAAGTATCGTGGGGCACGGTCTTTTAACGAAAGAGACAGTGTGTCGCCCTTAGACAGAATTGAGCCGGGCATGCGTGGGTCAATTAGTATGGGCCCGAGTGTGAGCGGAGCTGAGTGCGTATGTAGCAGTCCGAGTGCTCAGACTTGGAGTGTTGGGTGTCCGACCCTGGGGACACTTGCAGCAAGGGTGAGTCAATCTTGCATTGAATGGCGGACCTTGGGAATGGGTTTGTTGCTCTTAAGAAGCGAGAAGACGCCTAAAAAAGCGTGTGAGTGGTCTTGGGATCTTAAAGGTCTCATCTTTTTCTATGCTTGCATTAAGTGCCCTCGTTGAACGTGTTTTCCCTTCTTATAAAAGAGGTTTATGTTATCTCTTTTTTAAACCAGAACGAGTTTTGTTTTCTAAGAATCGGGAGCCTTTGGCCTCACTTTGAGAGTCCTCACACTGATCTTTGAAAGTTCTAACTGTAATGGCTCTGGAGAAGGTGGGGAGTCAGCAGTTCCTTGAGGGATTTATGGAAGCCAAGAGGAGGGTCGAGGTCACATGCTCGGAGATAGTTTCCTCAGGCCTTGATCTACTAGAGTCTGAGGAGGAGGAAGAGCCTGTTCTGGTGGGGGAGCAGTCTGAGGGGTAGGAGCAGACAGGGGGCAAGAAAAACATCCAGGCACGGAGCAGCCCTCCGTAGGGGATGAACGCCCAGGCTCCGAATGAGTGCAGTCCGTCATAGAGGGGGGAGGTCTTCAAGACAAAGAGGCTGAGGCAGCCCCTTCCTTGATTGACTTGCACTAGAATTGTTGCTTTTTTCTTTGTACTTCGAGGCCGTTAGTGTCCTCTTTTGCTTGTACTTCGAGGTCGTTTGTTGTAATCTTTTGATAAATTAATAAAATATTCTTCTTTTGATCTTTGCTTTACATAATCTTCCTGTTTTTATACTTTGCTTTCCATAAAACAATAGCTTGATCTTGGCGAAATCTTGGCCGAGCGTTTGAGAAGAAGTTCAAATGCTCGGTATTGGAGAAATCTTGGCCGAGCGTACGAAGTACAGTTCAAACGCTCGGTATTGGAGAAATCTTGGCCAAGCGTATGAAGAACAGTTCAAGCGCTCGGTATTGGAGAAATCTTGGTCGAGTGTATGAAGAGCAGTTCAAATGCTCGGTATTGGAGAAATCTTGGCCGAGCGGAAATGCTCGGTTTTGGAGAAATCTTGGCCGAGCGTATGAAGAACAGTTCAAGCGCTCGGTATTGGAGAAATCTTAACCGAGCGTATGAAGAACAGTTCAAACGCTCGGTCTTAGAGAACTCTCGGTCGAGCGTATGAAGAACAGTTCAAACGCTAAGCCTTGGCGAGATCAGGTCGAGCGTATGACAAGCAGCTCATACGCTCAAACTTAACCAAATTTGGCTGAGTGTATGACAAGCGGCTCATACACTCGGACTTGGGAAATCAGGTTGAGCATATGACAGGCAGCTCATACGCTCTTACTTGGTGAATTTTGGCCGAGCGTATGACAAACAACTCATACGCTCGGACTTGGCGAAATCAGGCCGAGTGTATGACAAACAGCTCATACGCTCGGACTTGGTGAATTTTGGCCGAGTGTATGACAAACAGCTCATACGCTCAGACTTGGCGAAATCAGGCCGAGTGTATGACAAGCAACTCATCCACTCGGACTTGGCGAATTTTGACCGAGCATATGACAAGCAGCTCATATGCTCGGACCTGGTGAAATCAGGCCGAGTGCATGACAAGTAGCTCATACACTCGGACTTGGCAAATTTTGGCCGAGTGTATGACAAGCAGCTCATATGCTCGGACTTGGCGAATTTTGGCCAAGCGTATAACAAATAACTCATACGCTCGAACTTGGCGAAATCAGGCCGAGCATATGATAAGCAGCTCATACGTTTAGACTTGGCGAATTTTGGCCAAGCGTATGACAAGCAGCTCATACGCTCAAACTTGGCGAAATCAGGCCTAATGTATGACAAAAAACTCGTACGCTCGGACTTGGCGAATTTTGGCCGAGTGCAGGACAAGCAGCTCATACGCTCGGACTTGGTGAAATCAGGTCGAGCGTATGACAAGCAACTCATACGCTCAGACTTAGTGAATTTTGGCCGAGCGTATGACAAACAACTCATACGTTCGGACCTGGTGAAATCAGGCTAAGCACATGACAAGCAGCTCATACGCTCGAACTTAGCAAATTTTGGCAGAGCGTATGGTAAGTAGCTCATACGCTCGGACTTGACGAATTTTGGCCTAACGTATGACAAGTAGCTCACACGCTCGGACTTGGCGATATCAGGCCGAGTGCATGATAAGCAGCTCATACGCTCGGACTTGGCGAAATCAGGTCGAGCATATGACAAGCAGCTCATACGCTTAGACTTGGTGAATTCAGGCTGAGCGTATGGCAAGCAGCTCATACGCTCGGACTTGGTGAGATCAGGCCGAGTTATCAGGACTTGGCGAAATCGTGCTTATGGGTTTACTTCCGTTGTGCGCTTTTGGGCTTTCGCTTTGGGCCTTATGGGTTCTTTCTGTGTCTTGGGCCCACAAGTTCTTTTTTGTCAGGTGTAATGAATAATGACGGCTGTCATTAAATGGCATCGTGTTGGGTATAGCAAGGGTCGTGTTTTGATGACAGTTGGCACTTCGAGGTATGGAAACGAAGCTTTGGTGATAGCAAAGAGGCGTCACTTCACTTGGAGAATTGAGTTAATGCTCCTCGGATCTGCTGCCACAACTTCTATAAAAGGGGATTCATCCTCGTTTTATTTCTCGCTTGCACTTTGAGTGATTTTGAGAGCATATAGTTAGAGAAACACTTCGAGAGTGCTCAATTTTCTTAGGAGGCGACCCAAAAAGATCTCTTGGTGAGTAGAATGTTTGAGAGCGAGATAAGCGGGGATCTTTCGAGGGAGCTGGATGAGGCAATGGGTGTTTCCTCCAGTGATGAAGCCTCTTCCTTGGAGGCTGCCCCTCGTGATGGGGCTCTGGCCCTTTTGCCTTATATTCGAAGGAGAAGGGATGGAGAGGAGAGTGAGGATGGAGAGCCATCTGGAGAGGAAGATGTCCGGGTGTCGATGCTCATTAGGGACAACGCCCTAGATACTGAAAGGGAGGAGTGGACGTTCGAAGCGAACTCCATTTCAAGTGTGGTAGAGGAGTCTGAACTTATGGGGATAAGAATTAGGTATAGGATCCCCATGGAGTACCATCTGAGGGCACCAGAAGGAGGGGAGAGGGCTTGCGATGCTCTCCCTAGCCAGGTGCCTTATGAGTTGTGTGTTTACGAACAGAAGCTAAAGGCTGGGCTTAGGTTCCCTCTCCACCTGTTCTTCTGCTCGATGCTCAGATACTTCAGTATCACGCTGAGTTAATTGGTACCCAACTCCATCCAGCTGATCTTGGCATTCATTGTCGTGTGCCGAGAGGTGGGAGGGGTAATGAACATGAATGTGTTCAAAGCCGACTTCCAACTAGCCCGTCTTGGTCATTCGGGGTGGGTTATCGTGAGTTCGAGGAGGCGGAAGAGAGTTTTAAAGAACAAGCCTTCTTCCATAAAGAGATGGAAAGGGGCCTTCTTTTTTATAAAGAGTGTTGAGAGTTTCAACGTCCCCCTCGCTTGGAGCTTGGAGCGTGTTGGCAAGTGCAAGATGCCGCACCTCCTGCATCGAGAGCAGGAGACATTGAATACCATGCTGGCCATGCCCTTGGATATCGAGGTGCTTGGAGATAACGAAGAGCTCCACAGGCGCGACCTCTGCTCTCCTAGCCTTCCGCCGAATCTCGAGCACGATAGCCCTTAGTCTTTTAGCTTATAGCAATTTTGATTTTTTATTCCAAGTTATTTGTTGGAAATCACCTTGACAAGATGCCCAGGTGGTGATCTTCCAAACACCCAAGTCTTGAATGACTTGTAGAAATAAAAACAGCAATCGAACACAAGAACAGAAATCAAAGAAAGAAAAGAAGACAAGCAATTGTTATCGAGGTTCGGCAATGTGCCTACGTCCCCGTGAGTTCCTCCGAACTCTCTGCACTATCTCAATGGTTCTTACAAAGTTACAGCAATCCTCTTCAAGAATCAAAGTTCTTGAAGAAACAAGAAGAGAACTAGAAAGTGATAGTCCTATTACAAAGTTTTCTATCAATTCTATGCTATCCTCTCTTCTTTACAACAAGCCTAACAAAGAGTCCCTTTTGTGTTTGTCACCCTACACAATTCTCTCTAAGTGTTTACAATGATCTCACAATGTCATAAATCTCTCTTGTATGTGTGTTGTATATCTTGTTGTAGTGTTATGAAAATGAGGCTTGAGAACCCCTTTTATAGCCTTTCACTTCTTGGACATTCTTGTGAATCAATCTCCACCCTTTGATCATGATCTTCACTTAATCATGGCCTTTTATCATTCTCCAAGTGGTGCTGTGCGTTTTGGACTTGCGCACACACTTTTGGAGAGCCTTGAAGCCTGCTGCCCAAGTGTGCAGCAGTGTGCCTGGGTGGTGCGGCGCTGGGCATGGGTGGTGCGGTGCTGGGGCTGTCCCTGATGGCGTGCATGCTGTGAGGTGCGGTGCTGGGCGTGCGCGGCGCGCCCAGACCTGATGCTGCTGCCTTCTGCTGCAGTGCGCACATGTTTCTGCTGCTGTGCAGAAGTGCGCACACTAGTGCGCATGGTCTTCCCATGCTCCAAATTGAGGCACACACATGTGTGCAGCCTTCTAACTTGCTGAACTTTGATACTCCACATTTGGTTTGGACTTTAACCATCCTTAGACCATGTTTGGACATGTTTGAACCTTAAACAAATAACAACAATCTCTACCTTTATCTAAGTGTTCAAAAAACCTGAACCATTTGTGCAGAAAGCTTCAGGATCCAAACTCATATTGAGTTACCAATTAACCAACTCCAATCCTAAGTAATTCAAGGCAATGATGGAACTTACTTAGACGTAAAACTTTAGTACCCAAGTCCGTAGGATTTTCTTCTGTGGCAACCTTGTCCACATGGATGCATCATTTCATAACATTTTCCCGAATGAAATGATACCGAACATCCATGTACTTTGTCTTCTCATGGAACACTGGATTTTTACACAAGTTCAAGGCACTTTGACTATCCAAAAATACAACAACCTGCTCATCCAGTACCTTCAACTCTTCAAGCAACCCTTTGCACCACATAGCTTCCTTAATGGCCTCCGTAGCAGCTATGTACTCAGCTTTAGTTGTTGAGAGTGCTACCATTGGCTACAACTGAGCCTTCCAACTTATACAACATCCGTTTAAGTTGAAGAAGTAGGAGGTAATCGATCTCCTTCTATCCTGGTCTGCTCCATAGTCCGAATCTGTAAACCCTTCAAGGCAGATTGCATTACCCCTCTTCTCATACACCGGCCCTATGATGAGTATTAAATATTGCATATTTTAGACCCTTAACTTATATTTGTTATGCTCTTAGTTAGTATTATTTCACTTTATTTTACGTCTTTCTTGTGTTTTGTGTATTTTTACAGGTTTGTGGAGAAAATAAAGCATTTCAGGAGATGTGAAGCTTCTGGAGACATTGCGATCGATCGCACGAGATATGCGATCAAGCGCACCTGCGCTCGAGCGCATCTGCCTATGAACGAGTGCATGGTCAACATCCCACATCAAAATATTTTAAGTTCAGTGCATCTGCGATTGATCGTAGCAGACATGTGATCGAGCGCACATGAGATCGTGCGCACAAGACATTCGATCGATCGCACCACACTGCGATCGAGCGCACACGGGCAGTATCCCACATTGAATCTGCAACCCATATTGCTCTGGGTCTTCCCCTATATAAACACCATCTGGCTTCATCATTCAGTGTACAATTCCTGAGCCACTTTGGTGTTTACTGGTGGACGTCCGCTAGCATTTTGGTGGATCTCGAAGGCATTGCTACCACGAGGGGAAGCGCCGCCCGTCAGCGAGTGAAATTTCTCCCATGTAAAGTTGTTTATTTATTTCTTTATATTCAGTTGTTTTAGTTTAAATGTTTAGCACTTTTTATTATAGTTTTATAGTTATGAGTGGCTAGACTCTTCAGCTAAGGTTGAAGATGAAGCCCTGCCGTTGTTTGTCATAGTAGTTCAGATTTGCTTGTACAAATCTGATAAATTTTAGTATAAATGTTCTATCAATTATTTGAGTTAATCTTGTGATTGATTGAGTTTAAATTGTTCTGTTGGATATTCCTTGTGTTTCATCTGATGGATACATCGAATTGTTTTCGATTAAATTGGATTTCCTTTGTGATTTGTTAAGAGCGGATACATCGGATGCTTTTGGTTTAATTGGGATATTCTTTGTTTTTTGTCTTATAGTTGGATTCATGGAATTTTTTGATAGGCTATCTTTAGAACATTGAGTTATATGCTTAACTTTGGCGGGGTGGATTCAGAAACCTTAGTGTGTTTTTATTAGTTTTTAAAATCAATTTAGTTTAGCTTTTATTTATTTTGCAACATATAATTACAAATTTGGAACTAGGTTAAAATAGACTTAGTTTAGATAAAAATATATTTTCACAACACAATTCCCTGTGGATTCGACCTCGCACTTGCACAACGCTATACTGTAAACGACTCATGCGCTTGCGAGTAAATTAAAACTCACAACACCCTACTTCTGGGCTTCCCTTCAAATACCTCAGCAACCACTTCATCCCAAGCCAATACTTATTTCCGGGATTACTCATAAACCTGCTGAGAACACTCATTGCATGAGCAATGTCCGGTCTAGTGCTCACCATGGTGTACATAATAGAACCAACAGCACTAGAGTAAGGGACTTTCTCCATTTCCTTCTTCTCCGCCTCTGATCTTGGACATTGATCGCTGGAGAATTTGAAATGACCAGCAAATGGAACCTTCATTAGTTTGATATCTTCCAAAGAGAATTTAGATATCATCTTCTCTATGTAGGAAGTTTGAGAGATCTTCAATCTGTTTCTCTCCCTTTCCCGGATGATACACATCCCAAGGATCTTTAGTGCATGGCCAAGATCCTTCATCTCAAACTCCTCACTGAGTTGAGCCTTTAATTTATTTATCCTCTCCATGCTGCTCCCAACCAGCAACATGTCATCAACATAGATGAGGATGATCACCATCTCCTCAATCTTCTGCCCCTTATAGTACAAGCAAAAATCATAGTAGCTCCTCATGAAACCCAAGCTGATTACAAAGGAATCAAACCTCTTGTTCCATTACCGAGGTGATTGCTTCAGGCCATAGAGAGACTTCTTCAATTTGCACAGTAGCTCTCCCTGCCTTCCTTCTTCATAGTCTTCGGATTGCCTCATGAAAATGGTCTCATCGAGTTCTCCATGCAAGAATGCAGTCTTCACATCCATTTGCTCGGTTTCCCAATCAAATTAGACCACTAATGCTAACACTATCCGTATTGTCTTGTACTTCACAACTGGTGAGAAGATTTCGGTGAAATCTATGTCTTCTTTTTGTGTGAACCCCTTCGCCACCAGCCTGGCCTTATATCGGACTTCATTCCCTAGAGTGTTCCCTTCTTTGATCTTGTAGAGCCATCTACAATCCACCACTCTCTGTTTTTCTGGTTTTGGCACCAGCTCCCAAGAGTTGTTCTTCATCAAAGAATTCATTTCTTCCTCCATAGCTAGCTGCCACTTTGATGAATCCTTACACTCCATGGCATCCGTGTAAGTTTCTGGTTCAGCCATCTCTCCTTCTGTCCAAGGGGCTACTGCATCTGCAGCATTTGCAAAACCATATCTCTAGGGTGGTCTAACCACTCTTCTTTCCCGGTCTCTTATGAGCTGGTAGTTATTTACGGCATCAACCACTTCTTGTTCAGCCTCTTTTTGAGTTTCTTGAGCTTTATGGCCTTCATCCAAGGGCTCTACCTGGTCCGAACCCTCTTGCCTCCTCTGCTCTACCTGAACTGAGTGCTCCTTGATGCGATGCTCAACAATTTCTGGACTGGTTTGCTCACTAGCCCCTACATGGTTAGTTTTCTCCAAGTAGGGAAATAATAATTCATTAAAGACAACATCCCTACTTACAATTAGTTTCATGCCCTTCTTTTCTAAGGACCACAACCTATATCCCTTAACCCCATCACCATATCCTAGAAATACACATTTTCTAGACCTAGGGCCAAGTTTATCCTCCTTTTGATGTGCATATGCTGCACACCCAAAAATCTTAAGGTTGTTTAATTCAGGGGGTTTTCCACTCCACATCTCCATGGGAGTCTTGAGCTCTATTGCTCTAGAGGGTGATCTATTCACCAAGTATGCAGCTGTTGCTATAGCTTCTCCTCAAAAATATTTTGGTAACCTGGATCCTATTAGCATGCACCTAACTTTTTCCATAAGGGTTCGATTCATTCTTTCAGCAACTCCATTTTGCTGGGGTGTTTTTACAACCGTCCTATGTCTTAGAATGCCATTTAATTCACAGAATTTATCGAAATCCTTGTTGCAAAATTCTAAGCCATTATCGGTTCGTAAAGCTTTAACTACCCTACCAGTTTGGGTTTCCAACAATTTCTTCCACACAACAAATTTATTAAAGGCATCAGATTTATTCCTAAGCAAATAAACCCACACTCTTCTTGAATAATCATCAATTAAAGACAGAAAGTAAAAGTTACCTCCCTGTGTTGCTGTTCTTGCTGGTCCCCAAAGGTCCGAATGAATGTAATCAAGGATCCCCTTAGACTTGTGCACTCTGGTGTTGAAGCTGACCCGGTGTTGCTCCCCAAGAACACAACTCTCACAGAAATCCAGTTTTTATACTTTGTCACCACCAAGTAGACCTTCCTTGCTAAGCACTTGCAGGCCCTTTTCGCTCATGTGTCCCAAGCGAGTGTGCCAAAGGGCTACCTTGTCCAGCTCAGCCATCAAGCTTGCTGCTTGATCATTGGTTTCTGTTTCTCCGATCATCTCATAGAGTCCATCGTTTCTTGCTGCCTTGATCACTACCAAATATCCCTTGGCCACCTTGATCTTTCCTCTCTCTAATTTGCATGTGTACCCCATGGAATCCAGCTGCCTCAATGAGATCAAGTTCCTCTTCAAATCTGGAAGATATCTTACATTTCCTAGAAGCCTTGTCATTCCATCAAACATCCTCACCTGGATGTCTCCTATGTCTCTCACTTGGTAAGAAGTATCATTCCCCAAGAAAACCTTTTCATCATTGGTCTCCTTGAAATTCTTGAACCAACTCCGGTGAGGGCACATGTGTTGAGTGCACCCGGAATCCAAGATCCATTTCCCGCTGCCTTCTTGCCCCTTGCTCACACCCGAGCACACAACAGGAACATCATCATCTTGTTGTTCTGTTTTGGCAACCGAAGCCTCTCCATTCTTGGTATGGCTTCCTCCTCTATCCCTTGTCATCTTCTTGCAATCTTTCTTGACATGACCCTTCTTATGGCAGTAGTAGCAGCTCTTCCCTCCAAATCTCAGTTTGGAATGCATTCTCCCATGGTTTTTTCCTCTACCTCTGTCCCGGTAGTAGCCATACATGCTGCTGTGTAATCTCCCATGGCTCTCTCCTCTACCTCTGTCCTGGTAGTAGGCATGCATGCTGCTGTGCACTCTCCCATGGCTATCTCCTCTACCTCTGTCCCGATAGTAGCCATGGCTGCTGCCATACCGAGTTGCTGGCCTTCTTTTAAAGAACAACCATTTACCACTTCATGCATTCCTTATCTTGGCATCAAGATTATCTTGCAACTCTTTATTAGGATCTAATTTAAAAGTAAAGATTCGTTTACGAAGATACCTCTTATCCGGGAGAGTCTTGGCAAGAAACAACTCATCTAGTTTTTTCCATATTGCAGCTGGATCTTTCGAGTCTCCACACTCCCTTGTGACATTATCCGACATGTGCAAGAAAATGGTGCTGTAAGCCATTTTCTTCATCTCAATCCGCTGGTCCTCCGTGGTACTTGCTGAAAAAGCATCATCTTCTCCAAGAGCCAAGTCCACTTTTTGCTGCATTAGAACCGCCTTGATCTTCCGCTTCCATAGGGCAAAGTCTCCCTTTCCATCAAACTTCTCCACATAGAAATTTGAAGCCATCTTTGCAGAAAAGATCCCAGATTTGTGCACTAACCACAACTGCTTTCTTCAACCTCAAGAACACAGATCGAAGATGGATCTTTAACACCGTTCTTGAATCAACTTTCAAGAACACGACCGGATCTTGATCTTTACACCGTTCTTGATTCACCCAAGAAGTTTGATATTTGATTCTTGGAGTCTTGGCTCCGTACCTTCTACTTCTTGCGTCGATAACCAGTTACTTAGCTCTGATACCACTGTTGGAAATCACCTTGACAAGATGCCCAGGTGGTGATCTTCCAAACACCCAAGTCTTGAATGACTTGTAGAAAGAAAAACAGCAATCGAACACAAGAACAGAAAATCAAAGAACGAAAAGAAGACAAGCAATTGTAATCGAGGTTCGGTAATGTGCCTACGTCCCCATGAGTTCCTATGAACTCTCTGCACTATCTCAATGGTTCTTACAAAGTTACAGCAATCCTCTTCAAGAATCCAAGTTCTTGAAGAAACAAGAAGAGAACTAGAAAGTGATAGTCCTATTACAAAGTTTTCTATCAATTCTATACTATCCTCTCATCTTTACAACAAGCCTAACAAAGAGTCCCTCTTGTGTTTGTCACTCTACACAATTCTCTCTAAGTGTTTACAATGATATCACAATGTCACAAATCTCTCTTGTATGTGTGTTGTATATCTTGTTGTAGTGTTGTGAAAATGAGGCTTGAGAACCTCTTTTATAGCCTTTCACTTCTTGGACATTCTTGTGAATCAATCTCCACCCTTTGATCATGATCCTCACTTAATCATGGCCTTTTATCATTCTCCAAGTGGTGCCGTGCATTTTGGACTTGCACACACACTTTTGGAGAGCCTTGAAGCCTGCTGCCCAAGTGTGCAGCAGTGTGCCTGGGCAGTGCGGCACTGGGCATGGGCAGTGCGGCGCTGGGACTGTCCCTGATGGCGTGCATGCTATGAGGCGCGGTGCTGGGCGTGCGCGGCGCGCCCAGACCTGATGCTGCTGCCTTCTGCTGCAGTGCGCACATGCTTCTGCTGCTGTGCAGAAGTGCGCATGGTCTTCCCATGCTCCAAATTGAGGCACACACATGTGTGCAGCCTTCTAACTTGCTGAACTTTGATACTCCACATTTGGTTTGGACTTTAACCATCCTTAGACCATGTTTGGACATGTTTGAACCTTAGACAAATAACAACATTATTAATGCTCGTTCTTTGTGCAGAGATAGAGGTAGCTGCCAAAGCTAGGGAGAAGGCCAAACGCATGGCTCGGGAGAAGAAGAGGGCCGTAAAGGCTGGTGGCTCTGGGCAAGAGCAGAAAAAGAAGGCCTGGGCCTCAACTCCGGTGCTCGTTGTAGTGGGGAGCCCTTCAGGGGTTCCAATTTAGGAGGAGCGGGCGGATCCCGCTGCACCCACTCCTCCCCTGGGACCGTCTTCATTCAAGGAGGGACCAGGGCAGCTACCATCTTAACGCCACGGTGGGCGCTAAGGGGAGATGACTCGATGTTCGCGCATCTAAAGGTTACTCGCGAACACCTTATCTTTAGGATTCCTCCCCGCGATATGGTGGAGCTTTCGACGAAGCCCTTCGAGGCACTTTGTTCGGCCGCAGAGACCGCTTTCTCCCAGGTATTGTTTCTTTCCTTCATTCTGGCTCTCCAATTCATTTGCTTTTCTTTTAACAAGGTCCTTGTTTCAGGCTGGAGTCCTTGGCGGGGTCCTTGCTCAGCGAAGCACTGATATGGCCGAACGCTTAGCAAAAACTGAGTACAGGCTGGAGGAGACCCGTGAGCTGGTCCGGGCTTTGTCCTCCTCCCTGGAGGTGTTGGAGCAATTATCTACTTAAATAAATATGCAAATAACTGTTCTAGTTTTACTTGCAAATGCACAAGGTCTGTGGTAGCATAGTGTGCAAGTGCGAGATCATTTCCACAGGGATTGGTGAATTTCGTTTTAGAATTAGTTTCTTCAAGTTAAAAAGAGAAAATAACAATTTGATTGTGAGTAAATAGCAATAATGAGATCATAGAGCTACGATATCCACCACTAATTATACTTTCCCACTAACTAAGGTTTCAGTGCTCTAGCCTTATCATGAATATCTAATGGTTGCCAACCTAAGGGCTTGGCCTACACCTTAAGCTATTGATCTCCCTATGAAACAAGTTAGGCATGGTATATACTCTAACTCTTTTCTCTCTTAATGGATTCAGCATAGGTGTATACTAAGTTGTTCCTTAAGAGAGCATGAGGGTTGTGGAGATTGGCAACCACACGGGACCTAGGGCTTGGCCCGCTCCCGGTTTTCCATGTTGATTAACCCGGGAATCCGATGTATCCCTTGTTACTAATGTTGAACCTAGGACTCGGTCATCCAAATTGATTCGACTAACTTATCCATGCCACATGCATACGTTGATTAGATACATACATATGAGGAATGTAAATATAACCATCAATAAACTTCATAAATACATTAGATGCAAAAGAATGGGTTGCACCAGAATCAACAAACATTGATATGTCTACCTTTTCTACATACAAAGTACTTCAAATTTGGGCAATTCTAGGATAAATATCTTATCTAATTATATCTATAACAAACTTTTGTTTCTTGATCATACATCAGATTACCACTTCTACTTGGTGGCATACTTACTTTCTTTGCCATGACTCCCAGTTCCCATAACCTGTCTCCCAAATCTAAGGGTCCCACTGATAGTATTCTGGGATATAGAAGCAATAGATCTTATTTGCCTTCGACTATGTACTATAATTCCTTATAACAAGGAATGCTCCATCTGGGGTGGTCTCTCACACTGTACACTCATACTACCACTACCTCTAGAACCTTTATGTCTAATCCTCTTTCACCACTCTTTCTCTTTCCTTTAAACTCCATCACACCTTTCCTAATATGAAATGATATATCAACCAACCTGACATAATTCATATGCCTCATGTAATATAGTTTTGATCAAATCTTTAAACATAGTTCATCTATGAACCTCTTACACTTCTTCTCCTCTAGATCTACCATTTTCGGTACAAACCTCAACAAAGCCACAAATCTCCTATCATACTGAGTCATAGTCAATACATTTGCCTCAAATAAATAAAATCTCTTTCTTGTTGGGCTCTAAAAGTATAAGGAAAGTATTTATCAAGGAAAACCTCCTTAAACCTATTCCAGGTTAAAGGGTTTATCAACACATGCACTTACCTTGGGAAGAGTATCCTCTCATCATTCTAAAGCTTCTCCTTCTAACTTAAATGAAGTAAAGGTGACCCTCTGCCTGTAAGTCACTGGTAAAGTACTAAATAATTTCTTTACTTGTTTCACCCTTAGCTCAGGCTTAAAAGGATTCATAGATCATTTAGACAATAAAGCATTCAACTTAATATATCTACAAAATAATTTCCATGCATCTCGTGCATAAACTCACCTTTTCCCTTTTCGAACGTTTACCACTACTGGATTTACAACTACCTCAGGCACTGCTCCAGCCTATTCATCAAGTCTAGGCTATAGACTATCAACTCTATCATCTATTACATCCATTTTCTAAAGAGCATGTGCAAGAGCTTATCTTAGCTTATCTCTTTCAACTTCAGATTCTCTCACACCTCTACTAATATTAATTATACTGTGAACAGGTTCCCTTCTAGGAACCACGGATTCAGACTCAACCTCAACTTGTCAAAATATTGGGGGCCTACCACGCCCTCTCAAATCAATAACTTTAACTCTAGTTCTAGCACGTCCACGTGTTATCCTCTGACTATTCATTAGAATATAATTTGTTTTAATCTTCCACTTTCTTACTTTTTATGTAGTCTACAGAATCATAAAACTTAATGCTTTGATACCAAAATTGTAATGACCCATCTTGGGTTGGCCACCCTCTAGACGGTGTTGTCATATTTTGAAAATCCCAGCAATTAAAAAAAACACCAAATGTGATTATTACATCAATCCTCAACCCTCAATAGGGGAGATACATCATTAATATCTTAACTTAAACATTGTATATAACGTAGTATGCATGAATATTTACAATTATTTTTTTCTTCAATAGTTTAAGGATGTGAACCACGTGGCTTATAGATAATGACTTCGTTTGAATCTCAACTCACGAAACTATCTGTCTTGCCTGCTACCTAAAATCATTGTACAATGAGGAGTGAGCTTCATAAGCTTAGTGAATTAAACTTACTAGAAGTATTCAATTTGTATAAGTAATCTTTCAATATTCATTCATCTATATCTTATATATTTTGATAATAATATTCCATTATCACTACTCATATCAAATCCCCATCCTTTATAAATCTCTTCTTTTCATATAGTAAATCATCATCCTGAGATTATCAACTATATCTCATAATTACCTCATTATGAGTTTCACAGTATATAATTAGTCATCTAGATAATTCTCATCATTTCATATTTTCGTATTTCTTCTCAGCATAATTGTCTTTTTGTGTGACTCATTCATCTATCAATAAATTTACAATCATGACTAGCATTTTAGCATCTCAAGTAATAACAATCAATATTTAATCAAATGCAATGTATGAATTTAAATGTTATTATTATTGGGAACGTCTTCCCATATGTTGATATGTTTTTATCATAGACTGGCTACCTTCCCGGTTCTTTCATTCTCATTTAGTCCGGCTGCCTTCCCGATTATTTTATTCTCATTTAGACCGACTACATTGCTGGTTTTTTTATTTCCACCATATATCGGCAGTCACGGTTTTCATTTAGACCAGCTGCCCTCCCAGTTCTTTTATTTTCATATAGACCGGCTGCCTTCCTGGTTCTTTTATTTTCATTTAGATCGGCTGCCTTCCCGATTCTTTTATTTCATTTAGACCGGATGTCTTCTCAGTTCTTTTATTTCATTCATATGCATATGAATAATGATATGAAATATGCATATGAACAATAATATAGAAACAAGCATGTCTTCAAAGATTCAAATTAGCTATCCTGATTATTCTCAAATTATTATTTGAAAAATTTCACTAAATTCCTCTCCTCATAAATCATAGCAAATCATCAATCATAGCTCATCAAGGTCCACTAAATTCTCTCCTCACAAATCATATCAAATCATCAATCATAGCTCGTCAAGATCCACTAAATTCCTCTCCTCACAAATCATATCAAATCATCAACCATAGCTCGTCAAGAATTTCACTTGTCACCTTTATTATTAAATCGACTCATTATTCTAATAATTTTATTTCTCATAAAATAATTCTCTATACATCTGCTATTCCTATCATACCTATTAGCCAACTTTCATCTTTCACCAAATCATAAGTTAATGATTTATTCAAATACTATCACTATATATTTCATATTTATCTTGATTACTTAAAGTAAATCTAACTCACCACGTAGCACTTAGAGCTACTCGTGGATCACCTCATTGCCTTTCTTGCTCTTTTCAGTAATTTCTCCCGGTTCTGATCGTCAACACTTGACATCGCATTTATATTAAATTTCTAATTTATTCTTCAATTCCTTCATAATTCACATCCTTTGAAAATTCCCACATTGAATTTCGGGAATTTCACGTATGCTAAATATCAAAAATAAAGTTCACGTTATTACCTTCTGTTTTTCTTAGAGCTTCTCATAACTCTCTATAAAATTCTCTTGTAAACCCCTTCAAAATTTTACTCTTTCAGTCCCCAAGTTTTTTAAAAAATAGAGTAGTTTGAATTGAGGAAGGGAGAAAACCAAACAGGAATTGGTAAGTAATAAATTAAATAAACTATATATATATATATATATATATATATATATATATATATATATATATATATATATATATAAACGAAACAACATTTAGCACTTCTTCTAATTGGGAGCCACGAACAGCCTTTGCTATTTAACATGCAATTTGCATGTTAGACAGCTAACACCTATTGCCAGTTGTTGGCCTTTTTGTTTTTTACAAAACTTTTTTTTTCTTCTCTTTTTTTATTTCATTCTTATCCTTCAAGGCTGTGGAAATTTTTTTTTCTTTTTATTTGTATCCACAGCATCATGCGTCTAGTTTTTTTTTCAAAATAATTATTTTTTCAAATAATAAACCTTTCATGTATCTATTATTTTATTTTAATTTTATATCATATTTATCAAATTACTTCTTTGCCCATACTTTAAGAACATTGATATCGCACCTTTGCCCATGGTTAATAACGAGGACTGGACGATTGTTAGTAATAGCGAAAAATGGAGAGATTGCAAGAGAAAAGTCATTAATTTAAGAATTAATGAAGTTCGAAGTAGACAAGAAAAGAGTCCCATTGGAAGATATGGTTGGTACAGGAGATAGTTAAAAAGATTAGAAATTTCTAAACATTATGAAATTGTGTGGAAGTTTAATGTTAAGTGAAAGGAAGATTTTAAATAAGATAAGGAATGATCAAGAATCATTAAAGAAATAAGACTAGACTTTTATTAAGTGTATGGAGGAAATATCAATCAGTATCGAACTAAGATGTGCCTTTAGAATGATGGTATAGGTTCTATGATGTGAATGTGATGTACTATATTGGAGGACTACTAGTTGTAAAGTTAAAGGAGATTGTTGGATTTGACGTGCGCAATGTGGCTAGACTTATGATTTTGCAAGGGGAAAAAAGTAGAGGTGAAGGGTTAAATGGTTTACTAATAGTTTTGATTTCCTAAATGGACCAAAAGGAGAGACAAGATGAGAAAAGAAAAAATTCGAAAGTGTAATTCAGTCAAGATAGAAATTCGAGTATGTAAAGGTTATTAGAAAGATAGAGGTGGAATAAATAGACAAAGATGTTATAGTTCGGTGAGCTAAACAATAAGAGATGAAGTAAGAAATAAGGAAATATATGCTACCACCCAGCTGTTGTAAAAAGGGGGGAGACATTAGAGTTTGACAAAGAAGATGAAAATTATTGAGTACTTATATTAGGTTGTGTTGTTAAGATTAGAAGGAGGTGGAGTAACTCAGTAAATTTATGAATGTAATAGCAAATCAAGAAGTTTGAAGTATATTAGAGTTGATTTGATAATTTATGGATTTATGTTTGATCATTAATTCAGTTGGAACTCTCTATTAGGTATAATCTTGAAAGGTATGAACCTATTGAAAATATTAGAGATGAAGTGGTAGAAAGAAAAAGTGATGGAAGTATAAGAGGATGAATTGGAGATGAGGTAAAGGTACAAGTTTTAAGATGAAAATATAATTATGATTTGATATACTTTAGGAATGATCGAGTAGAAGGTGGAAATTTTGAGAAAGTGTTCGTTTGAGAAGTGGAAGTGAGTATTGGTTAATGTAGGGGCTAATAGCTAAGGGGAAGGGATAAAGATACTTTTAAAATTTTCGAGGTGGAGAGTTTTCTAAATAAGGGAGACGATGATTTGGATGTGAGACGTGGAGTATATATATAACATGGAGGTTGAGTAGAAGATTCGATATAGGGAGATGTATAAAGGAATGGAATGATTGTAGAAGAATAAGAAGAGTGGAAAATTTAAAGCATTAAAAGAAAGGTTTATGTAGTTAAGGAAAGATTAGTTAAATTGGAGTTGCAGTGGGGAGTAAGATGCTTAAATGTTATTACTATGGTGAATTTTATAAGAATTATTAATAAACATGTCCCGATTGGTGGCGGATAAATTAAGACTTAATTAGAAAAGGTACATAAAGAATTTGGGTTAGAACTAAGAGACGTGTTTTGTAGAGAGAATAAGTTGCTAAATGAGTCTTTTGTTGAAGGATATTAGAAATTCTTGTAAATGATTGAAAAGTTGACTTGTAATTAATTAATTCTTTTTTGTAGGTGAATTTGAAACTGTAAAGTGAATAAACTGAGGAGTGGAGGAAATTACTAAGTTAAACTGAGTATGAAATTTTATGGTGACATTGTTAATGAATCCTAAGTATATTATCTAATTGTAGAAGAAACTAATGAATGAGAAGAGAAATAATAAATTATAAGGATGAATAGTTGATATAAGGGCGAGCACAGCTTAGTGAATGAAAAGAGTTTCTAACAAGATCGGCTAGAGTTTATTAAAATAGTACGTTAGATCACTCTAGTGATGAGTTAGTTAGCTAGCAACGATTTAGAGGAAGTTCAAGTTGATGGTGCGGTAGAAGTTTAATCTAGTATTGGTAAATTTGATGAAAGTGGAGAATTCAAGAAGTGTATTTGAGATTATGGGATAGACTAAGAAGGTGATAATCCTAATGTTTTCTTAACCATAGTCAATAAAATTTCGAGGATGAAATTTTTATTAGTGAGAGATATTTTTAGATATTGTTACCTTAATTAGGATATTTTAATTTCGGAGTTTCTTTTTAACGCATTTTTAATATGCTTGTTCAGTTTTAAATAAGAATTTAAATCGTATTCAGACTTATGGAACTTGGAGGCAAGTAAAAACAATAAGAATCCAATAGTAAAGACGTTTGTTGTTTAAGGATTTCAAAATGTTGAAGGAAAGTAAAAAGAACCAAGTAAAAATGGGAATTTAAAGAGTTTTGTGGTGGAAAATGGGAAAAAATGTGAGTTAAGGGATGAGAGTGTAAAAGGATAAAGTCTTAATTATAAATAGGATAAAGGGGAAAGAGAGAGAGATTAGCACTTGTGCTAAAACTCTCCAGAATAGCTGAGAGAGGAAAGAAAAAGAGAGAAAAAGTAGAGAAGTGGAAAGAAAGGAAGAAGGAAAGGAGAATGAGGAAAAAGATGGCATTTTTCTCGCAAAAAGTCAAGGTAAAAGCTTGTTTTCTTTCTCCTTAATTATCAAGCATGTTTATTACTTTAAAGATTTGTGTTTTGAAGTTTGAATTTTTAAGAATTTTCTTAAGAGAGAGTTTGAAGAAAAGCATTTATTTATAAAAAAAAAAAAGGTTTTGTGCAAAGTTGGTTGAGTTAGGAGTTTGGGTTCAATTATTTCTCTTGGGTAGTGTAAAGTTTTTGAATTTCAACCCTTAAGCATTTGTATTTTTAAGATAAGATGTAATTTGGAGAAAAAGATGATTTTTCGAGAAGAAAAGTACTAATTTGAAGGCACCCAGTCAACTGGTGAGGGATTTTGGGCTGTTTTGGAAGGACTCGGTCGACTGGATCAAGTGGCAGAAGCTTTTAGACCTTTTCCAATCGACTAGATCAGGCACCCAATTGACTGGATCATGCTGATTTTTGAAAATTTGACTTTTTTCCTTCAGTTTTGAGTGTGAAACCTTTCCAAAATGATTTTCAAATTTATAAACTTTGAAAGTATGATTAAAACACCTTAAAAAGTGTTAGTATTTATGAAATTTAAGTGTTCAAAAGACTTTGGGTTGGCAGGTATTCGTTTAAATGATTTAAAGTAATGGATTTAGTGTTATTCACTCCTAGGTGCAAGTGGAAGAACCCTCGAGATAAAGGTAATAGTTGGGACTAGTTTGCGAAATCGGGTAACGAGGTGAGTTCCACCTTCTAGTAAATGTGGGAACAAACAACGAAGATAAAAATTTTGTTGGTATTTGTCTAAGGTTTAAACAAGAGATGGAAGAATGAATTTCAGCATGTTAAAGAGTGCACACAAGTGTGCGCCTCACTTTGGGTGTGTGCACACCTCTCCTTTCGGCAAGACAAAGAAGTGCACACAGCTTTGAAGGGTGCATTAGTGTGCACCGCAACCCTACTCTTCTCAGGCTGCAGTGCCCAGCAAGTGAGGATGCTGGAGGAAGGCCAAGGCCACGGTGTCCCCTCCCTAAGGCCGCGGCGCCCAGAAAATGGCGAAAAGGGGTTTTATGTCTTTGTACTCTCACACAATTCTCTCTTGTATCTCTTGTATGATGTTTTCTTGTAATATATATTGTGACAATGTGCTGAGAATGAAGCTAGGTGACCCTTTATATAGTGCACCAACTTCTTGATCAATCTTGAGTGTCATTCTCCACCCTTAGATCTTAATGACCAATCAACCATGGCCCTCCATCAATCCTAAGTGATGCCGTGTATTTCGGACTTGCAACCACGCACTTAACAAAAGGCTGAATCAAGTTAATCATGTGTGCATCAGTGTGCCTAGTGCCTAGGCCTCCAACAAGGCGCTCTGTGGCCTTGGGCAAAACCCCTTTTCACCACTTTTTGGGCGGCGCAGCCCTGCTCCTCCCAGGCCATGGCACCCAGCAAGTGAGGATCCTGGAGGAAGGCTAAGGTCGTGGCACCCCCTCCCTAAGGCCGCGGCGCCCAGAAAGTGGTGAAAAGGGGTTTTGCCCAAGGCCGTAGCGCACCCTGCTGGAGGACTAGGCGTTAGGCACACTGATGCACACATGATTAACTTGATTCAGCCTTTTGTTAAGTGCATGGGTGAAAGTCTAAAATGCACCGCATCACTTAGGATTGATGGAGGGCTATGGTTGATTGGTCATTAAGATCTAAGGGTGGAGAATGACACTCAAGATTGATCAAGAAGTTGGTGCACTATATAAAGGGTCACCTAGCTTCATTCTCAACACATTGTGACAATATATATTACAAGAGAACATCATATAAGAGATACAAGAGAGAATTATGTGAGAGTGCAAAGACACAAAACACAAGAGGGACTCATTGTAGAGAGGCTGGTTGTAAAGAGAGAGGAGTATTGATTAGATAGAGAGCATTGTAACAGTTCTTATCTTCTTCCTTTCTTCTCTTCTTTATTTCTTCAAGAAATTGAGCTTCTTGGAGAGGGGTTGTTGTGATTATAAAACAACCATTGATTTAGTGCAGAGAGTTCAGAGGAACTCACGGGGACGTACACTATTGTTGAACCTCGATAACGAATCGCTTGTCTTCTTTCTTTCTTTGATTTCTGTTCCTGTTTTCGATTCCTAATCTTTACAAGTCATTGTAGACTTGGGTGTTTGGAAGATCACCACCTGGGCATCTTGTCAAGGTGATTTCCAACAGTGGTATCAGATTTTTCATAGCTGGGTATCGGAGCAAGAACAAGAAGGTGACGGAGTCAAGACTCCAAGAATCAAAGATCAACTTCTTAGGTGATTCAAGAACGGTGTAAAGATCAAGATCAGATCATGTTCTTGAGAGTGATTCAAGAATAGTGTTAAGATCCGTCTTCGATCGTGTTCTTGAGGTTGAAGAAAGCATTTGTGGATATTGCATAATCTGAGATTTTCTCCACAAAGATGGCTTCAAATTTCTGTGTTGAGAAGTTTGATGGAAAGGGAGATTTTTCCCTGCGGAAGCAGAAGATCAAGGTAGTTCTTATGCAACAGAAAGTGGACTTGGCTATTAGAGAAGATATTGCTTTTCCAGTAAATATCACAGAGGACCAGCGGGTTGAGATTCAGAAGATGGATTACAGCACCATTTTCTTGCACATGTCGGACAGTGTCACAAGGGAGTACGGAGACTCGGAAGATCCGGCTGTCATATGGAAGAAACTAGATGAGTTGTTTCTTACCAAAACTCTCCCTAACAAGATTTATCTTCTTAAAAGAATTTTTGCTTTTAAAATGGATCCTAATAAAGAGTTGCAAGATAATCTTTATGTCTTTAATAAACTAGTTCAAGATTTAGCTAGTTATAGTATTAAATTCCCGGATGAACAATTGGCTGTTATTTTGTTAAATTCTCTTCCTGATTGTTTTGATAATTTGAGTAATGCTATTGAGTATGGAAGAGATACTTTAACCAAGGAGATTGTGATTAATGCCATAAGGGTACATGATTTCAAAGCCAAGATGAGGGAAGCATCAAGTGGAGAAGGGTTGTTCATTAGAGGAAGGCCAGTAACTCAGAATGGCAGTAGCATTCATGGCAACTACTGGGAGAAATCAAGAGGTAGTGGGCAGAGCCATGGGAGATCTCATTCTAAGACAAGACTTGGAGGGAAGAGGTGCTTCTACTGCAACAATGAGGGCCATTTCAAGAAAGATTGCAAGAAGAGGTTATGGGATGAGAGAGGGAGAAGTCATACCAACAATGGAGAGGCTTTAGTTGCCAAAGGAGAATAGCAAGATGATGTTCTTGTTGTGTGCTTAAATGTGAGCAGGAGGCAAGACAGCGAGAAATGGATTCTGGATTCCAGGTGCACTTATCACATATGCCCTCACAAGGAATGGTTCAAGAATTTCAAGGCGATCAATGATGGAAGTCTTCTTGGGGAATGACAATTCTTGTCAAGTGAGGGGGATTAGAGACATCCAGTTGAGGATGTTCGATGAATTCACAAGGCTGCTACGGAATATGATGTATCTTCCAAATTTGAAGAGGAATTTGATCTCATTGGGGCAACTAGATTCCTTGGGGTATTCATGCAAAGCAGAGGGAGGAGAGATCAAGGTGGCCAAGGGAGCTTTGGTAGTGATCAAAGCAGCAATAAAAGATGGACTCTATGAAATGATCGGAGAGACAGAAATCAATGATCAAGCAGCAAGCTTGATGGCTGAGATGGATAGGGTAGCCCTTTGGCACACTTGCTTGGGACATATGAGCGAAAAGGGCCTGCAAGTTCTTTACAAGGATGGCCTACTTGGTAGAGACAAAGTGGAGAAACTTTATTTCTACGAGTGTTGCATTCTTGGGAAGCAACACCGGGTCGGCTTCAACACTGGAGTGCACAAGTCTAAGGGGATTCTTGACTACATTCATTCGGACCTTTGGGGACTAGCAAGAATACCAACACAGGGAGGTAACTTTTACTTTCTATCTTTAATTGATGATTATTCAAGAAAAGTGTGGGTTTATTTGCTTAGAAATAAATCAGATGCATTGAATAAATTTGTTGTGTGGAAAAAGTTGATGGAGACTCAAACAGGTAGGGTAGTTAAGGCTTTACGAACCGATAACAGCCTAGAATTTTGTAATAAGGATTTTGATAAATTCTGTGAATTAAATGGCATTCTAAGGCATAGAACGGTTGTAAAAACACCTCAGCAAAATGGAGTTGCTGAGAGGATGAATAGAACCCTTATAGAAAAAGTTAGGTGCATGTTAATTGGGTTCGGTTTGCCAAAATATTTTTGGGGAGAAGCTGTGGTTACAGCTGCATACTTGGTTAATAGATCACCCTCTAGGGCTTTAGACTTTAAGACTCTTATGGAGATGTGGAGTGGGAAACCCCATGAATTGAGCAACCTTAGGACTTTTGGGTGTGCTGCATTTGCACTCAAAAGGATGATAAACTTAGACTAAAGTCTAGAAAATGTGTATTTCTAGGGTATGGTGATGGGTTTAAGGGATACAGGTTGTGATCCTTAGAAAAGAAAGGCATGAAACTCAAAATAAGTAGGGATGTTATTTTTAATGAACTGTTATTTCCCTACTTGGAGAAAACTAACCCTGCAGGGGCTAGTGAGCAAACCAGTCTAGAATTTGTGGAGCATCGCATCAAGGAGAATTCGGTTCAGGTAGAGCAAGGAAGGCAAGAGGGTTCGGACCGGGTAGAGCCCATTAATGAAGGCCATGCTCAGGGCACTCAAGAGGAGGCTGAATTAGAAGAGATTGATGCAGCAAGTCAAAATGACTACCAGCTCACAAGGGACCGAGAAAGAAGGGTGGTTAGACCACTTTTGAGATATGGGTTTGCGAATGCTAATGTAGCAGCTCCTTGGATAGAAGGAGAGGTTGAACCAGAAACTTACATGGAAGCCATGGAGTATAAGGATTCATCAAAGTGGTAGTTGGCTATAGAGGAAGAAATGGATTCTTTGATGAAGAATAACTCTTGGGAGTTGGGGCCCAAACCAGAAAAACAAAGATTTATGGATTGTAGATGGATCTACAATATCAAAGAAAGGAATACTCCAGGAGATGATGTCCAGTATAAAGCTAGGCTGGTGGCGAAGGGGTTCACACAAAAGGGTGGCATAGATTTCACCAAAATCTTCTCACCGGTTGTGAAGTACAAGACGATACGGATAGTATTGGCAATGGTGTTCTAATTTGATTGAGAAATCGAGAAAATGGATGTGAAGACAGCGTTCTTACATGGAGGGCTTGATGAGACCATCTACATGAGGCAACCCAAAGGTTATGAGGAAGGAAGGTAGGGAGAGTTGGTGTGCAAATTGAAGAAATCTCTCTATGGCCAGAAACAATCACCTTGGCAGTGGAATAAGAGGTTTGATTCCTTTGTAATCAGCTTGGATTTCATGAGGAGCTACTATGATTCATGCTTATACTACAAGGGGCAGAAGGTGGAGGAAATGGTGATCATCCTTATCTATGTTGATGATATGTTGCTGGTTGGGAGCAGCATGGAGAGGATAATAAAATTGAAGGCTCAACTCAGTAAGGAGTTTGAGATGAAGGATCTTGACCATGCACAGAAGATCCTTGGGATGTGTATCATCCGAGAAAGGGACAGAAATAGATTGAAGATCTCTCAAACTTCCTACATAGAGAAGATGATATCTAAGTTCTCTATGGAAGATAGCAAACTAGTGAAGGTTCCCCTTGCTGGTCATTTCAAGTTCTCTAACGATCAATGTCCGAGATCGGAGGTGGAGAAGAAGGAAATGGAAAAAGTCCCTGACTCTAGTGTTGTTGGTTCTGTTATGTTCACCATGGTAAGCACTAAACCTTATATTGCTCATGCAATAAGTGTTCTCAGCAGGTTTATGAGTAATCCTAGAAATGAGCGTTGGCTTAGGATGAAATGGTTGCTGAGGTACTTGAAGGGAAGCCCAGATGTGGGGCTAATTTATGAGAAGAGGGGTAAGTTCATCTGTCTTGAAAGTTATGCGAATTTGGACTATGGAGCAGATCAGGATAAAATAAGATCGATTACCTCTTACTTCTTCAACTTAAACGGATGTTGTGTAAGTTGGAAGGCACAGTTGCAGCCTGTGGTAGCACTCTCAACAACCGAGGCTAAGTACATAGCATAAAGGAGGTTATGTGGTGCAAAGGGTTGTTGGAAGAGTTGAAGGTCCTGGAAGAGCAGGTGGTGGTGTATTCGGATAGTCAAAGTACATTGCACTTGTGTAAAAATCCAGTTTTCCATGAAAGGACAAAGTACATGGATGTTCAGTATCATTTCATTCGAAAAAATGTTACGGAAGGATGCATCCATGTGGATAAGGTAGCCACGGAGGAAAATCCTGTGGATTTAGGCAACAAAGTTCTACCTCTAAGTCAGTTCAATCATTGCCTTGGACTACTTAGGATTGGAGTCGGTTAATATGATGACTCAAGATGAGTTTGGATCCTGAAGTTCTTTGCACAATGGTCCGGGTTTAAACACTTCGACAAAGGTAGAGATTGTTGGTATTTGTCTAAGGTTTAAATATGGTTAAGGTTTAAACAAGAGATGGAAGAATGAATTTCAGCATGTTAAAGGAGTGCACACAAGTGTGCGCCTCACTTTGGGTGTGTGCACACCTCTCTTTTCAGTAAGACAAAGAAGTGCACACAGCTTTGAAGGGTGCATCAGTGTGCGCCGCAGCCTTACTCCTCCCAGGCCATAGTACCCAGCAAGTGAGGATGCTGGAGGAAGACCAAGGTAGCGGTGCCCCCTCCCCAAGGCTGCGGCGCCTAGAAAGTAGCGAAAAGGGGTTTTGCCCAAGGTCGCAGCATGCCCTGTTGAAGGCCTAGGCGCTAGGCACACTGATGCACACATGATTAACTTGATTTAGCCTTTTGTTAATTGGGTGCAAGTCCAAAACGCACAGCATCACTTAGGATTGATGGAGGGCCATGGTTGATTGGTCATTAAGATCTAAGGGTTGAGAATGACACTCAAGATTGATCAAGAAGTTGGTGCACTATATAAAGGGTCACCTAGCTTCATTTTTAACACATTGTGACAATACATATTGTTGTGAGTTTTAAATTACGCGCAAGTGCACAAATTGTTTGCAATATAGTGTTGTGCAAGTACGAGGTCGAATCCACAGGGAATTGCATTGTGAAAATATTTTTTTTATCTAAACTAACATTATCTTAACCTAGTTCCGAATTTTTGAATTGTATTTTTGCAAAAGAAATATAAACTTAAACCAAATTGTTTTTAAAGAAAATGATATATAAACTAAGGTGTCTGAATCCACCCCACCAAAGTAAAGCATATATTTTCATGTTGTATAAAAGTAATCAAAAAATTCCATGAATCCAACTTTAAACAAAAAACAATGAATATCCCAATCAAACCAAAAGCATTAAATGTATCCGCTTTTAACAACTCACAAAGGAAATCCAATTTAATCGAAAACGATTCGGTGTATCCATCAGATGAAACACAAGGAATATCGAATTTTACAATTAAAAGCAATCAATCATAAGATCTACTCAAATAATTGAAAAGAACTTTTATACTAAAAACATCAGAATTGTTATGCGCAAATCTGAAAATATAATGCTAAAAAAAAGAAAGGCTTCATCTTCAACCTTCGCTGAAAATTTTAGCCTCTCATAATTATGAAACTAAAGTTCACAATACAAGTTCTAAACATTAAACTTTAAAACTAAATAAAAAGAATAAATTACTATACATGGGAGAAATTCCACTCGTTGCTGGGTGACGCTTCCCCTCGTGGTAGCAAAGCTTTCAGGGTCCACTAGAATGCTAGTAGACGTCCACCAGATTACACTAAATGGCCCAAGAATTGCACACTGAATGATGAAGTGAGATGGTGCTTTTATAGGGGGAGTCCCAGAGCACAATGGGTTGCAAATTCGATGTGGGATACTGCCCGAGTGCGCTCGATCATAACATGGTGTGATTAATCACATGCTAGTGCACTGCAAAGCATTTTTCACCGATGTAGGATGTGCGGGTGCACACTTGGGATCAATCGCAAGTCTGGTGCGATCGATCGCACTAGACATCTTCAGCTCAACCCTTGTCTACTAAAACGGCCATAACTTTCTCTAGAAAAATAATTTTCATGAGCCGTAAAATTCCTCAGAAAATAGACTTCCGGATCTTTCCAAGCATATATGGTTCATCTCCTGGTTCTTCCTGAATCAATACAGTAAAATCCACAAAAATGACTAATCTTTATAGGTAATTCTGGCAATTTTAGTGAACTCCTTTCCCAGTGCTTGTAAACCTGAAAAACAACGAAAACAACTCAAAGTAACAACTTCTTAAGCTAACAAATTTAAATTAAGTAGCCAAAATATGCAATATTTAGCACTCATCAAATACCCCCAAACTTACATTTTGCTAGTCCCTCAGCAAAACAAAATAAAAAACTAAATGAAAAACAAAGAACATAAAGATAAGTTCATCACTCATGGTATCCAAAAATTGAAGGAGCACTCAAAACCATGATATTTATTCATGAGCAAGCCTAAAAATATAACTCATCTTCGTAATGAATAGCAATTTTAAAACCTAATTACTTACAAGAGGCAGGCTAAGACATCACAAGCTTGAATCATTGTAAAGTGAATTAGCATATACAGATGAAGTTTCCAAATAACTTCAATGTACAATGTCTCCATGTATCAAGATTCACATAATTTCTCATCAGAATGAGCAACGATGGCATAGTTTTATTTATTTTCTTTTTTTTAATAAAGCTCTACTATGTTTAGTTCCCTTAAGCTTTCTAATTGACCCATGTAACGAGTGTTGAGTCAATGACTCCCAAACCAGATGGTTTTAGGGCATTAGGTGTAAAGACACCCCTAAGGACTTACTAACTCGAGTCAAAAAGGCTACGAAACTGAACTGACCTTAATGCTACCAAACAAAATTTCCACCTTTTGACATGAACACTCATTGCTTACTGAGGCAAGAGGTCCAGTTACTCAGCGGAAAGTTTCGCAATGATCATTATGAATAAAATTCCCACCTTTTGACGTGAACACTCACTGCTTACTGAGGCAAGAGGTCCAGTTACTCAGTGGAAAGTTTATTGATGATGATCATTATTTTTTCTTTTTTCTTTTTAAAATTTTTTTTTTCATGCTTTTCTATGCCCAAGTGTTTATCCAACAAGTCATCCAGTTTCAGTTAAGATAAGGAAACATACACATTAAAATCACATGTCATACCTCACACAAATATGTGCTACTGTGCTCATGTTAGATTAGATCAAACATGTGAATTCTCGAATGCCTAAAGTAAGTAACTAAGGTTTAAAACTCTATCATCAGATCATGTGTTCAAAAATTTTAAGCTCACCAATGAAACCATATCACAATTTTTCAAGTCAACCAAAATTTTTAGACGAACATAAACATGCATTTATCTTCACTAAAAAATAACAACAAATTAGGACAAAGTGTGTGAAATGTGTCTCCCATACCCCCAAACTTAAATTGCACATTGACCCCAATGTGTAAATAATATGGAAAGAGCTGACTTGGGATATGGAGAGCTATCTGGACTGGTATGGCTCATAGCATACCCCTAAACTTGAACTGAAGTATGCGTTGTCCCTGAAAAATAAAGACTGGAAAACAAAAAATACTGGAAACAAACATTAATCATAAATATAAATAATAATAATAAATATACAGAAAGGATATGTTGTGGGGTGCCTCCCATGAGCGCTAAGTTTAACGTCTTCAGCCAGACCCAACATTAGTAATCATGCCTAACTAAGCGCTCCACCATCTGATCAATAAATGGGAGTGGAAAATGATCCTTTTTTATGACAGCATTCAACTTATGGTAGTCTATACATACTTTCCATCTTGACTGAACACGAATTAGCACCAACTCGTCGTCCTTATTCTTCACTACCGTCACTTCAGCCCGCTTGGGCACGACATGAATCGGGCTCACCCACTTGCTAACAGAGATTGGATAATTGATCACTACATCAAACAGCTTTATCACATCAATCCTCACAACCTCTTGCATAGCTGTGTTTAGCCTTCTTTGTGGCTCCCTCGATGGCTTGACATTCTCTTCCACACTTAACTTGGGCATCACCATCGAGGGGCTGATTCCCTTGACATCCTCAATAGTCCAGCCGATAGCTTCCTTGTGCTCTTTTAAAATGTCCACTAATTTATCTTCTTGAGCCTCAACCAAATCTGAAGCTATAATCACAGGCAAAGGAACTGCTGGACCTAGAAACTTATACTTAAGATTGTTTGGTAAAGCCTTAAGTTCCTTCTTGGGTGGTTCAGGTGTTGTGGTCTCCTCCGTCTCACTACTCTTCTGAGGAGCAGACTCCAAAGTAGCATTTGCTTGCTTAAGCAACTTATCCAAATCCAAATCCTCTCCAAACTGAGCAAAGCATGCCTCCAGGGGGTCCTCAATGCTTGATTCACCCACAGTCTCCTCCGTCTTACTGCTCTCCCGATGAGCAAACTCCAAGATAGCATTTGCTTGCTCAAGTAGCTTATCCAAATCCAAATCTTCTCCAAACTGAGCAAAGCATGCCTCCACAATGTCCTCAGACTGCCTTCCTTTCTTGGGCGCTTGTAGTCTCTCAGGGTAAGGCGCTTTAGGTACAAACGACTTAGGAGGGTTTTTAACAGTAGGTGTGGCTGTAGATGGCTCAGCATCTATTTTCTCCTTGTTTCCACTTCCTTGCCCTTACTGCATAGCAGGGTTCTCTTCCACTCGATTGTCCACTTGTCTTCTAGACCTTAATGTGACAATCGATTGCACTTGTTCCTCCCCGAGCGTAGGATTTGATGAATTTCCAACCACAAACTGTCCTTTTGGGTTGGGCATGGGCTGACTGGGGAAATTTCCCTTCTATTTTTCACCCAAGTGACTTGCAATTTGCCCTATTTGACTCTCTATCTTAGCAATCGCTTGGGTGTTTACTATTTGCGCACTCCTTACTTTGCTTATGGGTTGGCCGATCATCTTCCTGAAATCATTGAGGGCGTCCTCCAATGACTGTGAAACCGACGCTGGCACTTTAGTGGGAGCTTGGTAAGCGGCTGATGGTGCTGAATGGGCTGAGAGACCATAACTTGGAACTGGTGGAGGAAATCCGGGAGGGTATTGATTGTGAGCATGATGAGGGGTTCCTCCCTGATTTATCAGTTGGTTCTGTTTCCATGAAAAATTAAGGTGGTTCCACCACCCTGGATTGTACGTCTCGGAGTAAGATCTATTAGATTGCCACCGATAGTCATTGAAAGCATTCATTTATTCCATGGGATACTCGACAAAATCCGGCATAAATGGAAAATTCTATGCTAAATGCATAGGACTAGCACAGATAGAACAGCTATCATCATTGAATGTATTGGCTGTATTGATGGACTAGCCGTTCATCTTCATGAAATCCTTGAGGGTGTCCTCTAAAGACTGTGAAACCGGTGCTGGATTCATCCATATTTTTATTTTATTTTTTTATGGACAATTGCCAATAGAAACAAATAAACTAAAATAAAATTGCAATAAGAAAAATCAAACAAAAAAATGTTAACTAACTAGTAGAAAAATAAAATTAATTCAGACAAAAATTTCACAAACCAAACAACTCCCCAGCAACGATGCCAAAAACTTGTTGTGAGTTTTAAATTACTCGCAAGCGCACGAGTCGTTTGCAATATAGTGTTGTGCAAGTGCGAGGTCGAATTCATAGGGAATTGCATTGTGAAAATAATTTTTTTATCTAAACTAACATTATCTTAACCTAGTTTCAAATTTTTGAATTGTATTTTTGCAAAAGAAATATAAACTTAAACCAAATTGTTTTTAAAGCAAATGATATATAAACTAAGGTGTCTGAATCCACCCCACCAAAGTAAAGCATATATTTTCATGTTCTATAAAAGTAATCAAAAAATTCCATGAATCCAACTTTAAACAAAAAAACAACGAATATCTCAATCAAACCAAAAGCATCCAATGTATCCGCTTTTAACAAATCAAAAAGGAAATCCAATTTAATTAAAAACGATTCGATGTATCCATCAGATGAAACACAAGGAATATCTAATTTAACGATTAAAAACAATCAATCGTAAGATCTACTCAAATAATTGAACAGAACATTTATACTAAAAACATCAAAATTGTTATGCGCAAATCTGAAAATATAATGCTAAACAAAGGAAAGGCTTCATCTTCAACCTTAGCTGAAGATTTTAGCCTCTCATAATTATGAAACTAAAGTTCACAATACAAGTGCTAAACATTAAACTTTAAAACTAAATAAAAAGAAATAAATTACTATACATGGGAGAAATTCCCCTCGTTGCTGGGCGGCACTTCCCCTCGTGGTAGCAAAGCCTTCAGGGTCCACCAGAATGCTAGCAGACATCCACCGGATTACACTAAATGGCCCAGGAATTGCACACTAAATGATGAAGTGAGATGGTGCTTTTATAGGGGGAGTCCCGGAGCACAATGGGTTGCAAATTTGATGTGGGATACTGCCCGAGTGCGCTTGATCGCAACATGGTGTGATCGATTGCATGCTGGTGCACTACAAAGTCTGGTTTGATCGATCGCACTAGACATCTTCAGCTCAACCTTTGTCTACTAAAACGGCCATAACTTTCTCTAGAAAAATCATTTTTATGATCCATAAAATTCCTCAGAAAATAGACTTCTGGATCTTTCTAAGCATATATGGTTCATCTCCTGGTTCTTCCTAAATCAATACAGTAAAATCCACAAAAATGACTAATCTGTATAGGCAATTATGGCAATTTTAGTGAACTCCTTTCCCAGTGCTTGTAAACCTAATAAACAACAAAAAAAACTCAAAGTAACAACTTCTTAAGCTAACGAATGTAAATTCAGTGGCCAAAATATGCAATATTTGGCACTCATCACATATTACAAGAGAACATCATACAAAAGATACAAGAGAGAATTGTGTGAGAGTGCAAAGACACAAAACACAAGAGGGACTCATTGTAGAGAGGCCGGTTGTAACGAGAGAGGAGTATAGATTAGATAGAGAGCATTGTAACAGTTCTTATCTTCTTCCTTTCTTCTCTTCTATGTTTCTTCAAGAAATTGAGCTTCTTGGAGAGGGGTTGCTGTGATTGTAAAAGAACCATTGATTTAGTGCAGAGAGTTCAAAGGAACTCATGGGGATGTAGGCTATTGTCGAACCTCAATAACGAATCGCTCGTCTTCTTTCTTTCTTTGATTTCTGTTCCTGTTTTCGATTCCTAATCTTTACAAGTTATTGTAGACTTGGGTGTTTGGAAGATAACCACCTAGGCATCTTGTCAAGGTGATTTCCAACAAATTTAAATAATTATATGAAGAAAGTAATTATAATTATAAGATTATACTAAGGAAAATTATGTAAAATATATGGTAAGTATAAAATGTTTAAATATTCATATATATGTTTAGTCATACAATATGGTAATATAATTCCTTGTGATGAATATAATAAAATTAGAAGTGTGAAAATATTATTGATTATGAAATCATTAATAATAGAGTTATAAAAAAAAAGTATGCATATGACAAGAAATTTGGTTATATATAACATTTCAGATGGAGAAGACTTGATGTATTTGTCATTGAGAAAATTATCACACTTCTTGTTGTGGTGAGAACAGATGATGAATAGTTATGAATTTGGTGGTGTGATTGTTGATAATTATGTAATTGAAAGGTTGTATTGTGATTGCATTTTACATTTGTATAATGCATTGCATGATCCGTTTTAATGAGGGCGAGTGTTGTGTAAGGCCAAAAAGATTCGTCTAACGAGGGGGAGTGTTGGGTGAGACCGAGATTAAAATTGATGCTGATGTTGTGATGTCATTGTTGGGATGTACGGGTACATGGAGAGACGTTCTTGTTGTTATATGATTTTCCCAATGAGGGGCGTTATAATAAAATTGGCCCAATGAGGGGCGATGAAATAAAATGATTTAAAAAATGAGAAAATATGATTGTTTTACATTCCATTGATACATTCTGGTGATTGGCACATGAGGGGTATGTATTGTGCTTTGGTCCATGAGGGGCATGTGCTGTGGTTGGCCCATGAGGGGCATGCAATGTAATGTAATGTAATAAGCCTAGTGAAGGGCATAAATATAAATTGTTGTGAATTAAAAACTATTGGGATAGATATCGATTATGAATGGTAAATCTTACCTTGTGTGTATTGATTAAAATATGGGCTATGAAGTATGTTATAAATTAACACTTATTAGTGTTGTTGAAATGATTATTTCTTTTGGACTAAGAATGAAGAAAATGAATCAAAATTTGCAAATAAAATTCTTAAGAAACTTATACATATTGAAAGGGATTATTATAATAATAATTGAGAAATACAAGACTTAAACCCAAAACGATTACTTCTAGTAAGATGTTTACTTATTAAGCTTTTTACCTCACCCCCTCCTTTTTTATTAACTTTTCAGGAAAGCTCTGAAAAGCTTCGAACCAAGGTTAAAAGGAGTCTTTGTTCACGACATCCTCATCTCTTTAGTCCTTGGGTGTCAAAATCTAGATAATTTTTTATAGCATAAATTTTGTTAGAAGTGAACAAGTTAGATGTTAGAGGAAAGTTTTCTTTTCATTTTGTGTCTCATGTAAACTTTTAAGAAAGAGTAATGTTGTATGGTGAAATTATGTGGATGTAAAAAATATGTTTTGTATAATTTGATAATGTTTTGAATGAAAATGTGTGTGATTCGTAAATTTGTATGTTGCATATAGGTCAGGGTGCCCAGAGATGAAAGGTAAGGATACCTCATCGAGTAGGGCCCACCTGGGGATGGGTCGTTAATTTTTTTGTATCAGAGCTTTGGTTTAAGGTTCTACAGACTTTAGTTAAATGATGTGTGTTGCATGGGATTGTTATAGGGAGTTGATAGTGAATAGTTAGAGAGGATGCTGTTAGGAGTTATAGCCATTATTGGTATAGGTAGAAGTGAGATGTCTTAAGATTTTAGTTGATTTAAATTGTGTTTGGATGTTGTGTAAAGTTGGCGTTGTTCAAAATCATTTGTTTTGCTTGTGAATTCTTATAATGATGTCTTCTGATGAGAATTCTAGGTGTGATTACTTTGATACGATGAAGTGCTTGATTGATTTATAAATTCACATGTAGTTATCGAAAGGTTGTTATGTGGTTGATTGGTGAGAATCTTGAAAAATGAAGGGTGAGAACTGATTTCTTTCTTGAGTAACGTTAATTAACTTGAAGGTTTCGCACTGAATTGTTAGAGCATTAGCAAATTACTAATGAACTATGCTAAATTAAATATGAGCATTTCATTGGATAATTCTTTTCATAATAATTATGTTAAGGTCCTTTTGATTAAAAATTGTGTAAATTCTATGTAATATTTGATTTAAGAAGTAGTTATTGTAGAGGCTGTGAAATTGAAAATAGAGTAAATCTTGAGCAATGGGAATATGCGTGTGTATACTTGGATGATGAATGCAAAAAGGGGATGAGAAGAAATTGTTGAATAAGTGGTTAGTGTAAAACACAAGGTTTAGTAGGGAGTGATTATAGTAGATTGAGAGAAATCAATTGAGTAATGATGATAATATTAGGTGAATTATAAGTGAAGATGGTTTGGGCCTTAAGAAAATTAGTAAAGTATTTTAGAAAAAAAATTTGTTCTTTACGTGAGAAATCATAAAGGAGAAAGGTGTAGTGAATTTTTATTTGATCTTAAAGTTAAGTGGACTACGATATGAAGTGATGGTGAATTTATTTAAAACATTGAGGGCCCCAAGTTTAGAATGGAAAGTGAGTAATTGTTTGGTGATGATAATTGAATGAACATAAAGGTTTATCTTACTTTGGAGTATAAGTTTGAGGGATGCTAATTTGAATTTAATAAGTAATGTGTGATGATGAGCTAGAATATTTGAGGTACTTAAAAATCTAGAGGTTATTGGATGATTTGTTTAAAAAGTAGAGGGAGTGTTAGAAGGATGGAGATTAGTGAAAGAATAATATTTATTCTTAGTGAAGGAAATTGTTATTTAATTGGATGCATTTTTTAGTTATGGTATAAGAGATTAAGATAGTATTGAGAAGTAAAAATACTGGAGTAATTATTGTAGGGAAGAGATGGATATGGGAAGCAAGGCCAAGAAGTAGTTGGACAAGAAAAATGGAAGTGTTAAGAAGACTCATTATAGGAGACCAAAATTTCAATAAGATAAAAGAATATTAGAACAATTTTGATGAAAGATAAATAAGTATACATTGTAAGGCCAAAGGATTGTTGGATAAATATTGTGGCATGAACATCAAATAAAAATTTGGATTTTAAGGCAATTAGTTTTAACCCTCACCCATGGTTAATAACGAGGATGGGATGATTGTTAGTAACAGCGAAAAAGGGAGAGATTGCAAGAGAAAAGTTATAAATTTATGAATCAATGAAGGTCGAAGTACATTAGAAAAGAATAGCATTGAGAGATATGTTGGTAAAGAAGATAGTTAAAAAGATTAGAGATTTCTAAACGTTGTGAAATTGTGAGGAAGTTTAATGTCAAGTGAAAGGAAGATTTTAAATAAGACAAGGAATGATCAAGAAAAAGTAAAGAAATAAGACTAGACATTTATCAAGTATATGGAGGAAATATCAATCAGTATCGGACTAAAATGTACCTTTTGAAGATGGTATAGATTTTATGATGTGAATATGATTTACTATATGGGAGGACTTCTAGTTGTAATAAGTTAAAGAAGGTTATTAGATTTGACGTACGCAGTGTGACTAGACTTAAGATTTTGCATGAGAAAAAGGGTTAAATGGTTTTCGAGTAGTTTTGATTTCCCAAAAGGACCGAAAAAAGAAACAAGAAAAGAAAAGAGTTGAAAGTGTAATTCAGTCAAGAAAGAAATTCGAGTATGTAAAAGTTATTATAAAGATAGAGGTAGAATAAAGAGAAAAATATATTATACTTCGGTGAGCTAAACAATAAGAGATCAAGTAAGAAATAAGGAAATATGTTCTACCATCCAATTGTTGTAAAAAGGAGGGAGACATTGGAGTTTGACAAAGATGAAGAAAATTATTGAGTACTTAGGTTGTGTTGCTAAGATTAGTAGGAGGTGGAGTAACTCGGTAAAATTATGAATGTAATAGCAAATCAATAAGTTGAGAGTATATTATAGTAGATTTGAGAATTTATGGATTTGTGTTTGATGATTAATTCTGTTGGAACTTTTTATGAGGTATAATCTTCAAAAGTATGAACCTATTGAAAATAAGAGGAATAATTGGAGATGCTTAAATATTAGTACTATGGTGAATTATATAAGAATTATTAGTAAACATGTTCCGATTGGTTCAAATAAATTAAGACTTCATTGGAAATGGTACATGATGAATTTGGCTTAGAACTAAGAGACGCGTTAAGTAGAGAGAATAAGTTGCTAAATGAGTGTTTTGTTAAAGGATGTTAGAAATTCTTGTAAATGATTGAAAGGTGGACTTGTAATTAATTAATTCTTTTTTGTAGGTGAATTTGAAACTATGAAGTGAATAAATTGAGGAGTTGAGTAAAGGACTAAGTTGAACTGAGTATGAAATTTTTTGGTGACACTGTTAACGAATCCTAAGTATACTATCTAATTATAGAAGAAACTACTACAAGATAAGAGAAAGAGTAAGTTATCAAGATAAGTAGTTGATAGAAGGGTAGACACCACTTACTGAATGAAAAAGTTTCTAACGAGATCGGGTAATGTTTATTAAAATAGTACGTCAAATCACTCTAGTGATCAGTTAGTTATTTAGCACTGGTTTAGAGGAAATTCAAGGTTATGGTGCGATAGAAGTTTAAACTTGTATTGGTAAATTTGACGAAAGTGGAGAATTCGAGAAGTGTATTTGAGATTATAAGACAGACTAAGAAGGTGATAGTACTAAGGTTTTCTGACCCCTAGTCAAGGAAATTTATGGACGAAATTTTTATTAGTTAGGGAGAATTGTAGAGGCTTTTATCTTAATTAGAATATTTTAATTTCAATGTTCCTTTTCGACGAGTTTTTAATATGCTTGTTCAGTTTTAAATTAGAATTTAAATCATATTTGGACTTGTGGAAGTACGAGACAAGTAACAACAATAAGAATCCAATAGTAAAGACATTTATTATTTGAGGATTTCAAAATTTTGAAGGAAAGTAAAAAGAACCAAGTCAAAATGGGAATTTAAAGAGTTTTGTGGTGGAAAATAGGAAGAAATGTGAGTTAAGGGATAAAAGTGTAAAAAGGGTAAAGTCTTAATTATAAATAAGATGAAGGGGAGAGAGAGAGACCAGCATTTGTGCTGGAATTCTTAGAACGACCAAGAGAGAGGAGAGAAAAAGAAGAGGAGAAGAAAGAAAGAAGGATAGGAGAAAGAGGAAAAATATGGTGTTTTTCTTGCAAAAACTTAATTTAAAAGCTTGTTTTCTTCTTCCTTAATTATCAAGCATGTTTATTACTTTAAACATTTGTGTTTTGAAGTTTGAATTTTGAAGAATTTTTTTAAGAGAAAGTTTGAAGAAAAGGGTTAATTTTGAAAAAATGGGCTTTGTGCAAAATTAGTTAATTTAGGAGTTTGGGTTCTATTATTTCTCTTGGGTAGTGTAAAGTTTTTTACTTTAAACCCTTAAGAACTTATATCTTCAAGGATTTGAAATCAAGAACAAATTTGGAGGGAAAAATTGAGTTTTTGGGAAGAAAAGTGTTGATTTCAAGGAACTTAGTCAATTGCAAAGGGATTTTGGGCTGTTTTGGAATGACCAAGTCGATTGGGTCATATATCCATCTGACTAGATCAGGTGGCAGAAGCTTCTGAACCTTTTCCAGTTGACTGGATCAAGTACCGAATCGACTGTATCATGCTTATTTTTTAAAATTTGACAGGTACCCAATCAACTATATCATGTTGATTTTTGAAAATTTGAAATTTTCTTTCACTTTTTGAGTGTGAAACCTTTCCAAAGTGATTTTAATATAAATATACTTTGCAAGTTTGATTAAAACACCTTAAAAGTGCTAATATTCATGAAATTTAAGTGTGCAAAATACTTTGGGTTGCTAGGTATTCTTTTAAATGATTTAAAGTAATGGAATTAGTGTTGTTCACTCCAAGGTGCAAGTGGGAGAACCCTCTAAACGAAGGTATTAGTTGGGACTAGTTTGCGAAATCGGGTAACGAGGTGACTTCCACCTTACTTCTAGTAAATTTGAGAACAAATAACAAAAATAAAAATTTAAATACTTATAAGAAGAAAGTAATTATAATTTTAAGATTATACTATGGAAAAGTATGTAAAATACGTGGTAAGTATAAAATATTTAAATATTCATATATATATATATATATATATATATGTTTAGTTATACAATATGTTGATATAATTCTTTTTGATGAATGTAATAGAATTAAAAGTATGAAAATATTATTGAACATTATAATCATATCTCTGTTGCTCTTACTCTATGGACTTAATCATGGCAATGTAATTAAACAAATATTAATGATAAATAAACCTTCCATTGATTGTGATAATAATTTGAATAAGATTTTTGTATAATTAATTTCCGAAGACATCAAATATCATTGGTTTGTAGGGCATACTACTAACAGACAAAAGGAGAAAAAGTAGTTTAAGTGAAAGACCCAAGTTTTATCATTGTGTTTTCTAAGGTTTAGTATAAGTCATTTCTTTTCTTTGTTTCGAAGGCTGAGTAAGGGAATGATATCCCTGCCCCTACCCGAATGAGTCCTTTAATATCAATGAGATTATGTCTTATTCTGAGTATTATAAGTCTTTAACTTGTGAGAAAGCCCTTAATGAACTCAAAGGCAAAACCCAAAATCGTAAAAAAAAAAATGAACTTTGACTATTAATTTAGATATTGCGTCCTTCAACTTTGTTGGGGAAAAAATAAAAAAAAAAAAGAATTCATGGTATATTTACATTGTATGGAAAAAACTGAGCAGAGAAGAGGTCACCTCAAAGATGAGAAGAAAACCTAGGAAAACTCATTCTTAATCTTAAAACCATGAAAACTATTGTTTGAAATAGATAAGCAATTAGAGTTGAAATTGTGAGATCCCATCATTCTATTTCCTCATTCCTCTTGGTTTCAACTTGTTAACGCTTTTTCAGACTTATTATGATTCTTTTAAAAAATAACCCTTGCCAGTTTCATCAACAAAGGATGATTTTTTAAAAAGCATTGTGTAATACTAAGGGAAAAATATATTGAGGTGCCACAATGAAAAGAATCTAAAAGTAAAAGAAAAAAAGAATTAAAAAAGAACAAATAAAATGAAAGAAAATGAAGGATGAAAATGTGATACAGCTGTAAAAAAAATAAAGAAAACAATAACTACAAGATATGGAGAAGAATGTGGACAACAACAAGTTCACTAAGGCAACAAGGAGAGGAAAGGATGTTGAAGCAACTTTCCTAAAGCCTGGAAGGTCAGTAAGGCTCCAAGGATTATAGCCACAACAATTCGGATAGCACAAAGGGAAGAGTTAAGAAGAAGACAAGTTAGTTAGTTCGTTACTCTACAAGGCTATTAAGGGTTATTACTGTTAAAACAAAATTATAACTATCTTTGTAACTATTAAATTAACTAACTAAGTAGTCCTAAACTAATATAAATAGGACTTGTACTGAGAAAATCGAGGCTATCAATCAAATTACCGAATTTTCTCTTATTCTCTTTAGTTACATTCTTGGAGTTTAAGCTTGTATTCGAATCAAGTCATTCTTTCTGAGCTAGGCAAGGCATCATTAGTGCGTTCACTGACTCTATCATCTTCTCTATTTTCTCTTTTCAAATCACTTACTATGGCTAAAGGAACAAGATCAAGGAGTAATGAAGTCACACGGGACAAAATTCTTCAACTACAAAAACAGAAAAAGGATGAGATCTTGGCTTCTTTCCAACAATAAGTAGTGAAGATCAACTTTGACATAGAAGAATTGAAGATCACTATCAGTAAACATGATTCTCACGCATCATCATCTCATGGAAATCAAGAGCACTACTGTGCAACCTACAATGTAATACCATTCAAGCAAATCAAACTGGATTTTCTAAGATTAAGTTGTAGAGATCCCCAAGATTGGTTGTTCAAGGTGGAACAATTCTTATAGTATCGTCAGACTTTTGAATTTTAGAAACTTACTTTGGTTTCTTTCCATTTGGATGATCCAACATAAAGTTGGTATCAATGGATGTACCAAAGTATTCAATTGGGGCTTGAAAATAATTTGTTAATTCCTTGAAGGAAAGATTTGGCCAATTTCACTTTGATGATCCCCAAGGCAATCTCACCGAGCTAACACAACAAATATTTGTTCAAGATTACCAAGATAAGTTTGAAACACTATCTTGCAAGGGTCCTAGCCTAACTGAGAAATTCTTGAAGAGTTTTTTTCATATCAGGACTGAAACCTTTAATCAAAATGGAAGTTTTGATATAGAGACCCCATAGTTTAAATTAAGCCATTAGCATAGCAAAACTAGTGGAGGTAGAAGTGACAAAGAGATAAAACAGCTACAACTCCTTCCCTCTTAGGTCCTAGACCAGTATAGCAGCCAATGCCAACATTGCCAATACAAAAAGCCATTTTCAAAAGGCTTACACTACAAGAACAACAACTTAGAAAAGAGAAGGGAATATACTTGAATTGTGATGAAGAGTATAGTCGGGCACATAGATGCAAGAACAAAGGCAAACTACTTCTTTTTGAAGGAATGAAAATAGAAGAGGACACTACACTAGAGGAGTCCAACAATTTAGAAGATTGGCTTCAAGGTAATGATCCTAGAATGACTTTTAGTTTTCATGAATTGATAGGTCATGTATCTCCTCAAGCACTATGGTTACAAGGAAAGATTTGGACCAACATTACAAATATTAATTGATGGAGGTAGTACATATAATTTTATCCTAGAAAGAAGTGCACACTTCTTGAGATTACTTATTACCCCTTCCAATCATTTCAAAGTATAAGTTGTAAATAGAGAGTACTTGTCTTGCATGGGTATGTGCATTACATTAGAAATATGGCTGCAAGATCATAAGTTTAGTATTAATTTCTTTATCATACTTGCCCAAGGAACTGAGGTTGTGTTAGGAGTCCAATGGTTATAGTATTTAGGTCCTATCACCACTTATTACAGGATTTTAACCATGGAATTTGTGTGTGAAAGAAAACCAGTATTGTTATAAAGATAATAAATACTAGATTGTGATACGGTGGGGTATAGCAAGCTTATGAAGATGACCATTACTGATTCCTTATCTTCATGTTTTATGTTAATGCTTGTTTCTGACTCTTAACAATAAGAACAATGGTCTATGAATTTCAAAGAAACAATTGAACCTCAAATTCAAAACATCCATTAAGAGTTCAAGGTAATCTTTGATGAACCAACTGGCTTACATTGCAGTACTTGTGTTCATAAAATAAGCGTAAAGAAGTAATTTTACATATATTATATTGAATAAAATAATCCATTTAAGAAAGATTTAGTATTGATTCAAAATAATATTTGAAAGATAATATTGAAAATTTTGTTGAAAGGAGTTAGAATTTTTTTAAGAATAAGGTACTGGAAATTTTTTATATTTGAAGTTGAAATGATAGAATTTTTTTAAAAAAATATTGATTGAAGTTGAGGAAAATATTTTTAAAAAATTGGAAGAAAATATAAATTTTTGTGTTTCTCTATAATTTTTATAAAATTTTTTAAAGAAAGAAAAGTTGGAAATTTGATATTAAAGGATAAATCGCAAAACTGTAATTATGTAATGCCAAAACAATATATTTTAAATGATGGTATAATTATAAATAACCAAGGGCAAATATATAAATTTTATTTTAAAAAAAATTGTAGACTTCACGAATCGGTGAAGCAGCAAAGTGACGAGTAGAGGTAAATAAAAATAATCAATAAATAGATAAAATTGTCTCTGAACGGTTAAGTAGTGAATAAAAAAAATTATATGGTCTCTGGTGAAGCGGTGAAGAGAAAAAAAAATTATTGTTAATGTCTGAAAGGCTAAAGAAGCAGTTTTGATTATTAAATGGTTTGATTGATAGATGAGTCTCATAATGAGACAATTTTGATGATAGATAAATAGAAAGGATGGCATAATAAAGAATTATATTATTGATTCTTTATATGATGTGAACTTTATGATGATATTAAATTGATAAAATATATGAGATATATGTATTGAAAGAGGATAACTTGATAATTTATTTATTAAGAGAAATTGATAAATGATTGAATTAGAATGTGAGAAGAGATAGATGGTTAGTTATGCTGATTTAATAATGAATGAATATAACTAGAAGTATACAAATCGAGTACTTCTAGTAAATTTAATTCATTGAGCTTGTGAAGCTCACTCCTCATTGTTAAATAATTTCAGGGAGCGAGCAGGACATATAGATTTCTGTGCTAAGATTCATACTGAGTTATTATCTATAAGTCTCGTGGTCCACATCCCGAAACTAATGAAAGAATTTTCTTTTTTGTAAATATTCATGCATAATATGTTGTATATATTGTTTTAGTTGGGATATTAATAATGTAACTCCTCTATTGAGGGTTGAGGGTTGATATAGGTATACATTTTTAGTCGATGTATGTTTTTATATTGTTGCATATATGTGTCGTGTTGCGATTTCAAAACATGATAACACCGTCTCAAGGGTAGCCAACCCGGGATGGATCGTTACAATTTTGGTATCAGAGCGTTAGCTTTTATGATTTTGTAGACTACATAAAAATTTAAAGAAGTGGAAGATTTAAATAAACTACATTTTAATGTAGAGTCTGAGGATGACACATGGACGTGCTAGAGCTAGAGGTAGAATATTGAACCAAAGAGAACGTGATAGACCCCTAATATTTAGAACATATGAAGTTGAAGAGGAAGTCGAGTATGTGGTTCATGCAAGGGAACAGGTTGGTAGTACAGCTGGTACTAGTAGAGGTAGGAGAGAATCTGATATTAGGAGGGATGAGTTGAGAGAACTTCTTGATCGTGCTATAGAGAGAATATATGCAGCAGAAGAAAGGGTTGATAATTTACAGAGGAGACTAGAGGAAAGGGGTAGAACAAAACTTGATGTAGTGAGACAAGAGGCTTATGAGGAAGAAGGTGTGTTTGCACATGAGATGCAAGGGGTTTGTTTTTTGAGATTTATTAAATTTAAACCCTAGTCTTTTAGAGGATCTATAAATCCTATGGAAGCTGAGCAGTGGATTAAACATATTGAAAATATTTTGAAGTCTTACTAGTGACAGATAAGTAGAAGGTTGCCTTTGCTGCATCTAAGCTAGAAGTTGAGGCTTCTCAATGGTGAGAGGATATTTTTCCTAGATTGAGTACACAAATAGATTAACCTTTAACTTGGTGTAAGTTTAAGGACGTGTTCTTTGTGAAGTATTTTCCAGATATGTTTTGAGCACAACAAGAGAGAGAGATTTTATTCATTTAAGGCAAAATACTTTATCTGTGGCTGAGCATGATAGTAGATTTATAACCCTATTGAGGTTTTTACCCGAGTTAGTAAATACGGAGGAGAAGAAATGTAAGAGATTTTTAGACGGGTTACACTATGAAATTCGAACTAAACTCTCTTATATGGGTATTGTGAATTATGCTATAATGGTGGATAAAGCATTACGAATTAAGAAAGATGTGATGAAGTTTAGAGGTAGGAGGGATTGGCTGAAAAGGTCTAGATTTGAAGGACCCAAAAGTGGTAGTAGTATGAGTGTTCAGGGTGGGAGACCACCCACAAAGGGGGCGTTCCTTCTCACACAGAACTGTAATGCAGAGTCAGAGGAAAGTAGGATCTGTTGCTTCTGTAGCTCAGAGTAATATTGATGGGACCCCTAGATTTGGGAGACAGACTATGGGAACTGGAAGTTATGGTAAAGGAGTAAGTATGCCACCAAAAGGAAGTGGTAATCTTATGTGTGATCGAGAGACAAGAGTTTGCTATAGATGTAATCAGATAGGGCATCTATCTCGGAATTGTCCTACTCTAATGTGCTTTGTATGTGGTGAGGGAGGACATATTAGTGTCGATTGTCCAGTGGGGAAATCTGTTGAGATAAGTGCTGGAGGTGTTGGGAGAAACAGGTGGAGAGAGGTTGTGGATCAGGGAGTATACGAGGCAGAGGCAAAGGATCAGTAGTTGAGAGAGGACGTGTTAGTCAATTACAACCCAGAGACAACATAGTTTATGTGTTGACCCAACAAGATTCACATACCACTCTTGATATTGTTATGGGTATGATATCTATTCTTAATAGGCCTGCTAGATTATTGATTGATCCTAGTGCAATCCATTCTTTTGCATCCAGTGTTTATATGAAATCTATTAATGCTTGTGTTACTCCTTTGATGCATGCTATTATTGTTGAGGTTCCTACTAGGGATAGGGTTATTATCATAATAATTTATCGAGGCTGTGTGATTAGTATAATTGATAGAGAATTTGAAGTTGATTTGTTGCCTTTCGATATGACAGATTTTGATTTAATTTTAGTGATGAATTGGTTATCTGCATATCATGTTTAGGTAGATTGTTTTAGGATGAATGTGGTGTTCAGGATACCAGTACAAGAGGAGTTTAACTTTCATGGAGAACGTAAGATACTTGTTAACTGTCTTATTTCTGTCTTGACTACTAGTAGATGATTGAAGAAGGGTTGTGAGGGATATTTTGCATATGTGGTGCATTCTAGAAAGGAGATTAGCAAGTTATAAGAAATCTTAGTAGTGAAAGATTTTTCTGATGTGCTATTTAAGGAGTTGTTTGGTTTGCCTCTCAATAAGGAGATTGAGTTTTCTATTGAGGTGATTCTGGGATCATTACCCATATCTATAGCACCTTACAGGATGGCACCAACTGAGTTGAGAGAATTGAAAGTTCAACTTCAGGAGTTGCTAGATAAACAATTTATTCAACTTAGTATGTTGCCTTGGGGAGCCCTTATGTTGTTTGTCAAGAAGAAGGATGGAACAATGAGGTTATGTATTAATTATAGACAGTCAATAAGATCACCATCAAGAATAAATATCCTTTGCCCATGATTGATGATTTATTTAAGGAGTTACAAGGAGCTAGGGTGTTTTCTAAGATAGACCTAAGATTGGGTTATCATCAGTTGATGATAAAGGAGGGGGACGTGCCTAAGACTGCTATTAAGACACGTTATGGCTATCATAAGTTCTTTGTGATGCCATTTGGGTTGACTAATGCTCCTGCAACATTTATGAATCTAATGAATGGGGTGTTTAAACAATTCTTGGATAGATTTATGATTGTATTTATTGATTTTATTCTGGTGTATTCCAAGAATGAAGAGGAGCATGTGAAACATTTAGAGATAGTGTTGTAAATTTTGAGGAGAGAAAAATTGTTTGCAAAGTTCTCTAAGTGTGAGTTTTTGCTGAATGAAATATCTTTCTTGGGGCATGTTGTGTTAGGAGATGGTTTAGAAGTTAACCCACAAAAAAATGGAGGTAGTGTTTGAATTGGGAAAGACCAACTAGTGTGACTGAAATTTGAAGCTTTTTATGGTTGGCTGGTTATTATACTAGGTTTATCCAAAAATTTTCTATTATTGCTGGACCATTAATCAGATTCACAAGGAATGAAGTGAAGTTTATGTGGTAAGAAGAATGTGAGAAGAGTTTCCAGCTGTTGAAAGAGAAATTGTCTACTGCTATGGTATTAGTGCTTCCTTCTGGTGATTAAGGATTTATGGTATATAGTGATGCGTTGCATCAGAGGTTAGGATGTGTGTTGATGCAACATGGGAGAGCTATGGCATATGCTTTTAGGAAATTGAAGAACCATGAGAGAAATTACCCCACTATGATTTAGAATTGACTACCATAGTTTTTGCTTTGAAGATTTGGAGACATCACCTGTATGGAGCAACTTGTGAAATTTTTACTGATCATAAAAGTTTGACGCATTTACTTACCCAGAGAGAGTTGAATTTGAGGCAGAGGAGGTGGATGGAATTGATTAGTGACTATGACTGTACAATTCATTATCATCCAGGGAAGGCTAATGTTGTAGTTGATGCATTGAGTAGAAAGTCTACAAAGAGATTAGTTGCTATTGGGAGTTATGATATTAGCTTGATGATAGAATTGAGAGAAATGAGAATCCAGTTAAGTATAGTAATAGAGTAGTATTGATGACAAATATGGTGGTATAATCTTCTATTATTGATTGCTTATTATAGATGCAAAGTAGGGATGAAAGGATAGAGGAGATCAAACAGGAAGTATTAAGTGGGAAGCCGATTAAGATTAGAATTAGAGAAGATGGTATGGTGGTATTTGGATATAGAGTTTGTGTTCCCAATGACGTTGAGATGAGAAAGGAGATACTAAGAGAGGCTCATGATTCTGTGTATTCTATGAACCTGAGTAATAATATGATGTACATGGGGTTGAGAATGTGAGTATGGATTTTGTTTCTAGCTTTCCCTGCACCCAGAAAGGTCATGTTGCTGTATGTGTTATAGTGGATAGACTTTCTAAGTCTTCGTATTTTCTTCCTATTAAAACTACCTAGAGTCTTGAAAAGTTGGCTGAATTATATGTAGCGAAAATTGTGAGATTATATGAAGTACCTTTGAGCATTATATTAGATATAGATTCTAGATTTACTTATAGATTTTGGAGGGGTTTTCAGAAAGCTATGAGTACAAAGTTGCAGTTTAGTACAACTTTTCATCCTCAAACTGATGGGCAGACAGAGAGAATCATTAGAATACTAGAAGTTATGTTGAGGGTAAGTGAATTGAGTTTTTCGGTGAGCTGAGATGCTTATTTACCTTTGATTGAGTTTGCATACAATATTCAGTATCAAACTAGTATTGGGATTGCACAATTTGAGGCTTTATATGGTAGAAGGTGCAGAACTCCAGTATATTGGAAAGAAGTTGGAGAAAGAAAAATATTTGGTCCATAAATGATAGATTTGACTACTGATAGAATCAAACTGGTTAGAGAGAACCTTAGAGCAACACAGAATAGACATAAGGGATATGTTGATAATAGAAGACGACCTCTTAAGTTTCAGGTTGGTGATTGGGTGTATTTGAAGATATCTCTGTGGAATGGTGCATTGAGATTTTAAAAGAATGGAAACTTGAGTCCGAGATTTGTGGGGCCATATGAGGTGATTAAAAGAGTTGGACCAATAGCATATAGATTGGATTTGCCTCCAGAGTTACAACAATTACACAGCGTGTTTCATGTTTCATTTTTGAGAAAGTGTTTATATGATGAATCCCATAATATTCCGAGTCAGGCTGTAGAACTTCAAGAAAATTTTACCTTTATGCAAATACTAGTCAGAATTCTAGACAGAAAGGAACAAGTCTTGCGTAATAAAGTTATTTCTTTAGTTCAAGTGTTATGGCATAATAAAGATGTTGAAGAAATTACTTGAGAGCATGAGATAAGAATGAGGAAAGAGTACCCCCAACTTTTTCATGAATTAGGTAAGGAAATTTTGGGGATAAAATTTTTATAAGGTGGGTAGAATTGTGGTACTCGTGTTCATAAAATAAGGTAAAGAAGTAACTTTACATATATTATATTGAATTTAATAATCCATTGATGAACGATTTAGTATTGATTTGAAATAATATTTGAAAGATAATATTGAAAATTATGTTGAAAATAGTTAGAAATTTTTGAAGAAGAAAGTACTAATTTTTTTTTAAAAATCTAAAGTTGAAATGAAAGAATTTTGAAGAAAAATATTGACTAAAGTTAAGGAAAATAATTTTAAATTTTTTTTGGAAGAAAATATAAATTCTTATATTTTTCTATAATTTTTATAAAATTTTTTGAAGGAAGAAAAGATAAAAAATTGATTTTAAAGGATCAATGGCAAAACTATAATTATGTAATGGCAAAACAATAAATTTTAAATGATGGTAGAATTGTAAATAACCAATGGGAAATACATAAATTGTATTTAAAAAAAATTCGCAGACTTCACGAAGCGGTGAAGTGGCGAACGACGGTAAAAAAATTAAAATAATAATAAATAAATAAAAATTTGTCAAGTGAAGGAAAAAAATTTATATAGTTTCTGGTGAAGCGGTGAAAAGAAAGAAAAAAAATTTATGATCTCTAGTGAAGCGATGAAGAGAGAAAAAAAAAAGAAAAAAATATGGAAGTTATAAGTCTCTAATGACTCAGAGAGTTTGTTATTTCTTACCAAATCCAGTTTGGTTTCTTTCTTTCTTCAATTCAAATTTCTTAGCAAAAAGTTATAAAGAAAATTTCTCCAATATTAGAGATAGTACAGTCATTCAATTACAATAGCAAAACTTCATCATATTTGAGGTAAATTTTCAATAAGACTCATAACTAAATAATTATATTGTTTGAATTAAGTTATGAAATAGTAAGATTTATGAAAGTTTATGATTAGGTGTTAGTGATCAGCAATCCTAAGAAATTGCTGAAAGAAGCAAGAAAGGCAATGAGGTGATTCACGGGTAGTTTTAAGTGCTACGTGGTGAGTTAGATTTACTTTTAGTAATGAAGACCAATAAAAATATGAATTTATGATATTTGAAGAAAAAAATTTGAATTATAATGATTTAATGATGTATTTTCTGTTAAGTATGATAATTGATTGATTTGTTGATTAAAGATTAAATAGTATGTTGAATAGTAATTATATGAGAATTTATATTTTAAAAATGATGGATGTTGTGAGTTTTAAATTACTCGCAAGCGCACGAGTCGTTTGCAGTATAGCGTTGTGCAAGTGCGAGGTCGAATCCACAGGGAATTGCATTGTGAAAGTATATTTTCAATCTAAACTAACTCTATCTTAACCTAGTTCCGAATTTCAGATGATAATTTGCAAAAGAAATTAAAATTAAACTAAATTTATTTTTAAAAACTAATAATTAAAACACTAAGGTTTCCAAATCCACCCCATCGAAGTTAAGCATATATGTTCTAAAAATATAGCCTATCAAAACATTCTATAAATCCAACTATAAGACAAAAAACAAAGAATATCTCAACTAAACCAAAAGCATCCAATGTATTCGCTCTCAACAAATCACAAAGGAAATCCAATTTAATCGAAAAGCATTCAATGTATCCATCAGATGAAACACAAGGAATATCCAACAGACAATTTAAACTCAATCAATTATAAGATTAACTCAAATAATTGACAGAACATTTATACTAAAAATTGTCAAATTTGTACAAGCAAATCTGAACTGCTACGCCAAACAACGGCGGGGCTTCATTTTCAACCTTAGCTGAAGAGTCTAGCCACTCATAACTATGAAACTACAATTCATAATAAAAGTACTAAACATTTAAACTAAAACAACTAAATGTAAAGAAATAAATAAATAACTTTACATGGGAGAAATTTCACTCGCTGACGGGCGGCACTTCCCCTTGTGGTGACAAAGCCTTCGAGATCCACCAGAATGCTAGCGGACATCCACCGGTAAACACCAAAGTGGCTCAGGAATTGTACACTGAATGATGAAGTGGAGTGGGTCTTATATAGGTAAATACCACGAGTGCAATGTGTTTCCAATCCGATGTGGGATGTGGGATATAGAAATGTGTTTCGAACCGATGTGGGATGTGGTATTTAAGTCTTCACATGCCCTTCAAAACTTCTGTTCACGCTGAAATCCCGCACAGCCTGCACAGTCTGACCTTTGTCTACTAAAACGGCCATAAATTTATGTAGAAAAATCATTTTTACGAGCCGTAAAATTCTCCAGAAAATATACTTCTGGATCTTTCTAAGCATATATGGCTCATATCCTGATTATTTTTGAATCAATACAGTTTAATTTTCAAAGATGATTGATCTGTACGAGAAATTCAGGCAATTTTAGTGAAACTTCTTTCCCAGTGCTTGTAAATCTGAAAAACAATGAAAACAACTCAAAGTAACAAATGCCTAAGCTAACAAATGTAAATTAAGTGGCCAAAATATGCAATATTTTTCACTCATCAAATACCCCCAAACTTACATTTTGCTAGTCCCTTAGCAAAACAAAATAAAAAACTAAATGAACAACAAAGATTATAAAGATAAGTTCAGTATTCATGGTATCCAAAAATTTAAGGAGCATTCAAAATCATGAGATTCATTCATGAGAAAGCTTAAATAAGTCAAACCCATCTTCACAATGAATAAGAATTTAAAACTTAATTATTTACAAGAGGCATGGTAAGACATCACTAGCTTGAATTAGTGTAAAGTGAATTAGCATATACAGATGAGGTTTCCAAATAACTTCAATGTATAAGGTATTCAAATCTCAAGATCCACAGAATTTCTCATCGGAAAGAACAATGAAGGCATTTTTTTTTTTAACATAAAACTCTGCTATGTTTAGTTCCCTTAAGCTTTCTAATTGACCCATGTAACGAGTGTTGAGTCAATGACTCCCAAACCAGATGGTTTTAGGGCATTAGATGTAAAGACACCCCTAAGAACTTACTAACTCGAGTCAAAAAGGCTATGAAATTAAACCGGCCTTAATACTACCAAGCAAAATTTCACCTTTTGACGTGAACACTCACTGCTTATTGGGGCAAGAGGTCTAGTTACTCAGCGAAAAGTTTCGCAATGATCATTATGAATAACATTCCCACCTTTTGACGTGAACACTCACTGCTTACTGAGGCGAGAGGTACAGTTACTCAGTGGAAAGTTTATTGATGATGATCATTATAAATATTAGTAGTATTAGTTGTTTTTTTTTATATATATATGCCCAAGTGTTTATCCAACAAGTCATCCGGTTTCAGTTAAGACAAGGAAACGTATACATTCAACTCACTTGTCATACCTCACACAAATATGTGCTAATGTGCTCGTGTTAGATTAGATCAAACATATGAATTCTCGAAAATGCCTAAAGTAAGTAACTAAAGTTTAAACTCTATCATCAGATCATGTGTTCAAAGTTTTAAACTCACCAATGAAATCACATCACAATTTTTCAAAACAATCAAAATTTTTAGACGAACATGAACATGCATTTATCTTTACGACAAAAAGATAACAAATTAGGACAAAGTGTGTGATGTGTCTCCCATACCCCCAAACTTAAATTACACATTGACTCCAATGTGTGACTAATATGGACAGAGCTGACCTGAGATATGGAGAACTATCTGGACTAGTATGGCTCATAGCATACCCCCAAATTTGAACTGAAGTACGCATTGTCCCTGAAAAATAAAAAAACTGGAAAACAAAAAATATTGGAAACAAACATTAATCATAAAAATACGAAATAATAAATAAACAGAAAAGATAAGCTGTGGGGTACCTCCCATGAGTGCTAAGTTTAACGTCTTCAGCTAAACCCAACATTAGTAAACATGCCCAACTAAGCGCTCCACCATCTGATCAATAAATAGGAATGGAAAATGATCAGGCCTAGTGGCAGCATTCAACTTACGGTAGTCTATACTCACTCTCCCTCCTGACTGAACACGAGTTGGCACCAACTCGTCGTCCTCATTCCTTACTACCGTTAATTCAACATGTTTGGGCACGACTTGAATCAGGCTCACCCACTTGCTATCAGAGATGGGATAAATGATCCCTGCCTCTAACAGCTTAATATCTTCTGCCCTCACAACCTCTTGCATAGCAGGGTTGACCCTTCTTTGTGGCTCCCTCGATGGCTTGGCATTCTCCTCCAACTGTATCGTGTGTATTACCAACGATGGGTTGATTCCCTTGACATCCTCAATAGTCCATTCTATAGCTTCTTTATGCTCTTTTAAGACGTCCAATAATTTCTCCTCTGGAGCATCACCCAAATCTAAAGCTATAATTATAGGCAAAGAATCTGCTGGACCTAGGAACTTATACTTGAGATTGTCCGATAAAGGCTTAAGTTCCTTCTTGGGGGGTTCAGGTGTTGTGGTTTCCTCCGTCTCATTGCTTTCTCGAGGATCAGACTCTAAAATGGCATTCACTTCCTCGAGTAACTTATCTAAGCCAAAGTCCTCTCTAAAGTGAGCAAAGCATGCCTCCAGGGGGTCCTCAATGCAGGATTCATCCATAGTCTCCTCTGTCTTACTACTCTCCCGAGGAGCAGACTCCAAGATAGTATTTGCTTGCTCAAGTAACTTATCTAAGTCTAAATCCTCTCCAAACTGAGCAAAGCTTGCCTCCATAATATCCTCAGACTTCCCTTCTTTCTTGGGCGCTTGTAGTCTCTCAGGGTAAGGCGCTTTAGGTAAAAACGACCTAGAGAGATCCTTAATAATAGGTGTGGCTGTAGATGGCTCAGCATCTCTCTTTTCCTTTTGCCACTTTCTTGCCCTTGTTGCATAGCAGGGTTCTCCTCCACTTGATTGTCCACTTGTCTCCCAGACAAGTATGGGAAAGTTGATTGCACTTGTTCCTGCCAATGCATAGGAGTTGATAAATTTCCCACCGCAAACTGTTCCTTTGGGTTAGGCTCAGGTTGACTGGGGAACTCTCCTTCCTCTCCTTCACCCACGAAACTTGCGATTTGATCAATTTGACTCTCTAGCTTGGCAATCGCTTGGGTGTTTTCTATTGTTGCACTCATCACTTCACTCATGGATTGGCTAGTCATTTTCATGTACTCCTTAAGGGTGTCCTCAAGTGACAGTGAAACTAGCGCTGGTGTTTGAATGGGAGCTTGGTAAGCAGGTAATGGTGCTGGATATGCTGAGTGACTATAACTTAGAACTGGCGGAGGAAACTTGTTGTGAGTTTGATAAGGGGCTCCTCCCTGATTCCTCAGTTGGTTCTGCGTCCATAAAAAATTAGAGTGGTCCCACCACCCTGGATTGTATGTTTCGGAGTAAGATCCATTTGATTGCCAACAACAGTCATTGAAAGCATTCATTTGTTCCATGGGATACTCGGCACAAGCCGGCATTGATGGATAATTCTGTGCTAGATGCATAGGACTAGCAGAGACGGAACAGCTATCAACATTGAATGTGTTGGCAACATTGATGGACGGGCCGGTCATTTTCATGTACTCCTTAATGGTGTCCTCTAAAGACTGTGAAACCGGTGCTGGATTCATCCACGTATTTTTTTTTTGGATAACTAACCAGTAGAAAAATAAAATCAATTCAGACCAACAAAATTTCACAAACCAAACAAATCCCCGGCAACGGCGCCAAAAACTTGTTGTGAGTTTTAAATTACTCGCAAGCGCACGAGTCGTTTGCAGTATAGCGTTGTGCAAGTGCGAGGTCGAATCCACAGGGAATTGCGTTGTGAAAGTATATTTTCAATCTAAACTAACTCTATCTTAACCGAGTTCCGAATTTCAGATGATAATTTGCAAAAGAAATTAAAATTAAACTAAATTTATTTTTAAAAACTAATAATTAAAACACTAAGGTTTCCAAATCCACCCCACCGAAGTTAAGCATATATGTTCTAAAAATGTAGCCTATCAAAACATTCCATGAATCCAACTATAAGACAAAAAACAAAGAATATCCCAACTAAACCAAAAGCATCCAATGTATCCGCTCTCAACAAATCACAAAGGAAATCCAATTTAATCGAAAAGCATTCAATGTATCCATCAGATGAAACACAAGGAATATCCAACAGACAATTTAAACTCAATCAATTATAAGATTAACTCAAATAATTGACAGAACATTTATACTAAAAATTGTCAGATTTGTACAAGCAAATTTGAACTACTACGCCAAACAACGGCGGGGATTTATCTTCAACCTTAGCTGAAGAGTCTAGCCACTTATAACTATGAAACTACAATTCATAATAAAAGTGCTAAACATTTAAACTAAAACAACTAAATGTAAAGAAATAAATAAATAACTTTACATGGGAGAAATTCCACTCGCTGACTGGCGGCGCTTCCCCTTGTGGTGACAAAGCCTTCGAGATCCACCAGAATGCTAATGGACGTCCATCGGTAAACACCAAAGTGGCTCAGGAATTGTACACTGAATGATGAAGTTGAGTGGGTCTTATATAGGAAAATACCACGAGTGCAATGTGTTTCCAATCCGATGTGGGATGTGGGATATAGAAATGTGTTTCGAACCGATGCGGGATGTGGGATTTAAGTCTTCACATGCCCTTCAAAACTTCTGTTCACGCTGAAATCCTGCACAGCCCGCACAGCCTGACCTTTGTCTACTAAAACGGCCATAACTTTCTGTAGTAAAATCATTTTTATGAGCCGTAAAATTCTCCAGAAAATAGACTTCTGGATCTTTCTAAGCATATATGGCTCATATTCTGGTTCTTCTTGAATCAATACAGTTTAATTTTCAAAGATGATTGATCTGTACGGGCAATTTTGGCAATTTTAGTGAAACTCCTTTCCCAGTGCTTGTAAACCTGAAAAACAATGAAAACAACTCAAAGTAACAAATGCCTAAGCTAAAAAATGTAAATTAAGTGGCCAAAATGTGCCATATTTGTCACTCATCAATGGATTAATGAAAAATACGATGAGAAGTTATATGAAATTTCTGAAAATATGATTGAAAATTGATATGATATATGAGGAGACAATTTAATATATATGATAATAATTTTGAGAAAGAGCTAGATAGTTGAATTAAATGTTTTGATATATGCTTGCTTGTATATTATTGCTCATATACATAAAAGGGAAGACTAGGAAGGGAACTGGTATGGTTGAGAAGACCAGGAAGGCAGTTGGTCTGCCTGAGAAGACCAGGAAGGCATCTAGTCTGGTTGAGAAGACCAGGAAGGTAGCTGGTCTAGCTGAAATATGTCAACATGTGGGAGGACGTTCCCGGATGATAATATAAAATGATCTGATGAGAAAGAAAGAAAGAAAATTTAAATTCAGGCATTATATTTGTTTAAAATATTTATTATTAATGCCTAAAATGCTAAAGAGGCATTTTTTATTATTAAATGATTGATAGATAGATGAGTCTCATAATGAAATAATTTTGATGATAGATAAATAGAAAGGATGACATAATAAAGAATTATACTATTGATTGTTTATATGATGTGAACTTTATGATGATATTAAATTAATAAAATATATGAGATATGTGTATTGAAAGAGGATAGCCTAATAATTTATTTATTAAGAGAAATTGATAAATAATTGAATTAGAATGTGAGAAGAGATAGATAGTTAATTATGCTGATTTAACAATGAATGAATATAACTAGAAGTATACAAATCAAGTACTTCTAGTAAATTTAATTCATTGAGCTTGTGAAGCTCACTCCTCATTGTTAAATAATTTCAGGTAGCAGGTCGGACAGATAGATTTTTGAGCTGAGATTCAGACTGAGTTATTATCTGTAAGTCTCGTGGTCCACATCCTCGGACTAATGGAAGAAAAACAAATTGTAAATATTCATGCATATTATTCTGTCTATATGGTTTCAGTTGGGATATTAATAATCTAACTCCCCTGTTGAGGGTTGAGGATTTATATATGTTTATATTTTCAGTTGATGTATGTTTTTACATTGTTGTAGCTATATATCATTCTACGATTTCAAAACGTGACGACACTGTCTCGGGGGTGGCTAACCTGAGATGGGTCATTCATACCTATCACAAGAATAGTAGAGCATAAGATCCAGTTGTTACTTGGTTCTTCTCTTGTCAACATCAAGCCTTATAGGTACTCCTATTTTCATAAGATAGAAAGAGAAAAACTAGTTAAAGACGTGTTGCAAATGGGAGTCATTCAACACAGCACACGCCCCTATAGCTCTCCACTGTTATTAGTCTAAAAGAAAGACAATACTTGGGGGTTTTGTGTGGATTATAGAAGGTTTAATGCAATCACTGTCAATGATAGTTTTCCTATACCTAATGTGGATGAACTGATTAATGAGCTATATGGTACTAAGGTCTTCTTAAAGCTGGATTTGAGAGCTGAATATTATCAAATCAAAATGCATCTAGACAACATTTAGAAAACAACATTTAGGACTCATCATAGACATTATGAGTTCCTAGTTAAGCCTTTTAGTTTAACAAATGCTCCCTCTACTTTCCAAGCTGTAATGAACTAGATCTTTAAAGCCTATCTAAGAAAATTTGTCATAGTTTTCTTTGATGATATTTTAGTATACAATCAATCCATGGAGGCACACCTACAACATCTAACATTTGTGCTGACTTGTTTACAAAGTGCTTCTATGTATGCTAAATTGTCCAAGTACAGCTTTAGAACATCTTCAATTGATTACCTTGGACACATAATCTCTGTGAATGGTGTGGCATTTGAGTCCTAAAAGATAAAGGCTATGTTGGACTGGCCTACACAACCTATTGTGAAACAATTGAGATGTTTTCTAGGCCTTACTAGATATTACTGGAAATTTGTGAGACTCTATGCTTCAATTGCTTCACCATTAATTGACCTCCTCAAGAAAGATAGGTTTAAATGGAATGAGTGTGCAACTGAGGCATTTCTGAACTTGAAGATTTTTATGACTATAACTCCTGTCCTAACATTACTAGACTTCACTAAGACTTTTGTGCTTAAAATTTATGCCTCTAGATATGGTTTTAGAGCTATCCTTCTATAACAATGACATCCTATAGCATTCTTTAGTAAGAAGATATACCCTTCATTACAACTAGCATCAACTTACACTAGAGAAATGCTTGCCATCACTACAGAGGTACAACATTAGAGACAATACTTATTTGGGTTTGAATTTGTTATTCACACATATAAGAGAAACCTAAGGGCACTAATGGATCAGACAATTCAAACACCAGAGCAACAAGTGTTTTTAAGGAACCTCCTAGGCTTTAGATTCCAAATTGTATACAAGCAGGCAAAGACAATGTAGTTGTTGATGGCTAATTAAGGATTCATCTGGAAAATAAGGACACGATATCTTATCTTGCCCTCTCATTGCCTTCCTTTAAATTTTCAAAAACCTTGAAACTAGAAAATTCTCAACTTTCTGAGTTAGTAGCTGCCATTTCCAGTAATCCTGATCAATACCCTGAATGGGCAATTAGAAATGGATTGATCTATTGGAGGGGAAAGTTGTATCTTAGCCATCAATGTACAACAAAGATTAAATTTTTACAAGAATAACATTCCTTCCTATAGGATGACATATCGGCATTCAAAGAACACATTCTAGGTTATCTTCTAGTTTCCCTGGGAAACATATGTTGAAAGAAGTAGTGAACTTTGTACATCAATGTTTGATTTGCCAATAAACTAAGCTTTCAACCATGCCCCTTATAGTCTCTTACAACCGTTGTCCATCCTTGAGCAGATATGGGAAGATATCGTAATTTCATTACACATCTACCTCCTTCCCAAAGATTCATAGTAATTTTGGTAGTAAGTTATAGACTATCAAAATTTTGCTCCTTTTGGATGCCTCCCCAAACACTATACAGTTGCTAAGATGGCCAACCTCTTTGTCAATATGGTCTGCAAGCTGCATTGTTTCTCCAAGACATTTGTCTCAGACAAGTACTTAGTGTTCATGAGTTAATTCTAGATAGAGTTGTTTAGGCTACAAGGCACTGTTACCAACATGAGAAGTGCCTACCATCCTCAAACCGATGGCCAAACTGAGGTAGTCAATAGGACCTTGGAGTAGTACTTAAGGTGATTTTTGAGTGATAGCCTTGGAAAATGACCAAAGTTCTTATGATGGGAAAATTTTCATTATAGCATTGCCTTTCATTCTTCTATTGGAATGTTTCCTTTTAAAATATTTTTTTTGTAAAACACCTCCTAAATATGTAGCATACTCCAAAGGCGAAAGTAGCATAGCAAGCATTGATCGAGACTTGGGAGATAGAACTAAAATCCTTCAATTAGCTAAGCTTCATCTCCATAAGGCTTAAGCACAAATAAAAGCTTCAGCTGATAAGCATAGGAAATATCGGTCTTTCAAGGTTAGTGACTTGGTGTTAGTTAAGCTACAACCTTATAGACAAACCTCAATAGCTACTAAACAGTCCAACAAGGTGGGAAGAAAATTCTTTAGACAATTTTCTATCCTCAAACAAATTAGCAAGGTTGCTTCGAAACTCCAGCTACCACAAAAGGAAAAAATCCACCCTCTTTTTCATGTTTCCTTACTAAAGCTATGTAAAGGACCAGATGAATTAATTTCTCCATGTCTTTTATGCACCTGTATTAAGGAAGGTCATCCCATTTACAAACCTTTGGCTATAATAGAAGAGCAACAAGTTTGGAGGAAAAGGAACTGGATCCTACAATGGTTGATTTAGTGGGAAGGTCTACTAGTGGAAGAAGCTATATGGGAAACAGCTTCAGACTTTCAGAAAAGCTTTCCACAAATCCACCTTGAGGACAATGTGTCTTTCAATGGAGAAGTATTGATATAGTAGCAAATAAAGAAATCGGACAGCAACTACAAGACAAGGAGAGGAAAGGGTGTTGAAGAAGTTGTCCTAAAGCCTAGAAGATCATTAAGGCTCTAAGGATTACAGCCACAACAATCCAGATAGCAGAAAGGGCAGAGTTAAGAATAAGACAACTTAGTTAGTTAGTTAGTTACATGGCTATTAAGGGCCGTTACAATTAAAAATAATTGTAACTACTTTTGTAACTATCAACTTAGCTAACTAAGTAGTCCTAAATTGATATAAATACGACTTACGTTGAGAAAATAGAGGCAATCAATCAAATTACAAAAATTTTCCTTCTTCTATTTAGTTACATTCTTGGAGTTTAGGCTTATACTCAAATCAAGTCTTTCATTTTTTAGCTAAGAAAGGCATCAAAATGAGAACAAAGCAAAAGAAAGAAAAAGAATGAAAGACATGATAAGGTAAAAGAGAGGAAGAAGAAAGTAAAAAATAATGAAAAAGGGAATACTTGATTTTATAAGAACCTTGAAAACTCTTTTTGGGCCTTTAATATTTCCATTCTTTTCATTAGCATTAGAAACCACTAGCCACATTACAAGCCTTGATAAATTGCTCTCAATTTAATAAAGATTTCTTAGCCTCACAAACCATTCTAGGTAATTATGAAATTTATTCCAAGCAAAACACAACCCACCTCCATTACCACTTGTGAATGTTTCTCTGATTTATTCCAAATAACTTTGCCCTAATAGCCCACCTTAACACCACTTGCAAGGGATGCTTTAAATCAATTTCCCACTACCATACCATTTCATGTTTTCTTCATCAGCCTCTCAACGGGTGCACCAAGTTCCAAATCTTCTTTCTCATCCACTACCAAAATCAAACTTTGCTCTTACACCACTTTCAAGCAACATCCCTAAATCTCATGACCATTATTCAAGATTGCCCTTACCCCACTCAGAAGGAGTACCTCCAAATACGATGATTCTTGAACTATATATGGCTTGATCCCTCCATGGGTATGTAGGCATCTATATTGGTGCAAACATAATCTTGTAAAAACCTTTGGTCCTCTTTTGTCCTCATTAAGACCATGCAAATATGCTATGACATTTTTAGAAAAATGAATAAAACAAGAGAGGATCAGTTCAATACCTGAAGTAATTGAGAGAGTTCTCTTAATTCAGTAAAAAGATTATGCCACTAATTCATTTCTTAAGGGATCTCGAAAGACATAAAAGTCAAATATAGGTACCGCGCCTTTCACTGCTCTTTGTTAATTAGTAAAGGGGATCCCATGAATGGGTTTCTTTTAGGTCTAGGCAAATTTTCCACACGAAGCTCTTTTTGTCATCCAAGCATAAAGCAGGAACGATGGGTAAAGTGTCTCCATTTGATCTTAAAGGGGGTCAAATTCCCTCTTCATAGGTCTTGTAAGAGATCATGGGTATAAGAAATTTAGTTATGAGATAAAGATGAATTAGAGCTCTCTCGCCTATACAGAGGTGTAGTCCTTTATGTTCCTAGAAAAGCATTTAAATTTTAAAGAAAATTATTCTACCACACACTAGTATTCATTTGCATGCAATAAAGTTTAATATCAATCAATGGGCAAGCAACAACTGTATAAAACATAACAAAAAGATGAGGAATATGTATACTTAGGATATTACTGACCAAATATTGTTTACTGGACAACATTATTCTTCCAAGGAAAATAGTTCCACTCAACCAATTGCTTTTCAGTGTTTATAATTATAAAAATTTATGAGATAAAGATTTAGATAAAAACTTGCAAGTAAAATAGAAACAATTAGATATTCAAACAAGGTGATACTGCTAAAAAACACACACCCAATAAAGAGACGACACGTCGACCATCCCAAGGCTAAACAGCAGGGCAACACGCGGATGACCCAGGCTCGGACAAATGGACCCCAGGTCATCACCGCCCTCTAGGTTACCACCGTCCTTGCCACAAGAGCCGCCTCACACATGAGCAGCCCCTAACTGAGACAGCAAGGAAAACACACGGATGACCCAAGGCAATACAACTAGGCCTCCTAGGCATCATTGCCCACCCAGCTAGACCTCTATGTCACTACCGCCCTGGATGAAAGGCCGCCTCAAAACCCTATAAAAGACTCAGGTGCGCATTCCAAAAGGAGAGATCTTTTTAACCTAGAAAGGTAACGCCATTATTCTCATCACACACTAACAAAAGCTTTGGAGCATCCTTGGAGGCACTCCCTCCGGTGACCCCCTAGTTTACCTCTTTTCCCTTGTACAGGTTCCCTTGAGGCTCGGCCTTCAGCTCAGCGAACATGTTTTTGGCATCAACAGATGGGTGCCGTCTGTGGGAAACCACCATCTCTCGCTAAATAGTAAAAGCAAAAAAATTTAAAGAACTCATCTGTTGTCGTGCCACCTAAACACACCGCTAGAGATGTCGGGAAAGGAGCAGCGGGGGCTAGTACCCGCACCCATTAGTCTGGATCAAGTTCCTCAGTTGAATCCGATGCTCATCCCAATATGGCTATGCTCCAAGCATAATTCGTAGAGCTCTCGCAACTAGTGGCCAACCTGGCCGTCGAGGTTCACGGAAGGGCTCGCCAGCCTTCTCCGACACTGTCACGGTCGAACCTTAGCCACACCGGTTTGACCGACCATAGGCTCCAAATTGATAGCTATTCCACGGCAGAGTCCTCCCCACCCCGGGCGATTAAGTCCAGAAAAAGTCCCTCGTCTAGAAGTAGTGAGGGCCTCGGTAAGCGAATAAAGGACATAAAGGGACGGATCAACAAAACACTTAAGGGCCATAACAACAGTGTCATAGATGAGCTCGACATCCAGGACTATCCTTTAACTTAGGAGGTCCTTGAGGTGCCCCTCCTGCTAAACTTTCGAATGCCCTCGATCAAACCTTTCCAGGGTTCCACGAACCCCCTGGACCACCTCCAACACTACGCTCCACAGGAATTCCAATGCAATAATGTGTCAAGCTTTCCCCCTAACACTTGAGATGGCATCTGGGACATGGTATTCTCATCTGAAGCCACGGGGCATCTGCACGTTCAAAGAGCTAAGTTATGCCTTCGCCTCACACATTTTTAGCAGTAAAGGTCCCAAGAAGACCTTGGAGTCCTTATTTAACATCGTCCAGTTAAAAGGGGAAAAACCTCGAGCCTACATATTAAGGTTCAATTCAGCGGCCTGGGAGATCCCTGACCTTGATCCTAGTGTCTAGATGCTGGCGTTTAAGAACGGGTTGAGATTTTGGATCTTTAGCTCAAAACTCACCAAGCGACCGCCCGACGACATGAATGAGATCTTGGCCCGAGCGAAGAAATACATGTTGGCAAAGGATGACCAGGCCTTTCGAAGAGAACAGAAAGGGGACGTAGAAAAAAAAAGAAGGGGCCATGCTAGTCCGCGTTAGGAACCCATCAAGTGACTCTTCCGTGAGGATAGACCCAGGGTCCCCAGGCCCTTCGGGAACTTTACCCCTCTCAACGCATCCAGAACTGACATCTTGACACAGATCCAGGACAAGGTGATATTGCAGTGGCCTCTAAAACTGCTACGCCTCAATGAGGACCAAGGCAAATGGTGTCGTTTCCACAGGAACCACGGGAACGACATAGAAGATTGCCAGGCACTAAAATACCAGATAGAAGCCCTCATCAATAGATGGCAGCTGAAAGAATTCACTAGGCCCCGAGCGAAGAAGTTCGTGGGGCAGCCCCGGAGGCATCCCGAGCATCCTTCCGGTCAGGATTGGATGGTCTAACCTACTCGTAAGAGTCTCGGGCCAAGCTGCAGAGAGCCCAGCCAGAAAAAACCAGAGGCCACTATGGCCAAGGTCATTAAGACCATCTATGGGGGGCTCGCAGCATGGGTCACTTCCGGGAACGATGGAAAAACTTATGCCCGGTCTGTAGGCTCGATCATCGGGCCCCACAAGAGACGAAAGGAGGATATAACCATCACTTTTATGGATAAGGACCTGCAGGGAATCCAGGCCCCGCATGACGATGTCGTGGTCATTTCTCTTCTCGTGGCCAACCACGAGGTTAGGCACGTCCTAGTTGACAATGGGAGTTTAGCCAACATCCTCTTCTACAATGCTTTTCAACCAATGCAATTGGGAGACTCTCGGCTAGAGCCAGTTTCCACCCCACTCTACTGCTTCCCTAGAGGCTCGGTGTTCGTAGAGGGTAGCATAGTTGTCTTAATAACCGCAGGAACAACCCCACAGGTAACCACCGTGCAGACTGCTTTCCTGATCGTCTGACAGCAATCGTCCTATAACAGGCTCTGAGCGATCGTCTCCACGTATCACTTAAAAGTAAAATTCTAGACCGAGGGTGGAGTAGGTAAGGTTAAGGGAGACCAGCAGATCTCTAGGTCTTGCTATCTCAGCACCGTGAGAGAAGGCAAGAAGACCGAAGCCCTCCCACTCAAGATAGATGACCTTAGGGACGAAGGGAGGAACCCACGGGGCTAACCAGTGGAAGAATTAACTGCAATACCCCTCGGAGAGGATGTCTCCTGAACCATCCAGATTGGCTCCAATCTCCCCGAAGACCTTAGGGGACCCTTACTCGCCCTCCTCTGACAGAAGCAAGACCTCTTTTCCTGGTCGACGGTAGGTATGCCCGGAATCAGCCTTGAGATGATCGTACACAAGTTAAATGTGGACCCAAACCACAAACCAATCATTCAGAAAAAGAGATCGTTTGCGCGCGAACGACAAGCTGCTGTCCAGGCCGAGGTAGATAAACTACACACGACCAACTTCATTCGTGAAGCAGACTACCCGGACTGGGTATCCAACATGGTGATGGTGAAAAAAGCCAGTGGAAAATGATGTACCTGCATCGACTTCTTAGATCTGAATAAAGCCTATCCGAAAGATAGCTTTCCTTTGCCAAGGATCGACCAATTCATCGATGCAACCTCAAGGCACAAGCTGCTGACCTTGATGGACACCTACTTCGGGTATAATTAGATCCTTATATACAGGCCCGATCAGGAGAAAACGGCCTTCATCACAGGACAAGGGCTCTACTACTATAAAGTTATGCCCTTCGGGTTGAAGAATGTTAGAGCCACCTATCAGAGTGTGGTAAAAAAAATATTTCAAGAGTAGATTGGTCGAAACATGGAGGTCTACATGGACAATATACTGGTGAAGATCCTTGAAGCTGAGGATCACGAAAATGACTTAAGAGAGGCCTTCGAAGTCCTTGGACGCCACCAAATGAAACCAAATCTCTTTAAGTGCGCGTTTGGGGTCACTAGGGGAAAGTTCCTCGGCTTCATGGTGACAGAGAGGGGTATAGAGACGAACCCTGAGAAGATAGAGGCCATCCTCAACATGAAATCACCTCGGACCTTAAACTCGGTCTAGTGACTCACTGGGCAGATTGCCAAAAAGCATTTGGGGAACTGAAGAAGTACTTGGGCTCGCCCCCCTTACTTACTGTTGTGAGTTTTAAATTACTCACAAGCGCACGAGTCGTTTGCAATATAGTGTTGTGCCAGTGCGAGGTCGAATCCACAGGGAATGCATTGTGAAAGTAGCTTTTTATCTAAAGTAACCTTATTTTAACCTAGTTCCGAATTGTGAATTATATTTTTGCAAAACAAATATAAACTAAACTAACTAAATTGATTTAATAGCTAATGATGAAAACACTAAGGTTTCAGAATCCACCCAACCAAAGTAAAACATATATCTCCATATTCCATATAAAAAATAATCTATCTAACATTCCATGAATCCAACAAAAAACAACGAATATCCCAATTAAACCAAAAACATCCAATGTATCCGCTTTTAACAAATCACAAAGGAAATCCAATTTAATCGAAAAGGATTCGATGTATCCATCGGATGAAACACGTAGAATATCCAACAGAACAATTAAAACTATAAATCGTAAGAATTTACTCAAACAATTGAAATAGAACATTTAAACTAAACATATCAGAATTGTATAAACATATCTAAAAATATAATGCTAAACAATGGCGAGGCTTTATCTTCAACCTTAGCTAAAGATTTTAGCCACCCATTATCATGAAACTAAATTTCACAATAAAAAGTGCTAAGCATTAAAAACTGGAAAAGAATTAAAACTTACTGTACATTGGGAGAAATTCCACACGCTGTTGGGCAGCACTTCCCCCGGTGGTGGCAAAAGCCCTTAGGATATCTACTAGAATGCTAGTAGAAATCCACCAGACTGCACATTGAATAATGAGGTGGGATAATGTTTATTTAAGGGAATTCTCCGAGTACATTGAGCTGTAAATTCGAAGTGGGATACTGCCTCTTTGCGATCGATCGCAGCATGGTGCGATGCAATGCATCTGGCGCGCTGTAAGTGCTTCCTATCCGATGTGGGATGTGCGAGTCAACTGCGATCGATCACAGCCTTGTTGCACTCGAGCGCATCACAGTGCGCTGCAATATATATGCAGTATCAAAAGTTTCCTTTCCAATGTGGGATGTGCGAGTCACTTGCGATCGATCGCAAGTCTTGTACGCTCGAGCGCAGGTGCGATTGATCTCATACCGTGTGCACACGATCGCAGGTGTGATTGATCGCACGTCCTGTGTGCTCGATCGCACTAGGCATCCTCAACTTTTGCTCTTTAAGCCCTGAAGTTTCCACATTGCTTCATTTTATTCCAAAACCTATAAAAACACAAAAAACACAGAAAATAGATAAAATAGCACAAAATAACATAATTAAGAACTCAACAAATGTAAACTAAGGGGCTAAAACTATAATATTTAGCACTCATCAAATACCCCCAAACTTACATATTGCTAGTCCCATAGCAATACAAAACTAAAAACTAAATGAAAAACAAAGAATATAAAGATAAACTCATAACTCATGGTATCCAAAGATTTTAGGAGCACACACCATCATGATAATGATCCATGAGCAAGCTTAAAAAGATAAACCCATCTTAGTAATGAATAGAAATGTTAAAATCTAATTACTTACAAAAGGCAGGCTAATGCATCATAAGTCTGACTCAGTGTAAAGTGAATTAGCAAATAAAAGTGAAGCTTCCGAATGAGTCCAATGTGTAAGGTCTCTAAGTCTCAAGATTCACCGCATTTCCCATCAAAATGAACGAAAATGGCATAGTTTTTATTTTCTTCTCTTTTTGTAAGGCTCTGTTATGTTTAGTTTCCTTAAGCTTTCTAATTGACCCATTTAGTGAGTATTGAGTCAATAACTCCCAAACCAGATGGTTTTAGGGCATTAGGTGTACAGACACCCCTTAGGACTTACTAATTCGAGTAAAAAGGGCTACAAAATTAAACTGGCCTTAATACTATTAAACAAAATTCCAACCTTTTGACGTGAACACTCACTGCTTACTGAGGCAAGAGGTCCAGTTACTCAGTGGAAAATTTATTTATGATCATCATTTTCATTCATATATATATATATATATATATATATATATATATATATATTTAAATATATGCCAAAGTTTTAATCCAACAAGTCATCCAGTTTCAGTTAAGACAGAAACGTACACATTAAAATCACATGTCATACCTCACATAATGCGTACTAATGTGCTCGTGTTAGATTCGAGATCAAACATGTGAATTCTCAAATGCCTCAAGTAAGTAACTAAATTTTAAAACTTTATCAACATATCATGTGTTCCAAAATTTAAGCTCACCAATGAATCACATCACAGAAATTGTTTAGATAAACAAAAATTTCAAAATAACATGAGCATGCATTAAAAAAAACAACAACAAATTAGGACAAAGTGTGTGTAATGTGTCACATGAGAATGCATTAAGAAAACAACAACAAATTATGACAAAGTGTTTGTAATGTGTCTCCCATACCCCCAAACTTAAATTACACATTGACCCCAATGTGTGAATAATATGGAAAGAGTTGACCTGGGATATGGAGAACTATCTGGACTGGTATGGCTCATAGTATACCCCTAAACTTGATCTGTAGTGTGTGATGTCCTTGAAAAATAAAGACTAGAAAATAAAAAATACTAGAAACAAACATTAAGCATAAATATGTAAAATAATAAACAAATAAAAAGATAAGCTGTGGGGTGCCTCCCATGAGCGCTAAGTTTAAAGTCTTTAGCCAGACTCTCCTTAGTAGATGACCCACAATCAGAGTAAATATGATCCGTCAACAATATTGCCTCAATTTCCGGACTCCTTAACTCCAAAAATGGTTTCAGCCTCTGCCCATTTACCTTGAAAGTGTTACCATTCTTTGGATCCTCAATCTCGATGGCCCTATGAGGAAAAAATAATTGAATAATAAAGGGGCCGGTCCATCGAGACTTGAGCTTTCCTGGGAAAAGATGCAGGCGTGAGTTGTAAAGAAGAACTTTTTGACCCGACTCAAAAACTCGTCTCAAAATGTTTTGATCATGAGTCTTCTTCATTTGTGCTTTGTATGACCGTGCACACTCATATACATCATTTCGCAGCTCCTCTAATTCGTTGAGTTGGAGCTTTCTTTGGGATCTAGCCTTCAAAATATTAAAGTTCAACTGTTTGATAGCCCAATAGGCTCTATGCTCTAATTCGACTGGAAGGTGTCAGGCTTTTCCGTACACAATACGGTATGGAGACCTGCCAATTGGCGTCTTGAATGCTGTTCGATATGCCCACAGTGCATCAGTCAATCGCAGAGACCAGTCCTTTCTATTAGGGTTCACAGTTTTCTACAAAATGTGCTTAATCTCGCGATTGAAAATTTCCACTTGTCCACTCGTCTGTGGGTGATACGGGGTGGCAACTTTGTGTGTGATGAAATACTTCTTCATCAACTGCTCAAAAATCCTGTTGCAAAAGTTCTTACCTCCATCACTTATAATTGCTCGAGGTGTACCAAAACGAGCAAAGATATTATTCTTCAAAAATTGGACCACAACTCTATGGTCATTGGTCTTGCATGCAACTGCTTCCACCCATTTGGACAGATAGTCCACAGCAACTAGAATGTATAGATAGCCAAAGGAGTTTGGAAAAGGTCCCATAAAATCAATGCCCCACACATCAAAAATCTCAACAATCAGAATGGGGTTGAGGGGCATCATATTCCTCCTAGAAATACTCCCTAGCTTTTGGCAACGCTCACAAGATACACAGTAAGTGTGAGAGTCTTGGAATAGGGTAAGCCAATAGAATCCGCACTGCAAAATCTTTGCAGCGGTCTTTTTAGCATTGAAATGGCCTCCACAAGCATGATCATGACAGAAGGCGATGACATTAGATTGGTCATGCTCAGGAATGCACCTTCTGATGATCTGATCGGGACAATACTTGAATAGGTAAGGATCATCCCAGAAAAAATGTTTTACCATGGCTAAAAACTTTGATTTATCTTGTCGCCCCCAATGCAATGGCATTTGACCGGTGACAAGATAGTTCACTATATCCGCAAACCATGGCGCGGGATTTTGAGCAATGAGCATTAACTGCTCATCAGGAAAAGGAGTGGCGGCCTCAGTGAAATCCACAATCAATCTAGATAAATGGTCCGCCACCACATTTTCTGAACCTTTCTTATCCTGAATCTCAATGTCAAACTCTTGAAGTAGCAAGATCCATCGGATAAGACGAATTTAGCATCTTTTTTTAGAGAAAAGATACTTCAATGCTGCATGGTCCGAGTAGATAATGACTTTAGATTCTAACAAGTAGGATCTGAACTTGTCTAATGCAAAAACGACTGCTAGCAACTCCTTCTCAGTGGTAGAGTAATTGAGTTGTGCGTTGTTTAGAGTTCGACTTGCATAATAGATAACATGTGGAAGTTTGTCAACACACTATCCCAAAACAGCTCCAACAGCATAGTCTGATGCGTCACATATAATTTCAAAAGGCACACCCCAGTTGGGTGGCTGAATAATGGGTGTGGACGTCAAAATCTTCTTCAGATCCCCAAATGCTTTCTTACAATCTTCATCAAATACAAATGGGGCATCCTTCATTAATAACTTGCACAAAGGCCAGGCGATCTTGCTGAAATTCTAGATAAATCGCCTGTAGAATCCTGTATGGCCTAGAAAAGAATGAACCTCTTTCACTGTACGTGGGGTGGAAGGTTGGAAATCAAGTCCACCTTTGCTTTGTCTACTTCAATCCCCCGATGGGATATGATGTGCCCCAGTACAATACCTTGCTTGACCATAAAATGACACTTCTCCCAATTAAGCACCAAGTTCTTCTCCTTGCACTGCACTAAAACCAAAGTGAGTTAGTGCAGACACTCCTCAAATGATGAACCAAAGACGGAGAAGTCATCCATGAAAATCTCTAAAGAACACTCCACCATGTCAGAGAATATGTTGACCATGCACCGCTGAAAAGTAGCAGGTGCATTGCACAACCCAAAGGGCATACGACGGTAGGTGAATGTCCCAAAAGGACAGGTAAATGTTGTCTTCTCCTGATCTTCGGGGTCCACAGGGACCTGATTATATCTAGAATAACCATCCAAAAAACAATAATACTCATGCCGAGCCAAACACTCCACCATCTGATCAATAAATGGGAGTGGAAAATGATCCTTCCTGATGGCAGCGTTCAGTTTACGGTAGTCTATACACACTCTCCACCCTGATTGAACACGAGTTGGCACCAACTCATCGTCCTTATTCTTCACTACCGTTAATCCAGCTCGCTTGGGCACGACATGAATCGGGCTCACCCATTTGCTATAAGAGATGGGATAAATGATCCCTGCATCTAACAGCTTAATTACTTCTGCCCTCACAACCTCTTGCATAGCTGGGTTGCGCCTTCTTTGTGGCTCCCTCGATGGCTTGGCATTCTCCTCCAAATGTATCTTGTGCATTACCAACGAGGGGCTGATTCCCTTAATATCCTCAATGGTCTAGCCTATAGCTTCCTTGTGTTCTCTCAACACATCTAATATTTTCTCCTCTTGAGCCTCAACCAAATCTGAAGCTATAATCACAGGCAAAGACTTTGCTGGACCTAGGAACTTATACTGAAGATTGTCCGGTAAGGGTTTAAGTTCCTTCTTAGGATGCTCAAGTTCTTCAATCTCTTCCTTTTCATTACTCTCCGTAGGAGCAGACTCTAAAATGGCATTTGCTTGCTCAAGTAACTTATCCAAATCCAGATCCTCTCCAAACTGAGCAAAGCATACCTCCAGGGGGTCCTCCATGCTTGATTCATCCACCGTACCTTCAATAATTTCCTCTATTAAGCATATATTTCTCACTTCAGTGAATTCCAGTGGTTGCTTAGTGATATCTAAAATATTCAACTCCATTGTCATATTTTCGAAGGAAATCTTCATCACCCCTGTCCTACAATTGATTAGGGTGTTAGCCGTGGCTAAGAGTGGTCGCCCTAGAATCACCGGTATCTGAATCCCTATATTTTGGACCGGCTCTATATCTAGCAATATAAAATCCACGGGGAAATAAAACTGATCTACCTTTATCAAAATGTCCACAACTTCTCCCCATGGTATTTTCACTAATCTGTCAGCCAATTGAAGTGTTGTGGATGTGGGCTTCAATTCTCCTAACCCCAACTACAAATAGACTAAATAGGGTAGAAGATTCACACTGGCTCCTAAATCCAATAGAGCCCTCTCAATCTAGCTGACTCCTATCATGCAAGAGATGGTAGGACACCCTGGGTCCTTATACTTGATTGGCAGCCTGCACTGAAGGATTGAGCTAACCTGCTCGGTCAAAAATGCCTTCTTCGGGACATTCGTCCTCCTCTTGATAGTGATCAAGTCCTTTAATAACTTAGCATATGATGGCACTTGTTCGATGGCGTCCAAAAGTGGAATATTGATTTGGACTCGCTTGAACACCTCAAGAATTTCTTCAAACTTCCCTCCTTTCTTGGGCGCTTGTAATCTCTCAGGGTAAGGTGCTTTAGGTACAAACGACCTAGGAGAGTCATTCACAGTAGGAGTGGTTGTAGATGGCTCAGCATCTCTCTTCTCCTTGTTGCCACTTTCTTGCCCTTGCTGCATAGCAAGGCTCTCTTTTACTCAATTGTCCACTTGTCTCCCATATCTTAATGTGATAATCGATTGCACTTGTTCCTCCCCGTGCGTAGAAGTTGATGAATTTCCAATCACAAATTGTCTCTTCGGGTTGGTCACGGGCTGACTGGGGAACTTTCCCTTTTCTCTTTCACCCAAGTGACTTGCGATTTGCCCCATTTGACTCTCTAGATTGGCAATCACTTAGGTGTTTACTATTGTCACACTCCTCACTTCGCTGATGGATTGGTCGGTCATCTTCATGAATTCCTTGAAGGTGTCCTCCAACGACTGTGAAACCGGCATTGGCGCTTGAGTGGGAGTATGGTAAGCAGATGCTGTTGGTGGATGGACTGAGCGACCATGACTTTGAATTGGTGGAGGCAATCCAGGAGGGTATTGATTGTGAGCATGATGAGGGGCTCCTCCCTGATTAAGCGATTGATTCTGCTTCCATGAAAAATTAGGGTGGTTCCGCCACCCTGGATTGTAAGTCTCAGAGTAAGATCCACCTTATTGCCTCCTATAGTCATTGAAAGCATTTACATGTTCCGTGGGACACTTGGAAAAAGCCAGCATAGATGGAAAATTCTGTGCTAAATGTATAGAACTAGCACAGATGGAATAGCAATCATCATTAATTGTATTGGCAGCATTGATGGATTTGCCCATAGTGAGAGCGTCAATTTTTTTGGTGAGAGCATCTATCTTTATCTTCAAATCAGTCTCCTCCTTAATCTCATAGATGCCTCCTTTCTTAGGAGCACGAATGAACTTGTCCCGACAGCTTGAAAAATCCCATTGCTGCGAGTTGTCGGACAACTTGTCCAATGCCTTGTATGCTTCATCCCCTGTCAGACTTAAGAATGCCCCCCCATTCATAGACTCGATAATGCTACGGTTGGGTTGAGTCAACCCTTGGTAGAAGAACTAAACAAGTCTCCACTTCTCATATCCATGTGGAGGGCATCTAATCAGTAACTCTTTAAAATGCTCCCAACTCTCAGAAAACTTCTCATCCTCCTTTTGAGTGAAAGAACTAATCTCCTTTCGGTACTTATTCACTCTAGACATTGGGAAAAATTTATTATAGAATTTACTCGGTAGATTTTTCCAATATGTAATAGACCCGAGCATGTTGGAATCCAACCATGCCCGAGCTCTATCATGAAGAGAAAAAGGGAAAAGTCTAAGATGGACTGACTCCTCAGAGAAGTTCTAGAACTTGAATGTGGCACAAATATCTTTGAACTTCTTTACATGGCTTTAAGGATTTTCAAGATCTAAGCTATGAAATGAGGGTAGGAGTTGGATGACATGTGGCTTTAAATCAAAATAGGTAGCATTGGTGGGTGGCAACACGATGTAGGAAGATGAGTTAGTCGCAACTGGTGCGAACAAATCTCTCAGGGACGTGGTGGAGTCCACGTTCCATGCTCCAGGTTGCTCTTGGTTCCTCAAGTTTTCTCCCATCTCAATTGTCTCTTGTTCAGCAAGTGACTTCTTTTGTATCCTTAGAGTTCTTTCTAAATCGGGATCTAAAGGTGTCAATTCTAAATTCAGGGATCTCCGACCAAGCATACACCAAACAGAAAACAGTAAAACAAACTAACTAGCAGAAGCAGCAAAATAAAATAAAACAAAAATAAAAATAAAACAAAAATGCTAACTAAACTAGTAGAAAAATAAAATCAATTTAGACAAAAATTTCACAAACAAAAACATTCCCCGGCAACGACGCCAAAAACTTGTTGTGAGTTTTAAATTACTCGCAAGCGCACGAGTCGTTTGCAATATAGTGTTGTGCAAGTGCGAGGTCGAATCCACAGGGAATGCTTTGTGAAAATAGATTTTTATCTAAACTAACCTTATTTTAACCTAGTTCCGAATTGTGAATTATATTTTTGCAAAACAAATATAAACTAAACGAACTAAATTGATTTAATAGCTAATGATGAAAACACTAAGGTTTCATAATCCACCCAACCAAAGTAATGCATATATCTTCATGTTCTATATAAAAAATAATCTATCTAACATTCCATGAATCCAACAAAAAACAACGAATATCCCAATTAAACCAAAAGCATCCAATGTATCCGCTTTTAACAAATCACAAAGGAAATCCAATTTAATCGAAAAGGATTCGATGTATCCATCGGATGAAAAATGCAGAATATCCAACAGAACAATTAAAACTATCAATCATAAGAATTTACTCAAACAATTGAAATAGAACATTTAAACTAAAAATATCATAATTGTATAAACATATCTAAAAATATAATGTTAAACAATGGCGAGGCTTCATTTTCAACCTTAGCTGAAGATTTTAGCCACCCATTATCATAAAACTAAATTTCACAATAAAAAGTGCTAAGCATTAAAAACTGGAAAAGAATTAAAACTAACTGTACATTGGGAGAAATTCCACACGCTGTTGGGCAGCACTTCCCTCGGTGGTGGGAAAAGCCCATAGGAGATCTACTAGAATGATAGTAGAAATCCACCAGACTGCACACTGAATAATGAGGTGGGATAGTGTTTATATAAGGGAATTCTCGGAGTACAATGAGCTGTAAATTCGATGTGGGATACTGCCTCTTTGTGATTGATCGCAAGTCTAGTGCGATCGATCGCAGCATGGTGCGATGCAATGCGTCTGGCACGCTGTAAGTGCTTCCTATCTGATGTGGGATGTGCGAGTCAACTGCGATCGATCGCAGCCTTGTTGCACTCGAGTGCATCACAGTGCGCTGCAATATATATGCAGTATCAAAAGTTTCCTTTCCAATGTGGGATGTGCGAGTCACTTACGATCGATCGCAAGTCTTGTGCGCTCGAGCGCAGGTGCGATTGATCTCATGCCGTGTGCGCACGATCGCAGGTGCGATCGATCGCACGTCCTGTGTGCTCAATCGCACTAGGCATCCTCAACTTTTGCTCTTTAAGCCCTGAAGTTTCCACATTACTTCATTTTATTCCAAAACCTATAAAAACACAGAAAACACAGAAAATAGATAAAATAGCACAAAATAACATAATTAAGAACTCAACAAATGTAAACTAAGGGGCTAAAACTATAATATTTAGCACTCATCACTTACCAAGCCCAACATTGGGAAGAGTTTTTTCTATACCTCTCGACGGGGCATGAGGTGGTGGCCTCCATCCTAATTCAGGAGGAGACAAGTGTCCAAAAGCCTGTGTACTATGTGAGCAAGGTTCCCCATGACGTAGAAACAAGATATCTTCTAGTGGAGAAAATGGCGTATGCGCTCCTGGTTACGGCCCACAAGCTCCGGCCATATTTCTAAGTGCACACGATTGTCTTCCAGACCGACCAGCCCCTTCGGCAAGTGCTCCATAAACCGAATATCTCCAGGAGAATGGTCAAATGGTCTGTGGAACTTGGGGAGTTCAACATTAATTATCGGCTCCGCACAGCTATCAAAGCCCAGGCCTTGATCGATTCAGGAATATTCTACCCCGGACCTCGGTAAGACCAAGGTAGTCCTTTAATGGACGCTCCATGTTGATGGATCCTCCAACGACACTGGAAGTGGCATCGGGCTCATCCTAAGTGACCCGGGCGGCTTTACCATCGAGTACGCCTTAAGGTTCAAATTTAGAGCCTCGAACAATGAAGTTAAATACGAGGCTTTACTGGCAGGAATGAAGCTGGCCAGAGTGCTGTCCGTGGAGGCTCTAAATGCATACAGTGACTCACAGTTGGTGGTTAACCAAGTCAATGGGGAGTTTGAGGCTTGAGGAGAGAGGATTGCCCACTACTTTGTGAAAGCTAAAGAACTTGTCTCCAAGTTCCAAGTGTTTTAAATCAGCCAAGTTCCCTGGGCCGAAAATTCGAAGGCTGATTCCCTAGCCCGGCTCACCTCTTCTCGATAACTCGAGTCCACATGAGCAGTCTACCTCGAAACACTCATCGCCCCTAGCATCGATGAAACAAATATGTTGCCTATGGTCACTCGGGGAACTTGGATGAACCCTATCTTTGAGTATTTGCGGGACGGACATCTCTCGAGCGAAAAGAGCGAGGCCAAAAAAATCATCTCCCGAGCAGCACAGTACGCAATCTTGAATGATCAATTATGTTATAGGGGCTTACAACTCCTTATTTAAGATGCTTAGGCTAGATTGTGGCCAATTACACCCTCCGGGAAGTTCATGAAGGGATATGCGGGAATCACCTCGGAGGGCGAGCTCTTGCTTTCAAAATCCTTTGCCAAGGTTACTACTGGCCCGGGATGCGAGGAGAAACCATGGAACTGGTGAAGAAATGCAAGAGTTTCTAGCAGTACGTCGCCATCTTCCGAATACCGGTGAATCCCCTCATACCGATCAATAGCTCGCTCCCTTTTGTAATGTGGGAGATGGACCTCCTTGGACCTTTCACCGGAACGCCTGGCCAACAGAAGTACCTCATCGTGGCAATAGATTATTTTCGGTAGTGGGTAGAAGTTGAACCGCTAGCCAGTATCACAGAACATCAGGCCAGGGGTTTCGTCTGCCACTTCGGTATACCCCGAGTGCTAGTGACGGACAATGGCAAACAGCTCGATAGTACTCGGGTCAAAGCATTCTGTGACGAGCTGCATATCAAGCATCGCTTCTCCTCCGTCGGGTACCCACAAGCTAATGGGCAAGCCGAAGTAACTAATAGAACCCTTTTACAGGGCATCAAAAGGAGGTTGGACGAGGTGGATCGATAGTGCACTAACCATTTGCCAAATATACTCAGGGCATATCGGACTATCGCCCAAGCACCCACTGGCGAAACCCCCTTTTACATAACTTATGGCTCCGAGTGCAAAACTTCGAGAACAAAACTTGGAAATTGGGGTGCTAAAAAACACACACCTAATAAAGAGACGACACGTGGACCATCCCAAGGCTAAACAGCAGGACAACACACGGATGACCCAGGCTTAGACAAATGGACCCCAGATCATCACCACCCTCTAAGTCACCACCGTCTTTGGCATAACCGAGACAACAAGGTAAACACACGGACGACCCCAAGCAATAAAGCTGGGCCTCTTGGGCATCATTGCCTACCCACCTGGACCTCCATGTCACTACCGCCCTGGATGAAAGGCCACCTCAAAACCCTATAAAGGTCTCAGGTGCGCATTCCAAAAGGAAATATCTTTTTAACCTAGAAAGGGAACATCGTTATTCTCATCCACACCAACAAAAGCTTCGGAGCATCCTCGGAGGTACTCCCTCCGGCGACCCCCTAGCTTACCTCTTTTCCTTTGTATAGGTTCCCTCGAGGCCTGGCCTCCAGCTCAGTGAACACGTTTTTGGCATCAACACAAGGATTTAGGTCATTAGATAATATCACAAAAGTAGATACGAACAAATAACGCATAACTATATAAATAAAGAAGCGACAAACATAGAAGAGGGTCTGGACTACCCACCAGATACATGGCAGTAACAAACGAATTTCATTTTAACATATGCCAAAATGAAATAGAAATGGTTTCCTGATGTGCAATATGACATGCACGTGATCATTCAAAGGACACGTACAAAATGGAAAACCGAATAAAATTGGATCTACAGTTAATGACATTCTAAAACATAATAGGTTATAACAATCATGGTAGGAAACTTTATGATGTACAAAATTAGGCCTTAAACTATGTGACACACCAAATGGCCTAGGATCATGTAATAGGTTTTTAAATTGCATGACACGTATAACGGAAGTGAAAAAAAAAATAGAAATCATGTTTCAGATAAACAAAATGAAAGGGGATATGGTAAGCAAATGAATTTATTTTAATGCAAATCAACAATCGAAGAAACAAAAGTGACAAAAAACGAAATTATTGACTGATATATGAAAAAATTACCCTTCTAATAATATCGTGATATGTGGCAACTTTTAAGGACAAAAAGGTCATTACAAGACTAAGACTGATCAACCAATTAAATTGTCACACTTAATAAATGGCATAATAGTAATTCCACATCAATATCCTGATACTATTACGACACTCCAGCTTATAGATAAATTATTATTTAAACAAATCTAGCTTATGGATAAAATATTCCAACTTATGGATAACTTTGATCGTTATCTATGGGAATTTTATTCCTATTGATGAGTGCCAAATATTGCATATTTTGGCCCCTTAATTTACATTTTTTAGCTTAGGAATTTGTTACTTTGAGTTATTTTTCGTTGTTTTACAAGCACTTGGAAAGGAGTTTCACTAAATTGCCAGAATTACCTGTACAGATTAGTCATCTTTGTGGATTAAAATGTATTGATTCAGAAAGAACCAGGAGATTATCTATATATGCTTGGAAAAATCCAGATGTCTATTTTCTGGTGTATTTTATGGTTTATCAATATGATTTTTCTAGAGAAAGTTATGACAGTTTTAGCAGACAAATGTCAGGCTGTGCGTGATTTCAGCGTGGCAAAAGTGATTTTTGTGGATTAAACTGTAATGATTCAGGAAGAACCAGAAGATGAACCAAATATTCTTGGAAAGATCCAGATGTCTATTTTCTGAGGAATTTTATGGCTAGTAAATATGATTTTTCTAGAGAAAGTTATGGCAGTTTTAATAGACAAAGGTCAGGCTGTGCATGATTTCAGCGTGGGCAGAAGTTTTGAAGGGCATGTGAAGACTTAAATCCCACATCCTACATCAGTTGAAAACACATTCTATATCCCACATCCCACATCAGATTGGAAACATATTGCACTCATGGAGTTTCCCTATAAAAGCCCCACCTCACTGAAGCAATCGGTGTGTAATCTGGAGGACTTCTGCTAGCATTCTGGTTGATCTTGAAGGTTTTGCTACCAAGAGGGGAAGCACCGCATGACAGCTGCCAGTGGAATCTCTCTATCCATGTATTTTAAGTTTTAAATTTTAAATGTTTTGCACTGTGATTGTGAAAATTATGTTCATAATTATGCGAGGTTAAAATCTTCATCTAAGGTTGAAGATGAAGCCTCGCCCTTGTTTAGCATTATATTTTCAAATATGTTCATACAATTATGATATTTTTAGTATAAATGTTCTATTTCAATTGTTTGAGTAAACTCTTACGATTGATTGTTTTTAAATTGTTAAATTGGATATTCCTTGTGTTTCATCTGCCGGATACAGTAGATCATTCAAATTAGATTGAATATCCATTAGGATTTGTGAAATAAAAGGATAAATTGGATGGTTTTGGTTTAGTTTTGGTATTCGCTATGATTAGTATAATGGTGGATTCATGGAATGATTTGATAGATTATTTTTATATAGAACATGAAGATATATGCTTTACTTTGATGGGGTGGATTCAGAAAACCTTAGTATTTTTATCAGTTGTTTTTAAATCAATTTAGTTTAGTTTATATTTCTTTGCAAGATAATATCAAAAATTCGGAACTAGGTTAAAATAGAGTTAGTTTAGATAAAACTATATTTTCATAATGCAATTTCATGTGGATTCGACCTCGCACTTGCACAACACTATATTGCAAACGACTCATGCGCTTGCTGATGAGTGCCAAATATTTCATATTTTGGCCACTTGATTTAAATTTCTTAGCTTAGGAATTTGTTATTTTGAGTTGTTTTTCGTTGTTTTACAGGTTTACAAGCTTGGAAAGGAGTTTCACTAAATTGCCAGAATTGCTCGTATAGATCAGCCATTTTTTAGGATTAAACTGTATTGATTCAGGAAGAACTAAGAGATGAGCCATATATGCTTGGAAATATCCGGATGTCTATTTTATGGGGAATTTTACGGATCAATAAAATGATTTTTCTAGAGAAAGTTATGGCAGTTTTAGTAGACAAAGGTCAGGCTGTGCATGATTTCAGCGTGACAGATCTACCATTTTTGAGGATTTAACTGTATTGATTCAGGAAGAACCAGGAGATGAGCCATATATACTTGGACAGATCCAGATGTCTATTTTCTAAGAAATTTTACGGATCAATAAAATGATTTTTCTAGAGAAAGTTATGGCAGTTTTAGTAGACAAAGGTCAGGCTGTGCATGATTTCAGCGTGACAGATCAGCCATTTTTGAGGATTTAACTGTATTGATTCAGGAAGAATCAGGAGATGATCCATATATGCTTGGAAAGATCCGGATGTCTATTTTCTGGAGAATTTTATGGATCAATAAAATAATTTTTCTAGAGAAAGTTATGACAGTTTTAGTAGACAAAGGTCAAAGAGTAAAAGCTAGAATCTGCAGTATCCCACATCGGATTGGAAACACATTACACTTGTGATGTTTCCCTATATAAGCCCCTCTTCACTTCATCTTTAGTGTGCAATTCCTAGTGCCATTTGGTGTAATCCAGTGGACGTCTGCTAGCATTCTGGTGGATCCTGAAGGCTTTGCTACCACGAAAGGAAGTGCCGCCCAACAGTGAGTGAAATTTTTCCCATGTATAGTCAGTTTTTAATTTACTGTTTTTTTTTTAGTTTAATGTTTAGTACTTTTATTATGAACTCTAGTTTCATGATTATGAGTGGCTAAAATCTTCAACTAAGGTTGAAGATGAAGCCTCGCCGTTGTTTGGCATAATAGTTTCAGATTTGTTTATACAATTCTGATGTTTTTTTTTAGTATAAATGTTCTGTCAATTATTTGAGTAAAATCTTATGATTGATTGCGTTTAAATTGTTCTGTTGGATATTCCATGTGTTTTATCTGATGGATACATCAAATTTTTTTTGATTAAATTGGATTTCCTTTGTGATTTGTTAAAAGCGGATACCTTGGATGCTTTCGGTTTAATTGGGATATTTGTTATTTTTTCTTTTAAGTTGGATTCATGAAATGTTTTGATAGGCTATTTTTAGAACATGAAGATATATGCTTAACTTTGGTGGGGTGGATTCAGAAACCTTAGTGTCTTTAATATTAGTTTTAAATCAATTTAGTTTAGTTTTTATTTGTTTTGCAACATATAATTCAAAACTCGGAACTAGGTTAAGGTAATTTTAGTTTAGATAAAATTACATTTTCACAACGCAATTCCCTGTGGATTCGACCTCACACTTGCACAATACTATATTGCAAAGGACTCGTGCGCTTGCGAGTAATTTAAAACTCACAACAAGTTTTTGGCACCGTTACCGGGGAATTGTTTTGTTTGTGAAATTTTTGTCTAAATTAATTTTATTTTTCTACTAGTTTAGTTAGCATTTTTGTTTTATTTTTTAAATTTTAATTTTAATTTTACTTTTAATTTTAAATCTAATTTTTATTTTAATTGTAATTCTGATTTTGATTTTAATTTTAATTTTAATTTTAATTTTAAGTTTAAGTTTAATTTTAATTTTAATTTTATTTTAGTTTATTTGCATTTGCCCAAAAATAAAATAAAATATAAATATAAAAAAATGTGGATGAATCCAGCGCCGGTTTCACAGTCTTTAGAGGACGCCCTCAAGGATTTCATGACGATGACTGGCCAGTCCATCAGTACAACTAATACATTCAATGTTGATAGTTGTTCCATCTGTGCTAGTCCTATGCATTTAGCACAGAATTTTCCACCTACACCGGCTTTTGTCGAGTATCCCATGGAACAAATGAACGCTTTCAATGACTATTGGTGGCAATCAAATGGATATTACTCCGAGACGTACAATCCAGGGTGGTGGAACCACCCTGATTTTTCATGGAAGTAGAACCAACTGATAAATCAGGGAGGAGCCCCTCATTATGCTCACAATCAATACCCTCATGGATTTCCTCCACCAGTTCCAAGTTATGGTTTCTCAGCCCATTCAACACCATCACCCACTTACCAAGCTCCCACTAAAGCGCCAGCATCGGTTTCACAGTCATTGGAGGACGCCCTCAATGATTTCAGGAAGATGATCGGCCAATCTATAAGCTAAGTAAGGAGTGCACAAATAGTAAACACCCAAGCGATTGCTAAGATAGAGAGTCAAATGGATCAAATTGCAAGTCACTTGGGTGAAGGAGAGAAGGGAAGGTTCCCCACTCAACCTGAGCCTAACCCGAAGGAACAGTTTGCAGTGGGAAATTCATCAAGTCCTATGCATGGGCAGGAACAAGTGTAATTGATTATCCCATTGAGGTCAGGGAGACAAGTGGACAATCAAGTGGAAGAGAACCCAGCTATGCAACAAGGGCAAGAAAGTGGCAACAAGGAAAAGAGAGATATTGAGCCATCTATAGCCACACCTATTATTAAGGATCTCCCTAGGTCGTTTGTACCTAAAGAGCCTTACCCTGAGAGATTACAAGCGCCCAAGAAAGGAGGGGAGTCTAAGGACATTCTGGAGGCATGCGTTGCTCAGTTTGGAGAGGATTTGGATTTAGATAAGTTACTTGAGCAAGCGAATGCCATTTTGGAGTCTGCTCCTCAGAAGAGCAGTGAGATGGAGGAGACTGTGGATGAATCCTGCATTGAGGACCCCCTTGAGGCATGCTTTGCTCAGTTTGAAGAGGATTTGGATTTGGAAAAGTTGTTTGATCAAGCAAATGCTACTTTGGAGTCTGCTCCTCAGAAGAGCAGTGAGATGGAGGAGACCACAACACCTGAACCCCCCAAGAAGGAACTTAAGCCTTTACCGGACAATCTTAAGTATAAGTTCCTAGGTCCAGCAAATTCTTTGCCTATGATTATAGCTTTAGATTTGGTTGATGCTCCAGATGAGAAATTATTGGACGTTTTAAGAGAGCATAAGGAAGCTATAGGCTGGACTATTGAGGATGTCAAGGGAATCAGCCCCTCGATGGTGATGCCCAAGTTACATTTGGAAGAGAATGTCAAGCCATCAAGGGAGCCATAAAGAAGGCTCAACCCAGCTATGCAAGAGGTTGTGAGGATTGAAGTGATAAAGATGTTTGATGCAATGATCAATTATCAAATCTTTGTTAGCAAGTGGGTGAGCCCGATTCATGTCGTGCCCAAGTGGGCTGGAGTGACGGTAGTGAAGAATAAGGACGATGAGTTGGTGCCAATTCGTGTTCAGTCAGGATGGAAAGTATGTATAGACTACCATAAGTTGAATGCTGCCATAAGGAAGGATTATTTTCCACTCCCATTTATTGATTAGATGGTGGAGCGCTTAGTTGGGCATGATTACTAATGTTGAGTCTGGCTGAAGACGTTAAACTTAGCCCTCATGGGAGGCACCCCATAGCTTATCCTTTATGTTTATTTATTATTTTATATAATTATGATTAATGTTTGTTTCCAGTATTTTTGTTTTCTAGTCGTTATTTTTCAAGGATAAAGTGTACTTCAGATCAAGTTTGGGGGTATGCTATGAGCCATACCAGTCTAGATAGTTCTCCATATCCCAGGTCAGCTCTTACCATATTATTCACACATTGGGGTCAATGTGTAATTTAAGTTTGGGGGTATGGGAGACACGTTACACACATTTTGTCATAATTTGTTGTTGTTTTTCTTCATTTAAAAAAAAAAAGGTAAATGCATGTTCATGTTATTTTGAAATTTTAGTTGATCTAAACAAATACTATGATATGATGTCATTGGTGAGCTTAAAATTGTGAACACATGTTTTGATGATAGAGTTTTAAAACTTTGTTACTTACTTTAGGCATTTGAGAATTCACATGTTTGAGCCAATCTAACACGAGCACATTAGCACATATTTGTGTAAGGTATGACATGCGATTTCAATGTGTATATTTCCTTGACTTAACTGAAACTGGATGACTTGTGGGATTAACACTTGGGCATAGAAAAGCAAAAAAAAAAAAGAAAAAAAAAGAAAAAAAGAAAAATAATGATCATCATCAATAAACTTTCCACTGAGTAACTGGACTTTTTGCCTCAGTAAGAAGTGAGTGTTCACGTCAAAAGGTGGGAGTTTTATTCATAATGATCATTGCGAAACTTTTCACTGAGTAACTGGACCTCTTGCCTCAGTAAGCAGTGAGTGTTCACGTCAAAAGGTGGAAATTTTGCTTGGTAGCATTAAGACCAGTTTAGTTTTGTAGCCTTTTTGACTCGAGTTAGTAAGTCCTTATATTGATGAGAAATCCTGTGAATATTGAGCCATGGAGACATTGTACATTGAAGTTATTTGGAAACCTCATCTGTTTATGCTAATTCACTTTATACTGATTCAAGCTTGTGATGTCTTAGCCTGCCTCTTGTAAGTAATTAATTTTTAAAATCTTTATTCATTGCGAAGATGAGTTATATTTTTTTAAGCTTGCTCATGAATGAATATCATGGTTTTGATGCTCCTTAAATTTTTGGATACCATGAGTGATGAACTTATCTTGATGTTCTTTGTTTTTCATTTAGTTTTCTATTTTGTTTTGCTAAGGGACTAGCAAAATGTAAGTTTGGGGGTATTTGATGAGTGTCAAATATTCCATATTTTGGCCACTTAATTTACATTTCTTAGCTTAGGAATTTGTTACTTTCAGTTGTGTTGTTATTTGTCTAAGTTTCAAATATGTCGAAACATGGTCTAAAGTTGGTTAAAGTCCAAACCAATTGTAGAATATCAAAGTTCAGCAAGTTAAAAGACTGTACACAAGTGTGTGCCTCAATTTTGAGCATGGGAAGGTCAGGCACACTGCTGTGCAAGTTTCAGCACACAAGCAGGAGGTGTGCGCACAGCATCAGGAGGCTGCAGCATCAGGTCACGCCGCAGCACACAGCACCAGCACTGTAGCACACAGCAAGCCATGCTTTCAGCCCTGCCCCAGCGCCACAGCACACAGCACCAGTGCCACAGCACACAGCACATGTGTGCACACATGATCCAGCATGCATAAGACCTCTCCAATCATGTGTGCACCACACCAAAACGCACAGCATCACTTGGAGAGTGATGTAGGGCTGAGATTAAAGGAAGAACATGATCAAAGGGAGGATAATGACTCACAAGAATGTCCAAGAATTAAGAGGCTATAAAAGGGGTTCTCAAGGCCTCATTTCATAAGATAATGCAAGATACAAAAACACACATACAAGAGAGTTTTGTGACATTGTGAGATCATTGTAACACAAGAGAGAATTGTGTAAGGGTGCAAAGACACTAACACATGAGGGACTATTGTAGTGAGGCTGGTTGTAAAGAAGAGAGGTTAGTAGAGAACTGATAGAAAACTTTGTAATAGGACTATCACTTTCTAGTTCTCTTTTTGTTTCTTCAAGAACTTGGATTCTTGAAGGGGATTGCTGTAACTTTGTAAGAACCATTGAGATAGTGCAGAGAGTTCGGAGGAAGTCACGGGGATGTAGGCACATTGCCGAACCTTGACAACAAATTACCTGTCTTCTTTCTTTCTTTGTTTTTCTGTTCTTGTGTTCGATTGCTGAAATTCTTTCTACAAGTCATTCAAGACTTGGGTGTTTGGAAGATCACAACCTGGGCATCTTGTCAAGGTGATTTTTAACAGTGGTATCAGAGCATAGTAGCTGGTTATTGGAGCAAGAAGTAGAAGGTACGGAGCCAAGACTCCAAGAATCAAAGATCAAACTTCTTGGGTGATTCAAGAACGGTGTAAAGATCAAGGTCCGGTCATGTTCTTGAAGGTTGATTTAGGAACGGTGTTAAAGATCCATCTTCGATCTGTGTTTTTGAGGTCGAAGAAATTAATTGGGGTTAGTGCACAAATCTGGGATCTTGTTCGCAAAAGATGGCTTCAAATTTCTGTGTGGAGAAGTTTGATGTAAAGGGGGACTTTACCCTATAGAAGCGGAAGATCAAGGCGGTTCTAATGCAGTAGAAAGTGGACTTGGCTATTGGAGAAGATGATGCTTTTCCAGCAAGTGTCATGGAGGACCAGCGGACCGAGATGAAGAAGATGGCCTACAACACAATCTTCTTGCACATGTCGGATAGTGTCACAAGGGAGTGTGGAGACTCGGAGGATCCGACTGTCATATGGAAGAAACTAGATGGGTTGTTTCTTACCAAAACTCTTCCTAACAAAATTTATCTTCTTAAAAGAATTTTTGCTTTTAAAATAGACCCTAGTAAAGAATTGCAAGATAATCTTGATGTCTTTAATAAGCTAGTTCAAGATTTGAATAGCTCTAGCATTTCTTTTCCGGATGAACAATTGGTTGTCATTTTATTAAATTCACCTCCAGATTGCTTTGACAATTTGATTAATGCAATTGAGTATGGGAGAGATAGTTTGACAAAGGAGATTATGATTAATGCCATAAGGGCACATGATTTCAAAGCCAAGATGAAGGAGACATCAAGTGGTGAAGGGCTGTTCATAAGAGGAAGACCAGCAGCTCGGAATGGCAGTAACAATGGCTACTACTGGGACAATGGTAGAGGAGAAAGCCATAGAAGAGCACACTCTAAACCAAGGGTTGGAGGAAAGAGGTGCTTCTACTGCAACAAGGAGGGCCATTTCAAGAAAGATTGCAAGAAGAGGATGTGGGATGAGAGGAGAAGCCATACCAACAATGGAGAGGCTTCGGTTGCCATGAGAGAACAGCAAGGTGATGATGTTCTTGTTGTGTGCTCAGATGTGAGCAGGAGGCAAGGCAGCGGAAAGTGGATTCTTGATTTTGGGTGCACTCATCATATGAGCCCTCACAAAGAATGGTTCAAGAATTTCAAGAAGATCAATGATGAAAGGGTCTCCTTGGGGAATGATAATTCTTGCCAAGTGAGAGGGATTGGAGACATCCAATTGAGGATGTTTGATGGAGTCACAAGGCTGCTGGAAAATGTGAGGTATGTTCCAGATTTGAAGAGGAATTTGATCTCATTGGGGCAGCTGGATTCCATGGGCTATACATGCAAGATAAAGGAAGGAAAGATCAAGGTGGCCAAGGGATCTTTGGTAGTGATCAAGGCAGCAAGAAACAATGGACTCTATGAGATGATTGGAGAAACAGAAACCAATGATCAAGCAGCAAGCTTGATGGCTGAGTTGGACAAGGCAGCCCTTTAGCACACCCGCTTGGGACATATGAGCGAAAAAGGCCTGCAAGTGCTTAGCAAGGAAGGTCTACTTGGGGGTGACAAAGTAGAAAAAATGGATTCCTGTAAGAGCTGTGTTCTTGGGTAGCAACATCGGGTCAGCTTCAACACCGGAGTGCACAAGTCTAAGGGCATTCTTGACTATATTCATGCGGATCTTTGGGGACCAGCAAGGACACCAACACAGGGAGGTAACATTTACTTTTTGTCTTTAATTGATGATTATTCAAGAAAAGTATGGGTTTATTTGGTTAAGAATAAATTAGATGCCTTGAATAAATTAGTGGTGTGGAAAGGGCTGGTTGAGACTCAAATGGGTAGAGTAGTTAAGAGGATAAGAACCGATAATGGCTTAGAAATTTTTAACCAAGAACTTGATCAATTCTATAGGTTAAATGGCATTCTAAGACATAGGATGGTTGTGGAAACTCCTCAGCAAAATGAAGTTGCTGAGTTGATGAATAAGACCCTTATGGAAAAGGTTAGGTGCATGTTAGATGGATCTGGGTTACCAAAATATTTTTGGGGAGAAGCTGTAGCTACAGCTGCATATTTGATTAATAGATCACCCTCTAGGATTGTTTACCATAAGACTCCCGAAGAGTTGTGGAGTGGAAAACCCCCTGAATTAAACAACCTTAAAACTTTTGGGTGTGTAGCATATGCACATCAAAAGACTTGGCCATGGGTCTAGAAAATGTGTATTTCTAGGATATGGTGATGGGGTTAAGGGATATAGGTTGTGGTCCTTAGAAAAGAGGGGCATGAAACTGATTGTAAGTAGGGATGTTATCTTTAATGAATTATTATTTCTCTACTTGGAGAAAACTAACCCTGCAAGGGCTAGTGAGCAAACCAATTCAGAAATTGTTGAGCATAGCATCAAGGGAGATTCTGTTCAGGTAGAGCAAAAGAGGCAAAAGGGTTCAGACCAGGTAGAGCCCTTTGATAATTGCCAAGCTCAAGAAACTCAAGAAGAAGCTGAACAAGAAGAGGATGCTGCAGCAAGTCAGAAAGACTTTCAGCTCATAAGAGACCGAGAAAGAAGGCTGGTCGGACCACCTTCAAGATGTGGGTTTGCGGATGCTGTGGATGCAGTAGCTCCTTGGAAAGAAAGAGGGATGTGTGAACAAGAAACTTACATGGATGCCATGGCATGTAAGGATTCGCCAAGGTGGCAGCTACCTATGGAGGAAGAAATAGATTCTTTGAGGAAGAACAACTTTTGGGAATTGGTGAAAATTCCAGGAAAGTAGAAAGTTGTGGAATGTAAGTGCACTTACAAGGTCAAAGAAGGGGGGTACCCTCCAAGGGATGAAGTCCAGAACAAGGCTAGGCTGGTGGTGAATGGGTTCACAAGGAAAGAAGATATAGATTTCACAAGAACTTTCTCACCTGGGCACAAGGTGGAGAAGATGGTGAGTATCCTCATCTATGTCATTAATGGGCTGTTGGTTTGGAACATCAGGGAGAGGATGGAAAGGTTTATATCTTAACTTAGTAAGGAGTTCGAGAGGAAGGATCTCAGCCTTGCACAAAAGATCCTTGGGATGAGAATCATCCAAGAAAAGGAGAGAAGTCGGTTGAGGGTTTCTTGGGCAATGGGTGTTCTCAGCAAAATTGTGAGTAATCCTGGAAAAGAGTATTGGCTTGGGATGAAGCGGTTGCTAAGGAACAAGGAGGCTCAGTTGCAGCCAATGGTAGCACTCATAACAACCGGGGCAGAATGCGTAGCAGCTATGGAAGCCATAAAGAAGGCTGTGGGGTGCAAATGGTTGTTGGACGAGTGGGAGGTCCTAAAAGAGTAGGTTGTGGTGTCTTTGGATAGCCAAAGTGTGGGGCACTTGTGGAGGAATCCAGTGTTCCATGAGGAGACAAAGTATATGGATGTTCGGTATCATTACATTCGGGAAAATGTTACGAAAGGATGCATCCATGTGGACAAGGTTGCCACGGAAGAAAATCCTGCGAACTTGGGTACTAAAGTTTTACCTCTAAGTAAGTTCAATCATTGCCTTAAATTACTTAGGATTGGAGTTGGTTAATTGGTAACTCAATATGAGTTTGGATCCCGAAGCTTTCTGCACAATGGTTCAGGTTTTTTGAACACTTAGACAAAGGTAGAGATTGTTGTTATTTGTCTAAGTTTCAAACATGTCCAAACATGGTCTAAAGTTGGTTAAAGTCTAAACCAATTGTGGAATATCAAAGTTCAGCAAGTTAAAAGGTTGCGCACAAGTGTGTGCCTCAATTTTGAGCATGGGAAGGTCAGACACACTACTGTGCAAGTTTCAGCACACAAGCAGGAGGTGTGCGCACAACATCAGGAGGCTGCAGCATCAGGTCACGCCGCAGCACACAGCACCAGCGCTGCAGCACACAGCACCAGCGCTGCAGCACACAGCAAGCCATGCTTCCAGCCCTGCCCCAGCGCCGCAGCACACAGCACCAGTGCCACAGCACACAGCACATGTGTGCACACATGATCTAGCATGCATAAGACCTCTCCAATCATGTGTGCACCACACCAAAACGCACAGCATCACTTGGAGAGTGATGTAGGGCTGAGATTAAAGGAAGAACATGATCAAAGGGAGGATAATGACTCACAAGAATGTCCAAGAATTAAGAGGTTATAAAAGGGGTTCTCAAGTCCTCATTTCCTAAGATAATACAAGATACAAAAACACACATACAAGAGAGTTTTGTGACATTATGAGATCGTTGTAACACAAGAGAGAATTGTGTAAGGGTGCAAAGACACAAACACATGAGGGACTCTTATAGTGAGGCTGGTTGTAAAGAAGAGAGGTTAGTAGAGAATTGATAGAAAACTTTGTAATAGGACTATCACTTTCTAGTTCTCTTCTTGTTTCTTCAAGAACTTGGATTCTTGAAGGGGATTGCTATAACTTTGTAAGAACCATTGAGATAGTGCAGAGAGTTCGGAGGAACTCACGGGGACGTAGGCACATTGCCGAACCTCGATAACAAATTACTTGTCTTCTTTTTTTCTTTGATTTTCTGTTCTTGTGTTCGATTGCTGAAATTCCTCCTATAAGTCATTCAAGACTTGGGTGTTTGGAAGATCACCACCTGGGCATCTTGTTAAGGTGATTTCCAACAAGTTGTTTTTCATTGTTTTACAGGTTTACAAGCTTGGAAAGAAGTTTCACTAAATTGCCAGAATTGCTCGTACAGATCAGCCATTTTTTAGGATTAAACTATATTGATTCAGGAAGAACCAGCAGATGAACCATATATGCTTGGAAATATCCGAATGTCTATTTTCTGGGGAATTTTACAGATCAATAAAATTATTTTTTTAGAGAAAGTTATGATAGTTTTAGTAGATAAAGGTCAGGCTGTGCATGATTTCAGCGTGAAAGATCAGCCATTTTTGAGGATTTAACTGTATTGATTCAAGAAGAATCAGGAGATGAGCCATATATGCTTGGAAAGATCCGGATGTCTATTTTCTGAGGAATTTTAAGGATCAATAAAATGATTTTTCTAGAGAAAGTTATGGCAGTTTTAGTAGACAAAGATCAAAGAGTAAAAGCTGGAATCTGCAGTATCCCACATCGGATTGGAAACACATTGCACTTGTGATGTTTCCCTATATAAACCACTCTTTATTTCATCTTAAGTGTTTAATTCCTGGTGCCATTTGGTGTAATCCAGTGGAAGTCTGCTAGCATTCTGGTGGATGCCGAAGGCTTTGCTACCACGAGGGGAAGTGCCGCTCAACAGTGAGTGGAATTTCTCCCATGTATAGTCAGTTTTTAATTTACTGCTTTTTTTTAGTTTAATGTTTAGCACTTTTTTTATGAACTCTAGTTTCATGATTATTAGTAGCTAAAATCTTCAACTAAGGTTGAAGATGAAGCCTTGCCGTTGTTTGGCATAATAGTTTCATATTTGTTTATACAATTATGATGTTTTTTTAGTATAAATGTTCTGTCAATTATTTGAGTAAAATCTTATGATTGATTGCGTTTAAATTGTTCTATTGGATATTCAATGTGTTTTATCTGATGGACACATCAAATTGTTTTTGATTAAATATGATTTCCTTTGTGATTTGTTAAAAGCGGATACATTGGATGCTTTTGATTTAATTGGGATATTTGTTGTTTTTTGTTTTAAGTTGGATTCATGGAATGTTTTGATAGGCTATTTTTAGAACATTAAGATATATGCTTAACTTTGGTGGGGTGGATTCAGAAACTTTAGTGTCTTTATTATTAGTTTTAAATCAATTTAGTTTAGTTTTTATTTGTTTTGCAACATATAATTCAAAACTCGGAACTAGGTTAAGATAAGTTTAGTTTAGATAAAATTACATTTTCACAATGCAATTCCCTGTAGATTCTACCTCGCACTTGCCCAATACTATATTGCAAACGACTCGTGCGCTTGCGAGTTATTTAAAACTCACAACACTTGCGAGTAATTTAGGACTCACAACAAGTTTTTGGCGCCGTTGTTGGGGAGTTGGTTTGTTTGTGAAAATTAAATTTTTGTCTGAATTGATTTTATTTTTCTACTAGTTTAGTTAGTATTTTTGTTTTATTTTTCTTTTTTCGCAATTTTCTTTTTGTTTATTTGTTTTTATTTGCAATTACCTAAAAAAATAAAAAATATAAATATAAATATAAATAAAATTTGCTAATTTTTGTTGGCCCATTTTGTGAGTATTGTATTTTCTATTTTTGCATTTATTTTATATTTTCTTATTGTTATTTGTTCTTTGTATTTTATTTTATTCTTTTGTTTCTGCTGGTTAGTTTATATTAGTGTTGTTTGTTTGGTGTATGCTTGGGCGGAGATCCCTGAACTTAACGTCAATACCTTTAGATCCCGAATCAGAAAGAACTCTTAGGAGACAGAAGAGAGCACTTGTTGAAAGAGAGACAATTGAGATGGGAGAAAATTTTTGGAATATAAATCAACCTGAGAATGTAGAGCAACCCAGAGCTTGGAACGTGGACTTCACTACATCTCTTAGATATTTTGTTCGCACCCGTTGCGACTAACTCCTCTTTTTGTATAGTGTTGCCACTTGATTACGTTCAAACTAACATGCAGTTATTGTGTATAGATGAGGTGTCGATCTCATGAGGAAAAACGAACTACAAGGGAATGTGTAAACCTTAACACGAACGATAAAAGTCAAATGAAAGAATCTGAACGATAAAAGTCAAATAAAAGAATCTGAGTTTTGATAATGAAATAATGTGAGAGAGTTGTGAAAATATAATGAAGAATTCAATAGAGAAATAACAAGGTTTCGGGAATCCTTCCTAAGTTCGTTGCCTTATTCCAATCTCAATTCAAATTGTTTTATCTCGATTGCTAGTTTCACATCCCAAACAAGCAATCGAAAAATATTCAATCACAGCACATTAACACTCTAATGTAATTGCTACGAATCACTCATTGATTTCGATTCAAGCACACATGACCTATCTTATAGATTTATCAAGAAACGACAATATATTTCAATAACAATATCGCAGTAATAGACAAACCTATAAGATAAATCTACCGAACTCAATCACATCCAACTACTTGATATAAGAAGAGCTTGACTTGACTTATATGGAGGAGAAAGATGCAATCACCAGATTAAGAGAAAATCTTCTAATTCTTTACTTAATTAGAGAGTAAATCATAAACAATGTTTAACAACAAATCTTTACAACTGAATCAAGAATGGAAATAAGAACAACTACACCTAGGAATTTATTCTTTTGCCTTGCTTGGAGATTAGCTGGACATTTGGCTCATGTTTGATGAAGAAGTGTTGGAAAATCACCTTCTTGCGGAATCCTAGGTTGTGATCTTTCTAAACACCCAAGTCTAGAATGACTTGTAATAAAACCGAAACAAAACAGGAATCAAACCAATCAAAGAAAGAACATAAGCAATTGTTATCGAGGTTCGGCAATATGCCTACGTCCCCGTGAGCTCCTTCAAGCTCTCTACACTAAATCAGTGAGTTCTTACAATTATAGCAACACCTCTTCAAGAACACGATCTAATCTTGATCTTAACACCGTTCTTGAAGAACAAAAGAAGAGAAGAAGAAAGTGATAAGAACTAAGTGTTTCCTTGGAATTTTCCCCAAGAAAATTCCAATTACAAAGCCCTTGAATCCCCAATCTAGACTACTCTCTCTCTAAACAACCAGCCTCTCTTGAATGAGTCTCCCTTGTGTTTAGTGTCTTTGCACTCTCACACAACAATGTGTTCTATTTCACACACATTCACATGTCATTCTCTCTTGTTGAGATGATGATAATAATGATGTCTTTACTTGTTGTTAGAAGACCCTTCATATAGAGCAATGACTACCTCATCCAATCTTTGAGATCAATCTCAACCCTTAGATCTCAAGAATCAAAGACCTATGGCTCTCTAAAAGTGTATGTAATCCTGTACGTTTTAACCAAGTCCCACGCACCATCTCAAAGTACTGATTCAAAGGTGTCAGGTGTGCCTCGTGCTAAGGCTTGGAACAGGACGTGCTGAGGCTTGGATGAGCTGGGTCGCAGCGCAGCCTAGAAGGGAGGCGTCCTAGACTTGCTGGAGGCCATGGTGCCCAAGGCTAGGCCACAGCACACAGCTAGGACCTGATGCTGAACACTTTATCTGTATAATCCTTAGACAAATACCAACAATCTCTACCTTTATCTAAGCAATTAAACCCGAACCCATTGTGTAGAGAACTCAGGATCCAAACTCAACTTGAGTCACCATATCATCCGACTCTAATCCAAATAAGTCTAAGGCAATGATTGAACTTACTTAGAGGTAGAACCTCGGTGCCTAAATCTACAGGATTTTCTTCCCTTGCGACTTTATCCACATGATGCATCCTTTCGTAACATTTTCCCGAATGAAATGATATCGAACATCCACATGCTTAGTCCTCTCATGGAATACTAGGTTCCTACTTAAGTGCAATGTACTTTGGCTATCCAAAGACACCACTACCTGCTCTTTTAGGACCTTCCACTCATCCAACAACCCTTTGCACCACATAACCTCTTTTATGGCTTCTGAAGCCGCTATGTACTTTGCCCTGGCTGTTAAGAGTGCTACCACCGGCTGCTACTGAGCCTTCCAATACCTCAGCAACCACTTCATCCCAAGCCAAAGCCTCTTTCCAAGATTACTCACAAATCTGCTAAGTACACTAATTGTTTGAGAAATGTCGGGTCTAGTGCTTATCAACATGAAGATAACTGATCCAACCGCACTAGAGTAAGGGACCTTATCCATTTCCTTCTTCTTCTCATCTATTCCAGGACATTGTTCATTGGAGAACTTGAAATGACCAGCAAGGAGAATCTTCACTGGTTTACCATATTCCATAGAAAACTTGTATAACACCTTTTCTATGTAGGAAGACTAAAAAAACCTTCAATCCGTTTCTCTCCCTTTCCTAAATTCTTCTCATCCCAAGGATCTTTTGTGTAAGGCCAAGATCCTTCCTCTTGAACTCCTCACACCCATGGCATCAATGTAAGTTTCTGGTTCACTTATCCCTCCTTATGAACAAGGAGCTGCTGTATTCATAGCTGCAAAACCATATCTCAAAGGTGGTCTGACCAGCCTTCTTTCCCAGTCCCTTGTGAGCTGATAGTCATTATGACTTACTGCATCATCCCCTTCTAGTACAGCCTCCTCTCAAGTGTCCTAAGCTTGACGTTCATCAATGGGCTCTACCTGGTCTGAACCCTCTTGTCTTCTTGCTCTACCTGAACTAAATTTTCTTTGATGCTATGCTCCACAAATACCGAACTAGTTTGCTCATTATCTTCTGTAGGGTTAGTTTTCTCTAAATAGGGAAATAAATGCTCATTAAAAAAGACATCCCTACTTATTATGAGTTTAAATCCTTTTGGCTCTAAGGACCACAACCTATACCCCTTAGCCCCTTCCCCATATCCTAGAAACATGCATTTTCTAGACCTTGGGCTAAGTTTATCATTCTTTTGATGTGCATACGCAGCACAACCAAAAGTCCTAAGGTTGTTCAGCTCAGGGGATTTACCACTCCATATCTCCTCAGGAGTCTTAAGGTCCATAACCCTAGAGGGCGATCTATTAACCAAATATGCAACAGTAGACACCGCTTCCCCCCAAAAACATTTGGGGAATTCAGATCCTATAATCATGCACCTAACCTTTTCCATAAGGGTTTTATTCATCCTCTCAGCAACTCCATTTTGCCGAGGAGTTTTCACAACAGTTCTATGTCTTAGAATCCCATTTAACTTACAGAATTGATCAAGTTCCTTGTTAAAAACTTCTAAGCCATTATCGGTTCTTAACATCTTAACTACCCTGCCCATTTGAGTTTCCTCCAGCTTTCTCCACACCACTAATTTATTCAAAGCATCTGGTTTATTTATAAGCAAATAAACCCAAACTTTTCTTGAATAATCATAAATTAAAGACAGAAAGTAAAGATTACCTCCCTGTGTTGGTGTTCTTGTTGGCCCCTAAAGATCCATATGAATGTAGTCAAGAGTGCCCTTAGACTTGTGCACTCCGGTGTTGAAGCTAACTCGATGGTTCTTTCCAAGAACACAACATTCACAGAAATCAAGTTTCTCTACCTTGTCACCATCAAGTAGACAATCCTTGCTAAGAATTTGCAGGCCCTTTTCACTCATATGTCCCAAGTGATTATGCCAAAGAACCGCCTTATCCATCTCAGTCATCAAGCTTGCTGCTTGATCCTTGATCTCCATGTCTCCAATCATCTCATAGAGACCATCCTTCATTGGTTACCTTGATCTTTCCTCCCTCTGCCTTGTATGTGTACCCCATGGAATCTAGCTGCCCCAATGAGATCAAATTTCTTCTCAACTCTGGAAGATTTCTCACATTCCTCAGTAGCCTAGTAACTCCATCAAACATCCTCAACTGGATGTCTTCCGTGCCCCTCACTTGGTAAGAAGTATCATTCCCTCGGAAAACCTATCCATCATTGGTTTCCTTGAAATTCTTAAACCAATCCCGGTGAGGACACATATGATAAGTGCACCCAAAATCCAAGATCCATTTCCCGCTACCTTCTTACCCCTTGCTCACATTTAAGCACACTACAAGAACATCATCATCTTGTTGTTCTCCCTTGGCAATCGAAGCCTCTCCATTCTTGGTATGGGTTCCTCCCTCATCCATCGTCATCTTCTTGCAATCTCTCTTGAAATTACCGTTCTTATAGAAGTAGAAGCATCTCTTTCCTCTAAATCTCAGTTTAGAGTGCACTCTCCCATGGCTTTCTCCTCTACCTTGTGGTTTATCCTGGTAGTAGCAATGTATGTTGCTGCAATACTGAGTTGTTGGCCTTCCTCTAATGAACAACCCTTCTCCACTCAATGCTTCCCTCATCTTGGCATCAAGATTATCTTGCAACTCTTTATCAGGATCTATTTTAAAAGCAAAGATTCATTTTTGAAGATACCTCTTATTAGGGAGAGTCCTGGTAAGAAATAACTCATCTAGTTTCTTCCAAATGATAGCTGGATCTTTCGAGTCTTTGCACTCCTTTGTGACACTATTTGGCATGTGCAAAAAGATGGTGCTGTATGCCATCTTCTTCATCTCATTTCATTGGACCTCTGTGATACTTGCTGGAAAAGTGTCATCTTCTCCAATCACCAAGTCCACCTTTTGTTGCATAAGAACAGACTTGATTTTTTGCTTCCAAAGGGAAAAATCTCCCTTTCCATCAAACTTCTCAACAATGCAGTTCGAACTCATCTTGCGAAGAAAATCCCAGATTTATGCAGCACCCACAATTTCTTTCCAACTTCTTCTAAATCTCAAGAACACGATCAAAGATTGACCTCAATACCGTTCTTGAATCACCCTCAAGAACACGATCAGATCTTGATCTCTACTCTGTTCTTGAATCACCTCAAGAACATGATCAGATATTGATCTCTACTCCGTTCTCGAATCACCCAAGAAGTTTCCTTTGCTTCTTGGAGTCTTGCTCCGATAACCCCCTGTTCTTGCTCTGATACCAGCTGTTGTTGAACCATAGCTCTGATACCACTGTTGGAAAATCACCTTCTTGCGGAATTCCAGGTTGTGATCTTTCCAAACACCCAAGTCTAGAATGAATTGTAATAAAACCAAAACAAAACAGGAATCAAACCAATCAAAGAAAGAACACAAGCAATTGTTATCGAGGTTTGACAATGTTCCTACATCCCCATGAGCTCCTCCGAGCTCTCTGCACTAAATCAATGTGTTATTATAATTACAGCAACACCTCTTCAAGAACAAGATCTAATCTTGATCTTAACACCGTTCTTGAAGAACAAAAGAAGAGAAGAAGAAAGTGATAAGAACTAAGTGTTTCCCTGGAATTTTCCTTAAGAAAATTCCAATTACAAAGCCCTTGAATCTCCAATCTAGACTAATCTCTCTCTAAACAACCAACCTCTCTTGAATGAGTCTCCATTGTGTTTAGTGTCTTTCCACTCTCACACAACCATGTGTTCTATTTCACACACATCCACATGTCATTATCTCTTGTTTAGATGATGATGATAATGATGTCTTCACTTGTTGTTAGAAGACCCTTTATATAGAGCAATGACTACCTCATCCAATCTTTGATATCAATCTCAACCCTTAGTTCTCAAGAACCAAAGACCCATGGCTCCCTAAGAGTCTAAGTAATCCTGTGCATTTTAACCAAGTCCCACACACCATCTCAAAGTATTGATTCAAAGGTGTTAGGTGTGCCTCATGCTGAGGCTTAGATGGGTTGGGCCGCGGTGCGGCCTAGAGAGGAGGAGTCCTGGACTTGCAGGAGGTTGCGGAGCCCAAAGCTGGGCCGCGGCGCACAGGTAAGACCTGATGCTGAACTCTTCATCTGTTTAATCCTTAGACAAATAGCAACAAGAAAAATACTGGTAGCTCCTCTGATTCTAGCCTCCTTTTCAGCCTCCCTCAGTGTTCTATTAATAGCTCATTAGGTTTAAGGGTATTTGGGGCTAAAAAATGTTATTAAAACACCCTAATTAGGTCTGAAGCGGAGACAGGGGACAGCTCACGTGCCGCAGCTCAACTTTTATAGGCCGCGACACAGCCTTAGACTGGCTTTCTCAAGTTTCTAGAGGCCGCAACCCCACTAGTCCAGGCCATGGCGAACACTGGTTGGCTATGGGTTCTAAATGTTTATGGAGGTCGCGGCTCAGCCCTTCTGTGCTGCGGAATGGAACAGTTTCGAAACCACTCTTTTCACTTTGATATGCATAGACTCTTGGCACTTTAAGCATCGATAGCTTTTATATCTCTTTTAGACTCAAAATACGTGAAAATGCACTTAAATAAGTCAATGATCCAAGAATGTCACTTTAGAATTGTTAAGGTATAAATGTGTAATTCAACCCTAGATCAACCTTAAAATGCTAACAAATAAGTACTATTAAGATGTATTTTATGACTCTCATCACCACCAACCAATGCTACCCATTTTTATCTAAAGCCACTGACATTGGAGGACATCCTCAAGGATTTCATGAAGATGACCGGCCAGTCCATCAATGTAGCCAATACATTCAATGTTGATAGCTATTCCATCTGTGCTAGTCCTATGTGTTTAGAAACATAAAATAATATATTATTTATAATAATCATCAATAAACTTTTCACTAAGTAATTAGACCTCTTGCCTCAGTAAGCAGTAAGTGTTCACGTCAAAAGGTGGGAATTTTATTCATAATGATCATTGAGAAACTTTCTGTTGAGTTATTGGACCTCTTGCCTCAGTAAGCAGTGAGTGTTCACGTCAAAAGGTGGGAAGTTTGCTTGGTAGTATTAAGGCCAGTTTAGCTTCATAGCCTTTTTGACTCGAGTTAGTAAGTTCTTAGGGGTGTCTTTACACCTAATGCCCTAAAACCATCTGGTTTGGGAGTCATTGACTCAACACTCACTACATGGGTCAATTAGAAAGCTTATGGGAACTAAACATAGCAGAGCCTTATAATAAAAAAAAAGAGAAGAAAATAAATTATGCCATTTTTGTTCATTCTAATGAGAAATTCGGTGAATCTTGAGATATGGAGACATTACACATTAGAGTTATTTGGAAGCTTTATTTTTATATGCTAATTCACTTTACACTGAGTTAGACTTGTGATGCCTTAGCCTGCCTTTTGTAAGTAATTAGATTTTAACATTTCTATTCATTGCGACGATGGGTTTATCTTTTTAAGCTTGCTAATGATTGAATATCATGGTTTTGTGTGTGTTGGAAATCACCTTGACAAGATGCCTAGGGGTGATCTTCCAAACACCCAAGTCTAGAATGACTTGTAAAGAAAAGACACAGCAAACGAAAGCAAGAATGAAAAGAAGACAAGCAATTTGTTATCGAGGTTTGGCAATAGCCTAGGTCCCCTCCTCTAAACTCTTTGCACTAAATCAATGGTTCTTTACAACAACCCACTTCAAGAAACCTCAAGTTCTTGAAGGAACCAAGAAGAGAACAAGAAAAACTTTATCACTTTCTATACTTAATCTCTGTTCTTTACAACCAGCCTCTCTACAATGAGTCCCTCTTGTATGTTTGTGTCTTTGCACTCTCACACAATTCTCTCTTGTATGTCTGTCACACACACACTTGTGTCTTGTATCACAATGTGTTTCATATCTGATGTCATGAGATTGAACCTAGGTGACCCTTTATATAGTGCACCAACTTCTTGTCCAATCTTGTGTGTCATTCTCCACCCTTAGATCTTGATGACCAATCAACCATGGCCCTCCATCAATCCTAAGTGGTACTGTATGTTTTAACCTTGCATCCACGCACATAACAAGAGGTTGAAACAAGCTGTCCATGTGTGCATCAGTGTGCCTAGCGCCTAGGCACTGAACAGGGGGCAGTGAGGCGCTAGGGAAAGCCCCTTTGCACCACGTTCTGAATGGTGTAGTGCTGGTGGAGGGGTGGTGCGGTGGTGCCCTTCTTCAAACTGCATCCTTGCTGGGCAGTGCAGCACTGGTGAAGGGGCGATGTGGTGCACACTGATGCTGCCCTTCACACAACAGTGCGCACTACTTTGCTTTGTTGATTAGGGGTGTGCACACACACCCAAAGTGATGCACACACATGTGTGCACTCTTTTAACATGCTGAAATTTAATCTTCCAACCTTGATTTAGACTTTAACCATATTTGAACCATGTTTAGACCATGTTTAAACCTTAGACAAATGCCAACAATCTTTACATTTGTCTAAGCGTTTAAACCCGAACAATTGTGCAGAGAACTTCAGGATCCAAACTCATCTTGAGTCATCATTCAACCGACTCCAATCCTAAGAAGTCCAAGGCAATGATTGGACCTTCTTAGAGGTAGAACCTTGGTGCCTAAATCTGCAGGACTTTCCTTCGTGGTCTTCTTGTCAACATAAATGCATCCTTTCGTACCATTTTTTGAAATGTAATGATACCGAACATCCATAAGCTTCGTCTCATCATGGAACACCAGATTCCTCTACAAGTGCCATGCACTTTAAATATCCAAAGACACCACCACCTACTCTTTTAGGACCTCCCACTCGTCCAACAACCCTTTGCACCCCATAGCCTCCTTTATGGCTTCTGTAGTCGCTATGCATTATGCCTCGGTTGTTATGAGTGCTACCACCGGCTGCCACTGAGCCTTCAAGTACCTCAGCAACCACTTCATCCCAAGCCAATGCTTCTGGGATTACTCACAAATCTGCTGAGAACCCATTGCCCAAGAAACCCTTAACCAGTTTCTCTCCTCTTCTTGGATTCTACACATCCCAAGGATCTTTTGTCTAAGGTTGAGATCCTTCCTCTCGAACTCCTCGCTGAGTTAAGATGTAAACCTTTTCATCCTCTTCCTACTGTTCCAAACCAACAGCACATCAATGACATAGATAAGTATACTCACCATCTTCTCCACCTTATGTCCAGGTGAGAAAGTTTTTGTGAAATTTATGTCTTTTCTTCTTGTGAACCCATTCGCCACCAGCTTAGCCTTGTTCCAGACTTCATCTCCTGGAGGGTACCCTTCTTTGATCTTGTAGTCCACTTTTAATCCACAACTCTCTAATTTCCTAGAATGTGCACAAATTCCTAGAAGTTGTTCTTCCTTAAAGAATCCATTTCTTCCTCCATAGCTAGCTTCCATCTTGGCGAATCCTTACATCCCATGGCATCAATGTAAGTCTCTTGTTCGCTCATCTCTCCTTTTACCCAAGGAGCTACTGCATCCATAGCATCTGCAAAACCATATCTTGAAGGTGGTCCAACCAGCCTTCTTTCCTGGTCTCTTGTGAGCTGATAGTCCTTCTGACTTGTTGTATCATCCTCTTTCAGTTCAGCCTCCTTATAAGTGTCTTGAGCTTGGAATTCATCAATGGGCTCTACCTGGTGTAAACCCTCTTGCCTTCCTTGCTCTACTTGAATCGAATTCTCTTTGATGCTATGATCCACAAATACCGGACTGGTTTGCTCACTAGCCCCTACAGGGTTAGTTTCCCTACTTATTATGAGTCTTAATCCTTCTTTCTCTAAGGACCACAACCTATACCCCTTAGCCCCTTTCCCATATCCTAGAAACATATATTTTCTAGATTTTGGGATAAGCTCATCATCCTTTTGTTGTGCATATACAGCACACCCAAGAGTTCTAAGGTTGTCCAACGCAGAGGGTTTTCCACTCCACACCTCTTCGGGAGTCTTGAGCTCTAAAGCTCTAGAGGGTGATCTATTAACCATATACGCAGTAGTAGACACAGCTTCCCCCCAAAAATATTTGGGTAATCTAGATCCATTTAACATGCACCTAACCTTTTCCATAAGGGTCTTATTCATCCACTCAGCAACTCCACTTTGCTGAGGAGTTTCCACAACCGTCCTATGTCTTAGAATCCCATTTAACTTACAGAATTAATCAAGTTCTTGGTTAAAAATTTTTAAGTCATTATTGGTTCTTATCCCCTTAACTACTCTACCCATTTGAGTCTCTACTAGCCCTTTCTACACTATTAATTTATTCAAAGCGTCTGATTTATTTTTAACCAAATAAACCTAAACCTTTCTTGAATAATCATCAATTAAACACAGAAAGTAAATGTTACCTCCCTATGTTGGTGTCCTTGTTGGTCCCCAAAGGTCTGCATGAATGTAGTCAAGAATGCCCTTAGACTTGTGCACTCCAGTGTTGAAACTGACCCGGTGTTGCTTCCCAAGAATGCAACACTCACTGAAATCAAGTTCCTCTACTTTGTCACCACCAAGTAGGCCATCCTTACTGAGAACTTGCAGGCCCTATTTGCTAATATGTCCCAAGCGAGTGTGCCAAAGGGCTACCTCATTCATCTCAGCCATCAAGCTTGCTGCTTGATTTTTTATCTCTATGTCTCCGATCATCTCATAGAGTCCATCCTTCATTGCTGCTTTGATCACCACCAAAGATCCCTTGGCTACCTTGATCTTTCCTCCCTCTATCTTGAATGTGTATCCCATGGAATCCAGCTACCCCAATGAGATCAAATTCCTCCTCAAATCTGGGAGATATCTCACATCTTTCAGCAACCTTGTCATTCCATCAAATATCCTCACCTGGATGTCTCCCGTGCCCCTCACTTGGTAAGAAATACCATTCCCCAAGCAAACACTTTCATCATTGGTTTCTTTGAAATTCTTGAACCAACTCCGGTGAGGGCACATGTGATGAGTGCACCCAGTATCCAATATCCATTTCCCACTGCCTTCTTGCCCTTTGCTCACACCCGAGCACACAACAAGAACATCATCATCTTGCTGTTCTGTTTTAGCAACCGAAGCCTCTCCATTCTTGGTATGACTTCTTCCTCTATCCCTTGTCATCTTCTTGTAATCTTTCTTGACATGACCCTTTTTATGGCAGTAGTAGCAACTCTTCCCTCCAAATCTCAGTTTAGAGTGCTTTCTCCCATGGCTCTCTCCTCTACCTCTGTCCCGGTAGTAGCCATGCATGTTGCTGTGCACTCTCCCATGGCTCTCTCCTCTACCTCTGTCCTGGTAGTAGCCATGATTGCTGCCATACCGAGTTACTGGCCTTCTTTTAATGAACAACCTTCCTCCACTTGATGCACTCCTCATCTTGGAATCAAGATCATCTTACAACTCTTTATTGGGATCAAATTGAAAAGCAAAGATTCATTTACGAAGATACCTCTTCTTAGGGAGAGTCTTGGCAAGAAACAACTCATCTAGTTTCTTCGATATTGCAGCTGGATCTTCCGAGTCTCCGCACTCCCTTGTGACATTATCCGACATGTGCAAGAAGATGGTGTTGTAAGCCATCTTCTTCATCTAAATCATCTAGTCCTCCGTGACACTTGCTGAAAAAGCATCATCTTCTTCAATCACCAAGTCCACTTTTTGTTGCATAAGAACAGCCTTGATCTTCCGCTTCTACAGGGAAAAATCTCCCTTTCCATCAAACTTCTCAATACCCAAATTTGAACCCATCTTGCAGAGAAGATCCCTTGATTTATGCAGCACCCACAAATGCTTTCCAACTTCTTCTAAACCTCAAGAACACAAATCGAAGATTGATCTCAGTATCGTTCTTGAATCAACCTCAAGAACACGATCAGATCTTGATCTTTACTCCATTCTTGAATTACCCTCAAGAACACGATTTGATATTGATCTTAACTCCGCCCATGATTCACCTCAAGAACACGATCAGATATAGATCTTTACTCCGTTCTTGAATCACCCAAGAAGTTGACCTTCGATTCTTGGAGTCTTGTTCTGACACATTCTCTTCTTGCTCCGTTACCTAGCTGTGCAAGCTTTGATACCACTGTTATGGTATCTCCTCTAGCTCTGATACCACTATCCAAAGCTTTGATACCACCGTTGGAAATCACCTTGACAAGATGCCCAGGGGTGATCTTCCAAGCACCCAAGTTTAGAATGACTTGTAAAGAAAAGATACAGCAAACGAAAGCAAGAATGAAAAGAAGACAAGCAATTTGTTATCGAGGTTCAGCAATAGCTTATGTCCCTGTGAGTTCCTCTGAACTCTCTGCACTAAATCAATGATTCTTTATAATTACAACAACCCTCTTCAAGAAACCTCAAGTTCTTGAAGGAATAAAGAAGATAACAAGAAAGACTTTATCACTTTCTATACTTAATCTCTCTTCTTTACAACCAGCCTCTCTACAATGAGTCCCTCTTGTATGTCGGTGTCTTTGCACTCTCACATAATTCTCTCTTGTATATCTATCACACACACACACTTGTGTCTTGTATCACAATGTGTTTCACATCTTATGTCATGAGATTGAACCTAGGTGACCCTTTATATAGTGCACTAACTTCTTGTCCAATCTTGTGTATCATTCTCCACCCTTAGAACTTGATGACCAATTAGCCATGGCCCCCCATCAATCCTAAGTGGTGCTGTATATTTTAACCTTGCATCCACGCACCTAACAAAAGACTGAAATAGGCTGTCCATGTGTGCATCAGTGTGCCTTTCGCCTAGGCGCTAAACATGGGGCGGTGAGGCGCTAGGCAAAGCCCCTTTGCACCACGTTCTGGACGGTGCGGTGCTGGTGGAGGGGTGGTGCGGAGCTGCCCTTCTTCAAACTACATCCTTGTTGGGTGGTGCGGCACTGGTGAAGGGGCGGTGTGGCGCACACTGATGCTGCCCTTCACACAGCAGTGCGCACTACTTTGCTTTGTTGATTAGGGGTGTGCACACACACCCAAAGTGATGCACACACATGTGTGCACTCCTTTAACATGCTGAAATTTAATCTTCCAACCTTGGTTTAGACTTTAACCATCTGTGAACCATGTTTAGACTATGTTTAAACCTTAGACAAAGACTAACAGTGTGCTACTTAAATTTTTGGATACCATGAGTGATGAACTTATCTTTATGCTCTTAGTTTTTCATTTAGTTTTTATTTTGTTTTGCTAAGGGACTAGCAAAATGTATTTGGGGATATTTGATGAGTGCCAAATATTGCATATTTTGGCCCCTTAATTTACATTTGTTTGCTTAGGAATTTGTTATTTTGAGTTGTTTTTCATTGTTTTACAGGTTTACAAGCACTTGGAAAGAAGTTTCACTAAATTGCCAGAATTGCCCGTACAGATCAGTCATCTTTGCAGATTAAACTGTATTGATTCAGGAAGAACCAAGAGATGAACCATATATGCTTAGAAAGCTCCGGGTGTCTATTTTCTAGGGAATTTAATGGCTCATCAATATGATTTTTCTAGAAAACGTTATGACAGTTTTAGTAGACAAAGGTCAGGCTGTGCATGATTTCAGCGTGACAGAAGTGATTTTTGCGGATTAAACTGTAATGATTCAGGAAGAACCAGAAGATGAGCCATATATGCTTAAAAAGATCCGAATGTCTATTTTCTGGGGAATTTTATGGCTCATAGATATGATTTTTCTAGAGAAAGTTATGGCACTTTTAGTAGACAAAGGTCAGGCTGCGAGGGATTTCAGCATGGGCAGAAGTTTTGAAGGGCATGTGAAGGCTTAAATCCCACATCCCACATCGGTTGGAAACAAATTCTATATCAGATTTTCTGAAAATGTGTGCCATGAGCTCTTGTAACTGCTATAAATAGCAAAAGAAGCATATTCATCCCAATGAATAGATAGAGGATACTAAAATGAACCTGCATACAAAAGCTTAGCTCAAAACCGATACGGAAGACCTCCCAAGAAGAATCAGAAAACTGATACAAGAATTAAAATTAATAATAATCATTCAATATGTAAAAGAAAAGAAAGGTTGCGAAAACATATTCATTAAAGGGAAAAGAAACAACTGAGGTTCCCATGAACCTAGAAAATAAATAGAGTATGGCTAACAACCATCATATAATGTAGTCAATAGAAATGAAGTAAAATGTATAAAGAAAGGAAAAATACATGTCCTTGCAAATGTTTGACGAAGTTCTAAAATGAAGAACAATGTAAAGTATCAGGGAGCATCAGAGGGTTGATGAATTCTAATGATCTGATCTCTAAGCTCCTCAAGCTCACCATTGATGATGTCGAAATGAGCATTCATCGTGAGTGAGAGGGACAACATCTCATCCTTGAGATCTCGAAGAGCAGCTAAAATTGATGTGTTATAATTTGCCGAGCTGGAACCATTAGCACGAATATCAGTGTTTATCTCCTCCTCTAGCTGATTATCCTCTACCATACCCTAATTAGTGGGAGCAACTCCATTAGGTTTTCTTCTCCAAACTTTTTGAGTTGGATCACAAATAGCATTTGTAGTGAGCTTCCAAGTATTGTCAACCAGCTGGACCAACTTTATCCTAGTAAAAGTTGACTTGTTGAAGACATCAGTAGTGGCAAACTCCATATTCTCTTCTATAAAGAGCGAAACTCCATTATAATTTAGAATTTTGGTAATAATCATCCGAAATGGTAGTCCACCCAACTTCTTCTCAGCCCCTTCAATCATTTTTACCATAATTAGACTGTAGATGTTATACTGAATCCTATTCATCAAGTTTCATAAGATGTATACATCCAACTGGCTCAGATATGTATGACCCCCCTTCCTGGAGATATGCAATAGCCAATTATTAAATGAACAACTCTACTGACTATGGTTAGACAATTTGTATCCTTAAAGGATGTGCCGAAAGTATATGTGGGGTCACCTCTAAGGATTCTAAAGGCTCCTTGCTTATCAAAGTCCTCAGCCCAATTAAATGTTTCTACCCATTCCTGACCACCACTAGGTATTTGTAAAATTTCAAATAACACCTTTTCGTTGGCTAAAACGGTCTTATCTTTAACGAATGTGTTAAATGATAACCCGACAGAGGAGGTTCTCTCAAGAATGGCATAAAATAGTCTAATTAATCTTGGGTAAGCCATTTCAGAAATAGTGACTATGGCTGTCCAACGAACGGTAGTAAAGTAATGCTCTATATCGAAGATGAAGTGCAAGTATATATACTCGTGATTGGACAGTTGATTGTCGAAAATGGGTAGTTGACTGTCCTTTTTAAATCAAAGAACCAGAAAAGAGGGACAATCGACTGTTCATATGGATAGCCGACTGTGAAAGTCTATGTCCTTTGCACAGTTGATTGTCAAATACCATGTTTATATGGACAGTCGATTGTGAATATTTACAGTCGACTGTGCAATGCCTATAATTGAAATTTTGAAAGAATTTTGCAAGGAGTTATTACTCTATGCTACTCTTAAGTGAGGGAATATTAAATTTTGGGTTAATCCTCATTCACTTAACAACAAATATGCACATGATGAATGTAGATGCAATCAAACACACACATAGTCATATTTTTTCAATCCCATCAAACACACAAATAGTCTTATTTTTTCAATCCCATTAACAGTCTTATTTTGCAAAAGTTGTCCTTATTTAAAGGTTTAGTATGAATATCAGCAATTTGATCTTTGAAAGGAATGAGTTCTAGTTTAATATCACCCTTTTGATCATGATCTTTTATAAAGTGATTTCTTATTTCAATATGTTTGGCTCTAGAATGCTAAATTGGATTTTTTTTTTGTCAAATTTATAGCACTAGTGTTGTCACAATGAATTGAAATATTTTGAAAGTACATGCCGTAATCTTCTATTTGTTATTTCATCCATAAAACTTGTACACAACAACTACCAACGGCTACATATTCCGCTTTGACGGTTGATAGTTCAACTGAATTTTTTTTATTAGAAAACCAAGAAGTTAACATAGCACCTAGAAATTGGCATGTTGCATTATTGCTCTTTCTATCTAACTTACAACCCCCATAATCAGCATCCGAGTACCTAATAAGCTCAGAAGTTGATTTTCTAGAATACTATAAACCTAGATTTTGATTACCTTGCAAATATCTTAATATTCTTTTCACAGCAGTTACATGAGATTTCTTAGGGTTAACTTGGAACCCAGCACATATGCATACACTAAACATTATATCGAGTCTACTTGTAGTTAGGTAAAATAAAGCCTCTATCATGCTTCTATAAGTTTTAGTGTCTACACTATTTCCTTCCTTATCTAGGTCAAGCTTTGTATAGGTGCTCATGGGAGTGCCAATAGATTTTGAGTTCTCCATCCTAAACATCTTCAACAGATCCTTGGTGTATTTGGGTTTATTGATGAAGATGCATCCTTTCAGTTATTTGAATTGAAGTTCAATGAAGTAAGTAATCTCCCCATCATACTTATCTCAAATTAACTTTGCATACACTTAGCAAAATCTTGACACATGGATTCATTAGAGGCACCAAATATAATATCTTCAACATATATTTGGACTAAGAGTGTGTCATGTTTACAAGTTTTTGTAAAATATTTTGAATATATTTTTCCTTCTATAAAACCATTTTCAAGTTAAAACTTACTCAACCTTTCATTCCATGCTCTTGGAGCTTACTTCAACCCACAGAGAGCTTTAGAAAGCTTATAAACATGGTTATTAAGGTTAGTGTCTTCAAAACCAAGAGATTGTTCAACATAAACCTCTTCTTCTATAAAACCATTTAAAAATGCACTTTTTTACATCAATTTGAAATAATTTAAACTTTTTAAAGCATACAAAGGCTAGTAACATACAAATAGCTTCTAATCTAGCTACGGGAGCATAGTTCTCATCAAATTCTATTTCTTTCAAATTGATTTAACTCTTCTTGCATTGAATTTATCCAATCAATATTTTTTCGGTTTCTGCAAAAGTCTTAGGTTCTATTTGGGATAAATAAACTATAAAATTATAAACATTTCTCATAGAAGATCGAGTTCTTACGCCTTATATAGGATCACCAATTACTTGATCGATTGGATGATAATTCACATACCTCCAATCTTTGGGAAGTTCATCTCTTTGATGACTTATGGAAGGTTGATTAAGATTGGGAGCATCTACCACTTGATTTGTTTGAGGTTGACTTTCGTTAGGGTCAACAATGGGAGTAGATGTATTCACTTTTGGAAAAAATTTCGCATCATCATCAAGAAATACTATCATACTAATAATTTGGTTAGATTCATAAAAGGCAACATGTACGGATTCTTCAACCACTAAAGTTCTTTTGTTAAAGACTCTATAAGCTTTACTAGAAGTTGAATATCTTAAGAATATACCTTCATTGGTATTTGAGTCAAATTTACCTAAGTAATACTCTATTTAAAACATAGCAAGAAGTATTTATGGCTATCGCCCAAAAATATTTTGGTAAACTATTTTCACAAAGTATGGTTCTAGAAAATTCTTTTAGAACTCTTTTCCTCTCAGCAACACCATTTTATTGGGAAGTTCTAGGGGCTGAAAAATTAAGATCAATTCCATTTTCGTCACAAAATTTTGAAAAACTTTGGTTTTCAAATTCTTTTCCATGATCACTTCCAATACTTGAAAGATAATTTCCTTTTTCATAGTGAACGTCTTGCAAAAGTCCACAAAACCTTTAAAGGCTTCATCCTTATAAGCAATAAAAATAACAAAATGTATATCTTGAATTATCATCAACTATAACAAGAGCATATTGAAGGCCTTTTAGACTAATGGTGTTTATTGAACCAAACAAGTCCATATGTAAAAGCTCTAATGGTCTAGAGGTTGAAATTACTTTTTTTTTATTTAAAAGATACTCTTGCTTGTTTTCTCATTTGACAAGCATCACAAAATTTTTCTTTTTCAAATTTTATTTTGGGAAGTCTAATAACTAAATCTTTTCTTGAAATAATTTTAAGTATATCCATGTTCACATGGCAAAGCCTTATATTTCATAACCATGACTTTTCTCTAAAAGTGGGAAAACATTTTTCACTTTCTGAATGTAAAGATTTTATATCAAATAGATAGACATTGTCATGTTTATGGGCACAAACTTAATCTTGTTACTCTTGATGTTTATTACTAGATAATGAGAGGATTCAAATATGAATTTGTTGCCTTTGTCACATAATTGACTAATACTAAGTAAATTTGGCTTAAGGCCTTGCACATATAAAACATGGTCAATGTTTGAAGAATCTTTACCCACTTTTCCATGACCGATAATTTTTATCTTGGTCTTATCTCCAATGGTGATGTGTCTGCCATCTCTTAAAGTTAGCTATTTGAACATACTTTGATCACCGGTCATGTGCTTTGAGTATCCATTATTAAGGTACCAATAGTTACCTTTCTTTTTGGTGTGGAGACATATCTACATTACACATGGATATACAATTGCACTTTCAGGTACCCAAAATTTCTTGGGTCCTTTGGGGTTAGTCCTAGAAAATACGGCTCCTTTAGGGACCCATACTTTCTTAACATTATAATGTGCTCTATAATTGTGGACATGTTGATGATGAATGATCCTAGGATGATAGTCATAGAAGTTTCTAGGATGTCTTGAATATATATGCTTATTATTCTTTGAATGAGCATTTATAGGATACATATTTCTTGCATAAGAGTTATTATCATACATGTTATCTCTTGGATATGCTTGATAGTAATTTCTAGGATGTGCATTCCTAGCATGTGCATATCTTTAATGTATATTCCTAGCATTTGTATTTCTAGGATGAGCATACATATATGTATATGTATTTCTAGGATTTCTATCTCTAGTATATACTTTAGAATTCTTTGCATTTGAATCGAAATTTGCATTCTTAGGTTCACTAGCATTTTTTTGAAGGAAAGCTCTTAACCTTGCTAGTGGCCTTAGAAGTGGAGAGTTTATCCACACATTACTTTCATGAACAAAGTATCTTTTGATTTTTGTTTGCTTAATGGAGAATAACTCAAACCAGATTTTTCTCCACTCATTCTTTAGCAAGATAACACTTCATCTAGGTTTTCTTTTCTAAGGATAAGCCTAGACATAGTGTTATTCAACTTCACCACTTTCTTTTTTTAAATCATCATTTTCGTTTTTCAAAAAATCTTGTGATGAGTTATAAAGCACAAAAGATAGTTTTTCTTTTTCTTCTTTTAGAATTTTAATCTCTTTAGAGAGAGATGAGACTTCCTTGAGAGCAATATTTCTAGAATCAATTTTTTTTAATTATTCATGCATTTCATTAATTACTTCAATCAATTCTTCACTAATCTTAACAATATTATTATTATTAGTGGAGAGAGAATTTGTTACCTCATTTCCATCATCAATTGCCATTAAGAAAATAATGGCAATTTCTTCATATCCGAAGTCGTTGTCCGAAAGTTCTTCTTCTTCATCATCACTCTAAGTGGTCATAACCATGGCTTTCTTTTGAAGCTCTTGTATGGTTTTTTTGTTGTTGGATAATCGGTTTTAATGTGTTCGGTCTTCTTGTAACTATGGCACACAATAAGTCCCTTTTTTAGAGTGTAAGGTTTCAAACTATTTTCAAGAACTTATGAAACCTTTTGATGATTAGTGTCATTTCACCATCTTCATCATTACTCTCATTCTTTTCGTCCTTTTCTTCCTCTTTCTTGCTTATGGAATCTTTGAGAGCAACCATTTTCTTTTTCTTCATCTCATCATCATTGGTATTGGGATTCATTTATTCCATCTTGTATGTCAATAATGATCTGAGAAGCGTTTCGACATCAAGTTTGTCAAGATCTTTGGCCTCTGTTATGACCATCCTCTTCTATTTCCAAGTTTGTGGCAAAGATCTTAATATCTTGCTTGTTAGTTCAAGCTCCTCAATGTTCCTACCAAGAAGCTTTAAACCATTAACAATAGTGGTAAAGTGGGAGTGCATTTCAGAAATTGTTTCGTTAAGAGGCATTTTAAAAGATTCATACTCGGACACTAGCATATAAATTTTTTATTTTTTAACTTCACTACTGCACTGATAAGTAATTTGAAGTTTGTCTCATATCTCCTTAGCCGAAACAAATGCAAAATTTTTATTGTATTCATTAATGTCTAAAGGATAATGTATTATACTAGTAGCTCTACTATTTAGAGACAACATTCTACAATCCTCTTCATTAAACTCCGATTTGAGTTTAGGAATTGTATGATTGATTTTTCCACTAGTTATTTTCTTAATAGGAATTCTAAGTCTTATATCAAGGATTCTCCACAAGGGTAATTTCACAACTTAGACACAACCAATCAAATCCCCACACTTGGCAAAGGGCATAATAGTAATTCCACATCAATGTCCTGAGACAAATATGACACTCCAGCTTATAGATAAATTATTATTTAAACAAATCCAGCTTATGGATAAAATATTCCCGCTTATGGATAACTTCGATCTTATCTATAGGAATTCTATTCCTATCATAATACTTAGAGATCAATCACTCTCCTAATTGGACTCTACTCCAAGATACTATATAAGGGGGCTCTAACTATCAAACAAGGTTTAACAATTTATTCAAGTAAAGCACACACTAAATAAATTGCTTGAAATTAAAGTAGTGAAGGAAGAGAATATGCAAACTCTGTTTATGTGGTTGGAAATATCGGAATCACTCCAGCCCTACATCTACTATTTTCAAGGAACCTCCTTGAAGTAATCCACTAATAATAGTCAAGCAACTTTACGAGTGTTGGCCAAACCTTACAAGTACTCTCTTCCATAAGGAAGTTATAAGGAAGTTTTAAATCCTAAACACTCTAAGAGTTATACCAACTCTTTCTCTTTACAGTGATTGATTTTGAATGTAAAGGAAAAGAAGAGAGATAGAAAAAAAAATACTTTACAAGATGAAGATGATCTCTCTTTCAAGAACAAAGCTTGATAAATGGCTCAAAGGAATTTTTCAAAGCTTTCAAGAGTTTTAATGAGATATCTTAGAAATTGGTTGTCCTTCTTGTTGTATTGAATGCTCATTTATGAGGGGGTTTTATAGCCTTGGTCTTATATGGCCGTTAGACATAGATTGGGTTTGTTTGGAGCATTAAATGCTCAAGACTCGTGTCCATATTTTGAAAACTAGTCGCTTTTCTCAACAGGACAATCGATTGTGAAAAATGGACAGTGGACTGTCCTCTCTTGAATTTGAAATTATGGGCTTAAAATGATTTGGACAGTTGACTATCTAAATGGGCAGTCGACTGTGAAACTCTATGTCCCTTTCACAATTGACTATCCATTTTGTTTTCAAAATGGTCAGTTTATAGAGATTGGATACTCATCTATCTAAATGGACAGTCGACTGTGGAACTCGTTGTCCCTTTCACAGTCGACTGTCCATTTTAATTCTCAAAACGGTTAGTTCTATAGACTTGGACAATTGACTGTCGAGAATGCACAGTTGACTGTCAATTTTAGAAAACTTAGATTTTAAATTAGTTTTTGACAGAAATGAGTTTTTGATTGACCAAAAATATTTTTCAGAAGAGTTTTTGAGCCAAGATCAAGTTAAGAAACTAAAGGAGAGGTTTACATGTAAAGGTAAACTACCTTAGAATCTAAACTTGGTCTTCGATCTTCTTTCGAATATCTCTCAAATGTGATCTCATCTTCTTTATGCTTGAATTACGTCTTATCTTTTAGTTGGATGCTTAAGTTTAATGAAAAAAACACTTAGAAAAAATCGTTAGCATAGTTAAAGCACAATTTTGTCAAAATTAAAATCAAATAAGGGTCAACACGTTTCTTCCAAGATAAGGCCACCACTTCCTTGTCCATTTAATTTAGGGCTTTAGGATCATTGTTTCATAATCGGGCTCTACATGTGGTCCATTGTAAAATTTGGAGTGAAATTCAGTGTCTAAAACGAAGAGCATAGGGACTAATAGAACCATTTTCTTTTCCTAGTTATCTTCTTTTTCAATTTTCTTCTCAAATTTTTTTATGTAGACCTAATTCCACAAACAAGTGCACATTAGAGGTAAACAATACGAATGATGGGTCATTGATCAAAGGCCAATAGAAAATTTTGATAAAAACAAACTTGGCATTCTTTTTGGTAATGTTAACTAGTACCTATTTTGTCATTATTGAAAGCACTAGTTGTTCAATGTCTGATTAGTGTACAAAAATTCTCATAAAAGAAGTCCCTCTTAGCGAATTTGAAAATGAACATTTGGATCCCAAAAGATCATGATCATTTCAGAGTCAAGCCTGATGCATAGAAGTTGAATCACTTAACACCTTTCCAAGTTGCTCCTGACAAATGGACTAGTTATAACCAAGTGGATGAATAGTAGTTATCTTTGACCTATGGATGCATCATCAATGCTATTGATGCTGAAAGTATGTCGAGTAGACAAACAGTCATGATTTGATACCTGCGCACACAAAGATGAGAGAAAACTTAAGAAAGTCACTAGAGAACCAAAGGGGTTGTGTCTTTTGGGGGACTCTCCAATGCCTAAGTTAATACAGGGCTTAAGAATATTAAACCAGATGAATTATTGTAGACTTTGCATCAATTCCTTTGATGGTGAGAACCTCCTTATATAGTGTTTCGAAGTAGAATCTAATTAGGAGAATGATTGATCATTAAGTGTCATGATAGGATCAAAACTCCCATCGGTTGGGATATTTCGATAAGATTGGATTGATTGCAAGTAAGGAGGTTATCCATAAGCTAGATCTAAATGATATTTGATTTATCCTTAAGTTGAAGAATCATAGCAGTATTAGGATTTCAGTGTGAATTTACCATTATATCCTTGTCCAAGTGTAGCTATTTGATTGGTTAGTCTATCTAATCATGAAATTACCATTTTACCCTCAGTGGGTGCCATGCATTGTCATGTCATTGGATGGGGAATTTTCCCCTACTTCACATGCATTTCACATAAAATGTTTTCAAAACTCTATTACCAAATTGAAAAAGGAAAAGTCCTAAAAGTCATACTTAAGGCTACCTAGACCTCTTAAGTAAGGCATAACAACTCTTATTTTTCTTTTCAATTGTTTTGTGTTTATCTTTTCAAGGTACTTTGGTAGAGAGATGAACCATAAATTGCACCAAAGTTGTTGGCCAAGCTTCCAACAAGTAGCCCAGTAAGAGCAATAGAAACGGTTTGTGAAGAACAGATTGCAAGAACGGTTTATGAGAGAATGAACACTTTGCGAGACAAGTGTAGTTTTACAAAAACTGTTTAGAAGACTCATGTAAGGCAAGTGTTTTTTAATAAGATAAATACAAAATTGGGGGGAGGGGATCTTGCTTAAGAGGCCTAAAAGTCAAGTGTTTTTTAATTAGGTGCAAGATTGGGGGGAGGGGATCTTGCTACCGAAACTTGGAGGCATCTTACTTCTAACCCAACCTATAAGGGGCAACTTCAACTAATAACAAAAAGACCAACTCAAGACTTCAAACAAAATCCCCAAAGAGTTAGAAACCAGTTAATAGAATGAATAGTTGCCTTCGGCTAGTCAACAGCCACAACCTTACAAAAGCTCAAAATAGCTATATATAGCTACAAATAACCACAAACACTTACAACTATAAACATCTTAGGAAGGTAGAATTATGCCCCATACATTCCCTAATTATTCGGAATATGACCGCATTATATATATCCACAGTCATCAATACCTCATAAACACAAGTATAGCCTATGTAAATCCTCTAAAATTTGATAGCCACCTTAAAAAGGTGGATATATCCCCTATACATCCTTTGAATTTTGATAGTCATCTCAGAAAGATGGATATAGGCCACATACATGATAGTAGTATGCCTTATAGGCCATAGCATTTGATGCCTAGGCATATTACTTGTAATTGAACTTATTCATTTATTGAAAATAAATACTTATTTATTCTATTTATATTATTTATCATGTTCATTACAAGTCACATTCAATATGTTTACATGATAAAGCCCATAGAATAAGAGTAATGGAAATAAGCACCATGATGAGATCATGCTATTGAGATGTGTTTTCCTTATTTTTATTCTTAAATGTTCATAATAATTGGATCACTAATAAATAAATTAGTGAATTCGAATAGATTAATACAAACTATGTTTTCTCAAGGAGTTGAGGATGATTGATCTCATTGTCAATAGTGTATAAGGCATTAAAACAAGTTATGTAGGTGCTTGCTAAAGAACAAGCACATTGAACTAACTCAACTAAGAAATTCCTAATGGACATTTTACCGGCTTTCAATAGGAATTCTTACATTGTAGTTTTGCAAGTGATCCTTATATTTGAGGCACCATAGATACCTTGTGTGGAGATCATCATGCTTTGATGCTACTTAAACGTGATTCTAATCATGGGTCACATAAGGTTAGTAATTGGGTATGACCACTTATGCATGGAGGTATGAGAGTGTACAATATAAGATTCATCTCTCTCAATAAAAGAGAGAGAATGTCCTACGTGATATGATTGATACATAGCTTAAAAATTCCTTGGCCAATGTGAGGTGGAAAATAGAAAAGAGTTTCTAATTTCACCATTTAAGTTATGGACTTGAGATCAATATTCATGTGATTAAATAATTAGTGTTTGATAGTAATTTCATACCCTAAGTTTAATTAGGGATATTGCGTGATCAAATGATTGAATTGTACAGTAACTGACAATGTCAAGGTTCATATTAAATTCATATTGCATGGGTAGTCATGACATATTGGTAGGTGTCAACATTGACTTGTAGAATCCATTAAGAATTAATTGTAGTTAATTCTTAATCAAAAGGAGAATTGAAAGGAGTTTTAATTCAAATTAAAATCAAAATGAGTTTTAATTACTTGAATGAGGTCTAATTATTACATAAAAGTTATAACCTATTGCCAACGCGATATTGAACCTAAAAGTCATACACAATTGGAAAATTATAAGAACAAGGAAAATTAAAGGGCTAATAGAGAGATTTTAGGAATTAATTAAACTATGGTTTTAATTACAATTCTATAAATCCAAGATATTTTAGGAGTAAAGGCTCTATATAAGTGCTTCTATTTGATAAAAACTCTAATGAAATATTGAAGTCTTAAAATTAGATTTTAGACACTCCCTCACTCTCTCTCTAAAAAAAAGCCGAAAACCCTAGAGCTAGCACTCATAGATTTTGGCCAACCCTAGTCTTTCTCTACGCATGGAGTTCGACATCCCGAAGAAGAAGATCTTCATTCTTGGTTGTCCGTATGGATGCACATAGAGATCGAACACTTAAACAACTTGTGAGATCTCTATTGAATTTGCAACCGCAATCTTCATAAAGGTATAAATCTCTAACCTTGTATAGAGATAATTGTATTTATTCTAATTGGTCCAAATGGTGTATTTTTTTGGATTTAAGTATATTGATATGAATTTTTTTAAAATTTTCCTTGCATTTCTATGTCGGTAAACTTATAGTGGTATTAGAGTGAACTCGATGGATTATTAGGGTGAGATTTAATTCTATTGTTGTGGCTTGATAGATTTGATCTTAGAATTCTTATGATTTCAAATCGAAGAATCTAGAAAATCAAGTTAGGTTTTATGAAACCCAAAGTTATGGAAATTCAAAAAATTGTCATGAGATGATAATGAGATTATGGAGGAACAATGTTAAACCAATAGAGATTGGTTAGACTCAATTTAGTTGATCAAAAAATTGATTTTGGATCGAATTGAGTTGAATTTTGGATGAAAAACACGAGAATTCACGTGAAAATCTGCAAAAAACTCTTTAGGAGTAAACTCTCAGGTTGAGAGAGTCAAATCTATGGGACAAGAACTCATAAAAATTTTCAAATGACCATGAGAGTCGAATCCCATAACCTAGTAGTCCACTATAACACGTAAAAATCAGTTTTTTAAGTTTTTAAAGGGTTTTTGAAATTGTTTCAAATTTTCTCAAAATTACAAAACATTTTTAATTGAAAGCAATTATTAAATTTTTATCTTCAAAAGGTTTGAATAAAATTGTTTTATATTATTAAGAATTGTTCTTAATTTAAAAATCAAAAGTTTTAATAAATTGGGGTTTGATTAGGAATTCAAAGTCCAAAATCCTTCTTACATTGGAATTATGAATTATGATGAACAAGGAATCAAAATCTTATTTGGAATAAGATTAAGGGAAAGTCTTTGATAACCTAATTGGATTAGTAACACAATCTCAGAATAAGGCCATAAGTAGAATATAATTATTTTTATTTATTATGCAATTTGATTGTATAAATGGATAGTTATTGGACTTAGAACTTAGTAATTGGTTGAATTTGTTGATATTTGTTTGGTTATTCAATTTAAATTTGGTTTTCTTACCTCACCTGATCTTATTTCTCTCAATGTAAATTTTTTTTCCCTCCAATGTAACTCACCTTAACTTATGATCAAGGTTTCTTATATATTTTATGTGTATCATTACTTAGGATTAGACATGATTTTATTGAGGTGAATCAAGGAGTGCGTAAGGAAGCATGGTTGACCATTTGAAGATTGAAGACCCTTGAGTGTATGGGATATACTCATGTAATAACTACCTAGGATTTGACCAAGTAATTTACTTAATTGGCTCAAGTAAATCACGCTTAGAAAGTCCATAGTCATCAACCTAAGGTTTTATGCATGAGATATATATTTGTTATGCATGAAATGTATGCTTTATATGTATTTGATGCATGTTATATGATGTGATCTAAACATAAAGACTTAAATCCCTCACACACAAAAATTTAATATTATGTTGTAAAAAAAATCATTAGGAATGATTGTTCATAGTTTTCCACCATTATAGTCAATATGCGAAGTTTCTTATATATTTAAATTTGTTGCGCTACCATGAGATTTACACCTATAGGAAAATTATATTGTATATTAAAACATGTGATGTATACAAGGTAAACAAATGATATATCTTTCTTGCATTATTATAAAGGGTTATATCACTAATTTATACTCGTAAGGAATGGTGGGATTGACTTAACCAAAATGGATATGATTTATTGTGCTACCATATGGTCATATGCATTTAAGAGGCTAAATTATGATTGGGAATTCCATGAGATGCAAATGATAAAAGTTGTCTATAAATCAAGTGGATTACAGTTTGTTGCCGTACCATACGACTATAATGTGCAAGTGATAGGATCCTATTCTCCACTAGGAAACCTTCCAAGGGTTTTTCGCTTACCACATTGAGGATTATAAGAATTGAAAAGAATAATGGGAGGCACCATTTAGATTAAAGATTAAATCTTTTTGATAGTTGATAAAATGAATAGACATTAATTTTGTATGTTATTATAACGTAGAGCACCTCATTGATTTAGTCCTAGCAAGTGGTCTATGTTCTTGATAAGTTAGTTCTAGCAACTTTTTTTGAGATTGTTTTGGAAGAAGATGTGACTACTTTTGAGAAGTGGCAAGAGAATAACATGTGGGCTAGGTGCTATGTGCTAACATCAATGTCTAATGAGCTTTAGAAGCAACATTGTTGGTATTTGTCTAAGGATTAAACGGGTTGAAGAATGATGCTTCATCAGGCCTTGGCACATCACCCTAGGTGGTGTGCGCCTCAGCGCCCAGCAAGGAGAAGTGTTCAGCCCCAGATGTGCACTGCACCCTAGGAAATGTTCACCTCACCGCCCAACAAGGAAGAGTCTTCTACCCAGGTGTACGTCGCACCTCAGGAAGGGTGCACCACAGCACCCACACCTGATGCCTCCTGACCAGCACTTTGGATTGGTGCGTGGGACTTGGGTAAAATGCATAGGATTACTTAGACTCTTAGAGAGCCATGGGTCTTTGGTTCTTGAGATCTAAAGGTGGAGATTAATCTCCAAGATTGGATGAGGAAGTCATTGCGCTATATAAAGAGTCATCTAGGAGCCATTCAAGGATGATGTGAGGTGAGCATCCAGGTGATGTGAATGTGCAGAACATGTGTGAAATAGAACATGTGAATGTGTGTAAAATAGAACACATGATGAGTGAGAGTACAAAGACACTAAACACAAGAGAGACTCATTCAAGAGAGGCTGGTTGTTTAGAGAGAGTAGTATAGATTGGGGATTCGAGGGCCTTGTAAGTGGAATTTTCTTGGGGAAAATTCCAGGGAAACTTAAGTCCTTATCACTTTCTTTTTCTCTTTTTTCGTTCTTCAAAAACAAGAGGTTTCTTGAAGAGGTGTTGCTGTAACTTGTAAGAACTCATTGATTTAGTCCAGAGAGCTCGGAGGAGCTCACGGGGATGTAGGCATATTACTAAACCTCGACAACAAATTGCTTGTGTTCTTTCTATAATTGGTTTGATTCCTGTTTTGTTTCGGTTTTATTACAAGTCATTCTAGACTTAGGTGTTTGGAAGATCACCACCTAGGCATCATGAGGTGATTTCCAATAGTAGTATCAGAGCTAGAAGAGATACCACCAACAGTGGTATCAGAGCCAAGATTGGCGGGTATCGGAGCAAGAACAGGGGGTTATCGGAGCAAGACTCCAAGAATCAAAGGTTAACTTCTGAGGTGATTCTATAACAGAGTAGAGATCTATATCTGATCGTGTTCTTCAAGTGATTCAAGTACAGAGTAGAAATCAAGATCTGATCATGTTCTTAAGGGTGATTCAAGAATGGTATTGAGATCAATCTTCGATCGTGTTCTTGAGATTTAGAATAAGTTGGAAAGCAATTGTAGGTGCTGCATAACTCTGGGATTTTCTCCGTAATATGGGTTCAAACTTCATTGTTGAGAAGTTTGATGGAAAGGGAGATTTTTCCCTTTGTAAGTGGAAAATCAAGGAGGTTCTTGTGCAACAAAAGGAGGACTTGGCGATTAGAGAAGACGACACTTTTTCAGCAAGTATCACGGAGGTCCAGCAGAATGAGATGAAGAAGATGGCGTACAACACCATCTTTCTGCACATGTCAGATAATGTCACAAGGGAGTGCGGAGACTCGGAAGATCCAGCTGTCATTTGGAAGAAACTAGATGAGTTGTTTCTTACCAAGACTCTCCCGAATAAGAGGTGTCTTCTAAAACGAATCTTTGCTTTTAAATTGATCCTAATAAAGAGTTGCAAGATAATCTTGATGCAAGGTGAGGGGAGCATCAAGTGAAGAAGGGCTGTTCGTTTGAGGAAGGCTAGCAACTCGGTATGGCAGCAACATACATGACTACTACCGGGACAAAGGTAGAGGAGAAAGCCAAGGGAGAGTGCACTCTAAATCAAGATTTGGAGGGAAAAGATGCTTCTACTGCCATAAGGAGGGTCATTTCAAGAAAGATTGCAAGAAGATGATAAGGGATGAGAGAGGAAGCTATACCAAGAATGGAGAAGCTTCGGTTGCCAAGGGAGAACAGCAAGATGATGATGTTCTTGTTGTGTGCTCAAGTGTGAACAGGGGGTAAGAAGGCAGTGGGAAATGGATCTTGGATACCGGGTGCACTCATCATATGTGTCCTTATAGGGATTAGTTCAAGAATTTCAAGGAAACCGATGATGGAAAGGTTTTCTGAGGAAATGATACTTCTTACCAAGTGAAGGGTACGGGAGACATCCAGTTGAGGATGTTTGATGGAATGACAAGGCTGCTGAGGAATGTGAGATATCTTCTGGAGTTGAGAAGAAATTTGATCTCTTTGGGGCAGCTAGATTCCATGGGGTACACATACAAAGTAGAGGGAGGAAAGATCAAGGTAACCAAGGGATCTTTGATAGTGATCAAAGCAACAATGAAGGATGGTCTCTATGAGATGATCGGAGACACGGAGATCAAGGATAAAGTAACAAGCTTGATAGCTGAGATGGATAAGGTAGCCCTTTGGCACAATCACTTAGGACACATGAGTGAAAAGGGCCGGTAAGTTCTCAGCAAGAACGGTCTACTTAATAGTGACAAAGTAGAGAAACTTGATTTTTGCGAATGTTGTGTTCTTGGGAAACAACATCGGGTCAGCTTCAACATCGGAGTGCACAAGTCTAAGGGCATTATTGACTACATTCATAAGGATCTTTGGGGACTAGCAAGAACACCAACACAGGGAGGTAATCTTTACTTTCTGTCTTTAATTGATGATTACTCAAGAAAGGTTTGGGAATGGCTTAGAAATAAGTTAGTGGTGTGGAAAAAGCTGGAAGAAACTCAAACGACCAGGGTAGTTAAGATATTAAGAACCAATAATAGCTTAAAAGTTTTTATTAAGGAACTTGATCAATTCTGTAAGTTAAATAGGATTCTAAGACATAGAACGGTTATGAAAACCCCTTAGCAAAATGGACTTGCTAAGAGGATGAATAAGACTCTTAGGGAAAAGGTTAGGTGCATGTTAATGGGATCCGGATTACCCAAATATTTTTGGGGGGAAGCGATGTCTACTGCTGCGTATTTGGTTAATAGATCACCCTCTAGAGCTTTAGAGCTTAAGACTCCTGAAGAGATGTGGACTGGGAACCCTCTGAGTTAAACAATCTTAGGACTTTTGGATGTGCTGCGTTTGCACATCAAAAGGATGATAAGCTTAGCCCAAGGTCTAGAAAATGTGTGTTTCTAGGATATGGGGAAGAGGCTAAGGGGTATAGGTTGTGGTCCTTAGAGAGAAAAGGATTTAAACTCATAATAATAGAGATGTCATTTTTAATGAGTATTTATTTCCCTATTTGGAGAAAACTAACCCTGCAGGGGATAGTGAGCAAACCAGTTCAGTATTTGTGGAGCATAGCATCAAGGAAATTTTAGTTCAAGTAGAGTAAGGAAGGCAAGAGGGTTCGAACCAGGTAGAGCCCATTGATGAATACCAAGCTCGAGACACTTGAGAGGAGGCTGAACTAGAAGGGGATGATGCAGTAAGTCAGAATGATTATTAGCTCACAAGGGACCTGGAAAGAAGGCTAGTCAGACCACCTTTGATATATGGTTTTGCGACTGTGAATGCAGCAGCTCCGTAGACAGAAGGAGATATAAGTGAACCAGAGACTTACATTGATGCCATGGGATGTAAGGATTTATCAAAATGACAACTAGCTATGGAGGAAGAAATGCATTCTTTGAGGAAGAACAACTCTTGGGAATTGGTGCACATTCCAGGAAAACAGAGAGTTGTGGATTGTAAGTGGACTTACAAGATCAAAGAAGGGAACCCTCCAGGGGATGAAGTCTGGAACAAGGCTAGACTGGTGGCGAAGGGGTTCACACAAAGAGACGGCATAGATTTCACAGAAACTTTCGCACCTGGACACAAGGTGGAGGAAAGGGTGAGTATCCTCATCTATGCTGATGACATGCTGTTGGTTGGGAACAGCAGAGAGAGGATAGAAAGGTTGACATCTCAACTCAGTGAGGAGATCGAGAGGAAGGATCTTGGCCTTGCATAATAGATCTTTGAGATGAGAAGAATTCGAGAAAGAGAGAGAAACCAGTTGAAGGTTTCTCAGTCTTCCGACATAGAAAATGTGTTGTACAAGTTTTCTATGGAAGATAGTAAACCAGTGAAGATTTCTCTTGCTGGTCATTTCAAGTTCTCCAGCGAACAAAGTCCTGGAACAGATGAAGAGAAGAAGTAAATGGAAAAGGTCCCTTACTTTAATGCAGTTAGATCAGTCATGTTCATTATGGTAAACACTAGACCAGACATTTCTCAAGCAATTAGTGTTCTCAGCAAATTTGTGAGTAATCCTAGAAAGGAGCTTTGGCTTGGAATAAAGTGTTTGCTGAGGTACGTGAAAGCTCGGTTACAGCTAGTGGTAGCACTCTCAACAACTTAGGCAGAGTACATAGCAGCTTCAGAAGCCATAAAGGAGGCTACATGGTGCAAAGGGTTGTTGGACGAGTGGAAGGTCCTAAAAGAGCAGGCAGCGGTATCTTCGGATAGCCAAAGTGCGTGACACTTGTGTAGAAACCCGGTGTTCCATGAGAGGACTAAGCATATGGATGTTCGGTATCATTTCATTTGGAAAAATGTTACAAAAGGATGCATTCATGTGGATAAAGTCACAATGGAAGAAAATCCTACAGATTTAGGTACTAAAGTTCTACCTCTAAGTAAGTTCAATCATTGTCTTTGACTTCTTAGGATTGGAGTCGGTTGATATGGTGACTCAAGTTAAGTTTGGATCCTGAGTTCTATGCACAATGGGTTCAGGTTTAATCACTTAGACAAAGGTAGAGATTTTTGGTATTTGTCTAAGGATTAAACGGGTTGAAGAATGATGCTTCATCAAGCCTTGGCACCTCACCCCAGGAGGTGTGCGCCTCAGCGCCCAGCAAGGAGGAGTGTTCAGCCCCAGGTGTGTGCCGCAGCCCAGGAAATGTGCGCCTCACCACCCTGCATGGAAGAGTCTTCTGCCCAGGTGTGCACCATACCTCAGGAAGGGTGTGCCACAGTGCCCAGAAGGTGGAGGTAGTGTGCTCTGGTCTGAGCCGCGACCTTCCCTGTTCTGAGCCGCGACGCCATGCACACGTGATGCCTCCTGACCAGCACTTTGGATTGGTGCGTGGGACTTGGTTAAAATGCACAAGATTACTTAGACTCTTAGAGATGAGATCTAAGAGTGGAGATTGATCTCCAAGATTGGATGAAGAAGTCATTGCCCTATATAAAGGGTCATCTAGGAGCCACTCAAGGATGATGTGAGGTGAGCATGCAGGTGATGTGAATGTACAGAACATGTGTGAAATATAACATGTGAATATGTGTAAAAAAGAACACATGGTGTGTGAGAGTGAAAAGACACTAAACACAGGAGAGACTCATTCAAGAGAGGCTGGTTGTTAGAGAGAGAGTAATATAGATTAGGGATTCAAGGGCCTTGTAAGTGGAATTTTCTTGGGGAAAATTCCAGGGAAACTCAAGTCCTTATCACTTTCTTTTTCCCTTCTTTTGTTCTTCAACAACAAGAGGTTTCTTGAAGAGGTGATGCTGTAACTTGTAAGAACTCACTGATTTAGTGCAGAGAGCTCGGAGGAGCTCATGGGGACGTAGGCATATTGCCGAACCTCGACAACAAATTGCTTGTGTTCTTTCTTTGATTGGTTTGATTCCTATTTTGTTTCGGTTTTATAACAAGTCATTCTAGACTTAGGTGTTTGGAAGATCACCACATGGGCATCATGAGGTGATGATCTAAATTAACCATAGGGACTTATTACTTAGTTTTACCATATAGAAGTAGACGAAAAAACTTTTCATATTGAACAACAAAGGAAAAAAGATAATGATCTAAATCATTTGACTCCTGATTAAATTCCTATTCAAGAAAGCTTAATTAGGTGTAGATGATTTATCCTCAACTTAATCTTTAATATTAACCTTGACTATCAATAATAGATGGTCAATCCATAAGCAATAATCAAAGGTATGAAGGATATTGAATAAGAAATAACCCATAAAATTTCATAAAACTAAATCCATCAAAATATCTAAAGCAATCAAGGCAGCTAAGCCAAAAGCCCAACAAGGAGTTCAACTGCTCATGTTTAAATCCCAATCACAGAATTTAAATACTAGGGTTACAAGCATATTGAAGGACAAAAGGAGCAAAGATAGAATTTCTTCTCGAATTACAAGATGAATCCTCAAAGTCTTGAAGCGATTGATCGTCATCTTCAATCTCTTGATAAGCCGTCTTGATGAAAGAAACTGTCTCCTCCTTCAATCTCCCAAGACTCCTCTTGATAATATCTCTCTAAGAACTGCCATTGTCTCTCCACTTCTCTGAGTCTAAAATTCCTATATATAGTTGTATGGAGACGGCTTTGTACACAGAAAAGTCACCCTATGGTTTCTGTTTAGGCCGTGTGCTTCTGCTGCTGTCCAGGCCTAGTTCTGCTACTGTCCAGGCCATGTGTTTGCTACTGTCCAGCCCTTGAAAATCCCAAAAAAATCAGAATTTAATAGCTTCTTCACTTCTGTGATGCTGAAATCACGCACAACCTGACCTTTGTCTACTTAAACTACCATAACTTTCTCTAGAAAAATCATATTTATGAGCTGTAAAATTCTCCAAATAATAGACATCCGAATCAATCCAAGCATATATCTTTTATCTCATGTTTCTTCCTGAATCAATGCAGTTTAATCTGTAAAAATCACTTTCACCACGCTGAAATCACGCACAGCCTGACCTTTGTCTACTAAAACTGCCACAACGTTCTCTAGAAAAATCATGTTTATGAGTCATAAAATTCTCCAAAAAATAGACATCCGGATCTTTCCAAGCCTATATGGGTTATCTCCTGGTTCTTATTACTTAAGTGGGAGAACCCCAAATCTTAATATGTTTAAGATTATGTTTCCTTACATTCCAAATCTCATATGGCATCATGATTTCAAGTGATTCTAGAAAGATCCAGACGTCTATTTTATAGAGAATTTTACATCTCATAAATATGATTTTTCTAGAGAACGTTATGGCCGTTTTAGTAGACAAAGGTCAGGTTGTGCGAGATTTCAGCGTGGCAAAAGTGATTTTTACAGATTAAACTGCATTGATTCATGAAAAAACATGAGATAAAAGATATATGCTTAGAATGATTCGGATGTCTATTATCTGGAGAATTTTAAGGCTCATAAATATAATTTTTCTAGAGAAAGTTATGGCAGTTTAAGTAGACAAAGATCAGGTTGTGCATGATTTCAGTGTCGCAGAAGTGAAGAAGCTATTAAATTCTGATTTTTTTGGGATTTGCACGGGCTGGACAATAGCACAACCGGACCAATTATGGACAGCAAAAACTTGGCCTGGACAGTAGCAAACACATGGCTTAGACAGCAGCAGAAGCACATGGCCTGAACAAAAACCCTAGGGCAACTTTTCTGTCTACAAAGCCGTCTCCATATAGCTATATATAGGAATTTTAGACTTAGAGAAGAGGAGAGACAATGACAATTCTTGGAGAGATATTATCAAGAGGAGTTTTGGGAGATTGAAGGAGGAGACAGTTTCTTTCATCAAGACGGCTTATCAAGAGATTGAAGATGACGATCAATCGCTTCAAGACTTTGAGGATTCATTTTGTAATTCGAGAAGAAATTCTATCTTTGCTCCTATTGTCCTTCAATATGCTTGTAACCCTAGTATTTGAATTCTATGATTGGGATTTAAACATGAGTTGTTGAACGCATTGTTGGGCGTTTGGCTTAGCTGCTTTGATTGTTTTGGATATTTTGGTGGATTTAGATTTATGAAATTTTACAGATTATTTGTTATTCAATATCCTTCATACCTTTGATTATTTCTTGTGGATTGGCCATCTATTATTGATAGTCAAGGTTAATATTCAAGATTAGGTTGAGGACAAATCATCTAGACCTAATTAAGCTTTCTTGAATATGAATTTAAATCAGGATTCAAATCAAATTGTGATTTTGGTTGTTGCGTTTTCCTTATACTTAATTTAACTAATTAATTGATGAACACAATCAATGGGATTTTATTAATTAGTTATAAATTGAGAATAAACACGATCAACGACATTCTCTAGTCTTAGCTGAAATACTTTATATTCATCAAATGTTCCAATTCATGATTGGATAGCAAGCTAAACTCCCTATTGTTCTCATTGATTATACTCATCTCTTCATAATTCATTTTGTTTAATTTACTTAATTGTTTTTATTTCAATTTTCTCTTCACCAATCTTTTCATTAGAGTGTTTAGGATTTAATTTTAGAGTTTGTTTTAGTAATTTTAAGAAAGTAATTTAGGATTTAAACCACTGCAATTCCTTGAAAGATCGACCTCGATAGTAAACTCATCGCAATACTATTTGTGATTCGTGCACTTGCGAGTATTTAAAATTTGCACATCAAGTTTTTGGCGTCGTTGCCAGGGAATTGGCGTTTAATTCTTTAGTTATTTTTTTTATTTCTTTTCTTTCTTTTGGGCGTAATTTTTCTTTCTTTTATTTCGTTAAATTTTCTTTATTTGCTTCTTGATTTTCTTGATTTAAATTGGAATTAATTTGTTTCATGATTTTGCTCTCTTGATTCCTGGTAGATTAATTTTTCTTATGTTTTCTTCAGGTACATGGACGGTAGAAAATCCCAAGGGAGAAATCTAGTGCCAACCGGTTCTTTGACTACATGGGAAGTGGTCTACAATCGGTTCATGAACAAATTCTACTCCCATCAAAAGACCACTGAGTTGAGAATTAAGATTGCCATGTTCTCACAAATGGAGGGAGAACCATTCTATGAAGCATGGGACAGGTTCAAGATGCTTCTAATCCAGTGTCCCCACCGTCATTACCCATTGCAGCTACAAAATCAATTCTTCTATGATGGACTGACACAACAGTGTCAATATACGGTTGATAACGTTGCCGGTGGAGCCATGGGAGAAAAGACTGCCGAGGAGGTATGCGAGCTGTATGAGATGTTGGGTGCTAATTCCCAACAAAAGAGTGAAACAGGAAGGAGAGTTGGTGTTAATGAATTGAGCTCCAACAATAATATGGCAATGCAATTTGCAGAGCTAACCAAATAAGTCAAACTTCTCACTACCACAAACACACCAACAAGGAGGTATGTGGAGTTTATGGGGGTTTTTGGTCACGGTGCTAAAACTTGTTCTTTGTCTTATGAATCTTATGTAGGAAATGAACAAGAACAAGTTAATGTAATGGAGTTTTACCAACCTAGGCCGAGGAATGATCCATATTATCATCCCAATTTCTCCTGGAAGACTAACAACACTCTGGCATATGCTCAAAGTTCAAGACCAGTTCAATATCAAAACCAAGTTGCACCACCTAATCAGCCTAGAAATCCAACTTTGGAGGAGAACTTGAGTGCTTTTATTCAAGTTAGCAAAGAGAACCATGAGAGACATAGCCAAAGGTTGGATTCCTTAGAGGCATCAATGAAAAGGGTGGAAGTACAAGTTGGGCAACTTGCGGAACAATTGCAAGTACATCAAAAAGGGAAGTTTCCTAGCCAACCTGAGCAAGCAAAGGCTATCACAGTGCTGCAAAGTGGTAAAATTCGGAACAAAAATTCTGATGATAAAATTTCTTATGACTTGCCACATGATGCAGGAAAATCAATTGAGAAGCAAAATGAGCATGATGCTCCGAAAGGAAATCTAGCTGAAGATCCAAATTCTTCTCAAACATCTGACGAGAGTAAGGAGAAGGAGCCATCTTCCTTCATGACACTGCACAAGGTGACCTAGCCTTACAGGCCTCTTATTCCTTATCCAAGTCGTCTGAAGGATGTTAAATAGGATAAGCAATTTTCTGATATTTTTGACATGCTTTCTAAAGTGAATATTAATTTGCCTCTTTTGGATGTTATCAGGAATGAGCCATCACATGCAAAATTATTTAAAGAACTTAACAACAAAAAGAGGAAAAATGAGAAGAATGAGAAAGTGATGGGGTCAGAAGTTGCTAGTGCGGTGCTCCAACAAAGCTGAAAGATCCCAGAAGTTTCATCATCAACATCACAATGGGAAACAAGAAGGTCACCAAAGCAATGCTAGACTTAGGAGCAAGTATAAATCTCATGCCATATTCGATATGCTTGCAACTAGGTTTAGGGGAGCTTAAGTCAACAACTACGTCCCTTCAACTCGTTGACAGGTCAGTTAAATATCCTAAGGGAATAGTTGAGGATATATTGGTGTAAGTAGGCAAAGTGATTGTGCCTGTGGATTTCGTGGCATTGGATATGGAAGGAACCCTATCTAAGGACAAGAAGCATGCAATTATTCTTGGTAGACCATTTATGGCCATAACCAAGACTATTATTGATGTCTATAATGGGAGGCTAACGATGACAGTCTTGGGAGAGACTGTACAATTTAAAGTGTTTGACTCTCTAACCACTCCTTCTATTTCTACTAACGATGAGTGTTCTTCTATTGATTGCGTGGACTCACTTGTTTATGACACTTATTTGTAGACAAAAATAGAGGACAAGCTTGAAGTTGCTCTTACAATTGAGAGAGTAGAGGAAACACTAGAAGAGGAGACCAAAGCGTAGATAGTGCAAAACCAGTGTCACCCCAAGAAGAGTCTAGCAATCTAGGTTTAGGGGTATTTGATGAACGAATATTTGTCCTAGTATTTTTTATTTTTTTTCAAGTATTTACTTATATGTTTAGCTTAAGAATTTGTTCCTTTTAGTTGTTTTTTGTTGTTTTACAGGTTCACAAGCACTTGGAAAGGAGTTTCACTAAATTACTAGAATTGCCCGTACAGATCAGCCATTTTTGTGGATTAAACTGTATTGATTCAGGAAGAACCAGAAGATGAGAAAGATCCCGATGTCTATTTTTTGGAGAATTTTATGGCTCATAAATATGATTTTCTAGAGAAAGTTATGGTAGTTTTAGTAGACAAAGGTCAGGCTGTGCGTGATTTCAGCGTGGCAGAAGTAAATTTTGTGGATTAAACTGTATTGATTTAGGAAGAACCAATAGATGAGCCATATATGCTTAGAAAGATCTGGATGTCAATTTTCTGAAGAATTTCATGGCTCGTAAATGTGATTTTTCTAGAGAAAGTTATAGCAGTTTTAGTAGACAAAGGTCAGGCTATGCGTGATTTCAGCGTGGCAGAAGTGAAGGAGCTATTAAATTTTGAATTTTTTGGGATTTGCATGGGCTGGACAGTAGCAAAACTGGACTAGTTCTGGATAGCAAAAACCATGCCTAGACAGCAGTAAACACACGGCCTGGACAACAGTAGAACCGGGCCTGGACAGCAGTAGAAGCACACGGCCTGAACAGAAACCCTAAGGCGACTTTTTTGTCTAAAAAACTATCTCTATATAGTTATATATCAGAATTTTAGACTCAGAGAAAAGGAGAGATGATGGAAGTTCTTGGAGATATATTATCAAGAGGAGTTTTGGGAGATTGAAGGAGGAAATGGTTTCTTTCATCAAGACAGCTTATCAAGAGATTGAAGACAACGATCAATCGCTTCAAGACTTTGAGGATTCATCTTGTAATTTGGGAAGAAATTCTATCTTTGCTTCTTTTGTCCTTCAATATACTTGTAACCCTAGTATTTGAATTTCGTGATTGGAATTTAAACATGAGCAGCTAAACGCATTATTGGATGTTTGGCTTAGCTGCCTTGATTGTTTTAGATATTTTGGTCGATTTAGTTTTATGAAATTTTACAGATTATTTGTTATTCAATATCCTTCATACCTTTGATTATTGCTTGTGGATTGGCCATCTATTATTGATAGTCAAGGTTAATATTCATGATTAGGTTGAGGACAAATCCTATAGACCTAATTAAGCTTTCTTGAATAGGAATTTAAATCAGGATTCAAATCAAATTATGATTTAGGTGGTTGTGTTTTCCTTATACTTAATTTAACTAATTAATTGATGAACACAATCCATGGGATTTAATTAATTACTTATAAATTGAGAATAAACACGATCAATTGCATTCTCTTGTCTTAGCGAAAATACCAATAATCTTGGATGTTGATTAATTCTTTATATTCATCAAATGTTCCAATTCATGATTGGATAGCAAGCTAAACTCCCAATTGTTCTCATTGATTATACTCATCTCTTCATAATTCATTTTTTTAAATTTACTTAATTGTTTTTATTTCAATTTTCTCTTCACTAATCTTTTAATTAGAGTGTTTAGGATTTAATTTCAGAGTTTTTTTTATAGTAATTTTAAGAAAGTAATTTAGTATTCAAACCACTGCAATTCCTTGAGAGATCGATCTCAAGAATAAACTCATCGCAATACTATTTGTGATTCGTGCACTTGCGAGCATTTAAAATTTGCACATCAGTCTGGAAGAAAGGATAGCAAGGAAAGAGTGCCAAGGCTTTAGGGTGGATAAAGAATAAATTTTTTTAGGATAAGGATGGTAACATCTTAGCCAAAGTGAGAAATTTGAGAAAATGCATAGTGCTTTGGTAAAATCCTAAGGCATTGATGGTTATCTCCTTAACATTGACGGGCTATGTAGCCATCGCAATGTCAGTTTGCTACCCAAGTTCAAAATGCCTGAGTTGGATCATTTTGAAGGATCTAGGGATCCTAAGACCCACTTGAGATAGTATGCTAGCCTCTTGAGACTAAGTAGTTAGTTACATTATAGAGGCTGATATTTAAATTAGAATATTTTAAATCACAGGATGGCACTTCGACACCTATTTGGCTTTTCTTGTGTGAATTTAAGTTGTAATAATTTCACTTGGGACTTATGAAATTAGAAACAAGTCTATAAAATAAGAATTTTGAGTAATAAATTTTGTTTCTAGGGAAATGTCAAAATTTTAAAGTGTTTGGAGTAGTTTGTGAAAGAATAGAAGAATGAAAGCGATAAATTACAATTAAAGAATAGTTTAAAGTATAAATAAGAGGAGAGAGGGAGAGAATCCAAAATTTACTGGATTTCTCTCGAAGAACCGAGAGAGAGGGGAGATAAAAAGAGAAAAAAAATAAGAGAAAAGAGAAAGGGGAAGAAGAAGAGGAAGAAAAGAAAAAGGATGGGAAATTCTTGCAAAAATCAAGGAAGAAGCTTGTCTCTCTTTGCTTCTAAATATTAAGTTTGTGATTTACCCAAATATTTGAATTATTTGAAAGATGATTTTGAATTTTATTTGAAGGAAGCTTGAGAAAGTGTTTGTTCTTGAAGGAAAAATGGGTTTTGTGCACAAAAAAAAAGTATTGATTTTGTAACTTTCAGTTCAAATCTTCTCATGTGTAATGTAAAGTTTTGATTTTAAAACCTCAATAACTTGCTTTTTTTGAAAGATTTAAGTGTTTCATGAAGAATTAAAAAGGTTTTGGGTGGAAAAGGGGAAGAGTTTTGGGGTTTTAGGCTTTAGGTCAGGTAGATAGTTGATTGTGATGATCCCACAAATGACTTTGCATTGCACATAAACTCTAGAAGGAAAAAACAATCAACTGTGCAAATGGATAGTCGATTTCCTAAACACTCTGGAGCTTGGATAGTCGATCAAGAAAATGGGCAGTCGAGTGTAGCAGCCTTGTTTTCAAATTTTTTAGGTGTCGTCACTTATCCTTTTTAGTTTTAAGTCTTTCAAGAACCACCTAATATGATTATATGATAAAAGCATGAATTTAATGATATTGGAAAGATACTTTTCTATTTCATTTAATATTAAAAGTAAGATTTTGTTGAAACCAACTATATAGAAAGAAAATTATTGGAAATATAAAAATGGTTTTACTCTTCACATGTGATTTTGAAACACGGAAGGATTCTACCTATGTGTTTACATTTTTGTTTCATATGCTAAGTAGTTTATATAAATTCGTTAGGTATGATTGAAGGACATAGCAAGGATTAGAATGTGATGCAATTAAATTTGGAGCGTTGGAGGTGAGTTTCACCTTACAACTAGTAAGCGTTATGAAACGTACAAAAAGAAAATGAAAAGTTATAAATATATACATATAAATGATTATGATAAGGCCAATAATAGAGTTATAAGAAATTATTTATATATATATTGATAATTTTATATTTATGTGTTAGAATACAAAAGTAGAATATATGATCTTGGAAATGATTTGATGTCATTGTGTTTGGGAATTTATAATGTGTAGTTGTAATGAAAGTAATTGATTTGAGTATATAATTGCTTTGGTTTTAGGATTTTTTATGTTATGAGTATAGTGACATGATGGTTGATTAATGATAAATTTAGAAGTTTGTTGGATCATGAATTGTATAAAGAATTTACATGATCCGATCTAATGAGGGGTAGTGTTGTTTAAGGCAGAAAACATTTTTGTAATGAGGGAGAGTGTTGGATGAGGCCGAGAATTGAAAATTTGAAAGTTCAATATATGATGATGATGATGTTGTTGAGAACGTACCGGTACATGGGGAGACGTCCCCGTTATTATATGATAAGCCTAGCGAGGGGCAATGAAATGAAATGAGTAAAAAAACATGAAATGATATAATTAAATAAATTATCACGCATTGCATTGTATCTCATTACATTCATTTCATACATATCGGACGTGTTATAATTGGCTCATGAGGGGCATGTGATGAGATTAGCCTAGCGAGGGGCAATGGAATGAAATGAATTGATTTGAAAATAATTGTGCATTGCATTGCATGGTATTTACATTCATTTGATGGATTGTGGTGATTAGCCCATAAGGGCATGTGTTATATTTTGGCCCATAAAGGGCATGTATTATGGTTGGCCCATGAGGGGCATGTATTGTGATAGACCAAGTGAAGGGCATAAATCGTTAAGTGTTGTGAATCGAAAGATATCAAAAATAGCGTTATACTTTTAATTACTATAAGGACTTATTTAATAAGATCGATAATTAATGAATTTTCTTTTCAAAGCGATTACTTCTAGCAATATGTTTCTCATTGAGCTTTTTAGCTCACTCTTTTATTTTACTAACATTTTAGGAAAGTGCCAAATGTTTTATAGTCGAATTCGGAAAGAGACCTTAGTAAGGTCCTTGACTATGACATCCTTACCTCTTGAGCCTTTTGGAAGTTGAAGTTTTTGCCTTAGTTTAGAAATTCTGAAAGCGTATAAGATAGGGGTAATTAAGATAATTTTCTTTTTTACTGGTGTATTTTACAAAACTCTAAAAATCGATTTGTAGTATCGAAAAGCATAATGTGTATAAAGATGTATATTTGTATAGGTTTTATTTGAAGGTAAAGGAATGTAGCTTGATTTGTAAATTTATATGGTTGCATCATGAGTCAAGGTTCTCTATTCTGAAAGGTAATGGAGCCACTCCGAGTAGGATCCACTCAGGATGGTTCGTTACATGTGTTCTTCCCTAACTCTCTCACTGATGCCGCATTAAAGTGGTACTATTCTCAAGATCTTGGTACTCTAAAATAATGGGAAGATATAGCCTAAGCATTTGTGGCTCATCATGCTTACAATACTTAATTAGATATCACCTTCAGGGACTTAAAAACATTAAGGAAAAGCTAAATGAGACCTTCTTAGAATTTATCTCTTACTGGAGAGGTAAGGCAGCAAAAATGGCCCCAAGACCTGTGGAAAAGGATTAAGTTAGAATTATAATGATAAATTTGTAGCTGGTGTACCATGGAAGGATGTTTTCCATGCCCATTGCCAATTTTGTGTACCTAATTGACTTAGCTACTTTAGGTAAAAGATGCTATATTTGAGGCTATAATTGAAAAGACTGGTGGGAAGTTTGTAAAGAAAAATGTTTCCAGTAGCAATGCCACCAAGCTTAGTGAGGTAAACTTTGATCATATACACAATATCTACTCAAATATATGGGCAGATAGCTCTTCAGGCCTCAACAATAGAATAACTATGGTTATAACTAGCTGAGCAATTTTCAAAATACAACTCAATATAGGAGTCAACCTGAGATAAAGTGTTGATGCCCTGAAGACTACATAATCTTAGGGATGAGTTTGCCCTATGATCTGTCCAAGCTCACCAAAAAAGACAAACTTCGCCCTCTGCTAGCAAGACCTTTGCATGACCCAGTTCCCCCACACTGGGACCTTTCCAAATATTGCCATTTCCATCAATCAACTGGTCATGATATCGATGGGTGTCAAAGACTAAAGAATGAAATACAAGACGTTATTGATAATGATCTTGAGCCACCCCAAGTTTCCAAAAATCCCATGCCCAATTATCGAAATGTTGCCCTACTGAACTTCTTCAACATGACCGAGGAATCACCCACCATCCTTGACCCATCTACCTTAGTCACTTTAACAATCAAACAAAATCCTAAACACCACCCTAAACACAAACCTATCCTTACCAGAGAATACCTTTAAAACATCAAATACAGCACTCCTTGTAATGGGGCCTCAAATAATGGCATATGGGAGAGTGACAATGAGGATGATAAGAAGGTACTAGCAGGAATAGTGATAGAGAAAACATCGATGAGGACATATAGTGTGGTGATAGTGGTAGCCATAACAGAAAATAGAGCAGTCTATGTGAAGATCGGGAGTTGTGACAAGACAGTAACAATATCAGTAGTAGACCAAGAAAAACGTAGCGGAAGGAAAAATAAGATTTTCTACGACAATAATAGTGAAAAGAAAGAAGAAAAGTGACTCATTTGACTCGAGTTAGCTATCATTTTAATCCATTGTACCTCAAAGGTGATGCTCCTAGAAACAAAGGAGTGATACTGGAGAAAGGAAAAGGGGAAATGATTCAAGAGGATGAGGATCCGGTGTTAAGGTAGTTGAAGAATACTCGTGCTAACATCTCCATTTAAGGATTATTAATGTCTTCAAAAAGACACCAGTGAGCTATGCTGGACCATTTAAGTGGAGTGGACACTCCCATAAACATATCCCTTAATGATCTCTTATCATTTATCAATGTATCAAAGAAAGGGGAATCAGACCTAAGTTTTGGTGACAAAGATATCCCACTATATGGACGAAACCATAACAGTGCCCTTTATCTAACAATAGAGTGTCGCGAATACAATTTTAGTTTGAATTATAACTCTTTTTTAATTCTCTTTTTAATTAAGAATTAGTTACAATTAATTTTTAAGGGCTTCTACAAGTCATGATTGACACCTATTAACACGTCATGACTATCCAGACAATATGAATTAATGTTAACCTTTTTGTTAACTTGCCGTACAATTCAATCCTTCCGTAATGCAATACCCCTGATTAAACCTAAGACATAGATTTATTATCAAACCTTCATCATTTAATCATATGTATCTAGATCTCAAGTCCATAACTTAAATAGTGAAATTAGAAACTCATTTCTAATTTCACCCCACCTTGGCAAAGGAATTTCTAATCTATGACTTAATCAGATCACATATGACATTCTCTCTCTTTTACCAAGAGTGATAGATCCTCTATTGTACACTCGCCTACCTCCATGAATAAGTGGTCATATCCAATTACTACCTTTTTTGTGACTAATGATTAGAATCACATTTAGGTAGCATCAAAGCATGATAACCCATACACAAGATCTCCATGGGCCCTCAAGTCTACGGATCACTTGTACAACTGTAACGTAAGAATTCCTATTGATAGCTAGTAAAAAGTCCATTAGGAATTTCTTATTCGAGATAGTTTGGCGTATCTGTTCTCTAACAAGGACCTATAAAACTTGTTTTAGTGTCTCATACACTAATGACCTTGAGATCAATCACCCCCAACTCCTTGAGGAAACATAGTATGTATCAATACGTCCAAATTCAATAATACCCTTCTTAGTGATCCTATGATCAAGAACATTTCAGAATAAAGTTTAAGCAAATACATCTCACTAGCATGATCTCATCATGGTACTTATTTTACTCTTATTCTATATGCTTTATCGTGTAATGCATATATAGTGATTTGTAATGAACATGATAAATAAGATCATTGCCATTGATAATTATTTATTGTCAATAAATGAACAAGTTCAATTTACAAGTAACATGCCCATTACATCAAATGTTATTAGCTTATTGAACATAGTACTATCAGTTCCCTCTCTCATTTCAAATTGAAAAATATGGGTGGTATCCCACCATGTCTAAAATATAGCATCCAAGAGAAAATTCCTACCATACTACTTCTTCAATGGAATGATCTTAATTGAGTGTACCAAAATCATAGAAATATGTTACAATTACATTAGAATAACTAAGAAAACAACACATAGAAAACAATAATTTTTGGAGGAGCTACTGCCTATAGTGCCACTTTTTAGTGGACCCAAAGTAGGGTGGCACTTTTAAGTAGCGCCTGTGCAAAAAGTGGCACCCTAAACCCGGATTTTAGTTTTCTCATGATTTTTCTCTTTGATAACATTTTGATGTTTTGTCGGCATGGTTCTTAACTCCAAACATGTTTTTAATGTGATTTGATACTTGAAAAACAACTAATGATTCATGGAAACATATGGAATCAAAGATTTAAAAATTCATGTGTGCATTTTCACAAGCTCTTGGTGTGCTATCTCATACTTGTGAACTCTTTTAAAATACTTGTATGAATCTTGAAATGAAGGAAGAAACATTGATTAAATATGACTTACCATAACATCATTGATGGAAATGTAATCATTTGGATACACTGGAGAATACTTGGATTAGTTCATGTCCTCTTTGATTTGCAATTTTTAATGCCTCTTCCAATTTGATTTGATGAAGTCTCATTAAGATAATTCCTTTCATTGGATTGAGAAATTTGAGCAATTGATTTTTTTTTAACAGTAGGAAGAAATTTGAGTGAGTTTGGTTAATAATTGAGTTAGGAATGGTAAGAACAAAGTGTGGATAAAGGAAGAAATGGGTGTTGGGAATGAAAGAAGTGAATGGCTAAGTGGGGTGGTCTATTCCTTTGCGTTATATAAGCTTTGAAGCCATGTACAAAGCACATGCTTATAAGTAATGATTCGATTTTATTACTCTTTTGCCGTTGAATAAGAAATTCAAGGATAAGATAAGAATGGAACTTAAATTAGAATACATCAAGAAATGATTCATGATACTAAGTACTGAGATTAGGGAAAATCAAATAAAATAATAAAAAATCAAAAAAGGAAGAAGCAAAGAGAATTTTAAATTGTTGGAATTGAATGTTCGATTTTCTTGGAACATTTGATGGATATTATATTGTAATGGAAATTATTGGTTATTGTTTTGTCATGGATATTGAGTTACTAATTATTTTGTTATGGATATTATCTTGACATAAAAATTATTTTGGAAATTTCTTTCATGTGATAATTACTCTGCTTGGGTAAATTACATTGTCTTGGAAAATAACTAGGATTAGTTATGGAAAAATTGTCATGGAAATTATTTTGGTATGGAAATCGCCTTATTATAAAGATGATATTTCTTTGGGAATTACATGGAATAAAAATTATTTTGAAAAATGGGTATGATTTAGGAACATTTCTTTAGAAAATATATGGAATGTAAAATGTCTTCGAAAATGGTTTAACCCATTATTTTAGAAACAAATACATGGAATAAAAATTATTTTTGGAAAATAAATATTGGAAAAAGACAATTTATGGACTGACATACCAAATAATGATATAGTTAGAATGGGTATGGAATGACATGCGAAATGAATGAATAGATAGAATGGTTTTGGACTGACGTGCCAAATAAAAGCATAGCCATGTGAGTTGAGGAAGAAGATATATTCTTATTCTCCTTTTATCCTATCACTTGCACATTTCCCCTATTGGTTTCCACTATTTCATATGTGCCAAAGTCATTTTTAACACAAAAAATTGCACCTTTTCCTTCCTCTTATGATCGAACATTTTGTTCAAAAATGAGGAACTTTTTATCCTCTCTTTTGCCTTGTTCTTTGCACATGTCCTCTTTTAGTCTTCACCATTTCCTATGTGTCAAAACCACCTTTTACCATTTCAAAACAACCCTCTTACTCCCTCTATAGTCGACAATGTAAGGAAGAATTTCTTCCTCTTTTCCCTTTTTATTTTATGACAAGATATTGCCATTTCAAGACCTCACTTGTTCGCCTCAAATTTTATTCCATATCTCTTACATGTGACTAAAAAAATAGAAAGTATTCTTTCTATATTTTTGTTGTGTTAAACCACCGTAACATTTTAAGCTTCCATTTTTTCACCTCAAAACTTGCTCCACTCAAAGAGGAAAGTCTTCCTCTTCCTTTTTACCTTGTTAAAAACACTCCACCATATAAAGATTTCACCTCAAAAATCAAATTTCTTCCCCCACCCCTCCATGGTCGCCCATCTAAGGAAAGTCTCTCCTTTTTTGTTCCTTTTTACTATAATTATTTAAGCCTTCATTTTTTTACCTCTACACAAAGAGGAAAGTATTTCTCTTCCTTTTGTGCTTTGTTTTTACCACCTTTCCATTTCTAGCGTTCTTTTTACTAAGTCTTTAAAATCACTCTCTCTTCTGCCCATGGCTGGCCACAAGGAGTGTTTTTTCTCCCTCCTTTTGTGCTTTGTTAAACCCAATTTACTTTCTCAAAATTTACACTTTTCTTTTTCTCATGACCACCCACTAGAGGAGTCTTCCTCCTCATTTCTTTGTTTAGCTTTCACCTTTTCAAACTCAAAACTTGCACCTATCTCCCTTCCTTCCTAAGTGGTCGACCACACCTTGTCCTTCCATTTATGTTTGTTGTTTTTTTATTCACTTAATCTCTCATCCTCCCACTCTAAATATTCCCCCCATTTCAATGCAAAGGAGATAACAAGAAGATGATAGACTTTGTGAGGACAATTTCATTAAAAAAAAAAGATGAGAAACAATACAAAATAAAAGAAAACATTGTGAGAGAAAAAGTAGAAGAAGAACAAAAACTTTTAAGAGAGAAACTTTACACATATTTTCATTTTATCTTCTAGAACTCTCTTGAACTTTGAAGAAACACAACAAAGAGAGAAAAACAAACACAAGAGAGAAAAGAACAAAGGGTGAAACAAAGGAGAAGAACTAAAGAAAGTTCTTCACTAATTTCGGCCACACCATTTATATTTGGTTTTATAATATTCAATTAAACCAAGCCTCCAAGTTTACTAAGTCCATAAGAGCATGCGGATCTCCGATGATTATCCCCACACGTGGAAACTTTCCATAGCTAAAATGGTTAGTTAATCTTATTTTTGTTTGTGAAATAAAATTGCTAGTATGATTTACATGTTTAAACCACCTTAAAAACGGATTAGATAGTTTAGTTTACCTCTTACATGCTAGAATCCCTCTTAGCACTAAGTGTTTACTTTCTATCTAGTTTCTTTACAATCTTAGTATTTACTTTTTCCTCACTAGATGTATGTTATTTTTTTTCTTAGTTTGTTAATAGTTTTAAAAATGCAATGTTAAACCTATGGTAGTTTTAACGTTCGTTTTTTAGCTTAGTTTCTTTAAGTTGATCATTTCATCCTTTCTAAGTTAGATGCTCTCTTTTAAGTTGTTTCTTAACTCTTCTAAGATTATATAAATTCAGACCCTTTCTAGTCCATGAAGAATTCGAACCCCCTTGGTCCATGAAGACCCCCTTTGGACAATTAAGAGTGTTTCATACTTACATGTTACTAGTTATCTTGAATCTTTTCTTTAATCACATGTCAGTTTAAGTTAGCCCCGTTTAATCGATCTAGTTTTAATTTATTTAGTTTAACCTTGATATTTAATCCACTTAGTTTAAATTGGCTTAGTCTATTTTCTTAGTTTTAATTTATGTCTTACAAGTAGTCTTGATCATTTCCTTGTTTAAAGGACCATTTCCTTAAAGTATTTACTTTCATGTGCTTACTTTCATGTATTTACTTTCATGTATTTACTTTTACTGAACGATTTCTTTTATGCATTTACTTTCAAGTATTTACTTTTACCTTTTCATTTTAAGTACAATGTTTTGGTGTCATCTTATGTGAATACAAATTACAAAATGTGTGCTTGGCCTTTTAATTAGTTTATGGTAATAAGACTTTAATTAAAATTTTCATTAATTTTGTTGAAGCACAAACAGCTAGACTTTGGTCTAGATAAGAGAGTGAGCTTCAATTCCTCACTCTTTTGTACCCAAATCTCTTGAGCCTCAAAATCTCTCATGCAGACTAATAACAAGGAATTTGAGCCCATTCAAAGTCAGATGGTGATTTCTTACCTGTTATCATTGCTTTGTGCTCGGATGACAACAATCACTTGTCTAATACATTAAAGGCGCACTTATCACGGGGCCTTCATTACTACTTATAAAGGGTTTGTATTAGACTTGATAGGTTTCACTCTTTTCTATATACATACTATCATAATATGCACCCTCGCCGTATACCTCGTTCTTTAAGGGGAGTGGCCTTTGGTAATGAGTTAGATGCATGGGTAACAAGTGGAAAAGAGTTATACCTACACTATGCTTTCATATACGAAATGAAGATATAAAAAGAATGACTATAGATTGGCATGCCAAATGAAGGTATAGTTGTAATGGACAAGGACTAACGTACCAAGTCATAGTCAAGATGGTTATGGACTAGTGTGTCAAATGAAGACATAGTCAGAATGGACTACCCTATAACATGAATGTATAGTTATAATGGATATGTGCTCACAAAATAGATGAAGGCATATTCATAATGGATATAGAATTGCACATTAAATGAAGACATAGTCATAATGGGTTGGTGTGTCAAATGAAGGCATAGCTAGAGTAAATATGGATTAATGCAGAAGATGAATGTGTTTTCATAAGTAAATTATGGATTAAAACAATATTCCATCTAGACTTCTCCTTTATATGTTATTGTATAAATCCTCTAGTTAGTTAGGAATGCAATGATTTTAAATTTGATAAGTACAAACTGAGATTATACCTCAACTTGGAAATGATTTTCCCCATACTTCTTTAACCATGCTTGGTTTGACCTCCATTAGGGTATGTAGCCAACTCATAAGGTTGAGTATGACCACTTGCGTGCATTTGATTGATTGTACGTTCATCATTTTTCATATTTCCCCAATTGTTAATTACAAAATAGTAAAATGGATGTCTTTAAGTCTTTGAGTGATACATAAATATTCATATATGAACCCTGAAAGTAGGACAATTGTAGACATCACATTTTATGCCTTTTGGTAATTATCAATCGTTTTCTCCTTGGACCTTAATGAAAAGAACAAAGATGATTTTCGAATGCGCATTCAAGGTATAATCTTTGTTAAGTTCGATGATTTTTATGATTAAGATATGACTTAAAAGAAAATAAAATAATGAATTATTGATAGCAAGATTAAAAAAACCCTTAAATTTCCTATTTTGAGAACCTATCTGTTGAGGTTAATAACTTTTGTTCACAAAACCTATATTTTTATATATTATGGTCCTTCCTACGATAAGAAATGAGTGTGGAATTAAATTTTTTTCTCAAATTGCTTTAAAACTAATCAATTTTAATGTATTAGGCCTCATTTAAAATCAATAAATAATTTTTTTATAGGATTATTTGGTTTTAAAAGTAGACATCTTAGGATTTCGAGAAAGTAAAAGAATGTTCCCAAAGGCCTCCGGATGAGTGCACTATGCTAGTTTGAAGTTAAGGTCCAAAATTTGTAAGTTTCCAAGTAAAATCGGGATTTCTGTTTTGGAAATTAACTCAATGGAGGTGGCTTTGCCTCTAAGTCAGCCAAACTTGATTTCTAGCCCTAATAGGACCACTTTTAGCTTATAAATTCATCCTTATAATACTTTTAAAAGTACCTTTGGCTATGCATTCAATCAATTTTTGGATTTTGAGAGAATTAGTGAGAGAACATGCTAAATATTTGAGTTTTGGTGAAAGAAACACAAAAACCTTGAGCTAAACCCTAGTACTACTCCCTTTGAATCTAAATTTCATTATCCAAAGAAGAAAATGACTTAGAAACAAGTAATCTTTGATCATAGCAAATAACAACTGAAGTAGAAAATCATTTTGGCATCGCAAAGAACTAGAGAACAAGGTTCTTCTTGAGAGGACCGATGAGACTTTCCCATCCCCCCATTCGAAGAAGAAGAGGAGTTTTGTGATCCTTATCATCCATTCTATATTGCTGCTTTGATTATTTTGATCATGTATAGATTTAATTATTTAGTTTTATATTGTTATGGGTGGACAGATTTATTATTTATTATATCATCATGGATTGATTGATTCCTTATCGTCGTGGATGAATGGATTTATTGAATAGCTATGGATGTTTTATTTATTTATTGCTTTTATTTCCACTTCTATAATTGTTGGGAATGCATTGTCGTGGTTAGGTAAATTTTTTTAATTCTATATACCTTTATTATTTTATTTTAGGGATGTAAGTCGTGGTTAGGCTCCTTTCATTTATGTCTATTTCCATTGTAATCTCTTTTTTTTTTAAGAAACCTCCTTGAAATGGAGGTTGGTTTGGAAAACTCCTACTAGTTTATTAAAATAAACTTGAAAATTACAAGTAAATAGCGGGACAAAAGGACCTATACCTATACAACATGCTCAGAGAGACCTAAATTGTTGGGAATTTGTCAAAGAATTAAACAGTTGAAGAATTTAGCATCAGGTCTGGTTGTGCGCTGTAGCCTTTAGCATGTATGGGAGTTCAGCTCAAGGTGTCCACACCGCGGCTCAAGGTGTCAATGTCGTGACCTCTAGCAAGGCACCAAGTTTTGAGCCTTAGCACACCCTGTTCCAAGCCTCAACACGAAGGCACACCTGATGCCTTTTTTCAGCACACTTCTCCTGGTGCGTGAGGCTTGATTAAAACGCATAGGATCACTTAGAATTGTTGGAGGGCTATGATTGATTGGTCCTCAAGATCTAAGGGTTGAGATTGACTTCAAGATTGATTTAAGAAGTTAGTGCACTATATAAAGGGTCATCTAGCTTCAATCATGACACAAAAGTTAACAAGATCATCATACAAGAGAATTCAAGTGCAAGTGTGAGAGTGCAAAGACACAAAACATAAGAGAGGCACTAGAATAGATCTCATTCAAGAGTGGCTGGGATTGAGAGGGAGACCATACAAGAAGAGGGGTTCAAGAGTTTTGTAATTAGAAATTTCTTGGGGAAAATTCCAAGGATACACTTAGTTCTTATCTCTTTCTTTTCTCTTCTTTTATGTATCAAGAACAAGAGGGTTCTTGAGGAGGTGTTTCTGTAATTGTAAGAATTCATTGATTTAGTGCAAAGAGCTCGGAGGTGCTCACGGGGACGTTAGCACAATGCCGAACCTCGATAACAATTGCTTGTGTTCTTTCTTTGATTGGTTTGTTTCTGTTCATTACAAGTCATTCTAGACCTGGGTGTTTGGAAGATCACCACTTAGGCATCCTGAGGTGATTTCCAACAGTGGTATCAGAGCTTTGGTGAGCGAGAATCAAAGTTGGAATAGAAGGTATTGAACTCCAAGAATCAAAGGTCAACTTCTTGGGTGATTCAAGAATGGTGCTGGGATCAAGATCTGATCGAGTTCTTGAGGGTGATTCAAGAATGGTGTTGGGATCAAGATTTGACCAAGTTCTTGAGATTCAGAAGTTGGAAAGCAATTGTAGATGCTACATAAATCTTAGGATTTTCTCCGCAAGATGGGTTCAAATTTCATTGTTGAGAAGTTTGGTGGAAAGGGAGACTTTGTCCTTTGGAAGCTAAAAATCAAGGCGGTTCTTATACAACAAAAGGTGGACTTGGCCATTAGAGATTATAACAATTTTCTAGCAAGTATCATGGAGGTCCAGCGGATTGAGATGAAGAAGATGGCGTATAGTACCATCTTTCTGCACATGTTGGATAGTGTCACAAGGGAGTGCGGAGACTTGGAAGATCCAGGTGTCATTTGGAAGAAACTAGATGAGTTATTTCTTACCAAGACTCTCCCTAATAAGATATATCTTCTTAAATGAATCTTTTCTTATAAAATGGATCCTAATAAAGAGTTGCAAGATAATCTTGATGTCTTTAATAAACTAGTTCAAGATTTGGCTAGTGTAGTGTAACATTCCCGGATGAACAATTGGCTGTTATATTATTGAATTCTCTTCCAGATTATTTTGAAAGTTTGATTAATGCTATTGAATATGTAAGAGATATACTAACCAAGGAAATTGTGATAAATGCTATAAGGGCTCATGATTTTAAAGCCAATATGAGGGAAGCATCAAGTGGAGAAGGGCTGTTCGTTAGATGAAGGCCAGCAACTCAGAATGGCAGTAGTATCCATGGCAACTACCAGGAGAAATCAAAGGGTAGAGGGCAGAGCCATAGGAGAGCGCAATCCAAACCAAGATTTGGAGGAAAGAGATGCTACTACTGCAATAATGAGGGCCATTTCAAGAGAGATTGCAAGAAGATGATGAGGGAGGAGAGGAAAAATCCATACCAACAATGGAGAGGCTTCGATTGCCAAGGGAGAATAGCAAGATGATGTTCTTATTGTGTGCTCAAATGTGAGCATGAGGCAAGGCAATGAGAAATGGATCTTGGATTCCGGGTGCACTTATCACATGTGCCCTCACAGGGATTGGTTCAAGAATTTCAAGGAAACCAATGATGGAAAGGTTTTCTTGGGGAATGATACTTCTTGCCAAGTGAGGGGGATAGGAGACATCCAATTGAGGATGTTTGATGGAGTCACAAGGTTGCTGCGGAATATGAGGTATCTTCCGAATTTGAGAAGAAATTTGATCTGATTGGGGCAGCTAGATTCCATGGGGTACATATACAAAGCAGAGGGAGGAAAGATCAAGGTAACCAAGGGATCTTTGATAGTGATCAAAGCAGTAATAAAGTTTGGTCTCTATGAGATGATCGAAGAAACAGAAATCAAGGATCAAGTAGCAAGCATGATGGCTGAGATGGATAAGGCAGTACTTTGGCACAATCGCTTGGGATATATGAGCAAAAAGGGGCTGCAAGTTCTCAGCAAGAATGGTCTACTTGATGGTGATAAGGTAGAGAAACTTGATTTCTACGAGAGTTACGTTCTTGGGAAGCAACATCAGGTTAGCTTCAACACCGGAGTGCACAAGTCTAAGGGCATTCTTGATTACATTCATGCGGATCTTTAGGGACCAGCAAGAACACCAACACAGGGAGGTAATCGTTACTTTCTTTCTTTAATTGATGATTATTCAAAAAAGGTTTGGGTTTATTTGCTTAAAAATAAATCAGATGCTTTGAATAAATTTTTGGTGTGGAAAAAGTTGCTGGAGACTCAAACGGGTAGGGTAGTTAAGGTTTTACAAACCAATAAGGGCTTAGAATTTTTTAATAAGGATTTTGATAAATTATGTGAGTTAAATAGGATTCTATGACATAGAACGGTTGCGAAAACCCCTTAGAGCGAAAAGAGACTAAACTCATAATAAGTAAGGATGTTATTTTTAATGAATTATTATTTCTCTATTTGGAAAAAACTAACCCTGTAGGGGATAGTGGGCAAACATGCCCAGTATTTGTGTTGTATAACATCAAGTAAAATTCAGTTCAGGTCGAGTAAGGAAGGAAAGATGGTTTGGACCAGGTAGAGCCCATTGATGAAGGCCAAGCTCAAGACACTCAAGAGGAGGCTGAACTAGAAGGGGATGATGCAGCAAATCAGAATGATTATCAGCTCACAAGGGACCGGGAAAGGAGGGTGGTCAGACCACCTTTGAAATATGGTTTTGCGGATGCTAATGTAGTAGCTCCTTATTCAGAATGAGGGGTTGAACGAGAAACTTACGTGGATGCCAGGGAATGTAAGGATTTGTCAAAGTGGCAGCTAGCTATGGAGGAAGAAATGGATTCTTTAAGGAAGAAAAACTCTTAGGAATTGGTGCCCAAACCAGAAAAACAGAGAGTTCTGGATTGTAAATGGATTTACAAGATCAAAGAAGGGAACACTCCAGGGGATGAAGTCCGGTATAAGGCTAGGCTAGTGGTGAAGGGGTTCACACAAAGAGAAGGCATAGATTTCACCGAAATATTCTCACTAGTTGTGAAATACAATATAATAAGGATAGTGTTAGCAATGGTGGTCCAATTTAATTGGAAAATCGAGCAAATGGATGTGAAGACAGCGTTCTTACATGGAGAGCTTGATGAGACCATCTACATGAGGCAACCCGAGGGCTATGAGGAAGGAAGGCAGGGAGATTTGGTGTGCCAATTGAAGAAATCTCTTTATGTCCTGAAGCAATCACCTCGGGAATGGAATAAGAGGTTCGATTCCTTTGTAACTAGTTTGGGTTTCATAAGGAGCTATTATAATTCGTGCTTGTACTACAAGGGGCACAAGGTGGAGGAAATGGTGATTATCCTCATCTGTGTCGATGATATGCTGTTGGTTGGGAACAACAAGGAAAGGATAGAAGAATTGAAGTCTCAACTCAGTTCAGAGTTTAAGATGAAGGATCTTGGCCATGCACAGAAGATCCTTGGGATGAGTATAATCCGGGAATGGGAGAGAAACAGATTGAAGATTTCTCAGACTTCCTACAGAGAAAAGATGATATCTAAGTTTTCTATGGAACATAGCAAACCAGTGAAGGTTCCTCTTGCTGGTCATTTCAAGTTCTCCAGCGATCAATATTTGAGATCGGAGGTGGAGAAGAAGGAAATGGAGAAGGTCCTTTACTCTAGTGCGGTTGGATCAGTTATGTTCAAGATGGTAAGCACTAGACCCGACATTGCTCATACAATGACTGTTCTTAGTAGGTTTATGAGTAATCCCGAAAAAGAGCATTGGCTTAGGATGAAGTGGTTGCTGAGGTACTTGAAGGGAAGCCCAAATGTGGGGCAAGTTTATGAGAAGAGGGGTAAGTCCATCTGTCTAGAGGGTTATGCTGATTGGGACTATGGAGCAGACTGAGATAAAAGAAGATCGATTACCTCCTACTTCTTCATCTTAAACGGATGTTGTATAAGATGGAAGGCTCAGTTGCAGCCGGTGGTAGCACTCTCAACAACCAAGGCTGAGTACATAGTAGCAATGGAAGCCATTAAGAAGGCTATGTGGTGCAAAGGGTTGTTGGAAGAGTTGAAGGTACTAAAATAGCAAGTGGTGGTGTATTCGGATAGCTAAAGTGCATTGCATTTGTGCAAGAATCCGGTGTTCCATGAGAGGATAAAGCATATGGATGTTTGGTACCATTTCATTCAGGAAAATGTTACGGAAGGATGCATTCATGTGGACAAGGTGGCCATGGAAGAAAATCCTTCGATTTAGGTACTAAAGTTCTACCTATAAGTAAGTTTAATCATTGTCTTGGACTTCTTAGGATTGAAGTCAGTTGATATGGTGACTCAAGTTGAGTTTTGATCTTGAGTTCTCTGCACAATGGGTTCGGGTTTAATTGTTTTGACAAGGGTAAAAATTTATTGGGAATTTATCAAAGAATTAAACAGTTGAAGAGTTCAGCATCAGGTCTGGTTGTGCGCCATGACCCAGCCTTAGGCGCCGCGGCCTCCAGCATGTCTGGGAGTTTAGCTCAAGGTGTCCGCGCTGCGACCTCCAGCAAGGCACCAAGTTATGAACCTCAACATGCCCTGTTCCAAGCCTCAGCACGAAGGCACACTTGATGCCTTTTTTCGGCACTCTTCTCCTGGTGTGTGGGGCTTGATTAAAACACACATGATCACTTAGACTTGTTGGAGGGCTATGATTGATTGGTCATTAAGATCTAAGGGTTGAGATTGACTTCAAGATTGGTTGAAGAAGTTGGTGCACTATATAAAAGGTCATCTAGCTTCAATCATGACACAAAAGTTAACAAGATCATCTTACAAGAGAATTCAAGTGCAAGTGTGAGAGTTCAAAGACACAAAACATAAGAGAGGCACTAGAATAGATCTCATTCAAGATTGGTTGGGATTGAGAGAGAGAGCATACAAGAAGAGGGGTTCAAGGGCTTTGTAATTGGAATTTTCTTGGGGAAAATTCTCGGGAAACACTTAGTTCTTATCTCTTTCTTTTCTCTTCTTTCATGTATCAAGAATAAGAGGGTTCTTGAGGAGGTGTTGCTGTAATTGTAAGAACTCATTAATTTAGTGCAGAGAGCTCGGAGGATCTCATGAGGACATAGGCACATTGCAGAACCTCGAAAACAATTGCTTGTGTTCTTTCTTTGATTGGTTTGTTTCTGTTCATTACAAGTCATTCTAGACTTGGGTGTTTGGAAGATCACCACCTAGGCATCTTGAGGTGATTTCCAACATAAACCTTACCCTATGAATACAATTACAATTTCTTGAAAATAGACAAACCCAAATCATCATGATCTAAGGCCTCCTTACAAGGAATAGTTAACTCCAAAACATTCCAAAATAAATGAGAACCACCTAGCATAGGGCCTTCCTTCACTAGGCTATCAGCAAGCCTAATAGCCTCCCGGAATACATGGTGTGAACACTCTGGATGAGGAAGCAACCCCTTGTAATCATTCTTTACTTTTCCTGCTCTAACTCAATATCTTTATTTTGAATTTCTTTTATAATTTTTTTTATGGATTTATCATTTTATATAATTTCTCATAATATTTTGTGACTCATTATCTCTTATTAAATTGCTTGCATGTGTGATTACCTAAAGGAAACAATTTATTTAAATTAATTAAAAGGAATTCACTAATATGCAAGAGTATAGGCTAGGCTTATCGAGGCCTAGGCACATTTGGGTTGCTCATTCGTGATCTTCCCATTACATACCTCTAGACACTGCTCCTTTTTCACTGGTTACCCATGCATCCAGTTCATTACCAAAGGTCACCCCCTTCAAGGAAGGATGATATGATGAAGGTGTGAATTATGATGAGTAGGCATATGGAAATGAATGAAATCTATCAAGTCTAATACAAACTCTTTATAAGTAATAGGGAGGCTCCAGTTATAGGTGCGTGTATTAGATAAGTAGCCATTATCATCTGAGCACAAAGTAAGGTTGAGGGTAAGGAGTCACCATTTGGCCTTGAAGGGGTTCAAATCCCTTATCGTTGGTCCATGTGAGGGATTTCAAGGCTTGGAAAATTTGAGTACGAGAGAGTGAAGAATTAAAGTTCCCTCTCTTGCCTAGACCAAAGTGTGGGCCTTTGTGTTTCGAGGAAAAATATTCAAAACTTTAATTTAAATCTTATTACCATGCACTAATAAAGAAAATAAGCACACATTCACAATTTATATCCCAACAAGATGACACCAAATATTATATTAAAAATGGCATGATAAAAGTAAATAAATACATAAATAAGAAAGAAAAATTTCTCTAAACATTAAACAAAGAAATGATCAAAGTTACCTGTGATGTGCAAATGAAAGCATACAAATTTAAATAAGCAAACTAGACATGTGAGGATTTAATGTATGAACCAAAACTACTTTAGAAAAATGGATTCAATTGAGTGGATTAAACATGCAGACTAAACTAAATAAATTAAAAATGAAAACTTTGACATGTGTGGGTAAGAATTAACCTAAACATAAATGGACCAAAACTAAGCATGTGACAATGGAGAACATGTGATTAGCCAGAAGGAGAGCATGTAGATTTAAAGTACTCAACGAGCGACCAATCGATTTTTAGAACAAAAAAGATAATATGATTAATAACAAATTAAATAGAGCACATAACCTAAAAGAAATGAAATGAGCATCATAAAGGAACTAAGATAAAGAAATGAGAATTGAAACTATATAAAGCATGTTAGTAATTTTACTTCACAATCAAAAGAAGTTTAACCAACCTTATTGGCTAAAGAAAGTTTCCACACGTCCTTGTGGATTTTGATAAATTTGGACGATTGAGTTGATTGCAGATTAGGAGACCAATTGCAAGTGTATGGTTGAATATGAGGAGCTCTCTATTATTCCTTTGTTTGTTTCAATTTCTAATCTTTTCTCTCTTTTGTCATAATTCTTTCTTTGATCTTCTTCTGCTTCTCTCTTTCTTATTCTATTCTTCTATTTTTTATTTGTGATGCCTTCTACTTTGCTTGTATTAATATAAGGATATTTATAGGAAGGGAGTAGGTTATTCATGTGAATAAAAAATAAATAAATGAAGAGAAAGATGGTGCTCAACCATGTGAAGAGGGGGTAGAGGGGTGAAAATTTTGATGTAAAAAAGGAGAAAGCTGGAAGTTTTATGGTAGTTTTAATGAAGCAAAAATAAGAGGAAAACTTTTTTTCTTAATGGCTGGTCATAGGGAAGAAAAAGGGGACTTTTTGAGGTGAAAGCTAGAAGGAGTAAGGTTGGTTTATCAAAGAAAAAAGGGGGATGAAGACTTCTTCCTTTGGGTGGTTGGTCATGGGGAAGAGAAAGGGGAATTTTTGAGTTGAAAGCTAGAAGGGTAAGGTGGGTAAAGAAAAAAATGGGAGGAAGAGTTCCTATTTGGTGGCATACTTGGGGAAGAGAAAATGAAGTTTTTAAGGTGAAACCAAGAAGGTTTAATGTGTATTTAAAAAAGCAAAATGAGGGAGGTAGACTACCTCTTTGGTGGGACACATGTCATCGACCATGAGGAAGAAGAAGGTTTCAATTTTTTATGTGAAAAAGATAAAAGTTTGAAGGAGAAATGTGAGTTTTACAAAGCAAAAAGGTAGAGGAAGACTTCCTGTTTAGTCGAAAGGTGGAAGTATGACCTGTTATGGTGACCTGTTATAGATTTTGGGTTAGGCCAAAAATGAATTGAAGGCTTTAGGCTCGAATTTGATGGAATTAAATATAGTCCAATTGATTTAAGCTTCAGGTAGATTTAGTGGATTGGATAAAAATGGCTTGCAATTGGTTATAATCCGAAATTAAATTCAAACCTCCTCATTTACCGAGTCTGAGCATATTGGGATCAAAGATTCGTCATTGGAACCCAATTTTGGAATGAAATTAGGTGTCTGCAGTACCAAATTTTCTGACCCGAATCTCTACAATAAATAATGACCAATGGCAACTCGTTAATGTGATTATCTGTCAATGACCTTGTGTCCTTGGCATGTCCATCGGAAATCATTTTACAATCCATTAAGGGGGAACCATATCCCTTCAGATTGTCTCGTACGGTATTAACCCTTGAAATTGATAAGAGGAGAAAGTGAAGCTTGATTGTGCATATTCGAAACGTCGTCGGCCCTAGGGTCAATACTATAAGGTCATTGAGCCCTAAGCCGGCCCTCCGGGTCAAATCCCCTCGGGTCTTGTCCAAAAAAATTTCAAGTATTTTCTAGAAAAAATAAAGAATTTTTGGGTCATTTTTTCTCTTTAAATTATTGAAAGTTTTTAAGTTCCCAAAATTGCACCTAAACCCATATTTTAACACTTAGGGCTGTAGGAGTTAACTGGCCTTCTCATAGGTTAAATGAAGGAAATACCACCTTCATGGTAGACGGATATAATGGCCACCTTCTCCTAGGTAGAGGGACATGACAACCACACACTTGAAGACACAACCTTCTCGTGTAGTCCCCACACGTGGTCTCCAAAGCATCAATTATTATTGGATAAAATAATTCTTTTGCAAAAAAATAATTAAAAAAATTGAAGCGTCCAGACAAAGGAAAGGAAAAAAAAAAGAAAAGAAGAGAGATGGCGTTAACACCTGGAGCACATGTGTTAACAAATTTGCCAACATTCAATTGCATGTTGGACAAATAGAATGCAAAAAAACGGTGGCGGTGATACATATATACATTTTTTACTTTATTTTAATTATTATGACCAAATCCTATTTGGTTTTCTTCAATTTCAATTCACGCTACTCTTTTTCTTTAAACACTTGGGGATTGAAAGAGTAAAATTTTGAAGAAGTTAAAGGGAAAATTTTACAGAGAGTCATGGAAAGCTCTCAGAAAAACAAAAAGTAATAACGTGAATTTTAATTTTTAAATTTAGCATGCATGAAATTTCTTGGAATTCAATGTGGAAATTTTTAAAGGGTATGAATTATGAAACAATTGAAGAATAAATTAGAAATTTTAATATAAATATTATATCAAGTGTTGACGATCAGCAATCGGGTGAAATTATTGAAAGGAGCAGGAAATGCTAGGAGGTGATCCACAGGTAGCTCTTAGTGATATGTGGCGAGTTAGATTTACTTTAAGTAATCAAGATAAATATGAAATATATAATGATAGTATTTGGACATATTATTAGCTTATGGTTTGGTGATAGATGAAAGTTGGTTGATAAGTATGATAGGAATAAGTGATATGTAGAGAATTATTATATGAGAAATAATATTATTGGAATAATGAGTTGATTTAATAATAAAGGTGATAAGTGAAATTCTTAACGAACTATGGATGATGAGTTGATATGACATATGAGGAGAAGAAATTAGTGAAATTGATCAAATTATGTTTGAGAAAAAACATGATAACTAATTTGAATGTATGAATACATTTGTGTTTTTATATTATTATGCATATGCATACTTCATGTCATTATTCATATGCATATACATGAAATAAAAGAACCGAGAGGGCAACCGGTCTAAATGAAAACTGTGACAGTTGGTATATGCTAGAAATAAAAGAACCGAGGGGAAAGCTGGTCTAAATAAAATAAAATAACCGAAAAGGCAACCGGTCTGAGACAAAAACATGTCGACATGTGGGAAGACGTTTCCTAATAATAATTCATGCTTTGCATTCGTTTTAAATATTGATTTTATTACTGAAATGCTGAAGTGCTGTTTTTTTTTAGTAAATTTATTTATAAAGGAATGAGTCTCACAAAGAGATAATTATAGTGAGGAAGAAACATGGAAGTCTGATATGATAAGAACTATCTAAATGGTAGACTATATGCTGTGAACCTCATAACGAGGTAATTATGAGATATAATTGATGGGCTTAAGGTGAATAAATATATAAAAAGAAGAGATTGATAGAGAATCGGGCTTATGATATGTGTAGTGATAGTAGAATGCTATTTATCAAGTTATATGAGATATAAATGATTGAATATTGGAAGACTCATTATACAAATTGAATACTTCTAGTAAGTTTAATTCACTGAGCTTGTGAGGCTAACTCCTCATTGTACAATGATTTCAGGTAGCGGGTAGGACAGATAGAATTATGAGCAAAGATTCAGACTAAATCATTTTCTGCAAGCCACATGGTCCTCATCCTCAGACTAATGAGAAAGAAACAAAAAAAATATTTGTGAACATTCATGCATAATATGTTATATATACTGTTCAGTTGAGATCTGAATGATATAACTCCCCTATTGAGGGTTAAGGATTTATATATGTAAATCATTCAGTTGTTTTTTTTATATTGTTGTATATATGTGTCATGCTGGGATTTCAAAAAGTGACAACATAGTCTTAGGGGTGGCCAACTCTGGATGGGTCGTTACAATTTTGGTCTCAGAATATTAGGTTTTATGATTTTGTAGACTGCATAAAAAGAAAGAAAGCAGAAGATTAAAATAAATTATATTTTAATGAATAGTCTGAGGATGACACGTGGACGTGCTAGAGCTAGAGTTAGTGTTGTTGATTTGAGAGGGCATGGTAGGCCCACAATATTTTGACAAGTCGAGATTGAGTCTGAATCTGTGGTTCCTAGAAGGGAACATGTTGATAGTATAATTGATATTAGTAGAGGTGTGAGAGAATCTGAAGTTGAAATAGCTGAGCTAAGATAAGCTCTTACACATACTCTTGAGAAAATGAATGTAACAGATGATAGAGTTGATACCCTATAGCATAGACTTGATGAATATGCTAGAGCAGTGCCTAAAGTTGTTGTAAATCCAGTAATGGTAAACATTCAAATGGGAAAGGTGAGTTTATACATGAGATGTAGAGAGATTCTTTTGTTAAATATATTAAGTTGAATGCCTTGTTTTCTAACGGATCTATGAATCCTTTTGAGCTTGAACTATAGGTGAAACATGTAGAGAGATTAGTTGGTGTTTTACTAGGCACTGACAGGCAGAGGGTCGCCTTTGCTTCGTTTGAGTTAGAAGGAGAAGCTTTAGAATAATGGGAGGATACTCTTCCTAGGGTAAGTGTATATGTTGATAGACCCTTTCACCTGTAATAGGTTTAAGGAGGTTTTCCTTGATAAACACTTTCCTTATACTTTTGTAGCCCAACAAGAAAGAGATTTTATTAATTTATGAAAAATATATTGATTATGACTCAATATGATAGGAGATTTGTGGCTTTTTCGAGCTTTGTATTGAAAATGGTAGACCTAGAGGAGAAGAGGTGTAAAAAGTTCATAGATTGACTACATTTTGAGTTTAAATCGAAACTAATTTACATGAGGCATATGAATTATGTCAGATTGGTGGATATAGCACTTCAGATTGGGAAGATCTTATGGAGCTTAAGGGAAAGAGAAAGCGTGGTTAAAGAGGCCTAGACATGAAGGTTTTAGAGGTAGTGGTAGTATGAGTGTACAAGGTGAGAGACCACCCCAGATAGGGTATTCCTTACCACAAGGAACTGTAGTACAGAGTTAGAGGCAAGCTTGATCTATTGCTTTTTTAGCTCAAAGTAATATTGGTGGGACCCCTAGATTTGAGAGATAGGTTATGGGAACTGAAAATTATGGTAAAGGTGGGAGTGTACTACCTAGAGGATGTGATAACGTGATAAAATTACTATAACATGTTATAGATGTAATCCGATAAGATATTTATCCCAGAATTTTTCTAATTTTAGGTGGACATATCAATTTTGGTTAATCTTGGTGCAACCCATTCTTTTGCATCCAATGTATTTATGAAGTTTATTGATGCATGTATTAGTCCTTTGATGCATAATAGTATTGCTGAAATTTCGACTAGAGATAGAGTGATAATAATAAATGTTTACAAGGGTTGTATGATTCGTATTAGTGACAAAGAATTTGAAGTTGATTTATTACCTTTGAATATGATAGATTTTCATTTGATTTTGGGAATGAATTGGTTGACGGCGTATCATGTCTGGGTTAATTGTTGTAAGAAAAATGCAGTGTTCAAGATACTAAGACAAGAGGAATTTAGTTTTTCGGAGAAAGTAAGATACTCTCGAACTATCTTACTTTGCTCTGACTACTAGTAAATGGTCAAAGAAAGGATGTGAGGAGTATTTGGTATACATAATGGATTCTAAAAAGGAAAATAGAAGTGAGAAGAAATCTTACTAATGAAAGATTTTCCTGATGTGTTTCTTGAAGAGTTGTCTAGATTATCTCCCAGTAAAGAGATATAGTTTCCTATAGATGGGATTTTGGGTTCAACACACATATCTATAGCACCTTATAGAATGACACCAGCTGAGTTGAGAGAGTTGAATGTGCCATTTTAAGAATTGTTAGATAAACAAATTATCAAACCTAATGTGTTTGGGGAACCCCTGTGCTGTTTGTGAAGAAGAAAGATAGAACGATTAGATTGTGTATAGACTACAGATAGTTGAATAGGATAACCATTAAGAACAAATATCATTTACCTAGGATAGATGATTTATCTGAGAAGCTGTAGGGAGCAAGGGTATTTTCTAAGATAGACCTAAGATCAGGTTATCACTCATTTGAGAACAAAAGAAGGAGACATGTCTAAGACTGCTTTTAGGACACGTTATGGTCATAAGTTTCTGGTGCTGCCATTTAGGTTGACTAATGTTCCAGTAACAATCATGGACCTTATCCATAAAATGTTTAAACCATTTATTGATAAGTTTTGGTTGTGTTCATTGATAACATCTTGATTTATTCTAAGACTAATGAAGAGCATGTAAAACATTTAGAAATTGTGTTGGAGATTTTAATGAAAGAGAGATTGTATGCTATAATTTTCTGAATGTGAATTTTGGCTAAATAAAATAACTTTCTTGGGGCATGTAATATCTGAAAATGACATAACAGTTGATCCACAAAAGGTAGAGGCAATATTAAGTTGGGAAAGACCAACTAATGTGACTAAGATTAGAATCTTTTTGGAGTTAGATGGTTATTATAGAAGATTCTTTCAGAAAATTTCTATTATTGTAGTACTATTGACTAAACTAACTAGGAAAGAGGTGAGATTTGTATGGTATAGGAAGTGTGAGAAAAGTTTCCAATTGCTAAAGGAGAAATTGACTACAGCTCTAGTATTGGTGCTTCCTTTTGGTGATGAAGGATTTTGTTGTGAGTTTTAATTTACTCGCAAGCGCACGAGTCGTTTGCAGTATAGCGTTGTGCAAGTGCGAGGTCAAATCCACAGGGAATTGCGTTGTGAAAATATAATTTTTAATCTAAACTAACTCTATCTTAACCTAGTTCCGAATTTTGAATGATAATTTGTAAAATAAATTAAAACTAAATTAAATTGATTTTAAAACTAATAATAAAAAGCACTAAGGTTTCCGAATCCACCCCACCGAAGTTAAGCATACATGTTCTAAAAATATAGCCTATCAAAACATTCTATGAATCCAACTATAAGACAAAAAACAAAGAATATCCCAACTAAACCAAAAGCACCCGATGTATCCGCTCTTAACAAATCACAAAGGGAATCCAATTTAATCGAAAAGCATTCAATGTATCCATCAGATGAAACACAAAGAAAATCCAACAGACAATTTAAACTCAATCAATTATAAGATTAACTCAAATAATTGACAGAACATTTATACTAAAAATTGTCAGATTTGTACAAGCAAATCTGAACTACTACGCCAAACAACGGCGGGGCTTCATCTTCAACATTAGCTGAAGAGTCTAGCCACTCATAACTATAAAACTATAATAAAAAGTGCTAAACATTTAAACTAAAACAACTGAATATAAAGAAATAAATAAACAACTTTACATGGGAGAAATTCCACTCGCTGACGGGTGGCGCTTCCCCTCGTGATAGCAATGCCTTCGGGATCCACCAGAATGCTGGCGGACATCCACATGTAAACACCAAAGTGGCTTAGGAATTGTACACTGAATGATGAAGTGGAGTGGGTCTTATATAGGCAAATACCACAAGTTGAATGTGTTTCGAATCCGATGTGGGATGTGGGATATAGAAATGTGTTTCCAACCAATGTGGGATGTTGGATTTAAGTCTTCACATGCCCTTCAAAACTTCTGTTCACGCTGAAATCCCGCACAGCCCGCACAGCCTGACCTTTGTCTACTAAAACGGCCATAACTTTCTGTAGAAAAATCATTTTTACGAGTCGTAAAATTCTCCAGAAAATAGACTTCTGGATCTTTCTAAGCATATATGGCTCATATCCTGGTTCTTCTTGAATCAATACAGTTTAATTTTCAAAGATGATTGATCTGTACAGGAAATTCTGGCAATTTTAGTGAAACTCCTTTCCCAGTGCTTGTAAACCTGAAAAACAACGAAAACAACTCAAAGTAACAAATTCCTAAGCTAACAAATGTGAATTAGAGGGCCAAAATATGCAATATTTGGCACTCATCAGATTTGTAGTGTATAGTGATGCATCCCATCAAGAGTTGGGATATGTGTTGATGCAACATGGAAAGATAATGGCATATGCTTCTAGGAAATTGAGGAATCATGAGAGAAATTACGATACCCATGAATTAAAGTTAGCAGCCATAGTATTTACTTTAAAGATTGGATATATCATTTGTATGAAGCCACTTGTGAGATATTCATTGATCATAAGAGTTTGACATACTTCCCTACCTAGAGAGATTTGAATTTGAGTCAAAGATGGTGGATGGAGTTGATTAGTGACTATGATTGTAAAATTTACTATCATCTAGAAAAGGTGAAGGTGGTAGCTGATGCACTAAATAGAAAATCTACAAGAAGATTGACTGCTATGGAAAGTCATGATGTGTAGTTGATGATAGATTAAGAGAAATAAGAATGACATTCAATATCAGTGATAGAGGATCATGGTTAACAAATATGGTTATACAGTAATACATAGTAAAATGCTTGTTAGAGATGCAAGGCAAAGATGAAGGGATAGAAAGGATTAAGCATTGAGTGCTTACTAGAAAGCAATATGAGTTCAAAATTTGAACTGAGGGTATTTTGGTATTAGAACATGAGATTTATGTTCCCAATGATGTGGAGTTGAGAAAGAAGATATTGGGAGAGGTACATGATGATGTATATTCGATGCACCCAAGTAACAATAAGATGTATAGAGGATTGAGACAGAATTACTGGTGGTCAAGATTGATGAGGGATGTAGCTGAATATATTTCTAGATGTTTGGTTTGTCAGTAAGTGAAGTTAGAGAATAAACATCTGGATGGCTTACTACAGCCTCTTCCTGTGCTTGAATGGCCATAGAAAAATGTGAGTGTGGATTTTTTTTTTCTGGATTTTTCAATACTCAGAGAGGTCACGATACAGTGTAGGTGATAGTAGATAGACTTTTTAAATCATTCCAATTTCTTCCAATTAAAACTAATTGGAATCCTAAATAGTTGGTTGAATTTTATGTAGTTGAGATTGTGAGGTAGTATGGAGTACTATTGAGCATAGTGTCATTTAGAGATGCTAGATTTACATCTTGGTTTTGGAGAGGCTTTCAGAAAGCCATATGTACACAGTTGTAGTTATTTACAACTTTTCATCCTCAAACAGTTGAACAGACAAAAAGGATTATTAGAGTACTAAAAGATATTTTGAGGACAAATATGATGAGTTTCTCAGTAAGTTGGGATTCTTGCTTCCACTGGTTGAATTTGCTTATGATAATCAGTATCAAACTAGTATTGGGATAGCAACGATTAAGACATTGTATGGTAGAAGGTGTAGAACTCCTACATGTTGGGAAGAAGTGGGAAAGATAAATATATTTGGTTCATAAATTATTAAGTTAACAACTAAGATGATCAAACTCGTTAGAGAGAACCTTAAAGCAACAAATAGTGGACCAAATAGCTATGTTGATAATAGAAAGACCTCTTGAGTTTCAAGTAGGTGATTGGGTGTATTTGAAAATATCTCCATGAAAAGGTGTGGTGAGGGTCAAAAAGAAATGAAAGTTGATTTTGAGGTAAGTGAGACCTTATGAGGTTATTGAGAAAGTTGGGCTAGTTGTGAATAACCTTGATTTGCCTCCAGGGTCAAAACAGTTACATAACGTATTTCACGTTTCACTTTTGTGAAAGCACTTACTCGATAAATCTCATAATATTTTGAGCCAAGCTATAGCCTTGTATAATAAAATAATTTCATTAGTTCAAGTTCTGTGGCGGAATAAAGATGTTGAAGAGATTACATGAAAGTGTGAGGCAACTATGAAAAACTATTATTCACAATTATTTCTTGAGTTAGGTAAGGAAATTTCAAGGACAAAATTTTTATAAGGTGGGTAGAATTGTAATACCCGTACTCTTAGAGTGTGGGTAAAGAAGTAAATTGATAAATATGACATGGAATTAAAATAATATATATGTGAAAGATTTATTATTGAATAAAATAATTCTTTTGAAAAAAAAAACGGACGCATGGTGGTGTAAAGAAAAAAAAATGAAAAATGAAAAAAAGGGATGGCGTTTGCACCTGGAGCACAAGTGTTAACAAATTTTCCAACATACAATTGCATTTTGGACAGATAGAATGCAAAAAAAAAAAAAAAACAGTGCCGATGATATATATATAAATATATGCACTTTTTACTTTATTTTAATTATTCTTACCAAATCCTATTTGGTTTTCTTCAATTTCAAATCAAGCTATTCTCTTTCTTTAAACACTTGGGGATTGAAAGAAAAGTTGAAAGAGTAAAATTTTGATGGGGTTAACAGGAGAATTTTACAGAGAGTCACGGAAAGCTCTCAGAAAAACAAAAGGTAATAACATGAATTTTATTTAAATTTAGTGTACACGAAATTTCTCGGAATTCAATGTGGGAATTTTCAAAGGGTATGAATTATGGAAGAATTGAAGAATAAATTAGAAATTTTAATCTACATATTATGTCAGGTGTTGACGATTAGCAATCGGGTGAAATTGCTGAAAGGAGCAGGAAAGGCAAGGAGGTGATCCACGAGTAGCTCTAAGTGCTATGTGGTGAGTTAGATTTACTTTAAGTAATCAAGATAAATATGAAATATATAATGATAGTATTTGAATATATAATTAACTTATAATTTAGTGATAGATGAAAGTTGGTTGATAGGTATGATAGGAATAAGTGATGTGTAGAGAATTATTATATGAGAAATAATATTATTGGAATTCTTGACGAACTATTGATGATGAGTTGATATGATATATAAGGAGAAGAAATTAGTGATATGAATACATGTGTGTTTTCATATTATTGTGCATATGCATACTTCATATCATTATTCATATGCATATACATGAAATAAAAGAACCAGGAGGGCAGCTGGTCTAAATGAAAACCGTGACAGCCGGTATATGCTGGAAATAAAAGAGCCGGGAGGGTAGCTTGTCTAAATAAAATAAAAGAACTAGGAAGGCAACCAGTCTAAGATAAAAACATATCGACATGTGGGAAGACGTTCCCTAATAATAATTCATGTATTGCATCCGTTTTAAATATTAATTTTATTACTGGAATGCTGAAGTGTTGTTTCTTTATTGTAAATTTATTTATAAATGAATGAGTCTCACAGAGAGACAGTTATGGTGAGAAAGAAAAATGGAAGTCTGATATGATAAGAACTATCTAAATGGTAGACTATATGTAGTGAACCTCATAACAAGGTAATTATAAGATTTAATTGATGTGCTTAAGATGAATAAATATATAAGAAGAATAGATTGATAGAGAATGGGGCTTATGATATGTGTAATGATCGTAGAATGCTATTATCAAGTTATATGAGATATAAAGGATTGAATATTGGAAGACTAATTATACAAATTGAATACTTCTAGTAAGTTTAATTCACTGATCTTGTGAAGCTCACTTCTCATTGTACAATGATTTCAGGTAGAGGGCAGGACAAATAGAATTGTGAGCAGAGATTCAGACTAAATCATTTTTTGCAAGCCACGTGGTCCACTTCCTCAGACTAATGAGAAAGAAACAAAAAAGAAATATTTGTGAACATTCATGCATAATATGATATATATATATATATATATATATATATATATATATATATATATATATATATATATATATATTGTTCAGTTGAGATCTGAATGATGTAACTCCCCTATTGAGGGTTGAGGATTTATGTACGTAAATCATTCAGTTGTTGTTTTTAGATTGTTGCATATATGTGTCATGTTGGGATTTCAAAAATGACAACACCATCTCAAGGGTGGCCAACCTGGGATGGGTCGTTACAATGACATATGGCCTAATTGATGGCAAAATTATCATTTTCCATTAGGGGTAAAATGGTAACTATGTGTTACTAGGTAAAATTGTAATTACTACACAATGATACTTGATCCATTCTTTGCCATCCATATCAATGATCAATATTGTTCATTTTTTCGATTTCCTAATCATGATAAACCTCTTTACATTATAAAAAGGAGCCTCAGAAACATATATGGTATGAAAATTTCTCCCTTCTAAACTCTTTTACAACATAACTCTCTTCAATTTCTTTTCAATAGTTATTAACTTAGGCACAAAGGGTTACACAAGATATCCCAACTCTTGGTCACCTAGTAAGTCCATCCGTCTTATTTCAGGGAAGATGGTCAAGCTACCCTTCGAGAGACTCATCCCGTCATATTTTTGGCATCAACAACCTTGAAAAAATAGCAAGAAAAGTATATAAAAAAAAGAAAATGTTAATCATATAACAATTATTCCATTCTAATTTTCTTTTTGGTACATTGATGAGAATCAAAAAGTGATTCCTAGGTCATAAGGCCCAGGTCTACAGTTCTTACTTATTCCTTAAAAAAATCTCCATCAAAAAAATTGTTTCTTCAAAATCAAAATTTCAAAGGCACTCATGCTTCATGGTGGATTAATGCTCATGTTATAAGTCATAACACATAATCACTTGTACTAATCATTTGAGACTTTAATGTTATATCATTTAGAAGAAGTGTTCAATATGAAAATGAGTACAATACATTATTTTACTCCTAACTAACTACCCTTTTTTTTTTTGCTTTCATTTTCAAACTTGAAGAATTTTTAAATGTGCTTGATTTCAATAGAAATATATGCACTAGCTAGATATTCTTGTGTGACAAATCTTCTCTCTCTCTCTTTTTGTGTTTCTCTAAAATGGTTGAAGCTATGGTAGGCAAAAATGGCAGGTTGGTTAAGCTGCTTGATATAAAGGAATTTTCCCTAACCAATGACCCAACAACACGTGGCACCCTCCAAGGGCAAGGAAGAAATTCCCTGAATAAACAAAATAATAAACTAGATCGTTACACGTGACAAGGGGCAAAACAGTAAACTCATGTTAAAACCCTAATCCACAAATATCTGATTCAACTAGGACACTCTAGCTTATAGAAGCCTTAATTTAACTAGGACTCTCTAACTTATGGAAGCCTTAGTCCTACTAGGATACTCTCCAATAATTATATTCCTAATTTGATTTTACTCAAAGGAAATATATAAAGGGTGCTCTCACAAGTATCAAAACACAACTCACAATTCATAATTCTCTAACTTTCTAGCTCTCTGCTTTCTCTAGCCCTTAGATAAAGGACTTGAGTATCGAAGAGTCCCTCCTGAGGCACAACCCCTTGGTCCTACAAGTGCAACTAAAACCTCATAAGATAACCCATCACAAATTCTGCATTAATAAATTGGCACTGTCCACGGGAAATAAAACATAGAACTCATCTATTCCAAATGTTGCCTCAAAACATATCGAAAAATACTACGACCACAACTGCTACCGTCACTGCTGCCACTATCATCACCACTGCCGCTGCCACTCGGACCTCAACCAGTCGCAACCTATTTTCAGCAATTCTTGAGCGCACTCTAACCTACAAAACTCCCAATGAACCATCCATGGGCATCCACGAGAGACTTAACAATCTCAGTCAAACAATTGCATATATTGTCAAAACCAATAAAATCCAAATGCTTCGGTAACACAAGAATAGCTAACGGAAGTCACCTAATTGGTGGCCAACCTAGTTGTCTGGATTGGAGGGTAGGTTTCTCCCCCTCAACCTATGATATTACAGAAAAGTCCTCGGCCAACAAGGCACCAAAACTCTAGCCACAATGTCCATGCCTCATACCGCAATTCTACCACTAGGTCCTCTCCTTTAAACCATGGGGTCCCGAGGTCACTCTATAACCTCCAAAAACCACACTGATCTTGACAATAAGCTAGAGGATATGTATAAAATAATAGGGGAGCCTTTAGAAATTGAGGAACCAGCATCCTGAATGAACTCGAGTCCTAGGATCCACTATTCACACATGAGATCCTCGATGCATAGGTCCCTTAACACTTCAGGATGTTGATCATTATGTCTTATGATAGTACCAGGGACCTTAGGGAACATCTCCAACTGTACATTAACACAATTCTCTTGAATTGCCACCCAGAAGCAATTTCATGCCGAGCATTCCTGCTAATAATAAAGAAAACCCCCAACAACTGGTATTCTCACCTGAAGCACAGTAGCATTAATTCCTTTAAAAAAATAATTCGCACTTCCTCAACAGTAAGGGCTCGAGGAAAACATCTTAGAGCCTCTTCAACGTCATCTAGCAAAGGGGTTAAAAGCTCTGCAAGTATATCTCTCATTTTAATGCAGTAGTATGGGAGATTCCTGATCTTTACCCAAAAATACAGATGGTTTCATTCAGGAACGTGCTCAAATCAAGAATCTTTAGCTCCAAGCTTACTAGCCATCTAGCCAAAGACATGAACAAAATTCTCGTATAAGCTAAGAAATACATACTTGCTGAGGAGGATCAAGTGTTTTGAAGAGAACGAGAAAAAGGTAGAGAAAAAAAGAATAAAGAACAAACTGAATAAAGAAGTGACCCACAAAAGAAACTCCACAGAGAAGGAAATGGAAAGACTCCTCAAATGTTTGACAACTATACTCAACTCAACGCCTCTAGAATGAACATATTAATGAATATCCAAGCTTGCGACTTCATTTGTTGGCCCTTAAACCCTTTAAACACCAATAAAAACAGAGACAATACCATATGGTGTTGTTGTCACTAAGATCATGGTTATTCCACCCAGGAATGCCATGCCCTAAAAAACTAGATAAAATCTCTTATCCACCAAGGATATGTAAAAGAATACACTAGGATCCTCACGTTTCAAAGAAACAAGAGGGACTGACCATGGAAAAGTCTAAAGCGTGCCTACAAACAAAGCCCTAGGTGCATTCCTGAACATGCCCTTAGGCGAAGCCCTAGGCACAACCCCGAGTGACAGCTTAAGAGAAGCCTAGGTTAAGACTGAGACGAAAAAAACCAATAAGGTAGTAGAATAAATAAAGCCTCTTCCATCATTACAATCAAAACTATCTTCGAAGGTGCATCAGCTGGCGGACAGTTACTCCAAACAAAAAAGGCTTAAGCTAGATTTTTTGCATCTGTCAGTGGACCAAACAAGAAGACTAGGACTAACTAGGTAATATTTTTCACCGAAAATAATTTGTAAAGACTACAAACCCCCCATGATGATGCCTTGGCCATCACACTACTGATCCTAAACTACAACATAGAAAGAAACTTGGTCAATAATAGGAGTAGGCCGACATTCTTTACTATGATGCATTCAAAAAGATGGAACTCAATGACAACTAGCTCAAGCCAGTGACCTCCCTACTCTATGGGTTCTAAGGAGAGTCAATACTTCTAGAGGGTAGATCATCCTACTTGTCACGGCAGGGTCAGATCCTTAATATTCCATAGTCATGACAACTTTCTGGTTTATCAAACACTGATGAGAGTCATAAAATGCATCTTAATAGTATTTATTTGTTAGTATTTTAGGGTTGATCAAGGTTTGAATTACACTTTTATACCTTAATAACTCTAAAGTGATATTCTTGGATCATTGAATTATTTCGGTGTATTTTCAGGTACTTTGAGTTTAAAGGAGATGGAAAAGCTATTCTTGCTTGAAGCACTAATTCCATGCATATCGAGGTGAAGGATTGGTTGTAGATGGACAAAATTAAGAGAAGTCAAGTCTTAAGTATCTGTGCTATGGCTTGAAGAAGTCTAAGCCTCGGCCTCCAGAACAAAGCCCAAAAGAGCAAGGAAGACATCAGTGAGAGCCACGACCAGGATCAGGCAGGGCCGCGGTGCCTAGAGACTTACCTCACTAAAGACTGGAGGCCGAGCCGCAACAAGCATCAGCACTAGGCTGAGCCACGACCTGGACCAGGCAGGGCCGCGGTGCCTAGAGACTTACCTCACTAAAGACCAGGCAGAGCCGTGGCACAAATAAGTGAGAGCCGCGGCGCGCACACGATCCCCTGCTCTGTGTCATGACCTAATTAGGACTTTAATGATGGTTTAAACCCAAAAACACCCTTGGACCTTTTGTATTATAAATAGATCACTTAGGGTTTGATAGGAAAACATTCATGAAGGCTGGAAATTGAGGAGAGAGCTCGACATTACGGTGTTTAAGCATGAGCCCCATGGCCAACTAATCTCCAAGCAAGGCAAAGGGATGAATCCCTAGGTATAGTTGTTCTTATTTTCCATTATTGATTCGATTGTAGTTTGGATTTATTATTTAAACATTGTTATGATTTACTCTTTGATTTAATTAGAAGATTTTCTTAATCCGGTGATTGCATGCTTCTTCTCTATATAAGTCTAATCAAGCTCTTCTCATGTCAAGTTATTTGGATGTGATTGAGTCCGGTAGATTTATCTTTTAGGTTTGTCCATTACTGCGATATTGTCATTGAGATATATTGTTGTTTCTTGATAAATTTATAGGATAGATCATGTGTGCTTGAATCGAAAGTAAAGAGTATTTTATAGCAATTAAATTAGGGTTTTCATATGCTTTGATTGAATATTTGCCGATTGCTTGTTTGGGATGTGAAACTTGCAATCGAAATAAAAACAATTGAATCAAGAGTGGAATAAGGCAACTAACCTAGAGAGGATTCCTGGACCCTTGTTGTTTCCTTATTATATTCTTCATTTATTTACACAACTTTTTCCCATTATTTCATTATCAAAACTCAGATTCTCTCATTTAGATTTTATCATTTCATATTAAAGTTTACATCTTCTCTTGTAGTTCATTTTTCCTCGTGGGATCGACACCTCAACTATACACAATAACCGCATATTAGTTTGAGCGTAATCAAATTTTGGCACCATTGCCAGGGAGACACGCTTAAGTACAAGGAAGATTGTCAACTTTGAGATAAGACAGTAATATCGTTCTTTGCTCTTTGTTTTGATTTTATAATTTTGATTTTTCTATTTTATTTGTTTCCCTCTAATCCCTTTAGTGTATGCATAGACTAAGAGATTCGCGAGATAGATTCATTAAAAGACCCGAATTAGAGTTACCCTCTCTTTCCACGTCTTTTAGTGAAACCTCACCTAGATCAAACCATAGTGTATGCCCAAGTGAGAATTTAGAGGATTTTGTTAACATGGTCGAAAATCATAATGGGAATGTTGCTAGGACATTTAAGGACTATTTGCATCCTAGCCGAATGGCCACACCATCCTGTATCATGTTCCCCCCTAATGTTCAACAACCTAAGTTTAAGCCGGGCATGATCCAATTGCTACCAACCTTCCATGGGTTTGAGAATGAAAACCCCTATATCCATATTAGGGAATTTGAGAAAGTAGTAGCAACCTTTCAAGGTAAGGCTGATATGGTAGACATCGTCAAACTTCGGTTTTTCCCTTTTTCACTTAAGGAAAAAGCTAAGGTTTGGCTGTACTTAGTTAAGGCCTAGGTCTATAGGTAGTTGGGATGAGATGACCCAAGTTTTCTTCTAAAAGCACTTCCCAACCCATAAGACCAACAGCCTCAAGAGACAAATCTCAAACTTTGCACAAAAGAGAGTGAAACCTTATATCAAGTTTGGGAATGTTTCAAGGACCTTTTGAATTCTTGTCCATACCATGGGTATGAGAGTTGGCTGGTAGTTAGCTATTTCTATGATGGACTCCTAAGTAGGGAAAGGCAGTTCATAGAAATGATGTGCAATGGGGATTTCTTCAAAAAGATCCTGACCAAGCCATAGATTTCCTAGATGACCTATCGGAAAAATCCCACACTTGGACTGGACCAAATGCCATGGAAAGCACTAGGAGAAATCAACCCGCTAGAATTTATTAACTTAAGGAATAAGATAACCTTAAAGCCCATTTAGAGGACCTAACTACGGAAATTGAAGCCTTAAAAACCAAAGGTGCTAGAACCCCTGAACCAGTTGATAGGGTAGAGTCCCATGAACCTTGTTTTATGTGTAATGGCGTAGATCATTTACCTAAGGATTGTCTAGTTTATTTTGAGATAAAGGAGAATGTAATGCTGTAGGCATACCCTTTAGGAAACCAGACTCACCCTATTCTAACTCCTACAATCCCAGTTGGAAGAATCACCCTAATTTTAATTGAAGATCCGATATGCAACCTCCTGCCCACTCTAGTACACAATGGCAACCAGAAGCAACCTCATTTAATGCACCTCAACAATCTTTGCCTTTGGAAGATATGTTTAAATTATTTATGCAGGTACATGCCAAGAGTGTGGAAGAGCAAGGCAAGATAAATCAACGGTTGCTAGAGGAGCAACAAGAGATCAAAGAGGAACAAAAGGTGATAAAGAGCCAACTCACCAAGATGACTAGTTTCCTGACGGTTCAAGAACAAGGTCGTTTTCCTTCATAGCCATAACCTAATCTAAGGGGAAAACATATGGCACAAACCTCCGATCTTGAAAATCAAAATGTTAGAGAGGCTAATGCCATAATCACCTGCAACGGTAAGAAAATTGATGGTCCCACTCTACTATCACACTTGATTCCTAATATCGTGGGCAACAAGGATGAAGCCCCCAAGGAACAAGAGGCCCATGATGAGTATTCTCCACTGGTGCCTTTCCCTCAAGCACTCCTTAAACCTAAGGAGATAAATTCAGCATTGAAAGGTGAGATTCTTGAACAACTTCGGCATTTTAAAATTAACCTCCCTCTCCTTCATATTACAAAACAGGTTCCCAACTATGCTAAAGTAATCAAGGATCTATGCACACTCAAGAGGAGGCACAATGTGAAGAAGATGGAATTCTTAATGGAGCAAGCAAGTGTAGTAATTGACAGCAAGACACCGCCCAAATATAAAGATCCGGGCTGTCCAATGGTGGCTTACCAAATTGGAAACAAATCTTGTGGCCAAGCATTGCTAGATTTGGGTGCTAGTGTGAACCTCATGCCATGCTCCACGTACTTGTAGCTCGGTCTAGGTGAGATCAAACCAACCTCTGTGGTACTTCAATTAGCGGATAGATCGGTAAGAAAACCAAGAGGTATTGTGGAAGATGTTTTGTTGCAAATTGATAATTTCTATTATCCTGTTGACTTTTTGGTTTTAGATACCGTTTCTATTGTGAATACGGATTCAAAAATTCCTTTGATACTTGGAAGACCATTCCTTGCCACCGTTAATGGCCTCATTAATTGTAGGAATGGCCTAATGACATTATCATTTGGAAATATGGCTCTAGAGGTAAATGTTTTTTGAGTCTCAAGGCAGCCACATGAAGAGGATGAGTACATTAAAGATAATTCTAACTCTTCGAAATTCATTCCTAATAATTTTGAGTTCAATGATTCTTCAATTTATCCACATGCCGTTAATGTTTTTGATGTTTTTGATAAGTCATAGGGAGTTATTAAGAAATCATGGCAACCATGCTTTGAGAAGTTGCTTGAGAGAAGTCACATGGGTGCGAGAATCAAATACCCTACTACTGATAGTAAATGGGCAACACCAAGAACACTTGAGCCACATGTGGTGGACTTTAAGTATTCCTTACCAAAATACTAGCACTGAGGCCACTGAGTATGAAGCCTCATTTTCAGCACCACAATGAAGCCAGCAGTGAGAGTAGTGCAGCATCTGGCTGAAGACGTAAAACTTAGCGCTCATGGGAGGCACCTCACAGCATATCCTTTAATTTTATTATTTTTTATTTCTTTTTTCTTGTTTATTATTAGCATTTTGTCGTTTTCCAGTATTACCTTTGTATTTCTTTTTTAGGGATAAATATATGTAGCAGTTCAATTGGTCGTGCACAACTTTCGGCTCCACACACCTTTGGTTAAAAAGGGAGTTTCCTTAACTTTTGCTTTTATATTGAGGACAATGCTTATTTTAAGTTGGGGGTGGAGGAAACACATTTCTTATTGCATTCATTGAATTTTTGGGTGTCATCTCCCTTTTCTTTTTTCGTTTTAATTCGTTTGTTTTTTTTATTATTTGTTTATTCTTAGCATGCTTTGTGTTAGCCTTGGAGTTAATTAACATGTCAATGATATGAGCTTAATTGAGATAGCATATAGCACTTAGAAGAAGTTAAATCTTGCTTCGATTTGAGAATAGTTTAAGTATCAATATTCATTTGGTTTGAGACTCTGGTTTGCGATAAAATTGCATGATTAGTCTAAAACATTTAGAGAAGTTTTATGTGCGATTGTTTTTGTGAATATTTTTGCGGTCTCGACAAGCTCTATAACTTATTTGATAGTTACTTGAGGTGAATTCCTAGAATGCACATTACTTAGGATATGATATAGGCCATTTGTGGACCGTTTGAACCTTTCAACCTACCCTTGCTATATTTATCACTAGCCACCTGTTTGAGCCTTTTTCTTGAAAAGAAAAATTGAGCTTTGTTTCTTTTGATAAACCATTTACTTTCCTTTGTGAGCCTAAAAATATTTTATCCTTATCTTTCTTTTAAAAGAACTTAGTTATACACATTCATTCACAAACCCTTAAGAGGAGTAAGGATAGAAATATGAAAAAAATACTATTACCATAACCCAAGTACATTAAAGGGGATAAGTTGGGGGTTGTGGAAAAGAAAAAAAAAGATGAAAACAAAGGTGAATGGTTATGTGCCAAAAAAAATTTTTTAAAAAAAAGAAGTGAATTACGGCAAAGAAAGAAGACAACAAAAAAAAAAAGGTGATTTATTGAGAGAAATGCTTGAAAAATGGTTGAAAGATTTGGGTGTTGAAGTAAGGTCATCTAGTGCTTAAAGAGTTGTGTTTAAAATTAAAAGACTAAGTCCTTTTACTTGTTTAATCCTTTCTATCCCTTCTTGACCTTTACCTTAGCCCGACATTACAAGCTTATTAAAGACCTATTGATCCAATGTAGTGTGATTTTTCTACAATAGTGGAGTGTGATTTGAAAAGTGAGCCTATAGAGCTTGATTTGTGATTAATATCACGCAATTTAATATGTTTTTAGAGGCCAAGACTTGTATTCATGAATGTTGTGCATAAAATCATCCGGGCGTTTGGATTAATGGTTTGTGGTAAGATGGATGTTAAGAGTCAATAACAATTTTAAGATTGATGTTTGGAATACTTTTGGACTTGGGTGATATTTAATGATTCTATGTGCTGTGTGTTATGTGCGATTTTTGAGACAAAAAGTTGAATTACTCTTGGATTAATGCTAGCATTGCTTTACCTATAGAATTCATTTCATATTGTCTTATTTTCACTTGAATTGCTAGGGACTAGCAATAAGCTAGTTAGGGGTTATGATGAGAGTCATAAAATGCATCTTAATAGTATTTATTCGTTAGTATTTTAGGGTTGATCGAGGTTTGAATTACACTTTTATACCTTAATAACTCTAAAATGATATTCTTGTATCATTGACTTATTTCGGTGCATTTTTCGGTACTTTTAGTTTAAAGGAGATGGAAAAGCTATTGTTGCTTATAGCACTAAGATTCCATGCATATCGAGGTGAAGGAATGGTTGCAGATGGAAAAAATGAAGAGAAGTCAAGTCTTAAGTATGTGCGTTGTGGCTTGAAGAAGTCTAAGCCTCGATGATGCAGGAGGATCCGAGTCAGATGATGTTGAGTTGTCAGATGGCAAGTGGGCTACCTAGGCCGGTTTACATTGTTTAGCAGGCCACGGGCTCGGATTGGGCCCCAAAGACCCTAGTCTGATTGAAAACGGGCTTTCGGGAAAAATTTAGTATTTTATACTGAGCATTGTCATTTTTAAGGCAAAAAACGACGTTTAGAACTTCAAATTGGCAGTTTTTAGTTTTTAGGAAACTTTTTATTTTATTTAATTTAAATTCGACCTTAATTTAATTTTTCTATTTTAGCTTCGACCTTATAAATAAGGTCTTAGGGTTTTGTAATAATCATTATTGTATTTTTGGCATAAATTAAAATAAAGCATCAGAGTAGTTTCTCTGTATTGTTTTAGGGTTTTTCTTGTGTTACTCCCTGTGAACTATCTGTTCGACTAGCCTACAAAATAATCGCTATTCTTCCCGGCATCAGTTGGTATCAGAGCTTCAGCATCTTCCTGGGGTGAGATTTCATCAGTTTCCATGGCTGGTGATCGTGGTCATGGTCGTCACGGGCAGGTTCCGAACGAGGAAGCCCTACACCGTGATCGTAATGTTCAGGATGTGATGATTGAGGATTTACAGAGGTAGGTTGCAAAGTTAACCCAGCGTCTAACGGCGCAGAATTTCGGTGATCGTGAGATGAAAGATCATAATTCCGATTCCAGTTTTGAAAACCCGTATTACAGTCCTACTCGATTCGGGGAACGCCGTGGTCGGGAGGATCATTATGGAGATCTCGATTTCATAGTGGATTCGCCGCTGTTAGGAGAGTTTTCTGACCTGATACCAGAGGATCTTCCTCCTGGGTTGCCGCCTGATGTCTTTAATGTGAAACACTTGAGTCCTTGTTTTGGGGATTCCGATGTGTCTATTGTGAACTCGCGAATGAGTTCTTTCCAACCCGGGGTGACTGATGCAGGAGGATCCAAGTCAGATGATGCTGAGTTGTCAGATGGCAAGTGGGCTACCTAGGCTGATTTACATAGTTTAACGGGCCACAGGCTCGGATTGGGCCCCAAAGACCCTAGTCTGATTGGAAATGGGCTTCCGGGCAAAATTCAGTATTATATACTGAGCATTGTCATTTTTAAGGCAAAAAATGACGTTTAGAACTTCAAATTAGCAGTTTTCAGTGTTTAGGAAACTTTTTATTTTATTTAATTTAAATTCGACCTTAATTTAATTTTCCTATTTTAGCTTCGACCTTATAAATAAGGTCTTAGGGTTTTGTAATCATCATTATTGTATTTTTGGCATAAATTAAAATAAAGCATCAGAGTAGTTTCTCTGTATTGTTTTAGGGTTTTTCTTGTGTTACTCCCTGTGAACTATCTGTTCGACTAGCCTGCAGAATAATTGCTATTCTGCCCGGCGTCACTCGGCCTCTAGAACCAAGCCCAAAAGAGCAAGGAAGCCATTAGTGAGAGTCGCAGCCTGGATCAGGCAGGGTTGCGGCACCCAGAGCCTCCACAAGCATCAGCACCAGGCTGAGCCGCAGCCAGGACCAGGCAGGGCTGTGGCACCTAGAGGCTTACCTCACCAAAGACCAAGCAGAGCCGTGGCACAAGTAAGTGAGAGCCGCGGCGCACACACGATCCCCTGCTCCGTGTCATGACCTAATTAGGACTTTAATGATGGTTTAAACCCGAAAAAACCCTTGGACCTTTTGTATTATAAATAGATCACTTAGGGTTTGATAGGATAACATTCATGAAGGCTGGAAATTGAGGAGAGAGCTCGACATTACGGTGTTCAAGCATGAGCCCCATGGCCAACTAATCTCCAAGCAAAGCAAAGGGATGAATCCTTAGGTCTAGTTGTTCTTATTTTCCATTATTGATTCGATTGTAGTTTAGATTTATTGTCAAAACATTGTTATGATTTACTCTTTGATTTAGTTAGAAGATTTTCTTAATCCGATGATTGCATGCTTCTTCTCCATATAAGTCTAGTCAAGCTCTTCTTATGTTAAGTTGTTTGGATGTGATTGAGTCTGGTAGATTTATTTTCTAGGGTTGTCAATTACTGCGATATTGCCATTAAGATATATTGTCGTTTCCTGATAAATCTATAGGATAGGTCATGTGTGCTTGAATCGAAAGTAAAGAGTATTTTATAGCAATTACATTAGGGTTTTCATATGCTTTGATTGAATATTTGTCGATTGCTTGTTTGGGATGTAAAACTTGAAATCGAGATAAAAACAATTGAATCAAGTGTGGAATAAGGCAACGAGCCTAGGGAGGATTCCCGGACCCTTGTTGTTTCCTTATTATATTCTTCATTATATTTACACTACTTTTTCCTATTATTGCATTATCAAAACTCAAATTCTCCCATTTAGATTTTATTGTTTCATATTAAAATTTACATCTTCTCTTGTAGTTCGCTTTTCCTCGTGGGATCGACACCTCAACTATACACAATAACCACGTATTAGTTTGAGCGTAATCAAACACCCACCCTTCTACAATGCCATTCTTGTAAGACTAAGCAAGAATGCCATGAAAGCAGTAGTCTTAACTAACCATTTCAAAATGAGGTTCCCCATTGATGACGACATTGGAGAGGTTTCAGGAAACCAAACAGCATCCCAATCCTGCTACCTAACTTTATTAATGGGCACAAGAAAGTTGAGGGCTTGCCTTTTGAGATTGAAAATTTTAGGAATAAACCCAAAGCTCTGAGAGGCCAACCTGTAAAAGAGTTGATCATTGTCCCCTTAAATGAGAAAGAAGACCATAAGACCATGCAAATCAGGTCAAACCTACACAAAGGACTACGAACCATTTTGATCTTCTTCCTCTGAAAAAAAAAACAATATGTGTTCACTTTGTCAGAATTTGATATGTCTGAGATGGATTCACAAATCATAGTCCATAAACTTAACGTGGATCCAAAACACAAGCCAATGGTACAAAAAAAGAGATTATTCACCCCTGAGCGATAAAAAGCTATTGAAGAAGAAGTTAACAAGATCCTAGCAGTTGATTTCATCCGAGAGCCCAACTACTCAGATTGGGTCACCAATGTGGTAATGGTAAATAAATATAATGGAAAGTGGAGGATCTGCATCGACTTGACTGAACTTATTAAAGCATGTCTGAATGATGATTTCTCACTATAAAGGATAAACTAGTTGCTCAACACCACCTTAGGGTATGAAGTGTTAAACTTCATGGATTCCTACTCAAGATATAATCAGATCCTCATGCATGAGCCTGACTAGTCAAAAATTACCTTTTTTTCTGACAAAGGAATTTATTATTACAAGGTCATGCTCTATGGGCTCAAGATTGTCAAGCTAACTTATCAACGACTAGTCAATAAGCTCTTGAAAAAGCATATTAGAAGAAACATAGAAGTCTATTTCGACTGCATGCTCATCAAGAGCGTATAGTCAGCAGGGCCCATATTTGACCTCGAAGAAGCCTTTGAAGTCCTTAGGCAGTATAAAATGAAACTAAATCTAAAAAAATGTGCCTTCAGAGAAAATTCCTCAAATTCATGGTAGCTTAGCATCGAATAGAAGCAACTGAGAAGATCTAAGCAATTCTAGACATGAGTCCCCTTGGAACATCAAGGAAATTTAATGACTAACAAGGCACGTTGTTGTTCTCAAATGCTTGATGTCTAAATTTGCCGAGAAATGATTGCCTTTCTTCAAAGAACTAAAGTAAGACAAAGACTTTGAATGGAGTAAAGAATGTTAAACAACCTTCAAAGAGTTCAAAGACTACAATAGTTCACCGCCTCTCCTAACCAAACCTATTTAAACAGAATAATTGTTCCTTTACATCGCAATAGGCCCTGCAATCGTTGCTTCAACACTGATACGAGAAGAAAATAGGGCATAAAAACTCATCTACTTTGTTAGCTAAGTCCTCCATGAAGCAAAAAATTGGTACTTGCCCATCGAAAAGTTGGCCTACATTGTCTTTATTACAGCTAGAAAGCTATGACCATATTTTTAATCCCACATCATTACAGTCCTGATCGATCAACCGCTAAGGTAAGTACTGTACAAAATAAACTTCTCAAGAAGAATGGTAAAATGTTTGTACAACTTAAAGAATTTGACATTCGATTCAAACCCGAGACAACTATCAAACTTTAAGCCTTTGTTAATTTCTTTATAGAGAGTACACCCCCCAAAGGGCCCATCGAGGGGAAAAATTCTGAGGATAATGAATAAATACTAGATTAGACACTCTACATTGATGAATCCTCCAATAGCAATGATAGCAAGCTGGCCTCATTCTTATAAGTTCTGAAGGCTTCATAGTCGAATACACACAAAGGTTTGGGTTCATAGCCTCCAAGAACGAGGCAGAGTACGAAGCCGTACTAGCCAAGAGATGAAGATAGTGAAAGCCTTAGCTACCTGATGAGAGTCATAAAATGCATCTTAACAGTACTTAATTGTTAGCATTTTAGGGTTGATCTAGGTTTTAATTGCACTTTTATATGTTAACAACTCTAAAGTATCATTCTTGGATCATTGATCTACTTCGATGCATTTTCATGTACTTTAAGCTCAAAAGAGGAGAAAAAGTTATCATTGCTTGAAGCACAAAGACTCGAGGCATACTAGAGGGAAGGTATACTTCCGGAAGTACAAGATGGAGGCTTAAAAGAGCAACAGCTACTGTCCGCATTAGAAAGGAGTTTCACTAAATTGCGAGAATTGCCCGTACAGATCAATCATCTTTGAAAATTAAACTGTATTGATACAAGAAGAACTAGGAGATGAGCCATATATTCTTAGAAAGATCCAGAAGTTTATTTTCTGAAGAATTTTATGGTTCGTCAAAAGGATTTTTCTAGAGAAAGTTATGGCAGTTTTAGTAGACAAAGGTCAGGCTGTACGGGCTGTGCGGGATTTCAGCATGATTTTGGGCTTAAATCTCACATCCCACATCGGTTGGAAAACATATTTCTATATCTCACATCCCACATCGGATGGAAAACACATTGCACTCTTGGTATTTGCCTATATAAGACCCACTCCACTTTAGCTTTGGAAATCAATCGGAGCTCATCTGAAATCATCAGAGAGTGACTCCAGAGGGCCTTTAGGAGCAATCTAGAGGGTTTTTAAGAGGAATCCAAAAGTATAAATTTGGAGGGCAAGCTGAGGATGATCGTTGAGAGAATGGAGGCAACTCAAGGAAGCATGAGCCCCATGGCCGGCTAATCTCCAAGCAAGGCGAAGGGATGAATCCCTAGGTGTAGTTGTTCTTATTTTTATTTATTTGATTCGGTTGTAGTTGGATATTATTTTTGTTAAACATTGTTATGTTTTATTCTTAATTTAATTAGTAGATTTATTATTACTCTGGTGATTGCATGCTTCTTTTCCATATAAGTTCAGTCATGCTTTTCTTATCTCTACATGTTTGGGTGTGATTGAGTCCGGTAGATCTCTTTTATAGATTTGTCCATTGCTGCGGTATTGTCGTTTAGATATATCGTCGTCTCTTGATAATTTATAAGTTAGGTCATGTGTGCTTGAAAGTAAAGAAGATTTCATAACAATTACATTAGGATTTATAAATGCGCTTTAATTGAATATTTGCCGATTGTCTGTTTGGGATGTGAATCTTGCAATCGAGATAAAAACAACGGAATCAAGTTAGGATTAGGGCAACGAACCTAGGGAGGATTTTCGGAACCTTGTCATTTCTTTATTATATTATTCAATCATTCACATAAATTTCATAAAATCAATAATTCAGATTCTTTCAATCAATCTTTTATCGTTTGTGTTCAAGTTTACACCTTCTTCTGTAATTAACTTGTTTCCCTGTGGAATCGACACCCTAAAGCTGTACTACAAATAACCGCTTTAAACTTTGGGCGTAATCAAATTTTGGCGCCGTTGCAAAGAAAATGCACTTAAGTACAAAGAAGATTGTCAACTTTTGACATGACAATAGAAGAACTGCAAATAGTTTTTCTTTTCAGCAGTTTGTAAAGGCGGTAACTTCGTTCCCTCTTTTAGCTTGCTGTATTAATTTTATTTTATTTTATCTTAGTCTTTCTTTTTATAGTAATTTTTTTCATTATTTTGTTACCTTGAATGCAAAGACATAGAGATGCTTGTAGGCCTGTGCTAGAGTCAGAATTCAATTCATTTCTAAATCCTTTATTTGACAGTCCATCTAGTCTCGAAGAAATGAGTGAACATGAATATCAACCCCCTAGGACCCTTCAGGATTACCTCAACCCTACACGCACAACCACACCATCATGCATCATATTTCCAACCAATACTCGCCCATTAGAGTTTAAAATAGGGATGATACATTTACTCCCTACATTTCATGGCTTGGATAATGAAAACCCATATGTGCACATTAGAGAGTTTGAGGAAGTAGTTGCGACTTTTCATAGTCAAGACGAAACCGATGACATTGTGAGGCTTAAGCTCTTTCCTTTACTTTGAAGGATAGAGCTAAGAGTTAGCTATACTCACTTAGACCATGATCTATTGGGTCGTGGACTGAGATGGCTCAGATTTTTTTTAATAAATACTTTCCCCAACATAAGACCAATACTTTAAAAAGGCAAACCTCCACCTTTGCACAAAAGGACAGCATGACTTTGTATCAGTCTTGGGAGAGATTTAAAGAGTTATTAAGTATGTGCACTCACCATGGGTATGAGAGTTGGCACTTAGTGAGCTATTTTTATGAGGGACTTATATATAGAGAGCTCCAATTTGTAGAGATGATGTGTAATGGTGAGTTTTTAGACAAAGATCCTGATGAGGCCATAGAGTACCTCAATGAGCTTGCTGAAAAAGCTCACATTTGGACTGGACCTAGTGCTACTGAAAGCACAAATAGGTCACGACCATAGGGTACCCAAATGATGGTGAAATTTACCATCTTAGGGAAGAGGATAACCTTAAGGCCAAGATTGAGATGCTCACCAGAGGCATTAAAAACTAAATGCTCAAAGCCAACACACATGGCTAACCATGCCGAATCTTTGAAACCATGTTTTGTGTGTGGTGGGGTAGGTCATCTCGCTCAAGAGTGCCCCATATTTGTTAATATGAGAGGGATGTATAAGGAACAATGTAATGCCTTAGGCATGTACACGAAGCCTTTTACACCCTTCTCTAATACCTATAATCTGGGATGGCGCGATAACCCCACCTTTAGTTGGAAATCTGAAAATCAACAGCTTGCACAACCCCCTAGCTCATATTCTGCACCATATCATACACCTTCATCTTCTAGGAGTCCTTTAGAAGACACTTTGCATGCTTTTATTGAGGCACAGGGTAAGACTAATCAAAGACTTGAATCTTTCATTACGCAGGTTGTTGCAGAACATAAGGAGATAAAGAGCCAAGTGTCCAAGTTGATGAGCTACTTGAGTGTGACTGAGCGAGGTAAGTTCCCTTCTCAAGCTCAGTCCACACCATATGGTCAGCACCTAGCACAAAAGAATTTGAAGGAGGTGAATGCCATTGAGACACTGAAGGGTAAGTCATTACGCATCCCAACAATGAAAAAATCAGAGGATGTGGATGAAAGCCATCAAGCACAAGCATACATGATTGACTCATTCATGGAAAAGGTCCAACACCTTAATCCATTTGAGTCCACCGTCATCCATGGCTTCACCAAAGCATAAATCGAGCCAAAATTTGAGGATGTTACTGATGATATCCTTGAGGCCCCCCAAAAGCATAGAAGCACCAAATTTGGTAATGAAGCAATGGCGGATGCATTCAACCTATGTTTTTCAAGGAGGAAATAAGAGTGTCTGGCTGAAGATGTAAAACTTAGCGCTTATGGGAGGCAACCCACAACGTATCCTTTTATTTTTATTGTTTTTTTATATTTCCTTTTTTATTGTTTAAAATTATTATTATCTTGTTGTTTTCCAGTTTTGCTTTCGTATTTCTTTTTCAGGGACAAAAATACGAAGCAGTTCAAATGGTGGAGCACAATTTTTAGCTTCTGTGCACCTTTGGCTACAAGGGGAGTTTCCTTTCTCTTTATTTTACATTGAGGTCAATGCAATTTTTAAGTTGGGGGTAGAAGAAATGCATCTCTTTGTTTCAATATTCTTTATTTCCATACATTTTTTTTCTTTTTCCATTGAACTGCTTGGTGTCATTTTCCCTCTCTTTTTGTTTTAAGCATGCTTTGTGGTTGCCTTGGAGTTAATTCACATGTCAATGATATAAACTTAATTAAGATAGAAGATAGCATTTAGAAGGAGTTAAATTTTGTTTCGGTTTGAAATTAATTTAAATATCAATCTTCATTTGGTTAGACTCTAGTTTGTGGTAAGATTGTATGATTAGTCTTAAACAATTAGAGAAATTTTATGTGTGGCTGTTTTATGAATACTTTTGCGGTCTTGACAAGCTCTAGAACTTACTTGATAATCACTTTAGGTGAATTCCTAGAATGCACACTACTTAGGATATGATATAGGCTATTTTTGAACCATTTGAGCCTTTCAAACCTATCATTGCTATATTTATCACTAGTCACCTATTTGAGCATTTTTCTTGAAAAGAAAACTTGAGCCTTGTTTCTTTCGATAAACCATTTACTTACTTTTATGAGCCTAAAAATATTTTTATCCTTACCTTTCTTTTAAAAGAACTTAGTTGTACACATGTTGTGAGAAACACTTAAAAGGAGTAAGGGTGGAAAAATGAAAAAATATCACTACCGCAACCCAAGTATATTAAAGGAGATAAGTTGGGGGTTGTGGAAAAGAAAAGAAAAAAAAATGAAAAAGAAGGTGAATGGTTATGTGCCAAAAATAAAAAAATAAAAAAAGTATGGCAAAGAAAGAAAAGAAAAAAAATGGTGATTTGTTGAAAGAAATGCTCGAAAAATGGTTGAAAGAGTTGGGTGTTGAAGTACGGTTATCCAGTGCTTAAAGAGTTGTTTTCAAAACTAAGAGATTAAGTTCTTCTACTTGTTGAACCCTTCTTGTTCTTTCTTAACCTTTACCTTAGCCTAACGTTACAAGCTTATTAAAGACCTTTTGATTCAATGTAGTGTGATTTTTCTACAATAGTGGAGAGTGATTTGAAAAGTGAGCCTATGGAGCTTGTTTTTGTGATTGATGTCATGCAATTTATTACGTTTTTAGAGGCCAAGACTTGTATTCATGAATCTTATGCATAAAATCATTCAGGTGTTTGGATTAATGGTTTGTGGTAAGATGGATGTTAAGAGTCAATAACGATTTTAAGATTGTTGTTTCGATTACTTTTGGACTTAGGTGAAATTTAATGATTCTATGTGTCGTATGTTATGTGCAATTTTTGAGACAAAAAGTGAATTACTCTTGGTTCAATGCTAGCATCGCTTTACTTTGTTTTTAACTCCTACCATAGAATTCATCTCTTATTTTTTCTTGAATTGCTAGGGACTAGCAATAAGCTAGTTGGGGGTTGTGATGAGAGTCATAAAATGCATCTTAACAGTACTTAATTGTAGAATTTTAGGGTTGATCTAGGTTTTAATTGCACTTTTATACGTTAACAACTCTAAAGTATCATTCTTGGATCATTGATCTACTTCGGTGCATTTTCAGGTACTTTAAGCTCAAAAGATGAGGAAAAGTTATCATTGCTTGAAGCACAAAGACTCGAGGCATACTGGAGTTAAGGAATACTTCCGGAAGGACAAGATTGAGGGCTTAAAAGAGCAACAGCTGCTGCTCGCATTGGAAAGGAGTTTCACTAAATTGCGAGAATTGTCCATACAGATCAATCATATTTGAAAATTAAACTGTATTGATACAAGAAGAACCAGGAGGTAAGCCATATATGCTTAGAAAGATCTAGAAGTCTGTTTTCTGGAGAATTTTACGGTTTGTCAAAAGGATTTTTCTAGAGAAAGTTATGGCAGTTTTAGTAGACAAAGGTCAGGTTGTGTGGGATTTCAGCGTGATTTTGGGCTTAAATCCCACATCCCACATCGGTTGGAAAACATATTTCTATATCTCACATCCCACATCGGATGGAAAACACATTGCACTCTTGATATTTTCCTATATAAGACCCACTCCACTTTAGCTTTGGATATCAATCGGAGCTCATCTAAAATCATCAGAGAGTGACTCCAGAGGGTCTTTAGGAGCAATCGAGAGGGCCTTTAGGAGGAATCCGAAAGTATAAATTTGGAGGGCAAGCTGAGGATGATCATTGAGAGGCCGGAGGCAACTCAAGGAAGCATGAGCCCCATGACTCCAAGCAAGGCGAAGGGATGAATCCCTAGGTGTAGTTGTTCTTATTTTTCTTTATTTGATTCGGTTGTAGTTGGATATTTTTCGTTAAATATTGTTATGTTTTATTCTTAATTTAATTAGTAGATTTATTATTACTCCGGTGATTGCATGCTTCTTTTCCATATAAGTTCAGTTATGCTTTTCTTATGTGTACCTGTTTAGGTGTGATTGAGTCCAATAGATCTCTTTTATAGATTTGTCCATTGCTGCGGTATTGTAATTTAGATATATCGTCGTCTCTTGATAATTTATAAGTTAGGTCATGTGTGCTTGAAAGTTAAGAAGATTTCATAACAATTACATTAGGATTTATAAATGCGCTTTAATTGAATATTTGTCGATTGCCTGTTTGGGATGTGAAACTTTCAATCGAGATAAAAACAACTGAATCAAGTTAGGATTAGGGCATCGAACCTAGGGAGGATTTTTGAAACCTTGTCATTTCTTTATTATATTATTCAATCATTCACATAATTTTCATAAAATCAACAATTCAAATTCTTTCAATCAATCTTTTATCGTTTGTGTTCAAGTTTACACCTTCTTCTGTAATTAACTTGTTTCCCTGGGGAATCGACACCCCAAAGCTGTACTACAAATAACCGCGTTATGTTTTGGGCATAATCACTACCCAAGCCTTAGAAATCCATAATGACTCTTAGCTAGTAACCATATGAGAAATGAGTAGAAGGCAAGAGAATCTAAGATCGTCATGTACTTGGAAAAGGCTTGAGAACTAGCTGCAACTTTCAAGAATTTATGAATCTCACAAATGCCTCGAGCACAAAACTCCAAGGCAAATTCCCTAGCACGACTTTCCTCTTCCAAGCAATCGGATCTTACTTAGACTGTCTACTTAGAGACATTCACTATGCCTAGCATAGATGAGTAACTAATCGTACCTATTATTGAGGAACAAACCAAGATGGACCCGATCCTCTAGTACTTAAGAGATAAAGGACTCTTTAGCAAAGAAATGGTAAAAGGAAAATTATCTCTCACTCCTCTTGATTCACCATCATTGAAGGTCAACTATATATAAAGAGACTCACTATCCCCTACTTGAAATACCTTGGTCCTATAGATACAGACTACGACCTTCTAGAGGTTCACAAAGGCATATATTAAAATTACTTGGGGGTAGAGACATGACTTACAAAATCATTAAACAGGGATAATATTGGCCCAAGATGCTATAAGAAGCTATCGACCTGGTCAAGAAGTGCAAAATATGTCAAGAGTATGCCTCGATCTCACACCGACCCTCTAACCCACTAACATTGATCACAAGTCCTCTTTCCTTTGTCATGTGGAGAATCGACATCCTCAAACCGTTCTTGAATTCCTTGGGGCAAAGAAAATACCTGATAGTGGTCATAGACTATTTTACAAAGTGGATAAAGGTTGATCCACTTGCAAAGATCATCGACCACAAGACACGTGAATCTGTTTGGAAGTCAATCATGTATAAATTTGGAATATCACAAATCTTGTCATTGATGATGGGAAATAATTCAATAGCACTCGATTTAAATCCTCCTGTCGGGACCTAGAGATTGATCATTGATTAACTTCGATGGGATATCCGCAAGTTAATGGGCAAGCCGAAATCGTAAACTGAACTATCTTGTAATGTTTCAAGAAGAGACTCAAAGATTTAGACAAAAAAAGAATTAAGCAGCTACCAAATGTTCTTTGAGCCTATTGGAGAACTTTACAGACTCCCACTGGTGAAACACAATTCTTCCTCATCTATAGGTCCGAAGCACTCATTCCATTAGAGATTGGAACCCCTACATTGCGGATAGAACACTTTAACCCTGAAAAAAATGAAAGGTCTTAGGATGAATGTCAATCTATCGACAAAGCAATGGGACAAGGCTCAAATCAGGCTTGCAGCCTACCATTTGAGGATAGCACAATATTATAACTCTAAGATCAAATGCAGAATGTTCATATTCGATGATCTTGTGCTTAAAAAGAAGAAATTTTTCCATCCACATGAAATAAAAAAATTGATCCCAAACTGGGAAGGGCCATACCGCATCCGGAGAGTCTACCAAACTAGCATATTCGAGCTTGAAAATCTCAATGAAGCTCCTATACCCAGGACTTAGAACTCTGAGAACCTACAATGGTTTTATTAGTAATGTAGCTCTTTTTACTACTTTGTACCTTTGATAAATTATCAATAAAATAAGTTCATTCATGAAATCTAAGTTCAATTACCCTAGCATAAATGAAAGTCCTTAGCCATTAACACAACCAAATTCGTTAACCACTGACACAACAAAAAGTGTTAGCTTTTAGCACAATAAAAGCAATCAACTATTGATGCATAAAAACGTAGGTTTATCTAGGCTCATGACCCTCATTTGAGCTTTTTACCCAAGGAAAAAGTACCAAGCATTTTTCCTCCTCGGTTGACATTTTCCAATACAATCGAAGCAAAAACACTAAGCATTTTACCTCCTTGGTTGACATTATCCAATGTCAATGAGACAAAATCTCTATAGTAACACTAGCCTGAAAAAGAAGAAAGGAAATTAATTGATTACTTAAGATAATGACCAAGGCAAATGGAAGAAAGAGTATACACACTTTGGATATAAGCTCCTCAGCCATGATGGCCAAGATCTCAAGAGCCTCAACATTGAGGTACACCTTGTCTTTAGTAGAAATGCCCTTCATTCAATGATCTTGAGCAACTTTTAGGTTCCTTATAATCGAGTCTGAGACCTTAATGAACCAATTGAGAAAAAAGACCTTGGACCCTAATGGGTGAGGAAGAGGATCAACAGAAGGATACTTTAACCCCAAGATAATAGAACCTTTCCCAATAAGTAAAGCCCTTTTTAGAGGAACAACCTTAGAAGTAACAACTTAAGAAGTACCAACACTAGAGGTCGCCTTTCACCTCTTCTCGGTGCTCGGACTATCCTCACTTTGCTCCTTAGTTCTCTTTTGCCTCTTCGTCACCTTCAAGATTTGGGTCTTATTGTGAGGCATGGCTAAAAAGAAAAGGAAAATGTGTTAGATCATCAAGTTAAAGGAAAAAAGAAATCCAGAAAACACTAAGCTAAAAGCAGACGATATCCTCATGAGAGAAAAGTACAAACTGAACCAAGGAATCGTTATCATCTAACATGGAAGCCATAATGGCTCTACCATCATATTCTTCGAAGTTTTTTCCTCTTTAGGGCTAAAAGAAGGGCATCAAGACTTCTTTAAAAAATTTAAGTCCCACAGTCTCAAGACTTCAAAATCTACTTTACTCTGAATGAAGAATAATTTATTTTTCCAATTTTTGACCGAGGATGGTTTTTTTTTTTTTTTTCACAACGATCCTCTTGGCCCTCTGACTAAAATAGACCCAACCATTCTCGGTATGATGATTAATAGTGAAATGGTTCTTGAAGAGGTCTAATATCATGAACCTTTTTATCTTCATAGACACATAGATAGATCCTATCAACAGGCGCACTAAGTTGGGCACGAGCTATTCAAATATGATATGATAATAGTTCATGACTAAATGCATAAATGAACGAAGGGAAACATAAACCTCAATTTAAGAGAATGAAAGTATAGACACAATGTGTCAGGAAAATCCTCACATGAAGCATCAAAGGCTCTCTTCCCTACCATGGCCCCTGTACAAGAATATTCTAGGAGAATTTAGTATTTCTCCCTAATATGGTCCAATTGACCTCTTTTTAACATATTCTCCTCATCCCCGCCTGGATAAACGATATCCCGAGCACCTCACTCATGTCATCCTAAACAACATTTAAAGTAGGGCTAGACTCGGTCTTGAACTCCTAATGGATAACCTTGCCCTGGGAAGATTGATTTAACTTATCTACACGAGGGTTATCATCCACCTCGACCGTAAAGAAACTACCTACCCTGTCATTCTCAGTACTATCGGAAGAGTAAACAAAAACTGCTGAAGTAACAAGGAAAGTGTTGAGGTATTTTTATGAGTATGAAAAGAAGGGAAAAGTTGAGCAGTAACTTCAAACATCCCTTCTTCTTTAAAGAAAAATGGACAAACATGATCAAATGAAATCAAATTTCCGTATCGCGACCTTTGCGTTCCCCAAATAATAGTTTGCCACCATTAACCCTTGTGAGAATGTTCTAGAAGCAAGACCTAGAGGGAAAAATCAGTGGACCTCACTCAACCTAAAGTTCAAACTGAAAAACATAAAAAGAAAACTACGGTCAAAAGGCTCAGTCAAAACTACTCTCAAAAGGTCCCAAGAAACCTATTCCCTTTCCTCTCCTCAATGCTTTTTTCACTTAAAATCTAAAGAGAGGGGCCCAAGCTTTTCATCTCCTCAGTACCTTTTTCATAAAAAATTCGAAGAACAAGCCCCAAGACTTTCCTCTCCATAGTACCTTTTTCACTTAAACTCTGAGGAAAGGTCCCCAAGCTTTTCGCTCTCCTCAGTACCTTTTTCATTTAAAATATGAGGAGAAAGGCCCTAGCTTTTCCACTTCTTGATATCTTTTTACTTGAACTCCGAGTAGTGGGACCTAGGATTTTCCTTTACTTGATGCTATTTTCATGTAAACTCTGAGGAGAGGATGCCGAACCTTTCATCTCCTTGAACTTTTTTCCTTAAAAGTCTAACAAGGGAGCGTTGAGCTCCTTATCTCCTTGGATTTTTTTCCTTAAACATCCAAGGAGGGAACGTCGAGCTCCCCATTCCTTGAAACACTTTTCTCTAAAAAACTAAGCAGGAAGTTTTGATCTCTTCATCTCCTTACACCTGTTTTCCTTAAAAGTTTGAAGAGAGAGCATTGAGCTCTTCACTTCCTTGGAAAATTTTTCATAAATCACCAAGCTTTTAACCCTATGCTCAGCGGATTCTTCCAAAAGCCTAGATTTCATAGTTTATGGCACATACTTTAATAATGACTTCCTAAATCGCATAACTACATTCAAGGAAGAAGGAAGCATATGATATATGGGAATTTTCTCTAACTAATTACATTACAACATGTGGTGCCTTCCAAGGGCAATAAAGTAATTTCATAAACTAAACAGGATAATCAACAAGACACATGGAAAAAGGAAAAATAGTAAAGTCACATTGAATCTCTATTCCACAAATATCTCTAATTCTATTAGGACACTCTAACGTATAGAAGTCGTAATTCAACTAGGACACTCTAGCTTATGGAAGCCCTAGTCCTACCAGGACACTCTGCTTTAATTACTTTCCTAATTGGATTCTACTCCAAGGTAATATACAAAGGGGCTATCACATGTATAAAAACACAACTCATGATTCATAATTCTTTAGCTTTCTTGCTTTCTAATTTCTCTAGCCTTAAGATCACTAACTTAAGCATTGGAGATTCGCCTCGGAGTCACAACCCTTCCAGTTCTTTGATGAATTTTTAGCTCTGCTCCTATTTTTAATATGTGCAGGTGCATTCTAGCACTCGTAGGATCACCCATCACAAATTCGGCCTCAACATTTCTCATGAGCTGAATGTTTGAAAATATTATACTAATGGATTATTGAGAGGGCTTGTATACTGGTGTTAGTATTTTTCAAATTAGGCATTTGGCTTTGTTCAAGGAAACTTTTATTCTCCAAAATGGAGCTGCTCCATCTTAGAGTTATTCAACACCACCAGTAACTATATCAATTTTTTTTGCCTAATTCTTTGTGGAGAATGTAAATAAATAAATAAATTAAGATTTGGGGATTATAATTCATTATAATTGTGTTTAGAAATATGGTTGAAGTTTATATTTTTTAGAGCGATATTTTTTAAAGAAATTGTTTTTATTAAAGAGACAATGATCTAATCAATTAAAACTGAGAGAGTAATAGTTAAAGAATTTATATATTTGTTCTAATAATGCCATAAAACATATAGAATATTATTTTTTTTATCATGTTATCATTACATATGTAATTTTATAGCCTAATTTATTAATTGCTTTTTTTTTTGTATTTTACTATCACAACTCTTATAGAAAAATTAAGTATTTTGCACTTGGTATTTATCAATTTTTGATGTACTTCATTTCTTATTTTAAAACAAGAAAACCATTGATTTTTTATTTATGTTGAAATTATTCAAGCAAAACACTTGTTTTCTTCTATTTTTCCAATGGATGATTATACAATTTTTTCCAACAAAAAAAAACAATTATTATACAATGTTTGGTAATGCTGATATGAACAAAGTCATGTGTACACACCGTGACCAAGTATTGTTTCGACTCCACTGGGAAATCAAACATCACAGACGCACTTGAGCAAGCTATTTCTAATGCTTTCTGATCGCCAATTGATGGCCACTTGACGGAGGTTGTGGCTAATTTGGGAGGTGTAAGGGTTTATCTTGATGGAGGAACATACAAGATTAGCCATCATTTACGTCTGTTAGAGGCTAGTGGAAACTTTATGGTACACCCCTCACCATAAAATCTTTTCCAAAATAGATATGGGTTTACTACATTTTTGTCATTAAGATTTTCTACCCTTTGATAGATTCATGGAGGATCACTTTGTGCAGCAAATAATTTCCCAACTTATTGCCTATAATCAAATTTTATATCATATGAAGATATTTAATAGAACTCAGGAGATAGACAGTAATCAATTAAAGTAAGGGACATGTAAAGAAAGTCTGAGAGAAGCAAGGACAATAGCTAAAGCAAGAGAGTAGAATGTCTGCATTGATCCAAAACTTAGAAGGAGTACAATAACAAGGAAGACAACCTTAAGGATGAAAGACTATATTTTTTAAACTACCAACAGGCTGGTATAAGCTAGAATCAGGTTTACAACAGCTGGAATGTAGTTAAAAGGAGGCTAAAAGGTTGTTAGTAGTTTGATAGAAAGTTGTTGGTTGTATAACCAACTTAGCTGTCAAGATCATGATAACTAAGAGCTACATGATCTATAATTGTATGTAATAAGATCATTTAGATATACAAAAGAAATTTTCAGACGAATTTCATAAAGATTTTTCTTAGAAGCTAGTCACTTGCTCGAAATTGTGATAACTTTTCTTATTTCATAAAACAATGCCTAACATTGGTGCTTTAATTGCATCAATCCTTTACAAGATTCCAAGCTCTTGTATCAAGATTGCTATCCTTAGCTTTCCATTTTTTATAATTTTATTTTCATTACCTTATGTTAATTCCTTTTCACTACATCATCTCCAACAAAAGAAATGGCAAGGGGAACAAGAATCAATAGGTTTGATGAAAATGTCAAGAAACTCCAGCACAAATTGGATGAAATTGCCAAGAATATCCAAGATAAATTGGATGAAAATGTTAAGACTCTAGAGAATTTTCATACAACTCAGTATCAAGATATTTCTGATTTCAAGAAGTGTACAAAACATCAATTTGCTGAACTCAACCAAAACCTAAAAAGACTCATGGTTCCAGTTGAGAACAGAATGGATAATATTCAGAATTTGAACCAATTTTAGAATTGACATTAGATTCCATCTTAGTTAGGGCAAGAAGGTGTAGAGCAACCTCACGTAAAAGAGAGTATATCTTCTAGTTCAATAGTTCAATAATTCATATTAGAGTTCCCAAAGTTTGATGGGTTAGATGTTCATGGTTGTGTATTTAATACTAAACAGGTTTTTTAGTATTATAATACTCCTTCTGATAAGAGAATAATCATCTCTTCCTTCCACATAAAGGGACCAACTTTAGCCTAGTATCGGTAGATTTATAGAGGAGGGTTAATCCAATCTTGGCTAGCTTTTCTTGAGGCACTGATGTTGAGATTTAGACCTTATACTTATGAAGATCCAAATGGTACCTTATTCAGAATGCAACAAGCAATAGCTATTTCTGATTATCAAGGTCAATTTTAATACCTTGCTACCAAAGTACATGGATTATCTAAATCTTTTTTGGTTACTCTATTCTATCAACTCTCAAACTAGAATTGAGGAGGGAACTACTGATTGCTTAACTATCTTCTATGGTGCAAGCCATGACTTTTGCAAGATTATAGGAAGGCACATACATGATATCAGACACACCTTTAAACCACAGTGGTCTTCAGCTTTATCTTCCATCATTCACCAAGGTAACTTCAAGAACCCTTATTTCTTAGCTCCTAAACAATTTCCTTTACATACTTGTACTACCAAACAAAACCACACAAAGCTTGTTCTTAACAATCACCATGGCCAAAAATGCAAAAGTAAAGTTTGGCTGCTCATAAGAGACCATGAAGAAGACTTAGGAACTGCTCTTGAACAAAAAACATTGTTCGTCCATCATTTGCTAGAAGAAAACTCTTAGCTGTTCACTGAAATAAGTCTGAATGTCCTGGTTGGTCAGATGAGTCCTAGTACCCTTAGAATTAGTGGTATCGAGGAGAGAGGCCCAAGCTTTTACTCTCATTGATAGCTTTTTCACACAAAATTCAAAGAATGGGCCCCAAGCCTTTTCTCTCCTTAGTACCTTTTCACTTAAACTCTGAGGAAAGGTCCCCGAGCTTTTCGCTCTCCTTGGTACCTTTTTCACTTAAACTCTAAGGAGAAGGCCCCGAGCTTTTCAAGTTCTCGATACTTTTTTACTTTAACCCCGAGTAGAGGGACTTGAGCTTTTCCTTTACTCGATACCATTTTCGTGTAAACTCTGAGGAAAGGACCCCGAACCTTTCATCTCCTCAAACCTTTTTCCCTAAAAGTCTAACGAGGGAGCGCTAAGCTCCTCATCTCCTTGGACCTTTTTTCCTTAAATGTGTAAAGAGGGAACACCGAGCTCCTCATATACTTAAACATTTTTCTCTAAAAGACCAAGTAGGGAGTTTTGATCTCTTCATCTCCTTGCTCCTTTTTCCTTAAAAGTTTGAAGAGAGAGCTTTGAGTTCTTCACCTTCTCGAACTTTTTTGCATAAATCACTAAGCTTTTCACCTTAGGCTCAACAAATTCTTCAAAAATTCTAGATCTCATAGTTTGAGGCATGTACTTTAATAATAACTCCCTAAATCGCATAACTACACTCAAAGAAGAATGAGGTATATAATATAGGGGAATTTTTTCTAACCAATTACACAATAACATATCACATCTTCTAAGGGCAATAATTTAATTCAATAAACTAAATAAGATAACCAGCAAGACACATGGCAAAAGGTAAAATAGTAAAGTCATGTTGAATCCCTAATCCACAAATATCTCTAATTCAAGTAGGACACTCTAACTTATGGAAGCCCTAATTCAACTAGGACACTCCAGCTTATGGAAGCCCTAGTCCTACCAGGACGCTCCCCTTTAATTACTTTTCTAATTGGATTCTACTCCAAGGTAATATATAAAGGGGGCTATCACATGTATGGAAACACAACTCACACTTCATAATTCTTAAGCTTTCTTGCTCTCTAATTTCTCTAGCCCTAAGATCACTAACTTAAGCATCGAAGATTCACCTCAGAGACACAACTTTTCTAGTCCTCTAGCGACCTTTTAGCTCTCCCTGTGATTTAAACATATGCAGGTGCATCCTAGCGCTCGTAAGTTCTTCCCTCACAAATTTGGTATCAACATATCTAATGGGCTTAATGTATGAAAATATTATACTAATAGATTATCGAGAGAGTTCATATACTGGTGTCAGTAATTTTCAAATTAGGCATATGGCTTCATTCAAGGTAACTTTTATACTCTAAAATGGAGCTGCTCCATCACAACACTAGCCCCTATAGCTCTCCAATGTTATTAGTGAAAAAGAAAGATGGTAGTTTGTGGTTTTATCTGGATTGTAGAGGATTTAATGTAGTAACTATCAAGGACAATTTTTCTATGCCCACTATAGATGAATTGATTGATGAACTACATGGTGCTAAGATCCTCTCAAATCTGGATTTGAGAGCTGACTATCACAAAATTAGAATGCACCCATACTAAATTTAGAAAACAAAATTTAAGACTCACTATGGCCATTATGAGTTCCTAGTTATACCTTTTGGTTTAACAAATGCTCCCTTTACTTTCTAAGCTTCTCTTAACCAAATCTTTAAAGCCTACCTTATAAATTGGTCATAGTTTTTTTGCTGACATTTTAGTCTACAACAAGTCCATGGAAGCATATTTGGACCATCTTACACTTATGTTAACTTGTTTACAAAATGTTTTTATGTATGCTAAACCATCCAAGTGCAACTTTGGCACCACTTCAATTGATTACCTTTGACACATCATCTATGAGAAAGGTGCATCACTTGACCCACAAAATATCAAATCTATGTTGGAATGGCCTATTCTATCTATTGTGAAACAATTAAGAGGCTTCATAGGCTTCATGAGATACTATAGGAAATTTGTGAAATGATATTTTTCCATTAACTGACCTTCTCAAGATAGATAGCTTTCTCTGGACTGAGTGTTCTACTGAGGCTTTTCAGAAATTAAAGCTTGAAATGACTACAACTCCAATCCTAACATTACTAGACTTTACAAAGACTTTTGTTCTTAAAACTGATGCTTCTGGTTATGGGATTGGAACTGTCATTCTACAATAAGGCCATCCTATAACATTCTTTAGCAAGATGTTATGCCCTTTAATATAACTATCATTATGTTACATTAGAGAAATGTTTGCCATCACTACAATTATGCAACATTGGAGACAGTACTTGCTTGGGTCTGAGTTCTTTATTCATATAAATCTGAGGAGTCTAAGAGCATTAATAGATCAAATAATCCAAATACTTGAACATCATGTCTTTCTAAGAAAGCTTCTAGGCTTCAAGTTCCAAATTGTGTACAATCAGTGCAAATACAATGTGGTTACTGATGGCCTATCAAGAACGAACATGGACAACAAAGACAAAGTATCTTATCTTGCCCTCTTGCTACCTTCATTTGAAATCTTAGACACTTTGAAAATAGAAAACTCTCAAATTCCTGGGTTAGTAGAGTTAGCAGCTACCATTACAAGTCATCCTACTCAATACCTTTAATTGACAGTCAAAAATGGGTTAATTTATTGGAAGGGAAAGTTGTATCTCAGCCCTCAATCTGCAATAAAACTCAAGTTGTTACATGAATATCATTCCTTACCTATATGAGGGCATGCTAGTATTTAGATAACATATGATAGGTTATCTTCCAGGTTCTATTGGAAACATATGAGGAAAAAGGGTAGTGAACTTTATCAAGGAATACTTAGTGTGCCAACAAACTAAGCCCATTGACCATGCTTTTTATCGTCTCTTACAACCTCTACCCATACCTGAACAGATCTGGGAGATATTTTTTTTTCGCATTTCATTACACATTTACCTCCTACTTAGTGATTCATAATAATTTTGGTAGTAGTTGATAGACTGTCAATTTTTTCCCATTTTGAGTGCCTTTTAAGCACTATACAACTGCTAAGGTGGCAAACCTCTTTGTCAACATGGTCTACAAGCTAAATAGGTTCCCCAAGACAATTGTCTTAGACAAAGATTCTAGCTTCATGAGATCTTTCTAAGCAAAACTATTTAAGCTGCAAAGCACTATTCTCCATATTAGCAAGGCCTATAATCCTCAAACTAAATTAGTCAATAGAACACTATAGCAGTACTTGAGGTATTTTTATGAGTAATAGCCCTAACAAATGGCCTAAGTTTTTGTGTTGGGCAGAATTTCATTACAACATTGCCTTTCATTCCTTTATTGGAATATCTCCCTTCGAAGTGGTTTTTGGTAGAAAACCTTCTAACATTGTAGAATTCACCAGAAGAAACAATAGTCTAGCAAGAATTGATCAAGATTTAGAAGACAAAACTAAAATTCTCTGGGTAGCTAAGCTTCATCTCCAAAAGGCTCAATCCCAAATGAAATTTGCAGCTAATAAGTATAAGAAAGATCAGTCTTTTAAGGTTAGAGACTTGGGGTTGGTTGAGCTATAACCTTATAGAAAAACCTCAGTGGACACTAGAAAATTGATGAGTACTTGAAAATACACTAATACTTAGTGATTTATCGGTATTATTTGTGGGAAATTAGGTTTAAATCTTACATTTTTACTTAATTGTCTTTAAAATGTACTTTTCGAAATCACGGGTAATTTTGGTGTATTTTCAGGTCGCAAGTGCTTAAAAATAATATTTGGATGAAAAAATAATATTGGCAAGAAGATCCAGAACATTTGGGATCAAACGGTTCAAAAATTAGAGTCAGAATGAGAGAGATGACGTCGTTTTATCAAAGGAATGGGTTTTGCATGCTGTGACTGTCTGTTCCCTGGAGTTTGGTTGGGGATGTCTACTACACGAGTTATGGCATACTTTTTATTGGGCTGCGGCCCAAATAGCTAGAGAGGGTGATAAAAAAAACCATAATGAATATTGAGTTTTCCTATATAAGATCAGTTGCCCTTGCCTTGTAAGAAGAACAAATTTTTCCTAGACAAAAAAAATAAAAAAATAAAAAGAGAAGAGAAAATTAGGAATAACGTAGCTGCTATTGGTAATCAAGGAGATTAATTGGCATAGAAGACTCTTCAAGATTACTGTTGTTCGCTTTCATTCTTCATTATTCCCATCTTTCATGTCTTTGAATATTTGTTTTGTTTTTAATTTTAGGATTATGTCTACCGAATTTTATTTTAGGTTAAGGGTGATTTCAAAGCCCTAAACATGATTTTGTGATTGAATATTCAAAAATTATTATCCAGATTTCTAATAAAATTGTTTATGTTCTTCTATAAGAATTGTTTATGATTATTATTTTATTTTATTCGGGGTGGCCAACCAAACGAAATAGGGTAATTATCTATTGTTAGGTTAGGAATTTTGATCCGTAATTGTCTTGAATTTCGTGTGATTATTATATGGAACATAACTCAACATAAATGAACCAAGCTTATGCGTTTGTTTCTTTGACCAACCTAACTTTCTTAACCTAATACTTCTATTAAATTAAATTTAGAGATATTATTATAGGTTATTTAATAGATATAGATTAAGTAAAGAGCTTGTTTTACTTAATGACAAACTAAGGAAAGATTGGGATAATAGAACTTATTATTATCTACGGTTGGTAATTTTAATAGGAATTTGGGGATAACTCTGATATTGATTCATCATTCCATGTCTAGTGGTGGAGAATGATCATTTGACTAGTTTTCTCATTATTGTTACAAAGTTTATTCAATTTTGAATCATATTTTAGTTGTCATTCATTATTCATAATTTTTAATTATTCATTTAAAGAACCCCCCAATTAGTTTATTACGTTGTTTTGAATTAAATTTAGTTTAATTATTTACATATTTCTTTTAACAATTAAATGCTTAATTGAATTAATTTATAATCCTCTATGGGAAATGACCTTTGCTTTCCACTATATTTCATATGCTAATTTCTAGAGCAAAGAATTAATTTACATGCCTGTGTTTTGGCATGAAAATTTTGGCGTATTGTCGCTGGGGATTATTAAATTCATTCATTAAATTGCTTATTTGTTCATTTTTATTTTTATTTTTTTAGTTTGTTTACAGTTTTTTCTTTTTGGTTTTTAGTTTGTTTTTCTTCTTCTTTTTCAGGTAAATTTGAATGCATCGAAGTCTCTACAACTTGAGATCAAAAGGACCCATCTCAGAAACATTTGATCGAGCAGTCCACACCGCCCTCCCATCTATTTTGTCAAGTGATTCATCAGCTGATTCGAACTACTCTGATTATGAGGAGATGACACTGAATAAACCAAACACTTAAGGAGTTGGTGGCACCGAACATTGATCAACAACCATTATGTATTGAGTATCCTACTATGGAGGTTGCTTTTGAACTCAAATCAGGAACGATTCATCTCCTGCCGACATTCCACGGTTTTTCAGAAGACCCAAATAAGCATCTTATGGAATTTCATGTGTTGTGTTCAAGCATTAAACTGACCAAAATTTATGAAGAGTAAGTCAAGTTGAGAGCCTTTTCCGTTCTCTCTGGCAGAGTCAGCAAAAGAATGGCTCTACTATTTACCTTCCGGCACTATAACAACATGGAATGATATGAAGAAGCTATTTCTGGAGAAGTATTTCCCTGCATCAAAGGCTACTAACATCAGAAAGGACATATATGGTTTTCAGCAGTACAATAGAGAATCAATTTATGAATACTGGGAGCGTTTTAAGAAACTCTGTGCTAGCTGCCGTCACCACCAAATTATTGAACAACTCCTTATCCAAAATTTCTATGAGGGATTAATTCCAATGGAGAGAAGTATGATTGATGCTGCTAGTGGGGGAGCCTTAATGGATAAAATGCTGAAATTCACAAGGAATTTGATTGCAAACATGGCAACTAACTCCCAATAGTTCAATAGCCGACATGAACCACCACCACCACCAAAGAAAGTGAATGAGGTAGAGAACAACAATTGAGCAACAACTTGCCCACCTCACTTCACTCGTGCTACAACAAATGGCTATGGGGAACATGCAATAAGCCAAACTATGTGGAGTTTGTTCGATGATGGGGCATCCAACTAACATGTGTCTAACTTTGCAAAAAGGCAATACGGAGCAAGCTAACACCATGGACGGATTTCCAGGTCAACAAAGGCATAGGTATGACCCTTTCTCCAACACCTATAATGCTAGATGGAGGGATCATCCTAATTTTAGCTGTGGAGGAAATCAATAAATTGCTCCAAATGCCAATCTCAATCGACCACCGGGGTTCAATCAACAAAGGATGCAACAGTCATACCAAGCTAAACCTTAACCCAATCCACAAAACTCAGGTACATCTCTGGAAGACATAGTAAAAGCACTTGCTACCAATACAATGCAATTTCAATAGGAAATCAAGGCAAGTATCTAGAGTTTGGAGAATCAAATGAGCCAACTGGCTACAATAATGGGTAAGTTAGAAGCACAAGGATCAGAAAAACTCCCATCTTAGACTGTGGTTAACCCAAGGGAGAATGCTAGTGCAGTCACATTAAGAAGTGGAAAGCCGCTTAAAACTTCACCACTTGCACTATCAAGCATGCCATCCATAAAGAATAACAAAAAAGGAAAGTCTATCTGGAGGAAAATGAAGGCAGACCATCCACTGATAATTCATCATCCCCCAAGGTAAGTGCAAAAATGCCTAACTCTTCCTATGTTACTCCTCCACCTTTTCCCAGTAGGTTTACTAAGTCTAAAAAAGAGGAGCAAGATAAGGAAATTCTGGAGACCTTTCGCAAGGTGGAGGTAAATATACCTCTTTTGGATGTAATAAAGCAGGTGTCGTGCTATGCCAAGTTCCTGAAAGAATTGTGCACCAATAACCAAAAGTTGAAAAAGAATTAGCAAATAAGTGTGGGAGAAAACGTTTCAACAATGCTACAAAGGAACATCAATTAATGTGATGCCTTATTCTATTTATACTTCTTTAAATCTTGGACCACTTGAGGAAACTAGTGTAATTATACAACTTGTTGACCATTCTAAACTTATCCAAAGGGAGTTATAGAGGATGTTTTGATGCAGGTAAATGAATTAGTCTTTCCGATGGATTTTTATGTTTTAGAGATAGAGGATGAGACATCTCCCAACCCAACACCGATACTACTAGGAAGACCATTCCTAAAAATTGAGCGGACAAAGATTAAAGTTCATGATGGGACTCTCACTATAGAATTCGATGGGGAAGTTATTTGTTTAAATATCTATGAGGCCATGGAATATCCTAATGATTTACATTACGTATTTGCAGTCGAAATTACTGATTCTTTAGCACAACAATTATTTGAGTTGATTGACAAAGACGGTTTGGAGGTCACCATTAGTGAGCACTTGGAGATAGAAACTCCCAAGAGGCCGAAATGGGATATACAAGTGACTGAAGATGTAGAGGAAGCTGTGGCATTCTTGGGAGCCCTACCATAAATGAGGTATGATGTTTTGTTCCTTGAATTGCCCATGCATAATGATAAACTTTTACCTTCCAAAGCATCTTAAGTATGTTTACCTGGGTGAGAATGACACATTGCTTGTGATCATTGCCAAGAACCTCTCAGATTTACAAGAAGAGAAGCTCATTTAGGTGCTTAAAGATCACAAGATGGCTATCGGTTGGACAATTGCTGATATCAAAGGAATTAGCCCATCCATGTGCATACACCAAATATTTCTAGAAGAGGGATCAAAACCTACTAGAGAGACACAATGAAGATTAAACCCACCAATGATAGTGGTGGTCAACAAAGAGATATTGAAGCTCCTAGATGTGGGGGTAATTTACCCAATCTCGGATGGCAGATGGGTAAGTTCGGTATAAGTGGTTCGAAAGAAATCTGAGGTCACCGTCGTCAAGAACGAAGATAATGGGCTAGAAGAGGGATACACCAAATATTGCTAGAAGAGGGATCAAAACCTACTAGAGAGACACAATGAAGATTAAACCCACCAATGATAGAGGTGGTTAGCAAAGAGATATTGAAGCTCCTAGATGTGGGGGTAATTTATCCAATCTCGAATAGCAGGTGGGTGAGTTCGATATAAGTGGTTCGAAAGAAATCCAAGGCTACTGTCGTCAAGAATGAAGACAATAAGCTAGTTCCGACCCATGTCCAAACTGGATGGCGAGTCTGCATCGACTACCGAAAACTCAACTCGGCAACTCACAAAGACCACCACTTTCCTCTGCCGTTCATCGATCCAATTCTTGAAAAGTTAGCCGGTCATTCTTACTACTATTTTCTTAATGGTTATTCAGGCTATAACCAAATTGTGATCGCACCAGATGACCAAGAGAAGATGACATTCACTTGTCCATTTGGTATATTTGCCTACCAACGCATTCCTTTTGGTCTTTGCAACGCTCTAGTGACTTTCCAACGGTGTATGGTTAGTATTTTTTTTTTAATATGTTTAGAACATCATAGAGGTATTTATGGATGATTTTAGTGTCTAAGGTGATTCTTTTGATAAATGTCTTGATAACCTTACACTCGTTCTTAAAAGTTGCATAGAAACTAACCTTGTATTAAACTAGGAAAAATGTCATTTTATGATAGATCAAGGTATAGTATTGGGGCATGTTATATCTTCTAGAGGTATTGAGGTTGATAAATCTAAGACTGATCTTGTTCGTTCCTTATCACCTCCCACCAATGTGAGGGAGATTCACTCTTTTCTTGGTCATGCAAGATTTTATCGTAGGTTTATCAAGGATTTTTCAAAGATAGCATTGCCCTTATGCAAGTTGCTTCAAAAGGATGTGGTTTTTTTTGTTTGATGAGAAGTGCAAATAAGAATTTGAAGAAGAAGCTCTTGACTTCGGCTCCTGTCATCAAACCACCTAACTAGAACCTCCCATTTGAGATCATGTACTACACCGTGACTATGCTGTGGGTGTTGTTTTAGGACAACGAGTTGGAAAACTTCCCTACGCCATCTACTATGCATCCCATACATTAAATGATGCCTAACTTAACTATTCCACTACTGAAAAAGAGCTTTTAGTAGTTATCTTTGCTTTAGAAAAATTTCATTCTTACTTGATTGGTATAAAGGTAATCGTTTATGCTGATCATGTAGCTCTTAGGTACTTGCTAACTAAGAAGGATGGTAAGCTATGCTTCATCTGATGGATACTTCTCTTGCAAGAATTTAATTTAAAGATTAAAGACAAGAGAGGTAGTGAAAATCTGGTTGCAGATCATCTAAGCCGCTTGTTTCATGATGAAGATGCCCTACCACTGCATTAGAATTTTTCAGATGAGCAGTTATATTCAGTCTGATTGGTAGCCCCTTAGTATGCAGATACTGTCAATTACTTGGTTACCAAGAAGCTACCGATAGATTTGACTAGTGCTATAAAGGATAAGATTAAAGTGGATGCAAAGTAGTATGTGTGGGATGATCCATATCTGTGGAAGCACTGGTCCGATCAATTGATAAGAATGTGTGTACCCGAATCTGAATTCTCTTCTATTCTTACCTTCTGTCAGTCTTATGCATGCGGGGGACACTTTGGACTTAAGAGGATGGCACTTAAGATGCTTGATTGTGGTTTTTATTGCCCTCGTTGTTTAAGGATGCATACCTCTTTTGCAAGTCATGTGATCATTGTCAAAGAATAGGTAACTTAGGTGCCATCAAATGCCACAAACCTCAATACCTTTTGTTGAGATTTTTGATGTTTGGGACATTGATTTCATGGGACCCTTCCCATCTTCTTTTGGTAATCTTACAATTTTACTTGCCCTTGATTATGTCTCTAAATGGGTGGAAGTAAAAGCCACCAAAACTGATGATTATAAAGTTGTTGTAGATTTTTTAAAGTCTAATATCTTTGCAAGGTTTGGAACACCAAAGGCCATGATCGGTGACAAATCTACACACTTCTGCAATCGGTTAGTGGAAGCATTGTTGAAGAAGTATGACATCAAACACAAAGTATCCATGATATATCTTCCACAAACCAATGGGCAAGCTAAAATGGTTTATCGAGAAGTGAAATCCATACTTGAAAATATGGTCAACTAGAATAGAAAAGATTGGAGTTTATGCCTTGATGATGGACTTTGGGCTTATAGATGCACTTACAGGATGCCCATCAGTATATCTCCTTATCGGTTAGTCTATGGTAAGCCTTGCCATCTTCTGGTTGAATTAGAGCACAAAGCATTTTGGGTAGTAAAGCAATGCAACATGGAGATAGATGCCACGGATGAGCAAATAAAACTCCAACTGCAAGAACTTAAGGAGATACGAAATGATACCTATAAGAGTGCAAGAACTTACAAGGAGAAAACTAAGGCATTCAACGATAGGATGATTGTGCGGAAAAACTTTAGTGTTGGGAAAAAAGTCATTTTATTCCACTCACGCTTGAAGTTATTTCCTGGTAAGTTATGTTCACATTGGGTTGGACCTTGTATTGTTACTAATGGTTTTCCTTGTAATGCATTTGCAATCAAGAGTTTGAAAACCGATAAGGTCTTTAAGGTGAATGGGCATAGATTGAAGCCTTACTATGAGTTGTTTGAGATGCATGATGTAAAAGATGTATCACTCTACGAACCAACATATATTGATGAGTGAAAAAGGGGTACACGTCGGGCTAATGACACTAAACCAAGCGCTAATTTGGAGGTAACCCAAATTTTTTTTTTTCGTTTATTTCATTTAGTTTTTTAGTTTTTAGTTTGGTTCAATTTATTTTATTTTTCATAGTAATGAGGACATTTCCCAATTTAGGTTGGGATGGATGATGTATTGCTATATTTTCATTATTTTTTTTAAGATTTTATTTTATTTTTGTTTTAAGTTTTATTTTCCTTAGGATTTTAAGAGTTTTTAGTTTCAATTTCCTTAGAATTCTATTTAAAAAATAAATTAAATAAAAAGAAAAACTAAGTTTGATGTTTGGGTTGATTCATATGGTCAATGATGGTATATCAGGTGGCATTTGTTTGTAGTTCTCAATTGAGTTGGATTTTGCATGAGTTTAAGAGTGGGTTGCCTGTCTAGTCTGCAATTGTATGAAATTTATGCTCTTCTGAAATATGATTGTGAGGATTGATAGTCTTTGCATGCTTAGAGAAGCTTTATATGGAATTTGATTTTATGATTGATCTCAACAGACTTTAGAACCTATTTGATAATTTCTCGAGGTGAGATGATTTAGGCCATTGTTGGATCGTTTGAGCCTTTCTAGCCTACCCTTTTTCATTTTGACTACTAGTCACCCCTTTGAGCCATAATAAGAGACCATGTTTTTCTTGTCTTTAGCCCATTATAACCTACCCCTTGTTGAGCTTAAACACTATATCCTTACCCTTTAAGAGGACTTAACTGCACACATTAAAATAAAGCATAAAGAAAGTTAGGAAATGAGTTGATTTTGAATACTACCACAACCCAAGTTATGAAAGATTATAGGTTGGGGGTTGTGGCAAGTTATCAAGGAGTAGATGGAAAAAAAAATGAAAATGCATGAATGAAAATACATGGTTTGCAAGAAATTGGGGTTGAAAAGAGAAGAAAAAATGGTTTGGTTAAAAAGATGAGTTCAATGATCAAGGAAAGTTAATGTTTAGGAATAGAGGCTCCTAGTGCTTTAAGGTTGTGCTTCAAATAAGGTCCTCTTAATTTGTTTGAATCCTATCATTCGTTTGTAGCTATTACCCTAGCCTAACATTACAAACTTGATAAAGTCCTAGTGATCCCAAGTGATGTGACAATCCTACATTAGTGGAGAGCATTTTTGAAAAATAGGCCTATGGAGTTTGATACACATATTTCAAGATAATGATTAATACTTGTCTGCATAACACAATTTGAGCAGTAAAACTAATCTTTCTGAATAATCGTGCACGGGAAGTGGTAGAGATTGATGGCAAGAGTATGAGTGGACTTGTGAATCTAACTCTTGAATTTGTGATATTTGATGATACTGTTAATTGTATGCTCTTTGCAATCTTACGAGACAAGATTATGAATCGACCCGGGATTAAGCTTAATTATTTTAGGTGTTTGTGGGTATCATAGCTGGAAGCCCTCACGAGACTATACTCGTCCTATTTGGGCCACCGATAGGTTTAAAGGCTTGTTGCATTCGCTACATGCAACCATGTAATCGACGAAAGTGATTTATCTTAGTTTATGAGTAGTTTTGATTTTTGGTTTTGGTTGGAGGTAATTTTTAGACACTTGACTTGCTAGGGTCTAGCAAGGAGTTGGTTAGGGGTTATGATGAGTACTTGAAAATACACTAATACTTAGTGATTTATCGGTATTATTTGTGGGAAATTAGGTTTAAATCTTACATTTTTACTTAATTGTCTTTAAAATGTATTTTTTTTGGAATCATAGGTATTTTTGGTAAGTTCTTAGGTCACAGGTGCTTAAAAATAATATTTGGATGAAATAATAATATTAAGAAGATTTGGAATGTCTGGGATCAAACAGTTCAAAAATCGGAGTCAGAATGAGAGAGATGACGTCGTTTTATCAAAGGAAAATAGCTGAATTACAAGAAGGACACGTGCCGCAGCATGGGTTTTGCATGTTGCGGCCGTCTGCTCCCTAGAGTTTGGCTGGGGATGTCCACTACACAGGCCACGACATATTTTACTTGAGCCGCAGCCTGCATAGCGGAGAGGGAAATAAAAAAAAAAAACCCCTAATGAATATTGAGTTTGCCTATATAAGGTCAGCTGTCCTTTGCTTGTAAGAAGAACAAATTTTTCCTAGACAAAAACAAAGAGAGAAGAGAAAATTGGAAAGAACATAGCTGTTACTGGTGATCAAGGAGATTCATCTGCATAGAAGACTCCTCAAGATTAATGTGGTTCGCTTTCATTCTTCATTCTGCCCATCTTTCATGTCTTTGAATATTTATTTTGTTTTTAATTTTAGGATTATGTCTAGCTAATTTTATTTTTGGTTAAGGGTGATTTCAAAGCGCTAGACATGATTTTGTGATTGAATATTTAGAGATTATTATCCATATTTCTAATAAAATTGTTTATGTTCTTCCATAAGAATTGTTTATGATTATTATTTTATTTTATTCAGGGTGGCCATCCAAATGAAATAGGGTAATTATCTATTGCTAGGTTAGGAATCTTGATTTGTAATTGTCTTGAATTTCTAATCAATGGTAGAAATTAGTAATCACTTATGATGGGATATTTTCGTGTGATTATTATATGGAACATAAATTAATATAATTGAACCGAGCTTATGCGTTTGTTTCTTAGACCAACGTATCTTTCTTAACCTAATGCTTCTATTAAATTAAATTTAGAGAGCTTATTCTAGGTTATTTAATAGATAGAGATTAAGTAAAGAGCTTGTTTTACTTAACGACAAACTAAGGAAAGATTAGGGTAATAGAACTTATTATTATCTATGGTTGGTAAGTTTATTAGGAATTTGGGGATAACTCTGATATTGATTTATCATTTCCTGTCTAGTGGTGGAGAATGATACTTTAACAAGTTTTCTCATTATTGTTAAAAAGTTTATTCAATTTTGAATCATATTTAGTTGTCTTTCATTATTCGTAATTTTTAGTTAATCATTTTAAAAACCCCCTAATTAATTTATTAGGTTGTTTTGAATTTAATTTAGTTTAGAAATTATTTATATTTTTTCTTTTAACCATTAAGTATTTAATTGAATTAATTTACAATCCTCTGTGGGAAATGACCTTTGCTTTCCACTATATTAAATACGATAATTTTTAGAGTAAAATTAATTTACACATCTGTTTTTTAGCGTGCCAACAATCCAACAAACTGGGTAGAAATTTGTTGGCCCATTTCTTATCATCAAACAGGGTGATAAGGTTGCTTACAAACTTTAGCTTCCACGTGATGAAAATATCCACCTTGTATTTTATGTGTTATTACTGAAGCTATATGGAGGACCAGAGGAAGACTCACTCCATGTCCTTTACCTCCCAGTATTGAAGGAGGACACCCCTTTACAAACTACTGATTATAATATAGGAGAGAAAAGTTTGGAGGAAAGAGCAATAGACACTGCCATGGTTAATTCAATGCGAAGGTCTACCAGTAGAATAAGCTACTTGGAAAAATGTTTCAGACTTTTAGAAAATCTTTCCACAATTCCACCTTGAGGACAAGGTGTTTTTCAATGGTGAAAGTATTGATGTAGCTACACACTGAGATAGGAAAAATAAGCTTAAAGGAAGCAAGGCAGTTAAGGAAAAAAAAAGAATATGGAAGAAATTGTCCTAATGCTTAGAAGATCATTGAGGCTTCAAGCATTACAACCTCAACAATCCGGATAGCAAAGAGGAGACTTAAGAAGGAGACTAGTTAGTTAGAGTTAGTTGGAAGACTCTCAAGACTATTATAGTTAGAACAAAATTATAACTAACTTGGTAACTATCAACTCGGCTAACTTAATAATCCTAAACTAGTAGAAATAGTACTTGTAAGGTGCAAACTGAATTATTCAATCAAATATTCAAAATTTCTATTCTTCTCTAGTTACATTCTTGTAAAATTCTTGGAGTTTAGGTTTGTCTCAAATCAAGTCATTCCTTACTGAGTTAGGAAGGCATCACTGACACTCTCTTAGAAATCCAGTGATTGGAAAAGTTAAGACCCATCCTCACTAACTGTAAGTAGCTCACCATGGAATTCTTACAGCAAGAACAGACAATGCATTTACAAGAAGAATCATACTTACATCCTGCACAACTACCTCCCAATCAATTGAAGAAATTGGCCACCTATGAAGGTATTGTCATATTACCACCTAAAGATTGAAGAACAAGATCAAGAACCAAAACTGGGTATAACTAACCTAGGAATTTCTGAACTACTATAGGAATTCCAATTTGTTTTTAAGAACCGTCTCAATTACCCCCATCTTGACCACTCAATCATCAAATACATCTATTACTTGGTACCAATCCTATCAATTATAAACCTCACTAGTATCCACATTTTTAATATAATGAGATAGAAAAAGAATGAAGGATCATGGAGGTTTTGTATTGAATACAAAGCTCTTAATGTAGTAACTATAAAGGATAAGTTTCCTATGCCTATAATTGATGAGTTGCTAGATGAGTTACATGGAGCTAAGATGTTATTTAAGCTTGATTTGAGGTTTGGCTATCATCAGATAAGAGTTCATGAAAGGGACATTCCAAAGACTACATTCAGGATATATGAAGGACATTATGAGTTTATGGTTATGCCCTTTGGTCTAACCAATACCCCTTCTACCTTTCAAGCTAGAATGAACATGATTTTCAAACCTTTTCTATGGAATTTTGTTACAGCTTTCTTTGATAATATGCTAGTTATAGTGCTTCTTTGGAGGATCATAAAAGCCATATCAAACAAGATTTATAGTGCCTAACTGACCATAAGTTGTATGCTAAAAGGAGCATATGTGAATTCTGTAAGGAAACTATTGAATACTTAGGGCATATGGTCTCCTTTCAAGGTGTCCAACCATATCAGAAAAAGATTCAAGCTATGCTTGATTTTCCAGTTCCAATGAATCTAAAGCAGTTGAGAGGTTTCTTAGGCTTAACTGGATATTACAAGAAGTTTGTCGAGCATTATACTACTATGGCTGCCCCTTTGACTAACCTTTTAAAAATGGAAGCTTTCTAACAAAATGTTTCTACTCAAGATTCCTTTCAAATATTTAAGGTTTCAATGACTCAAGTTCTTGTGTTAGCATTACCAGATTGGAGATATATGCTTCTATTGTTGGGATTAGGGTTGTTTTGGCTCAAGAAGGCCATCCATTAGCCTTTTTCAAAAAAAGTTCAAACATAGAATGAGATGAGCTTCTATTTATTTTAAGAAGTTATATGTCATAACATAAGTTATCATGAAGTGGAGACAATATCTTCTAGGCAAGAAGATCATTATTAAAACATATCATAGAAGTTTAAAAAACTTGATGAATCAAGTTGTTCAAACTCTTGAACAACATCACTACTTAAGCAAACTGCTTGGTTTTGATTATATCATTTTCTATAGACTTGGTAAGGAAAATGAAGTTGCTAGTGCCCTCTCTAGTCTTCCAAAAGCAACTTCAACCACAATTGAGGTAGTATCCAAGCATACTGAAGGAGTTTTAATGACTATTTCAAGTCTTATTTTTTATGTTATGACTTAAGTAAGGAAGGAAAACACTACTGATATAGAGTTAGTAACCATCCACTAGGCCATTCAAGATGGTTGTCCTCTGTATATAGATTACACACTGGAGGAAAGCTTACTATATTATAAAGTTAAACTCAAAGTAGGTTCAAATTCTTAGTTAAAGAATATCTTCATTATTGAATTTCATTCCTTACCTGAGATTGTCAGTAAATTTGGTGTATTGATAACTTACTAGAGACTATCAGCAAATTTCTCATGGCTTAACATGAGAAAAGAAGTCCAAGACTTTGTCAAGAGTTGCTTGGTTTGTCAATATATGAAATACCTCACTACTAAGACTATAGGGTTGTTATAAACCCTACTTGTAGTAGATCAAATTTTGGAGGATGTCTCAATGGAATTCATTACTGGCCTTCCTTTATCCAAAGGTTGTTTTGCTATACTGGTAGTCATTGATAGATTATCCAAAGCTAGCCACTTTGGTGCATTACATCCTAACTTCAATGCTACAACTATGACACAATTGTTCACTAAAATAGTTTTTAAACACCATAGTTTTCTGAAGTCTATCGTCTTTGATAAAGATTTCATTATTCTCAGTAAATTCAAGAAGCATTTATTCCTCCTATGTGGCATTACTTTTAGCATGAGATCCTCTTATCACCTAGAATCTAATAGTCAAATTGAAGTGATTAATAGGTGTTTGGAATAATACTTGAGAGCTTTTGTGCATGACTAACCTAAACCCTGTACCAGTTTTTTACCTTGGGTTGAATTCTGGTATGATACTAGTCACCATTTAGCTATAGGAATATCTGAAGCTATGTATGTGAGAATTCCTCTCACTATTCCATATTATATTTAGAAAATCTTCTAATGTGGAGACAATAGAACATTAGTTGTCCATAAGAATTAATTTATTACACCAGCTAAGGAGTAATATGCTGCAAGCTCAGTCTAGAATGAAGGCTCAAGTAAACAAACACAAGAAGGAAATGTCTTTCAATGAAGGTGATTAGGTCTTTGTCAAGTTACAGAATTACAAGCAAATTTTTGTAGCCTTTAGAGCTAATAACAAGCTGAGCAAAAGGATTTTTGGGCCCTATCAAATTCTGCAAACAATTAGGAAGGTAGCTTGCAAGTTACAAGTACTAGATGAAAGCAGAATCCATACCATTTTACATGTCACCCAAATCAAGCCTTTTATAGGCCTTCTTCAATTACAAAGGTTATGCCTTACCACCAGAAAGCTTCAATAATCAACCTGTCATCCTTCCTTTAGCTATGTTTGCTAAAAGACAGATTATACTTAATGGACAAATCATTCCTCAAGTGTTGGTGCAATGGGAAGGTTTGTTTCCTAAATAAACTTCCTAGGAAATGTTCATGACCCGTTGAAGACATACCCTCACATAAACCTTGAGGACAAGGTTCTTTTTTATGGGAATGGGAATGATACAACTCAAGAGATGGACAGTAATCAGTTAAAGCAAGGGATAAGTAAAGAAGTTTTGAGAGAAGCAAGGACAATAGCTAAAGTAAGAAAGGGGAATTTCTACATTGATCCAAAACTTAGTAGGAGTACAAGAATGAGGAAGACATCCTTATTGACAAAAGATTATATTATTTGAACTACCAACAGGCTGGTATTAGCTGAATGAGGTTTATAGTAGTTAGAAAGTACTTGAAATGAGTTTAGAAGGTTGTTAGTAGTTTATTAGAAAGTTGTTGGTTGTATAACCAACTTAACTATCAAGATCATAACAACTAAAAGTTGTATGATTTATAAATACATGTAATAGAATCATCCATATATATAGAAGAATTTTTCAAAGGAACTGTAGAAACGAAAATTCTATGAGCTAGTCACTTGCTCGAAATAATGATAATTTTTCTTTTTTCATAAAACAGTTCCTAACAACATTACACTCAAGGAACTTATGATAAACTCTAATTTCAAAGGTGGAGGTATTTCCATAATTAATTCACTAAGGATTATTATAGATAATTACTACATTTCAAATTTTACTAGCATTGGCATTTTAATCCAAGGTGGCCATGAAATTTACATTAGAAACACCTTCATCGGCCAACACATCAACATTGGCGTTGACCACCATCAAATGGGAATTTTTTGGCATCGGAATTAACATCATGGGTAATGATAATGCAGTCACGGACATTGTGATTTTCTCGGAATCCATCGGAACTATGGTAGTAGGGCAGGCAAATGTGATAACAAGTGTACATTATTATAACAAGGCCATTATATAGTGTGGTACAGGGACTTATGTTCAGGCACTGGGTTTTACCCAAACTCATATTCTAAATTGTTACTTTAATTTCACCATAATTTTAGCTTCCAATGCATCTCAACATCACATGCTTTTTTTTCCTTGGAAATGCATTCATTTTGACAAATCATTAAAGGGTAACATTAGTGGGATTAATATCGTGGATAATCTATTTTTCGGAGATTATACTAGGTCCAAATAGATCAATTGGATAAATCAAATGGACCATTTAATGGTATTGATCAAGTTGTAGTTGAAAGAAGTAATGGGCGGGGTATGGTTCTTAAATAAACGGTAGCTAAAGGATCAATATAGAGAAATGGAACAACATGGATCGTTGATTTTTCAAGGGTGTTATTATTTCCTAATCTAATCAAGAATGTACATTACACATTGCATGATGTGGTTCAACATTTCCTACCAATATTCTCCGAATGTATCAGGTAATCAGGTAACGATTGAATCGATTCGCCCGTATTGACATTATTGTATGTATAAGTTGATTAAAGAATAATAGTTGGGTACACATGAAGTATAATATTTTTCAGATTTGATGATTTTTATTTATTTTAAATTATTTTGATGTAACATTGAAAGAGATAAACCCCCAAAAATATTGTGCATAAAAAATATAGACAACTTGTTTAGTGCATGAGGAAGTTTAATTTGGACTAGGAATTTCATAAAGAAGACCAAGGAAGTTTCATCTTTTTTTGTTCTTCTAGGTCATTTTTTCAATCTCTTAGAGAAAAAGGTAAGTATCTAGTTAAGCATGTGGCTACTCGTTTGATGACTATCTATAGTTTAGCACATGTTTTCCTTCTTCTTTTTTTTTTGGGGAGGGTGGGGAAACAGGTTGGATGCAGATGCTGCTTGAGTGGGTGAATGAATGTATGGTGTCATTGATCACAATAACATAATGTAACTTTTTTGTTCTACCATGGTATCATTTGCTAGTAATTGAAATATCATTTGACAGTAATTTGATAAAATTATATTAGTTATATAAAATGTGTTATTTAGCAATAATTGAGATACAATTAGCCAGTAATCTAAGTCCCATTTTGTTACAAGAAGGAAGCTCAGGGATAGAAATAACTTAAAGAAACCAGAAAAATATGGAGAAACAAGACAAAACTAGTAGGCCAAAAGTAGCTCTGGTTACTAGTGGGGTTTATGAGATGACAAGTGGAACTAGGGCACTAACCAGAGAAGCTTTAGAGCAGTAAAGAAGCAGGCTTAAGTAAGACATTAAGAGAAGTAAAGCTGAGAGCTAGAACGGGAGAAGAAGTACAAGAAGTTGTTAGAAGATTAATTTGAAATTAGTTAGTTAGCTTCTTTATCTAGTGTGTTGCACCTTGATTGTATTGATGTGTGTTCACTTGTAAAGAGCTATATATAGCTCTGATTTATAAAATTGAAGGCAAACAATCAATAAACTCTTTTAGGAGCTTGTCTTCTGCTGGAAATAAGATTAAACCTACCCTTACTTTCTATCTAGAACCCTCACACCTACACCAAAACTCTCTCTTCCTCCACACACCTCCAATATTTGGTGTTTTCATTGTTTAGTTTCTTATCAACAACAGTGGTAGAAGGTCTATGTTGATATTTGGCTAAGGTCTAAACATGGCTAAGGTTTAAACCAAGGTTGGAAGAACAAATTTCAGCATGTTAAAAGAGTGCACACAAGTGTGCGCCTCACTTTGGGTGTGTGCACACCTCTCCATTCAGCAAGACAAAGAAGTGGGCACAGCTGTGAGGAGTCCAGCTTCAGTGTGCGCTATAGCCCTTCTCCTCCTAGGCTATAGCACCCAGTAAGGGAGGTGCTGGAGGAAGGCCAGCGTCACATCTCTCCCTCACCAAGGCCGCGACGCCCAGAAAGCGGTGAAAAGGGTGTTTTGCCTAGCACAGCAGCATGCCCGGTTCAGTGCCTAGGCGCTAGGCACATTGAGGCACACATATTCCACTTGATTCAGCCTCTTGTTAAGTGTGTGGGTGCAAGGTTAAAATGCATAGCATCACTTAGGATTGATGGAGGGCCATGGTTGAGTGGTCATCAAGATCTAACGATGGAGATTGACTTTCAAGATTGGATAATAAGTTGGTGCACTATATAAAGGGTCACCTAGCTTTATTCTCATTAACATTGTGACATAATTTGAGACAATGGTAAAGAGTGACAGACATACAAGAGAGAATTGTGTGAGAGTGAAAAGACACAAAACACAAGAGGGACTCATTATAGTGAGGTTGGTTGTAAAGAGAGAGGAGTATAGATTAGATAGATAGCATTGTAATAGTTCTTATCATCTTTTTTCTTCTCTTCTTGGTTTCTTCAAGAACTTGAGGTTTCTTGAAAAGGGTTGTTGGATTGTAAAAAACCATTGATTTAGTGCAGAGAGTTCAGAGGAACTCACGGGGACGTAGGCTATTGTCGAACCTCGATAACAAATCGCTTGTCTTCTTTCTTTCTTTGATTTTTGTTCCTGCTTTCGATTCCAGATCTTTACAAGTCATTCTAGACTTGGGTGTTTGGAAGATCAGCACCTGGGCATCTTGTCAAGGTGATTTCCAACAATGGTATCAAAGCTTGGTTAGAGGGTGTCAGAGCAAGAACAAGAAGGTGACGGAGTTAAGACTCCAAGAATCAAAGATCAAATTCTTGGGTTATTCAAGAACTGTGTAAAGATCAAGATCAGATCTTGTTCTTGAGAGTGATTCAAGAACGTTGTTAAGATCCATCTTCGATCGTGTTCTTGAGGTTGAAGAAAGCATTTGTGGGTGATTATTCAACATCGAGTTAGCTTCAACACCGGAGTGCACAAGTCTAAAGGCATTCTTGACTATATTCATGCGGACCTTTGAGGACCAGCAAGGACACCAACACAGTGAGGTAACTTTTACTTTCTGTCTTTAATTAATGATTATTCAAGAAAGATTTGGGTTTATTTGGTTAGAAATAAATCAGATGCTTTGAATAAATTAGTGGTGTGGAAAAAGCTGGTGGAGACTCAAATGTGTAGGGTAGTTAAGGGGATAAGAACTGATAATGGCTTAGAAATTTTTAATTAAGAATGGTTGTGTAAACCCCTCAGCTAATTAGAGTTGCTGAGAGGATGAATAAGACCCTTATAGAAAAGGTTAGGTGCATGTTAGATGAATCTGGATTACCCAAATGTTTTTGGGGGAAAGCGGTGTCTACAGCTGCATATTTGGTTAATAGATCACCCTCTAGGACTGTGTACCATAAGACTCTCGAGGAGATGTGGAGTGGAAAACTCCCTGAGTTGGAAACCCTTAGGACTTTTGGGTGTGCTGCGTTTGCACATCAAAAGGATGATAAGCTTAGCCCAGGATCTAGAAAGTGTGTGTTTCTAGGATATGGGGAAGGGGCAAAGGGGTATAGGTTATGGTCCTTGGAGAAAGAAGGATTGAGACTCATAATAAATAAGGATGTTATTTTTAATGATTTGTTATTTCCCTATTTAGAGAAAACTAACCCTGCAAGGGCCAGTGAGCAAACTAGTTCAGTATTTGTGGAGCATAGCATCAAGGAGAATTCAGTTCAGGTAGAGCAAGAAAGGCAAGAGGGTTTGGACCAGGTAGAGCCCATTGATGAATGCCAAGCTCAGGACACTCCTAAGGGGGCTGAACTGAAAGAGGATAATGTAGTAAGTCAGAAGGACTATCAGCTCACAAGAGACCGAGAAAGAAGGCTAGTCGGACCACCTTCAAGATATGGGTTTGCGGATGCAGCAGCTCCTTGGACAGAAGGAGAGATAAGTGAATAAGAGACTTACATTGATGCCATGGGATGTATGGATTCGCCAAGATGGAAGCTAGCTATAGAGGAAGAAATGGATTCTTTGAGGAAGAACAACTTCTAGGAATTGGTGCACATTCCAGGAAATCAGAGAGTTGTGGATTATAAGTAAACTTACAAGATCAAAGAAGGGTACCTTCCAAGAGATGAAGTCTGGAATATGGCTAGGCTGGTGGTGAAGGTGTTCACGCAAAGAGGAAGCATAGATTTCATAGAAACCTTCTCACCTGGACACAAGGTGGATGAAGTGGTGATTATCCTCGTCTATATCAATGATGTGCTATTGGTTTAGAACAGTAGGGAGAGGATGGAAAGCTTTACATCTCAACTCAGTGAGGAGTTCGAGAGGAAGGATCTTAGCCTTGAACAAAAGATCCTTGGGATGTGTAGAATCCAAGAAAAGGAAGGAAATTGGTTAAGGGTTTCTTGGGCAATGGGTGTTCTCAGCAGATTTATGAGTAATCCCGAAAAGAAGCATTGGCTTGGGATGAAGTGGTTGCTGAGGTATTTGAAGGCTCAGTGGCAGTCGATGGTAGCACTCTTAACAACCAGGGTAAAATATATAGTGGCTTCGGAAGCCATAAAGGAGGCTATGTGGTGCAAAGGGTTATTGGACGAGTGGATGGTCCTAAAAGAGCAGGTAGTGGTGTCTTCGGATAAAATGGCCACGAAAGAAAGTCTTGCAGATTTAGGTACCAAGGTTCTACCAAGAAGAAGGTTCAATCATTTCCTTGAACTTTTTAGGAATCGAGTCGGTTGAATGATGACTCAAGATGAGTTTGGATCCTGAAGTTCTCTGCACAATGGTTTGGGTTTAAACACTTAGACAAATGTAGAGATGGTTGATATTTTTCTAAAGTTTAAAAATGGCTAAGGTTTAAACCAAGGTTGGAAGAATAAATTTCAGCATGTTAAAAGAGTGCACACAAGTGTGCGCCTCACTTTGGGTGTGTGCACACCTCTCCATGCAGCATGACAAAGAAGTGCGCACAGCTGTGAGGGGTCCAGCTTCAGTGTGCACTGCAGCCCTCCTCCTCCCAGGCCATAGTGCCCAGCAAGGGAGGTGTGGGAGGAAGGCCAGCACCGAACCTCTCCCTCACCAAGGCCGCGGCGCCCAGAAAGTGGTGAAAAGAGTGTTTTGCCTAGCGCCGCAGCATGCCCTGTTCAGTGCCTAGGCACTAGGCACACTGAGGCACACATATTCCACTTGATTTAGCCTCTTGTTAAATACATGGGTACAAGGTTAAAATGCACAGAATCACATAGGATTGATGGAGGGCCATGGTTGAGTGGTCATCAAAATCTAAGGGTGGAGATTGACTCTCAAGATTGGACAAGAAGTTGGCGCACTATATAAAGGGTCACCTAGCTTTATTCTCATTATCATTATGACATAATTTTAGATCAATTATAAAGAGTGACTGACATTCAAGTGAGAATTATGTGGGAGTGCAAAGACCCAAAACATAAGAGGGACTCATTGTAGTGAGGCTGGTTGTAAAGAGAGAGGAGTATAGATTAGATAGAGAGCATTGTAATAGTTCTTATCATATTCTTTCTTCTCTTCTTGGTTTCTTCAAGAACTTGAGGTTTCTTGAAGAGGGTTGCTGGATTGTAAAGAACCATTGATTTAGTGCAGAGAGTTCAGAGGAACTCACGGGGACATAGATTATTGCCGAACCTCGATAACAAATCGCTTATCTTATTTCTTTCTTTGATTTCTGTTCCTATTTTTTGATTCCAACTCTTTACAAGTCATTCTAGACTTGGGTGCTTGGAAGATCACCACCTGGGCATCTTGTCAAGGTGATTTCCAATAGTCTGTGTTGTAAAGCTAACAAAGGTTAATTCTCTCAAGAAAGATTTGGCAAGTACATCTGATGTGAAATTGTTGCTGCCATCAAACCTCTCAAAAAAGAAATTGAGTCTTTGAAGATGCAACACTCCCATGATGAACACACACATTCTCTAGATCAAGAACTTACTCAGCAAAATAATTAGCTCTCTACTTTAAGCAATTTCAAGATTGAACTTCCAAGATTCAAAGAAGGAGACCCTACTGATTGGCTTTTTTAGGCTGAAAAATTATTCTTCATCTCCAACACTCCAAAGTACCAAAGATTGCCACTAATCTCATTCTCTCTAGAAGGTCCAGCTACATGTTGGTTCTAGTGGACTCAACACAACAAAATGATCCAGTCTTGGTCTTAATTTGTAAAGCCATTGCAATCAAGATTTGGTCCTTCTGTCTATAAAGAACCCTAGGTTTCACTCACTAGACTCTTCCAAGAAGGTACTGTCCTCAAATATCAAGTAATGTTTGAAGCATTATCCAACCAAGTCAATGGTCTTTTTGATTAGTTCTTGATGAATTGTTTCATTTCTAGCCTAAAACCATGCATTAAAATAGAGCTTGTTACTCATAGACCTCTGGACTTCCCTGATGTTGTGGGGTTAGCAAGATTGTAAGAAGATAGATGGGGAGATATTAGAGGTTCTTCAAAGCTTTGGCATTTCAAATTCAGTTCCAAGCTTCCGAATACAAGCCCACACACTAGTGGTATCAATTGGAGTTCTTAATGTACTATACCAAGACAACAAGCTACACCACTTCAAAGATTCCCTATCAAAAGATTGTCTCATCAAGAAATGTAAGCCATAACAGAGAAGGTTCTTTGCTTTAACTGTGATGAGAAATTTCATCTAGAACATAAGTGCAAAGCAAAGAGTTCTCTACTATTATTGGAAGGAGATGAACAAGAAAACAAGATCAAGAGTTCTTTAATCCTTTTATTACCTCATATGAAGATCAGATCCCCAAGATATCTCTGCATAGTCTCTTTGGTCATAGAACTCCAAAGACATTAAGGCTCCAGGGCTGTATCAAGAATCACATAGTTCAAGTCTTGATCGATGGGGACAATACTCACAACTTCATTCGAGAAAGGATAACTCACTTTCTAAAATTGCAAATTACTTTATCACTCATTTTAAGGTTAAAGTAGGCAATGGTCAATACCGAACTTGTATTGGAGTATATGAGCACATCTCAGTATCCATTCAAGTTTATGTTTGCACATCAGACTTCTTTGTCATCTCACTCTAAGGAGTAGACCTTATCTTGGGAGTACAATGGCTGCAAGAATTAGGACCTATCACAATCGATTATAATGCTCTTACTATCAATTTTTTATGAGAAGGCAATAGTGTGCACCTACAAGGAGCTCAAGATGTAACAACTAAACAAATTTATGATAGCTGTCTTACCAAACTATCTAAGCACGATAAGATATATTCTTATTTTATTTTAATGACTATGCATGTGGAAAACCAAGAACTAGAACCATTAAATCCTAATCACCATTTGGATGATCTTGCTATTTCAAATTTACTTCAAGAATTTAACCTTGTTTTCACTACTCCTTCTGCATTAACACCACCAAGAAACACTAATCACAATATCGCCTTAGAGCCCCATGCCAAACCTGTTAATGTGACGCCTTTTAGATACCCTCACTATTAAAAAGTTGAGATGGAAAAACTAGTTATTAGTATGCTTGAAGAAGGTGTAATTCAACCAAGCAATAGTCCCTACAGTTCACCTATTTTACTGGTCAAGAAGAAGGATAGAAGTTGGAGGTTCGATGTGGATTATAGAGCCTTGAATGCTCTGACTATAAAGGAAAAATTTCCTATACCTACTATTGATGAATTATTGGATGAACTATATAGTGCTATACTATTCTCTAAGTTTAATCTTAGAGCTGGATACCATCAGATCAGAATGAGAGAAGAAGACATTGCTAAGACTGCCTTTAGAATTCATCAAGGTCACTATGATTTCTTGGTAATGCCATTTGGTTTGATTAATGCCTATGCCATTGCTACATTCCAAGCTACAATGAATCAGATCTTCACACCCTTTTTAAAAAGATTTGTAATCATCTTCTTTGATGATATCTTGATATACAACAAATACATAGAAGACCATGAACATCACTTGAGACTAGTCCTCCAATGTCTCCAACAGAATACCCTATATGCCAAAATGAGAAAATTCCTTTTTGCCAATCACTTATTAGAATACTTGGACTATATCATTAGTGCACAAAATGTTTAACCTGATCAATCAAATATTTTGGCAATGAATGACTGCCCTTAACCTACTTATTTTAATCAGTTGAGAGGCTTCTTGGGGTTAACAAGCTACTATAGAAGATTTTCCAGGGATATGCAACTCTTGCTAGTCCTTTAACTGATCTATTAAAGAAAGATTCTTTCCAAGGGAGCACTATAACATAAGAAACATTTTTATTGTTGAAACAAGCTATTACTTCTACTCCAGTTCTCAGTTTGCCTGACTTTACTAGGCCATTCACTTCGAAGACAAATGCTAGTGGCTTTGGAATTAAAGCATTTCTCTTACAGCCTTCTTATCCTTTAGCCTTTTTCAACAAGAAGGTGGGCCCAAAAATGCGATTGCAGTCTACCTATATTAAAGAATTGCATGCCATTACTAGAATTGTGAAGAAATGGAGATAATACCTCTTAGGTGCCAAATTCTTCATTAAAACTAACCACATAAGCCTTAAGTAGTTGATGAACTAGACCATTCAGACTCTTGAGCAGCAACACTACCTCACTAAGTTGATAGGATTCTCTTATGAAATCCTATACAATCCAGGAAGAAACAACATAGTTGCAGATGCTCTGTCAAAGCTGCTAAGTGACAAGGATATGGCAACCTAGCATTCTCAATGCCCATTTTTAAATTCTTGGATGACCTTAGGAAAGAGCACCAAGAAGACACTAACATCCTTGCTTTACAATAGGCCTACACCAAAGAACCTCAATAGCATTCAAACTAGACTGTGAAAGATGGAATAGTTTAATTCTAAGGGAAATTCTTTGTGGGAAGAAATTCCAGCTTGAAGATCATCTTCATTACTAAATGCCATGCCACTCCATCAGGTGGTCATGTTGGCATTTTGAGGACTTATTTTACACTATCTACTAACCTTCATTGTAAGAGTACTGATGAGTGCCAAATATTGCATATTTTGGCCCCTTAATTTACATTCATTAATTCTTTAGTTGTGTCCTAATATGATATTTTTTGTTAGATCTATGATTTTTAATGTTTTATAGGATTGCAAAGGAAATTGGGGATTGAATGTGAAAAAAAATGCAAAAGCTGGAATCTGTTGTTACAATCGCGCACATGAGACTTGTGATTGAGCGCAACAATGCTCAAGTATTTATTTATATGTTTAGCTTAGGAATTTATTACTTTGAGTTGTTTTCGTTGTTTGACAGGTTTACAAGCATTTAGAAAGGAGTTTCACTAAATTGCCAGAATTGCCCATACATATCAGTCATTTTTGTAGATTAAACTATATTGATTCAGGAAAAACCAAGAGATGAGCCATATATGCTTGGAAAGATCTAGATGTCTATTTTTTGGAGAATTTTATGGCTCATAAATATTATTTTTCTAGAGAAAGTTATGGCAGTTTTAGTAGACAAAGGTCAGGCTATGCGTGATTTTAGCGTGGCAAAAGTGATTTTTGTGGATTAAACTGTAATGATTCAGGAAGAAACATGAGATGAGCTATATATGCTTGGAAAGATCCAGATGTCTATTTTCTGGAGAATTTTATGGCTCGTAAATATGATTTTTCTAGAGAAAGTTATGGCAATTTTAGTAGACAAAGGTCAGGCTATGCATGATTTCAATGTGGGCAGAAGTTTTGAAGGGCATGTTAAGGCTTAAATCCCACATCCCACATTGGTTGGAAACACATTCTACATTGCACATCCCACATCGGATTAGAAACAAATTGCACTCATGGAGTTCCCCTGTAAAAGCTCCATTTCACTTCATCAAATAGGTGTGCAATCTCGGAGGCTTTGCTACCAAGGGGTGCAATATGGAGGATTTTGCTACCAATCAGGGGAAGCACCGCACAGCAGCTGCGGGTGAAATTTCTCTCTCCATGTATTGTTAGTTTTAATTTATTTATTTTAACTTTTAAAGTTTAAAGTTTAGCACTTTAATGTTTGCTCTGATTTTTCTCTTGAGATTTTTGTTGTCCATTATATTTATGGGTAATTAAATTCTCAAGTAGGGCTAGGGATGAACTTGAACAATAGATAGTATTTTTGTATTTGATTTTCAATTACTAAAACTCTTTTGTTTTATCATTCTCAATTCATTGGTGATGTTTTCTTCTCCAAATAATCGTAGAATTTATTTTGTTTATAGATTCAGTCATGCTTTCTCTATTGAATAGATTAACTCTTTGATTATGTTTGGATCAATTATATATCTATCTTGATTTAATTCTTTGCTGCACTATCGCTTCTTGAGTATAGTGTCATCATTCGATTTTCTCAATAGTGATAATAATTTATGTATTTTAAAAGTGGTGAATGATTTTTCAAAGGGTTACATTTGGTTTAATCTTGGTTTATAAATCTACACCTTCCGATTGGGAATTTTTGGAATTGAGTTCCCAATTGAGTTATTCAATGAATTAAGAATAATTAAAATACCAAATTTGTGCAAGGTATTGCCGACGCTTTACTATTTTTCAAATTTGAGTACTTTCTCCGTTAGTCACTTTGCTCCACATTAATTTGCATTTAAAATTAATCTTTGTGCTCCATTAATCATTTCATATTTTTCTTAAGTTTCTTTGTTCCTTCTACTATTCTTTAAATTTGTCTCTCTATGGAATTGACACCCCAAAGCTATGCTATAACTACCGCGTTATTCTTTGGGTGTAATCAATTTTGGCATCATTGCCGGGGAGACAATAGAAGAATTGCTAGATAGTTTTTCTTTTCAGCAGGTTGTAAAGGCGGTAACTTCGTTCCTTCTTTTAGCTTGTTGCATTATTTTTTTTATTTTTCCCTTGTTTCTTTTTTATAGTATTTTTTTACTATTATTTTTTTCCCTTGCATGCACAGATATAGAGATGTCTTGGGTAGATTTGCTTGTAAGCCTGTGCTAGAGTCATAATCAAACTTTTTAAATCCTTTATTTGACAATCCATCTAGTCCTAAAGAAATGAGTGAACACGGAGATCAACCCACTAGGACCCATCAGGATTACCTCCACCCTACACGCATAGCCATACCATCATGCATCATGTTTCCAGCTAATACTCTTCTACTGGATTTTAAAACAGGGATGATACAGTTACTCCCTATGTTCCATGGCTTGGAAAATGAAAACCCATATGTGCACATTAGGGAGTTTGAGGAAGTAATTGTGACTTTTCATAGTCAAAATGCAACTGATGACATTGTAAGACTTAAGTTCTTTCCTTTCTTTTTGAAGGATAGAGCTAAGAGTTGGCTATACTCACTGAGACCACGATCTATTGGGTTGTGGAATAAGATGACTCAAGTTTTCTTTAATAAATACTTTCCCCAAAGTAAGACCAACGCTTTAAAAAGGAAAATCTCCACCTTTGCACAAAAGGACAGTGAGACTTTGTATCAGTCATGGGAGAGATTTAAGGAGTTGTTGAGTATGTGTCCTCACCATAGGTATGAGAATTGGCACTTAGTGAGCTATTTTTATAAGGGACTTACACCTAGAGAGTGCCAATTTATGGAGATGATTTGTAATGGTGAGTTCTAACAGAAAGATCCTGATGAGGCCATAGAATACCTCAATGAACATGTCAAAAAAAGCTCACACTTGGACTGGACATAGTGCTACTGAGAACACCAATAAGTCATGCCCTGTAGTAAACCCAAATGGTGGTGGAATTTACCATCTTAGGGAAGAGGATAACCTAAAGGCTAAGGTCGAGATGCTCACTAGGGAGCTAGATGTGTTAAAGACTAAGGACTTAAAGCCAACACGCGTGGCTAATCATGCAAAATCTTTTGGACCATGTTTTGTGTGTGGCAGGGTAGATCATCTTGCTCAAGAGTGTCCCATATTTGCTGAGATGAGAGGGATGTATGAGGAACAACGTAATGCCTTAAGTATGTACAAGAAGTCTTTTTCACCTTTCTCTGATACCTATAATCCAGGGTGGCGCAATCACCCCAATCTTAGCTGGAAGTCTGAAAACAAGCTGCCTGCACAACCCCTTAGATCATATCCTGCACCATATATCTTCTAGGAGTCCTTTAGAAGACACTTTGCATGCTTTTATTGAGGCACAGGGTAAGACTAACCAAAAATGGGAATCTTTGATTACGCAGGTTATTGAAGAATATAAGGAGATAAAGAGCCAAGTGTCCAAATTGATAAGCTCCTTGAGTGTGAATGAGCGAGATAAGTTTCCTTCTCAAGCTCAGTCAACACCCATGGTCAGCACGTAGCGCAAAAGAATATAAAGGATGTGAATGGTATTGTGACACGAAGTGGTAAGTCATTACACAACAACAAACAAATTAGAAAATGTGGAAAAGGGTCAAGATAGTAATGATGTCGAGCTGCCCAAGGAACCTGAGGTGAGAAAGAGTCTTTTGGTATTTATCTAAGGATTAAATGGATTAAATAGGAGCTTTAGCAGCCTGGTGTGCGCCGCGGCCTCCAACATTAGGAGAAGTCTTGGGAGGTGCGTGCCGTGGCATAGGGTGGTGTACGCCGCGGCGCCAGGAACACCCGATGCCTTTTATTATGCACTTTGGAATGGTGCGTGGGACTTGGTTAAAATGCACATGATTACTTAGATGACTTAGAAGGCCATGATTGTTTGGTCCTCAAGATCTAAGGGTTGAGATTGACTTCAAGATTGGTTCAAGAAGTTGTTGCACTATGTAAAGGATCATCTAGGAGCAATATCAAGCATGATGTCTGAGAGTGCAAAGACACTAAACACAAGAGAGACATAAGAAGGAGTCTTATTCCAAGAGTGGCTAGTGTTGAGAGAGATTGACTCTCAAATTTTCAGAGGTGTCTCAAGTGAGACAGAGCATTCAAGAAGTGGGGTTCAAGGGCTTTGTAATTTGAATTTTCTTGGGGAAAATTTCAGGGAAACACTTAGTTCTTATCTCTTTCTTTTCTCTTCTTTCATGTATCAAGAACAAGAGGGTTCTTGAGTAGGTGTTGCTGTAATTGTAAGAACTCCATTGATTTAGTGCAGAGAGCTCGGAGGAGCTCATGGGGACGTAGGTAAATTGCCGAACCTCGATAACAATTGCTTATGTTCAGTCTTTGATTGGTTTGATTTCTATTTATTACAAGTCATTCTAGACTTGGGTGTCTAAAGGTCACCACCTAGGATTCTTGAGATGATTTTCAAAAGTGGTATCAGAGCAAGACTCCAAGAATTAAAGGAAACTTCTTGGGAGATTCAAGAACGGTGCTGGGATCAAGATCTGATCGGGTTCTTGAGGTTCAAGAACGATGTTGTGATAAAGATTTGATTGTGTTCTTGAGATTTAGAAGTTGGAAAGAAATTGTGGGTGCTATATAAATCTTGGGATTTTCTCTGCAAGATGGGTTCAAACTTCATTGTTGAGAAGTTTGATGGCAAGAAAGACTTTACCCTTTGGAAGCGGAAAATCAAGGTAGTTCTTATGCAACAAAAGGTGGACTTGGCTATTAGAGAAGATGATGATTTTCCAGCAAGTATCACGGAGCTCCAGCGGAATGAGATGAAGAAGAAGGCGTATAACACCATCTTTATGCACATGTCGGATAGTGTCACAAAGGAGTGCGGAGACTTGGAAGATCCAGCAATCATTTGGAATAAACTAGGTGAGTTATTTCTTACCAACACTCTCCCTAATAAGATTTATCTTCTAAAACAAATCTTTGCTTTTAAAATGGATCCTAATAAAGAGTTGCAAGATAATCTTGATGTGATTAATAAACTAGTTCAAGATTTGACTAGTTGTAATATAACATACCCGGATGAACAATTGGCTATTATAATGTTGAATTCTCTTCCTTATTGTTTTGAAAGCTTGATTAATGCTATTGAATATGGAAGAGATACACTAACCAAGGAAATTGTGATCAATGCTATAAGGGCTCATGATTTCAAAGCCAAGATGAGGGAAGGATCAAGTGGAGAAGGGTTGTTCGTTAGTGAAAGGCCAGCAACTCGGTATGGCAACAACATACATGGCTATTACCAGGACAAACTATAGGGTAGAGGACAAAGCCATAGGAGACCGCACTCTAAACCGAGATTTGGAGGAAAGAGATGCTACTCTAAACTATAGGGTAAGCTGATGTTCTTGTTGTGTGTTCAAATGTGAGCAAGAGGCAAGGCAGCGAGAAATGGATCTTCAATTCCAGGTACACTTTTCACATGCGACCTCACAGGGATTGGTTCAAGAATTTCAAGGGAACCAATAATGGAAAGGTTTTCTTGGGGAATGATACTTCTTGCCAAGTGAGGGGGATATGAGACATCCAATTGAGGATGTTTGATGGAATTAAAAGGCTGCTAAGGAATGTGAGATATCTTTCGGATTTGAGAAGAAATTTGATCTTATTGGGGCAGCTAGATTCCATGGGGTACACATACAAAGCAGAGGGAGGAAAGATCAAGGTAACCAAGGGATCTTTGATAGTGATCAAAGTAGCAATGAAGGATGGTCTCTATGAGATGATAAGAGATATGGACATCAAGGATCAAGCAGCAAGCTTGATGGCTGAGATGGATAAGGAAGCTCTTTGGCACAATCGCTTAGGACACATTAGTGAAAAGGGCCTGCAAGTTCTCAGCAAGAATGGTTTACTTAATGGTGACAAGGTAGAGAAACTTGATTTCTGTGAATGTTTTGTTCTTGGGAAGCAACATCGGGTCAGCTTCAACCCTAGAGTACAAAAGTCTAAAGGTATTCTTGACTACATTCATGCAGACCTTTGGGGACCAGCAAGGACACCAACATAAGGAGGTAATCTTTACTTTCTGTCTTTAATTGATGATTATTCAAGAAAGGTTTGGGTTTATTTGCTTAAAAATAAATCAGATGCTTAGAATAAGTTTGTGGTGTGGGAAAAGTTGCTGGAGACTCAAACGGGTAAGGTAGTTAAGGTTTTACGAACCAATAATGGCTTATAATTTTTTAATAAGGATTTTGATAAATTTTGTGAGTTAAATGGGATTCTAAGACATAGAATGGTTATGAAAACCCCTCAGCAAAACGGAGTTGCCGAGAGAATGAATAGGACCCTTATAGAAAAGGTTAGGTGCATGTTAATTGGTTCCAGATTACCCAAATGTTTTTAGTGGGAAACTGTGTCCACTACTGCGTAGTTGGTTAATAGATCACCCTCTAGAACTTTGGATCTCAAGACTCCCGAGGAGATGCGGAGTGGTAAACCCCCAGAGTTAAGCAACCTTAGGACTTTTTGATGTGCTACATTTGCACATCAAAAGGATGATAAACTTAGCCTAAGGTCTAGAAAATGTGTGTTTCTAGGATATGGTGAAGGGGTTAAGGGGTATAGGTTGTGGCCCTTAGAGCAAAAAGGAACTAAACTCATAATAAGTAGGGATGTCATTTTTAATGAGTATTTATTTCCCTATTTGGAGAAAACTAACCCTATAGGGGATAGTGGGCAAACCAGCCCAGTATTTGTGAAGCATAGCATCAATGAAAATTCTGTTCAGGTAGAGCAAGGAAGGCAAGAGAGTTCGGACCAGGTAGAGCCCATTGAGGAAGGCCAAGCTCAGGACACTCAAGAGGAGGCTGAACTAGAAGGGGTTGATGCAGCAAATCAGAATGATTATCAGCTTACAAGGGACTGGGAAAGAAGGCTGGTCAGACCACCTTTGAGATATGGTTTTGCGGATGCTAATGTAGCAGCTCCATACTTAGAATGAGGGATAAGTGAACCAGAAACTTAAATTGATGCCATGGGATGTAAATATTTGTCAAGATGGAAGCTAGCTATGGAGGAAGAAATGCATTCTTTGAGGAAGAACAACTTTTGAGAATTTGTGCACATTCCAAGAAAATAGAGAGTTGTGGATTGTAAGTGGATTTACAAAATCAAAGAAGGGAAAACTCCAGGGGATAAAGTCCAGTATAAGGCTAGGCTGGTGGCGAAGGGGTTCACGCAAAGAGAAGGAATAGATTTCACAGAAATTTTCTCACTGGTTTCACCCAAGGTGGAGGAAATGGTGATTATCCTCATCTATGTCGTTGAGATTCTGTTGGTTGGGAACAGTAAGGAGAGGATAGAAAAGTTAAAGTCTCAACTTAGTTCAAAGTTTGAGATGATGGATCTTGGCCATACACAGAAGATCCATGGGATGAGTATAATCCTAGAAAGCGAGAGAAACAGGTTGAAGGTTTCTCAGTCTTCCTACATAGAAAAGATTATATCTAAGTTTTCTATGGAAGATAGTAAACCAATGAAGATTCCCCTTGCTGGTCATTTCAAGTTCTTCAGCGATCAATGTCCGAGAATCGATGAGGAGAGGACAAAAATGGAAAAGGTCCCTTACTCTAGTGCGACTGGATTAGTTATGTTCACTATGGTAAGCACTAGACCGGACATTGCTCATGCAGTTAATGTTCTTAATAGGTTTATGAGTAATCCCGAAAAGGAACATTGGCTTAGGATGAAGTGGTTACTGAAGTATTTGAAGGGAAGCCCAGATGTGGGGCTTGTTTATGAGAAAAGGGGTAAGTACATCTGTCTAGAAGGTTATGCTGATTCGGACTATGTTGCAGACCAGGATAAAAGAAGATCGATTACCTCATACTTCTTTAACTTAAACGGATGTTCTATAAGTTGGAAGGCTCAGTTGCAGCCAATGGTAGCACTCTTAACAACCGAGGCTGAGTACATAGCGACAACGGAAGCTATTAAGGAGGCTATGTGGTAAAAAGGGTTGTTAGAAGAGTTGAAGGTCCTAAAAGAGCAGGTGGTGGTGTATTCAGATAGCCAAAGTGAGTTACATTTGTGTAAGAATCTGGTGTTCCATGAAAGGACAAAGCATATAGATGTTCAGTATCATTTCATTCGGGAAAATGTTATGGAAGAATGCATTCATGTGGACAAAGTAGCCATGGAAGAAAATCCTGTAGATTTAGGCACCAAAGTTCTACCTCTAAGCAAGTTCAATCATTGCCTTGGACTTCTTAGGATTGGAGTCGGATGATACGGTGACTCGTGCTGAGTTTAGATCTTGAGTTCTTTGCACAATGGGTTCGGGTTTAATCTGTTAGACAAAGGTAGAGATTGTTGGTATTTGTCTAAGGATTAAACAGGTTGAAGAGGAGCTTCAGCAACCTGAGGAGCTTCAACAGCCCGTGGCCTCCAGCATAAGGGGAAGTCTTGGGAGGTGCGCGCCATGGAACAGGGGGGTGTGCGCCGCTACCTCCAGCAAATGGGGGACTTGTACCCTGTGTGCGTTGCGGCCAGCCCTGTTCTGGGTAGCGGCGCCAGGCACACCTGATGCCTTTTATTCTTTGGAATGGTGCATGGGACTTGGTTAAAACGCACAGGATTACTTAGATTACTTGGAAGGCCATGATTGTTTGGTCCTCAAGATCTAAGGTTGAGATTGACTTCAAGATTGGTTCAAGAAGTGGTTGCAATATGTAAAGGATCATCTAGGAGCAATATTAAGCATGATGTGTGAGAGTGCAAAGATACTAAACACAAGAGAGGCACAAGAAGGGGTCTTATTCCAAGAGTGGCTAGTTTTGAGAGAGATAGACTCTCAAATCTTAAGAGGTATCTCAAGTGAGACAGAGCATTCAAGAAGTGGGGTTCAAGGGCTTTGTAATTGGAATTTTCTTGGGGAAAATTCTAGGGAAACACTTAGTTCTTATCTCTTTCTTTTCTATTCTTTCATGTATCAAGAACAAGAGGGTTCTTGAGGAGGTGTTGCTGTAATTGTAAGAACTCCATTGATTTAGTGCAGAGAGCTCGGAGGAGCTCATGGAGACGTATGCAAATTGCTGAACCTCGATAACAATTGCTTGTGTTCAGTCTTTGATTGGTTTGATTGCTGTTTATTACACACCATTCTAGACTTGGATGTTTGAAGGTCAGCACCTGGGATTCTTGATGTGATTTTCAACAGAATCCTGTTAAGGTACCATTCCCTCAAGCTTTAAAATCAAGCAAGCAAACTCTGGATCAAAACAATGAAATCCTAGAGAATCTAAGGCAAGTAAAAATCAATCGTCCTCTTTTGCATGTGATTAAACAAGTTCCTACTTATGCAAAAGTTCTTAAGGATTTGTGTATAGTTAAGAGAAAGCACCGTGTGAAGAAGACAACGTTCCTGATAGAGCAAGTTAGTACTCTAATTGAGCAGTGGATTCCTCCTAAGTACAAGGATCCTGGTTGTCCAACCATTGCATGCAGCATTGAAAATCATGAGTTTGGGCAAGCTTTGCTATATATAGGAGCTAACATGAATCTAATGTCATATTCTATTTATTTGCAGTTGGAGTTAAGAGAAATCAAACCAACCACTGTGGTATTGAAATTGGCTGACCATTCAATCAAAGTACCCTGGGGTGTGATAAAGGATGTTCAAATTCAAGTTGAGAAATTTTATTATCCTGTTGATTTCCTAATCCTTGACATTATTTCTATTGTTGATACTACTTCTAAAATTCCTTTGATTTTAGGTAGGCCCTTCCTTGCCACTGCTAATGCTCTTATTAATTGCAAGAATGGACTCATGAAGCTATCTTTTGGAAACATGACCCCCGAGGTGAATGTTGGAAATCACCTTGACTGGATGCCTAGGTGGTGATCTTCCAAAAACCCAAGTCTAGAATGACTTGTAGAAAGAAATACAACAATCGAACACAAGAACAGAAAATCAAAGAAAGAAAGAAGACAAGCAATTTGTTATCGAGGTTCGGCAATGTGCCTACATCCCCGTGAGTTCCTCCGAACTCTCTGCACTAAATCAAATGGTTCTTACAAGTTACAGCAATTCCCTTCAAGAAATCAAGTTCTTGAAGAAACAAAAAGAGAATAAAGGAAGAAGATGAGAACTAACAATGCTCTCTATCTAATCTAGACTTCTCTATCTTTTACAACCAGCCTCACTACAAAGAGTCCCTTTTGTGTTTGTCACTCTTACACAATTCTCTCTATGTGTTTACAATTGATCCCACAATATCACAAACTTGTGTGTTTCTAATGTTGAAAAATGAGGCTAGGAAACCCCTTTTATAGCCTTTCACTTCTTGGACATTCTTGTGAATCAATCTCCTCCCTTTGATCATGATCTCCTTTAAATCTTAGCCCTTTATCATTCTCCAAGGGGTACTGTTCATTTTGGTGTTGCGCACACACACTTAAGAGTGTCCTAAAGCATGCTGCCTATATGTGCAGCAATGTTTCTGGGCGGTGCGACGCTTAGCATGAGTGCTGTGGCACTGGTGTACACCTGATGGTGTGCATGCTGGGCGGTGTAGTGCTGGGCGTGCGCGCTGCGCCTAGACCTAATGCTGCTCCCAGCTGCTGCTGTGCGCACACTCTTCTGCCTGTGTGCAGAAGTGCGCACACTAGTGTGCATGGCCTTCCCTTGCTCCGAATGGATGCACGCACATTTGTGCAGTCTTCTAACTTGCTGATCTTTAATCTTCCACCTTTGGTTTAGACTTTAACCATCTCTAAACCATGGTTGGACTTGTGCAAACCTTAGACAAATACCAACAATCTCTACCTTTGTCTGAGTGTTTAAACCTGAACCATTGTGCAGAAAGCTTTGGGATCCAAACTCATCATGAGTCATCTATCAACCGAATCCTATTCTAAGTAGTCCAAGGCAATGATTGAACTTACTTAGAGGTAAAACTTTAGTACCCAAATCTGCAAGATTTTCTTCCGTGGCAACCTTGTCCATATGGATGCATCCTTTCGTAACATTTTCCCGAATGAAATGATACCGAACATCCATATGCTTTGTCCTCTCATGGAACACTGGATTTTTACACAAGTATAAGGCACTTTGACTATCCAAGAATACCACAACCTGCTCATCTAGTACCTTCAACTCTTTAAGCAACCCTTTACACCACATAGCTTCCTTAATGGCCTCTATAGCTGCTATGTACTCAGCCTCGGTTGTTGAGAGTGCTACTACTGGCTGCAATTGAGCCTTCCAACTTACACAACATCCATTTAAGTTGAAGAAGTAGGAGGTAATCGATCTCCTTTTATCCCGCTCTGCTCCATAGTCGGAATCAGCAAAACCCTCAAGGCAGATGGCATTACCTCTCTTGTCATACACCAGCCCTACTTCTGGGCTTCCCTACAAATACCTCAGCAACCACTTCATCCCAAGCCAATGCTCCTTTCCAGGATTACTCATAAACCTGCTGAGAAAACTCATTGCATGAGCAATTTCAGGTCTAGTACTTACCATGGTGTACATAACAGAACCAACAGCACTAGAGTAAGGGACTTTCTCCATTTCCTTCTTCTCCGCCTCCGATCTTAGACATTGATCGCTAGAGAACTTGAAATGACCAGCAATGGGAACCTTCATTGGTTTGCTATCTTCCATAGAGAATTTAGATATCATCTTCTCTATGTATAAGGTTTGAAAGATCTTCAATCTGTTTCTCTCCTTTTCCCGAATGATACACATCCCAAGAATCTTTTGTGTATGGCCAAGATCCTTCATCTCAAACTCCTCACTGAGTTGAGCCTTCAATTTATTTATCCTCTCCATGCTGCTCCTAACCAGCAATATGTCATCAACATAAATGAGGATGATCACCATTTCCTCAACCTTCTGCCCCTTATAGTACAAGCACGAATCATAGTAGCTCCTCATGAAACCCAAGCTGATTACAAAGGAATCAAACCTCTTGTTCCATTGTCGAGGTGATTGCTTCAGGCCATAGAGAGACTTCTTCAATTTGTACACTAACTCTCCCTGCCTTCCTTCCTCATAACCTTTGGGTTAGCTTATGAAAATGGTCTCATTGAGCTCCCCATGAAAGAATGTTGTCTTCACATCCATTTGCTCAATTTCCCAACCAAATTGGACCACCAATGCTAACACTATCCAGATCGTCTTGTACTTCACAACCGGTGAGAATATTTCGGTGAAATCTATGCCCTCATTTTGTGTGAACCCCTTCATCACCAGCCTAGCTTTATACCGGACTTCATCCTCTGGAGTATTCCCTTCTTTGATCTTGTAGAGCCATCTACAATCCATAACTCTCTGTTTTTCAGGTTTGGGCACCAACTCTCAAAAGTTGTTCTTCATCAAAGACTCCATTTCTTCCTCCATAGCTAGCTACCACTTTGATGAATCCTTACACTCCATGGCATCCGTGTAAGTTTCCAGTTCAACCTCTCCTTCTTTTCAAGGAGTTGCTACATCTGCAGCATTTGCAAACCCATATCTCAAGGGTGGTCTAACTACTCTCCTTTCCCGGTCTCTTGTGAGCTGGTAGTCATTTACTGCATAAACTTCTTCTTGTTCAGCTTCTCCTTCTTGAGTTTCTTGAGCATGGCCTTCATCCAAGGGCTTTACTTGGTCCGAACCCTCTTATCTCCTCTACTCTACCTGAACTGGGTTTTCCTTGATGCGATGCTCCACAACTTCGGGACTGGTTTGCTCACTAGCCCCTGCAAGGTTAGTTTTCTCCAAGTAGGGAAATAATAATTCATTAAAGATAACATCCCTAGTTATGATCAGTTTCATGCTCTTCTTTTCTAAGGACCACAACCTATATCCCTTAACCCCATCACCATATCCTAGAAATACACATTTTCTAGATCTAGAGTCAAGTTTATCCTCCTTTTGATGTGCGTATGCTACACACCCAAAAGTCCTAAGGTTGTTTAAAGGGGTTTTCCAGTCCACATCTCCATGGGAGTCTTGAGCTCTAAAGCTCTAGAGGGTGATATATTTATCAAGTATGCAGCTGTAGCCACAGCTTCTCCCCAAAAATATTTTGGTAACCCAGATCCTATTAACATGCACCTAACCTTCTCCATAAGGGTTCCATTCATTCTTTCAGCAACTCAATTTTGTTGGGGTGTTTTTACAACTGTCATATGTCTTAGAATGCCATTTAATTCACAGAATTTATCAAAATCATTATTGCAAAATTCTAAGCCATTATCGATTCGTAAAGCCTTAACTACCTTACCCGTTTGAGTTTCCAGCAACTTCTTCCACACAACAATTTATTCAATGCATCAGATTTATTCCTAAGCAAATAAACCCACACTCTTCTTGAATAATCATCAATTAAAGATAGAAAGTAAAAGTTACCTCCCTGTGTTGGTGTTCTTGCTGGTCCCCAAAGGTTCATATGAATGTAATCAAGAATCCCTTTGGACTTGTGCACTCCGGTGTTGAAGCTGACCTGGTGTTGCTTCCCAAGAATGTAACTCTCACAAAAATCCAGTTTTTCTACTTTGTCACCACCAAGTAGACCTTCCTTGCTAAGCACTTGCAGGCCCTTTTTGCTCACGTGTCCCAAGCGAGTGTGCCAAAGGGCTGCCTTGTCCATCTCAGCCATCAAGCTTGCTGCTTAATCATTGATTTATGTCTCTCTGATCATCTCATAGAGTCCATCGTTTCTTGTTGCCTTGATCACTACCAAAGATCCCTTGGCCATCTTGATCTTGCCTCCCTCTACTTTGCATTTATACCCCATGGAATCTAGCTACCCCAATGAGATCAAATTCCTCTTCAAATCTGGAAGATACCTTACATTTTGCAGCAGCCTTGTGACTCCATCAAACATCCTTAATTGGATGTCTCCAATCCCTCTCACTTGGCAAGAATTGTCATTCCCCAAGAAGACCCTTCTATCATTGATCTCCTTGAAATTCTTGAACCATTCTTTGTGAGGGCACATATGGTAGGTGCACCCGGAATCAAGAATCCACTTTCCACTACCTTGCCTCCCGCTCACATTTGAGCACACAACAAGAACATCATCTTGCTGTTCTCCTTTGGCAACCGAAGCCTCTCCATTATTGGTATGGTTTCTCCTCTCATCCCACATCCTCTTCTTGCAATCTTTCTTGAAATGGACCTCCTTGTTGCAGAAGAAGCATCTCCTTCCTCCTCCAAGTCTTGTCTTGGAATGAGATCTCCCATGGTTCTGCCCTCTACCTCTTGATTTCTCCCGGTAGCTGCCATGGTTGCTACTGCCATTCTGAGTTGCTAGATTTCCTCTTACGAACAGCCCATCACCACTTGATGTCTCCTTCATCTTGGCCTTGAAATCATATGCCCTTATGGAATTGATCACAATCTCCTTTGTCAAAGTATCCCTTCTATACTCAATGGCATTAATCAAGTTATCAAAGTAATCAGGAAGAGAATTTAACAAAATGACAGCCAATTGTTCATCAGGAAAAATAATGCTACAGCTATTCAAATCTTGAACTAACTTATTAAAGACATCAAGATTATCTTGCACTCTTTACTAGGGTCCATTTTAAAAGCAAAGATTCTTTTAAAAAGATAAATCTTGTTAGGAAGAGTTTTGGTAAGAAACAACTCATCTAGTTTCTTCCATATGACAGTTGGATCCTCTGAGTCTCCACACTCCCTTATGACATTATCCGACATGTGCAAGAAAATGGTGCTATAAGCCATCTTCTTCATCTTGGTCCGCTGGTCCTCCGTGACACTTGCTGGAAAAATATCATCTTCTCCAATAGCCAAGTCCACTTTCTATTGCATTAGAATAACCTTGATCTTCCGCTTCCAAAGGGCAAAGTCTCCCTTTCCATCAAACTTCTCAACACAGAAATTTGAAACCATCTTTTGTGGACAAGATCCTAGATCTATGCACTACCCACAAATACTTTCTTCAACCTCAAGAAAACAAATCGAAGATGGATCTTAACACCATTCTTGAATCAACCTTCAAGAACACGACTGGATCTTGATCTTTACACCGTTCTTGAATCACCCAAGAAGTTAATCTTTGAATCTTGGAGTCTTGGCTCCGTCACCTTCTTGTTCTTGCTCTGATACCCAGCTGTGTAGCTCTGATACCACTGTTGGAAATCACCTTGACAAGATGCCCAAGTGGTGATCTTCCAAACACCCAAGTCTTGAATGACTTGTTATAAGAAATACAGCAATTGAACACAAGAACAGAAAATCAAAGAAAGAAAGAAGACAAGCAATTTGTTATCAGGGTTCGACAATGTGCCTATGTCCCTGTGAGTTCCTCCGAACTCTCTGCACTAAATCAAATAGTTCTTACAAGTTACAACAATCCCCTTCAAGAAATCAAGTTCTTAAAGAAACAAAAAGAGAAGAAAGGAAGAAGATGAGAACTAACAATGCTCTCTATCTAATCTAGACTTCTCGAACTTTTACAACCAGCCTCACTACAAAGAGTCCCTCTTATGTTTTTCACTCTTACACAATTCTCTCTATGTGTTTACAATGGATCTCACAATGTCACAAACTTGTGTGTTTCTAATGTTGAAAAATGAGGTTAGGAAACCCTTTTTATAGCCTTTCACTTCTTGTACATTCTTGTGAATCAATCTCCTCCCTTTGATCATGATCTCCTTTAAATCTTAGCCCTTTATCATTCTCCAAGTGGTGCTGTGCGTTTTGGTGTTGCGCACACACACTTAAGAGGGTCCTAAAGCATGCAGCCTATGTGTGTAGCAATGTTCTTGGGCGGTCCGGCGCTGGGCATGCGCGCTGTGATGCTGGTGCGCACCTGATGGTGTGCATTTTGGGCGGTGCAGTGTTGAGTGTGCGCGCTGCACCCAGACCTGATGCTGCTCTCTTCTGCTGCTGTGCGCACACTCTTCTGCCTGTGTGCAAAAGTGTGCACACTAGTGCGCATGGCCTTCCCTTGCTCCAAATTGATGCGCAAACATGTGAGCAGTCTTCTAACTCACTGAAATTTAATCTTCCACCTTTGGTCTAGAATTTAACCATCTTTGAACCATGGTTGGACCTGTGAAAATCTTAGATAAATACCAACAATGAATATCTTCCATATTGCAAAATAGCCAGAAGATGATGACGAGAGCCACCAAACATACATAATTGACTCACTCATGGATAGAGGAGTTTCTATAACTCATGATCTTGATCCCCTTGAGTATTTTCTTGTTAATTCTGAGTTTGATTCTATCAGTGATCCATCTGATGTATTTGATATTTGTGCTATTTTTTATAGAACTCAGGATTATGGCACTCGGGTATGGCAACCAAAGTTTGAGGAGTTTTCTAAGAGAAGTGAAAAATAAATTTCTTTAACTGTGGAAGCACCTAAAGTTGAATTGAATCCTCTGCCAAAAGGTTTAAAGCATGTTTTCCTTGGTCCAGGTGATACTTTTCCTGTTATTATCTCATCTGAATTGTATGGTCTCAAGGTGAGAAATTAATTCAGACCCTAAGTGAGCATAAGTCAGCCTTAGGTTAGAGCATGGCTGATATAAAAGGTGTTAGTCCCCTGGTCTGTTCTCATAAAATTAATTTTGAGGAAAGAACTGGCCCTCGTAGAGACCCATAGCGTAGGCTTAATCCCACTATGAAAGAAGTGGTGAAGAATGAAGTGTTGAAACTATTAGATGCAAGAATCATATATTCTATTGCTGATAGTAAATGGGTAAGTTCTACATAGGTTGTTCTTAAAAAGTCAGTTGTTACTGTGGTGAAGAATGACCTGGGAGAGTTAGTCCCTACAAAACTTGAGACTAGGTGGCGGAGGTGCATCGATTACAGAAAATTGAATGCTGCCACCCAAAAAGACCATTTTTCCCTCCCTTTTATTGATCAAATTCTTGAGTGTGTTGCTGGTCATCCTTTCTATTGTTTCTTGGATGATTATTCTGGTTACTATCAAATTAAAATTGCACTAGAAGACCAAGATAAAACCACTTTCACTTGTCCTTTTGGTACTTATGCTTTTTGTAGAATACCATTTGGATTGTGTGATGCACCTGCTACTTTTCAACATTGCATGTTGAGCACTTTTAGTGACATGGTTGAAAATTACATGGAAGTTTTTATGGATGACTTGACTATTTTTGGATCTTCTTTTGATGCATGCTTATTCAAATTAGAGAGAGTATTGACTCGTTGTGAGGAGAAGCAATTAGTTTTGAATTGGGAAAAATGCCACTTTATAGTACCTTCAGGTATTGTCTTAGGGCATATTATTTCTTCTAAGGGGATAGAGGTTGATCAATCTAAGCCTGAATTAATCTCTAAGTTGCCTACACCTAGGATAGTAAAGGATGTGAGATCCTTTCTTGGTCATGCCAGCTTTTATAGGAGGTTCATACAGAATTTTTCCACCATATCCAGACCACTATGTGACTTCCTAGCTAAAGATGCCCCATTTGAGTGGAAACAAGCTTGTCAAGAGGCCTTTAAAAAACTAATTGGCAAGCTTACCTCAGCACTTATAATGCAGTCACCTGATTGGAGTTTATCTTTTGAGATCATGTGTGATGCTAGTGACTTCGTTGTAGGTGCTGTTCTTGCAGGCATTTACCATGCTAGTAGAACTCTAAATAGTTCTCAGATGAATTACTCCACCATTAAAAAAGAGTTGCTAGCTGTAGTGTTTATTTTGGATAAGTTTTGTGCTTACTATTGGTTCTCCTATTATTATTTTCACAGATTATGCAGCCCTTAAGTACCTTCTTACAAAGAAGGATGCTAAGGCCCGACTAATACGATGAATTTTACTTTTGCAGGAATTTGAAATCACCATAAAAGATAAGAAAGGACTAGAGAACGTAGTGGTTGACCATCTCTTGAGGCTCACATTTGACGATATCTGACCACCTGCCAATCAGGGATGATTTTCCCGATGAGCATTTACTTTCTATTACCTCTCTACCATGGTTTGCTCATATTGTGAATTATTTGGCTGCAGGTGAGATACCGGTGGATTAGAGTGCTCAGGACAAGAGGAAGTTCATGATTGAGGTATGCAATTTCTATTGGGATGACCCTTTTCTTTTCAAATACTGTCCTGACCAAATTTTAAGGCGTTGCATCCCTGATGAAAAGATTGCTATCATATTGGAATTTTGTCACTCCCAAGCTTGTGGGTGCCACTTTTCAATGAAGAAAACCACTGTAAAAATTCTGCAGTGTGGATTTTATTGGCCCACCTTGTTTAAGGATGCAAACATCTATTGTCGCTCATGTGAAAAATTTCGAAAGTTAGAAGTTATGTCCCATCGTCATATGATGCCCTTAAACCCAATTTTAGTGATTGAAATTTTTTATTGTTGGGGCATTGATTTTATGGGACCATTCCCTCATTCTTTTGGATATCAATATATTATTGTGGTAGTAGATTATGTGTCAAAATAGGTAGAGGCAGCAGCTTACAGGAGCATTGATAATAGGACAGTAATTAAATTTCTTAAAGAAAATGTGTTATCTCGATTTCGTACACCATGTGCTATCACTAGTGACCGAGGTATGCATTTTTGCAACCGTTCTTTTGAAACTTTGTTGAAAAAATATGGGGTGGTACATAAGATCTCTATTGCCTACCACCCCCAGACAAATGGATAGGTAGAACTTGCAAACAGGGAAATTAAGCAAATTTTAGAAAAAACGGTCAACCCGGCTCGAAAAAGATTGATCTTTGAGATTACTTGATGCACTTTGGGCCTATCGTATAGCTTTCAAAACTCTCTTAGGTATGTCACCTTATAGGCTTGTTTTTGGAAAGCCTTGTCACTTACCTGTGGAGCTCGAGCATCGAGCTTATTGGGCTATCAAGCATTTCAATTTTGACATGAGAGAAGTAGGTAAGCTTAGAAAATTTCAATTGACCGAGTTAGAGGAGTTGAGAAATGATGCTTATGAGAACTCTAGAATCTATAAAGCTAAAATGAAAGCATTTCATGATAAAAATATTTTGAGAAAAACATTTAAGCCTAATGATCGAGTGTTCTTATATGTTTCTAGACTCTTATATGATTCTAGACTCCATAAGCACCCAGGAAAACTTTGGTCTAGGTGGACCGACCCTTTTGTAGTGCATAATTTTTTTTCAAATAGAGTAGTAGAAATAGAGGACCCTAAGGATGGTCAGATCTTTAAAGTAAATGGTTAACACCTTAAAGTATTAATTGATAGGCAAGGTCTGAAAGTAGAAGACATTCCACTTATGGATCCGATCTATCAACCTTGACCACACCATGCATGTATATATGTTTTTTATCTTTCTTTATTTATTTTGTTTTTATTGTTTTTTCATATTTCTTATTACTGTTTATTTTTAATATTTTTTTTTGTTTTCAAGTATTACTTCGGTATTTCTTTTTTAGGGATAATGTGTGCATTAGTTCAAGTTTGGGGGTGTGCTATGAGCCATGCCAGTCCAACTAGTTCTCCATCTCCTAGGTCAGCTCTTTCCATGTTATTCACACATTGGGGACACTGTGTGCTTTAAGTTTGGGGGTATAGGAGACACATTCACACACACTTTGTCCCAGTTTTTTTTATATATATATTATTGAAAAGATAAATGCATGTTCATGATTGTTTTGAAATTTTGGTTGATCTAAACAATATTGTGATGTGATTTCATTGGAAAGCTTAAAATCGTGAACACATGATCTGATGATAGAATTTTAAAGTTTAGTTACTTACTTTAGGCAATTGAGAATTCACATGTTTGATCTAATCTGACACGAGCATATTAGCACATAATCGTGTGAGGTATAACATGTGATTTTAATGTGTATGTTCCATGGTTTAGCTGATTCCGGATGACTTGTTGGATGGATACTTTGGCATGAAAAAAATGCTCATAATGATCATTGACAAGCTTTCCACTGAGTAACTAGACCTCTTGCCTCAGTAAGCAGTGAGTGTTCATGTCAAAAGGTGGGAATTTTGCTCATGATGATGATTGACAAACTTTCCACTGAGTCACTGAACCTCTTGCCTCAGTAAGTAGTGAGTATTCACGTCAAAAGGTGGGAATTTTGCTTAGTTTTATAGTTTTTTTACTCGAGTTAGTAAGTCCTTAGGGGTGTCTTTACACCTATTGCCTTAAAACCATCTGGTTTGGGAGTCATTGACTTAACACTCGCTACATGGGTCAATTAGAAAGCTTAAGGGAACTAAACATGTCGAGCCTTATAATAAAAGAAAGAAAGAAATAAAACTATGTCATTGTTGTTCATTCTGATGGGAAATTCGGTGAATCTTGAGACATGAAGACATTACACTTTGGAGTTATTTGGAAGCTTCATTTTTATGTGCTAGTTCACTTTACACGGATTCTAGCTTATGATGCCTTAGTCGGCCTCTTGTAAGTAATTAGATTTTAAAATTCCTATTCATTGCGAAGATAAGTTTATATTTTAAGCTTGCTCATGAATGAATATCATGGTTTTGTGTGCTATTTAAATTTTTTGACACCTCGAATGATGTATTTATCATTGTGTTCTTTGTTTTTCATTTAGTTTTTTTTTTATTTTGTTTTGCTAAGGGACTAGCAAAATGTAAGTTTGGGGGTATTTGATGAGTGCCAAATATTACATATTTTGGCCCCTTAATTTACATTTGTTAATTCTTTAGTTGTGTCCTAATCTGATATTTTGTGTTAGTTCTATGATTTTTAATGTTTTATAGGATTGCAAAGGACATTGGGGATTTAATGTGAAAAAAATGCAAAAGTTGGAATTTGCTGTTGCAATCGAGCACCAGAGACCTACGATCAAGCACAACAGCGCTTAAGTATTTATTTATATGTTTAGCTTAGGAATTGGTTACTTTGAGTTGTTTTACAGGTTTACAAGCACTTGGAAAAGAGTTTCACTAAATTGCCAGAATTTCTTATACAGTTCGGTTAATTTTGTGGATTAAACTGTAATGATTCAGGATGAACCAGGAGTTGAGCCATATATGCTTGGAAAGATCCAGATGTCTATTTTCTGGAGAATTTCATGACTCGTAAATAAGATTTTTCTAGAGAAAGTTATGGCAGTTTTAGTAGAAAAAAGGTTAGGCTGTGCGTGATTTTAGCGTGGAAGAAGTGATTTTTGCAGATTAAATTGTAATGATTCAAGACGAAACAGAAGATGTACCATATATGCTTGGAAAGATCCTGATGTCTATTTTCTGCAGAATTTCACAGCTCGTAAGTATGATTTTTCTAGAGAAAGTTATGGTAGTTTTAGTAGACAACGGTCAGGTTGTGCATGATTTCAGAGTGGGCAAAAGTTTTGAAGGGTATGTGAAGGCTTAAATCCCACATCCCACATTGGTTGGAAACACATTCTACATCCCACATCCCACATCGGATTGGAAACACATTGCACTCATGGAGTTCCCCTATAAAAGCCCCATTTCACTTCATCAAATGGGTGTGCAATCTCGGAGGCTTAGCTACCAAGGGGTGCAATATGGAGGATTTTGCTAGCAATCAGGGGAAGCACCACCCAGCAGCTATGGGTGGAATTTCTCTCTCCATATATTGTTAGTTTTAATTTATATCTTTTAAGTTTTAAAGTTTAAAGTTTAGCACTTTAATGTTTGCTCAATTTTTTCCCTTGAGATTTTTGTTGTCCATTATATTTATGGGTAACTAAATTCTCAAGTAGGGCTAGGGATGAACTTGCACAGTAGATCATTTTTATTTATTTTTTTAATTTATGTATTTGATTTTTGATTACTAAAACTCTTTTGTTTATCATTCTCAATTCATTGGTGATATTTTGTTCTCCGAATAATCGTAGAATTTATTCTGTTTGTGGATTCAGTCATGCTTTCTCTATTGAATAGATTAGTTCTTTGATTATGTTTGGATCAATTATTTATCTATATTGATTTAATTCTTTGCTGCAGTATCGCTTCCTGAGTATAGTGTCATCGTTGGATTTTCTCAATAGTGATAATAATTTACGTATTTTAAAAGTGGTGAATGATTTTTCAAAGGGTTACATTTGGTTTAATCTTAGTTTATAGATCTACACCTTCCGATTGGCAATTTTGGGAATTGAGTTCCCAATTGAGTTATTCAATGAATTAAGAATAATTAAAATACCAGATTTGTGCAAGGGATTCCCGACGCTTTATTGTTTGTCAAATTTGAGTACTTTCTCCGTTAGTCACTTTGCTTCACTTTAATTTGCATTAAAAATTAATCTTTGTTCTCCATTAATCATTTAATATTTTTCTTTAGTTTCTTTGTTCCTTATACTACTCTTTAAATTTGTCTCTCTATGGAATCGACAGCCCAAAGTTGTGCTACAACTACCGCGTTATTCTTTGGGCGTAAACAGGTACAAAAAATGGATATTACTCTGCTTGTATCTTAGTGCACTACTTGTCAACAAGCGAAGGCACCTAATATCAAACTTTATGGTTTGTTACAACCCCTCCAATTCTAGAGCCGATTTGGGAAGACATCTTTATGGACTTCATCACTCATTTACCATCTTCTTATGGCTTCACAGTTATATATGTGGTAGTGGATAACCCCAACAAGTTTGGCCTTTTAAAGGCTACTTCATTATTCTATCACCTCTACCTACAGAATACTCTAGCTCTTATCCCATTTACCATTTAATTGCTATCTCGGATGAAAGGAAGGTCTTATAATAAGGCCAATGGGTGCACCAATACTTAATCCAATCAGATCACCTTCCATTAAAAAAAAAGCCTCTTGGGAAGATAATAGCACTATACAACACTTGCACTTTGAGGACAAGATATCTCTCCATAGGGACACTGTTGTTACAGGAAGAAAGTCGAAGGCATAAATCACTTGAAGAAACCAGAAAGATATGGAGCAACAAGGCAAAACTAGTAGGCCAAAAATAGCTTTGGTTACCACTAAGGTTTAGGAGATGACTAGTGGAGCTAAGGCAGTAATGAGAGAAGCTTTGAAGCAGTAAAGAAGCAACTTTAAGACTAACATGAAGAGAACCAAAGATGATAGCTAGAACAGGAGAAGAATTGCAAGAAGTTGATAGAAGTTTAGTTAGAAGTTACTTAAGGAAGTTAGTTAGTTAGCTTCTTAATCTAGTGCATTACACCTTGATTGTATTGATGTGTGCTCACTTGTAAAGAGTTATATGTAGCTTTGATTTGTAAGATTAAGGCAAAAAAAAAAAACTCTTTTAGAAGCTTTTTTTTTGCTCAAAACAAGAATAAACCTGCCCTTACTTTTTGTCCAGAACCCTCACACCTGCACCAAATATCTCTCCTCCTCCACACACCTCCAACACATTTGATCATGATTTCATTATGCCACTTAACATAATAACACCATAATTATATCTAGTCTGAGTATAATTTTTTTATATTGTTTGAATATTCAAGACCATTTAAATTTGAGTACACAGTCAATAAAACAATCTTACTGAAAAGGGCTCTTAGCCTAATCATGACCACTTGATAAAATGATATTAACAATGTCTTTCTTTTCTTTAAAGGAGGAATAAGTCATTCCAAATGGATTAGAATTCTCAATTAGGATCTCCTTTAGTTAGCTACTTAAGGGTAGATTACATGCCATGTCACTTAAAATTCAATTCATGGCTATAATTGAGCCACATAATCTATTTGGAAGAAAGAATGAAACTTTTGCCTATCGATGCTATTAATGGAAGTTCAAGCAATTGATGTGAACTTTTGGAAGATTCTTCAAAAGAAACATTTGATCCAGATCTCTTATAAATTTAAATCTTTCATCCTATATGAATGTATATTTTTCCCTTTATTTCTCAATTATCATCAGTAACCAATCATATTGTTCAACAATATTAAAAGTACAAAATTTTTATTTTTGAAAATAGAAATAGCTTCAAGTCCATAAGTGACAAAAAATTTTGTATTGCCCAGTGCAAGGACAAAATAAAATTTATGCACCTTTAACATATCCAACGGTATTATAACACTATAGGTTTTTTAAGATGAAGCACTAGTTTTAAAATGTTTTATTTTCATATTTATGGGTTTTATTAAGAACTAAACAAAGAGACCTTTAATATAAAAATGTTTTTAAAAAGAGTTAGAAGATCTTTGACAAGTAAAACAAGTGTTGATGCCCAAAAAGATGATGAAGGATGCCCAATCTTTCATGCCCATCAACAGGATGGTGGTTATAGGTTTAGATAATGTGAGTGCTTTGAGAAGACTATCCGATGTGTTTAAGTATCTACAAAAGATGTTTCTTGTAATGTTGGACTCAAGGGAAGACTTTTTTATGGTAAAGTCAGTATGTGTATTTGAAATGAGTTAATGAGAGGATTTAGAGTTATACCGAGGTTGGAAAGTATAGAGAAGAAGAGGACCAAATTAGTTCTCTTTATTCCTCGTATATTTGCTCTCTATTATTTGGTTTTATCTTAGATCTCTTCTTTCTTTTGTATACATGTGGGTGTGTATTTATCCTTTTATGCTTTCTATACTAGAACCCCTTTATATAGGAGTGGTAACCATTGCCTTTAGGATTTCGAAGTAGGATACAGTTGGAAAGTGACTCCCGAGCCTCGAGCCTTGTGAGAAAAGACCTCTGGCTATGTGAGAATATCTATATCTATAAAAGAAGACATTTTCTTGAGGGAAGTGACCTTTGCTTATGAGTTCTCATGTTAAGGATAAAATCTTTAGACTATAGGGTAACGCGTCCATCATTATAATCATAATAGGTCATTGCCTAAGGGGTAACAATCCATGTGTTTAATTCTTATTAGACCGAATAGTTTTGGTCACATCATATGACCCCCTGGAGAGATCTGAGGAGATTTTTAAGGGAGTAGAAGTCTTTTTTGCTACCTCAATAAGACAGAATTCAAGGCTTCGGCTTGGAGTTCTATCCTCCGAGGAGTTAGATAGCTTGAAGTTTTAATTCCATACTGGTGGGAACTTCTTGGGGTTAACCTCAGTTTTTTTTTATGGTAAGAATCGCATACTCGAAGCTTATTCCCTTGTTGCACCAAAGCAGAGTTGGAAAGGCTTATTCCTACATTAGAAGTTTTTCCTAACTCTAGCTAGTTTTTTGGAGGAGTAACGCGACTAGACTCATTATCTCTTTAATCATGATAAGGTCACAAATCTTTAGAGGTGCTTGCTCCTAATTAGAAAGGGTGTTTGTATGGTTGAAATTGCAGTCCCTATCTATTCAAGGTTTACCAGATTGAAGTCATAACTCTTGCCTTTTCTGAGCTAAGATTGTATTACGTTAGAAGCCTTTAATCCAAGGTGGAATTTCATGAAGAGTCATAATTCCACGTGGATGGGGTTTTGAGTGACTAAAACTAAGTCTTGTTTTTTGATAAGAGTCATATGACTAAAATTGTGCTCTTTATCGGGGTCGTGCAACTGGAATCTTTAACTCTTCGTTAATCCGAGGTGGAATTTTGTGACCTTGAAGGTCATAATTCTATGTTAGTAAAAGTTGTTCGCTGGAGTTTAGACGTAATTCTAGTTGTGTGGAACTATGAGGTTGGGGCCTTAATTCTATTTTTGTGGGAGTGTGATTGAAGCCATAATTCCTCTTATGGTCAAGTGGAACTATAGGGCTTAGAAGCCGTAATTCTACTTCGGCAGGAATTGTATAGCTAAAGTCACAACTTCACTGTAGTGGGAATTGTATGGCACAAGCCTTGATTCCTCTTTGATGGGGGTGATTAGAGTCGTAATTCCTTTTGATCGAAATTGTATGGCATCGGAAGTGCTTAGTTCCACATCGGGAGGAATTGTTGATTGTAGTAAACTTCTGCTAAAAGATGGTGAATGTTGACTGGAGTCATAATTCCTACTGACCAAGGTAGAACTGCATGGCTTTGGAACTACATAGTTCCATGTCAGGAGGAATTGTTGACTATAGTTAACTTCTGCTAAAGGATGGTAGATGTTGACTGGATTCTTAATTCTTATTGATCGAAATTGAACGATATGGCTCAGAAGTGCTTAGTTCCATTTTGGGAAGATTTTTTTATTATAGTAAACTTATACTAAATGATGGTGGATGTTGACTGGAGTTGTAATTCCTATTGACTAGTATGGAACTATATGGCTTCGAAAGCGCTTAGTTCCATGTTGAGAGGAATTCTTGACTGTAATTAACTTTTATTGAAATGAGGTAAGACTGTAAGGATGTTTTAAAGCCTTAGTCTTAACCTAGTTGGGCCTAGATAGAATTGTGTGGATACATGGACCTTGATTCCATGTAGGTTGGACTTTGTAATTGTCTTTGATTGTAGGCTTTAGTTTGTTGGGTTGAGCAGAATAGTACATTTAATGCTTTTAAGTCCACATATTAGGATGAGGCATTTGGTTCTCCCGAGGTGCCCATGTGAATTGTCACATTAATGATAAGTGAACATTTCAATTTCCCGAAGCACTTTTAGTCATGCCAGAGTGGGTGGCGCATTAACTACACGTTTAAGAAACAGTTTATTTGGCAAGGGCTATTTAAAGGATTCCATTTCTTTCATTTCTTCTTTTTCCTTTACTTATCGGCTTTCTAATCTTCAAAGCACTAAGTTTCCAAGTTTCTTTAGAGTTATTCAAGAGTCCACTTTTTCTTTCAGGTTTCTTCAAGCTTTCTCAAGGTTTCTAGTTTCTTCCTTATTATTCTTTGGTAAGATTCTTTCTTCTGTTTTACATTACTTTCATAATATGTCTACTTCTGGGGTTGGTAGGTCTAGGAAAGTAGGAGTTGAAATGAGAGAAACTGGTTCTAAAAGTGGAGAGAGGGTGTTTGGTAGAGAGCAACCTTCTTAGAAGGTTATGATTACTTCTGTTGGCTCTGAAACCGAATAAAAGATTCGAGACCTATCAATCATATGAACAAAGAAAAATAAACAAAAAGCAATATGAGACATGATATACCTAGGTTCACCACAGAATAGGGCTACGTCCTACAAGGAGTTTCACTATAATCAGAATTCCAAATCTCTCGTATATATGTGCAATAAGTACATAGAGAATATTTATAAGCAACTTGTACAAGACAACCTAACTAGGGTTCTCGCCCTGCTGCTAACCGCGTTTATTCATGAGCCCAAGTCCAAACCACCAAGCAAAAAATCATACCCAAAATGTGTACAAGGCTTGACGGCCGGGGGTGTCACCCCTACCCCCCGTGGTCATCAGGAGGTCTCCAGTTTTGGACTCGTGAAGTATGAACCAACTCTAACACTATTGGTGGGGTTTTCCAAGCTGGGATGATTCCTAGCCAAATTTTGAAAACTAATATTGAGTTTGTAGCCACTATGTTCTTCCTCCCTCACTCCCCAATAAAGAGTTACGCATCCTAGACCCAAAGAGAGGGCTTGTGTCTTTGTGAGAGATAAAGATTCATACTTTCTCTACTACTACCTTGATAACTTGATATAGGTTCTGCCCTACCTAGCTTTCCCCAAACAAGATGAGGCTAGTTGTAGAAGGAAGATTTTGTACGCTCCTTTCTCAATTAATTGTTTGAAAAAACATTACTTTTTTGTTGAGGGAATAGAATCTCATCAGGTTGTGCTGGGGTAGAGCTCCAAAGATACTTTTTACCATAGAGAGCCTTTAAATTTGAGTGATGAGGAGTAAAAGATACCTAATAAGGTCTTAAGAGCTAGGCCTAGTATATTTGATAAGCATCTTAAAGACGAGAAATTATTAAGGACCTATCAGCTTAGTTTATAGAACCTTGGCTCTCCTGATGGTACTGGAGAGTACCTTAGTTGTTTTTTGCTATTTTACTTCCTTTTGGTTCCTTGGTTCTTCTGACCTCCTTGACTTTTTCCAATCTGAGGGTTTTTCCTTTGTAGAAGATACCATGTTCAACTAAGCGAAAGTCACCAAGATGGCCCAAGAGAGGAGAAGGGCTAAGACTGCGAACCTTTTCGCTTCTGACTAAGTTGGGAGGAAAAGAGCCAGGACAAAAGGGATTTTCACCCACTAGATTAAGGTGAGTCAGCCTAAGGCAAAGGAGACTGCAGTGCAGCTCACTGAGGTACATCAAGCGAGGTTCAGTGAATTGAGGTATAGGTAGCTAAGATCTATGATGCTGAAATACAAACAACTAAGGAGCTAAGTGGAGAGGTTGAGGTCCCTTAAAGGACTGACACTAAGGCTGGTGAAGAGGGGACTCCTTCTTTGGGGGGGGGGTCTCCCTTTCTGTCATGTAACTTAACTTAGTCCCTACCTCCCTTGAGAACTCAATTCCTGTTCTTAGGGGCTCTAATCATGTCCTTGAGGGCTCCATTCCTATTGTCAGCTCGAGTTTTGAGATGTACCATCCAAATTGGAAGATGACATATACAAACTCAGTTTTTAACAACAAAAGTATTATTCGTAAGCTTTCCAAAAGTTCTATCCTTTCTGACCTGATGAAGGCGATGATCTCTTATCAACTGATGGTTAACACTTTGGACCACTATTACAAGGTAAAATCTGAGATTTTTTAGTCTTCAACTTCCGCACTCTTTTTCTTTGCTTTTTTTTTATCAAGTTATCTTTTAATTCGGGCTGGCATCCATGCCTTATTTTTTAGTAACTTTGTCCAGTTTATGCATAATGGTTTCTCCAATCTATGAGCAACACCATTTTGGACTTTGAAAGAGTGAAGAGGATCGTATAAGGCAGTTAGAAGAGGGAAAAATACAAAAGAATGTCCTTTCTAGCCAGGTTAACAATCTAGAGCTTGAGAAAGAAAAGTTGTAGGCCTTTTTAACTATTACAAATGTCAATTTCCTGTTTGCCTTATAGGAGGTAAAACACTTGAAGACCAAGGTGGCAAGACTTTAGGGTGTCGAGAGTCAGCTCAGGCCTGATATTGCCAGACTCTATGAGGTCAAGATTTATCTTGGAGATGAAGTAACTCATATTCAAGGTGTTGAAGGGGACCTAACTGGTCTAGCTTAAAGTTTCTATTGTGGAGAAGTATCGTAGCTCTGATGACTCCTGGGCAGATATTCTTAAGGAAACCTTGGAGTACGACTCTAATAGATTTGACATAGCTAAGGAAGAGGATGCCAAAAGGTGGCATAATCTTGATTGGGCTAGTTTGGAGATCCTTAATCCTATAGAGATGCAGGTAGTTGGAGAGACAACCCAAGTAGCATAGGTTATTGAGATGGATGAAGGCAAAGTGGCTTAGAAGATTGGGGAGGAGAAGCTAAAGTCTAAGGAATTATTAGGTTTTCTTTTTTCCCTTGAATCTTTTGGACTTGAATCCTCTTTATGTAAATTTTTTTTCTTTCTTAAAAAAACATTTTTATTCTACATTGTTTTTCCTTTTTAATTTTAATACTTACATTGAGTAGAGTTTAAAGAATTTCTACAAGTGTTTATACTTTATTTCTTGATCTCAACTCTTCTACTTAGACTAATCATTGAATGGGGGCTCGTCCGAATGGGGTTACAGATTTTTAGTTTGCGTTTTTTAGATCCTTTATCTCAGGTGGATTAAAATGGGGATTCTCGCACAAGTTTTAGCTTGGGTGTGTGTCTTCAGCCCCTCGATTAAACTGAGTCTTTGTTTGGGCCAACACATCTTTGGGGTGTATGGTTTCCCGATAAACTAAATTTGAATTCATTGTTTTTTCTTTCACCTTATTTGGATGTATCTTAAGTGTTCGGTGATGAGTAAGCTGAGTCTGAATATTTTCTTATCTTCTTCCTTGAAAGGTTTGATTTACTTCAAATACTATGGTCTTATCAAAAGAGATGATGAGAGGTATTGGGGGATTCCCTAGGGAAATGGTGCTTGAAGCCTGAGGCTCAAAGATTGTTAATAAGAGTCTTGATTATTGTTTTTCGATTAATCTTCTTACCCTGGTTAGTGAGGTATTTCTAAGGTTATTTTTCAACTTGTTATGCGAATTTAAGTGAACTCTAGGCATACTCATCTTATCCCATGGTTGTTGAAGGGGTGCACTACAAGTCACCTATATTAAACATTGAAGAATTTTGATCTTTCCTATAAAGAAGTCAAAGGTCGAATTTTTACCGTTTCCTTTAGGGTACGAGAGAATAATTTATACAGATCTACTTGTCAATGTCTGTAAGTGAACATTGGAGGCTCGTTACTCTCCATATGCTTAATGGAATTCTCCTTTGTTGGATCTGATCTTCGAACACCTCGAAGTTGTTAGGACTTGCTGCATCCATCTTATCATATGAGAGCGGATCCCTTGGAGGCCTAACTCCATTCGAGATGTTGGGATTGTTATCCTAGAGGGAAGAGATGATATGTTCATCTACGATCTCGGCATCTAAGTGATTTTGAGAAGCTCACAATTCCCTAGGCCTTATGAAGGATCGAGAAGAGGTCTCGACCCAATTAAGAGCTGAGCTTAAGAGTTTATGGGGTGACTAGTTTGGTTTTAGTCAAAAACTTCCTATTTAAGCTTGTCTTGATGCTCATTTCGGGTCGAGATAACTATTTTTTCTCAATCTTCAGGGAAGGCTAGTATACTAGCTCTTTTGGTGATGAGCTTAGCTAAGTTTAGTTTGATCTGGATCTAATGCCATCTACATGATCAAGGGGTTGAATTAGACCCAATCACCATGAATGTCAACATTTTAATGATTTCCTGAGTTTGATGAAGGGTTTATATAACCATATAATGCTTTGAAAGTGCTATGTTGTCCATTTCAGCTTTAGCGGGGCATAACTATTACGCCCGTGTTCTTAAAGTATGGGTGAAGTAATTTAATAAATATGACATGAAATTAAAATAATATGTACGCGAAGGATATAGTGTTGAATAAAATAATTCTTTTGAGAAAAAAATGGATGCGTGGGGGCGTAATTACAAAGAAAATGGAGAAAAATTGTGGCAACACTTCTCGTGGAGCAATTTGGGGGGGGGGGGTATGCTGAGACTTCGTTTGTTATATATATATAAGTTAAGTTATATTATTTATTCATTTCCAAATCCTGTTTGGTTCCTTCCTTTTACAATTCAAACTACTCTATTTCTCAAAACAGTTGGGGACCGAAAGAAAGGTTGAAATAGCAAAATTTTAAAGGGGTTTATGGGAGAATTTTATAGAGAATCATGGGAAGCGCTAAGAAAAGTAGAAGGTAATAACGTAAAGTTTATTTTTTGAAATTTAGCATACATGAAATTTCCCAAAATTCAAAGTGGGAATTTTCAAAGTGTGTAAATTATGGAAGAATTGAAGAAATAATTAGAAATTTTAAAATAAATATTATGTCAGGTGTTGACGATCAACAACTGGGGGAAATTACTGAGAAGAGCAAGAAAGGCAAAGGAGGGAGACGTGCCTAAGACTACTTTTAGGACATGTTATGGTCATAAGTTTCTTGTATGTCATTTAGATTGACTAATGTTCCAGAAACATTCATGGACTTGATGAATAAAATGTCTGAACCATTTCTTGATAATCTTGTGGTTGTGTTCATCGATAACATCTTAGTGTATTCTAAGACTAAGGAAGAGCATGCAAAACATTTAGAAATTGTGTTGGAGATTTTGAGGAGAGAGATATTGTATGCTATAATTTCTTAAATGTGAATTTTGGCTGAAAGAAATGACTTTCTTGGAACATGTAATATCGGGAAATGGCGTAACAGTTGATCCACAAAAGGTAGAGGCAATGTTAAGTTGGGAGAGACCAAATAATGTGACTAAGATTAGAATCTTCTTGGAGTTAGCAGGTTATTATAGAAGATTCTTTCAGAATTTTTCTATTATTGTAATATTGTTGAATATACTAACCATGAAAGAGGTGAGACTTGTATGGCGAGGGAAGTGTGAGAAAAATTTCCAATTACTAAATGAGAAATTAACTACAGCTTCAGTATTGGTGTTTCCTTTTGGTTATGAAGGATTTGTGGTGTATAGTAATGCATTGCATCATTGGTTGGGATATGTAACATAGGAAAGCTGTGGCCCATACTTCTAGGCAATTGGAGATTCATGATAGAAATTACCCTACTTATGAGTTAGAGTTAGCTGCTATAGTGTTTACTTTAAAGATTGGAAACATCATCTTTATAGAGCCACTTGTGAGATATCCTTACCTACCCAGAGAGAGTTGAATTTGAAGCGAATATGATAGATGGAGTGATTAGTAACGATGATTGTACAACTTACTATCATCTAGATAATGCGAAGGTGATAGCTGGTGTATTGAGTAGAAAGTCTACAAGAAGTTTAACTGCTATTGGGAGTCCTGATGTGAAATTGATGATAGATTTAAGAGAGATAAGAATGAAGTTGAATATTAGTGATAAAAGATCTTGGTTAACAAATATGGTTGTACAGTCATCCATAGTAAAATGCTTTAGAGATCCAAGGTAGAAATAAAGAGATAGAAAAGATTAAGCATTGAGTACTTACAAGAAAGCAATATGAGTTCAAAATTTGAAATGGTGGTATTCTGGTCTTGGAACATAGAAATTGTATTCCCAATAATGCAGAGTTGAGAAAGGAGATAATGAGAGAGGCATATGATGATGTAGACTTAATGCAACTAAGTAAAAATAAGATGTATAGAGGATTGAGACAGAAATTCTAGTGGTCAAGATTGAAGAGGGATATAGCTGAGATTGTGAGGTTGTATGGAGTACCATTGAGCATAATGTCAAATAGAGATGCTAGATTTACATCTTGGTTTTGGAGAGGTTTTCAGAAAGCTATGGGTACACAGTTACAATTTAATATAATTTTTCATACTTAGACAGAAAGGATTATTAGAGTACTAGAAGATATGTTAAGGGCAAATGTGATGAGTTTCTCAGTAAGTTGGGATGCTTACATGCCATCAATTGAAATTGATTATAATAATCAGTATCAAACTAGTATTGAGATTTAAACAGGAAAGGAAAGCTGAATCCGAGGTATGTGGGACCCTATGAGGTCGTTGAGAAAGTTGGGCTAGTTGTGAGTAGCCTGGATTTGCCTCCAGAATTAAAACATTTATATAATGTATTTCATGTTTCACTTTTAAGAAAGTGTTTACATGATGAATATTATAATATTTTGAGCTAAGCTATAGAAATTCAGAAAAATTGGGCTTATATACAAGTCCTAGTGAGAATTTTAGACAAAAAGAACAAATCTTGTATAATAAAACAATTTCATTAGTTCAAGTTCTATGGCGGAATAAGGAAGTTTAAGAGATTATGTGAAAGCGTGAGACAATTATGAAGAAATATTATTCACAATTGTTTCTTGAGTTAGGTAAGGAAATTTTGGAGACGAAATTTTTACAAGATGGGTAGAATTGTAACACCTGTGTTCTTAAAGTATGGGTAAAGAAGCAATTTAATAAATATGACATAAAATTAAAATAATATATACGCGAAGGATTTAATGTTGAATAAAATAATTCTTTTGAAAAAAAAATTGGACGCGTGGGGGCATAATTACAAAGAAAATGGAAAAAAAATTAAAAAAAATCTGGATGCGTCCAGCATGGAAAGAAGGAAAAAGAAAAAGAACAAAAAATAATTTTTTCATCTTAAAAAAAAACGTGGAAGCAGGTTATCAAATAAAAAGAGTAGTTTGCATGTAGGACACATCCACTTCTCGTGGAGCAATTTGGGGGTGGGGGGATATGCTAAGACTTCGTTTGTTATATATATATATATAAGTTAAGTTATATTATTTATTCATTTCCAAATCTTGTTTGGTTTCTTCCTTTTACAATTCAAACTACTCTATTTCTCTAAACACTTAGGGATTGAAAGAAAGGTTGAAACAGCAAAATTTTGAAAGGGTTTACGGGAGAATTTTATAGAGAATCACGGGAAGCACTAAGAAAAACAGAAGGTAATAACATGAAGTTTATTTTTTGAAATTTAGCATACATGAAATTTCCTGGAATTCAAAGTGAGAATTTTCAAAGGGCCAAAATTATGGAAGAATTGAAGAAATAATTAGAAATTTTAAAATAAATATTATATCAGGTGTTGACGATCAGCAACCGGGGGAAATTGCTGAGAGGAGCAGGAAAGGCAAGGAGATGATCTACGGGTAACTCTGAGTGCTATGTGATGAGCTAGATTTACTTGAAGTAATCAAGATATATAAGAAATATCTAGTGATAGTATTAGAATAAATTATTAACTTATGCTTTGGTGATAGATGAAAAGTTGGTTGATAGGTGTGATAGGAATAGTGGATGCGTAGAGAATTATTTTATGAGAAATAATATTTTTGGAATAATGAGTTGATTTAATAATAAAAGCAATAAGTGAAATTCTTGATGAGCTATGGTTGATGTTTTGATACAATTTTATGAGGAGAGGAAATTTAGTGGATCTTGACAAGCTTTGATTGATGATTTGATGTGATTTATGAGGAGAGGAATTTAATGGAATTTTTTTCAAATAATAATATGAGAATTATCAGGATAGCTAATATAAATATTTGAATTCATGTTTGTTGTTATGTTATTGTTCATATGCATATTTCATATCATTATTTATATGCACATGCATTAAATAAAAGAACCGGGAGGGGGCTGGTCTAATTGAAAAACCGTGATAGCCGGTATATGCTGGAAATAAATGAAAATCATTACAGCCAGTATATGCTGGAAATAAATGAAAATCATGACAGCCGGTATATACTGGAAATAAATGAAGGATCTTAGCCATGCACAGAAGATCCTTAGGATGTGTATAATCCAGGAAAGGGAGAGAACTAGATTGAAGATTTCTCAGACTTCCTACATAGAGAAGATGATATCTAAGTTCTCTATAGAAGATAGCAAACCAGTGAAGGTTCCCATTGCTGGTCATTTCAAGTTCTCCAGCGATCAATATCTGAGATCGGAGGTGGAGAAGAAGGAAATGGAAAAGTTCCCTTACTCTAGCGCAGTTGATTCAGTTATGTTCACCATGGTAAGCACTAGACCAGACATTGCTCATGCAATAAGTGTTCTTAGTAGGTTTATGAGTAATCCCAAAAATGAGCATTGGCTTGGGATGAAATGGTTGCTGAGGTACTTGAAGGGAAGCCCAGAAGTAGGGTTGGTTTATAAGAAGAGAGGTAAGTCCATCTGTCTTGAGGGTTATGCGGATTCGAACTATGGAGCAGACCAGGATAAAAGAAGATCGATTACCTCCTACTTCTTCAACTTAAAGGATGTTGTATAAGTTAGAAGGCTCAGTTGTAGCTAGAGGTAGCACTCTCAACAACCGAGGCTGAGTACATAGCGGCAACGGAAGCCATTAAGGAGGCTATGTGGTGCAAAGGGTTGTTGGAAGAGTTGAAGGTCCTGAAAGAGTAGGTGGTGGTGTATTTGGATAGCCAAAGTGCATTGCATTTGTGCAAGAATCCGGTGTTCCATGAGAGGACAAAGCACATGGATGTTCAATACCATTTCATTCGGGAAAATGTTACGGAAGGATGCATTCATGTGGACAAGGTAACGACGGAAGAAAATGCTGCAGATTTCGGCTCCAAGGTTCTACCTCTAAGTAAGTTCAATCATTGCCTTAGACTTCTTAGGATTGGAATTAGTTGAATGATGACTCAAGATGAGTTTGGATCCTAAGTTCTCTGCACAATGGGTTCGGGTTTAATCACTTAGACAAAGGTAGAGATTGTTGGTGTTTGTCTAAGGTTTAAACAAGGTTTGAAGAGGTTCAGCATTAGGCTTTGGCGCCTCAGCACACTAAGTGTGCGCCTCAACGCACAGCATGTGCAAAGGGTTTAGCATCAAGTCGCACCGCAACACAGCATTCCCAGGCCGCAGTGCCTAGTAAGGAGGAGACTTGGAGAAGGTATGCGTCGCGTCGCGGCTCAGCCTCCCCCAGGCCACGACGCCTAGAAGATGAAGAATGTGTGCCCTGCCTTGGGCCGCGACCTACCCTGTTCTGAGCAGCGCCGCCAGGCACACTTGTACATGGTTTTTTAAGCCTTCTTGAATGGTGCATGAGGCATGTTCAAAATGCACAAGATCACTAAGGATTAATGAAGGGCTATGGTTGATTGGTACTCAAGATCTAAGGGTGGATATTGACCTTCAAGATTGGTCAAGAAGTTGGTGCACTATATAAAGGGTCACCTAGCTTCAATCTCAACAATTAATTATGACATACAAATGATCATCATACAAGAGAATTCAAGTGCAAGTGTGATAGTGCAAAGACACAAAACACAGGAGAGGCACTAGAATAGATCTCAAAAGAGAGGCTGGTTGTAAAGAGAGAGTAGCATAGATTGGGTAGAGGGCTTTGTAATAGTTATTCTCACTTTCTTTCTTCTCTTCTTTGGTTCTTCAAGAACTTGAGATTCTTAAAAGAGTGTTGCTGTATTCTGTAAGAACTCATTGATTTAGTGCAGAGAGTTCAGAGGAACTCACAAGGATGTAGGCTATTACCGAACCTCGATAACAATTGTTGTGTTCTTTCTTTTCATTGATTTTTGTTTTTGTTTCTGATCATTACAAGTCATTCTAGACTTGGGTGTTTGGAAGATCACCACCTGGGCATCTTGGAAGGTGATTTCCCAACAGAGGAGCCATCTACATGAAGAGTCTACTATGAAATTTTCTCGTCTATCTCTGGTTCTGGTGCTTTTCTCCGATATGCGTGGAGCATTGTTTCTACAACAAAGTCTGCGAGGGCCTAAGCCTTGATGGCTTTTTAAGGTTATACCAGATGTCGAATTCTTCGAGATCTATGGATCATTTGACCATCCTCCATGAAATATCTACCTTATAAAGTACTTGTCTCAGTGGTTGATCTGTTAAGATAACGATGGTGTGTGCTTGGAAATACGACTGAAGTTTCCGTGCTCTGATTAAGAGAGCATATGCCATTTTCTCTAAAGGGAGGTATCTTACTTCGATATCATAGAGAACTTTGCTAACATAGTATACGGGTCTCTGGACACCCATAGCTTCCCTAATAAAAACAGAGGCCACCACTTTTTGCCCGACCGACAAATATAGGTAGAGTTCCTCTCCAGTGATAGACTTAGTTAAAAGTGGGGGATAACTCATATATTCTTTCAGCTCCTCAAAGACTTTCTAACAGTCTTCAGTCCAGATAAAGTCTTTTGCCTTCCTAATGGATCTGAAGAAGGGGATACACTTCTCTGCAGATTTCTACATAAAATGGCTGAGATGGAGAAGGTAGCCCTTTGGCATAATCGCTTAGGACACATAAGCAAAAAGGGCCTGCAAGTTCTTAGCAAGGATGGGTTATTTGATGGTGACAAGGTAAAGAAACTCGATTTCTGCAAGAGCCGTGTTCTTGGGCAGCAACATCGGGTCAGCTTCAACACCAAAGTGCACAAATCTAAGGGCATTCTTGACTACATTCATGCAGACCTCTAGGGACCAGCAAGGACACCAACACAGGGAGGTAAATTTTACTTTATGTCTTTGATAATTATTCAAGAAAGATTTAGGTTTATATGGTTAAAAAAAAATCAAATGCTTTGAATAAGTTAGTAGTGTGGAAAAAGCTGGTGGAGACTCAAATGGGTAAAGTAGATAAGGTGTTAAGAACTGATAATGGCTTAGAAATTTTTAACCAAGAACTTAATCAATTCTGTAGGTTAAATGGCATTTTAAGATATAGAACGGTTGTGAAAACTCCTCAGCAAAGTGGAGTTGCTGAGAGGATGAATAAAACCCTTATGGAAAAGGTTAGGTTCATGTTAGATGGATCTGGATTACCCAAATGTTTTTTGGGGGAAGTAGTGTCTACTGCTATGTATTTGGTTAATAGATCACCCTCTAGGGCTGTGTACCATAAGACTCCCGAAGAGATGTGGAGTGGAAAACCCCCTGAGTTAGACAACCTTAGGACTTTTGGGTGTGTTGCGTTTGTACATCAAAAGGATGATGAGCTTAGCCCAGGATCTAGAAAATGTGTGCTTCTAGGATATGAGGAAGGGGCTAAGGGGTATAAGTTGTGGTCCTTAAAAAAGAAAGGCATGAAACTCATTATAAGTAGGGATGTAATTTTTAATGAATTGTTATTTCCCTACTTGGAGAAAACTAACCCTACAGGGGCTAGTGAGCAAACCAGTTCGGAATTTCTAGAGCATCGCATCAAGGAGAATTTGGTTCAGGTAGAGTAAGGAAGGAAAGAGAGTTCAGACCAGGTAGAGCCCACTGATGAAGGCCAAGCTCAAGAAACTTAAGAAGAGGCTAAACTAGAAGAGGTTGATGCAGCAAGTCAGAATGACTACCAGCTCACAAGAGATCGGGAAAGGAGGGTGGTTAGACCACCTTTGAGATATGGGTTTGCGGATGCTAATGTAGCAGCTCCTTGGACAAAAGGAGTGGTTGAACTAGAAACTTACACAGATGCCATGGAGTGTAAGGATTCATCAAAGTGGTAGCTGGCTATTGAGGAAGAAATGGATTCTTTGATGAAGAACAACTCTTGGGAGTTGGTGCCCAAACCAGAAAAATAGAGAGTTATGGATTATAGATGGATCTACAATATCAAATAAGGGAATACTCCAGGGGATGAAGTCTGGTATAAAGCTAGGCTGGTGGCGAAGGGGTTCACGAGAAGAAAAAGCATGGATTTCACATAAACCTTCTCATCTGGACATAAGGTGGATGAAGTGGTGATTATCCTCATCTATGCCAATGATATGCTGTTGGTCCAGAACAGTAAGGAGAGGATGAAAAGGTTTACATCTTAACTCAGTGAGGAGTTCGAGAAGAAGGATCTTAGCCTTACACAAAAGATCTTTGGTATGAGAAGAATTCGGGAAAGGGAGAGAAACAGGTTGAAGGTTTCTCGGTCTTTTATGGAAGATGGTAAACCAGTGAAGGTTCCCCTTGCTGGTCATTTCAAGTTCTCTAGCAAAATATGTCCTGGAATGGATAAGGAGAAGAAAGAAATGGTTAAGGTCCTTTACTATAGTGTGGATGGACCAGTCATATGCATGATGGTGAGCACTAGACCCGACATTTCTCAGGCAATGGGTGTTCTCAGTGGATTTGTGAGTAGTCCCGGAAAGAAGTATTGGCTTGGGATGAAGTGGTTGCTGAGGTATTTGAAGGCTCAGCTGTAGCCAGTGGTAGCACTCTTAACAACGGAGGCAGAATACATAGTGGCTTTGGAAGCCATAAAGGAGGCTATGTGGTGCAAAGGGTTGTTGGATGAGTGGATGGTCATAAAAGAGCAGGTGGTGGTGTCTTCAGATATCCAAAGTGCGTGGCACTTGTGGAGGAATTCGGTATTCCATGAGAGGACAAATCATATGGATGTTTGGTATCATTACATTCCGAAAAATGATACAAAAGGATGCATTCATGTTGACAAGAAGGCCACGAAAGAAAGTCCTACAGATTTAGGTACCAAGGTTCTACCTCCAAGTAAGTTCAATCATTGCCTTGGACTACTTAGGATTGGAGTCGGTTGATATGACGACTCAAGATGAGTTTAGATCCTAAAGTTCTCTACACAATGGTTCGGGTTTAAACACTTAGACAAAGGTAGAGATTGTTGATATTTGTCTAAGGTTTAAACAAGAGATAGAAGAATGAATTTTAGCATGTTAAAGGAGTGCACACAAGTGTGCGCCTCACTTTGGGTGTGTGCACACCTCTCCATTCAGCAAGACAAAGAAGTGCGCATAGCTGTGAGGGGTCCAACTTCAGTGTGTGCTGCAGCCCTCCTCTTTCCAGGCTGCAGTGACTAGAAAGGGAGGTGCTGGAGGAGGGGCAGCACCACACCTCTCCCTCACCAAGGCCACGGCGCCCAGCAATGGTGAAAAAGGGTGTTTTGTCTAGCGCCGCAGCATGCCCTGTTCAATGCCTAGACGCTAGGCACACTGAGGCACACATATTACACTTGATTTAACCTCTTGTTAAGTGCATAGGTGCAAGGTTAAAATTCACAGCATCACTTAAGATTGATGGAGGGCCATGGTTGAGTCGTCATCAAGATATAAGGGTGGAGATTGACTCTCAAGATTGGATAAGAAGTTGGTGCACTATATAAAGGGTCACCTAGCTTTATTCTCATTAACATTGCGATATAATTTGAGATTAATTGTAAAGAGTGACAAACATATAAGAGAGAATTGTGTGAGAGTGCAAAGACACAAAACACAAGAGGGACTCATTGTAGTGAGGCTGGTTGTAAAGAGAGAGGAGTATAGATTAGATAGAGAGCATTGTAAAAGTTCTTATCATCTTCTTTCTTCTCTTCTTGGTTTCTTCAAGAACTTGAGATTTCTTGAGGCAGGTTACTGGATTGTAAAGAATCATTGATTTAGTGCAGAGAGTTTAGAGGAACTCACGGGGACGTAGGCTATTACCGAACCTCGATAACAAATCGCTTGTCTTCTTTCTTTCTTTGATTTTTGTTCCTGTTTTTTATTCCAAATCTTTACAAGTCATTCTAGACTTGGGTGTTTGGAATATCACCACCTGGGCATCTTGTCAAGGTGATTTCCAATAGGAACCATTGCAGCCACTATAGCTGAAAATAAAATAACCAGGAAGGTAGCCAGTCTGAATAAAATAAAAGAACCGTGTCAGTCGGTATAGCTAAAAATAAAAGAACCAAGAAGGCAGCCGGTCTAAATGAAAATAAAATAACTGGGAAAGCAGTCAGTCTAAGCTAAAACATGTCGACATGTGGGAAGAAATTCCCAAATGAGAATATGAAATGATTTGATGATTTGAATTCATGCACTGAATTTGCTTTAAATATTGATTATTATTTCTTGAAATGCTAAAGTGTCATTCTTGATTTTGAATTTCTTGATAGATAAATGAGTCTCACAAATAGATATATATGATGAGAAAGAAATATGAAAGTATGATATGATACAAATTATTTGAGTGATTGATTATATGCTGTGAACCTCATAACAAGGTAAATAATGAGGTTGAATTGGTAGTCTCAAGATGATTAAATATATTAGAAGAAAGATTGATGTATTTGATGATTAACTTAAGAAGAGATTGATAAATGATGTGGATTATGATATGAGTAGTGATAATAAAATGCTATTATCGAATTATATGAGATATAGATGAATGAATATTTGAACAATTGAATTATAAGAAGTGACTGGAATTATACAAATTGAATACTTCTAGTAAATTTAATTCATTTAGCTTGTGAAGCTCACTCCTCATTGTTAAATAATTTCAGGTAGCAGGTAGGACAAATAGATCATTGAGCTATGATTCAGACTGAGTGATTATCTATAAGCCTCGTGGTCAACATCCTCATACTAATGGAAAGAAACAAAGAAAAAATATATGTAAATCTTCATACATCATATGTTGTACATATTATTGCAGTTGAAATTTTAATAATGTAACTCCCTTGTTGAGGGTTGAGGATTGATGTATAGATATTTATAATTTCAGTTAATATTTTTATATTGTTGCATATATGTGTCGTGTTGGGATTTCAAAATCTGACGACACCATCTCAAGGGTGGTCAACCTGAGATGGGTCATTATAAGTTCTTTGGTTTCTTTATTAGCCTTCACGCTTACCAAGGGTAGAGTAATAGTCACCTTAATAGCCAAGTCTTAATCTCGAATCATTTCATTGCCTTTACTATGATCTTCAACCACACCTATTGAAGTATCATTTTAATATCTAAATCAAGATACATACACACACACACAACACACACACACATATATATATATATAGTCATTATTTACCTAGGTAAAGGAAGAACAAAAGATGAAAAGTTCTATCTCCTCATAATCTAGGTGTTCTTAAGACTAATTGGTCCAAGTTTCTATCCTATAGTTACTTTAGAATGGTTTAGAAGGGATTAAGAACTAAAAATTTAAGTATAAAACTAAGAAAGAACCAAAATAGGGTTGATCAAGTCGACTGGTAACTTCTTCTAGTCGATTGGAAACCTACTTCCCTTTTTACTAGTCGACAAGTCACTACTACCAATGGGCTGTTCTTTTCTATAGACAGTTCCTAGTCGACTGGTTACTACTACCAATCGATTGGTACTTCGAATCTAGCAACAATTTCACCTTAAAAATCCCCTTTTTCCTTTCCAAAACTACTTTAATCTTCCAAAAAACTTCAAATCCTTTCAAGACAGTAGTTTTTCATGACTTTAAATTAAACTTTGACATTACCCAAAGCAAGAATCCAGGTTACAAATATTCAAATCCTCAAACCTAACTCAAAAAACCCATTTTTAAAACTCAATAACTTCTTTTCTTCAAACTCTTCACCCAAGGTTTCAAATTCAACAATTTTAAACTCAACTTCTAGAAATCAACTTAGAGGAACAAGAAAAAGAAAGGAAAAACCCTTACTTGAGAGAAATTTTTCTTCAATTTTCAATCAAGATTCACAACAAGGGAAGGGAAGAGAGCAACATAGAGAGTTCTAGAAATTTTGAGAGGAAAATAGAGCGATCGACCACAAAGATAATTGGCCTCTCTTTCTCTCCAAGGCTATTTATACTCTCACTCAAAAAGTGTAAAAGACCCTTTAACACTTATCCTAAAAATAATTTACAAAAGAACCAAGTCATTCGAATTTTTTTCCAGTTATAAACTAACCCTTAAGGTTTCTATATCTTTTTAAAGGTTCCTAAAAAGAGATAAAATATAAAACGTGAATATATAAAGCTTAAAAAAGATTAGATTCTACACTAATAATTTACTTGATAGGTAGGTAACTTTTATCATTTGCATTTCATACAATTTCCAATCATAATTTAGCATCTTAAATGTATATGAACTTATGGTGACACAACAAATCATATCCGCTTTAATTAAATTAAACCCACTAGTCATCACAAGTGTAAATTAGTGATATAACCCTTGTGATGACAGAACAAAAATATATCATTTGTTTACCTCGTGTACATCACATATTAAACTAGGTACATAAACTATAGAATTTCTAAGCGTGATTTACTTGAGGCAATAAAGTAAATCATTTGGTTAAAACCTAGATAATTATTATACGAATATATCTCATACATTCATGGGTCTTCTATCTTCAAATATGTCACCATGCTTCCTTGCACACTCCTTGATTCACCTCAATAAAATCCTACCTAACTCTAAGTAACTTTACATACATCACATATATATAAGAAACCTTGATTAGAAGTCATTGGGGGGGTTACTTTGGAGTAGGATATAAATTTGAATTAAGATAAATATGAGAAAGTGAGGTATGCAAGCCCCATTTAAAATTGAATAACAAAAATTAATACCATGAATTTAACTAATTGCTAAGGTTTAGGTCCAGTAGTCATCCACTCATACAATCAAATTGTATAACTAAATAATAACAATTATAATCTAGTTATGACTATTATTTCATAGATTGTATTCCTAATCTCATTAGGTTTAGAAATTTTTTTAATCCTTTTCCAAATAGGATTCAGATTCCTTATTCATTAGAATTCATAAATTGCAATATGCTAAGGATTTTGAAGTTTCAATTCATAATCAAACTCCAATCTCTTTAAACTTTAATTCAATAATGAAGAAAAATTCTTAATTAACCGAAATATTAATTTTAATAATTAAAATATATATATTTAGTTGAATTAAAACTCATATTTCTAATTTCAATCCAAAAACGAAATATAAATCTCAAGAACAAGAAAATTTGCAATTTTGGAAAAACAATTTTTTTTTTTTTATTTGAACATTATTCGGTTTTCTAATTATAGATTAAAAAACACTTTGAATTTTAAGTCAAAATCAGTTTCATTTGAAACTAAATTTCCGTATCTTTCCAACACCTCTGAAAATACCACAATTCAATTTAAAATGAGTAAATTACCCTTGTTTGAACTTGGACCAAAAAATTTGTTTTACAATAGGTTTTTTACGCGATATTCATGATTTTCATCCCAAAGCATTCTTTGATGTAAAATCATATTTTCATCATCAAATTTTTTTCTATTAATCTCTATTGATTCAATACGTTCAAAAATAATCCATAACAATTTTGTCATCATATGACGATAATCAATTCAATAACAAATTGTTGAACTTTCTCATTTAGTGGTTTTACAAACACTAATTTAACTTTTAGATTATCAATTTGCAATCGAATGAATTTTAATATCATATATTTAAAGCCTTAATAACAAAATTAAACTCATTCTAATAATCGATAGAGTTGGCTTTGATACCTCTATAAGTGTACAGGCATAAAATATGCAGAGGAAAATTATAAATTTATACCCATAAACTTAAATCCCAAGATAATTCTTAACGAATCTATTAGAATGATTATCCAAATAATTTTCAATACAAGATTAGAGATTTTATACCTTTCATGGAGATTCTTATTGATCTTTGAAATAGATTCAACAATTGTTCAAGTGTTCGCCCTCTATGTGTATCCACATGAGCAATAAAGAATAAGAATCTTCTTCGGGATGTGGAACATTTCTTAAAGAAGAACAAATGGACTGGTCGAATTCTCTATTGAGTGCTAGTACTAGATTTTATAACCTTTTTTGAGAGAGAGATCAAAAATCTTATTTATAATCTCTACAAAAATTGTGTTATGTTATGTTAAGGATTCTATCAAATAAAACCTTTATATAGTGCCCTTACTCATTAAAGCATTGGGATTTTTAAAATTGTAATTAAATTGTTGGTTTAATTAATTCTTAGAAATATCTCCCTTATCCCATTATTTTTTCCTTATTCTTCAAATTACCCAATTTTGTGTGACCCCTTAAGTTTAATATGGCGATGATAATAGGTCATAACAATTATGTAACAATTGGATCACATCCAATTAATTAAAACTCCTTTTAATTTTAATTCGAATTGAAACTCCTTTTAATTCTTTCCATTAATTACAGTTAATTCTTAAGGGCTTCTACAAGTCAAGATTGACAACTAGAAGTATGTCATAACTACCTATACAATATGAATTAATGTGAGCATTTCTATTGTTAGTTACTGTACAATTCAATTCTTCCATCATGCAATGTCCTCGATTAAACCTAAGGTATGGATTTACTGTGAGACCTTAATTATTTAATCATATGTATCTAGATCTTAAGTTCATAAGTTAAATGGTGAAATTAGAAGCTCCTTTCTAATTTCTACCCCACCTCGGCCAACGAATTTCCAAAATATAACTTAATCGGATCATCTTAGACATTCTTTCTCTTTTTCTAAGAGTGATGGATCCTCTATTATACACTTACATACCTCCATGCATAAGTTGTCATACCTAATTACTAACCTTTTATGACCCATGATTAGAATCACACTTAGGTAGCAGCAAAGCATGATAACTTATGCATAAGATATCCTTGGTGCCTCAAGTCTAAGGATCACTTGTACAACTATTACATAAGAATTCCTATTGATAGCAAGTAAAATGTCCATTAGGAATTTCTTAGTTGAGTCATTTCGGTGTACCTATTCTCTAACATGCACCTATATAACTTGTTTTAGTGTCTTATACAGTAGTGATCGTGAGATTTATCACCCTTAACTCCTTGAGGAAACATAGTATGTACTAATCTATCCGGATTCACTAATGCCCTTCTTAGTGATCCTATGACTAGGAACATTTAAGAATAAAGTTGAAGGAAATACATCTCACTAGCATTATCTCATCATGGTTCATATTTTCATTGCTCTTATTCTATGAGCTTTATCATGTAATGCACATTCAGTGATTTGTAATGAACATGATAAATAAGATGATTCGCATTGATGATTATTTATTGTCAATAAATGAATAAGATCAATTTACAAGTAACATTCTCATAATATCAAATGCTATTGGATTGTATGGCACAGTATTGTCAAATGGTTCACCTTAAAATGGTGTAGCAGTGAGCTTGAAATATTCTAGGCAAGCGACTACCGCAGATTCGACCATGGAGTCTAAATACGTTGTTATATCTAAGATTGGGAGGAAAATTGTTTAGATAAAAAAGTTCATCATTGAACTTGGAATGGTTTATGACACTATAATGGCACTGTTGCATAGGCATAGAAACCAATGTCTGATAAGAAATCCAAACAATTCTTACAATAACTCCATTAGATTAGCAGAATCACTAGAACAAGGGATGTAAAAATGAAAGAGTTTCATCAACAAATGATATTGTGGATCCACTTACTAAAGCAATAGGTATGAGATACTTGGGCTATTTACTTTAGTGGCTTTAGTGAATGAGTCATGACATATTGCTAGATATCATTCTTGACTTATAGAAGCCCTTAGGAATTAATTGTAATTAATTCTTAATCAAAGGCAGAATCCAAAAGAATTTTAATTCGAATTAAAATTAATATGAGTTTTAATTAATTGGATAAGATCTAATTGATACATAAAAGTTATGACCTACTACCAGTGTGATATTAAACCCAAAGGGTCACACACAATAGAGAAATTGTAAGCATAGGGAAGTCTAATGGGCTAATAGAGAGAATTCTAAGAACTAATTAAACCAAAGGTTTAATTGTAGTTCCATAAATCTTGGAGCCTTTAGAAGTAAAGGCTCTACATAAAAGTTCAATTTGATAGAAACCCTAATGTAGATTTTAAGAAACTAAAATAAGATTTTAGACTCTCTCTCTCTCTAAAAGGCTAAAAACCCTAGAGCTAGCACTCATAGATTTCAACCAACCTTAGTCCATTTCCTCACGTGTGGTTTGACATCCTGGAGAAGGAGATTCTCGTTCTTGATTGTTCGTGTAGATACACTTAGAGTTCGGACACTTGAATGACTTGTGAGCTGTCCAACAAATTTACACTTGGAATCTTCAGTAAGGTATAAATATCTATCCTTATATGAAGATATTGATTCATCATTCTAATAGTTTCATAGAAAGTTTCTTGTTCTTATTTTTATCAGTAAGAAAAATTTTAAATTTCTGTTGCGTATCTATACCGGTAGACTTACATGGACAAGTTCCAACAGGATCTTTCGAATTTTATACCGAGGGATTATAGACTTTGAAAAGAATAATGGGAGGAACCAATATGACTAAAGGTATTGGTAGATAATAAAATCAATAGATGGTAATTTTTTGTTGTTGCTGATTGTAGATCACAATAATCAACCCTTTATCCAGAATTTTTGACATCAACAGACTAACTGGTCTAAATTTCCTAGATTGGCTTACGAATTAGTGAATCATTCTCAATTATAAGAAAATTGGTTATGTTATGATAAGCCTTTTCCAACAGCTTTTGCTAAGAATTTTATGGAAGAATAAGTCATTACTTTTAAGAAGTGTTAAGAGGATGACACGAAGACTAGGTGCCACATGCTAGTACCAATTTCTATTAAGCTTCAAAAGCAACAAGAGAAAATCAAAAGTTCCTTTATGATGTTGCTTAATTTGTAAGAGTTATATGGTGAGTATAATCGCAATAGAAGGTTCTAGGTCTCAAAGGACCTCTTTAGGGTTAGGATGCCCAAAGGATCATCAATCCATGAATGTGGATTGGATATGAGTAACTATATCATGAATGTGCATGGATGAAGAGTTAAGTAATGACTTAATTTTGCAGTCCCTTTCATACTCATTCTTGTAGTTTGTTATGAACTACAACATGAATGAGACAGAAGCTAAGCTTTAAGAACTTGTCAATGTGTTAAAAACTACTAAAAGGACAAAAAATAAAGATAAGATATCCATTATACTTGTCGATGGGGCTTCCTTTTCTAAACTTAATTCCAAGAATGTTTCAAAGAAGAAGAAGAAGAAAAAGAAACCATTCACAGGAAGAGGAAGGTGTCGATAAGGGAAATTCTTAAAAAGCAAATAAGTATAAGAGATAGTGCGTCCATTGTGATAAGGATGGATATTGAAAGAGAATCTCAAGGATCTCTTTGCAAGATTAGAAGGAAACCCCTTTGAAAGGAATGTTCAAGTTAGTACTTGTTGAAATTAACTTATTAGTCAAAGAAGCTTCTAATTAGGTGTTAGATACCAAGTGTGGTTCTCACATTTACAAAAGGGTTGGATATGTTGAGAAGAAGAAGGAAGATAAGTAAAACTGAAGTCAAACTTTGCCTTGAAAATAGAGCAAGTATTGTTGCCTTAGTTGAAGAGACATATTACTTAGCTTTACCATCTAGAATTAGATAGTAATATATTTAATATTAAACAACAAGGTAATAAAAGTAAAATAGATAAAATTAATCCATCTTATATGTGGCATCATGAAATTGGTCATATTAATGAGAGTAGGATTAGCAAGTTGGACAAAGATGGATATTTTGATTCATTGACTTTCGAGTCATACATAACATGCAAAACTTTTCACATTTGAAAAATGAATAAAACTTTATTTAGAGGACATGGAGAATAAGCTATTGACAATTAAGGTTACTCCACGCAGATATTTGTGGGCAATTAAGCTCAATTGCTAGGGGGTTTATTCTTACTTCATTTGCTTCATCGATGACCATTCAAGGTTAAGGTATGTATATCTTATAAAGTGCATATCTAAATCTTTTGAAAAGTTAAAGGAATTTAGATATGAAGTAGAAAAGAAAACCAGCAAAAGTATCAAAGTTCTTTCATCTAACCAAGGAAGTGAATACTTGATAAATGACTTTTTGGATCATCTTAAGGATTCTCTCATAATTGACTCCTCTAGGAACAACTTAACTCATGTGTCCAAAAGGAAAAATTGTACTTTATTAGATATGGTGTGACCGATCATGAGTTAAATTGATCTTCCAATTTCCTTTTAGAGTTATGCCTTAGAAACTACCACATATCTGTTAAATAGAGTTCCTTCTAAGTTTGTACCTAAGACATCATATAAGATATGGAATGGTAGGAAACCTAGTCTTAAGCATGTTAAGATTTGGGGTTATCTTGCATATGTCAAGATATTAGTTCTAGACATGTTAGAAGTAAGGTTTAAGAAGTGTAGATTAATGGTATGTCCTAAATAAAGTTTGGGGTATTACTTTTATCTCCCTAATGAAAAAAAGATATTTGTCTCTAAGCATGCTACCTTTTCTAGAAAAGAAGTTTGTACTAAGAGAGAGCAGTGGGAGTAAAATAGATCTTGGGGAAGTGACTCAAGAACTATAAGTCAACAATGATCAACCTAAAAAGCTTATTATAGTAGAGTCTCCTATCACAGAACCTCTTCATAGATCAGTTAAGATACCTAGAGTGCCAAAGAGAAATGGGTATCTCATCGAGGGTGACATAAAGGTAGATGTTATTTGGAATAAATATCCTATCAACTACAAGGAAGAAATGTCAAAAATCGATTGGCCATGAAATCTAAAATGGAATCCATGTATTCTAACGAAGTACATACTTTGGTTGACCTTCTTGAAGGTATTGTACTTATTGGTTGCAAATGGGTCTATAAGAGAAAGATGGGTGCCAATGGATAGGTAGAGACCTTTAAAAATAAGGCTAGTAGCAAAAGGTTACAAAGAAATACAAGGAGTTGATTTTGACGAAACCTTTTCTCCTCTAGCCATGCTTAAGTTCATTAGGATCTTGCTCGTTATAGCTACGTACTACGATTATGAGATATATAAAATAGATGTAAAAGTCACATTTCTTAATGGAAACATAGAGGAATAATAAATAAATGGAGCAACTAAAAGGGTTCTCATCAAGTGGTAGTGCCCATAAAGTGTGAAAGATAGAAAATTCCATTTATGGATTAAAGTAAGCATCTCGAAGTTGGAACATCCAATTTGATGAGGCAATCAAAACATTTGGTTTTTTAATGAATGTGGATGAACCATGTTTGTATAAAAAGATTAGTGGGAGTGTGATTAAATTCAATATTATACATTTATGACATACTACTCATTGGGAATGATGTAGCTATGTTACAATCAATCTAAGTTTTTCTTTCAAAGAACTTCTCTATGAAAGATTTGGGAGAAGCATCCTACATTTTGGGGTTAAAGGTCTATAGAGATAGATCTGGAATGATTCTAGGCTTGTACCAATCTACATACATTGACAAAATTTTGAAGAAGTTCAACATGGAAAACTCCATGAGATGATTGTTACCTTTCAAGCATAGAGTACATCTCTCTAAGAAAATGTCCTCAAAGGCACCTGAAGAGAGAAATAACATGAGTTAAATTCCCTATTCTTTAGCCATAGAAAGTCTAATGATGCTATATTATGTACTAGACTTGATATAAGTGATGGTATAAGTGTTACTAGCAGATATTAGTTTAATACATATTTGGAACATTGGATTGCTGTAAAGAACATTCTTAAGTACTTGAAAATGACTAAATATTTGTTCATCACATATGGAGGGAGTGATTTAAATTTGGAAGGTTATATTGATTCAGACTTCTAATCTGATGTGGATGATAGAAAATCCACTTATGGATTTGTGTTTAATTTGAATGGTGTGAGCTGGAATAGTCATTAACAAGTTACAACAATAGATTCCACCACTGAGGTTTAATATATTTATGCGTCTAGGGTTGTAAATGAGATGGTTTGGATGAATAGTTCATCACTGAGCTTAGTGTTGTTCCTAACATTGAATTTTCAATACCTAGTACTATGATAGCAATGAGGCAATAGCTCATGCCAAGGAACCAACAACTCATAAAAAATCCAAGAACATTGAGTAGCTTATCCACTTTATTACCTTAATCATTAGAAGAGGAAACATGAGAATAAGAAAGGTCGTGTTAGTAGAGAACATAGCAGATCCACTAACTAAGGAATTAACGCAACACAATTTGATTGTCATCTTGAGAATATGGGTATGAGATACATGGGTGACTAGCTTTAGTACAAGTGGAAGATCATTAGTAGCATGTTATACAAGCCAATGACATTTGATGTCTAAGTATATTATTTGTAAAATAATATTATTCAAATTGGTATCAATATTTTAAAGGAAGGTTTTATTTATCATGAATATTTACTAAATTACATTATCATAATTAATTCCATCGAATAAGAGCAATGGAGATAGGATTATGATGTGATCATAATAAAGAGACCTAGTCCTCTCGAAAGATTTATTCGTAATTTTTCCTAGTCATTGGATACTAATTGGACGTTAGTAATCCGGTTAGACAGGTACATACTATGTTTGCTCAATTGGAAGGGTGACTAATGTCAATGTCACTTGTGTGGTAGATACTAAAACAAGTATGTAGGTTCTCATTAGACAATGAGTTCATTGAACATGACTCAACTTAAGAACACCTAAATGGAGTTTTGCTTGACTATCAATAGGTAGTTCTTATGTGACAGTTGTACATGTGATCCTTAGACCTAAGGCACAATAGTTATCTTGTATTTGACTTATTTTACTTTGATGTTATTTAATATGGCTTTATACATGGATCATTAGTAAATAATAATTAAGTATAATGGGTTTCATATGGAGATATGTGAGTGTACAATAAGGGATCTATCAGTCTCAAGCAATGAGAAAGAATGTCTTATGTGATCTACTAGGATATAAATCTGGAAGTTCCTTGGCCAAGGCACTATGAGAATTAGAAGGGAGTTTTTATTTCACCATTAGAGTAATAGTCTTGAGATCTAGACATATGTAATTAATTCTAAGGGTTTTACAGTAATTTCATACCCTAATTAGCATAATTAGGATATTGCATGGTGGAAGAATTGAATTGCATGGTAATTAATAATAGAAGGTTTAAGGTTTCACAACAAAATCTATGTAGGTTATCATCATATACTACTAGAGGTCACTAATCATTGTACAATCCTTGAGATTTAATTTATGGGAAATTAATTAATTCTCATAAAAGTGAGAATCAAAAAGGGGGTATTGATTCAAAATAAATTAGAAAGTGTTCTAATTAATTGGAAAGGGTTCCAATTACAATTACATAATAGTTATGGCATACAACCAGATTAGTTTGAACCTAGGAGGTCACATATAAAAGGGCCAATATGTAATTAGGAAATGTAAAAAGGGCTTATTTATAATTAATGATTAACTATAACTAACCCTAGCTTATAAATATTTTTTTTGTGTGCAAATATTTGCTAGCACAAAAATCTTCATATATTTATCCTCTCTATTAGAAAAGTTATTTTGGTTTTCTTATTTCTACAAAAACAAGAAGAAGAAGAAGAAGGGATTTCCTAGTTCGTGATTCACCTTGTGTTGATCAACTGTAAAGACTACATATGTTTGTTTTGTTATGCATTCAAAACTCAAAGTTGAATTCAAAGACACTTTCGTGATCAATAATGGGAGAATCAATAACACAAAGAATCAAAGGTGATGATTTTAATCTTTGTATGCTCTTGTTCAATATATGTTCCATTGAATGATGAGGTGATTTGGGTTAAAAAGGAATCGAAGAAAAAAAAATTAAATTTCCATTGTTTTTTATATATTGGTTTCCTTAAAGCATATCCACAAAGGGATATAGAAAGATTAGCATAACTCATCATTGATCGTACCATATCTGATAGATTATAATTTCTCCCTTTGGAGATACTATTTAACTATGGTATTCCAAAATGAGTCTATAAGTTTACTGGCACAGATAACGTAATGGAACTTTTAAATTTTCTTGACTATGGCACTAAAATTTCACCAAGAATTCTCTACGAATACATTAGAATAATAAATCAATTCTCCATACAAGGTTAGAGTTTATACCTTAATGAAAATTCACGTTGATCCTTTAGAGATGAGTCCATAAGCCGTTCAAGTGTCCAACCTCTAAGTGTATCCACACAAGGAACGAAGGATAAGAATCTCCTACTCCGAGATGTCAAACACCTGAGGAAGAGGACTTGCATTGGAAAAAAAATTTAGAGTGCTAGCTCTACGGTTTTTTTGATTTTAGAGAAAAAGTGTGTCTAAAATCTAATTTTAGTATCATAAAATATTCAATCGGGTTTCTATCAAATAGAACCTTTACTCTTATAAGCTCTAAGATTTCTATAATTATAGTTAAACCCCTGATTTAATTAATTTCTAGAAATCTCTCTATTAGCCCATTAGATTTTCTTATTCTTGCAATTTCCCTATAGTGAGTGACCCCTTAGGTTTAATATCGCGCTAGCAGTAGTATGTAACAATTGGATCCTATCCAATTAATCAAAACTACTTTTAATTTGAATTCGGATTAAAACTCTTTTTAATTAAGAATTTATTAGATTTAATTCTTAAGGACTTCTACGAGTTATGATTGACACCTAGCAATATATTATGACTACCCAGGCAATATGAATTAGTGTGAACCTTTTCGTTGTCAGTTATTATACAATTCAATTCTTCCATTATGCAATGTCGCTGATTAAACCTATGGCATGGATTTAGTGTGAAGCCTTAATTATTTAATTATATGTATATAGATCTCAAGTCCATAACTTAAATGGTGGAATTAGAAAGAATTAGAAACGTTTTTCTCACCTCAGCCTAGAAATTTTCAATCTTTGACTTAGTCAAATCACATAGGACATTCTCCCTCTTTTACTGAGAGTCGTGGATCTTCTATTGTACATCCATTTACTTCCATGCATAAGTGGTCATACCTTATTACTACCTTTATGTGGCCCATGATTAAAAAATCATTTAAATAGCATCAAAGTATGATGACCTATATACAAGATATTCATGGTGTCTCAAGTCCAATGATCACTTGTAAATCTCCAATGTAAGAACTCCTATTGACAGCCAATAAAATGTTCATTAGGAAATTCTTAGTTGAGTCAGTTTCAATTATTTGTTCTCTAATAAGCATCTACATAACTTGTTTTAGTGTTTTATACACTAGTGACCATGAGATCTATCACTCTGAACTCCTTGAGGAAACATAGTATGTACTAATATATCCAAATTCACCAATTCACTTCTTAGTGATCTAATGCTTAGGAAAATTTAAGACTAAATCATAAGGAAATATTACCAAGATCTCATCATGGTGTTTATTTCTATTGCTCTTATTCTATGGGCTTTATTATGTATTGCACATGCACTTATTTGTAATGAACATGATAAATGACATAATTTTCATTATTAATATTTATTGCCAATAAATGAATAAGATTAATTACAAGTAAATTGCCCATAACATCAAATGCTATTAGCTTGTAGGGCATACTACTATCAGAGTCCACTAAGAGAAAATCATTTGCTAAGTATTCGCCTCCTCGAACTGATTGTAGAGATTTAATACTTTTCCTAGTTTTCTTTCAACTTCATATGCAAACTCTTTGAAATTTTCAAATGATTCAAACTAGTACTTCATCAAGTACGCATACCCATACCTAGAATGATCATCGGTAAAGATAATGAAGTAGGAGTAACCTCCTCTAGCTTTGACTATTCATGGTCTACACACATCAATGTGTATCAAGTTTAATATATCTGTGGCTCTTTCTCCATGTCCACTAAATGAAGATCTATTCATCTTCCTCATGAGGCATACTTCATATGTTGGATAGGATTCAAAATTTGATAGATCCAAGTATCCACCTTTTACTAACTTGTTTACCGTGTCCTCATTAACATTACCTAATATTAAGTGCCACATGTAGGAATGACTTAGATCATTATCTCTTTTCATTTTATTCCGTTCTATATTGAAAATATTACCATCTATTTCAATAATATAAAGACCCTTATTTAATGTACCAGTACTATAAGATTTATTTCCAAAATAAATAGAACAAAAATTGTCCTTATGAGAAAATTCATAACCGTACCTATCTAATTTAGAAATTGAAACAATCTTTCTAATTAAAACTATCACATAATAAAAATCCCTAAGTTCTTATGTTTGTCCAGAAGACAACTCCAAACAATATGTCTTTATGGCTAATGAATCAACTTTTGCTCTATAGGTACATCTTACCTTTACTAAGCTATCTATTTCGTCACAATGCCTGCAAATTATTGCAGATATGTAAGCCACAATAATTATCTAAAACCTATGAAGAAGTATTGTTAACAGTTAAGTTAACGTAAGTAATAAACAAATCATATGTACCTTCCAAAGGCATATCTTTCTAGGCTTGAAGATACTCATTGAAATTCCTCTTCCAATGCCTATCCTTACCATAATATAAAGCACTATCACTTATCGTTATTGGTCTTTGATGAACTTTCCTTTCTAGCACCTCCCTTTGCTTTCAATGATTTCTTCTTCTTCTTTTAGACATTTTTGCCCTTAGATCTAGAAGAAGAAACCCAATTAACAAGTGTAATGGGTGCTTTGCCTTTCTTTATCATCCCCTCAACAATATTCAATATATTGAAAAATTATGGAAGTGTAGCTTCAACATTGTTCATGTTGTAGTTTATAACAAGCTGTGAAAATATATCTAGAAGAGATTGCAAAATCAAGTCATTACTCTACTCGACATTCATACAAAATTCGAGCCTATCTAACCACTAGATATAGTTGATCATCTAAAATCCAATCTCATTGACTGATAATCCTTCAGACATCCTAACCCTAAAGTGGTCTTTAGAGATCTTGAACTTTGCATTGCTATTGTGCTCACCAAACAACTCTTGTAGATGAAACAACATCATATATGAACTTTCCACTTTACCATGTTACTTCTGAACCTCATTAGATATAGATGATAACATTATCACCTAACCTTCATGTCATCCTCTTGCCACTTCTCAAAAGTTGCGACCTCCTCTTCTAAAGCATTCTCAATAACACTTGAAGGAGGTACTTGATCAAGAATATTAGTTATTTTTTTAGAATTGAGAACGATTCTAAAATTCCTTAGCCAATCCAGAAAATCTGGCCCAACTAGTCTGTTTGTGTCAAGGATTCTAAATATGGTGTTGAGGTTTGACATTGCAATCTACAATGTAACAATAGATAATATTATTGTCTATTCATTTTATTAACTACCGTAAAAATTTGGTCTTTAATATAAAATTTGTCTCTCACTATTCTTTTCGATTTCCACAATGTTCAATGTTGAAAGTGAAAAGCCCCTTTGGAAGGTTTCCTAGTGGTAATTAAAATCCTATTACATAAACTTTATGGCCCTACGGTGGCGCAACAAACTATAATATACTTGATAGGTATATAACTTCTATCATTTGCATATCACGCAATTCCCAATCATAATATAGCCTTTTAAATACACATGACCTTATGGCAGCATAACAAATCATATACATTTTAGTTAAACCGCTGGTTTAATTTAATTGATAGAAATCTCTCTATTGGCCCTCTAGTTTTCCTTATTCTTGTAATTTCCTGGTTGTGTGTAACCCTTTAGGTTCAATAATGCACTGGCAATAGGTCATAACTTTTACGTAACAATTTTACCTAGTCCAATTTAATTAAACCTACTTTTAATTTAATTCGAATTAAAACTGCTTTTAATTTTCCCTTTACCGAAAAATTAATTACAATTAATACTTAAGAGCTTCTACAAGTTAGGATTGACACCTAAAAGTATGTCATAACTGATGTTGTGAGTTTTAATTTACTCGCAAGCGCACGAGTCTAATGTGGGATGTGGGATATAGAAATATGTTTCCAATCGATGTGGGATGTGGGATTAAAGCCTTCACCTGCCCTTCAAAACTTCTGCTCACGCTGAAATCCCGCATAGCCCGCACAGCTTGACCTTTGTCTACTAAAACGGCCATAACTTTCTCTAGAAAAATCCTTTTTACAAGCCGTAAAATTCTCCAGAAAATAGACTTCCGGATCTTTCTAAGCATATATGGCTCATCTCCTGGTTCTTCTTGAATCAATACAGTTTAATTTTAAAAGATGATTGATCTGTACAGGAAATTCTGGCAATATAGTGAAACTCCTTTCTTGGTTCTTGTAAACCTGAAAAACAACGAAAACAACTCAAAGTAACAAATTCCTAAGCTAACAAATGTAAATTAAGTAGCCAAAATATGAAATATTTTTCACTCATCAAATACCCCCAAACTTACATTTTGCTAGTCCCTTAGCAAAACAAAATAAAAAAACTAAATGAAAAACAAAGAACATAAAGATAAGTTCATCACTCATGTTATCCAAGAAATTTAAGGAGCACACACCACCATGATATTCATTCATGAGCAAGCTTAAAAAGATAAACCCATCTTCGCAATGAATAAAAATGTTAAAATCTAATTACTTACAAAATGCAGGTTAAGGCATCACAAGTCTGACACTGTGTAAAGTGAATTAGAATATAAAAATGAAGCTTTCAAATAACTCCAATGTGTAAGGTCTCCATGTCTCAAGATTCACCAAATTTCCCATCAGAATGAACGAAAATGGCATGGTTTTTATTTTCATTTTTTTATAAATATAAGGCTCTGCTATGTTTAATTCCCTTAAGCTTTCTAATTGACCCATGTAGCGAGTGTTGAGTCAATGACACCCAAACCAGATGGTTTTAGGGCATTAGGTGTAAAGACACCCCTAAGGACTTACTAACTCGAGTCAAAAAGGCTACGAAACCAAACTGACCTTAATATTACCAAACAAAATTTTCACCTTTTGATGTGAACACTCACTGCTTACTGAGCCAAGAGGTCCAGTTACTCAGCGAAAAATTTCGCAATGATCATTATGAATAAAATTCCCACCTTTTGACATGAACACTCACTGCTTACTAAGGCAAGAGGTCCAGTTACTCAGTGGAAAGTTTATTGATGATGATCATTAGTAGTATTATTATTATATTTTTTTTTTCTTTTTTTTTATGCTTTTCTATGCCTAAGTGTTTATCCAATAAGTCATCCAGTTTCAGTTAAGACAAGGAAACGTACACATTAAAATCACATGTCATACCTCACACAATTTGTGCTAATGTGCTCGTGTTAGATTAGATCAAACAAGTGAATTCTCAAATGCCTAAAGTAAGTAACTAAATTTTAAAACTTTATCACCAGATCATGTGTTCAAAATTTTAAGCTCACCTATGACACCACATCATAGAAAATGTTTAGATCAACCAAAATTTCAAAATAACATGAGCATGCATTTACCTTTTTTTTTGTTTTTTGTTTTTTTTAATTGAAGAAAAACAACAACAAATTAGGATAAAGTGTGTGGAATATGTCTCCCATACCCCCAAACTTAAATTACACATTGACCCCAATGTGTGACTAATATGGAAAAAGCTGACCTGAGATATGAAGAACTATTTGGACTGGTATGGCTCATAGCATACCCCCAAACTTGAACTGAAGTACGCATTGTCCCTGAAAAATAAAAACTAGAAAACAAAAAATACTGGAAACAAACATTAATCATAAAAATTAAGAAATATACAGAAAAGATAAGCTGTGGGGTGCCTCCCATGAGTGCTAAGTTTAACGTCTTTAGCTAGACCCAACATTAGTAATCATGCCCAACTAAGTGCTCCACCATCTGATCAATAAATGGGAATGAAAAATGATCAGTCCTTGTGGCAGTGTTCAGTTTATGGTAGTCGATACACACTCTCCACCCTGACTGAACACGAGTTGGCACCAACTCGTCATCCTTATTCTTCACTACCGTTAATTCAGCACGTTTGGGCACGACTTGAATCGGGCTCACCCACTTGCTATCAGAGATGGGATAAATGATCCCCGCATCTAACAGCTTAATTACTTCTATGCTCATAACCTCTTACATAGCTGGGTTGAGCCTTCTTTGTGGCTCCCTCGATGGCCTGGCATTCTCCTCCAAATGTATCTCGTGCATTACCAACGAGGGGCTGATTCCCCTGATATCCTCAATAGTCCAACTGATAGCTTCTTTGTGCTCTCTTAAGACATCTAATACTTTCTCCTCTTGAGCCTCACCCAAATCTGAAGCTATAATCACAGGCAAACTATCAGTTGAACCTAGGAACTTCTAGTTAAGATTATCTGGTAAAGGCTTGAGTTCCTTCTTGGGGGTTTCAGGTGTGGCGGTCTCCTCCGTCTTAGTGCTCTTCTGAGGAGGAGACTCCAAAATAGCATTTGTTTGCTCAAGTAATTTATTTAAATCCAAATCCTCTCCAAATTGAGCAAAGCATGCCTCTAGGGGGTCCTCAATGCGGGATTCATCCACAGTCTCCTCTGTCTTACTGCTCTCTCGAGGAGCAGACTCCAAGATAGTATTTGCTTGGTCAAGTAACTTATCTAAATTCAAATCCTCTCCAAACTGAGCAAAGAATGCCTTCATAATGTCCTCAGACTTCCCTTATTTCTTGGGCGCTTGTAGTCTCTCAGGGTAAGGCGCTTTAGGAAAAAACGACCTAGGGAGATCCTTAATAATACGAGTGGCTGTAGATGGCTCAGCATCTCTCTTCTCATTGTTGCCACTTTCTTTCCCTTGGTACATAGCAGGGTTCTCTTCCACTTGATTGTACACTTGTCTCCCAGACAAGTATAGGACAGTTGATTGCACTTGTTCCTGCCAATGCATAGGAGTTGATAAATTTCCCACCGCAAACTGTTCCTTTAGGTTAGGATCAGGTTGACTGGGGAAATCTCCATTCTCTCCTTCACCCACATAACTTGCGATTTGATCCATTTGAATCTCTAGCTTGGCAATCACTTAGGTGTTTTCTATTGTTGCACTCATTACTTCGCTCATGGATTGGCTAGTCATTTTCATGTACTCCTTAAGGGTGTCCTCAAGTGACTGTGAAACTGGCGCTGGTGTTTGAATGGGAGCTTGGTAAGCAGATAATGGTGCTGGATAGACTAAGTGACTATAACTTGAAACTGGCGGAGGAAATTCCAGAGGGTATTGAGTGTGAGCTTGATAAGGGGCTCCTCCCTGATTCCTTAGTTGGTTCTGCGTCCATGAAAAATTAGAGTGGTCCCATCACCCTGGATTGTACGTTTCAGAGTAAGATCCATTTGATTGCCAACAACACTCATTGAAAGCATTCATTTGTTCCTTGGGATACTCGACAAAAGCCGGCATTGATGGACAATTCTGTGCTAAATGCATAGGACTAGCACAGATGGAACAACTATCAACATTGAATGTGTTGGCAGCATTGATGGACAGGCCGGTCATTTTCATGTACTCCTTAATGGTGTCCTTTAAAGACTGTGAAACCGACGCTGAATTCATCCACATAATTTTTTTTATAACTAACTAGTAGAAAAATAAAATCAATTCAGACCAAAAATTTTCACAAACCAAACAATTCCCCGGTAACGGCGCCAAAAACTTGTTGTGAGTTTTAATTTACTCGCAAGCGCACGAGTCGTTTGCAATATAGTATTGTGCAAGTGCGAGGTTGAATCCACAGGGAATTGCGTTGTGAAATTATAATTTAATCTAAACAAAGTTTATCTTAACCTAGTTCCGAATTTTGAATGATATTTTGGAAAACAAATTAAAACTAAACTTAATTGATTTTAAAAACTAATAATAAAAACACTAAGGTTTTCGAATCCACCCCACCAAAGTTTAAGCATATATATCCTAAAAACATAGCCTATCAAAACATTCCATGAATCCAACTTACGACAAAAACAAAGAATATCCCAATTAAACCAAAAGCATCCAATGTATCCGCTTTTAACAAATCACAAAGGAAATCAAATTTAATCGAGAACAGTTCAATGTATCCATCAGATGAAACACAAGGAATATCCAACAGAACAATTTAAACTCAATCAATCACAAGATTTACTCAAATAATTAACAGAACATTTATACTAAAAAATATCATAATTGTATAAACAAATCTGAACTACTATGCCAAACAACGGCAAAGCTTCATCTTCAACCTTAGTTGAAGATTCTAGCCACTTATAACTATGAAACTACAGTTCATAATAAAAGTGCTAAATATTAAACTAAAAAAAACTAAATAAAAAGAAATAAATAACTTTATATGGGAGGAATTTCACTCGCTGATGGGCGGCGCTTCCCCTCGTGGTAGCAAAGCCTTCGGGATCCACCAGAATGCTAGCAGACGTCCACTGGTTAACATCAAAGTGGCCTAGGAATTGTACACTGAATGATGGAGTCAGATGGTGTTTATATAGGCAAATACCACGAGTGCTATGTGTTTCCAATCTGATGTGGGATGTGGGATATAGAAATATGTTTCCAATCGATGTGGGATGTGGGATTTAAGCCTTCACCTGCCCTTCAAAACTTCTACTCACGCTGAAATCCCGCACAGCCCGTACAGCTTGACCTTTGTCTACTAAAAATGCCATAACTTTCTCTAGAAAGATCCTTTTTACGAGCCGTAAAATTCTCCAGAAGATAGACTTCCGGATCTTTCTAAGCATATATGGCTCATCTCCTGGTTCTTCTTGCATCAATACAATTTAATTTTCAAAGATGATTGATCTGTACGGGCAATTATGGGAATTTAGTGAAACTCCTTTCTTGGTGCTTGTAAACCTGAAAAACAATGAAAACAACTCAAAGTAACAAATTCCTAAGCTAACAAATGTAAATTAAGTAGCCAAAATATGCAATATTTTTCACTCATCAACTGACCACGCAATACAAATTTAATGTGAACCTTTCCATTGTCAGTTACCATAAAATTGAATCATTCCATCATGCAATGCTCCTGATTAAACCTAAGATTTGTAATTACTGTCAAACCTTAATTATTTAATCACATGTATCTTAATCTCAAGTTTAAAGCTTAAATTGTGAAAATAGAAAATCTTTTATAATTTCCACCCTACCTTAGCTAAGGAATTCCATGCTATAACTTAATCAGATCACATAGGACATTCTATCTCTTTTACTAAGACTAATAATTCCTCTAATGTACACACATACTATCATGACCCCGATACAAGCATGAGCATAGGGACTCGACAACGACTACTTACCTATAAAGTTTTCCCTACAAGTGAGTAAAGCCTCCATCGATCAACCAATACAAGTACGTTGAAGGGTAATCAGGGTTCACTAGAAATCATTAATATGCGCGGAAGCAATATTACATCAAAACACATTTTACTTTGATACATAACTTTGAATTTACAAAATTGATCAATACTTATTAAAAAATGGAATACTCTTGTACACACACTAATATAAACCACTCCCTTATGCCATTTACAAATATACATGGTACCCTACTCTCTTACAAATCAAACTCTAGCGTTCTTATGTATACTATCTTCATTTTTTAAGAAGTAGTCTATTCAAAGAATGGGTCTGCTGAACAACTAGGCTCAATAAGGATCTATGTGGATATGTGCAACTGTACAATTATACATGTATATATGAATGAGATATAAATGTAGTCATGTTCTTGTATGCATCCCATTAAGAACACATAGTACACTAACAGTTTGAGTAGATGCGAGTAATACATTGTTGGAAATCACCTCACAAGAATGCCCAAGTGATGATTCCCAAACACCCAAGTCTATAATGACTTGTAATGAAATGAAACAGCAAACGAAAGAAAGAAAGAAAAGAACACTAGCGATTTGTTATTGAGGTTCGGCAATGTGCCTACGTCCCCGTGAGCTCCTCCAAGCTCTCTGCACTATCTTATCAATGGAGTTATTTAGAAAATACAACAGCTCTCTCCAAGAAACTAAAGTTCTTGAAGAACCAAGAAGAGAAGAAAGAAAGTGATAAAACTATTACAAAAGCACTCTACCCACAATCTATACTACTTCTCTCTTTACAATCAGCCTTTCTTTTTCAGATCTATTTTAGTGCCTCTATGTGTTTTGTGTCTTTGCACTCTCACACTTGCACTTTAACTCTCTTGTATGATGATCACTTGTATTCACAATTGTCTCTTTAGTTGTTAGGGATTGAAGCTAGGTGACCCTTTATATAGTGCACCAACTTCTTGTTTAATCTTTAGTGTCATTCTCCACCCTTTGATATTGATGACCAATTAACCTTGGCCCTCCATCAATCCTTAGTGATCCTATGTGTTTTGAGCATGTCTCACGAACTCAACTAAAGGCTGAAATATGTGTGCATCAGTGTGCCTAGCGCTGCGCCCTAGAACAGGGAGTGCAGCGGCCTGGAGCTGGGCACACTTGCTGCCCCTCTGGGTGCCACGGATTGCTCCTTCCTCCAACACTCCTCCTTGCTAAGAACCGTGGCCTGGACAAGGCTGGGCCGTGGCGCACACTGGTGTGCACCCCTTGCTGAACATGCTGATTTTTCTTCCTTCCTTTTTCCGTTTAAATCTTAGACAAACTCCAACAATCTCTACCTTTATCTAAGCATTTAAACCAAACCCATTGTGTAGAGAACTCAGTATCCAAACTCATCTTGAGTCATCATATCAACAGACTCCAATCCTAAGAAGTCCAAGGCAATGATTGAACTTGCTTAGAGGTAGAACTTTAGTACCTAAATTCGTAGGGTTTTCTTCCATGGCTACCTTGTCCACATGGATGCATCCTTTCGTAACATTTTCCCAAATGAAATGGTACCGAACATCCATGTGCTTTGTCCTCTCATGGAACACCAGATTCTTGTATAAATGCAATGCACTTTGGCTATCCGAATACACCACAACCTAATCCTCTAGTACCTTCAACTCTTTTAGCAACCCTTTGCACCACATAGCCTCCTTGATGGCTTTCGTAGCCGCTATATACTCAGCCTCGGTTGTTGAGAGTGCTACCACAGGCTACAACTGAGCCTTCCAACTTACACAACATCCATTTAAAATGAAGAAGTAAGAAGTAATCGATCTCCTTTTATCTTGGTCTGCTCCATAGTCCGAATACGCATAACCCTTAAGACAGATGGACTTACCCCTCTTCTCATAAATCAGCCCCACTTCTGGGCTTCTCTTCAAGTACCTCAGCAACCACTTCATCCCAAGTCAATGCTCCTTTCTAGGATTACTCATAAACCTGTTGAGAACACTCATTGCATGAGCAATGTCAGGTTTAGTGCTTACCATGGTGAACATCACAGAACCAACCGCACTAAAGTAGGGGACCTTTTCCATTTCATTCTTCTCCTCATTCGATCTTGGACATTGATCACTAGAGAACTTGAAATGACCAGCAAAGGGAACCTTCACTGGTTTGCTATCTTCCATAGAGAACTTAGATATCATCTTCTCTATGTAGGAAGTTTGAGAGATCTTCAATCTGTTTCTCTCCCTTTCCCGGATGATACACATCCCAAGAATCTTTTGTGCATGGCCAAGATCCTTCATCTTAAACTCCTCACTGTGTTGAGCCTTCAATTTTCTTATCCTCTCCACGCTGTTCCCAACAAGCAACATATCATCAACATAGATCAAGATGATCACCACTTCCTCCACCTTGTGCCCCTTGTAATACAAGCACGAATCATAGTAGCTCCTCATGAAACCCAGACTGATCACAAAGGAATTGAACCTCTTATTCCATTGCCGAGGTGATTGCTTCAGGCCATATAGAGATTTCTTTAGTTGGCACACCAAATCTCCTACCTTCCTTCGTTATAGCCTTCGGGTTGCCTCATGTAAATGGTCTCATCAAGCTCTCCATGTAAGAACGCTGTCTTCACATCCATTTGCTCGATTTCCGAATTGAATTGGACCACCAATGCTAACACTATCCTGACTGTCTTGTATTTCACAACCGGTGAGAAGATTTCGGTGAAGTCTATGCCTTCCTTTTGTGTGAACCCCTTCGCCACCAGCCTAGCTTTATACTGGACTTCATCCCCTGGAGTGTTCCCTTATTTGATCTTGTAGATCCATCTACAATCCACAACTCTCTGTTTTTCTGGTTTGGGTACCAATACCCAAAAGTTGTTCTTCCTCAAAGAATCAATTTCTTCCTCCATAGCTAGCTGCCACTTTGACGAATCCTTACACTCCATGTCATCCATGTAAGTTTCTAGTTCAATAATCCCTCATTCTATCCAAGGAGCTGCTACATTAGCATCCGCAAAACCATATCTCAAAGGTGGTCTAACCACCCTCCTTTCCCGGTCCCTTGTGAGCTGGTAGTCATTCTGACTTGCTGCATCAACCCCTTCTAGTTCAACCTCCTCTTGAATTTCTTGAGCTTGGCCTTCATTAACGGGCTCTACCTGGTCCGAACCCTCTTGCCTTCCTTACTCTACTTGAACCGAATTCTCCTTGATGTAATGCTCCACAAATTTTGGACTGGTTTGCTCACTAGCCCCTGCAGGGTTAGTTTTCTCCAAGTAGGGAAATAATAATTCATTAAAAATAACATCTCTACTTATTATTAGTTTCATTCCTTTTGATTCTAAGGACAACAACCTATACCCCTTAACCCCATCACCATACCTTAGAAACACACATTTTCTAGACCTTGGGTTAAGTTTATCATCCTTTTGATGTGCATATGCGGCACACCCAAAAGTCCTAAGGTTTCCTAACTTAGGGGGTTTTCCACTCCACATCTCCAATGGGAGTCTTAAGGTCTAAAGCCCTAGAGGGTGATCTATTAACCAAGTATACAGCTATAGACACAGCTTCTCCCCAAAAATATTTTGGTAAACCGGACCCAATTAACATGCACCTAACCTTTTCCATAAGGGTTCTATTCATCGTCTCAGCAACTCCATTTTGCTGAGGTGTTTTTACAACTGTTCTATGCCTTAGAATGCCATTTAACTCACAGAATTTATCAATATCCTTATTACAAAATTCTAAGCTATTATCGGTTCGTAAAGCCTTAACTACCCTACCACACCACAAATTTATTCGAAGCATCTGATTTATTTTTAAGCAAATAAACCCAAACCTTTCCTGAATAATCATCAATTAAAGACAGAAAGTAAAAGTTACCTCCCTGTGTTTGTGTTCTTGCTGGTCCTCAAAGGTCCAAATGAATGTAGTCAAGAATCCCCTTAGACTTGGGCACTCTGGTGTTGAAGCTGACCCGGTGTTGCTTCCCAAGAATGCAACACTCGTAGAAATCAAGTTTCTCTACTTTGTCTCCACCAAGTAGGCCATCCTTGCTAAGAACTTACAGGCCCTTTTCGCTTATGTGTCCCAAGCGAGTGTGCCAAAGGGCTTCCTTATCCATCTCAGCCATCAAGCTTGCTGCTTGATCATTGATTTCTGTCTCTTCGATCATCTCATAGAGTCCATCCTTTATTGCTGCTTTGATCACTACCAAAGATCCCTTAGCCACCTTGATCTTTCCTCCCTCTACTTTGCATGTGTAGCCCATGGAATCAAGCTACCCTAATGAGATCAAATTCCTCTTTAAATCTGGAAGATACCTCACATTTCACAACAGCCTTGTGACTCCATCAAACATCCTCAACTGGATGTCTCCTATCCCCCTTACTTGGCAAGAATTGTCATTCCCCAAGAAGACCCTTCCATCATTGATCTCCTTGAAATTCTTGAACCATTCCTTGTGAGGGTACATGTGATAAGTGCACCCGGAATCCAGAATCCATTTCTCGCTGCCTTGCCTCCTACTCAAATTTGATCAAAAAACAAGAACATCATCTTGTTGTTCTCCTTTGGCAACCGAAGCCTCTCCATTGTTGGTATGGCTTCTCCCTCTCTCATCACACAACCTTTTCTTGCAATCTTTCTTGAAGTGACCCTCCTTATTGCAGTAGAAGCACCTCTTACCTCCAAATCTTAGTTTGGAATGTGCTCTCCCATGGCTCTGCCCTCTATCTCTTGATTTCTCCCAATAGTTGCCATGAATGCTACTGCCATTTCGAGTTGTTGGCCTTCCTCTTACAAACAACCCTTCTCCACTTTATGCCTCCCTACTCTTGGATTTGAAATCACGAGCCTTTATAGCATTGACCACAATTTCTTTGGTTGGTGTATCTCTTCCATATTCAATTGCATTAATTAAACTATCAAAACAATCAGGAAGAGAATTTAATAACATAACAGCCAATTGTTCATCTGGGAATTTAATACTACAACTAGCCAAATCTTGAACTAGTTTATTAAAGAAATCAAGATTATCTTGCAACTCTTTATTAGGATCCATTTTAAAAGCAAAGATTCTTTTAAGAAGATAAATCTTGTTAGGGAGAGTTTTGATAAGAAACAACTCATCTAGTTTCTTCCATATGACAGCAGGATCTTCCGAGTCTTCACACTCTCTTGTGACACTATCCAACATGTGTAGGAAGATTGTGCTATATACCATCTTCTTCATCTCAATCTGCTGGACCTCCGTGATACTTGCTGGAAAAGTGTCATCTTCTCCAAGAGCCAAGTCCACCTTCTGTTGCATAAGAACAGCCTTGATCTTCCGCTTCCACAAGGAAAAATCTCTCTTTCCATCAAACTTTTCAACAAAGAAATTTGATCCCATCTTGCGAAGATGATCCCAGATATGTGCAGCACCCACAAATGCTTTCCAACTTCTTCTAAACCTCAAGAACATGATTGAAGATTGATCTTAACACCATTCTTGAATCAACCTCAAGAACACGATATGATCTTGATCTTTACTCCGTTCTTGAATCATTCAAGAAGTTTGTTCTTTGATTCTTGGAGTCTTGCTCCGATACCTTCTGTTCTTACTCTGATATCTAGTTGTGCAAGCTCTGATACCATTGTCGGAAATCACCTCACAAGAATGCCCAGGTGATGATTCCCAAACACCCAAGTCTAGAATGACTTGTAATGAAATGAAACAGTAAACGAAAGCAAGAAATAAAAGAACACAAGCGATTTGTTACCGAGGTTTGGCAATGTGCCTACGTCCCCGTGAGCTCTTCCGAGCTCTCTGCATTATCTTATCAATGGAGTTCTTTACAAAATACAGCAACCCTCTCCAAGAAACCCAAGTTCTTGAAGAACTAAGAAGAGAAGAAAGAAAGTGATAGAACTATTACAAAAGCACTCTACCCATAATCTATACTACTTCTCTCTTTACAACCAGCCTTTCTTTTTGAGATCTATTCTAATGCCTCTCTGTGTTTTGTGTCTTTGCACTCTCACACTTTCACTTTAACTCTCTTGTATGATGATCACTTGTATTCATAATTATGTCTCTAGTTGTTAGGGATTGAAGCTAGGTGACCCTTTATATAGTGCACCAACTTCTTGTTCAATCTTGAGTGTCATTCTTCACCCTTTGATCTTGATGACCAATTAACCATGGCCCTCCATCAATCCTTAGTGATCCTATGCATTTTAAGCATGTCTCACGAACTAAACTAAAGGTTAAAATATGTGTGCATCAGTGTGCCTAGAGCTGCGGCCTGGAGCTGGGCACACTTGCTGCTCTTCAGGGCGCCGTCGCCTGGGGAAGGCAGTGCCGCGGCTTGCTCCTTCATCTAGCACTCCTCCTTGCTGGGCACCGTGGCCTGGACAAGGCTGGGCCATGGCGCACACTGGTGTGTACCCCTTGCTGAACATACTGATTTTTCTTCCTTCCTTTTTCCGTTTAAATCTTAGACAAACTCCAACATACATTAAAATGAACTACTTTAAACAATCATATGCAATACATTACTCACTAAATTTGAAAGGATACAATCCATTCCAAACAATTTCATCCTAGCTCACTTTGGTCTAAACCAATCCTTTAGGTGCTAAGCTGATCAAACAAAGTTCTCAATTGATCTAGTAGGGACTTTATGAGCACTCCAGTAGTGTTCAAATCATTGTTTGGAGAAAGTAAAGTATTGTGCCCAAATAATGTTCAATCGTTCACTAACAATCAATAGTGTAACACCGTGCATGGCACACACCCAGTAGGGAGGTTAAACTATTAGAACGTGTCCTAACATGCAGCGCCTTAAACAATACTTCTTGGTTCAGTGTCAATAACTCCCCTTCATTCACATGCATGCACAAGGACATACTTATCCATATTCATTGATAAAAACAATAGCTAAATAAATTTGCTTGAACACAATCCATTAAAATTCCATTATCTCATTCATTATATAACATTTTTGAGTGATTCAAAATAGTTTAGAAACTAGACTTATAGATCTTCAATCAATATAGACTCAAGAATCTTTTAAATTGATCTTAAAATTGTTCAGTGACATTAACTTAAATTTTGACCATGAAATCTATACAGATTATGGTTTATATAATGCAAAAATAACAAGTCTAGTGATAGACTAACTTATAGAGATCTAATTGAGCTTAAATTTGACATAAATTCTATAGACATCTTGAACTATAACATACTAAAATTCAACTTCATTGCATAACAAGAGAACAATTTACGAATCTCTAACAGAAACTATGTATATTAAATCCAACTTGACATATGTGCATAATTTAATATATAAGACATTCATTAAGGCACGAAGAATGCAAATAAACAAGATGGATGGTAGAAACCTTACCTTAACCTAAAATTTCATAATCTCTTGAAACAGAACCGATAAAAGTGTTAAACACCAAGAATCTTGTAATAATTGTGAACAAACTTTTCAAATTGAATTTTTCAATCAAAATTTTCAACTCTCAGACCTCCCACATTCTCTTTCTCTCTCTCTTTTATCTTTTTTTATTTTCTTCTCATTTTGGTTTATTTCTTGACTTATTTGATGAGATAACTTAATCTGACTATAGGGCCTACTTAAGCAACTCTCTAAAGAGCTAAGAATTCTTTCATGCTTGACACATGTCAAGTAATACATAATCCAACCTTTATTAGGTCCAAAATTATTTAAGCCCAATTTTACGCCCAAACGAGAAAAATTGATCTTCTTAATTTCAAAATGTGATTTTGACTAGAAATTCATAATCTACATGAAATTTTAGGCTTAGGGCTTAATTTTCATATTAAACTATGAAAATTTTCCTATTTCAATTCATTAGTAAATCTAAACTAATCATAGTTCGATCTTTATCGATAATAATTCAACTAATCCCTTAACACACTAGTTATCTAAGTAATTATCGAACATATTCATATTATATGCTCCTACGTGTATGGAATTTTTTGAGTCTCACATCCTTTCCCCCTTAAACGAATTTATTCCCAAAATTCATACTTGACCACTATAAAAGATGTGGATATTTATTCCTTATTTCATCCAATAAGGTCTAATAATATGTTTAGACCAGTTGATTAAGGATGAAAAAAAGTGTATTAATTAAGTCTATTTCCTAAAGCCAATTGAAGTTTAAGCTAAAAACACATTGAATCGCGAGTCTCATATAGTCGTGAAATCATCAAATTCCTTAAATCAAAAGAGCTAGTTTAACGCCTTCTAATCACTCAAATCTTTGACATTGCTATCATTGAATCCTTTTAATAACCAATCATCACCTACACCTATTATCCCATATTAGTAGGCATAGATAACAGATCTAAAGCAAAGATGTAAGATTGTTTAAACTCAACGGTAAAATATTGGTTCTTTACCCAACTGAAATCCATTAAACTATTATAGATTAGTCATATACAATGACCATTGATCTAAAACGACTTCAAGCTCTTGTCTAGATAGACACTCAATTGTTAAAGGTAGGTTCTTTTCATAGTCAGAAGTCATTCAACTATCAAAGGTTTGTCCTTTGCCCAACTCGAATCCACTTAACTATTAAAGGTTGATCCTTTACCCAATTAGTGACCATTCATCTGTTAAAGGTCGATCCTTTACTCAGATAATGACTCATCATCGAAAATGATATGAAGCTCTTTTTCAGATAGTGTAACTCAATACTCATCAGTTCTTTAAAATAAAATCCTGACAAATTAAAAGAACTGGTTTAAATCAATCTAATAACTCAACCATTTATGCCATAAATATTCAATCCTATCAATGTGAATCATTCTTCCCCTTTATTTTTTGGCTTCACCATGGTAATCTATAGAGAAAACAAGTCAAACTTTAACTCAATCTTACCACTTTCCTAAAATTAAACTTAAACTCTTAATATAACGGTCGAAGACCCTACCCTGGTTAAGTTAACTAAAGCTCTGATACCATTTAAATTGTCACGCCCCTCATCCGAGCATGAGATCAAAGATGCAACAACGAGTACTCACCTATAAAGTTTCCCTAACAAGTGAGAAAAGCCTCAATCAATCAATCAATACAAGTACCTCAAAGGGTAATCATATTTTACTAGAAATCATCAATATGCGCAAAAATAATATTACATCGAAACACATTGTACTTTGATACTTAACTTTGAATTTACACAACTAATCAATACTTATTAAAAAACACAATACTCTTACACACACACTAATATAAACCACTCCCTCGTGCCATTTAAAAATATACATGGTACCTAACATACATGGTACCCAACTCTCTTACAAAGTGAACTCTATATTTGCCTAGCTAACCCCGCTATGCCAACTTTCATATGTACACTCTCTTCATCATATAAAACATAGTCTATTCAAAGAATGGGTCAACCAAGAAACTAGGGTAAAAAAAGATCTACATGGATACGTGTAAGTGTACAATTATACATGCATGGAAGAATGAGATATGAATGTAATGATGTTCTTGTATGCATTATACCCAAAACATATAGTACACTAACAGGTTGAGTAGATGTAAGTAATCTACTTTCCCATACTAGGGGTGACAACCAAAGACTTTAAACAATCATATACAATGCATTACTAACTAAACTTGAAAGGATACTCTCTATGCCAATCAATTTCATCTCACATCACTTTGGTCCAAACTAATCCTTCAAGGCCTAAGCTGATCAAATAAAGATCTCAATTGATCTAGTAGAGACCTCGTGAGCACTCCAATAGCATTCAATCAATCGTTGTAAGGACTATATCATGCCCAAAAAATGTTCAGTCATTCACTAATAATTAATAATGTAACACCGTGCATGACACATACCCAATAGAGAGGTTAACCTATTAGGATGTGTCCCAACATATATCTCTTTAACAATACTTCTTTATTCAGTGCTGATAATTCGCCTTCATTGACACTCGTGCACAAGGACGTACTAATGCACATTCATCAATAAAAATAGTTGCTAAATAAATTTGTCTTGCTTGAACACAGTCCACTAAAATCCCATTATCTCACTAGTTACATAATATTTTTGGGTGATTCATTATAGTTTAGAAACTAGATTATAGATCTTCAATATAGACTTAATATTCATTTAAATTGTTATTAAAATTATCAAGTTATATTAACTTAAAGTTTGACTATGAAATCTATCCAGATTATGATTTTTAGAATGCAGTAGTAAAAAGTCTAGTGATAAACTAACCTATAGAAATTTAATTGAGCTTAAATTGGATATGAATTCTCTAGAAATGTAGAACTATAACATATGAAAAATTCAAGTTCATGGAATAATATGAGAACAATTTACGAACCTCTAACAAAAATTATATATATTAAATCCATTTTGACATTTATGAATTCAAACTATAATGAGGCATGATTTCAATTATTCTTTGCATGAATTAAACATATATTTCATTCATTAAAGTATAAAGAACATGAATAAACATGATGCATGGTAGAAACCATACCTTAACATAAAATTTATATCTCTTGCAAAGGAACCAGTAAAAGTGTTAAACACCACGAACCATTTAACAATTTTGAAAGAACTTCTTCAAATTGAATTTTATAGAATTTTTCAATCAAAACCTTCAAAACTTGACCTCCCATGTTTTCCCTCTCTCTCTCCTTTATCTTTCTTTGTTTTCTTCTTATTTTAGTTCATTTCTTAATTTATTTGATGAGATAAGTTCAATCTAACTATGGAGCCCACTTAAGTATCTCTCTAAGGAACTAGGAATCTTTGTAATTCTTGACACATGTCAAGTAATCCAACCCTTAATAGGTCAAGCCCATTGGGCCCAAAATCATTAAAGCCTAATTCAAGGCCCAAACGCAAAAAAAAAAAATGATTTTCCTAATTTTAAAATGTGATTCTAATTAGAAATTCATAATCTACACAAAATGTTAGGCTTGTGAGTCAATTTTCACATTAAACCATGACCATTTGCATATTCTAATTCATCGCTAAATCAGAATAAGTCATAATTCGATCTTTATCGATAATAATTCAACCAATCCCATAACACACTAGTTATCAAAGTAATTCTCACACATATTCATATTATATGCTTCTATGTGTATGAAGTTCTCGCGTCTTACACATACCTCCTTGAATAAATGGTCATACTTACTTATAATCACATTTAAGTAGCATTAAAACATGATATACATAAGGCATCTATAGTGCCTTAAATCTAAGGATCACTTGAACAACTGCGATATAAGAACTCCTATTGACAGCTTGTAAAATATCCATTAGGAATTGCTTTAGTCAAGTTAGTTCAGTGTACATGTTCTTGTTGTGTGCTTATCTACCTAAATAAATAAGCAAATAATCGTACAATTTTACTTGCAAGTGCACAAGGTCAATGGTAGCATAGTGTGCAAGTGCGAGATCATTTTCACAAGGATTGATGAATTTTGTTTTAAGAATCAGTTTCTCAATATAAAAAGATAGGAATAATAGTTGAGTGTGATTTAATAATAATAAGAACATAGGGCTTTGATATCCACCTCTAATCATACTTTCCCAATGAGCAATGTGTCAATGCACTAGCCTTACCATGAATACCTAATGGTTGCTAACCTAAGGGTATGGTATCTACTCTTTAAGCTATTGATTTCCCTAAGCACTGAGTTAGGCATGGTATCTACTCTAACTCTTTTCTTCTTAAGGGATTCAACATGGTATCTACTGAGTTGTTCCTTAGGAGAGCATAAGATTTATGAAAATCGACAACCACATGAGACCTAGGGCATGATTTCCCTAAGCACCGAGTTAGGCATGGTATCTACTCTAACTCTTTTCTTCTTAAGGGATTCAGCATGATATCTACTGAGTTGTTCCTTAAGAGAGCATAAGATTTATGGAAATCGACAACTACATGAGACCTAGGGCATGGTATCTACTCCCAGTTTCCTATGTTGATTAATCCAAGTATCCGACGTGGATATCTTTTGTTACCGTTGTCAGACCCAGGACTCGGTCATCCAAATTGATCTAACTAACTAATCCATACCACATGCACATATTGATCAGACATACACATATGAGGAATTTAAATAAACACAGGCATTAATCAAGTTAAGCATCATAATCAAGGCTATTGCAAAGATGATTAATGAATATATATATATATATATATATATATATATGGGAAAGCATAACTAGGGCTTCAATTGAGCCCTATTAAGAGTTATTTACACATGTTGTCTAAAATAAGCATCATAATATAAACTAAACATAAAATATAAAACCTGAAGAATACTATGGAGACGAGTCATCAATTCCTCTCCAAGATCACAACTTCGAGCCAAAGTAAAAGATAAAAGAAGGGATGTCCTTTTGTGTGTGTTTACAAGTGTATTTATAGGGGTTGAATAACCCTAAAAGACTATGAAAACCCTAAACTTCCTAAAACGCAAAACCTTCTCTATTTCCAAAATCGATTCTACCGTTTTACTGTTCACGCCCGTACATGTGCTCTCGATCGCATTCATTGTGCCCTCGATCCTTCTTTGTGTGCGCACGAGCGCTTATGAGCTCGATTGTACCAAATAGTGTGCTCAATTGTACCAAATAGTGCGCTCGATCGCACTTTAGCTAGCAGCTGCTCCAGGATTTCCAGATTTTTCCTTTAAGTGCCAAAGTTGCTTCTTTTTCTCCAAAACCCTATAAAAACATGTGAAACACAGAAATGAAGTAAAATGGACTAAATTAACATAATTAAGGACTTAACAAATGTAAATAAAGGGGCTTAAATATGAATATTTAAGAACCTATCACACCCCCAAACTTACATATTGCTAGTCCCTTAGCAATATAAAAATAAAAACTAAAATGAAAAATAATAACACACAGATAAATCCAATATTCATGGTGTCCGCAAAAGTTTAGGTCTCGCACAAAACTATGATGCGCATTCATAAGTAAGCTTAACAAATATAAACACATCTTTGCAATGAAAAAGAGTTTTGAATGCAAATCACTTTCATGAGGTAGTTTAAGACATCACAAGTTTGACTTTAATGTGTGGTGAACTAGCACATAAAAGATTAGGGTTCCAAATAATTCTAATGTGTAGTGTTTTGATGTCTCAATATTCACCAAATTTCCTATTAGAATAAACAAAGATGGCATAGTTTTTCTTCTTTTCTTTTATTTGTGAGATTTTTTCCAAGTTTAGTTCCCTTAAGCTTTCTATTTGACTCATATAGCGAGCATGTTGGTATTTGTCTAAGGTTTAAACATGGTTCAAACATGGTTAAGGTTTGAACAGGTCTAAGTATGGTTCAAAGATGGTTAAAGTCTAAACCAAAGGTGGAGGATCAAAGTTCAGCAAGTTAGAAGGCTGCACACATGTGTGTGCTTTATTTTAAAGCAAGGGAAAGCCATGCGCACTAGTGTGCGCACTTTTGCACACAAGCAGGAGGGTGTTGTGTGAAGGGGATAGCAACTCCAAGCTGCAGCGCTGGTACCTGGCAAGAATGGCACAAGGGACAGAAACTCAAAGCTGCAGCTTTGGCCGGCACACATGGACAGCATGCTTTAGCCTTCTCTTAGGTGCGTGAATGCAAGGTTAAAATGTACAGCACCACTTAAGGCCATGGTTAAGTGGTCATTAAGATCTAAGGGTGGAGAATGACACACAAGATTGGACAAGAAGTTGGTGCACTATATAAAGGGTCACCTAGGTTCAATCAAAACAACAACAAAAACAAAGAAGACACAAGAATGTGATGATGTAACTTGTGAGACATGTGTGTGAATGAGAGAATTATGTGAAAGTGCAAAGATAAAAAAACACAAGAGGGACTCATTGTAGAGAGACTGGTTGTAAAGAAGATAGGGTAGTAGAGAATTGATAGGAAGCACTGTAATAGGTCTATCACTTTCTCGTTCTCTTCTTGGTTCTTTCAAGAACTTGAGGTTTCTTGGAGATGGTTGCTGAATTGTAAAGAACCATTGATTTAGTGCAGAGAGTTCGGAGGAACTCACGGGGACGTAGGCACATTGCCGAACCTATAACAAATTGCTTACCTTCTTTCATTCTTTGATTTTCTGTTCTTGTGTTCAATTGCTGAAATTCTTTCTATAAGTCATTATAGACTTGGGTGTTTGGAAGATCACCACCTTGGCATCTTGTCAAGGTGATTTCCAACAGTGGTATCAGAGCTTTGGACAGTGGTATCAGAGTAGCACAGCTGGTTATCGGAGCAAGAAGTAAAAGGTGACGGAGCCAAGACTCCAAGAATCAAAGATCAACTTCTTGGTGATTCAAGAACGGTGTAAAGATCAAGATCTGATCGTGTTCTTGAAGGTTGATTCAAGAACGGTGTTAAGATCCATCTTCGATCTATGTTCTTGAGGTTGAAGAAAGCATTTGTGAGTAGTGCATAAATCAGGGATCTTGTCCGCAAAGATGGCTTCAAATTTCGGTATTGAGAAGTTTGATGGAAAGAGGGATTTTTCCCTGTGGAAGAGGAAAATCAAGAAGGTTCTAGTGCAACAAAAGGTTGACTTGGCTCTTGGAGAAGATGATGCTTTTCCAGCAAGTGTCACGGAGGACCAGCAGATTGAGATGAAGAAGATGGCATACAACACCATCGTCTTGCATATGTCGGATAATGTCACAAGAGAGTGCGGAGACTCGGAAGATCCAGCTGCAATATGGAAGAAACTAGATGAGTTGTTTCTTGCCAAGACTCTCCCTAATAAGAGGTATCTTCGTAAATGAATCTTTGCTTTTAAATTTGATCCTAAGAAAGAGTTGCAAGATGATCTTGATGCCAAGATAAGGAGTGCATCAACCGGTAAAGAGCTGTTCTTTAAAAGAAGGCCAGCAACTTGGTATGGTAGCAACCATGGCTACTACCAGGACAGAGGTAGAGGAGAGAGCCATGGGAGAGTGCACAGCAGCATGCATGGCTACTACCGGGATAGAGGTAGAGGAGAGAGCCATGGGAAAGTGCACAGTAGCATGCATAGCTGCTACCGGGACAGAGGTAGAGGATAGAGCCATAGAAGAGTGCACAGTAGCATGAATGGCTACTACCGGGACAGAGGTAGAGGAGAAAGCCATGGGAGAATGCATTCTAAACTGAGATTTGGAGGGAAAAGCTACTACTATTGCCATAAGAAGGGTTACGTCAAGAAAGATTGCAAGAAGATGACAAAGGATAAAGGAGGAAGCCATACCAAAAATGGAGAGGCTCCGGTTGCCAAAACAGAATAGCAAGATGATGATGTTCTTGTTGTGTGCTCGAATGTGAATAAGGGGCAAGAAGGCAGCGGGAAATAGATCTTGGATTCTGGGTGCACTCATCACATGTGCCCTCACCGGAGTTGGTTCAAGGATTTCAAGGAGACCAATAATGAAAGGGTTTTCTTGGGGAATGATATTTCTTACCAAGTGAGAGGCATATGAGACATCTAGGTGAGGATGTTTGATGGAATGACAAAGCTGCTGGAAAATGTGAGATATCTCCTGGATTTGAGGAGGAATTCGATCTCATTGGGGTAGCTGGATTCCATAGGGTACACATGCAAGATAGAGGGAGGAAAGATCAAGGTAGCCAAGGGATCTTTGGTAGTGCTCAAGGCAGCAAGAAACGATGGACTCTATGAGATGATCGGAGAGATAGAAATCAATGATCAAGCAGTAAGCTTGATGGCTGAGATGGATAGGGCAGCCCTTTGGCACACTCGCTTGGGATATATGAGCGAAGAGAGCCTGCAAGTTCTCAGCAAGGATGGCCTACTGGTGGAGACAAAGTAGAGGAACTTGATTTCTGCGAGTGTTGTGCTCTTGAGAAGCAACACCGGGTCAGCTTCAACACCAGAGTGCACAAGTCTAAGGGAATTCTTGAGTACATTCATGCGGACCTTTGGGGACCAGCAAGGACACCAACACAGGGAGGTAACTTTTTCTTTCTGTTATTAATTGATGATTATTCAAGAAGAGTGTGGGTTTATTTGGTTAGAAATAAATCGGATGCCTTGAATAAGTTAGTGGTGTGGAAAGGGCTGGTTGAGACTCAAATGGGTAGAGTAGTTAAGGGGATAAGAACCGATAATGGCTTAGAAATTTTTAACCAAGAACTTGATCAATTTGGTAGGTTAAATGGGATTCTAAGACATAGGACGATTTTGGAAACCCCTCAGCAAAGTGGACTGAGTGGATGAATAAGACCCTTATGGAAAAGGTTAGGTGTATGTTAAATGGATCCGGATTACCCGAATGTTTTTGGGGGGAAGCTGTGGCTACAGCTGCATACTTGGTAAATAGATCACCTTCTAGGATTGTGTCCCAAAAGACTCCCATGGAGATGTGGAGTGGAAAACCCCCTGAGTTGGACAACCTTAGGACTTTTGGGTGTGCTGCGTATGCACAACAAAAGGATGATAGACTTAGCCCAGGATCTAGAAAGTGTGTGTTTCTAGGATATGGGGAAGGGACTAAGGGGTATAGGTTATGGTCCTTAGAAGGATTGAAACTCATTATAAGTAGGGATGTTCATTTTAATGAATTGTTATTTCCCTACTTGAAGAAAACTAACCCTGCAAGGGCTAGCGAGCAAACCAGTTTGGTTCTTGTGGAGTATAGCATCAAGGAAGATTCAGTTCAGGTAGAGCAAGGAATGCAAGAGGGTTCAGACTAGGTAGAGCCCTTGGATGAAGGCCATGCTCAGGGCACTCAAGAGGAGGCTGAACTAGAAAAGGTTAATGCAGCAAGTCGGAAGGACTATCAGCTCACAAGAGACCGGGAATGAAGGCTAGTCGGACCACCTTCAAGATATGGGTTTGCAGATGTTGCAGATGTAGCAACTCCTTGGACAAAAGAAGGGATGAGTGAATAAGGGACTTATATGGGATGTAAGGATTCGCCAAGTTCGAAGCTAGCTATGGAGGAAGAAATGGATTCTTTGAGGAAGAACAACTTCTGGGAATTGGTGCACATTCCGGGAAATCAGAGAGTTGTGGATTGTAAGTGGACTTACAAGATCAAAGAAGGGTACCATCCAGGAGATGAAGTCCGAAACAAGACTAGGCTGGTGGCGAATGGGTTCACAAGAAGGGAAGACATAGGTTTCACAGAAACTTTCTCACCTGGACACAAGGTGGAGAAGATGGTGAGTATCCTCACCTATGTCATTGATGGGTTGTTGGTTTGAAATAGCAGGAAGAGGATGGAAAGGTTTATATCTCAACTCAGTGAGGATTTTGAGAGGAAGGATCTCAGCCTTACACAAAAGATCCTTGGGATGTGTATAATCCAAGAAAATGAGAGAGTGAGGTTTTCTTGGGCAATGGGTGTTCTCAGTAAATTTGTGAGTAATCTCGAAAAGAAGCATTGGCTTAGGATGAAGTGGTTGCTGAGGTATTTGAAGGCTCAGTGGCAGCCAATGGTAGCACTCATAACAACCAGGGAAGAATACATAGCAAAAGGGTTGTTGGACGAGTGGGAGGCCATGCGCACTAGTGTGCGCACTTCTGCACACAAGCAGAAGGGTGTTGTGTGAAGGGGACAGCAATTCCAAGCTGCAGCGCTGGAACTTGGCAAGAATGGCACAAGGGACAGAAACTATAAGCTGCAGCGCGGCACTGCAGCTTTGGCCGGCACACATGGACAACATGCTTTAGCCTTCTCTTAGGTGCACGAATGCAAGGTTAAAATGCACAGCACCACTTAGGATTGATGGAGGGCCATAGTTAAGTGGTTATCAAGATCTAAGGGTGGAGAATGACACACAAGATTGGACAAGAAGTTGGTGCACTATATAAAGGGTCACCTAGGTTCAATCTCAACAACAACAAAAACAAAGAAAACACAAGATTATGATGATGTAACTTGTGAGACATGTGTGTGAATGAGAGAATTATGTGAGAGTGCAAAGACACAAAACACAAGAGGGACTCATTGTAGAGAGGCTGGTTGTAAAGAAGAGAGGGTAGTAGAGAATTGATAAGAAGCATTGTAATAGGTCTATCACTTTCTCGTTCTCTTCTTGGTTCCTTCAAGAACTTGAGGTTTCTTGGAGAGGGTTGTTGAATTGTAAAGAACCATTGATTTAGTGTAGAGAGTTCAAAGAACTCACGGGTACATAGGCACATTGCCCAACCTCGATAACAAATTGCTTGTCTTCTTTCATTCTTTGATTTTCTGTTCTTGTGTTCGATTGCTGAAATTCTTTCTACAAGTCATTATAGACTTGGGTGTTTGGAAGATCACCACCTGGGCAACTTGTCAAGGTGATTTCCAACAGAGCGTTTAGCCAATGACTCCTAAACCAGATGGTTATAGGGCATTAGGTGTAAAGACACCCTTAAGGACTTATTAACTCGAGTCAGAAAGGCTACGAAACTAACTGGTCTTAATGCTACCAATCAGAATTTCCACCTTTTGACATGACACTCACTGCTTATTGAGGCAAGAGGGCTAGTTACTCGGTGGAAAGTTCTTTTTAATGATCATTGTAAGCAAAATTTCCACCTTTTGACGTGACACTCACTGCTTATTGAGGCAAGAGGGCCAGTTACTCAGTGAAAAGTTTGTTTAATGATCATTAGGAGCACTTTTCTTTTTGAGCAATAACAATCTTTTTCTATTTTCTTGTGCCAAAGTGTTAATCTAACAGATCATCTGGTTCACAGTCAAGCCAAATAAACATACAAATTAAAATTACATGTCATACCCCACACAATTATGTGCTAATGTGCTCGTGTTAGTTTAGGTCAAACTTTTGAATCCTTAAATGCCTAAAAGTAAGTGATCTAGGTTCAAAACTTAATTATTGGCCCATATGTTCAAGGTGTTAAACTCACTTATGAAGTCAAATCATATTGTTTGTTTAGATCACCCAAAATTGTCTTAGAACAGAATGAACATGCATTTATCTATAAAAACAAAAATTGGGACATAGTGTGTGTGTGTGAGTGTGTCCCCATACCCCCAAAATTAAATTATACATTGTCCCCAATGTGTGAAAAGCATGGAAGGATCTGACCTAGGAGATGTAGAACTTAATAGCTGGCATGGCTCATAGCACGCCTCCAAACTTGAACTAGATGCACTGACTATGTCCTTGAAAAAGAAAAACAAACATAAACTAGAAAACAAGTAATAATAGATAGATATATAAAAGTAAAGACTAACAATAAAAGGAAATACTAAAAAGGATATACTTTGGGGTGCCTCCCATACGCGCTATGATGAGAGTCATAAAATGCTTTTCAACAGTGGTTAATTGTTAGCATTTTAGGATTGATCTCGGTCTTTATTGCGCTTTTATGTGTTAATAACTCTAAAGTAATATTATTGGACCACTGACTTATTTCAGTGCAATTTTCAGGTACTTTGAGTTTAAAAGAGAAAAAGAAGCGATCGTTGCTTAAAAGGCCAAGATCCCATGCTTCTGGAAGGATAAGATGGACTACTGCCTGTACTGCAATCAAGCGCACAAGCATTGTGATCGAGTACACATCCCACATCAATCAAGAAGTACTCTACAGTGCAACTACGATCGAGCGCACCAACATGCGATCGAGCACACTAAGGCTGCGATCGAGCGCACTCGGGCAATATCCCACATCAGTTATAAAACACATATCACTCCAAGAGTTTTCCTGTATAAGACCCACTCCACTTCAGTTTTGAGGATCAATCAGAGCTCATCTGAAATCATCAGAGAGTGAATCCAGAGGGCCTTTAGGAGCAATCCGAAGTATACTTTTGGAGGGTAAGCTGAGGAATCGCCGAAGCTTTCACTACAAAGGAGGAGATGATCGTTGAGAGGCCAGAGGCAACTCAAGGAAGTATGAGCTCCATAGCTGGCTAGTCTCAAAGCAAGACGAAGGGATGAATCCCTAGGTGTAGTTGTTCTTATTTTCCTTTATTTGATTCAGTTGTAGTTTGGTAATATTTTCATTAAACATTGTTATGTTTTATTCTTTAATTTAATTAGTAGATTTCTTATTAGTCCGGTAATTGCATGCTTCTTTTCCATATAAGTCTAGTCATGCTCTTCTTATGTGTATTTGTTTAGGTGTGATTGAGTCTGGTAGATCTCTTTTATAGATTTTTCTATTGCTGCGATATTGTCATTTAGATATATCATCGTTTTTTGATAATTTATAAGTTAGGTCATGTGTGCTTGAAAGTAAAGAATAATTCTTATCAATTACATTAAGGTTTATACATGCGCTTTAATTAAATATTCGTCGATTGCCTGTTTGGGATGTGAAACTTGCAATTGAGATAAAAACAACTGAATCAAGTTAGGATTAGGGCAACGAACCTAGGGAGGATTTTCGAAACCTTGATGTTTCTTTATTATATTAATTATCAATTGTTTACACAATTTTCACACAATCAACAATTCAGATTTTGTCACTTTAACTTCTATCGTTTGCGTTGAGGTTTACACCTTCTTTTGTAATTAGTTTGTTTCCCTGTGGAATCAACACCCCAAAGCTGTACTACAATTACCATGTTATACTTTGGGTGTAATCACACTAAGTTTAACGTCTTCAGCTGACAGGGTGTCCTCTCACTGCTGATCGTCAGGTGGTGCAGTCGAAGAGGTACTGATTGTCGAAGACAGGCGATCAAGGATGGCCTGTAGCATCACCTTCTATCATACAAACCGCGCCTCTAAACCATCTATGCGCTAGTGCACTAGTAATGTAGCTGCAGAGACCTCGCCTCAGAAGGAGGACAGCTCAGCGAGAAAGTGTTGGGACTCGGTGGGTCCTATGTGTGGATGGTCCTCCTCTCGCAATGGTCTAACTGTAGGGGTTTTTGTCTCCATATGATCCTCCTTAACCCTCTCAGGTACAGGTGCAGAAGATGGGAGTCCTCGAGGCATGTGCGAGAGGCTATGTGTCCACTGAGCCTTCCCGAAGAAGGGATGCTCTCGCACTGGTCAGTCGCTGGTGGTCCTCTTAATCCCTTTCTTCTTGAGGATGTAGGAGAGTAGAAATGAGAATGGGAGTCCCCATGCATTGGCCATAGTGGTCTGGTGGCCATGGACATGATCCCAAAATTTATGCAGCTGACTCCAAATGACAACTGGGATAGAGTACCAGTGGCCTCTATGGAAAGCATATAATGTCTGTAGAAACTGATCTCTCCTCTATGTCTTGTGCCCTAGGGGGCACACATTCTGCTAGAGGATGGTGTCCATAAGCCAGAGCCGTAGAGGCAACTTTGACTGGCTTGCCGCGTTGTTGTGCCTATAAGCGTACTGGCCAGCACGCATGTCCTCGATGATCGTGGTCAGGTCAAAAGACTCTGGCTGTTCCTCGATATCAGTGTCCTCCAGAGGGGATTCATCATAGCAGTGAAGAGCAACAACTATGTCGGCACTGGTCACCTCTATGGATGTGCCCTGGACTGAAGAAGTCAAGATTCCCAACCTGCTACAGTCGAATGATATATACTCATAAAACTAGACTATAAGCTGGGTGTAAGCAGTCGAGCAAACTGACTTGAATAGCCTGTTTACTTCTCGATGTTTAAATGCTTGGACTGCCCATTGATTGGCATCCATGTGCTTGAATACTTCATCGATATTGAAAGCGGTCTCGAATAATAGCTCTCTTTGCTCGATACTGGGCTGGGATGACTAGGCACGGCTGCTTGAAGCATGGGAGGTGGAGGTGGATTGTTTGGTCATGTTTATCTTGGTTTTTGTCAAAATTGTGATCGATCACGAATATGTGTGCTCGATCACCCTGGATTATGTGCTCAATCACAAATGATGTGCACTAAATCACACACAGTCAGACTTTTTGTAGAACAGCTTGTGGGCGACATAAGTTAGAAGCTGTGGGTAGCCAACAAACACGATCTTCAACCTCTGGTAAACACGAAAGACAACCACACAACACAGGAATATATATAAATGATTGGGAACAATTAAAAACGTGGGTGAGTGTGCGTAATTAAATAGAAAAGAAAAAGAAAAGTGGAATGGGATATACCTGGCGTCACGGATTTGGCGCAGTGTGTGGGTGAAATGTGGAGATAATGATGATGATGAGTGAGAGTAAGGTGGGGTGGGGTGATGTGTTAAAGGGAGAGTGATATAAAATGAGAGTGAGTTAGATGAGGAGTGTTGTGTGAAAGGGAGAGTGCGAGTGAGAGAGTGTGAGTGAGTTATGAAGAGAGTGTGAGTGAGTGAGGGAAGAGAGTGAAATGTTTAAATCCATCACGTGACTATCTACCATGAGTGCGCTCGATCGCGCTGGAGTGCACTCGATCGCACTCTTACGCTCGAACACACTGAATGGTGCACTCGATCGCAAAGCAGTATGTATGGAAAAAATAAAAACTTACCAAGACTGGAATGATAAAGTAAGAACAATACAACCTTACCGTGCGTTAGTGGCCTCAGTACAACTAACCTCAATAGAGGTGCTTGAGCTGTATGGGTGGTAGAATATGAATTGCTTAAGCACTCTCATGCTGCAGTGCTACTCTTTTTGAAGGAGGCACTTAGAGCCCTCCTTTTGTGGCTCAAGTGCTTATAGTTCAGCTGTATACTGTACAGATTGAAGTACCAAGTCTTCATCTTTCGGAGGTAAATTAATATCAAGGTATGGTTTGGCTCTGTGTCCATTTATTGTGAAGGGCTGATTTCTGTTGGGACCACAGACCTCTAAGGCACCATAAGGGAAGACTTTGGTGACCACATAAAGACCATACCATCGGGACTTGAGCTTGCCCGGGAAAAGTCTTAACCTTGAGTCGTAGAGCAACACCTTTTGTCCCACCTGAAACTCTTTCCTTAGTAGTTGTTTGTCATGATAAGCTTTTGTCCGTTCTTTGTATAGCTTGGCATTCTCATAGGCATCATATCTTACTTCTTCTAGCTCATTTAGGTGCAGCTTCCTCTTCTCACCTACTTGTTTCATGTCAAAATTGAACTGTTTTATGGCCCAATATGCTTGATGCTCTAATTCTACCAGAAGATGGCATGCTTTCCCAAAGACTAGGCGGTATGGGGACATGCGAATTAGAGTCTTATAAGCTGTCCGATATGCCCATAGAGCATCGTTTAGTCGCAAAGACCCATCCTTCCTATTAGGCTTCACAGTCCTCTCTAGGGTTCCTTTGATCTCTCGGTTACTTATCTCCACTTGGTCACTGGTTTGAGGATGATAGGGGATGCCAACTTTATTAGTGATCCCATATTTCCATAGTAGTTCGACAAAATAGCGATGATGAAAGCGGTTGGCCCCATCACTAATGATTGCCCTTGGAGTCCCAAACCGCATAAAGATGTTAGCCTGTAGAAACTTTACAACTACTTTGTGATCGTTAGTTTTTTAGGGGATAGCCTCAACCCATTTGGACACATAATCCACACCCACAAGAATATATAAATAGCCAAAGGAGTTAGGAAATGGACCCATGAAATCAATGCCCCATACATCAAAAAGTTCTACTATATAAATATTTTGTAGGGGCATCTGATTTCAGGAAGTGATGTTACCTGTCCACTGGCATCTATCACATGAGCTGCAAAAGGAGAAAGCATCTTTAAACAGATTAAGCCAATAAAAACCGAATTGTAATACCTTAAGAGCTGTTCGTTTTGCCCCAAAATGTCCTCCACAAGCAAACTGATGGCAATGTTGTAATAAGCTCAAGTGCTCCTCTTCTGGGATACATCGTCTGATGATTTGATCGGGGCAAAATTTGAAAAGGTAAGGGTCATCCCAATGGTAGTGTCTAGACATAGATATCAGCCGCTTCTTTTCTTGTGTGGTCATGCCTGGGGGAAAAACCTTAGCAGTTAGATAATTTACAATATCAGCATACCATGGAAGTTTTACCTCTAGTGTGAACAGTTGTTCATCAGGGAAGTTCTCATTCAAAGGTAGCTCATTTTTGTTATTCTCATAGGGTAGCCTTGATAAACAATCTATGACCACATTCTCACTACCTTTCTTGTCTTTGATCTCCAAATCAAATTCTTGCAATAGGAGTACCCATCTGATTAACCTAGGCTTTGCATCTTTCTTAGAAAACAAATATCTCAAAGCAGCATGGTCAGTGAATACAATAACCTTAGAACCAATAAGATATGATCTAAACTTCTCTAAAGCAAAAATAACAGCTAACAATTCCTTTTCAGTAGTAGAATAGTTAAGCTGAGCATCATTTAAAGTTATAGAAGCATAGTAAATAGCATGAGGTACCTTATTGACTCTTTGACCTAAGACAGCTCCCAAGGTGAAGTCACTGGCATCGCACATTAATTCGAATAGAAGATTCTAATTCGGTGCCATCATTATCGGGGCAGAGGTGAGAACATCCTTCAATGTGTTGAAAGCTTGCATACAGTTATCATTCCATTCAAACTTAGTATCTTTAGCTAACGACGCACAAAGAGGTGAGATTTTGGACAAATCCTTGATGAATCTTCTATAGAAACTGGTATGTCCAAGAAAACTTCTAATGCCCTTGACTGAGAGAGGAGGAGGAAACCTTGAAATGATGTCTATTTTAGCCTTATCTACCTCAATACCTCTGTTGGAGATGGAGTGACCCAACACAATGCCTTGTTGAACCATAAAGTGACATTTCTCCCAATTCAACACTAAGTTGCTCTATTCACATCTCTTTAGGACACTTTCTAAATGATTTAGGCATTCATCAAAATTAGAACCAAAGACACTGAAATCATCCATGAATAACTCAATGTATTTCTCCACCATATCGAAAAATATGCTCATCATACATCTTTGAAAAGTGGCTGGTGCATTGCATAAACCGAATGGCATCCTTCAATAAGAAAATGTACTGAAAGGACATGTGAAGGTAGTATTTTCTTGATCCTTGGGTGCTATGGCAATTTGGTTGTAGCCACTGTATCCATCCAAGAAGCAGTAATAGCTGTGACTGGCTAATCTCTCTAACATATGATCAATGAATGGCAGGGGAAAATGATCTTTTCTGGTTACTTTGTTTAATCTACAGTAATTAATGCATACCCTCCAACCAGTTGTTTTTCTTGTAGGTATGAGTTCCTATTTTCATTTTTTACAACGGTAATCCCACTCTTTTTAGGAACAACTTGGACTAGACTCACCCATTTACTGTCTGATATGGAGTAGATAATGCCAATATCTCGTAGCTTCAATACCTCAGCCTTTACTACCTCTTTCATGTGTGGGTTAAGTCTTCTTTGAGCATCTCGAGTGGGCCTTGCTTCATCTTCAAGGTAGATATTATGCAAGCACTTGGCTGGACTTATCCCCTTAATGCCAGCAATGGTCCATCCAATGGCAGATCTATGCTCCCTAAGAAATCTTAATAACTTCTCTTCTTCTCCACTACTCAAATTAGCAGCTACGATCACAGGTAAAGTCTTCTTTTCTCCCAAATAAGCATATGTTAAATGCTCGGGCAGCTACTTTAATTCAAATGTTAGTGCTTGGATAATGGATGGAAGAAGAGTAGTATTAGTAGGTATGAGAGTTTCAAATGGAGGAGTATACTAACTTGAGTGTTTTGGAGAGGCCTCAAGGAGGTGCACAGCTGTGATGATGTCATCAGTAACATCTTCAGGTTCTTGCTCAATCTCCACCTCAGTGAAGCTATGGGTAATAGTAGTTTCCAATGGATCAATGTGCTGGACCTGAAAAGCTTGCTTAACAAAACTTTGTATCATACATACATTAAAGCATTCCAAATCATCTTGAGACACTTTTAATGCATCAAATATTTTAAATTCTATTTTCTCACCATTGATCTTCATACTCACTATGCCCTTTTTCACACAAATCTTAGCATCGACAGTTGTCATGAAGGGTCTCCCTAATATGATGGGCAGGGGTAATGGCATAGGGCATTCCTTCATATCTAGCACAATGAAATCAGCAGGTAAAATGAACTCACCAACCTTTACTAGGACGTCCTCAAGAATACCCCTAGGTTTTTTGATACTCCTATCTACCAACTGCAAGGTAATGGAAGTCGGTTGTAGCTCCCCCAAACCTAGGGTTTCGAATACCGTGTATGGTAGCAAGTTTACACCCACTCCCAAATCTAGTAATGCTCTTTCAAACAGCTGATCACCTATCCTACAAGGAATAGTAAAACTAACTGAATCTTTCAGTTTTGGTGGGAGTTTTCTTAATAGCACAGCACTTAATTCTTCAGTTAAGGCTACAGTCTCATGTTCTTGAAACTTTATCTTATGAGTGCAACAATCTTTTAGAAACTTAGCATAAGCAGGTATTTGTTGAATTGCATCTAACAAAGGAATATTTATTTCAACTTTCCGCAAGGTTTCAAAAATATCAAGCAATTTATTGTCTTTCTTTTGTTTTACTAACCTTTGCAGGAAAGGTGGTGCATTCACCTTCTCTGTCTCACTCACCTTTGATGCTGATGGTTTTTCTTTGGATGCTATTGCAGACTCATCAGACCCTATAACCTTGCCATTTCTCAAAGTTGTGACAGCTTTTAGTTGTTGATGCCCCCCAGGGTTAGGTAGTGTTTGAGTTGGAAGCTCACCTTACTTTCTGCCACTTAGCTCTTTAGTCAATTGTCCCATTTGTACCTCTAGCCATTGGATAGTTTGTTCATGTTTTGTTGTGGTTTGTCTTAGTTCAGTCCGAAATTGCCTTTCATCTGCCATGAATTGATCTTGTGAGGTCATTAATTGTTGGTGTTGAGTGATTAATTGTCTCACATGACTTTCGATGTCGTTTTTCTTTGTTTTGGGGGCTGAGTGAGTAGTGGGATGGGAGTTTCTTTGCTGCTCTTGCTGGTTAAGGGTATTTTGATTGTTGTTCCAAGAGAAATTTGGGTGATTTCGCCATCCAGGGTTGTAAGTGTTTGCATATGGGTTGTTCTTTGGTGGATAGTTGTTAGGTCCCACATAATTTGCTTGTTTCAGATCTGCAGATGAATACAAAGGACATGTATCAATATTATGATCAAATTGGGAACATATCGCACATACCTGGAGTGGTGTAGTTGGTAGGTTAGATGAGGCATTCCGAGCAGCCATGGCTTTAACTAACAGGTCTAATTTCCTCTCTACAGTAGCTATCTGAGTGGCTGATCCTCCATTTAAATTTACCTCATACATACCCTTACTCTTGGTTACATGTCTACCTCGAGAAGAGAACTGCTAAGTGTGTTCATTTAGGGTTTCAAAGAGTTCCATGGTTTCTTTGCTGCTTTTCTCCATCAGCACTCCTCCATAACCTGAATCAACAATACTTTTGTTAGTATTACTCAAACCTTCATAAAAAGCTTGTACCAGTTCATCTTGAGGTAGGTTGTGATGTGGGCGTTTGAGTAGCAGCTCGTTAAAATGTCCCCATGCTTCGGAGAATAGATCTCCATCCTTTTGTTGGAAGGACTGAATCTCCTTCCTCATTTGCCTCATATTTTGGGCTAGGAAAAACATCCTTAGGAATTTGCTAGCCAACTCCTCCTAAGTGTGGATAGAAACTACAGGCAAAGAATTGTACCATAGTTTAGCATTATCTTTTAAGGAAAAAGGGAATAAAATTAACCTTATTCTTTCTTGGTCTAAGCCTTGGCTGTGCTGGAACTTGTAAAGATCGAAGAATTCTCGAAGGTGCAAGTGTGGATCCTCATTAGGTGTACCCCTAAAGTGAGTCAATGCACTCAATATTTGCGGAGATATGTAATAGTTGCCTTCCACCTCAGGTTGATAAGCAATACACGATGGTTGATCAAGGTTGTGTGGGATGAAGGATTGCTTCATCGGCCTTCGCTCAGGTGGTTGCTGATTTTCTAACTGTTCTGCCATTTGTACTTCTTCTTCAATTTCTTCTATCTCTTTGGAGTTGTCTCCAAGCCTTTGTCTAATAGTCCGCTTCAGCTCGGTATCAAGGGAGAAGAACGTTGGATGCTTGGATCGACGCCAGTGCATGAATAGGTGATACTTGCTTAAGTGCAGCAGTAAGACACTACTACCCGGGTAACTCTCTGCCTAATTTGCGCTCGATCGCACAGGAGGGTACGCTCGATCGCAAGTGGCACAGAAAGTTCTGCTGGTGTGCCTGAAACAGAAAATAAAAAGAAATTGATTAGGTTTTGATGAAATAATAAAGAAAAGATGAAAAACAGAAACTTTATACTTTTAGCTTTTAGATAAGAATCAAGTAGAATAAAATAACAAATAACGATGATTAAACTAAACAAAAATAATTCTAAAACAAAATTTAACGTAATCCCCGGCAACGGTGTCAAAAACTTGTTGTGCGTTTATCTACCTAAATAAATAAGTAAATAATCGTACAGTTTTACTTGCAAGTGCACAAGGTCAATGGTAGCATAGTGTGCAAGTGCGAGATCATTTCCACAGGGATTTGTGAATTTCGTTTTTAGAATCAATTTCTTAATATAAAAAGATAGAAATAACAGTTGAGTGTGATTTAATAATAATAAGAATATAGGGCTTTGATATCCACCTCTAATCATACTTTCCCAATGAGTAATGTGTCAATGCACTAGCCTTACCATGAATACTTAATGGTTGCCAACCTAAGGGCATGGTATCTACTCCTTAAGCTATTGATTTCCCTAAGCACCAAGTTAGGCATGGTATCTGCTAAGTTATTCCTTATGAGAGCATAAGATTTATAGAAATCGACAACCACATGAGACCTAGGGCATGGTATCTACTCTCAGTTTCCCATGTTGATTAATCCAAGAATCCGACGTGGATATCTTTTGTTACCATTGTCAGACCCAGGACTCAGTTATCCAAATTGGTCTAACTAACTAATCCATACCACATGAACATATTGATCAGACATACATATATGAGGAATTTAAATAAACACAGGCATTAATCAAGCTAAGCATCATAATCAAGGCTATTGGAAAGATGATTAATGAATGTATATATAGGAAAGCATAACTAGGCTTCAATCGAGCCCTATTAAGAGTTAGTTACACATGCTGTCTAAGATAAGCATCGTAATATAAACTAAACATAAAATATAAAACCAGAAGAATACTATGGAGACGAGTCATCAATTCCTCTCTAAGCTCACAACTTCGAGCTAAAGTAAAAGATAAAAAAAGAGAAGTCAAAACGGGCAGCTAGAGAGAGAAGCTCTCAACTGTGAACAGTGTTGCCCATGGTCACCAGCTCTTCTCTCCTCCTTCTTCTGATCTTTCTGTGCCATTCCTTCAGGTTTGTTCAGCATGGGGAAGAAGAAACCTCCCAGGAAACCTCCCCTCACAATCCAGGATCAGAATGATCTGGAATATGTCCAGAATCATTTCAAAAACAAAGCTGCTACAGTAGCTTTGTCGCGAGAAGAAGTTTCAGGTAATTCAAGCATGGATGGAGCCAAGGGACCATCCAAAGAATCAGTATCTTCTTCCTGCTCCTTGGGAGAGGAAGATTCCCAAGCCTCAGGGTCTCATATGAAGGCTTCCAGCTTGGGGAGAAATAAAAGCTCTGTTGGAGCTTCGAAGGTGAACAGTACCAAGGATCAATTTCAAAGCAATGCTGCCTGCCAGACATTGCAAGAAGAGCCCCTAGACATTGAAGATGAAAACCAAAGCTCCTCTGGGGAGAGTATAGAGAGCTCAGGTCAAATAGAGTCCAGTTCTTCTAGTGAGGAAAAAGATTCAAGCTGTGAAGCTATTGTTCATGGAACTATTTAGGAAGCCTGTGGTAAGGCAAGGAAGAGAAGAGGAAAGCAGTGAGTCTAGGCCTCATCCTCCAATGAAGAATGGGGGCCTCCAAGCTGACTCAAAGGACAATGCAGCCTCCCCTGCTCTAGGTCCTGTGGGAGCCCAGCATCCCTCCAAGTCTGTGGGAAAAAGGCCAGCTAATAATGAAGAGACCAAGAAAGCCCCCTGGGTCAGCCTCTTTGCAGAGAATAGAATACAAAGCAAGGGTCTCCCCTTGTCTACAATATCCAGTTAGGGAGGAGTTGTTAGGGTCTCTCATGAAGATGTGCTGGAAGTTTTTGAGAGCCAACCTTTCTGCTTGGTGGGGTATTTTGCTGGAAGATTTCCAGGAAGGGCAGCCCTCAAGAAGCTTACTGAATCTTGGAAGGTAAGGGTCCACACTCAGTTTCATGAAAATGGATGGATAGTATTTAGATTTGACAATGAAGCTGCTAGCTTGAATGTGTTGCAAGAAGGCCCTTACCAAGTATATGGTAGGCCTTTGCTCTTGAAGTCATTGCCTAAATTTTTCAAGTTTGGCAATGAGGAAATCACTACAATTCCTGTATGGATCCAGATAAAAGGCTTGCCCCTTGAGCTATGGTCATCTAACTGCCTTAGCAAGATTGGCACTGTAATTGGGACACCTCTATATGCTGACCAGTTCACCAGGACCAAAGAGAGAATATCCTATCCTAGACTTCTAGTTGAAATGGACATAGCTAAGGAAATTCAATGCTCTGTTCCACTGTCCCTCCTAAATGGAGATACTTATGAACTAAAGATTTGCTATGAAAACCTCTCTAGATATTGCTCAAAGTGTAAGGTTGTAGGGCATGACCTGCACTCCTGTAACCAGAATGTCAACTCAGAAAGGGGAAAGAAAAGCAATGAGAAAGGGAAAGAGCCTGTTAGAAGGGAAACATCCAAGTCAATGGGTGTTCTAGCCAAAGAGATGACAAATCAGACTGTGGAGCCTAGTGAAGCTAGAGATAGGTTGGATGGGATGAATGAGGTTAGTCCTGCCCAAGAACCTAGAGAAACTGTCCAAGCAGAGAATGGTGATAATGAGGCTGAACAATGCCACAATGGTCTAAGGGGGATGGGAATCCAGGGGACCACTACCCCCCAAATCCAAGTGGTGGCTAGCCTAAAATCTCCCATGCTCCCTGACCATCCCAGCATGGTCCCAAGTAAAAAATCAGGCCTCGCACAAGGCAATAGTGAAAGAGACAGGGGCCCTGAGGTCCAAGGTGGTGATGAGTTCCAAGTAATCAAAAGGAAGAAAGGAAGACCAGATCCAAATGGTACTCAATCATCTAGGAAGGGAGGGGCTGCCTCCCAACCTCTTCAATGATTGTGGCATGTTGGAATATCAGGGGCTTTAACAAGCCCCTGAAACACAATGGGGTACTGCACCTCATGAAGAAAAACAAAGTTGATATAATGGGAATTTTGGAATGCAAGCTTGATGAAGCAAAGCTGCTTTAGATTATGGGCAATAAATTCCTTCAGTGGAGGCAGGTGAACAACTTTTCCACTCACTCATCAGGCAGAATTTTGTTACTTTGGGATCCTTCAAAGGTGAGCCTTACTTCAATTGATATATCTCCCCAAGTTATCCATTGTAATGTTACTTGTACTGTTTCTTCTTGTAGCTTTGTAATCAGCTTTGTATATGGTTTGAATTCTATTGTATCTAGGAGGCCCCTATGGGATAACCTATGTAATTTCAGTTATGATTTGTCTTCCCCTTGGCTTGTCTTGGGTGATTTCAATAATGTTTTTGCTATAGATGAAAAATCTAATGGGCTGCCTGTAACAGATTATGAGATTAGGGACCCCTCTTTTTGTTGTAGGGAGACAGGATTAAGTGATGTAAATGCTGTAGGGTGTTTCTTCACATGGACCAATAATAAGGTGTGGTGCAAGCTGGATAGAGCCATGGTCAACAATGTGTGGTTCCAAAAGGGAATAAGACCTCAAGCTTCCTTTCTCCCTGCTGGGTGCCTCTCAGACCACTCTCCTTGTACTGTTAGCTTGATGGAAGAGGGTTGTGGGGGTAGGAGATCTTTCAAATTTTTCAATATGTGGGCTGATCATGACATGTTTTTAGACATTGTAAGTGCTCAATGGGGTTGCCCTGGAAGGGGCACCAAACAGTTCATTCTTTACAAACTTTTGAAAAAGCTCAAACCCCTCCTCAAGAACCTCAACAAGAACCACTTCAGCCACATATCTGAGAGAGCCTTGGAGGCTGCAAACATTCTAAATGGCCTGCAGCAGGACCTTCATGACAACCCTCATGATGCTGAGCTTCAGGATAAGGTGGCAAATGCTAGGTTAAAAGCTTTCCAACTAGCTGAGGCTGAGAGAAGCTTTCTATCACAACAGGCCAAAAGTAAGTACCTTCTCAATAGTGATAGAGGGACCAAATTTTTCCATGCCTTGGTCAAGAGAAGGTCTTCCAAGAATCACATTGCCTCTATTAAAGCTGCCAATGGATACCAAACAACTTCTGAAGCTGAAGTGGTCCAGGAGTTTACTAGATTCTATAAGGAGCTTTTAGGCTCTTCTAACAGATGCTCTCCTATTGAGATGGAAGTTATTAGAGGTGGACCTGTCCTTCAGAAAAGCCAGGCTGCTGATTTGGTTAAGCAGGTCACAGTTGAGGAGATCAAGGCTGCATTGTGGAGCATAGGGGAGGAGAAGTCCCCTGGTCCGAATGATTTTTCATCAAGGTTTTTCAAGAAAGCATGGGGGGTGATCCATAAAGAGATTATAGAGGCTGTCCAAGAATTCTTTCTGAATGGGAAGATCCTAAAACAGCTAAACCACTCCTCTCTTGTTTTGATTCCCAAAGGGAAGTCTGCCTCTAAAGTTGAAGATTTTAGGCCTATTGCTTGCTGCAATGTTCTCTACAAAGTTATCTCTAAGATCCTTGCTTCCAGGCTGGCCCCTTACTTGATCCACTTGGTCAACCCTACTCAGGCTGCCTTCATAAAGGCTAGGAGCATGGCTGAGAACATCTACCTAGTCCAAGAATTGCTCAGGAGATATTGTAGGAAGAGAGTCCCTCCAAGATGCATGATCCAAATTGACCTTAGGAAAGCCTATGATACTGTGGAGTGGGAGTTCTTAAGTAGCCTTTTAGAGGGCCTGGAGTTTCCTGAAAAGTTTAAAGACTGGATTATGGAGTGTGTCACCACTACTACATTTTCTTTATCCATTAATGGCAGCCTTCAAGGTTTTTTCAAAGGTAAAAGGGGCTTGAGGCAAGGGGATCCATTGTCTCCCTATCTATTTGAGTTGATTATGGAATACTTATCAAGGTTGCTTGGGAGATTGAAGGTGGAAGAGGGGTTCAGATTCCATCCCAAGTGTGACAAGCTCAAGACTACTCACCTGGCCTTTGCTGATGATCTGATTCTGTTTGCTAGAGGGGAGGCCAAATCAGTGGGAATGCTCATGGAATATGTCAGCTCCTTCAGTGACTGCTCAGGGCTGAAGACTAGCTTGGCAAAATCTAGCTTCTTCTATGCTGGGGTGAAGCTTGAGGAGGTTATGGAGATTAGCAGATGCACTGGAATGGAGGAGGGCAGCCTCCCATTCAAGTACTTAGGGGTCCCTCTTGCTTCTGCAAGGCTGAATGCCTCCCATTATGCTCCACTTATGGAGAAAATTTTTGGCTACATCAATGTATGGGCTGGCTCCTCTTTATCCTATGCTGGGAGGTCTGAGCTTATCAAATATGTGCTACAAGGTGTGGAGTGCTTCTGGCTGGCCATTTTTCCCATCCCTGGAAACATCCTTGATAAGATTATTAAACTATATAGAACCTTTCTCTGGAATGGCAAGAATGGGGGCATGAGAAAAGCTCTTGTTGCTTGGGCTGACATTTGTAAGCCAAAAGCAGAAGGGGGTCTTGGGCTGATAGAGCTCAAATCTTGGAACAAGGCTCTCCTAACAAGGGTCTTATGGAATATTCAGATGAAAAAGACTCCCTTTGGATCCAATGGGTCCAGCACTACTACCTTTTTAACAAATCCATATGGGAGATCAAGGTTAACAAAGATGAGATGAGATGGTTGGCCAGCCACCTTCTGTACAGCAAGCTACCAACAAGCTTATGGAATGGAGGCTGCATGATGAGCTAAGTATCAAGAAAGTGTACAATTACATGAGGTAGAAAGTCAATAAGGTCAGATGGGCTTCCCTAGTATGGAATAGTCACTGCCCCCCAAAACAATCTTTTATTCTTTGGCTGGCTGTTAGGGACAGGCTTCTAACTAAAGACAAGCTCCACCTTGAAGGGAATGACAAGCTCTGCCCCCTATGTACTGACCAGGATGAGACCAAAGACCACATTTTCTTCTCTTGTAGAATCAGCAAGGAAGTCTGGAACTCCATAAATATGTGGCTGGGTAGTAGAAGGCAAATGAGAACCATTGAGAGTGCTATCAGATGGACATCAAAAGTAAAAGGCACTGGCCCTCCAGCTGTTGCTAGAAAGACAGCCATTGCAAGCACAGTCTACCATATATGGCTGGCACAAAATGCCAAGATTTTTGACAAAGCTCCTGCCTTACCTGTTACCTTAGTGAAGAAGATCCAGATTGGTATCTATAGAAGTGTCTATGCTGCATGCCCTGAGTATAGGCTGCTGATTTAGGCTGCTTCCCTCTGGTCTGTTTTCCAGTTTTTTCCAGGGTATGCCCAGTTGTGCTGTATGTATGGTTTGCTTTTTCTTTTGGGTATGCCCAGCTCCTTTGTAAGCTCTTTGGTTAGTTGGTTTTTGTAGATTGGCTGTCTGTTTAGGCCAGCAGGTTCCATGTTAGTGCCCAAGGCTTGTTGGCTTGCATTGCTCTATGGCTGGGCTTAAGCCTCTTGTCTATTTTGTATATGCCTTATTTGTAAATCTCCTGGGTATGCCCAGTGATCCTTTTGTACACTTTTGATCATTTAATACATATTTATTTACAGATAAAAAAAAAAGATAAAAGAAGGGATGTCCTTTTGTGTGTGTTTGCAAGTGTATTTATAGGGTTTGAATAACCCTAGAAGACTCTGGAAACCCTAAACTTCCTAAAACACAAAACCTCCTCTATTTCCAAAACCAGTTCTACCATTTTACTGTTCACGCCCGTACATGTGTGCTTGATCGCAAGGCTGCGCTCGATCCTTCTTTGTGTGCACACGAGCGCTTATGCGCTCGATTGTACCAAATAGTGTGCTCGATCACACTTTAGCCAGTAGCTGCTCCAGGATTTCCATATTTCTTCCTTTAAGTGCCAAAGTTGCTTATTTTTTTCTAAGACCCTAAAAAAACATACGAAACAAAGAAATGAAGTAAAATGAACTAAATTAACATAACTAAGGACTTAACAAATGTAAATAAAGGGGCTTAAATATGAATATTTAAGCACCTATCAGTTCTCTAATAAGCACTTACATAACTTATTTTAGTGTCTCATACCCTAGTGACCATCAGATTGATCACTGTCAACTCCTTGAGGAAACATAGTATGTACTAATCTATTTAGATTCACTAATACCCTTCTTAGTGATCCTATGATTAGAAACATTTAAGAATAAATCTTATGGAAATACAATTCATTAGCATGATCTTATCACAATACTTATTTTCATTTCTTCTATTTTATAGGCCTTATCATGTAAGCACATGGAATGTGATTTATAATGAACGTAATGAACATGAATGTAATAAATATTATAATGCCATAAATAAATATGTATTGTCAATCAATGAATAAAATTTATAACAAGTATGCCTAGACATCAAATGTTATTGGCTTGTAAAGCACACTTTTATAACCAGATGAATAGTAGATAAGTTTAAAGGTAGACTTGTTGCAAAAAGGATTTAAACAAAGAGAATATGTAGACTTTTTATTATAGTTTTTATCTGGTTACTCCACTTAATTCTATGAGATTGCAGATTGTAGTTGCTGATAGTAGTATACCCTAAAGAGAACAAAATTTGATGTTATAGACATTGTTACTTGTAAAATGATCTTATTCATTTATTGACAATAAATAATTGCTAATGACGATCATCTTACTTATCATATTCATTACAAATCACCATATATATTATATGATAAAGCCTATAGAATAAGAGCAATGGAAATAAGCATCACAATGAGGTTATGCTAGTGGAATGTATTTCCTTAGGATTTATTCTTAAATGTTCCTAATCATGGGATCATTAAGAAGGACATTAGTGAATCTGAATATATTAGTGCACACTATGTTTCCTAAAGGAGTTAATGGTGATTGGTCTTGTTAGAGAATAGGTACACTGAACTAACTCGAGTAAGAAATTCCTAATGGATATTTTACTGGCTGTCAATAGGACTTCTTACGATATAGTTGTACAAGTGATCCTTCGACTTGAGGAACCTTGGATATCTTGTGTATAGGTCATCATACTTTAATGCTACCTAAATATTATTCTAATCATGAGTCATAAAAGGGTAGTAATTGGGTATGACCACTTATGCATGGAGGTATACAAGTGTACAATAGAGGATCCATCACTCTCGGTAAAAGAGAGAGAATGTCCTTTGTGATCTAATTAAGTCAGCTTGGAAATTCTTTCACTAAGGTGGGGTGGAAATTATAAAAGAGTTTCTAATTTCACCATTTAAGTTATCAACTTGAGATCTATATACATATGATTAAATAATTTAGGCTTGACAGTAAATCCATACCTTAGATTTAATTAGGGACATTGCAGGATTGAATGATTGAATTGTATGGTAATTGTTAATAGAAATGCTCACATTTATTCATATTATCATGGTAGTCATGACATATTGTTAGGTGTCAATCATGACTTCTAGAAGCCCTTAAGAATTAATTGTAACTCATTCAAAATTAAAGAGAGAATTAAAAACAGTTTTAATTCGAATTGAAATTAAAAACAGTTGTAATTAATTGGATGGGATCCAATTGTTACGTAATTGTTATGACATATTGCTAACACAATATTGAACATAAGGGATCACACACAATTGAAAAATTACAAGAATAAGAAACAAATAATTGGCTAAGAAAGAGGTTTCTAAGAATTAATTAAACTGGAGGTTTAATTGAAATTTTAGAAATCCTAATTCTCTTAGGAGTGAGGTCAATATATAGAGGTTCTATTTGATAGAAACCCAAAATATAACGTAACACAATTTTTGTGGAGATTAAAAATAATATATCTCTCTCACAAAAAACTGAAAAATCTAGAGTTAGAACTCAATAGAAAATTTTATCAGTCCTTTATTCTTTTTCAAGCAGTGTTAGACATCACGGAAAAGAATATCTTTATTCTTGATTGCTCGTGTTGATAGGCTTAGAGGCCGAACAATTGAATAGTTGGTGAGTCCATTTCAAAGATTAACAAGAATATCCATCAAAGGGAAAAATATCTAACTTTGTGTAGAAATATTATTTGGATCATAATTCTAATAGATTCATAGAGATTTATCTCAGGATTTAAGTCTATGGGCATAAATTTTTAATTTTTCACTACGTATTTTATGCTTGTAGACTTATAGTGGTATCGGAGCCAACTCTATGGATTATTAGACTTAGACTAATTTTTTTTTTTATGGATTTAAATATATGATCCTAAAATTCATTAGATTGCAAATTGATAAATTAAAAGTTAGATTAGGGTTTATGAAACTATTGATCAAAAAAATTCAAGAATGTATTCTTGAATTTATCATCGTCATTTGATGATGATAAAATTGTTATAGATTGTGCTTGAACATATTAAATTAATAAAGATTGATAGAAAAGAAAATTATGATGAAATTATGATTTTACATCAAATAAAAATTGGCTAAAAAATCTGTAGTAAAACAAATTTTCTGTTCCAACTTGAAACTAGTGTAATTTACTCATTTTAATTTGGATTGCAGGGATTTCAGAGGAATTGGAAAGATACAAAAGTAAATTTTCATATACTACTGATTTTGCTTAAGATCATAAGTAATTTTTAGTCGATTATTAAAAAGCCAGACAATGTTCGAATCAAAAAAAAAATAGTTTTTTTTCTTCAAAATTTCAAGTTTTTGCTTGTTCTTGAGATTTAGAATTCAATTTGGATTGAAATTTGAAATATGAGTTTTAATTCAACTAAATATATGATTTTTGGTTGTTAAAAATTATATTTTTCTTAATTTAAAAAAACTTTTTAGTTATTGGATTAAAGCTTAAACAAATTGGAGTTTGATTTGAAATTGAAACTCCAAAATCTTTATCATGTTGTAATTAAGAATTCTACTTAATAAGAAATCGTACTTCTATTTGGAATAGGATTAAGAAAAGTTTCTAAAATCTAATGAGGTTAGGAATGCAATCTATGAAATAATAGCCGTAACTAGAATTTTGTTGTATTTGTCTAAGGTTTAAACATGGTTTAAGGTTTAAACAAGAGGTGGAAGAATGAATTTCAGCATGTTAAAGGAGTGTACACAAGTGTGCGCATCAATTTGGGTGTGTGTGCACACCTCTATTCAACAAGACAAAGAAGTGCGCACAGCATCAAGAGGTCTAGCTTCAGTGTGCGCTACAACCCTCCTTCTCCTAGGCTGCAGCACCTAGCAAGGGAGGTACTGGAGAAGAGTCAAGGCTGTAGCACCCCCTTCCCAAGGCTGTGGCGCCCAGAAGCTTAAAGAAAGGTGGTTCAGCCTAGGCCGCAGTACCCCCTGTTCAGTGCCTAGGCGCTAGGCACACTGATGCACACATGGACAGCTTGTTTCAGCCTCTTGTTAAGTGTGTTGGTGCAAGGTTAAAATGCATAGCATCAATTAGGATTGATGGAGGGCCATAGTTGATTAGTCCTCAAGATCTAAGGGTGGAGATTGACTCTCAAGATTGGACAAGAAGTTAGTGCACTATATAAAGGGTCACCTAGCTTCATTCTCACAAAACAATGTGATATAATGTAACATGTGAGACATTTGTGTGAATGAGAGAATTGTGTGAAAGTGCAAAGACACTGACATACAAGAGGGACTCATTGTAGAGAGGCTAGTTGTAAAGAAGAGAGAGTAGTATAGATAGAGAGCATTGTAATAGTTCTATCACTTTCTTGTTCTCTTCTTGGTTTCTTCAAGAACTTGAGGTTTCTTGAAGAAGGTTGCTGGATTGTAAACAACCATTGATTTAGTGCAGAGAGTTCAGAGAAACTCACGGGGACGTAGGCTATTACTGAACCTCAATAACAAATCGCTTGTCTTCTTTTCTTTCTTGCTTTCGATTGTTGTATTTCTTTCTACAAGTCCTTCTAGACTTGGGTGTTTGGAAGATCACCACCTGGGCATCTTGTCAAGGTGATTTCCAACAAATATAATTGTTACTATTTATTTATACAATATGATTGTATGAGTGGATGACTATTGGACATAGACCTTGGCAATTGGATAAATTCATGGTATTATTTTTGGTTATTCAATTTTAAGTGGGGTTTTCATACCTCACCTTCTCTCATTTCTCTCAATGAAAATTTTTATCTCCCTCTAATGTAATTTTCCTTGACTTCTGATGAAGGTTTCTGATTACACCTAAAGAGTAACGCGGTAGTTGTAGCACAGCTTTGGGGTGTTGATTCCACGGGGAAACAAGTTAACTATAAGGAAAAGTGTAAACTTTAATACGAAACGATAAAATCCAAATAAGTAAATATGAGTTTTAATGGAAAAGTATTATGAGGAAATTATGTATTTGTAATGAAGAATATAATAAGGAAACAACAAGGTTTTGAGAATCCTCCCTAGGTTTGTTGCCTTATTCCAATCTGGATTCAGTTGTTTTTATCTCGATTGCAAGTTTCACATCCCAAACAAGCAATCGGTGTATATTCAATTAAAGCACATGTAAACCCTAATGTAATTGTTATGAAATACTCTTTGATTTCGATTCAAGCACACATGACCTATCCTATGGATTTATCAAGAAATGACAATATATCTCACTGACAATATTGCAATAATGGACAAACCTAAAAGATAAATCTACCGGACTCAATCACATCCAAACAACTTGACATAAGAAGAGCATGACTAGACTTATATAGAGAAGAAGCATGCAATCATCGGGTTAAGAAAATCTAGAATAAGAAGAATATAAAGTGCAGCTATCACATGAACCTAAATTCTTCTTGTTTAATCAAAGAATACTCATAAACAATGTTTTGATAATAAATCCAAATTACAACTAAATCAATAGTAGAAAATAAGAACAACTACACCTAGGGTTTCATCCCTTCGCCTTGCTTGGAGATTAGTTGGCCATAGGGGAGAGTGTGGCAGCCTCCATTGAGTTTTCCAGCCTTGTATTAATTCTTTAATGAATGATGAATGTCTAATATTAAACCTTAAGTGGTCTATTTATAATACACAACGTCCAAGGGTGTTTTAGGGTTTAAACAATCATTAAAACCCTAATTAAGTCGTAACTCGGAAACAGGGTTTCTAGCTCGTGCCGCGGCTCAGATTGGGTCAGGTCGCGGCTCAGAATCTTAAAGCTTCTTACACTTTCTAAAGGCTGCGGCCTGGATTGGTCCAGGCCACCGCGACGCACACTGGTGCTGTTCTTGAGGCTTGACCTTTGTCTACTAAAATTGCCATAACTTTCTCTAGAAAAATCATTTTTACGAGTCATAAAATTCTCCAGAAAACAGACTTCCGGATCTTTCTAAGCATATATGGCTCATCTCCTGGTTCTTCTTGCATCAATACAGTTTAATTTGCAAAAATGATTGATCAGTACGAGCAATTCTGGCAATTTAGTGAAACTCCTTTCCAAGTGCTTGTGAACCTTCACTCCAGTGTTCATCGAGTCATTGTGCTTCAAGAAATGATAGCTTTTCCATCTCTTTTGAACTTAAAGTACCTGAAAATGCATTGAAATAGATCAATGATCCAAGAATGAGACTTTAGAGTTTTTAAGGTATAAAAGTGCAATTCAAACCTAGATCAACCCTAAAATGCTAACAATTAAGTATTGTAAAGATGCATTTTTTGAGTCTTGCTAGTCCCTAGCAATTCAAGCGAAAACAAGAGATGAATTCTACGGTGGGAATCAAAACAAAGTAAAGCAATGCTAGTGTTAAACCAAGAGTAATTCTCTTTTGTCTCAAAAATCGTACATAATACACGACACATAGAATCATTAAATTTCACCTAAGTCCAAAAGTAATCTAAACATCAATCTTAAAATTGTTATCGACTCTTAACATCCATCTTACCACAATCCATTAATCCGAACACTTGGATGATTTTATGCACAACATTCATGAATACAAGTCTTAGCATCTAAAATATATTAAATTGTGTGACATCAATCACAAAAATAAGCTCTATAGGCTCACTTTTCGAATCACTCTCTACTATTGTAGAAAAATCACACTACATTAGATCAATAGGTCTTTAATAAGCTTGTAATGTTAGGTTAAGGTAAAGGTTAAGAAAGAACGGGAAGGATTCACGAGTAAAATAACTCAACCTCTTAATTTTAAACACAACCACTTTTAAGCACTAGATAACCTTACTTCAACACCCAACTTTTTAAACCATTTTTCGAGCATTTTTCTCAAATCACCACTTTTCCTTTCATTTCTTCTTTCTTTGCTATAATTCACTTTTCTTTTCTTTTCTTTTCTTTTGTATTTTGGCATAAGACCATTCACCTCATTTTCCATTTTTTTCGTTTTCTTTTCCACAACTCCTAACTTATCTCCTTTAGTGTACTTGGGTTATGGTTTTCATATTTTCATCCTTACTCCTTTTAACTACTTCTCAACAAATGTGTATAACTAAGTTCTTTTAAAAGAAAGGTAAGGATAAAATATTTTTGGGCTCATTAGGGTGAGTAAATGGGCTATTGAAAGAAACAAGGCTCAAATTCTTTTTCAAGAAAAAGACTTAAACAGGTGACTAGTGATGAATATAGCAAGGGTAAGTTCGAAAGGCTCAAACAGTCCAAAAATGGCCTATATCATTTCCTAAGTAATGTGCATTCTAGGAATTCACCTCAAGTGATTATCAAATAAGTTCTAGAGCTTTTCAAGACTGCAAAAGTATTCACAAAACAATCATACATAAAACTTCTCTAAATGTTTTAGACTAATCATACAATCTTACCACAAACTAGAGTCTCAAACCAAATGAAGATTGACACTTAAATTAATTTCAAACTGAAGCAAGATTTAACTACTTCTAAACACTATATGCTATCTCAATTAGGCTCATATCATTGACATGTGAATTAACTCTAAGGCTAACTCAAAGCATGTTAAAAACAAACAAAAAGGAAAATGACACCAAGCAGTTCAAAGAAAAATATGAAAAACAGGAATATGTTTTCTCCTTTCCTCCACCCCCCAACTTAAAATAAGCATTGTCCTCAATGTGAAAGCAGAAGTTAAGGAAACTCCCTTTGTAAACAAAAGTGCACAGAAGGTGAAAATTGTGCACCACCATTTGAGCTGCTTCGTATATTTGTCCCTGAAAAAGAAATACGAAAGTAAAACTGGAAAACAGAAAAATAATAATAATAATAATCAAAAAAAAGAAATATGAAAAATAATAAATAAATAAAAGGATATGTTGTGGGTTGCCTCCCATGAGCACTAAGTTTTACATCTTCAGCCAAACGCTGCACCACTCTCACTGCTGGCCTCATTGTGGTGCTGAAGATGAGGCTCTATACTCAGTGGCCTCAGTGCTAGTCTTTTGGCAAGGAATACTTAAAGTCCACCACATGTGGCTCAAGTGTTTTTGGTGATGCCCATTTACTATCAACAGTAGGGTATTTGATTCCCGCATCCATGTGACTTCTCTCAAGCAACTCCTCAAAGCATAGTTGCCAAGATTTCTTAATAAATTCCTATGGCTTATCAAAAACATCAACAGCATTTATAGCATGGGGATAAACAAAAGAATCATTGAATTCAAAATTATTAGGAATGAATTCCGAAGAGTTAGAATTATCTTTGATGTACTCATCTTCTTCCTATGGCTGCCATAAGACTCGAAAAACATTTACCTCTAGAGTCCTATTTCCAAATGATAATGTCATTAGGCCATTCCTACAATTAATGAGGGCATTAGCGGTGGCAAGGAATGGTCTTCCAAGTATCAAAGGAATTTTTGACTCCGTGTTTACAGTAGAAACAATATCTAAAACCAAAAAATCAACAGGATAGTAGAAATTATCAATTTGCAACAAAACATCTTCTACAATACCTCTTGGTTTTCTTACCGATCTATCTTCTAATTGAAGTACCACAGAGGCTGGTTTGATCTCACCTAGACCTAGCTATAAGTACATGGAGTATGGCATGAGGTTCACACTAGCACCCAAATCTAGCAATGCTTGGCCACAAGATTTGTTTCCAATTTGGCAAGCCATTGTTGGACAGTCCGGATCTTTATATTTGGGCAGTGTCTTGCTGTTAATTACTGCACTTGCTTGCTCCATTAAGAATGTCATCTTCTTTACATTGTGCCTCCTCTTGAGTGTGCATAGATCCTTGATGATTTTAGCATAGTTGGAGATCTATTTTATAACATGAAGAAGAGGGAGGTTAATTTTAACATGCTGAAGTTATTCAAGAATCTCACCTTTTAATGCTGAATTTATCTCCTTAGGCTTAAAGAGTGCTTGAAGGTAAGGCACCGGTGGAGAATAATCATCATGGGCCTCTTGTTCCTTGGGGGCTTTATCCTGATTGCTCAAGTTTGATGGTAGAGTGGGCTTATCAATTTTCTTACTACTGCGGGTGATTATGGCATGACCTCTCTAACATTTTGATTTTCAGGTCTGGAGGCTTGTGCCATATGTTATCCCCTTGAGTTAGGTTGTGGTTGTGAAGGAAAGTGACCTTGCTCTTGAACCGTCAAGAAACTAGTCAACTTGGTGAGTTGACTCTTTATTACCTTTTGTTCCACTTTGATCGCTTGTTGCTCCTCCAGCAATCATTGATTTATTTTGCCTTGCTCTTCCACACTCTTGGCATGTACTTGCATAAATGACTTAAATATACCTTCCAAAGGTAAAGATTGTTGAGGTGCATTAAATGAGGTTACTTCCGGATGCCACTAGGTATTAGATTGGGCAGGAGGTTGCATATCGGATCTCCAACTAAAATTAGGTTGAATTTTCCAACCGGGATTGTAGGTGTTAGAGTAAGGTGAGTGTTGTTTCCCTAAGGGTATACCTACAGCATTACACTCTTCCTTCATCTCAAAATAAACTGGACAATCCTTAGGTAAATGATCTACCCCATTACACATGAAACAAGGCTCATAGGACTCTACCCTAGCAACTGGTTAAGGGGCCCTAGCATTTCTGGTTTTTAAGGCTTCCATTTTCTTAGTTAGGGCCTCTAAATGGGCTTTAAGGTTATCCTCTTCCTTAAGTTGATAAATCCTAGTGGGTTGATTTTTCCTAGTGCTTTCCATGGCATTTGGTCTTGTCCAAGTGTGGGCTTTTTCTGATAGGTCATCTAGGAAATCTATGGCTTGATCGGGATCTTTTTGAAGAAAATCCCCATTACACATCATTTCTATGAACTACCTCTCCCCACTTAGAAGTCCATCACAGAAGTAGCTAACTACCCACCAACTCTCATACCCATGGTGTGGACAAGAATTCAACAGGTCCTTGAAACGTTCCCAAACTTGATAAAAGGTTTCGCTCTCTTTTTGTGCAAAGTTTGAGATTTGTCTCTTGAGGTTATTGGTCTTATGGGTTGGGAAGTGCTTTTGGAAGAAAACTCATGCCATCTCATCCCAACTACCTATGGACCTAGGTTTTAACGAGTATAACTAAGCCTCAGCTTTTTCCTTAAGTGAAAAAGGGAAAAACCGAAGTTTGACGGTGTCTACCATATCAGCCCTACCTTGAAAGGTTGCTACTACTTCTTCAAATTCCTTAATATAGATATAAGAGTTTTCATTCTCAAATCCATGGAAGGTTGGTAGGAATTGGATCATGCCCGGTTTGAAATCAGGTTGTTGAACATTAGGGAGAAACATGATACACGATGGGGTGGTCGTTTGGCTAGGGTGCAAGTAGTCTTTAAGTGTCCTTGCAACATTCTCATCAGAGTTTTTAGCCATGTTAACAAGATTTTCTAAATTCTCTGTTAGGTGTACACTAGGGTTTGATCTAGGTGAGGTTTCACTGACAGACATGAAAGAAAAGGGTATCTCTAATTTGGGTCCCTTAATGAACCTACCTCGCGAATCTCTCGGTCTAAGCATACACCAACTAAGTTTAAAAAGTAATAAAAACATAACAAAATAAAAAAAAAACAGAAAATTAAAAACTTAAAGAAAGGAATGATAGTACCATCTCGTCTTAGAGTTGAGAATCTTCTTTGTACTTAAGCGCATTTCCCCGGCAACGACACCAAAATTTGATTACGCCCAAAGAGTAACGCGGTAGTTATAACACAGCTTTGGGCTGTCGATTCCACAGAGAAACAAGTTAACTATAAGGAAAAGTGTAAACTTTAATACGAAACGATAAAATCCAAATAAATAAATCTGAGTTTTGATAGTAAAGTATTATGAGGAAATTATGTATTTGTAATGAAGAATATAATAAGGAAACAACAAGGTTCCAGGAATCCTCCCTAGGTTTGTTGCCTTATTCCAATCTAGATTTAATTGTTTTTATCTCGATTGCAAGTTTCACATCCAAACAAGCAATCGGTGTATATTCAATTAAAGCACATGTAAACCCTAATGTAATTGTTATGAAGTACTCTTTGATTTCGATTCAAGCACACATGACCTATCTTATAGATTTATCAAGAAGCGACAATATATCTCAATGACAATATTTCAGTAATGGACAAACCTAAAAGATAAATCTACCGGACTCAATCACATCCAAACAACTTGACATAAGAAGAGCATGACTAGACTTATATGGAGAAGAAGTATGTAATCACCGGGTTAAAAAAATCTAGAATAAGAAGAACATAAAGCGCAGCTATCACTTGAACCTAAATTCTTCTTGTTTAATCAAAGAATACTCATAAACAAAGTTTTGATAATAAATCCAAATTACAACTGAATCAATAATGGAAAATAAGAACAACTATACCTAGGGTTTCATCCCTTCGCCTTGCTTGGAGATTAGTTAGCCATGGGGGAGAGTGTGGCAGCCTCCATTGAGTTTTTCAGCCTTTTATTGATTCTTTAATGAATAATGAATGTCTAATATTAAACTCTAAGTGTTCTATTTATAATACACAACGTCCAAGGGTGTTTTAGGGTTTAAACAATCATTAAAACCCTAATTAAGTCGTAACTCGAAAATAGGCGTTCGAGCTCGCGCCGCAGCTCAGATTGGGTCAGGCCGCTGCTTAAAATCTTCAAGCTTCTTACACTTTCTGGAGGCTGCGGCCTGGATTGGTCCAGGCTGCGGCACACACTGGTGCTGTTCTGGAGGCCTGACCTTTGTCTACTAAAACTGCCATAACTTTCTCTAGAAAAATCATTCTACGAGTCGTAAATTTCTCCAAAAAATAAACTTTTGGATCTTTCTAAGCATATATGGCTCATCTTCTGGTTCTTCTTGCATCAATACAGTTTAATTTGCAAAAATGATTGATCTATACGGGCAATTCTGGCAATTTAGTGAAACTCATTTCCAAATGCTTGTGAACCTTCACCCTGGTATTCATCGAGTCATTGTGCTTCAAGAAATGATAGCTTTTCCATCTCTTTTGAACTTAAAGTACCTGAAAATCCATCGAAATAGATCAATGATCCAAGAATGACACTTTAGAGTTGTTAAGGTATAAAAGTGCAATTCAAACCTAGATCAACCCTAAAATGCCAACAATTAAGTACTATAAAGATGCATTTTATGACTCTCATCATTTTCTTTTATATATATTTGATGTATGTAAAGTTATTAGAGTTAGATAGGATTTTATTAAGGCAAATCAAGGAGTGCACAAGGGAGCATGGTGGACCATTTCAAGATTGAAGACCCATGAATGTTTGTGATATATTCATGTAATAATTACCTAGAGTTTTACCACGTGATTTACTTTATTGGCTCAAGTAAATCACGCTTAGAAAGTCCATAGTCATCCACTTAGATTAAAATGTATACATATGTGATATGTATATATATTATGCATGTAACTATATTATATGCATGTTATACGTATTTGATGCTTGTTTAAATGATGAGATCTAAACATAAAGACCCAAATCCCTCATGCGCAGATATTTTAGTCTTAAGTTGTAGACAAAAATTCATTAAGAATGATTGTTCATAGCTTTCTACCATTATAGACAATATGCGAAGTTTCTTATGTGTGTAAATTTGTTGTGTTACCATAAGGTTTACACCTATTTGAAAATTTTATTGTCTATTAAAACAAGTGATGTACATAAGGTAAACAAATGATATAGCTTTGTTATGTCATCATAAGGGTTATATCACTAATTTACATTTGTGAGGAATGATAGGTTTAACTTAGTTAAAGTAGATATGATTTGTTGTGTAACCACAAGGTCATTTACATTTAAGAGGCGAAATTATGATTGGAAATTGTATGAGATACAAATAATAAAATTTATCTACCTATCAAGTATATTATTAGTTTGTTGTGTCATTACAAAGCTTAATGTATAAGTGATAGGATCCTGATCTCCACTAGGAAACCTTCCAAAAGGGTTTTTCACTTTCCACATTGAAGGTTGTGGGAATCGAAAAGAATAGTGAGAGCTACCATTTAGATTAAACACCAAATCTTTATGGTAGTTAATAAAATTAATAAACACATTTTATCAGTTGTTACATCATTGTTCACAATGATTAAATGCACTATCGTGTATACTTGATGCAAACAGATTGACTGGTCCAATCTCAAATATTGGCTACTAAATTTAAGAATTGTTCTCAATTCTAAGAAAATGTCCAAATTTCTTGATAAGTCGCTTTCAACAACTGTTGCTGAAAATGTTCTGGAAGAAGAGGTTGTTACTTATAAAAAGTGGCAAGATAACATATGGGCTATGTGTTACATGCTAACATCTATATCTAATGAGCTTCAGAAGCAATATGATAAGACAAAAATTTCTTATGCAATAGTGGTTCATCTATAACAACTGTTTGGTGAGCATAACCTATTTAGGGAAAAGATGCCTGAAGGATCATTAATCTATGAGCGATTAAAGATGATCAACTATATTGAGTAGTTAGACTGGCTTGTTTAAGTAAGGATGCAAAGTTAAGTAATAACTTAATTCTTCAATCCTTTCTAGACTCATTCTCACAATATGTTAACAAGTAAAACACAAATGAGTTTGAAGCTACACTTCTAAAACTTGTTATATGTTGAAGACTACAGAAGCTACGATCAAGAAAGGTCAAGACACCCATTATGCTTGTTGATGGAGCTTCTTCCTCTAAAAGAAAGTCTTAAAGAAATAAGAAGAAACCGTTGAACATAAAGGGAGGTGATAACAGGGCAATTTCATTAAAAGCCAATAAGGATAAGGGACAATGCTCTCATTGTGGCAAAAATGGGCATTGGAAGAGAAACTGTAAGGATCACCTTACAAGACAAGCCTTCGAAAGTTATATCTTAATTTTTATTTATTGAAATTTACTTATTGCTCCTAACTAAGTATTAGATATAGAGTATGGTTCTCACTTTTGCAATAGGTTATAGACGTTGAGAAAAAAAGAGAAAGTAAGGAGAAGTAAACCTTTGCCTTGGAAATGAAGCAAGCGTTGCTACATTAGCCATAGGGACTTATTACTTCATTTTATTATCTAAAAGTAGACGGTAAAATATATCTTATGGAACAACAAAGAAAAAGAGATAATGATTTAAACCATTCCTACATGTGGCACTTAAGACTAGCTCATATCAATGAGGATAATGCATACAAATTGGTAAAAAATGGATTCTTAGATTTATTGAATTGTGAATCCTATCCAACCTATGAAATCTATCTCATAGGATGATGACTAGATCTCCATATAGTGGACATGGAGAAAGAGCTGCAGATGAATTAGGGTTAATACATAGTGATGTATGTGGGCCCCTAACAGTTAATGCAAGATGAGGTTACTCCTACTTCATTACCTTTATTGATGATTATTCAAGGTATAGGTATATGTAATTAATGAAGTACAAGTTTGAGTATTTGGAAGATCAAAGAATTCAGAAGTGAAGTTGAAAAGAAATTGGGAAAGGTATTAAAGCTCTTCAATTAGATCGAGGAGAAGAATACTTAACTAATGACTTTATAGATTATGTCAAAGAGAACGGGATTCTCTCTTAGTGGAGTCTTCTTGGAACACAAAAACTAAATGGTGTGTCCGAAAGGTGGAATTATATTTTATTAGATATGGTACGATCCATAATAAGTTACATTAATCTTCCTATATCGCTTTGGGGATATACCATCCTAACTGTCACATATTTATTGAATAAGGTTCCCTTAAAGACAGTATGTAAAACACCATATAAGATATGCAAAGGGAGGAAAACTTGTCTTAAACATGTTAAGTTTTAGGGTTGTCTTGCTTATGTAAAGAAGTTACATACAAACAAGTTAGGAACTAGGTCTGAGAAATGTAGATTTGTGGGATATTCTAAAGAAACTTCAAGATATTATTTCTATCATCCACATGAGCAAAAGGTATTTGTTTCTAAGCATGCTACCTTTCTAGAAAAGTAATTTATGCTAGAAGGGAATAGGGGAGGAAGATAGTTCTTAATTAAATTTTATAATAAACATAATCTATTACTTTTCAAATTGAGTTACGTAAATCAATATATCTTCCCAATACATAACCAATTCGTAGATCTAGCAGAATACCCTAGGCTTCAGAGAGATATGGATTTTTCATAAATGGTGACTTAGAGGTATAGCTTATAGATGATAAGGAAACTATTAACTATTAAAAAGTGATGTTAGATATCGATTCAGAGAAGTGGCTAGAACCTATGAAATCTGAAATAGATTCCAAGTACTCCAACAAAGTATGGACTTTAGGTTATTCACCTAAAGGTATAATATCTCTAAGTAGCAAATTAGTCTTTAAGAGAAAGATTAAAGTGGATGGAAAAGTAGAGACCTATAAAGCAAAGCTAGTAGCAAAAGATTTCTAGTAAAGAAAAAGAGTTGACTTTGACAAAACCTTCTCTCTTGTGGCCATGCTTAAATCTATTAGGATTTTACTTGCAATAGCAGCATACCATGACTATAAGATATGTCATATGGATGTAAAGATTTCATTACTCAATGGAAACATAGAGAAGGATGTGTATATGACACAATCTAAGGGTCTTTTACAACTATTGGTAGTGACCACAACATATGCAAGCTTCAAAGATCCATTCATGGATTGAAGCAAGGTTCTCAAAGTTGGAACATTTGTTTTGATAAAGTAATCAAATTGTTTAATTTTATGAAAAATGTGGATGAACCATGTGTCTATAAAAAGGTTAGTGGGAGAACTATGACATTTTTGGTGTTGTACATTGGTGGCATACTACTCACTGGGAATGATGCATGTATAATACAATTAGTCATGGTTTGGCTGTCAAGAACTTCTCTATGGGGGATTTGGGTGAAGCTTCCTACAATTTGGAAAATAAGGATCATAGAGATAGATATAGGAGGATGAAATGATTTTTCAAATCCTTGTACATAGACAAAATACTAAAAGGGTTTAGAATGGAAAATTCCAAGACATATCATGGAATTATTCTCTAGAAAGAAATATCCCCAAATATGTCTGAGGTGAGAGAATACATCAGTAGATTGGATCTATCATGTACACTATGTTATGTGAAAGAATTGATTTTGAATATGCTCTAAGAGTTACAAGAAAGTATCAGTCAAATCAAGGTGAGGGTCATTAGATAGCTACGAAGAGCATTCTTAAGGACTTAAGAAAAACTAAAGATTTGTTCCTTGTAAATAGAGAAAAGGATTTGAATCTTAAAGCCTTCACAAACTCTAGTTTCAATCTAAAACATATGATAGTAAGTCAATATACATTTAAGTATTTCACCTCAAATGGTAGAGCATTGAGCTAAAAATGGTCCAAGAAAGTGACCACTATGAATTCGACTATGGAGGCCGAATATGTTATTGTATCTAAGACTAAGAGGAAATTTGTTTGGATAAAGAAGTTCATCACTGGGCTTGGTATGGTTTCTGAAATTGTAAGGTTAGCATTATGATACTATGACAACAATGGTGCTGCTACGTAGTCGTAGAAGCTAAGGTCTCATAAGAAATCCAAGCAATTCTTGCAGCAATTGCACTAGATTAGATGAATCACTGGAACAAGAGATGTAAAGATGAAAGTGTTTTATAAACAAATAATATTGTGGATCCACTACCTATAGCAATGAGTATGAGATAACTAGGCTATTAGCTTTAGAACAAGTAGGAGATTAGTAGTAGTGTACCCTACAAGCCAATAACATTTGATGTTATGGGCATGTTACTTCTGATCTTATTCTTTTATTGACAATAAATAATTATTAATGAAAATCATCTTATTTATCATGTTCATTACAGATCATCATACGTGCATTATATGATAAAGCCTATAAAATAATAGCAATAGAAATAAGTACAATGGTGAGATTATGCCAATGAGATGTATTTTCTTAAGCTTTATTCTTAAATGTTCCTAATCATAAGATCAATAAGAAAGGTATTAGTGAATCTGGATAGATTAGTATATACTATGTTTCCTCAAGGACTTGAGGATGATTGATCTCATGGTCAGAAGTTCATGAGACACTAAAACAAGTTATGTAAGTGCTTGTTAGAGAACAATACACTGAACTGACTCGACTAAGAAATTCCTAATTGATATTTTGCTGGCTGTCTGATGAGGGTTAAACATTGCATATTCAAGCCCTTAATTTATATTTGTTAAGCTCTTAGTTTGTATTATTTCACTTTATTTTATGTCTTTTCTGTGTTTTCTGTATTTTTATAGGTTTGTGGAGAAAATGAAGCATTTTGGGAGCTGTCAAGCATCAAAGAGTAAAAGCTTAGGATACTTATTGCAATCGATCGCACGAGACATGCGATCGAGCGCACCTGTCTATGAACGAGCGCATGATCAACATCCCACATCGGTCAGAAATCTTTACAGTGCGATCGAGCACACAAGACATGCGATCGAGCGCACAAGCGATCGATCGCACCATGCTGTGATCGAGCGCATTCGGGCAGTATCTCACATCGAATTAGAAACCTATTGCACTCCTGGAATTCCCCTATAAAAGCACCAGCTCACTTCATCATTTACGATGCAATCCGGTGGACGTCTACTAGCATTTCGGTGGTTCCCGAAGGCTTTGCTACCACGAGGGGAAGCGCCGCCCAACAGCGAGTGGAATTTCTCCCATGTATAGTCAGTTTTAATTTACTATTTTTTTAGTTTAATGTTTAGTACTATTATTATGAACTTTAGTTTCATGATTATGAGTGGCTAAAATCTTCAACTAAGGCTGAAGATGAAGCCTCGTCGTTGTTTGGCATAAGATTTTCAGATAGTTTTTAAATTGTTCTGTTGGATATTCCGTGTGTTTCATCTGATGGATACATCAAATCGTTTTTTATTAAATTGGATATCCTTTGTTATTTGTTAAAACAGATACGTTGGATTGTTTTGGTTTAATTGGGATATTTGTTGTGATTTGTTTAAAGTTGTATTCATGGAATGTTTTGATAGATTATTTTTATAGAACATGAAAATATGTGCTTTACTTTGGTGGGGTGGATTCAGAAACCTTAGTGTTTTTATCATTAGTTTTTAAATCAATTTAGTTTAGTTATTGTTTGTTTTGCAAAAGACAATTCAAAACTTGGAACTAGGTTAAAATAGACTTAGTTTAGAAAAAAAAAATTTAACAGCGCAATTCTCTATGGATTCGACCTCGCACTTGCACAACATTATATTGCAAATGACTTGTGCGCTTGCGAGTAATTCAAAACTCACAACAAGTTTTTGGTGCCGTTGCCGAGGAGTTGTTTTGTTTGTGAAATTTTTCTCTGAATTAATTATTTTTTTCTACTAGTTAGTTAGCATTTTTTTTTGTTTGATTTTATCTTTCTTTTTGAAATTTTATTTTATTTCTATTTGCATTGGCTTATTAAAATAAATAAATATTTCTGCCGATTTTTGTTGGCTCATTTTGTGAGTAGTGTGTTTTTTGTTTTTGCATTTATTTTACTTTATTGTTATTTTGTTTCTGCTAGTTAATTTACTTTAGTGCTTTTTGGGCGGTGTATACTTGGTCGGAGATCCCTAAACTTAGAATTGATACATTTAGATCCCGACTTAGAAAGAATTCTTAGGAGACATAAAAGAGCACTAGTTAAAAGAGAGACAACTGAGATGGGAGAAAATTTTAGGAATGCAAATCAACCGGAGCATGTAGAGCAACCTAGAGCTTGGAACGTGGACTCCACTACATCCCTTAGGGATTTGTTCTCACCCGTTACGACTAACTCATCTTCTTGCATAGTGTTGCCACCTACCAATGCCACCCATTTTGACTTAAAGCCACATGTCATCCAACTCCTACCCTCATTTCATGGCTTAGATCTTGAAAAACCTTATAGTCATGTAAAGAAGTTCAAAGATATTTGTGCCACATTCAAGTTCCAGAACTTCTCTAAGTAGTTAGTCTATCTTCGACTTTTCCCTTTTTCTCTTTGCGATAGAGCTAGGGCATGGTTGGATTCCAACACGCCCGGGTCTATTACATCCTGGGAAAATCTACTTAGTAAATTTTATCACAAGTTTTTCCCAATGTCTAGAGTGAACGAGTGCCGAAAGGAGATTAGTTCTTTCACTGAGGATGAGGATGAGAAGTTTTCTGAGAGCTGGGAGCACTTCAAAGAGTTACTGATCAAATTCCCTCCACATAGATATGAGAAGTGAAGACTCATTCAATTCTTCTACCAAGGGTTGACTTAACCCAACCGTAGCATGATTGAGTCTATGAATTAGGGGGCATTCTTAAGTCTGACGGGGGAGGAAGCATACAAGGCATTGGACAAGTTGTCTGACAACTGGCAGCAGTGGGATTTTTCAAGTTGTCGAGATAAGTCCATCCGTGTTCCTAAGAAATGAGGCATCTATGAGATCAAGGAGGACACCGATTTGAGGATGAAGTTAGATGCTCTCACTAAGAAGATTGACGCTCTTGCTGTGGGCCAGTCCATCAATGCTGCCAACACATTCAATGTTGATAGCTGATCCATCTGTGCTAGTCCCATACATTTAGCATAGAATTGTCCATCAATGCCGGCTTTTGCTGAGTATCCTATGGAACAAGTGAATGCTTTCAACAACTATCAGAGGCAGTCAAATGGATCTTACTCCGAGACTTACAATCCAGGGTGGCGAAACCACCCTAATTTTTCATGGAAGCAAAACCAACCAATGAATCAGGGAGGAGCCCCTCATCATACTCACAATCAAGACCCTCCCGGATTTACTCCAAAAATTCCTAATCATGGTCGCTCAGCCCATCCAGCACCATCACCTGCTTACCAAGCTCACACTCAAACGTCAGCGTCAGTTTCACAGTCTCTAGAAGACACCCTTAAGGAGTTCATGAAGATGATTGGCTATTCCATGAGCGAAGTGAGGAGTGCAACAATGGTAAACACCCAAGCAATTTCCAAGCTAGATAGTCAAATAGGACAAATTGTAAGTCACTTGGGTGAAAGAGAGAAGGGGAAGTTCCCTAGTCAGCCCGTGCCCAACCCAAAAGGACAGTTTGTGGTTGGAAATTCATCAACTCCTACGCATAGGGAGGAACAAGCGCAATTGATTGTCATATTGAGGTTTGGGAGACAAGTGGACAATCAAGTGGAAGGGAACCCTGCTACGTAGCAAGGGCAAGGAAGTGGAAACAAGGAGAAGAGAGATGCTGAGCCATCTACAGCCACACCTACTGTGAAGGATCCTCCTAGGTCATTTGTACCTAAAGCACCTTACCCTGAGAGATTACATGCGCCCAAGAAAGGAGGGAAGTATGAGGAAATTCTAGAGGTATTCAAGCAGGTCCAAATCAATATCCCATTTTTGGACGCCATCCATCAAGTGCCGTCATATGCCAAGTTTTTAAAGGACTTGATCACTATCAAGAGGAGGATGAATGTCCTGAAGAAGAAATTTTTGATCGAGCAGGTTAGCTCAATCCTTCAGTGCAAGCTGCCCATCAAGTATAAGGATCCGGGGTGTCCTACCATCTCTTGCACGATAGGAGTTAGCTAGATCGAAAGGGCTCTCTTGGATCTAAGAGCAAGTGTGAATCTTCTACCTTACTCAGTCTATTTGCAGTTTGGGTTAGGAGAACTGAAACCCATAACCACGACGCTTCAATTGGCTGACAGGTCAGTGAAAATACCACGGGGAGAAGTTGAGGACGTTTTGATAAAAGTGGATAAGTTCTATTTCCCCGTGGATTTTATTGTGTTTGACATAGAGCTGGTTCAGAATGTAGGGATTCAGATACTGGTTATTCTAGGGCGACCATTCTTAGCCACGGCTAATGCCCTGATCATTTGTAGGATAGGGGTGATGAAGATTTCCTTCGGAAATATGAAAGTGAAGCTGAATATCTTTGACATCAGTAAGCAACCACTAGAATATGATGAAGTAAGAAATGTATGCTTGATAGAGGAGATTCTTGAGGAGACTCTGAATGAATCAAGCATTGAGGACCCCCCGGAGACATGCTTTACTCAATTTAGAGAGGATTTAGATTTAGATAAGTTACTCGAGCAAGCGAGTGCCATTTTGGAGTCTCCTCCTCGAGAGTGCAATGAAACGAAGGAGATTGTAGCACCTGAACCCCCCAAGAAGGAACTTAAGCCTTTATCGGATAATCTTAAGTATAAGTTCCTAGGTCCAGCAGATTGTTTGCCTGTAATTGTAGCTTCAGATTTGGTTAAGGCTCAACAGGAGAAATTATTAGATGTTTTAAGAGAGAAGAAGGAAGCTATCAGCTAGACTATAGAGGATATTAAGGGAATCAGCCCCTCGGTGGTGATGCACAAGATACATTTGGAGGAGAATGCTAAGCCATCAAGAGAGCCACAAAGAAGGCTTAACCCAGCTATGCAAGAGGTTGTGAGGACAGAAGTAATTAAGCTGTTGGCTGCAAGGATTATTTATCCAATCTCTAATAGCAAGTGGGTGAGCCCAATTCATGTCGTACCCAAACGAGCTGGATTGACGGTGGTGAGAAATAAAGATGACGAGTTGGTACCAAATCGTGTTCAGTCAGGATGGAGAGTGTGTATAGACTACCGTAAGTTGAATGCTACCACAAGGAAGGATCATTTTCCACTCCCATTTATTGATCAGATGGTGGAGCATTTGGCTGGGCACTAATATTATAGCTTTTTGAATGGTTATTCTAGATATAACCAGGTCCCCGTGGACCCTGAAGATCAAGAGAATACAACATTTACATGTTCTTTCGGGACGTTCGCCTATCGTCGCATGCCCTTTGGGTTATGCAATGCACCCGCTACTTTTCAGCGGTGCATGGTCAGTATGTTCTCTGATATGGTAGAGCGGTTCTTAGAGATTTTCATGGATGACTTCTCTGTTTTCGGTTCATCATTTGAGGAGTGCCTGCACCCTCTCACTTTGGTTTTAGTGCGGTGCAAGGAGAAGAACCTGGTGCTTAATTGGGAGAAGTGTCATTTTATGGTCAAGCAAGGTATTGTACTAGGGCATGTCGTATCTCATCGGGGGATTGAGGTCGACAAAGTGAAGGTAGACTTGATTTCCAATCTTCCACCCCCACGTACAGTGAAGGAGGTTCAATCTTTTCTGGGCCATGCAGGTTCTACAGGTGATTTATCTAGAATTTCAGTAAAATCACCAGGCCCTTGTGCAAGTTATTATTGAAGGATTCCCCATTTGTATTTGATGAAAACTGTAAGAAAGCATTTGGGGATCTGAAGAAGATTCTGACGTCCACACCCATTATTCAGCCACCCAACTGGGGTGTGCCTTTTGAGATTATGTGTGACGCATCAGACTATATTGTTGGAGTTGTTTTAGGGCAGCGTGTTGATAAACTTCCCCATGTTATCTATTATGCAAGTAGAACTTTAAACGACACACAACTCAATTACTCTACCACTGAGAAGGAGTTGCTAGCAGTCGTTTTTGCATTAAACAAGTTCAGATCCTACTTGTTAGGATCTAAAGTCATTATCTACTCAGATCATGCTGCATTGAAGTATCTTTTCTCTAAAAAAGATGCTAAATCTCGTCTTACCCGATGGATCTTGTTACTTCAAGAGTTCGACATAGAGATTCAGGATAAGAAAGGTTCCAAAAACGTGGTGGTGGACCATTTGTCCAGATTGATTGTGCATTTCACCGAGGCTGCCACTCCCATTTCTGAGACCTTTCCTGATGAGCAATTGATGCACATTGCTCATAATCCGGTGCCATGGTTTTCTGATATAGCGAACTATCTTGTCACATGTCAAATGCCTTTACATTGGGGGCGACAAGATAAATCAAAGTTTTTGGCCATGGTTAAACATTTTTTCTGGGATGATCCTTACCTGTTCAAGTATTGTCCCGATCAGATCATCAGACAGTGTATTCCTGAGCATAACCAATCTAATGTCATCGCCTTTAATCATGATCATGCTTGTGGAGGCCATTTCAGTGCTAAGAAGACTGCTGTGAAAATCTTGCAGTGTGGATTCTATTGGCCTACCTTGTTTCAAGACTCTCACACCTACTGTGTCTCTTGTGAGTGCTGCCAAAAGCTAGGGAGTCTTTCTAGGAGAAATATGATGCCCCTCAATCCTATTCTGATTGTTGAGATTTTTGACGTGTAGGGCATTGATTTTATGGGACCTTTCCCAAACTCCTTTGGCTATCTGTACATCCTAGTTGCTGTGGACTATCTGTCCAAATGGGTGGAGGCCATTGCATGCAAGACCTATGACCACAGAGTTGTGGTCCAGTTTTTGAAGGACACTATCTTTGCTCGTTTCGGTACGCCTCAAGCAATCATAAGTGATGGAGGTTAGCACTTCTGCAACCGGATTTTTGAGCAGTTGATGAAGAAGTATTTCATCACACACAAGGTTGCCACCTCGTATCACCCACAGACGAGTGGACAAGTGGAATTTCCAATCGTGAGATCAAGCAAATTTTGGAGAAGACTGTGAACCTGAATTGAAAGGATTGGTCTTTGCGATTGAATGATGCACTGTGGGCATATCGAACAGCATTCAAAACGCCAATTAGCATGTCCTCATATCGTATTGTGTACGGAAAAGCCTGTCACCTTCCAGTTGAATTAGAGCATAGAGCCTATTGGGCTATCAAGCAGCTGAACTTCAACATTTCAAAGGCAGGCTCACAAAGGAAGCTCCAACTCAATGAATTAGAGGAGCTGCGGAATGATGCATATGATTGTGCACAGTCATACAAGGCACAAATGAAGAAGACTCATGATCAACACATTTTGAGACGAGCTTTTGAGCCGGGTCAAAAAGTTCTTCTGTACAATTCACGCCTGCAACCGGATTTTTAAGCAGTCATAAGTGATGGAGGTAAGCACTTTTGCAACTGGATTTTTGAGCAGTTGATGAAGAAGTATTTCATCACACACAAGGTTGCCACCCCGTATCACCCACAGACGAGTGGACAAGTGGAAATTTCCAATCGTGAGATCAAGCAAATTTTGGAGAAGACTGTGAACCCGAATTGAAAGGATTGGTTTTTGTGATTGAATGATGCGCTGTGGGCATATCGAACAGCATTCAAAACGCTAATTGGCATATCCCCATATCGTATTGTGTACGGAAAAGCCTGTCACCTTCCAGTTGAATTAGAGCATAGAGCCTATTGGGCTATCAAGCAGCTGAACTTCAACATTTCAAAGGCAGGCTCACAAAGGAAGCTCCAACTCAATGAATTAGAGGAGCTGCGGAATGATGCATATGATTGTGCACGGTCATACAAGGCACAAATGAAGAAGACTTATGACCAACACATTTTGAGACGAGCTTTTGAGCCGGGTCAAAAAGTTCTTCTGTACAATTCACGCCTGCATCTGTTTCCAAGCAAACTAAAATCTCGATGGACAGGCTCATTTATTATTCGGTCAATTTTTCCTCATGGAGCCATCGAGATTGAGGATCCAAAGAATGGTAACACTTTTAAGGTAAATGGACAGAGGCTAAAACCATTCTTGGAGTTAAGGAGTCCGGACATTGAGACGATCTTGTTGGAGGATCCTAGTTACTCAGATTGAGTGTCATCTACTATGGAGAGTCTAGCTAAAGACTTTAAACTTAGCGCTCATGGGAGGCACCCCACAGTATATCCTTTTTGTTTACTTATTATTTTACATATTTATGATTAATGTTTGTTTCCAGTATTTTTGTTTTCCAATCTTTATTTTTTAGGGACAACGTGTACTTTAGTTTAAGTTTGGGGGTATGCTATGAGCCATACCAAGTCCAGATAGTTCTTTATATCCCAGGTCAGCTCTTTCCATATTATTCACACATTGGGGTCAATGTGTAATTTAAGTTTGGGGGTATGGGAGACACATTACACACACTCTGTCGTAATTTGTTGTTGTTTTTCTTCATTTAAAAAAGAAGAAGGTAAATGCATGCTCGTATTATTTTGAAATTTTAGTTGATCTAAACAAATATTGTGATGTGATTTCATTGGTGAGCTTAAAATTTTGAACACATGATTTGATGATAGAGTTTTAAAACTTTGTTACTTACTTTGGGCATTTGAGAATTCACATGTTTGAGCCAATCTAACACGAGTACATTAGCACAAAATTGTGTGAGGTATGACATGTGATTTTAATGTGCATGTTTCCATGACTTAATTGAAACTAGATGACTTGTGGGATTAACACTTGGGCATAACAAAAAAATAAAAAATAATGATCATCATCAATAAACTTTCCACTTGCCTCAGTAACTGGACCTCTTGCCTCAGTAAGCAGTGAGTGTTCACATCAAAAGGTGGGAATTTTATTCATAATGATCATTGCAAACTTTTCACTGAGTAACTGGACCTCTTGCCTCAGTAAGCAGGGAGTGTTCACGTCAAAAGGTGAAAATTTTGCTTGGTAGCGTTATGGCTAGTTTAGTTTTGTAGCCTCTTTTACTCGAGTTAGTAAGTTCTTAAGGGTGTCTTTACACCTAATGCCCTAAAACCATCTGGTTTGGGAGTCATTGACTCAACACTCGCTACATGGGTCAATTAGAAAGCTTAACGGAACTAATCATAGCAGAGCCTTATATATAAAAAAAAATAGGTAAAATAAAACTATGCCATCGTTGTTCATTCTAATGAGAAATCCTGTGAATCTTAAGACATGGAGACATTGTACATTGAAGATATTTAGAAACCTCATCTGTATATGCTAATTCATTTTACACTGATTCAAGCTTGTGATGTCTTGCTTGCCTCTTGTAAGTAATTAGGTTTTAAAATTCATATTTGTTGCAAAGATGGGTTTTATTTTTTTAAGCTTGCTCATGAATGAATATCATGGGTTTGAGTGCTCCTTAAATTTTTGGACCATGAATGATGAACTTATCTTTGTGTTCTTTGATTTTTCTTTTAGTTTTTATTTTGTTTTGCTAAGGGACTAGCAAAATATAAGTTTAGGGGTATTTGATGAGGGTTAAATATTGCATATTTAAGCCCTTAATTTATATTTGTTAAGCTCTTAGTTTGTATTATTTCACTTTATTTTATGTCTTTTCTGTATTTTTATAGGTTTGTGGAGAAAATGAAACATTTTGGGAGCTGTCAAGCTTCAAAGAGTAAAAGCTTAGGATGCTTATTGCGATCTATCGCACAAGACATGCGATCGAGTGCACCTGTGATCGAGCGCACCTGCCTACTAATGAGCGCATGATCAACATCCCACATCGGTCAGAAATCTTTACAGTGCAATCGAGCGCACAAGCGATCGATCACACCATGCTGCGATCGAGCACATTCAGGCAGTATCCCACATCGAATTAGAAACCTATTGCACTCCAAGAATTCCTCTATAAAAGCACCAGCTCATTTCATCATTCAGGGTGCAATCCGGTGGACGTCTGCTAGCATTCTGGTGGATCCCGAAGGCTTTGCTACCACGAGGGGAAGTGCCGCCCAACAGCGAGTGGAATTTCTCCCATGTATAGTCAGTTTTAATTTACTGTTTTTTTAGTTTAATGTTTAGCACTGTTATTGTGAACTTTAGTTTCATGATTATGAGTGGCTAAAATCTTCAACTAAGGCTGAAGATGAAGCCTCGCCGTTGTTTGGCATAAGGTTTTCAGATTTGTTTATACAATTCTGATGTTTTTTTTAGTATAAATGTTCTGGTTGATTGTTTGAGTAAATTCTTATGATTGATAGTTTTTAAATTGTTCTGTTGGATATTCTGTGTGTTTCATCTAATGGATACATCGAATCATTTTTTTATTAAATTGGATATCCTTTGTGATTTGTTAAAAGCGGACACATTAGATTGTTTTGGTTTAATTGGGATATTTGTTGTGATTTGTTTAAAGTTGGATTCATGGAATGTTTTGATAGATTATTTTTATAGAACATGAAAATATATGCTTTACTTTGGTGGGGTGGATTCAGAAACCTTAGTGTTTTTATCATTAGTTTTTAAATCAATTTAGTTTAGTTTATATTTGTTTTGCAAAAGACAATTCAAAACTTGGAACTAGGTTAAAATAGGCTTAGTTTAGAAAAAAATATTTTTACAATGCAATTCCCTGTGGATTCGACCTCGCACTTGTACAACACTATATTGCAAACGACTCGTGCGCTTGCGAGTAATTCAAAACTCACAACACTGTCAATAGGAATTCATACCTTTCAGTTATATAAGTGATCCTTCGACTTGAGGCACCATAGGTATCTTGTGTGTGGGTCATCATAATTTAATCTTACTGGATGTGAATCTAATCATGGGTCACAAAAGAGTAGTAGTTGGGTATGACCACTTATGCATGGAGGTATGTGAGTGTACAATAGAGGATCCATCACTCTCGGTAAAAGAGAGAGAATGTCCTATGTGATCTGATTAGGTGATAGCTTAGAAATTCCTTGGCCAAGAAAATTAGAAAGGAGTTTCCAAATTCACAATTTAAGTTATGGACTTGACTTCTAGATGCATAGGATTCAATAATTAAGGCTTGACAGTAAATCCATGCATTAGGTTTAATGAGGGACATTGCATAATGGAATGATTAAATTGTAAAATAATTGTTAATGAAATGGTTCACATTAATTTATATTGTCTGGGTAGTCATGAAATACTGCTAGGTATCAATCATGACTTGTAAAGGACCTTAAGAATTAATTGTAATTAATGATTAATTAAAGGGAGAATTAAAAAGTGTTTTAATTTCAATTAAAATTAAAAAGAGTTTCAAATAATTATATGGGATCCATTTGTTACGTAATTGTTACAACCTAATGCCAGTACCATATTGAATATAAGGGGTCACATACAATTGGGAAATTGCAAGAATAAGGAAAAATAATGGGCTAAGAAAAAGATTTATAAGAATTAATTAAACTAGGGGTTTAATTGTAATTTTAGAAATCCTAATTCTCTTAGGAGTGAGGGCACTGTATAAAGGCTTTATCTGATAGAAGCCCAAAACATAACATAACACAATTATTGTGGAGATTAAAAATAGATTTTTGATATCTTTCTAACAAAAAGCTAAAAAAATCTAAAGCTAGCACTCAATAGAAAATTTGCCCATCCCTTTGTTCTTCTTCAAGCTGTGTTCGACATCCCGAAATAGGATATCTTTATTCTTGATTGCTCATATGGATACACATAGAGGCCAGATACTTGAACTGTCGGTGAATCCATTTCAAAGATCAACAAGAATCTCCATCAATGGTAAAAATCTCTTACCTTATGTGAAAATATAATTTGAATCATCATTCTAATAGATTCTTAGATATTTATCTTGGGATTTAAGTATATGGGCATAAAATTTTAAATTTTATGTTGCATATTCTATGCTTATACACTTACGTTTGTATCAATTCATTATTTGATAATCCATCAAATGGTTATAAAGACAACCTTTTTAAATGGTGATCTATAGGAAGAAATTTATATGGATCAACCTAAAGGTTTTGTTGAGCATGGTCAAGAAAAGAAAGTGTGTTAGTTGACCAAATCTTTATATAGTTTGAGACAGGCCCAAAAATAATGGCATGAAAAGTTTTAAACGTGCATGTTAGAAAATAGTTTTAAATCTAACAAGTGTGACAAATGCATAAACGTTAAAAGTGTTCATAATATGCATGCATAGGTAGTCTCTTTGTATGTGATCTCTTAATTTTTCGTTCTAATTTAGAGATTGTCAAAGAAATTAAATAGTTGCTTAATAGCAATTTTGATATGAAGGACTTCGCGAGGCTAACCTTATCTTGGGCATAAAAATTAGTAGAACATGTGATGGCATCTTTCTTGATCAATCACATTACATTGAGATGTTTAATATTAATTTTGATGTGAAAGATATTGGTGAGGCTAACTTTATTTTGGACATAAAAGTTAGTAGAACATGTGATGACATCTTTCTTAATCAATGACATTACATTGAGAAAATTTTGAGCAAGTTCAATTATTTTGATTGGAAGTTTGTTAATATTCCTTTTGATCCTAGCTTCCAATTGTATCCAATTTACAATGATAATGAAATCATTTATCAAAAGGGATATGATAGAATAATTGGGAGTTTAAGATATGGCACTAATTATACTAGACCTGACATTACATACGTAAAAGATGTACTTGGTAGATTTACCAGTAAATCGAGTTCTGACCATTGATGTGTTGTTGAATGAGTTATGAAATAATTAAATCACACTAAGAATTATGGTTTATTTTATAAAAATTATCTTGATGTAATTGAAGGCTTTTGTGATGCCGATAGGAATACTTTTTCAAATAATACATTATCTACCATTGGTTATGCTTCTACTATTGGAGGTGGTACAATTTGTTGGAAATCTAAAAAACAACAAATAATACCTAACTCAATTATGGAGACTGAGTTTATCTTTTAGCTTCAGCCAGTAGGGAAGCTAATTGATTAAGAGAATTTTTATTTGAAATTCCTATATGGGTAAAACCTGTACCACCAATCTTGATGCATTGTGATAGCACCACTTTTACTGGTAGAGTATGTAATCATTATTATAATGGAAAATAAAGACATATAAGAAGAAAACACAATATTGTGAATCTTATTTAAGTAATGGTGTAATAACTATTGATTATATTCGATCATGTGATAATCTTTAAGATCTTTTGATGCCATATTTAGCTCATAATTGACTTGATTCGAGTACAAGCCTAAACTCCAAGAATGTAACCAAAAAAAAGAAAATAAATTTTTGTATTTAAACTGAATGAATCAATTCTCTCAATACAAGTCCTATTTATATTAGCTTAGGACTACTTAGTTAGCTAAGTTGATCGTTACAAAGGTAGTTACAATTCTGATTTGATACTAATAGCCCTTAATAGCCTTCAAACTAACTAACTTGTCTTCTTTTTAACTCTTTCATTTGTTCTATTTGTATTTTTGTGGATATAATCCTTGGAGCCTTAGTGACCTTCTAGGCTTTAGGACAACTGCTTCAATATCCTTTTCCCTCCTTGCAGCCTTGATAACTTTGATGCCTTCAACTTCTTTCTCCCGGTCTTATTGGTGTTGTCTACTTTCTTTGTTTGTAGTTGTATCAATATTTCCCCTATTTAAAGAAACTTTATCCGCAAAGTGAAATTTTGAAAAGCTTTTTTGAAAATCTGAAGTAGTTTCCCTTGTAGTTTCTTCCATTGGCAGACCCTCCCACTAAATCAACCATTGTAGGATCCAGTTGCTTTGTTCCAAACTCGAATCTCTTTTATTACAACGATTAGGTTATAAATAGGATGAAATTCTTTAACACGGGTAGGTAAAGGACATTGATAAATTCATTCTTCGGGTCCTTTATAGTGCTTTAGTAAGGTGACAAGAAAGACATGATGGATTTTTACATCTTGTGGCAGTTGGAGTTTGTAAGTAACCTTGCCAATTTGTTGTAGGATAGGAAATGGTCCAAATAATTTTCTCCCTAGCTAGTTTGACTATCTAATAGCCAATTAGGTTTTTCTATAAGGTTTTAGCTTAATGAGTACTAAGTCACCAACCTTAAAAGATTTATTATTCCTATGCTTATCAGTTGCAACCTTCATTTGTGCTTGGGCCTTATAGGGATAAAGCTTAGCTTTTTAAAGGATTTCAGTTTTTTCTCCCAAGTCTTGATCAATGCTTGCTAGGTTATTTTCTCCTCTAGATTATGCTACAATATTAGGAGGTTTTCTACCAAAAACCACTTCAAATGGAGACATGCCAAGAGAAGAGTGAGAGGCAATGTTGTATTGAAATTATGCCAAGCATAAGAACTTTGACCATTTTCCAAGGCTATCACTCACAAAGCTATATAAGTACTACTCTAAGGTCCTATTGACTACCTCAGTTTGGCCACCAGTTTGAGGATAGTAGGCATTGCTCATGTTGAGAACAACACTTTGTAGCCTAAACATCTATTTCTAGAAAGAACTCATAAACACTGTGTCTTTGTCTGAGACAATTGACTTGGGAAAACCATGCAGCTTGCATGTTGACAAAGAGCTTGGCCACCTTAGTAGTAGTATAGTGTTTTGAGAGGCACCCAAAATTAGTAAATTTTGATAATTTATCAACTAATACCAAAATTAATGTGAATCCTTGGGCAGGAGGTAGATGTGTAATGGAGTCCATTGTGATATCTTCTCATAAATTCTTAGGTATGGGCAGAGGTTGTAAGATACCATAAGAAGCATGGTTCATAGGCTTAGTCTATTCGAAAATCAAGCATTATTGTATAAAGTTCACTAGTTCTTTCCTTATGTGTCTCTAATAAAAACTAGAAGATAACCTAGCATATGTTCTTTGAATGCCAACATGTCCTCCTACAGGTATTCTTGTAACAATTTGAGTTTTACTATAGATTGAGGGCTAAGATATAGCTTTCCCTTCCAAAAGATCAATCCATTTATGACTTCTTATTTAAGGTATTGAGCAGGTTTACATGCAATAGTAGTTGCTAACTCTACAAACTTAGGAAGTTAAGAGTTTTCTAGTTTAAAAATTTCCAATAATTCAAAGGAGGGTAGTGAGAGGGAAAGATAAGATACCTTGTCCTTGATATCTAGGTGCATCCTTGCTAAGCCATCAAAAACTACATTGTCTTTGTTGGGCTTGTACACAATTTCTACTCTAAGCAAGTATTGTCTCCAATGTTGTACAACTACAGTGATGACAAGCATTTCTCTAATGTAAGCTGATGCTAGTTGTAATGAACGACAAAACTTCTTATTAAAGAATGCTATAAGATGTCTTTGTTGTAGTAGTAGAACTCCAACACTATATCTAGAGGCACCAGTTTCAAGCACAAAAGTCTTAGTGAAGTCTAGTATTGCTAGGAATGGAGTTATAGTGATTACGATCTTCAATTTCTGAAATTCCTCAGCTACCCACTCATTTTATTGAAAGTTATCTTTCTTAATGAGGTCAGTTAATGGTGAAACAATTGAAGCATAGCCTTTTACTAATTTCCTATAATATCAGTAAGGCCTAGGAAGCCTCTCAATTGTTTCATAGTAAGTGGTGTACATCATTCCAATATAGCCTTGATATTTTCGATATTAGGTGTCACACCATTCACATAGATTTTATGTGCAAGATAATTAATTGAAGATATTCGAAAGTTGCACTTGGATAGTTTAGCATACATAGAAGCTTTTGTAAACAATTCAGCACAAGTCGTAGATGTTCTAGATGTGCCTCCATGGACTAACTATATACTAAAATGTCATCAAAGACGACTATAAAAAAATTTACTTAGATAAGCTTCAAAGATCTGCTTTTTATAGCTTGGAAAGTAGAGGGAGCTTTTGTTAAACCAAAAGGAATAACTAGGAACTCATAATGTCAATGATAAGTCATAAATGATGTATTCTCGATGATTTCTAGATGCATTCTGATTTAATAATATCTTGCTCTCAAATCCAGTTTTGAGAATACCTTAGCACCATGTATCTCATCAATCAATTCATCCACAGTAGTGATAGGAAAATAATATTTGATAATTACCACATTCAATCCCCTATAATTTCGCAAAAAATTTCTAACTTCCATTTTTATTTTTGACAAGTAACATTGGGGAGCTATAGGGGGTTATGTTGTGTTGAATGACTCCCATTGTATGATGTTCTGAATTTGAGGATCAATCATTTCTTAGAAAATCATAAATCCTTATAATTAATATTGAATGTCAGAAATGGACATTAATATAAAATAAGAAGATAAGGAATCAGTAATAGCCATCTTCATAAGTTTTCTATACTCCACAATATCACAATCTAGTCTTTGTTAGCCTTGTAACAATACTGAATTTCCCTCCCAAAGAAATTCCATGGTTAAAATCCTATTATCAATGGTGATAGGACCTAAATTCTGTAACTATTAGACTCCTAACACAACATTAATTCCTTATATAGGAATAATAAAAAAGTCAATATTCATGTAACCATATCTCTATTATAGTATGTATACCAAGACGCTTACTCTTAATTTCCTACTTGTACTTTGAAATGATTGGAAGGGATAATAGGTAATCCCAAGAAGTGTGCAATCTTGGAGAAAATTGTGTAAACTACCTCCATCAATTAGTACTTGTAATATTTGGCCCCCAATATTTCCTTGTAATCTTAGTGTTTGAGGAGATACACAACTCGTCCATGTAGAAAAACTGATAGCAGGGCTAGGATCATTACCTTAAAGCAAATCTTCTGAATTGTTGAAATCCTCCAGTGCGAGGTTCTTTTATGTTTCCATTCCTTAAAAAAAAATGTGCCATCTTACATCTATGTCCAGGGCTATACTTCTTATCACAATTGAAATAGAGTCCTTTCTCCCTTTTGAGTTATTATTCTTTTGATGTAAGCCTTTTGACAATGGCTTTGGTCTTGGCAAATGTTGGCATAGGCTACTGCACAAGTTTAGAGCCTAGAAGAGAAGGATTGGTATGTGGTTTAAGGTCCCGACTCCTGTTGTAAGAGTATCTCTCAGCCACTTTTGCCTCCACCATTCTTTTTGTGCTAATGGCCTCATTTAAACTTTGGGGTCTCTACATCAAGACATCACTTCTGATTGAAGGTTTCAGTGCTAAAATAAATCAATTCTTCAAGAATTGTTCCATCAGGCCAGGAACCTGACAAGATATTGTTTCAAACTTATCTTGATAATCTTGATTAGATGTTTGTCATGTAAGCTTGGTGAGATTGCCTTGGGGATAATCAAAGAGAGATAGACCAAATGTAGATCATCTCTTAATTTTTTGTTCTAATTTAGAGATTGTCAAAGAAATTAAATAGTTGCTTGATATGAAAGTTCTTGGTGAGGGTGACTTTATTTTGGGCAGAAAAATTACTAGAACATGTGATGGCATCTTTCTTGATCAATCACATTACCTTGAAATATTTAATAGACATTTTGATATGAAAGATCTTGCTGAGGCTAACTTTATTTTGGAAATAAAAATTCCTATAACATGTGATGGAAACTTTCTTGATCAATCACATTACATTGAGAAAATCTTAAGTAAGTTCAATTATTTTAATTGCAAGTTTGTTAATACTCATTTTAATCTTAGATTCTAATTGTATCCCACTGAAAATGATAATGAAATCATTGATCTAAAGGGATAGGTGTAATACACGTACCCTTAAAACAAGAGTAAATAGGTAATTTTTATTTCTGTATATTGAATTAAATTATACATGGATGAAATATTTATTATTGATTTGAAATAATAATTGAAAGATAACATTGAGAATTTTATTCAAAGAGTTAGAAATTTTTTTAAGAAGAAAGTACTGAAAATTATGAAATTTGAAGTTGAAATGAAAAATTTTGGAGAAAAATATGGAATAAGTTTGAAAAAATTAATTAGAAAAATTTGTTAGAAGAAAATATAAGTTTCTAAACATTTTTTTAAGTTTTAGAAAAATTTTGATGGAAGAAAAGATGAAAAAATGATTTTTAAAGGGAAAATGCCAAAATTGTAAGCATGAAATGGCAGATTTGTAAATAGGGAATGGAAAAATGTTAAAATTGTTGATGGACCGGTGGCAGAATCATAAATAATCAATGGTAAAACTATAAATTTTTAATGATGGCAAAATCATAAATAATCAATGGCAAAACTATAAATTGAAAAAAAAAAGGGTGAAGTAGTAAAGACATGTGAACTTCAAATGGAGCTCTGCAAATTTATAATTTAATATTGATTAAATAATATATATAAAAAATGATTAAAAGCCTTTGAATCCCCTGTTTTTACACCAAAGCTTAATTCCCTGTTTACTTCTTCTTTCTTTATTCAAACGAAATTCTTAGCAAAAAGTTATAAAGAAAAATTCTCCAATATTAAGGATAATTACTGTTACCCAATTTCAGTATCAGGACTTTATTTCAATTGAGGGTAAATTTTCAATAAGATTCATAACTGAATAATCATATTGTTGAATTAAGTTATGAAATAGTAATATGAATGAAAGCTTATGGTTAGGTATTGGTGATCAGCAATCTCAAGAAATTGTTGAAACGAGCAGGAAAGGCAAGGAGGTGATCCACGGGTAGCTTTAAGTGCTGCATAATGAGTTAGATTTACTTTTAGTAATTGAGAACAATATAAAATATGAATTGATGATATTTGAATTAATTGTTGAATTATAATGAATTGATGACATATGTATACAATTGATAATTGATTTGGTTGTTTAAGTATGAAACATAATTAAATGATATAATGAAAATTAATTATACGAGAAGTTCTATTTTAAAAAGGATCGATTGATGAAAATATGTTGAAAAGATATATGAAATTCTTGAAAGCTGTGATTGATAAATTGATATGATATATGAGGAGACAATTTAATATGTATATGATAAAATCATAATTTTGAGAAAGAGATAGTTGAATTGAATTCTTTGATATATGCTTGCTTGCATGCTATTGTTCATATACATAAAGGGAAGACTAGGAAGGCAACTGGTACGGCTGAGAAGATGTGAAAGGTAACTGGTCTGGCTGAAACAAGTTAATATGTGGAAAGATGTTCCCAAATGATAGTATGAAATGATTTGATGAGAAAGAAAGAAAGGAAATTTAAATTCATGCATTCAATTTATTAAATATTTATTTTTGTTGGCTGAGATGCTAAAGAATCAGTCTTGATTGCGAAATGATTGATAAACAGATGAGCAACTTAGTGAGACAACTTCGATGATAAAGAAATAGAAAGGATGAAATGATAAAGAATTATATGATTGATTGTTTGTATGATGTGAACCTTATGATGAGGTAAATGATGATATTGAATTGAAAATCTAAAATTGATAAAATATAAGAGAAGAAAACTGATATGATTGGTATATGAGATATATTTATTGAAAAATGATAGCTTGATGATTTATTTATAATGAGATTGACAAATGATTGAATATAACTAGAAGTATACAAATCGAGTACTTCTAGTAAATTTAATTCACTGAGTTTGTGAAGCTTACTCCTTATTAAACGAATTTTTATATGTAAGTCTTGTGGTCAACATCCTCAGACTACTGGAAGAAAGAGAAAGAAAGATTGAAAATTTGTAAATATTCATGCATTTTTGTTATTATTATATATTATTTTTTATAAGAGAAATATATATATATATATATATATATATATATATATATATATTCATTCGATGTTTGTTTTTATATTGTTACATATATGTGTCATGCTAAGATTTCAAAACATGATGACCGTCTCGAGGGTGGCTAAACTGTGATGGGTCATTACAAATTTGGTATCAGAGTATTAGATTTTATGATTTTGTAGACTGCATAAAAATTTAAAGAAGTGGAAGATTTAAATAAATTATATTTTAATTCAGAGTTTGAGGATGATATGTGGACATGCCAAAGCTAGAGGTAGAGTATTGAACTAGAGAGGACGTGGTAGGCCCCCAATATTTAGAAAAGTTGAGACTGAAATGGAGGTCGAGCATGTAACTGGTTGCTAGTATAGTTGGCACTAGTAAAGGTGTGAGAGAATCTGGTGTTAAGAGAGATGAGCTGAGAGAGGTTCTTGATCGTGCTATAGAGAGAATGAAAGCAGCAGAAGATAGGGCTGATATTTTATAGATGAGACTGGAGTAAAGGGCTAGAATAAAACCTGGTGTGGTGAGACAAGAGGTTCATGAGGGAGAGGGTGTGTTTGCACATGAGATATAGGGAAACTATTTTGTGAGATTTATTAAATTTAAACTCTAATCTTTTAGAGCATCTATAAATATTAGTGAGGCTGAGCAGTAGATTAAACATAATGAAAAATATTTTGAACTCTTACTAGTGACAGATAGGAAAAAGGTTACCTTTGCTTCATTTAAGTTAAAAGGTAAGGTTTATCAATGGTGGGAGGATATTCTGCCTAGATTGAGTACTAATGTAGATCAACCCTTAATCTGGTGTAAGTTTAAGGATGTGTTCTTTGCAAAGTATTTTCCAGATACTTTTCAAGTAGAACAGGAGAGAGATTTTATTCATTTGACGCAGAACAATTTATTTGTGGCTGAGTATGACAGTAGATTTGTCGCCTTATCGAGGTTTGTACCTGAGTTATTAAATACAGAGGAGAGAAAATGTAAGATATTTTTAGATAGGTTACACTATGAAATTTGAACTAAACTCTCATATATGAGTATTGTGAATTATGTTGTAATTGTGGATAAAGCATTACAGATTGAGAAAAATATGATGGAAATTATAGGTAGGAAGGATTGACTGAAGAGGTCTACATTTTACGGACCTATAAATGGTAGTAGTATGAGTGTGTAGGGTGGGAGAGCACCCCAAAAGGTACATTCCTTATCAGAAGGAACTTTGATGCAGAGTTATGTAGGCAAGATCTGTTGCTTTTGTAGCTCAGATTAATGTTGGTGAGACCCCTAGATTTGAGAGACAATCTATGAGAACTAGAGATTATGGTAGAGGAGTATGTATTCCACTAAGGGGATGTGGTAATATGATGTATGACAGAGAGACAAGAGTTTACTATAGATGTAATCAAATAGGACATCTATCTCAGAATTTTCCTACTCTGATGTGCTTTGTATATGGTGAGGGATGATATATTAGTGTAGATTGTCTAGTAAGGAGATTTGTTGAGGTAGATGCTAGAGGTGTTGGGAGAAAACAAATGGAGAGAGGTGGTGCATCAGGAAGTATACAGGGTAGAGGTAGAGGACCAGTGGCTATAGCAGAGTCTATGCTTTGAGCCAACATGATGCACATGCTACTACAGTATATATTCTTGAGAGACATGTTAGATTATTGATTGATCATGGTGAAACCCATTCTTTTGTATCTAATGTTTTTTATGAAATCTATTGATGCTTTTGTTAGTCCTTTGGCGTATGCTGATATTGTTGAGGTTCCTATTGGGGATGGGGTTATTATCAAGGCTATTTATCGGGGTTGTGTGATTAGTATGGATAATAGAGAGTTTGAAGTTGATTTGTTGCCTTTAGATATGATAGTTTTTTTAAAAAAATTTTGGGATGAATTAGTTATCTACATATCATGCTTGGGTAGATTGTTTTAAGAAGAATGTGGTGTTCAGGATACTTGGACAAAAGGAGTTTAATTTTCAGGGAGAACGTAAGATACTTACAAAGTGTCTTATTTTTGCCTTAACTGCTAGTAGATGGTTGAGGAAGGGTTGTGAGGTGTATTTGGCATATGTGGTGGATTCTAGAAAAGAGGCTAGGTAGTTAGAAGAAATCTTAGTGGTGAAAGATTTTTTTTGATGTGTTCCATGAGGAGTTGTCTGGTTTGCCTCCCAACAGGGAGATTGAGTTTTTTATTGAGGTGATTTTGGGATCAACACCCATATCTATTGCACCTTAAAGAATAACACCAGTTGAGTTGAGATAATTGAAAGTTCAACTTCAGGAGTTGTTAGATAAACAATTTATTCGACCTAGTATGTCTCCTTGGGGAGACCCTGTGTTGTTTATGAAGAAGAAGGATGGAACAAGAGGTTGTGCATTAATTATAGACAGTTGAATAAAATCAGCATCAAGAATAAATATCCTTTGCCTAGGATAGATAATTTATTTGAATAGTCATGGAGGGCTAGGGTTTTTTCTAAGATTGAGTTGAGATCAAGTTATCATCAGTTGATGATAAAGGAGGGGGACGTGCCTAAGACTTCGTTTAGTACACATTATAGCCATCATGAGTTCCTTGTAATGCAGTTTGGGTTGACTAATGCTCCTGTAACATTTATGCATCGAATGAATTGGGTGTTTAAATCATTCTTGGATAGATTTATGATTGTATTCTAAGATTGAAGAGGAGCATGTGAAACATTTAGAGATAGTATTGGAGATTATGAGGAGAGAGAGATTGCATGCAAAGTTTTCTAAATGTGATTTTTGGCTAAATAAAATATTCTTCTTGGGGCATGTTTTGTCTGGAGATGGTATAGCAATTGACCCACGAAAAGTAGAGGTAGTGTTGAATTGGGAGAGACCAACTAGTGTACCTAAAATTAGAAGCTTTTTCTGGTTGGCGGGTTATTATAGAATGTTCATCTAGAATTTTTCTATTATTGTTGTACCATTGACCAAATTTACCATGAAAGACGTGAAGTTTAGGTGGTTAGAAGAATGTGAGAAGATTTTTCAACTATTGAAAGAAAAGTTGACTACTGCCCTGGTATTAGTACTTCTTTCTAGTGATGATGGATTTGTGGTATACAATGGTGCGTCACAGAAGGGGTTGGGATGTGTGTTGATGCAACATGGGAGAGTTATAGCCTATGCTTTTAGGCAATTGAAAAACCATGAGAGAAATTACCTGACCTATGATTTAGAATTGGATTCAATAGTTTTTACTTTGAAGATTTGGAGACATCATCTGTATGGAGGCACTTGTGAGATTTTCACTGATCATAAGAGTTTGACGTATTTACCTACCCAGAGAGAGTTGAATTTGAGGAAGAGGAGGTGGATGGAGTTTATTAGTGACTATGACTATACAATTCACTATCAACGAGGGAAGACTAATGTAGTAGCTGATGCATTGAGTAGAAAGTCTATAGAGAGATTAGCTGCTATTAGGAGTCATGATATGAGTTTGATGGTAGAGTTGATAGAGATGAGAATGCATTTTGAGTATCAGTGATAAAGGAGTATTGATGGCAAATATGGTGGTATAGTTTTCTATTATTGATCACCTAATAGAGAGATGCATAATAGAGATGAAGGGATAGAGAAGATCAGACATGAAGTACTGAGTGGGAAGTAGACTGAGTTCAAAATTAGGGATGATGGTATGGTGGTATTGAGAAAATGAAGCATTTCAGGAGATTTGAAGCTTCTGGAGACATTGCGCTCGATCGCACGAGATATGCGATCGAGCGCACCTACGCTTGAGCTCACCTGCCTATGAACGAGCGCAAGGTCAACATCCCACATCGAAATAGTTGCTGTTAAGTGCGTCTGCGATCGATCACAACAGACATGCGATCGAGCGCACATGCAATCGTGCGCACGAGACATGCGATCGAGCGCACATGCGATCTATCGCACCATTCTGCGATCGAGCACACTCGGGCCAGTATCCCACATCGAATCTGAAACCTGCAGTGCTCCGTGACTTCCCCTATATAAACACCATCTGGCTTCATCATTCAGTGTACAATTCCTGAGCCACTTTGGTGTTTACCGGTGGACGTCTGCCAACATTCTGGTGGATCCCGAAGGAATTGCTACCACGAGGGGAAGCGCCGCCCGTCAGCGAGTGGAATTTCTCCCATGTAAAGTTGTTTATTTATTTCTTTATATTCAGTTATTTTAGTTTAAATGTTTAGCACTTTTTATTATAGTTTTATAGTTATGAGTGGCTAGACTCTTCAGCTAAGGTTGAAGATGAAGCCCCGCCGTTGTTTGGCGTAGTAGTTCAGATTTGCTTGTACAAATCTGAAAATTTTTAGTATAAATGTTTTGTCAATTATTTGAGTTAATCTTATAATTGATTGAGTTTAAATTGTCTGTTGAATTTTCTTTGTGTTTCATCTGATGGATACATTGAATGCTTTTCGATTAAATTGGATTCCCTTTGTGATTTGTTAAGAGCGGATACATTGGGTGCTTTTGGTTTAGTTGGGATATTCTTTGTTTTTTGTCTTATAGTTGGATTCATTGAATGCGTTGATAGGCTATATTTTTAGAACACGTATGCTTAACTTCGGTGGGGTGGATTCAGAAACCTTAGTGCTTTTTATTAGTTTTAAAATCAACTTAGTTTAGTTTTAATTTATTTTGCAATATCACTCTGAAATTTGGAATTAGGTTAAGATAGAGTTAGTTTAGATTGAAAATTATATTTTCACAACGCAATTCCCTGTGGATTCGACCTCGCACTTGCACAACGCTATACTGCAATTGACTAGTGCGCTTGCGAGTAATTTAAAACTCACAACAAGTTTTTGGCGCCGTTGCCGGGGAATTGTTTTGTTTGTGAAAATTTTTGGTCTAAAATGATTTTATTTTTCTACTAGTTAGTTATTTTTTTGTTAAAAAAAAAAAAAGTTTTGAGTTTTGTGTTTGCTTTATTCTGTTACTTCTGCTGATTAGTATCTCATTATTTTTCTGTTGGTGTATGCTTGGTCGGAGATCCTTGAACTTAGATTTGACACATTTAGATCCTGACTTAGAGAGAACTCTTAGGAGGCAGAAAAGAGCATTAGTTGAGAGAGAGACTGCTGAGATGGGAGAAAATTTTAATCATCCTGAACATGTAGAGCAACCTAGAGCTTGTAACGTGGACTCCACTACATCCCTTAGGGATTTGTTCGCACCCGTTGCGACTAACTCATCTTCCTGCATAGTGTTGCCACCAACCAATGCCACACACTTTGATTTGAAGCCACATGTTATCCAACTTCTACCCTCATTCCATGGCTTAGATCTTGAAAATCCCTATAGTCATGTGAAGAAGTTCAAAGACATTTGTGCTACATTCAAATTCCAGAACTTCCCTGAGGAGTCAGTCCATCTTCGACTCTTCCCTTTCTCCCTTCACGATAGAGCTAGGGCGTGGTTGGACTCCAACACGTCCAGGTCTATTACATCTTGGGAAAACCTTCTTAGCAAATTTTACCATAAGTTTTTCCCAATGTCTAGAGTGAATGAGTGCCGAAAGGAGATTAGCTCTTTCACTCAGGACGAGGATGAGAAGTTCTCTGAAAGCTGGGAGCGCTTTAAAGAGTTACTGATCAGATGCCCTCCACATTGATACGAGAAGTGGAGACTCGTTCAATTCTTCTACCAAGGGTTGACTCAACCCAACCGTAGCATGATCGAGTCTATGATTGGGGGGGCATTCTTGAGTCTGACAGGAGACGAAGCATACATGGCATTGGACAAGTTGTCCGACAACTCACAGCAGTGGGATTTTTCAAGCTGTCGAGATAAGTCCATTCGTGCTCCTAAGAGGGAAGGCATCTATGAGGTCAGGGAGGACGCTGATTTAAGGATAAAATTAGATGCCCTCACCAAGAAGATTGACGCTCTCACTATGAGCCAATCCATCAAAGCTGCCAACACATTCAATGTTGAAAACTGTTCCATCTGTGCTAGTCCCATGCATCTAGCACAGAATTACCCTTCAATGCCTGCTTGTGCCGAGTATCCTATGGAACAAGTAAATGCTTTCAATGACTTTCGAAGGCAGTTAAATGGATTGTACTCCGAGACGTACAATCCAGGGTGGTGGAACCACCCAAATTTTTCATGGAGGCAGAACCAACCAATGAATCAGGGAGGAGCCTCTCATCATGCTCAAAATCAATATCCTCCCGGATTTGCCCCACAAATTCCTAATCATGGTCGTTCTGCCCATCCAACACCTTCACCTGCTTACCACGCACCCACCCAAACACCAGCACCAGTTTCACAGTCGCTTGAGGACACTCTTAAGGAGTTCATGAAGGCGACTAGCCAAAATATGAGCGATATGAGGAGTGCAACAGTGGTAAACACCCAAGCAATTGCCAAGATGGAGAGTCAAATAGGGCAAATTACAAGTCACTTGGGTGAGAGAGAGAAAGGAAAGTTCCCCAGTAAGCCCGTGCAAAACCCAAAAGGACAATTTATGGTTGAGAGTTCATCAACTCCTACGCACGGGGAGGAACAAGTACAGTCGATTGTCACACTGAGGTCTGGGAGACAAGTGGACAATCGAGTGGAAGATAGCCCTGCTACGCAGCAAGGGCAAGGGAGTGGCAACACATAGGAGAGAGATGCTGAGCCATCTACAGCCACACCTACTGAGAAAGACCCTCCTAGGTCGTTTGTACCTAGAGCACCCTACCCCAAGAGATTACAGGCGCCCAAGAAAGGAGGGAAGTATGAGGAAATTCTGGAGGTATTCAAGCAAGTCCAAATCAATATCCCATTTTTGGATGCCATCCATCAAGTGCCATCATATGCCAATTTTTTAAAGGACTTGGTCACTATCAAGAGGAGGACGAATGTCCCAAAGAAGGCATTTTTGACCGAGCAGGTCAGTTCAATCCTTTAGTGCAAGCTACCCATCAAGTATAAGGACCCGGGGTGTCCTACCATCTCTTGCACGATAGGAGTCAGCCATATTGAGAGGGCCCTTTTGGATCTAGGGGTGAGTGTGAATCTTCTACCCTACTCAGTCTATATGCAGTTGGGGTTATGAGAATTGAAGCCCACATCCACGACGCTTTAATTGGCTGACAGGTCAGTGAAAAGACCACGAGGGATAGTTGAGGACGTTTTGATAAAAGTGGATAAGTTCCATTTCCCCGTGGATTTTATTGTGCTTGACACAGAGCCGGTTCAGAATGTAGGGATTCAAATACCGGTGATTCTAGGGCGACCATTCTTAGCCACGGCTAACGCCCTAATCAATTGTAGGACAGGGGTGATGAAGATCTCCTTCGGAAATATGACAATGGAGTTGAACATTTTTGATATCACTAGGCAACCACTGGAATATGATGAAGTGAGAGATGTATGCTTGATAGAGGAGATTCTTGAGGATACTGTGGATGAATCAAGCATTGAGGATCCCATGGAGGCATGCTTTGCTCACTTTGGAGAGGACTTGGGTTTAGATAAGTTACTCGAGGAAGTAAATGCCATTTTGGAGTCTGATCCTCAAGAAAGCAAGGAGGAGGAGGAGAAGGTGTCACCAGAACCTCAAAAGAAAGAACTTAAGCCTTTACCAGATAATCTTAAGTATAAGTTCCTGGGTCCAGCATACTGTTTGCCTGTGATAATAGCTTCAGATTTGGGAGAGGCTCAAGAGGAGAAATTATTAGATGTTTTAAGAGAGCACAAGGAAGCTATCGGCTGGACCATTGAGGATATTAAGGGAATCAGCCCCTCGGTGGTGATGCACAGGATACATTTGGAGGAAGATACTAAGCCATCGAGGGAGCCGCAAAGAAGGCTCAACCCTGCTATGCAAGAGGTTGTGAGGGCAGAGGTTATTAAGCTGTTAGATGCAGGGATCATTTATCCCATCTCTGATAGCAAGTGGGTGAGCCCCATTCATGTCGTGCCCAAGCGAGCTGGGTTAACGGTAGTAAAGAATAAGGACGACGAGTTGGTGCCAACTCGTGTGCAGTCTGGGTGGAGAGTGTATATAGACTACCGTAAGCTAAACATTGCCACAAGGAAGGATCACTTTCCACTTCCATTTATTGATCAAATGGTGGAGCATTTGGCTGGGCACGAGTATTATTGCTTTTTGGATGGTTATTCTGGATATAACCAGGTCCTCGTGGACCCCAAAGATCAGGAGAAGACGACATTTACTTGTCCTTTTGGGACCTTCGCCTACCGTCGCATGCCCTTTGGGTTATGCAATGTGCCCGCCACTTTTCAGCGGTGCATGGTCAGTATATTCTCTGACATGGTAGAGCGGTTCTTAGAGATTTTCATGGACGACTTCTCCGTCTTCGGTTCAACATTTGAGGAGTGCCTGCACCGTCTCTCTTCGGTTTTGGTACGGTGCAAGGAGAAGAACCTGGTGCTTAATTGGGAGAAGTGCCATTTTATGGTCAAGCAAGGAATTGTACTGGGGCATATCGTATCTCATCGAGGGATTGAGGTCGACAAAGCGAAGGTGGATTTGATTTCCAGCCTTCCACCCCCACGTATGGTGAAAGAGGTTCGATCTTTTCTGGGCCATGCAGGTTTTTATAGGCGATTTATCCAGAATTTCAGCAAGATCGCCAGGCCTTTGTGCAAGTTGTTGCAAAAAGATGCCCCATTTCTATTTGATGAGGATTGTAAGAAAGCATTTGGGGATCTGAAGAAAATTCTGACGTCCACACCCATTATTCAGCCACCTAACTGGGATGTGCCTTTTGAGATTATGTGTGACGCATCAGACTATGCTGTTGGAGCTGTTTTGGGGCAGCGTGTTGATAAACTTCCCTATGCTATCTATTATGCAAGTCGAACTCTAAACGACACACAACTCAATTACTCTACCACTGAGAAGGAGTTGCTTGCAGTTGTTTTTGCATTAGACAAGTTCAGATCCTACTTGTTAGGATCTAAAGTCATTATCTACTCAGACCATGCTGCATTGAAGTATCTTTTCTCTAAAAAAGATGCTAAATCTCGTCTTATCCGATGGATCTTGCTACTTCAAGAGTTCGACATTGAGATTCGGGATAAGAAAGGTTCGAAAAATGTGGTGGCGGACCATTTGTCTAGATTGATTGTGGAATTCAGTGAGGCTGCCACTCCCATTTCTGAGACCTTTCCTGATGAGCAATTGATGCACATTGCTCACAGTCCCGCACCATGGTTTGCTGACATAGTGAACTATCTTGTCACTGGACACATGCCCTTGCATTGGGGGAGGCAAGATAAATCAAAATTTTTGGCCATGGTAAAACACTTTTTCTGGGACGATCCTTACCTGTTCAAGTATTGTCTTGATCAGATCATTAGACGGTGTATTCCTGAGCATGACCAATCTAATGTCATCGCCTTTTGTCATGATCATGCATGTTGAGGCCATTTTAGTGCTAAAAAGACCGCTGCAAAGATTTTGCAGTGTGGATTTTATTGGCCTACCCTATTCCGGGACTCTCACACCTACTGTATATCTTGTGAGCGTTGCCAAAAGCTAGGGAGTCTTTCTAGGAGAAATATGATGCCCCTCAACCCTATTCTAATTGTTGAGATTTTTGATGTGTGGGGCATTGATTTCATGGGACCATTCCCAAACTCCTTTGGCTACTTATACATTCTAGTTGCTGTGGACTATCTGTCCAAGTGGGTGGAGGTCGTTGCGTGCAAGACCAATGACCACAGAGTTATGGTCCAGTTCTTGAAAGACACTATTTTTGCTCGTTTTGGTACGCCTCGAGCAATCATAAGTGATGGAGGTAAGCACTTTTGCAACAAGATTTTTGAGCAGTTGATGAAGAAATATTGTATCACGCACAAAGTTGTCACCCCATATCACCCACAGACGAGTGGTCAAGTGGAAATTTTAAATCGCGAGATCAAACAAATTTTGGAAAAGATTGTGAACCCTAATAGAAAGGATTAGTCTCTGCGATTGACGGATGCACTGTGGGCATATCGGACAGCCTTCAAGACGCCAATTGGCATGTCTCCCTATCGCATTGTATACGGAAAGGCATGTCACCTTCCGGTTGAATTAGAGCATCGTGCGTATTGGGCTGTCAAGCAACTAAATTTCAATCTTTCCAAGGCTGGCTCACAACGGAAGCTCCAACTCAATGAATTAGAGAAGCTGCGGAATGATGCATATGAGTGTGCCCGATCATACAAAGCATAAATGAAGAAGACTCATGACTAAAACATTTTGAGACGAGCTTTTGAGCCGGGTCAGAAAGTTCTTCTTTATAATTCTCGCCTGCATCTTTTTCCAGGCAAACTCAAATCTCGATGGTCAGGCCCATTCATTATTCGATCGATTTTTCCTCATGGGGCCATCGAGATTGAGGATCCTAAGAATGGTAATACTTTCAAGGTAAATGGACAGAGGCTAAAACCATTCTTAGAGTTGAGGAGTCCGGACATTGAGACGATACTGTTGGAGGATCCTAGTTACTCAGATTGAGTGTAGTATTCTAGGAAGAGTCTGGCTGAAGACGTTAAACTTAGCACTAATGGGAGGCACCCCACAGCTTATCTTTTCTTTTGTTTATTTATTATTTCGCATTTTTATGATTAATGTTTGTTTCCAGTATTTTTTGTTTTCCAGTTTTTATTTTTCAGGGACAAAGCGTACTTCAGTTCAAGTTTAGGGGTATGCTATGAGCCATACCAGTCCAGATAGTTCTCCATATCTCAGGTCAGCTCTTTCCATATTGGTCACACATTGGGGTCAATGTGTAATTTAAGTTTGGGGGTATGGGAGACACATCACACACTTTGTCCTAATTTGTTGTCTTTTAGTCATAAAGATAAATGCATGCTCATGTTATCATTAAATTTTGGTTGATCTAAACATTTTCTGTGATGTGATGTCATTGGTGAGCTTAACATTTTGAACACATGATCTGGTGATAAATTTTAAAATTTAGTTACTTACCTTAGGCATTTGAGAATTCACATGTTTGATCCAATCTAACACGAGCACATTAGCACAAATTATGTGAGGTATGACACGTGATTTTAATGTGTATTTTTCCTTTTCTTAACTGAAACTAGATGACTTGTTGGATGAACTCTTGGGCATATATAAAAAAAATATATATATATTTATCAATAAACTTTTCGCTGAGTAACTGGACCTCTTGCCTCAGTAAGCAGTGAGTGTTCACGTCAAAAGGTGGAATTTTGCTTGGTAATATTAAGGTCAGTTTAGTTTCGTAGCCTTTTTGACTCGAGTTAGTAAGTCCTTAGGGGTGTCTTTACACCTAATGCTCTAAAACCACCTGGTTTGGGAGTCATTGACTCAACACTCGCTACATGGGTCAATTAGAAAGCTTAAGGGAACTAAACATAGTCGTGCCTTATAAAAAATAAAAAATAAAGAATAAAGAATAAAATAAAAACTATGCCTTTTCGTTCATTTTTTATGGGAAATTCGGTGAATCTTGAGACATGGAGACCTTACACATTAGAGTTACTTGGAAGCTTCATTTTTATATGCTAATTCACCTTACATTGATTCAAGCTTGTGATGCCTTATCCTGCCTTTTGTAAGTAATTAGATTTTAACATTTCTATTCATTGCGAAGATGGGTTTACATTTTTAAGCTTGCTCATGAATGAATATCATGGTGATGTGTGCTCCTTAAATTTTTGGATACCATGAGTGATGACTTTATCTTTATGTTCTTTGTTTTTCATTGAGTCTTTTATTTTGTTTTGCTAAGGGACTAGCAAAATATAAGTTTGGGGGTATTTGATGAGTCTTAAATATTGTATATTTTAGACCCTTAACTTATATTTGTTATGCTCTTAGTTAGTAGTATTTTACTTTATTTTACGTTTTTCTTGTGTTTTGTGTATTTTTACAGGTTTGTGGAGAAAATGAAGCATTTCAGGAGATTTGAAGCTTCTGGAGACATTGCACTCGATCGCACGAGATATGCGATCGAGCGTACCTGTGCTCGAGTGCACCTGCCTATGAACGAGCGCAAGGTCAACATCCCACATCGAAATAGTTACTGTACAGTGCGTCTGCGATCGATCGCAATAGACATGCGATCGAGCGCACATGCGATCGTGCGCACGAGACATGCGATCGAGTGCACATGCGATCGATCGCACCATTCTGCGATCGAGCGCACTTGGGCCAGTATCCCACATCGAATCTGAAACCTGCAGTGCTCCGTGACTTCCCCTATATAAACACCATCTGGCTTCATCATTCAGTGTACAATTCCTGAGCCACTTTGGTGTTTACCAGTGGACGTCTGCCAACATTCTGGTGGATCCCGAAGGCATTGCTACCACGAGGGGAAGCGCCGCCCGTCAGTGAGTGGAATTTCTCCCATGTAAAGTTGTTTATTTATTTCTTTATATTCAGTTGTTTTAGTTTAAATGTTTAGCACTTTTTATTATAGTTTTATAGTTATGAGTGGCTAGACTTTTCAGCTAAGGTTGAAGATGAAGCCCCGTCGTTGTTTGGCGTAGTAGTTCAGATTTGCTTGTACAAATCTGACAATTTTTAGTATAAATGTTCTGTCAATTATTTGAGTTAATCTTATAATTGATTGAGTTTAAATTGTCTGTTGGATTTTCTTTGTGTTTCATCTGATAGATACATTGAATGTTTTTTGATTAAATTGGATTCCCTTTGTGATTTGTTAAGAGTGGATACATTGGGTGCTTTTGGTTTAGTTGGGATATTCTTTGTTTTTTGTCTTATAGTTGGATTCATTGAATGTTTTGATAGGCTATATTTTTAGAACACGTATGCTTAACTTCGGTGGGGTGGATTCGGAAACCTTAGTGCTTTTTATTAGTTTTAAAATCAACTTAGTTTAGTTTTAATTTATTTTGCAATATCACTCTGAAATTTGGAACTAGGTTAAGATAGAGTTAGTTTAGATTGAAAATTATATTTTCACAACGCAATTCCTTGTGGATTCGACCTCGCACTTGCACAACGCTATACTGCAAATGACTCGTGCGCTTGCGAGTAATTTAAAACTCACAACAGTATGGTGGTATTGAGACATAGATTTTGTGTTCCCAATGATGTTGAGATGAGAAAGGAGTTACTTAGAGAGGCTCATGATTATGTATATTCTATGCACCCGGGTAATAATAAGATCTATAGGGGTTGAGAAAGAATTATTGGTGGTCAAGGATGAAGAGGGATGTAGTTGAGTATATTTCTAGATGTTTGATTTGTCAACAAGTGAAGTCTAAGAATAGACATCCGGTAAGTTCTTACAGCCTCTTCCAGTGATTGAATGGCCATAGGAGAATGTTAGTATGAATTTTGTTTCTGGTTTTTCCCGTACCTGGAGAGGTGATGATGTTATATAGGTTTTAGTGGATAAACTTTCTAAGTCTTTACATTTTCTTCCTATTAAAACTACTTGGAGTCTTGAAAAGTTTGTTGAGTTGTATGTAGCTGAGATTGTGAGATTACATGGAGTACCTTTAAGCATTGTATTAGGTAGAGATTCTAGGTTTTTAAAAAGCTATGGGTACATAGTTGCAGTTTAGTATAACTTTTCATCCTTAAATTAATGGGCAAACAAAGAGGATCATTAGAATACTAAAAGATATGTTGAGGGCAAGTGTATTGAGTTTTTCAGTGAGCTAAGACACTTATTGACCTTTGATTGAATTTGCATATAATAATCAGTATTAACCTATTATTGGGATGGCTTTATATGGTAGGAGGTGTAGAACTCTAGTATGATGGGAAGAGGTTGGAGAGAGAAATATATTTGGTCCAGAGATGATAGAGTTGACTATAGAGAGGATAAAATTAGTTAGAGAAAATCTTAGAGCAGTACAGAATAGACATACATGCTATACTGATAATAGAAGACAACCTCTTGAGTTTCAGGTTGGTGATTGGGTGTATTTTAAGATATCTTCATGGAATTGTGTTTTGAGGTTTAGAAAGAAAGTGATGTTGAGTCCGAGATTTGTGAGACCCTATAAAGTGATTGAGAGAGTTGAGTCAATAGTATATAGATTGGATTTGCCTCCAGAGTTAAAATAGTTGCACAATATGTTTCATGTTTCACTTTTGAGAAAGTGTTTACATGATGAATCCCATAATATTCCGAGTCAGACTATATAACTTCGGGAAGAGTTGAATTTTATGCAAGTAATAGTCAAAATTCTAGACATAAAGGAACAAATATTGCGTAATAAAGTTATTCTTTTAGTTCAAGTTTTATAGCATAATAAAGACGTTGAAGAGAGTACTAGGGAGCTTAAAGCAAGAATGATGACTGATTATCCCCAATTATTTCAAGAGTTAGGTATGAAAATTTCGAGGAAGAAATTTTTATAAGGAATGTAGAATTGTAATATACGTACCTTTAAAACAAGGGTAAAGACATAATTTTTATTTTTATATATTGAATTAAATTATGCATACATGAAAGATTTTTTTATTGATTTGAAATAATAATTAAAAGATGACATTGAAAATTTATTGAAAGAGTTAGAAATTTTTTGTAAGAAGAAAGTACTGAAAATTATGAATTTTGAAGAAAAATGGGAAATGTGGTTGAATAAAATAAATTACAAAACTTGTTTGAAGAAAATATAAGTTTCTAAATATTTTTATAATTTTTAGAAAAAATTTGAAGGAAGAAAAGATGAAAAATTGATTTTTAAAGGGAAAATGGAAAAATTGAAATTATGGAATGGTAGAATTGTAAATAAGGAATTAGAAAATCATAAAATTAAAGGGTTGATGGACCAATGGCAGAATCATAAATAATCAATAGTAAAACTGTAAATTGTTAATGATGACAAAATCATAAATGAACAATGGTAAAACTGTAAAATTGAAGAAAAAAAAAGTGAAACGGTGAAGTGGTGAAGACATGTGAACTTCATTTGTAGTTCTACAAATTTATAATTTAATATTAATTAAATAATATATAAAAAAACGTGCTTTAAAAGCCTTTGAATCCATTTTTTTGTTTACGCCAAAGCTTAATTCTCAATTTACTTCTTCTTTCTTTTTACTCAAGCCAAATTCTTAGCAAAAAGTTATAAAGAAATTCCTTCAATATTAAGGATAATTATAGTTATCCAATTTCGGTATCACTACAAATAAATTGATGTATACTGACGGTCCAAGTTCATCGATAAAGATCGAACACCATCGGGGTAGATTGTTTTGGGCTACACTGACGGTTTTGAAAAGTGTTGCAAGAAGTGTCGTAGCTATAGGGATATACCGACGGTTTTTACCGTCGGTATAGATATTAGAGATTTACTTACAGTTTCAAAACCGTGACCCTATACCGACGGTTCATTAGCCATCACTATAGGTTGGTTTTACTGACAAATAAAAACTATTAGTATAGACCAATCTATACCGACGGTTCTAAAACCGTCAACATAGGTAGGGTTTACTAATGACTAAAATCTTAAGTATAGACCAATCTATACCGACGGTTCTATAACTGTCACTATAGGTAGGTAGGGTTTACTGACAAATAAAAACTGCCAATAAAGACCCAACCTATACTGACAGTTCTATAACCTTCACTATAGGTGGGTTATACTGACGACTGAAAACCGTCAGTATAGACCTACCTATACTGACGGTATAGCTCCTCAGTAAACCCCCTGTACCTGTTCAAATTGGATTTTTGTTTACCTGTTTTAATATATATAAATGAAACAATCACACAAACACTATACAAAGAAGTTTCATTTGTCTAAATATACTATGCTAATCAAAAGATGAAATCTTACATATATAGTCTTTCATCTTAAATATATATTCTAACATTAACATATTATAGAACATCTTTGAAATTGAAAATAAAAGCTCCATCCCAAAAGTTGTAGCAGTACGTGCTCTAACTGTTTTGTATCTTATGAATCAAGATCGTCCTGTTGAGAAAATATATAAAACCTAATTAGTCAAGAACATACAACACCAACCTAAAAAGAAAAAAAAAATAGATGGAGAAAAAATAATAAAACCTAATGGATCATTCTAACAAAAGAATGAATACATGGTAACATAGCCATCAACTATATTGCCTTATGACAAACGGTTTGAGGTGATTGTAGCTACAATTTGTATGCATCCTCTTACAGCTAGTGACAAAAATATAGAAAACCCCTCTTATAATCAATCATTTATGCCCAAATATAGAGAAGAAAAAAATCAAGTGATGCAAAAGTTTAAAGTCAATTGGTAGTTGTATAGCGATTAAAGATTGTCCTATTTCAAAAGATCAAGTCATCACTACCAATAAAAATTATTCCAACGAAAATAAGAATTGATGGAAGTCTTGGACCATGGGAAAACAAATTGAATATGTAACATGATATTCTAGAACCATCCAACTCCTTTCTTGACCAACTTACATCCACATAAACTACTATATCATTAGTTTTGACACACCATCCTCTCTTCATATAAATAAATTGTGCTCACACCTCCGAGTCCACAAAATTTGAAGTGGTCAAACCACACTTGAAAGTGAATCAAATGTTTTTTTAGGGATGTAAAACAAAAGCCTTATGCATATAGCAAACAATGTATACAATTTCATACTCAATGCTTTTTTTTTTTTATCTACAAGCATTTACAAGCAACTTTTGTAACTAGCACTTTATCAGAAATGATTTCAACATTATTTCTCCGAAACAAGGCTTAAGGACAAAATAGGTGTAAGAGAAGAGAAATTGAATAAATAACTTCCTGAACAAGAATCATAGTATTCAACAGTAAACTTAGTGTAGGGTAATCGTTTCTAACTTAGCCAAAACCATCCCAATCTTTGAATTCCCTTAAGGAACAACCCCAGGTTATCCCCAGCCATAGCATTGTTAAGAATCTTCTCACCATGTAAAAAAAATTTCTCCAGCCCAAGCTACTTTAAGTGGGAGATAGGTGTGGAAATAATAAAGTATGGTTTTTTACTTCCATGACATTATTTACAATGGCAAAAATGCTAAGAATGCAACATATAAGCAACTGTCATAGATTAGGCACCCTTAGATCCTAAAAGAATTAAAAACAAGGACAAACCGCAACTATATAATTAATTTCTATGATCATGAATTACATTAAATGTATGACTTCGAGCAGTACACTTACCTTCTTAATTCTCATCAATCCGATGACTTCCATCTGAAGAACGTGGAATTACTACAGGTGAGTTGTTTTAAACACTATTTGTATCAAAAGCTTGTTAAAAATAAAGGAAATTGTAGTATAAGTCAGATCACTTAGAATCATACTCTAACTATTTTATTCAATGCTTCTATAAAAAAAAAAAAAAACTATTTTATAAGCAACAAAAACAATTAAAGAACACACATGCAAATTGGACAAACAAATTGCCAGTGAATGAATCATATTTCTAAGGTAAAAAATGGGTCATACCTCTTCCTCTAAGTCGCATACTTCAATTATAATATCATCAATGTTCTCGTTAGGAAACATTCTATGTATCACTGATGCAAGGCTATTAATTATTCCCCGTAACCTCCCAACTTGTTTCACTACTTTTGCATAATCAGATTGCTGAGATGATGAAGTATTAGGATCGTTAAGAAGATGTGGTGATCTTTCCCAAACAGTGAACACGCCCTTTTTGCTCTAGTCCTTTTACTTGAGAAAGCGCATCATCCTTCCAAGAGGGGTTTAAATGCAAAGTTTGTGAATTGCTAGACTTATTCATATACTTCTTCATTAATTCTTGAGATTTGCAAAATTAAACATGAAAAACAATATCAATTGGTGCAAGGCACTACTATGGGAAAGTAATTAACTAGTAAACAGAAATAAGAAGAAACTTGGTGTTGGAAATCACCTTGACAAGATGCCAAGGTGGTAATCTTCCAAACACCCAAGTCTAGAATGACTTGTAGAAAGAAATACAACAATCGAAAGCAAGAAAGAAAAGCAGACAAGCAATTTGTTATCGAGGTTCGGCAATAGTCTACGTCCCCGTGAGTTCCTCTGAACTCTCTACACTAAATCAATGGTTCTTTATAATTACAGCAACCCTCTTCAAGAAGCTCAAGTTCTTGAAGAAACCAAGAAGAGAAGAAGGAAGAAGATAAGAACTAACAATGCTCTCTATCTATACTACTCTCTCTTCTTTACAACCAGCCTCTCTACAATGAGTCCCTCTTGTGTTTTGTGTCTTTGCACTCTTAAATAATTCTCTCTTGTATGTCACTTTTTACAATTGACCTCAAAGTATGTCACAAACTTGTGTTGAAAATGAAGCTAAGTGACCCTTTATATAGTGCACCAACTTCTTGTCCAATCTTGAGAGTCAATCTCCACCCTTAGATCTTGATGACCACTTAACCATGGCCCTCCATCAATCCTAACTGGTGTTGTGCATTTTAACCTTGCATCCATGCAGCTAAGAGGAGGTTGAAACAAGTTGTCAATGTGTGCATCAGTGTACCTAGTGCCTAGGTGCTGAACAGGGGGCGGTGATGCGTTAGGCAAATCTCCTTTGCACCACATTCTGGGCTGTACGGTGCTGGTGGAGGGGCGGTGTGGTACTGCCCGTCTCCAAGCAGCTTCCTTGCTAGGCGGTGAGGTGCTGGTGAAGGGGTGGTGAGGCGCACACTGATGCTACCATTCACACAGCAGTGCACACTACTTTACTTTTTTGATTAGGGGTGTGCACACACACCCAAATGGATGCACACACATGTGTGCAGTCCTTTAACAGGCTGTATTTTAATCTTCCAATCTTGGTTTAGACTTTAACCATCTTTAAACCATGTTTAGACATGTTTAAACCTTAGTAGATACCAACAATCTCTACCTTTGTCTAAGTGTTTAAACCCGAACCATTGTGCAAAGAGCTTCAGGATCCAAACTCATCTTAAGTCATCAATTAACCAACTCCAATCCTATGTAGTCCAAGGTAACGATTGAACTTACTTAGAGGTAGAACTTTAGTACCTAAATCCATAGGATTTTCTTCTGTGGCTACCTTGTCCACATGGATGCATCCTTTTGTAACATTTTCCCGAATGAAATGATATCGAACATCCATTTGCTTTGTCCTCTGATGGAACACCGGATTCTTACATAAGTGCAATGCACTTTGACTATCCAAAAACACCATAACCTGCTCCTCTAGTACCTTCAACTCTTCCAGCAACCCTTTGTACCACATAGCCTCCTTAATGGCCTCCGTAGCCGCTATGTACTCAGCCTCGGTTGTTGAGAGTGCTACCACTGGCTGCAACTGAGCCTTCCAACTTACACAACATCAGTTTAAGTTGAAGAAGTAGGAGGTAATCGATCTCCTTTTATCCCGGTCTGCTCCATAGTCCGAATTCACAAACTAGATGGACCTACCTACTTCTTCATAAACCAGCCCTACTTCTGGGCATCCCTTCAAGTACCTCAGCAACCACTTCATCCCAAGCCAATGCTCCTTTCTGGGATTACTCATAAACCTGCTGATAACACTTATTGCATGAGTAATGTCAGGTCTAGTGCTAACCATGGTGAACATAACAGAACCAATCGCACTAAAGTAGGGGACTTTTTCCATTTTCTTCTTCTCCACTTTCGATCTCAGACATTGATCGCTGGAGAACTTGAAATGACCAGCAAAGAGAACCTTCACTGATTTGCTATCTTCCATAGAGAATTTAGATATCATCTTCTCTATGTGGGAAGTTTGAGAGATCTTCAATCTATTTCTCTCCCTTTCCCAGATGATACACATCCCAAGGATCTTCTGTGCATGGTCAAGATACTTCATCTCAAACTCCTCATTGAGTTGAGCCTTTAATTTCCTTATCCTCTCCATGCTGCTCCCGACCAGCAACATGTCATCAACATAGATGAGGATGATCACCACTTCCTCAACCTTCTGCCCTTTATAGTACAAGCATGAATCATAGTAGCTCCTCATAAAACCCAAGCTGATTACAAAGGAATCAAACCTCTTATTCCATTATCGAGGTGATTGCTTCAGGCCATAGAGAGATTTCTTCAATTTGCACACCAACTCTCCCTACTTTCCTTCTTCATAGCCTTTAGGTTGCCTCATGAAAATGGTCTCATTGAGTTCTCCAGGTAAGAATGCTGTCTTCACATCCATTTGCTCGATTTCCCAATCAAATTGGACCACTAATGCTAACACTATCCATATCGTCTTGTACTTCACAACCAGTGAGAAGATTTCGGTGAAATCTATGCCTTCTTTTTGTGTGAACCCCTTCGCCACCAGTCTAGCTTTATACCGGACTTCATCCCCTGGATTATTCCCTTCTTTGATCTTGTAGAGCCATCTATAATCCACAACTCTTTATTTTTCAGGTTTGGGCACCAACTCCCAAGAGTTGTTCTTCATCAAAGAATCGATTTCTTCCTCCATAGCCAGCTGCCACTTTGACAAATCCTAACACTCCATGGCATCCATGTAAGTTTCTGATTCAACCTCTCCTTCTATCCAAGGAGCTGCTACATTAGCATCCGCAAACCCATATCTTAAAGGTGGTCTAACCACCCTCCTTCCCCGGTCTCTTGTGAGCTGGTAGTCATTATGACTTGCTACATCAACCTCTTCTTGTTCAGCCTCTTCTTGAGTTTCTTGAGCATGGCCTTCATTCAAGGGCTCTACTTGGTCCGAACCCTCTTGCCTTCCTTGCTCTACCTGAACCAAACTCTCCTTGATGCGATGCTCCACAACTTTCGGACTGGTTTGCTCACTAGCCCCTGCAGGGTTAGTTTTCTCCAAGTAGGGAAATAACAATTCATTAAAAATAACCTCCCTACTTATAATGCGTTTCATGCCTTTCTTTTCTAAGGACCACAACCTATATCCCTTAACCTCATCACCATATCCTAGAAATACACATTTTATAGATCTTGGGCTAAGTTTATCCTCCTTTTGATGTGCATATGCAGCACACCTAAAAGTCCTAAGGTTGCTTAATTCAGGGGGTTTCCCACTCCACATCTCCATGGGAGTCTTGAGCTCTAAAGCTCTAGAGGGTGATCTATTTACTAAGTATGCAGCTATAGCCACAGCTTCTCCCTAAAAATATTTTGGTAAACCGGATCCTATTAACATGCACCTAACCTTTTCCATAAGGGTTCGATTCATCCTCTCAACAACTCCATTTTAATGAGGTGTTTTTACAACCATTCTATGTCTTAGAATGCCATTTAATTCACAGAATTGATCAAAATCCTTATTACAAAATTCTAAGCCATTATCGGTTCGTAAAGCCTTAACTACCCTACCCGTTTGAGTTTCCAGCAACTTCTTCCATACAACAAATTTATCCAAGGCATCTGATTTATTTCTAAGTAAATAAACCCACACTTTTCTTGAATAATGATAAATTAAAGACAGAAAGTAAAAGTTACCTCCCTGTGTTGGTGTTCTTGTTGGTCCCTAAAGGTCCGAATGAATGTAGTCTAGAATCCCCTTAGACTTGTGCACTACGGTGTTGAAGCTGACCCGGTGTTGCTTCCCAAGAATGCAACTCTCACAGAAATCCAGTTTCTCTACTTTGTCACCACCAAGTAGACCATCCTTGCTAAGAATTTACAAGCCCTTTTCGCTCATGTGTCCCAAGCGAGTGTGCCAAAGGGCTACCTTATCCATCTCAGCCATCAAGCTTGCTGCTTGATCATTGATTTCTGTCTCTCTAATCATCTCATTGAGTCCATTGTTTCTTGCTGCCTTGATCACTACCAAAGATCCCTTAGGCACCTTGATCTTTCCTCCCTCTACTTTGCATGTATACCTCATGGAATCCGGCTGCCCCAATGAGATCAAATTTTTCTTCAAATCTGGAAGATACCTCACATTACGTAGTAGCCTTGTGACTCCATCAAACATCCTCAATTGGATGTCTCAAATCCCCCTCACTTGGTAAGAATTGTCATTCCCCAAGAAGACCCTTCCATCATTGATCTCCTTGAAATTTTTGAACCATTCCTTATGAGGGCACATGTGATAAGTGCACCCGGAATCAAGAATCCACTTTTTACTGCCTTACTTCCTGCTCACATTTGAGTACACAACAAGAACATCATCTTGCTGTTCTCCCTTGGCAACCGAAGCCTCTCCATTGTTGGTGTGGCTTCTTCTCTCATCCCACATCTTCTTCTTGCAATCTTTTCTAAAATGGCCCTCCTTATTGCAGTAGAAGCACCTCTTTCCAAATCTTGATTTGGAATGTGCTCTCCCATGGCATTGCCCTCTACCTCTTGATTTCTCCCGGTAGTTGCCATGGTTGTTGCTGCCATTCCGAGTTGCTGGCCTTCCTCTTATGAACAGCCCATCTCCACTTGATGTCTCCTTTATCTTAGCTTTAAAATCATGTGCTCTTATGGCATTGATCACAATCTCTTTTGTTAAAGTATCCCTTCCATATTCAATAACATTAATCAAATTATCAAAGCTATCAGGAAGAGAATTGAATAAGATAACAGCCAATTGTTCATCCAGAAATATAATGCTACAGCTATTCAAATCTTGAACTAGCTTATTAAAGACATCAAGATTATCTTGCAACTCTTTACTAGGATCCATTTTAAAAGCAAAGATTCTTTTAAGAAGACAAATCTTGTTAGGGAGAGTTTTGGTAAGAAACAACTCATCTAGTTTCTTCCATATGACAGCCAGATCTTCTAAGTCTCCATACTTCCTTGTGACACTATCCGACATGTGCAAGAAAATGGTACTGTAAGCCATCTTCTTCATCTCAGTCCACTGGTCCTCCGTGACACTTGTTGGAAAAGCATCATCTTCTCCAATAGCCAAGTCCACTTTCTGTTGCATTAGAACCGCCTTGATCTTCGGCTTCCACAGGGAAAAATCTCCCTTTCCATCAAACTTCTCAACCATAAAATTTGAAGCCATCTTTGCGGACAAGATCCCAGATTTATGTAATACCCACAAATGCTTTCTTTAACCTCTAGAACACGATCAAAGATGGATCTTAACACCATTCTTGAATCACCCTCAACAATACAATCTGATCTTGATCTTTACTCCATTCTTGAATCACCCAAGAAGTTGATCTTTGATTCTTGGAGTCTTGACTCTGTCACCTTTTTATTCTTGCTCTGATACCCTGCTGTGCAAGCTCTGATACCACTGTTGTGGTATCTCCTCTAGCTTTGATACCACTATTGGAAATCACCTTGACAAGATGCCCAGGTGGTGATCTTCCAAACACCAAGTCTAGAATGACTTGTAGAAAGAAATACATCAATTGAAAGTAAGAAAGAAAAGAAGAAAAACGATTTGTTATCGAGGTTCGGCAATAGCCTATGTCCCCATGAGTTCCTCTGAACTCTCTACACTAAATCAATGGTTCTTTACAATTACAAAAACACTCTTCAAGAAGCTTAAGTTCTTAAAGAAACTAAGAAGAGAAGAAAGGAAGAAGATGAGAACTAACAATGCTCTCTATCTATACTACTCTCTCTTCTTTACAACCAGCCTCTCTACAATGAGTCCCTCTTGTGTTTTGTGTCTTTGCACTCTTAAACAATTCTCTCTTATATGTCACTCTTTACAATTGATCTCAAAGTATGTAACAAACTTGTGTTGAAAATGAAGCTAGGTGACCCTTTATATAGTGCACCAACTTCTTGTCCAATCTTGAGAGTCAATCTCCACCCTTAGATCTTGATGACCACTTAACCATGGCCCTCAATCAATCCTAAGTGGTGCTGTGCATTTTAACCTTGCATCCATGCACCTAAGAGGAGGTTGAAACAAGCTGTCCATGTGTGCATCAGTGTGCCTAGCGCCTAGGCGCTGATCTGGGGGCGGTGAGGCGCTAAGCAAAGGTCCTTTGCACCACATTCGGGGCGGTGCGGTGATAGTGGAGGGGCGGTGCGGTGCTGCCCTTCTCCAAGTAGGTTCCTTGCTAGGTGATGAGGCGCAGGTGAAGGGGCGGTGAGGCGCACACTGATGCTGCCCTTCACACAGCAGTGCAAACTACTTTGCTTTGTTGATTAGGGGTGTGCACACACACCCTAATGGATGCACACACATGTGTGCACTCCTTTAACACTCCTTTAACATGTTGTATTTTAATCTTCCAACCTTAATTTTGACTTTAACTATCTTTGAACCATGTTTAGACATGTTTAAACCTTAGACAAATACCAACACTTGTATATACCCAATTCACTTAATAGGCTAATAAGTAATAAGTACCAAAGTAGAAGATCAAAGTACAAACCATGTTTTGTACTGCTTTCTCACTCACGACACTCCCATCAGTACACTTGAGACTTAGAATATAAACTTCTGCACGTGAAGGAGTTTGCCCATTGTTCTCCACAATCAATAATAACAAATGTTGTAAAAAACAACCAACACATCATAAACCTTATATTCTAAATACACTGGAATTTTATATATAGTCACCTTCTCTTCAATTAATCTAGGAAATGATTTTGTGCCAGTGTAATGAGTGTCATCAATTTTGCGACGGATTTCTATATTTTTCTGACTTATTTCCTATGAATGCAAAACACAAGTAATTACATATGTTAATCATCCCTAAACAATTAAACAAATATCAAGTAAAAGTCCCTTTATATGAACAAATTTGTTATAAGTCATACCTTTGCTTTTTCTGATTTCCAATACTGAATTAAGAATCGAAATTGGTCTTCATCTACCCTAAGATCATGTAGTTTCTTAATATTCTCATCTTCGACCTTGGACTCAACAAACCATTTCTTGGTCTCATTTATCCATTATCTCCACTTTTCACCCATAATACCAACACCATGCTTCTTTATTGTTGGTAGCTGTAGATCAAATGTGAATTTTTCCTACAATCAAACAATAACATTAGCAAATCATCAAAGTTTTTTTTTTAAGTATTAAATCATTAAAGTAATGAAAAATGAAGTAACATTAGAACACACTTAGTTATTTATACCTTAATGATCTTCCACATTTCCTCCTTATTTACCAATGGCATATAAACTCATGATTCTCGGTTGATTGGTGCAAGGTGAGTCATTCTAACCATCGTACCAATAAATTGATTAAGTGTTCCTTAGTTATCATCAACTGGTTGACCATTTGCATTTACACGGACAAGAATTTTTTGATCTTCTGCCAAATCTCACATGTCAGCCATGTGTGTGGGACCATGTTTCTTTCTATGTTTGAGAGGGACATCTACTTAAACAATTACTAGATACTTAGGGAAAAGATTAATAAAATCTGGTCAATAGCAAATTTTTTTCTTTCTATGTTTGTTTTCTTTTTCTTTTCTTCTCTATTGTTGTTGTTTTCATGTTTCATCAGTCATAGAAGAATTAATATTTCAGCCTATATATATGAATGCACACATTTCCAAAAGAAATTTATACCTAATGATGAAGGTTGCTCAGGCTGGGGCTGGGGTTGTGGTTCTTGATTGTGTAGAGGTTGGGTCTAATTATGAGATTGTGATGTTCTACTGGATCTAAGTGCTTGTGTACCAAAGGATGCATGTGGCTCTTGTTTGGATTCAGTTTGCAACTGGGAATTCAAGTTTTCACTTGAATGTATAATATTCAAGGGTCAACCCTTTCCCATTACCTGGTCTAATGAAGGAGGTTCCAAGTTACTTATTACACTATAGGTACAGATGAACATTACATATATAACACTTTACAAATAAAATTTTGGGGAAAATAAATATGAACAGAGAAAATATAATAATCAAGAGAACCTAAATGATAATATCTATGTGCAAGTGCGCAAAAAAAAAATATCATTTTAGTTGATGCATGTTATAACTCTTGAAAGGCACAAACATATATCAGCGTCATTTTGTGCAACAAGAAATCACAAGATTTTATTGTAAACAAGCATGCATCTCTAGTTTTACATATTACAAAAAACATCATATGATAATTGTTTACATAATAAAAAAAAAATTACAAAAGATTTCCAATATCATATTAAGTCATCTCCATATTCATCTTCTGCTGGATTATCATCCATAAGCTCATCTTCCATCTTTGGTATGATACCCACCCCACCACAACCGTCATCATCAACAGCATCATTTAGAACCAAATTGAAAGCATCAACAACATCAAATGTGTCACTAAGCATTTTTTTCTCTCAGTTTCTATCTTTAAATAGATGATTCATCACCCATGTCAAAGGTATCCCCAAGTTTCGCATGTTTGACAATATGCCAATCTTTGAGCCTTTCATCATTAACATAATATACTTTCTTGGCTTGTGATACCAACACAAAAGGGTCATCATGCAAATTAACACTAGTATGTGTCAAATGCAAGAAATTCATAAAAGAGAACCCGAGATTATCCACCTTGTAACCTCTAATAATATTCACCCATTCACATTTGAATAGCATGACCATGTATCTACCGAAATAATTTAATTCAATAATTTCCTTCGATGATACAAATTAATTAACATCTCCATTAACAGGTCATCTATCCCTTGCACTAGCATAACTAGTTGTCTTGATAATCACAACAACACCACCATTTTGAGTTTTTAAGTATCTCTCGCGTTCTTTGGTGTGAAACCTATAACTATTGATGATATAATGTTGGAAATCACCTTGACAAGATGCTTAGGTGGTGATCTTCCAAACACCCAAGTCTAGAATGACTTGTAGAAAGAAATACAACAATCAAAAGCAAGAAAGAAAAGAAGACAAGCGATTTGTTATCGAGGTTCGGCAATAGCCTACGTCCCCGTGAGTTCCTCTGAACTCTCTACACTAAATCAATGGTTCTTTACAATCCAACAACCCTCTTCAAGAAACCTCAAGTTCTTGAAGAAACCAAGAAGAGAAGAACGAAGATGATAAGAACTATTACAATGCTCTCTATCAAATCTATACTACTCTCTGTTTACAACCAGCCTCACTACAATGAGTCCCTATTATGTTTTGTGTCTTTGCACTCTTACACAATTCTCTCTTGTATATCTATCACTCTTTACAATTGATCTCAAATTATATCACAATGTTACGTTGAGAATGAAGCTAGGTGACCCTTTATATAGTGCACCAACTTCTTGTCCAATCTTGAGAGTCAATCTCCACCCTTAGATCTTGATGACCACTCAACCATGGCCCTTGATCAATCTTAAGTGATGATGTCCATTTTAGACATGGCTCTATGTACTTAACAAAGGCTGAATCAAATGGACTATGTGTGCCTTCAAGGTGCGGCCTGAAACAGGGCACACTTGCTGTCACTCTGTGCACCGAGGCTGGGGTAGGGTGTGCCGCGGCCTGGCTTTCCTCCAGCAATTCTCCATGCTGTATGCTACGGCCTGGACAAAGTTGGGCCATGGCCTGACCTAATGCACATATTTTCCAGCTTGTCTGCTTAGGTGCACACACTACTGTGCCTACCTTTGCCTTGCTAGAAGGTGCCCCGCACACTTGTGTGCACTTCTTTAACATACTGAAATTTATTCTTCCAACCTTGATTTAAACTTTAACCATGTTTAAACCTTAGACAAATACCAACAATCTCTACCTTTGTCTAAGCATTTAAACTCAAACCATTGTGCAGAGAACTTCAGGATCCAAACTCATCTTGAGTCATCATTCAACCGACTTAAATCTTAAGTAATCTAAGGAAATGATTGAACTTACTTAGAGGTAGAACATTAGTACCTAAATCTGCAGGGTTTTCTTCTGTGGCTACCTTGTCCACATGGATGCATCCTTTCATAACATTTTCCCGAATGAAATGATACCGAACATCCATGTGCTTTGTCCTCTCATGGAACACCGGATTTTTACACAAGTGCAATGTACTTTAACTATCCAAAAACGCCACAACCTACTCCTCTAGTACCTTCAACTCTTCTAACAACCCTTTGCACCACATAGCTTCCTTAATGGCCTTCGTAGTAGCTATGTATTCAGCCTCGGTTGTTGAGAGTGCTACCACTGGCTGCAACTGAGCCTTCTAACTTACACAACATCTATTTAAGTTGAAGAAGTAGAAGGTAATCGATCTCCTTTTATCCTGGTCTGCTCCATTGTTCGAATCCACAAAACCCTTACGGCAGATGGATTAACACCTCTTCTCATAAACTAGCCCTACTTCTAGGCTTCCCTTCAAGTACCTCAGCTTCCACTTCATCCATAGAGAACTTAGATATCATCTTCTCTATGAAGGAAGTTTGAGAGATCTTCAATCTGTTTCTCTTCCTTTCTCGGATGATATACATCCTAAGGATCTTTTGTTTATGGCCAAGATCCTTCATCTCAAACTCCTCACTGAGTTGAGCCTTCAATTTTCTTATCCTCTCCATGCTGCTCCCAACTAGCAACATATCATCAACATAGATGAGGATGATCACCACTTCCTCAACCTTCTGCCCCTTATAGTATAAGCACGAATCATAGTATCTCCTCATGAAACCTAGGCTGATTACAAAGGAATCAAACCTTTTATTCCATTGTCGAGGTGATTGCTTCAGGCCATAGAGAGATTTCTTCAATTTGCACACCAACTCTCCCTGCCTTCCTTCCTCATAGCCTTCGGGTTGCCTCATGAAAATGGTCTCATCAAGCTCTCCATGTAAGAACGCTGTCTTCACATCCATTTGCTCGATTTCCCAATCAAATTGGACCACCAATGCTAACACTATCCGTATCGTCTTGTACTTCACAACTGGTGAGAAGATTTTGGTGAAATCTATGCCTTCTTTTTGTTTGAACCCCTTCGCCACCAGCCTAGCTTTATACCAGACTTTATCCCCTGGAGTATTCCCTTCTTTGATCTTGTAGATCCATCTACAATCCATAACTCTCTGTTTTTTTGGTTTGGGCACCAACTCCCAAGAGTTATTCTTTATCAAAGAATCCATTTCTTCCTCCATAGATAGCTTCCATTTTGGCGAATCTTTACATCCAATGGCATCAATGTAAGTTTGTTGTTCACTCATCTCTCTTTCTGTTCAAGGAGCTGCTGCATCCACAGTATTCGCAAACCTATATCTTGAAGGTGGTCCAACCAGCCTTCTTTCCCGGTCTCTTGTGAGCTAATAGTCCTTCTGACTTGCTGCATCATCCCCTTCTAGTTTAGCCTCCTCATGAGTTTTCTGAGCTTGGCACTCATCAATGGGCTCTACCTGGTCCGAACCCTCTTGCCTTCCTTGCTCTACCTGAACCCTCTTGCCTTCCTTGCTCTACCTGAACTGAATCTTCCTTGATGCTATGCTCCACAAATATCGAATTGGTTTGCTCACCAGCCCTATAGGGTTAGTTTTCTCCAAATAAGGAAATAACAATTCATTGAAAATGACATCCCTATTTATTATGAGTCTCAATCCTTCTTTCTCTGAGGACCACAACCTATACACCTTAGCCCCTTCCCCATATCCTAGAAACACATATTTTCTAGATCCTGGGCTAAGTCTATCATCCTTTTGATGTGCAAACACAGCACACCCAAAAGTCCTAAGGTTATCCAACTCAAGGAGTTTTCCACTCCACATCTCCTCGGGAGTCTTATAGTACACAATCCTAGAGGGTGATTTATTAACCAAATACGTAGCAGTAGACATCGCTTCCCCCCAAAAACATTTGGGTAATCCGGATCCATCTAACATGCGCCTAACCTTTTCCATAAGGTTTTTATTCATCCTCTTAGTAACTCCAATTTACTGAGGGGTTTTCATAACCATTCTATATCTTAGAATGCCATTTAACCTACAGAATTGATAAAGTTCTTGGTTAAAAATTTCTAAGCCATTATCGGTTCTTATCCCCTTAACTAACTTGCCCATTTGAGTCTCCACCAGCTTTTTCCACACCACTAATTTATTCAAAGCATTTGATTTATTTCTAAACAAATAAACCCAAACCTTTCTTGAATAATCATCAATTAAAGACATAAAGTATAGATTACCTCCCTGTGTTGGTGTCCTTACTGGTCCCAAAAGGTCCGCATGAACATAGTCAAGAATGCCCTTAGACTTATGCACTCCAGTGTTGAAGCTGAGCCGGTGTTGATTCTCAAGAACACAACACTCGCAGAAATCAAGTTCCTCTACTTTGTTTCCACCAAGTAGGCCATCCTTGCTGAGAACTTGTAGGCCCTCTTCGCTCATATGTCTCAAGCGAGTGTGCCAAAAGGCTGCCTCATCCAACTCAGCCATCAAGCTTGCTGCTTGATCATTGATTTCTATCTCTCCGATCATCTCATAGAGTCCATCGTTTCTTGTTGCCTTGATCACTACCAAAGATCCCTTGGCCACCTTGTTCTTTCCTCCCTCTACTTTGCATGTATACCCCAAAGAATCCAGCTACCCCAATGAGATCAAATTCCTCTTCAAATCTGAAAGATACCTCACATTTCGTAGTAACCTTGTGACTCCATCAAACATCCTCAATTGGATGTCTCCAATCCCTCTCACTTGGTCAGAATTTTCATTCCCCAAGAAGACCCTTCAATCATTGATCTCCTTGAAATTCTTGAACCATTCCTTGTGAGGGCACATGTGATAAGTGCACCCAGAATCCAGAATCCACTTCTTGCTGCCTTACCTCCTGCTCACATTTGAGCACACAACAAGCACATCATCTTACTGTTCTCCTTTGGAAACCGGAGCCTGTCCATTGTTGGTATGGCTTCTTCTCGCATCCTACATCTTCTTCTTACAATATTTTCTGAAATGGCCCTCTTTGTTGCAGTAGAAGCATCTTTTTCCTCCTCCAAATCTTGTCTTGGAATGAGATCTCCCATGGTTCTGCCCTCTACCTCTTGATTTCTCCCGGTAGTTGCCATGAGTGCTACTGCCATTCCGAGTTGCTGGCCTTCCTCTTATGAACAACCCTTCTCCACTTGATGCCTCCCTCATCTTGACTTTAAAATCATAAGCCCTTATGGCATTGATCACAATCTCCTTAGTTAAAGTATCTCTTCCATAGTCAATAGCATTAATCAGATTATCAAAGCAATCAGGAAGAGAGTTAAACAAAATAACAGTCAATTAATAGTCATTAATAAACTGAAGTGTATGTAGGAAAGTCATTAATAGTCAACATTAATGCCACACGCATTTGAAAAACTTTGATTTACTGAAGCATCTAAAGTCTCAATGCCAATTTCCCACAACTCTTTCAATTCATTTATTAAAGGTTGCATGTATACATCCAGATTATTACCAGGGCCCTTTCGACTAGGAACCAACAACGAGAGTATGAAATTAGGTTGCTTCATGCACATCCATGGAGGCAAATTTTAAGGTATCAATGCGATAGGCCAAGTGCTATTAATGATAGTCATGGTACTAAATGGATTAAAGCCATCAGAAGCCAATCTAAAGCGAACATTACGAGATTCCGAAGAAAAATCAATATATCGAGAATCAAATTCTTTCCAAGCCCGAGAATAAGCAAGATGCCTTAATAATCCATCCTTTGTACAACCCTTATCATGCCATTTCATGAAGGAAGCAGTCTTCGCAGAAATGAAAAATCTCTGCAATCTTGGTTTCCAAGGAAACCAACGTAAGACCTTCGCAGATTTCTTTTTCCTCTTTTTGAAAGTACTCTTAGATTCACCTTTGGCATCATTTTCACTAGCTTCCCACCTAGAAGCACCACATTTTGAACATGCTTCTTTATTTGTATTATTCTCCTAAAACAACATGCAGTCATTGGGACAAGCAGGGATCTTCTCATACGTTAGACCCAAGCACTTCATGAGCTTCTTGATTTCATAGTAGGATTATGGCAAAATGTTTTCTTTCGGAAATGCACTTTTGAACAACTCTAATAACATGGAGAAAGCTTTATTGTTCAGCCCATTAAGACAATTTATATGAGAAAATTGTACTAGAAAGGATAACTTTGAGTAATTCTTGCAGTTTGGGTACAATCTTTCATCAGTATCTTTTACTAATTCATGAAACTTCTTCAAAGACACATTCTCTCTTAATGGTTGTTGTTGTCCAAAGCCATCACCGACTTGTGTATTCTCTTCATCCATATTCACATTTATACCCAGCACATGGATGCACTGGAAATGCATCATGTATTAGGCCATGAATGTCATGTTCAAACCCTCCTCCTTCACTAGGTCCACTAGTAGAAGTAGATGCACCCAAGGTCTCCCCATGAAAAATCCATCGAATATAACCTTTGAGAAAACCCTTATAAATTAAGTGTTCGAATACTTCTACTCTAGGATGCCAATATGTGCTTATGCATTTCACACAAAGGCACAAGATTTTCTCATCTTTAGATGATCTATCAAAAGCATAATCTAGAAATTTATCTACCTCGCCAAGCATTCATCGCATATTCTTGTTGGTACATTTATCCATGATTTATCCATCATATTCAGAGTGATTAAATTAATATCAAAACAAGATATGAGAATTACACTAAGTTGATCACTATAAGAAGGTAACAGTTTATATATAAATCATTTGAAGTCAGAAAACCAAAATGCTTTATGAAATGATTTTTTTCTTACTAGAAAAATATTTTGAAACAGAAAACTATGCTCCAGGACATCCAGTCGATTGAATGGTTTCATTTTGTTAACTAAATACAATCCAATCGACTAAATGATATGGTTTACTCGACTGAATAAGATTCAGTCAACTGAATAAAATTATTCAGTCGACTGAATGAAGAATATAAAGTTTTCATAATTTAGCCAATCGACTGAATGATATGGTTTAGTCGACTGAATAAGATTCAGTCAACTGAATGAAATTATTCAGTCGACTGAATGAAATGGTTTAGTCAACTGAATAAGATTCGGTCAACTTAATGAAATTATTCAGTCGACTGAATGAATAGCAAATAGTTTCCTTCATTTAGCCAGTAGACTGAAAAAACCATACAGTCGATGGAAAGGTAGCCCTATCTTAAATTTAAATTTCAAATAGCCATCAAGTCGATTGGTTCTAGTAGACTAGACGTTCGAAAATACACTATACTAGTTAAGAACCAATAATGTAATAGAATAAAGTAAAATTCATATGCATATTATACAAAACAATCAAAATTTAGATATTGCATATTTATGATTGTTATAAATCTTTTTTGATTTCCTTTTGCAAATAAAAACAGTTTTGTGCACACTCATGGACTTTGTTCTATGTTAAGTTCATTGTTGATATCTTATTCTCAAATCAGAAAAGAAGTACATCATGATGTTGAAAATTAGTAATTTTCCACTTTAATAAAGAAGTACAAATTCTAAAGTTTACTTAATTAGAATACAATGCATAATTTTAAAAGGGATCCAGTTAGCACATATTGATTTTCATTTGAATAAATAGAGGGCCAAATAACAACTCATATAACTTATCATCAATAAGTAGCATGACATATCATTAGCAACACTTTCTTTAGTGTATCTTGAGATTCTATTACTAGTTTATTGTGAAAAGGAATGAGTTTAACTTGAATTTGATTACAAAATAGTTTAACTCCAACTTAAGCATTTATAAGGCAAATCAATCCAAAAATCCCAGCATCCACTCACATTCAAATTTTCTATCCCACACATGCCTTTATCCTACACAACTCAACTTGAACTTTCACCCCAAACAGGTTTCTAGAATACTTAGTATTGTTTGGACATTAGCTTAAATTCAACTTAAATCCTCAAATAAGGCCATACTCTAATTCTGCAATGTAAAAGTTCTAATAAAAAGCTCTGAAACATATATTTCTCAGGATGCAAGAGCAAACAATTAAGCATACAACAATTGATGCTTTAAAAAAAATCAAGAAACAAGCCCAATCAATTTTAAATGATTTTGGATTTTGTAGAAACAAGTTTCTACAAAATCAAGAATGCCCTTAGACTTATGCACTCCGGTGTTGAAGCTGACCCGGTGTTGCTTCTCAAGAACACAACACTCGCAGAAATCAAGTTCCTCTACTTTGTTTTCACCAAGTAGGCCATCCTTGCTAAGAACTTACAGGCCCTCTTCGCTCATATGTCTCAAGAGAGTGTGCCAAAGGGCTACCTCATCCATCTCAACCATCAAGCTTGCTGCTTGATCCATGATCTCCATGTCTCTGATCATCTCATAGAGTCCATCCTTCATTGCTGCTTTGATCACTACCAAAGATCCCTTGGCTACCTTGATCTTTCCTCCCTCTATCTTGCATGTGTATCCCATGGAATCCAGCTGCCCCAATGAGATCAAATTCCTCCTCAAACCTGGGAGATACCTCACATTTTCCAGTGGTCTTATCATTCCATCAAACATCCTCACCTGGATGTCTCCCATGCCTCTCACTTAGTAAGAAATATCATTCCCCAAGAAAACCTTTTCATCATTGGTTTCTTTGAAATTCTTGAACCAACTCCGGTGAAGGCACATGTGATGAGTGCACCTGAAATCCAAGATCCATTTCCCGTTGCTTTCTTGTCCCTTGCTCACACCCAAGCACATAACAAGAACATCATCATCTTATTGTTCTGTCTTGGCAATCAAAGCCTCTCCATTCTTGGTATGGCTTCTTCCTCTATCCCTTGTCATCTTCTTGCAATCTTTCTTAACATAACCCTCCTTATGGCAGTAGTAGCAACTCTTCCCTCCAAATCTCAGTTTGGAATGCATTCTCCCATAGCTCTCACCTCTACCTCTGTTCCGGTAGTAGCCATGCATGTTGTTGTGCACTCTCCCATGGCTTTCTCCTCTACCTCTGTCCTAGTAGTAGCCATGCATGTTGCTGTGCACTCTCCCATGGCTCTCTCCTCTACCTCTGTCCCGGTAGTAGCCATGTAAGTTGCTGTGCACTCTCCCATGGCTCTCTCCTCTGCCTCTATCCCGGTAGTAGCCATGCATGTTGCTGTGCACTCTCCCATGGCTCTCTCCTCGACCTCTGTCCTGGTAGTAGCCATGCATGTTGCTGCCATACCTAGTTGCTGGCTTTCTTTTAATGAACAACCTTCTTCCACTTGATGCACTCCTTATCTTAGCATCAAGATTATCTTGCAACTCTTTATTAGGATCAAATTTAAAAGCAAAGATTCATTTACGAAGATACCTCTTATCCAGGAGAGTCTTGGCAAGAAACAACTCATTTAGTTTATTCTATATTGCAACTAGATCTTTCGAGTCTCCACACTCCCTTGTGATATTATCCGACATGTGCAAGAAGATGGTGCTATATGCCATCTTCTTCATTTCATTCCACTGGTCCTCTATGACACTTGTTGTAAAAGCATTATTTTCTCCAATAGTCAAGTCCACTTTCTGTTGCACTAGAATCGCCTTGATATTCCACTTCCACAGGGAAAAATCTCCCTTTCCATCAAACTTCTCAATACCGAAATGTGAACTCATCTTACGGAGAAGATCCCTTGATTTATGCAGTGCCCACAAATGTTTTCCAACTTCTTCTAACCCTCAAGAACATAGATCGAAGATGGATCTTAATACCATTCTTGAATCACCCTCAAGAACACCATCAGATCTTGATCTTTACACCGTTCTTGAATCACTCAAAAAGTTGACCCTTGGAGTCTTCCTCTAATACCTTCTTGTTCTTGCTCCGACACCCAGCTGTGCAAGCTCCTCCAACTCTAATACCACTGTTGGAAATCACCTTGACAAGATGCCCAGGTGGTGATCTTCCAAACACCCAAGTCTATAATGACTTGTAGAAAGAAATACAGCAATCAAGCAAGAAAGAAAAGAAGACAATCGATTTGTTATCGAGGTTCAGCAATAGCCTACATCCCCGTGAGTTCCCCTGAACTCTCTACACTAAATCAATGGTTCTTTACAATTACAGCAACCCTCTTCAAGAAACTTCAAGTTCTTGAAGGAACAAAGAAGAGAACAACAAAGACTTTATCACTTTCTATACTAATCTCTCTTCTTTACAACCAGCCTCTCTACAATGAGTCCCTCTTGTATGTTTGTGTCTTTGCACTCTCACACAATTCTCTCTTGTATGTCTATCACACACACACTTGTGTCTTGTATCACAATGTGTTTCACATCTTATGTCATGAGATTGAACCTAGGTGACCCTTTATATAGTGCACCAACTTCTTGTCCAATCTTATGTGTCATTCTCCACCCTTAGATCTTGATGACCACTCAACCATGGCCCTCCATGAATCCTAAGTGGTACTGTACATTTTAACCTTGCATCCACGCACCTAACAAAAGGCTGAAACAAGCTGTCCATGTGTGCCTTAGTGTGCCTAGTGCCTAGGTGCTGAACAAGGGGCGGTGAGGCACTAGGCAAAGCCCCTTTGCACCACATTCTGGACGGTGCGGTGCTGGTGGAGGGGCAGTGCGGCGCTGCCCTTCTCCAAACTGCTTCCTTGCTAGGCGGTGAGGCGCTGGTGAAGGGGCGGTGAGGTGGACACTGATGCTGCCCTTCACACAGCAGTGCGCACTACTTTGCTTTGTTGATTATGGGTGTGCACACACACCCAAATGGATGCACACACATGTGTGCACTCCTTTAACATGCGGTATTTTAATCTTCCAACCTTGGTTTAGACTTTAACCATCTTTGAACCATGCTTAGACATGTTTAAACTTTAGACAAATACAAGCACCATGAAAAAACAAATTAGGAAAAATATAGAGTAATGAAAATAAATAAAAATTCTATGCTAAAACACAAACAATCACGGTGATTTTGCAAAGTCATGTTGTCACTAGCAAAAGTGAAAAAGAGTTTCACTAAATTTTCAGAATTGCCCGTACATATCTGTCATCTTTGTGGATTAAGCTGTATTGATTCAGGAAGAACCAATGAGATGATCCATATATGCTTAGAAAGATCCAGATGTCTATTTTCTGGAGAATTTTACGACTCGTAACTATGATTTTTTTAGAGGAAGTTATGGCAGTTTTAGTAGACAAAGGTCAGACTGTGCGCGATTTCAGCGTGGCAGAAGTGAAGGGGCTATTAAATTCTGATTTTTTTTTTGGTTTTTTTTTCAAGAATAAAATAAGGATCACAAGAAGCAAAAAAAAAAATATCAACTAGAATCACTCCCCGGCAACGGCACCAAAATTTGGTATGATATCGCAGGCAACGAAAAATAAAACCTATACTCCTAAAAATAGATGTAGTAGTGTGAGTAAAGATCGTTCCCACAGAGAGTATCTAGCCTAGTTTTATGCTACGTGAACAAGGATTAGGGGGCGATTTGAGTATAACGAAAACAACTTTAGGAAAAACAACTAATGAACAATTCAAATTGAAGTATTGAAATCAATCAAAATAACAAACCTTGGTCTAAGTGAACATCCACCATCGGAATTTTACAACTGATCATCGATGCAAGTATATGTCAATTCACACTTTGAATATTCACCGTTGGAATAATTTTCCTATCTCTCCTTAGTCGCAGTTAATTAGAAAACAAGTGATCTAACCCTAACTACTAAACAACCCAAGACAAACACTAAAGGTTTAATCTAGTAGCAGTCTTAAGAATTAGAGAGATCGATGAAGCTAAACAATATAAGCACAAGCAATTGCATTTAATTTAGTAGAGTGTTCTTCCTAGGATCTAATAATTTCTGACGCAGCAAATCATTAAATCTTAGTTGCTTTACAAATTAGAGGGATCAAACAATTACGGATTTGATATCTAACCTAGCAGTAGATTGCAATGAATAATAAACTAATAGGCCTCCTAGTAATTAAACGAGACAATCATGAAAATAGGAGGCATAGAAGAACATCCAAATACTCAAAGCATAAATTGAACAATAAAAATAATTTTAATCTCACAGTTTTATTGATTCAGGCTTCCATTTCCTTCGACCAATTATAAAAGTTTAGCCACGTAGGGCTATGATGAAAACTCGAAGGAGAAGTTAGAGAAGAGGGGAGAGAGAGGTGTCCCTGAAGTCTGATGATTTCTCCCCTCTTATACACATTTTTTTCAGTATTAGAAACCCTACAAGGTTTCCTAAAAATATTCTAAATATTATCCTAAAATAACAATATCCAAATCTGACTAATTTAAGAAAAATATTAAAAATAAAATAAAGTCCTAATATAACTAGGAAACTGGTGTTTTCAGCATAAATTTTCATGCACCAGATCCGAAAACTTCCGAAAATAAACCGCGTCAAATCATTGTATTAGAATTGCAGGCTAAGGGACGTTCCAAAATGTCAACAGTGCAGCTGCAGCAACTCCAAGCCCGGTTTCGACCTTGATGCAGCCAGTATCTCTCAAAACTCAACATGAAAGTTATAGAGCTTTTTCTTGGCATTCCGTAGTATCTTGAATCATCTCAATTAAAACTCGGATGAGAGAGTTATGCCCAAATTACGAATTGATGTCAAAACTATCCAAAATCACCCAATTAGTTTTGTTTTGCACTTAACACCTCCATTTGCATCCTAAATCAAAATATAAGAATAATGAGTACATTTAGGCACCAAATGGGTATAAAAAAACTAAACATTAAGGGAGAAAAATATGACATTTTGTATTCTCATCAGTAAGTGTGACTCAAACTGGACCAATATTTCAATCTAGCAATCCTAGATGTAGTACACTTAGAGCTAGCTATATACGAACTCTTATACCAATATTTAAGAAATGGTTGCAGATTTAAACTTTGATAGTGCCCCATAGTAGACAACTTCAACGGGAATTTATTTGGTGCTTGTTGGCTCATTATTCATGAAGATGTAGTAAACACTGTCCAAGAATTTTTTAAGGGTACTTCCTAAATCATACACAACTACATCTTCGTGAATAGGTTTTGAAAATAATAGATTGGATGCATTTCCAATCTCGTGATCATCTAAAATGAAAGAGCTATCTTCCTTTTTTATTTTGATTTTAAGCCGAAGTTGGTGTTCTTCAAGTGAAGCATGGAAAAATTTTGTGATTTTATCACCTTCTTTCAGCCATTTTATACTAGACTTTTCTCTAACTAAAGATTCCTCACGCAAAATCAAGTTCTAATTCAGCTTAAGCTTAATGTAAAACTTGTAAATTGTTTTCAAAAAAATCTTCTTGTAAACTACATTCATCTCTAATGATGTTATCTCTAGCTAAATTAATATTCTTTTGAATGTTACCAAAGGTTTTCCAATTCCAAAGGGCTACGAACATAGGTGAGCCCGAAACATCTACTTTCCACCAATTTGCCATAGCTTTTAAAAATTTTAATGGGAGAGCCACATTTTAATGAACCAAAAAGGATGAGCTTTAGAGGGTTTGGTAATGGTTGAAAAAATTAGGGCTATGATTTAGTCAAATGGCACACCCACCAATGGCATGACGATACATGGACAACCTTTTTGTCCAATAGCGCAACGACACGTGGGTGATCCTTAACCAATAGTATAGTGACACATGGACGGTTCTTACCTAATAGCATAGCAACATGTGGATGATCCTCAACCAACGGTATAGCGACACGTGGGCAAAGCCATGGGTAGTCCCCACCATTCCCGAACTCCCCGCACAGACATGAAAGCTTGATTATAGGGAATACAACCGTCCCAAGACACGCAAATAGACCTTTTGATGGTGAACGGGATCTCTAGGATCACATCATCCCTACCACATAGGGGACCACACCTCAGGAGCGCTATAAAAGTCCCAGGTATGCAAACCAAAAGGATTCGGTTATTTTTACGAACTCATCACTAGAGCACTGATCATATCACTCTTCATTTCCTCAAAACCTTGTGTTAACAAGAACGTCGGAGTGTCCTCGGAGGAATCACCCACCTTTTTCCCTCTAGTGACCCCCTAGTTCACCCATATTTCCTTGTGCAGGCATTGAAGCATCAACCTCCAGTTCGGCAACATATTTTGGGCATCAACAGATTGGTGTTGTCCGTGACAAACCACAATCTCTTGCTAATAGTAAAAGCGAAGAAGTTTAATGAATTCCTCTGTTGCCATGCCACCCAGAAATACCATGAAGAATGCTGGCAAAGGAGTCACTAGGGCTAGCATCGCACCTACAAAAAATAGTGTGCATAGCCAATGGTCCAGGTCAAGACTCCCCACTATGTCCGAGCAGAGGTCCTTTAGCGTCGACCCACAGCCCCTTCTTGGGACCCAACATCCCCGCCACGCGAAGATTGACCCACTGGAAAACCTTCAAGGAACCGACGCAACGCATCCCACTATTCCTATGCTCCAAACACAGTTTGTGAAATTCTCGTGTCTGGTAGTCGACCTCACCGCTGAGGTCCGCAGAGGGGTTTGCCAGCCCTCCCCCACGTCTTCTCGACAAAATCCTAAACGCACGAGCCCTGCTAGTCGTGGGCTCACTATCGACAACTGTTCCATAACGGAGTCATCACCACCTCACACCGTCAAACTCAAAGGGAGCTCCCCCTCTAGGAGCAACCTCAGCCTTGATAGACAGATTGAGGAAATGGAGGAGCGAATCGACAAAGCACTTAAGTGTTGAAACCACAGTGTCCTGGACAATCTCAACGTTCAGGACCTGCCCTTCACCCAAGAGGTCCTCGAAGCTCCACTCCCACCAAACTTCTGAATGCCCTAAATCAAACCCTATGACTGTTCAACAGACCCTTTGGATCATCTCCAACACCATAAAACTGCCATGATGCTGTATCGACATTCTGATCCCGTAATGTGCTGAGCATTCCCCCTGATGCTCGAGAAGGTAGGTAGAACTTTGTACTCCAGTTTGAAACCAAGGAGCATCGGCACTTTCAAGGAGCTGAGCTATGCCTTTGCATTCCACTTCCTCAGCAGCAAGAGACCTAAAAAGACCTTAAAGTCCCTATTCAACATCATCTAACTCCGGGGAGAAAGACTCTAGGCCTACATCTCGAGGTTTAATGCTACCACTTGGGAGATCCATGACTTCGACCCCAACGTCCAGATAATGGCATTCAAAAATGGATTAAGGTCCGAAATCTTTAGCTCTAAGCTCACTAGGTGACCGCCCAGCAATATGAATGAGCTTTTGGCCTGAGCCAAGAAGTATATGCTGACAAAAGATGATCAACCCATCCGATGGGAACGATAAAGGGACACAGAGAAGAAGAGGAAAGATCCTTTCAGTCCTCATCGTGAACCAACCAAGAAACTTCTCCACAAAAACAGGCACAAAGCCCCCAGCCACTTCGGGAGCTTCACTCCCCTCATCACATCTAGAACTAACATCCTGATGCAACTCCAAGACAGGACGATCCTCCAATAGCCTCCGAGACTACTGTGCCTTAGCGAGGATCAGAGCAAGTGGTGTCAATTCCATAGAAACCACGAGCACAATATCAAAGAGTGCCTAGCCCTAAAACATCAAATTGTGGTCCTTATCAGCAGGGGGCAGTTGAAAGAATTCACCCGACCACGACAAGAAGGAATGTACAAATGACCTTGAAGAAGTCTCGAGCATCTACCGAGTCGAAACCAGACAGACCAAGCCCCTCGGAGAAGTTCGGGGCCAAGCCGAGAAGGGCCCAGTAGGGGAGCCCTAGAGTCCACCACCAAAGATCATAAAACTATCTGCGGAGGCCCCGCCATCGAGAGCACCTCAGAACACAGCGAAAAGGCCTATACTAGGTCTGTGGCATCAGTCAATGGGCCCTACAAACATAGGAAGATGGACCAAGCGATCTCCTTCACAGACGATGACCTAGAAAGAGTACAAATCCCACATGACGATGCCATAGTGGTCCCTTATTATGGCCAACCACTACGTCAGGCACATCCTAGTCGACAACGGGAGCTCGATCAACATCCTATTTTAGGACATGTTCCAACAGATGCAATTAGAGGACGCCCAACTGGAGCCAGTGTCCACTCCACTCTATAGTTTCTTGAGGGGGCCCGGTGTTCGTCAAAGGTAGTATAGTCTTCCCAATCACTGTAAGGAAAATCTCACAGACGACCATCATACAGATTGTTTTCTTAGTGGTTAACCAATCGTCGTCCTACAACATGATCTTCAGCAGGCCCACCCTCAACAAGCTCAAAGTAGTCATCTCCACGTACCACTTAAAAATGAAGTTCCCCACCGATGATGAAGTAGGCAAAGTTAGAGGAAACCAGCAAGTCTCTAGGTCTTGCTACCTGAACACTATGAGAGGGGGAATGAGGACGGAAGCCTTCCCTCTCGAGGTAGATGACTTCAGGGACAAAGTAAGAGTTCTTAGAGGCTAGCCTATAGAAGAACTGATTGCAGTCTCCCTCAATGAAGACACCTCCTAAACAATCCAAATCAGCTCCAAGATTCTAGAAAACTCCAAAAGATCCATGCTCTCATTCCTTTGAAAGAATCAGGATCTTTTTGCCTAGTTGGTCTTGGACATACCCGAGATCAGCCTAGAGGTGATTGTGCACAAGTTAAACATGGATTCGAATCACATGCCGATCGTTCAGTTAAAGAGGTCATTCAGCCCCGAACAATAGGTCGTCATCAAAGCTGAAGTGGACAAGCTGCTCGCAGTAAACTTCGTCTGAGAAACAGATTACCCCGACTAGGTGTCCAACGTGGTGATGGTCAAAAAACCCAATGGTAAGTGGTAAATCTGTATCGATTTCATGAATATGAAAAAGCTTGCCCAAATGATAGCTTCCCACTACCATCGATTGATTAGTTGGTTGACATAACATCAGGGCACGAGCTCCTAACATTCATGGACGCCTACTCCAGCTACAACCAGATCCTCATGCACGAATCTGATCAGGAAAAAATAATCTTCGTCACCGGCCAGGGATTGTACTGATACAAGGTTATGCCCTTCAGCCTTAAAAACGTTGGGGTAATGTATCAAAGGTTGGTAAACAAGATCGTCCACAAACAGATCAAGAGGAATATAGAAGTTTATGTGGACTATATGTTAGTCAAAAGTGTTGAAGACAAAGACTAAAAAGCTGATCTGGAGGAAGTATTCGAGATGTTTCGACATCATCAAATAAAACTGAACCCTGCGAAGTACACTTTTGGAGTCACTAGAGGGAAGTTCCTCAGCTTCATGATAACAGAGGCATAGAGTCCAACTAAGAAAAAATCGAGGCCATACTCGATATGACCCCCCTCTAACAGTAAAAGAAGTGCAACAGGTGATAGGGCGGGTAGTCACACTCAGCCAGTTCGTGTCAAAATCCGCGGAGAAGTGCCTCACCTTCTTCAAAGCCATTAGAAAAGCGAAGGACTTTGCCTAAACTGAAAGCTGTCAGAAAGCGTTCAAAGAGCTGAAATAATATTTGAGTTTGCCCCCACTTCTGATCAAGCCTGTCACCGACGAAGAACTCTTCTTGTACCTATCGGTCAAACAGGCAGTAGTAGCCTCTGTCTTGATCCGAGAGGAAGAGGGCATCCAAAGACCCGTGTGCTATGTAAGCAAAATCCTTCATGATGCAAAAACAATGTATCTCTTAATAGAAAAGATGGTGTATGCCTTCCTAATCATAGGACGGAAACTCCGACCATACTTTCAAGCACACACCATTGTCCTCTTAACAAACCAGCCATTGAGGCAAGTACTTCATAAGCTAGATGTCTCCGAAAGGATGCTCAAGTGGTCTGTACAGCTCGATGAATTTGATATTTGATATACTCCCCAAAAATCCATCAAGGCTCAGGCTCTCATGGACTTTATCGTAGACACAATCGTCCAAGGTAAACTAGACCCAACCTTGGACCTCAAGATGGCCGAAAAAGTTCCACAATGGACCCTCCATGTTGACGAATCCTTTAACAACATCGAAACTAGCACCGAGCTCATCCAATGCAACTCATACGGTTTCACCATTGAGTACACCTTAAGGTTCAGATTCAATGCCTCCAACAATGAAGCAGAGTATGAGGCATTACTTACCAGAATGAAGTTGGTGAAGGCGATGATCGTCGAAGCCCTAGACGTGTACAGCGACTCACAGCTAGTAGTAAACCAGATTATGAGGCATTACTTACCGGAAAGAATTTGAAGCCCGAAGAGAGAAGATCACCTGCTATATAGAGAAAGCTATAGAACTCACCGCTAAGTTCAAAGTATTTTGGATAACCTAGGTCCCCCGGACGAAAAACTCGAAAGCTGATTCTTTGGCTCGATTCGACTCCTCCCGCCAGCTCGAGCCCACGCAGGTGGTCTACCTCGAAACACTCACCACCCCAAGCATTAAAAAGATCACTGTGTTACTAGTAACCGAAGGAAAAACTTGGGTCGATCTGATCCTCTAGTATTTTTGGGATGACCAGCTCCCTGAGCAAAGAGGTGAAGCCAAAAAAATTGTCTCCGAGCATCATCGTATATGGTCATAAATGACTAACTATACAAGAGAGGCCTCACAACACCTTACCTGAGGTGTCTATGGCCCACCAAAGCCAACTACACCTTCTAAGAGGTTCACGAAGGGATCTGCGGAAACCACCTTGGAGGCTGGACCCTGGCCTTTAAAATACTCTAACATAAGCTATTATTGGCCCAGGATGCAAAAGAAGGCCATGGAATTAGTCAAGAAGTTCAAAACCTATCAGCAGTACTCTTTGATACCCCATCGACCGGCTAACCCTCTTACCTCGATCACGAGCCCACTCTCCTTCGCTATATGGTGGATGGATCCCTCGGCCTCTTCACCGAAGCACCCCCAGTCAATAGAAGCACCTCATCGTGGTGATGTATTACTTCACTGAATGAGTAGAGACAGAACCACTAGCTAGCATAACCGACCACCGAGCTCGAAACTTCATTTGGAAATCTATAGTATTATGCTTCGGTGTTCCCTGTATACTGGTGATCGACAACGGCAAACAATTTAACAGTGCCCAATTCAAAGTGTTCTGTGAAGAACTGCACATCGAACATCGATTCTCCTCTACTGGGTATCCACAGGCTAACGGACAGGTCGAAGTAACCAGCGTAACGTTTCTACAAGGAATCAAGAGGAGACTAGATGAAGCAGATAAACAGTGGGCCAATTACTTTCCAAACGTATTATGGATGTACCAGACCACTGCCCAAACACCCACAGGAGAAACCTCTTCATGGCGTACTGCTCTGAAGTGGTCATCCCCTTAGAAATTGGGGTACCCTCATTACGAGTACAGAATTTCAAAAATGGTAACGACAAAGACGCCCTACGGATGAACGTCGATCTTATCGACGAAGCTCGAGATAAGGCCCAAATTCAGTTAGCTGCCTATTAGTAGAGGGCCACCAAGTATTATAACCCACGAGTCCAAAGCATGAAGTTCAAGTTCCACGACCTCGTACTATGAAAGAGCGAAATATCTCGTCCACGAGAAACAGGGAAGCTCATCCCAAACTGGTAAGGCATGTATCTTATAAAAAGGGTATACCGATCCGGAACCTTTGAACTCGATAAACTAAATAACAAACTCGTTCCTCGCACTTGGAACGCCGAGAACCTCCGAAAGTTCTACCAATAGAATGTGCTTCTAGTGTGGCTTGTAGAACTAAGGTTGTAAGGCCAAAAGTGCGATTATAATATGGGACAGTCAATTGATGAAAAACCCTGCAATTTCATAAGTCACATAACTGGGTTACATAGAGACCTTATCGGTCTTGAATTACAAAAAAAAACAACAAAAAAGAGATAAGTCCTCAAGTGACACAGCCTTTACAGACACACCATCTGGTAGGGTAACTGTCTTCTCCTCGACCTCAACCCCATCCTCTAGCTAGGCGGCCACTCCTTCCTTGCCTCCCTCATCAACCATGGCCAACTCTTCCTCCAAAGGGCCAACCAGATCCAGAGCCGAGAAATCGTCCTCAGGGTAAAGGGCCTCAGTTTTTCTCTTGGCCTCCAAGAAGCCCTCGAGGTACTGCAGACCCCCCACCTCATCGACAACCCCCCGATAGGAAGCCGAGTCCTTAAAGGTGGCTAAGGCGCCCTCCATATGTAATACCTGTATGCGTAAAGTAATGGTAAAGAAATAATTTAATAAATATGACACGAAATTAAAATAAAATATATGTGAAAGGTTTATTATTTGAATAAAAAAATCCTAAAAAAACTGGGTGCGTGGGGATGTAGTTACAAAGGAAATGAAAAAAAAATGGATGCATCCAGCTTTGAAAAGGAGAAAAGAGAAGAAGAAAAAAAGTTTGGTTTTTTTTTTAAAAAAAAACACAAAAAATGTGGTAGCAGGTGCATATGTTGCCACCTGCTGCCAAGGAAAAAATGAAGGTTGTGCATGTTGGACAACATGACCTGTTCATGGCAAAGGGAGGAAGGTTCTAAGAGTCAAATTTTAGCGCGCGCGCACACACACACACATATATATATATATATTATAACTTTAATTTATTACTTTCCAAATCCTGTTTGGTTTTCTTCCTTTTTTATTTCAAACTACTCTATTTCTCTAAACACTTGGGGACCGAAAGAAAGGTTAAAAGAACAAAATTTTGAAGGGGTTTATAGGAGAATTTTATAGAGAAACACTGGAAACTCTAAGAAAAACATAAGGTAATAATGTTAAGTTTATTTTTGAAATTTAGCATCCATAAAATTTCCCTAAATTCAAAGTGAGAATTTTCAAAGGGTGTTAATTATGGAAGAATTGAAGAATAAATTATAAATTTTAATATAAATATTATGTCAGGTGTTGACGATTAGCAACTGGGGGAAATTGCTGAGAGGATCAGGAAAAGCAAAGAGGTGATCCACAGATAGCACTAAGTGCTACGTGGTGGTAAGTTAGATTTACTTTAAGTAATCAAGATAAATATGAAATATCTAGTGATAATATTAGAATAAATTACTAACTTATGCTTTGGTGATACATGAAAGTTGGTTGATAGGTGTGATAGGAATAATGGATGTGTAGAGAATTATTTTATGAGAAATAATATTATTGGAATAATGAGTCAATTTAATAATAAAAGCGATAAGTGAAATTCTTGATGAGCTATGGTTGATGATTTGATATGATTTACGAGGAGAGGAAATTTAGTAGATCTTGACAAGCTATGATTGATGATTTGATATGATTTATGAGGAGATGAATTTAGTGGAATTTTTCAATTAATAATTTGAGAATAATCAGGATAGCTAATTTAAATATTTGAATTCATGTTTGTTTTTATATTATTGTTCATATGCATATGCATTAAATAAAAGAATCGGGAAGGGGTAGTCTAATTGAAAAACCGTGACAACCGGTATATGCTGGAAATAAAAGAACCGAGAGGAGGCTTGTCTAAGATAAAAACATGTCGACATGTGAGAAGACGTTCCCTAATAATAATTCATGCATTGTATCTGTTTTAAATATTGATTGTATTACTGAAATGCTGAAGTGTTGTTTGTTATTGTACATTTATTTATGGATGAATGAGTCTCACAGAGAGACAGTTATGGTGAGAAAGAAACATAGAATTATGATATGATAAAAACCATCTAAATTGTAGACTTTATGCTGTGAACTTGATAACGAGGCAATTATGAGATAATTGATGGTCTTAAGGTGAACAAATATATAAGAAGAAGAGATTAATAGAGAATGGGACTTATGATATGTGTAGTGATAGTAGAATGCTATTATCAAGTTATAAGAGATATCAATGATTAAATAATAAAAGACTATTTATATAAATTGAATACTTCTAGTAAATTTAATTCACAGAGCTTGTGAAGCTCATCCCTCATTGTTCAATGATTTTAGGTAGCAGGCATGACAAACAGTTTGGTGAGTTAAGGTTCAGATGAAATCATTATCTGTATGCCACGTACGTGTCCACATCCTCAGACTAATGAGAAAATAAAATAAAATTTTATTTGTAAATATTCATGCATTTTACGTTGTATATAATGTTTAAGTCAAGATCAGAATGATGTATCTCCCCTGTTGAGGATTGAAGAGTTAAGTAAAAAAATTTGTTGGCGCTATTTTCTTATTGCATATATGTCTCGTGCTGGGATTTTCAAAATGTGACAATGTTGTGCATTTATTACCTAAATAATTAAGCAAATAATCGCACTCGTTTTACTTGCAAGTGCACAAGGTCAACAGTAAGCAAGATCATCTCCACAGGGATTGGTGAAGTTCGGTTTTAGAATTAGTTTCTTCAAAGTAAAAAGAAATAAATAACTGTTGAATGTGATTTGATAATAATAAAGACATAGGGCTTTGATATCCACCACTAGTCATACTTTCCCAATAGTATAATGTATCAGTGCACTAGCCTTATCATGTATATCTAATGGTCGCCAACCTAAGAGCATGGTATCTACTCCTTAAGCTATTGATTTCCCTAAGCAACGAGTTAGGCATGGTATCTACTCTAACTCTTTTCTTCCTTAAGGGATTCAGCATGGTATCTGCGTGAGTTGTTCCTTAAGAAAGCATAAGATTTATGGAAATCAACAACCACATAAGACCTAGGGCATGGTATCTACTCCCGGTTTTCCATGTTGATTAACCCAAGAATCCGATGTGGATATCTTTTGTTACTAATGTTAGACCCAGAACTCAGTCATCCAAATTGATCTAACTAGCCAATCCATACCACATGCATACGTTGGTCATACAAATACATATTAGGAATTTAAATAAGCACAGATATTAATCAAGTTAAACAACATAATAAAGGCTATTGGCAAAGATTTTATCAATGAATAAATATATGAGAAAGCATAACTAGGGCTTCAATCGAGCCCTATAAGAAAGTTAGTTACATATGCTGTCTAAGATAAACATCATATATAAACTAAACATAAAGAGAAGAATAAACCCGAAAGAAGAGGCGTCAATTCTCTCCCAAAGCTTACAACTCCAAGTAAAAGATAAAAGAAATGATCTAAGAAATGATCTAAGATCGGATACTTTGTGTGTGCTTTACAGGTGTATTTATAGGGCTTGAGCAGTCCTGGAAGGCTCTGGAAACCCTAACTTCCAAAAATGCAAAAACTCTCTTATTTCCAAAATAGGTTTCTACCGTTTTACTGTTCACGCCCGTATATGTGCGCTCAATCGCATGCGTCTTGTGCACGATCGCAATGTGCACTCGATCGCATGCAACATTAGGATCGATCGCACTTTGACCAGAGGCTGCTCTTGGATTTCCAGGCTTCTTCCTTTAAGTGCCAAAACTGTTTCTTTTTCTCCAAGACCCTATAAAAACATGTAAAACACACAAATGAAGTAAAATGTACTAAATTAAATTAACAAAGGACCTAACAAATGTAAATAAGGGGGCTTAAATATGAATATTAAGCACCTATCAGACAACACCATCTCGGGGATGGCCAACCCAGGATGGGTCGTTACAATTTGGTATCAGAGCATTAGGTTTTATGATTCTATAGATTGCATAAAAAGTAAGAAAATGGAGATTAAAATAAATTATATTTTAATAGTCTAAGGATGACACGTGGACGTTTGTTTAGATCACCCAAAATTTTATTAGAACAAAATGAACATGTATTTATCTCTAAAAGCAACAAAACAAAAAAAAAATGGGACATAATGAGTGTGTGAGTGTGTCCCCATACCCCCAAACTTAAATTGCACATTGTCCCCAATGTGTGAATAGCATGGAATGAGCTGAACTGGGAGATGGAGAACTAATGGCTGACACGGCTCATAGCATGCCCCCAAACTTCAACTGGATGCACTCACTTTGTCCTTGAAAAAGAAATAAAAACAAATATAAAATGGAAAACAAGTAATAATAAACAACTATAGAAAAATAAACTAGGAAATACGAATAATAAAATAAAATAAACTAATAAAAATGATATGCTTTGGGATGTCTCCCATGAGCGCTAAGTTTAATGTCTTCAGCCAGACGTGGTACCCTCTCACTGCTGATCATCAGGTGGTGCAGTCGAAGAGCTACCGGGTACAGGAGGTAAATGGTCAAGAATAGCCTATAGTAGAGCCTCTTGTCGTGCAAACCATGCCTCCAAGCTATCTATGCGCTGATGCACGAGTGTGGTAGCGGCAGAGACCTCACCTCAGAAGGAGGACAGCTCCGCTAGAAAGTGCTGGAACTCTGTGGGTCCCATGTCCGGATGGTCCTCCTCTCGCATTGGGCTAACTACAGGGGTCTCGGTCTCCATACGATCCTCCTCAACTCTCTCAGCTGCAGGAGTAGGTGCTCGGAGTCCTCGAGGCATGTGCGAGAGGCTATGTGTCCACTGAGCCTTCCCGAAGAAGGGATGCTCTTGCACTAGTCTGTCGCTGGTGGTCCCCTTAATCCCTTTCTTCTTGAGCATGTAGGAGAGTAGGAATGGGAAAGGAAGTCCCCATGCATTGACCGTGGTGGTCTGACGGCCATGGACATGATCCCAGAATTTGTGCAACTGGCTCCATATAACAGCTGGAATAGAGTACCAGTGACCTTTGTGGAAGGTATATAAGGTCTGTAGAAATAAGTCTCTCCGCTGTGTCTTGTGCCCCAATGGACACATATTGCGCTGAAGGATAGTGTCGACAAGCCAAAGTTGTGGAGGCAACTTTGACCGACTGGCTGCGTTGTTGTGTCTGTCGGCATACTGACCAGCGCACATATCCTCAATAATCTCAGACAGGGCAAAGGACTCCAGCTGCTCCTCGATATTGGTGTCCTCCGAAGGGGACTCGTCAATGCAATGAAGAACAGTGGCTATATCGATACTAGTCACCTCTACGGGTGTGCCCTGGACTGAAAAAGTCAGTACTCCCCGTCTGCTGCAGTCAAATGATAGGCTTGCATAGAACTGGACTACGAGCTGGGTGTAAGCAGTCGAGCAAACCGGCTTGAAAAGCCTCTTCAACCCTCGATGTCTAAATGCTTGGACGGCCCATTGAGTGACGTCCATGTGCTTGAATACGTCATCGATGGCGAAGGTGGTCTCGAATAAGAGCTCTCATTGCTCGATGCTGGGCCGGGATGATGAGGCATGGCTGCTTGATGCACCAGAGGTGGAAACAGATGGTTTGGACATGCTGCTATTCGCTTCTGCCAAATTTGCGATCGATCTTGAATGGGTGCACTCGATCGCACACTGGGATATGCACTCGATTACAACAGTCGTGCGCTCGATCGCACACTGTCAGGCGTTTCCTCAAATAGGTGGTGTGCAACAAAAGACCAAGCTCTAGTCTTGAGGATTTGAATTCGTTCCTAACCTCCTGCAAGCAAAAAATCAACCAATTATACACAAGTTTACTCGTATATAGAAAGAATTTGGAAATGAAACATTAAAATTCGTGTGTGTGTGCAAAAGGAGTACCTTATGGATGGAGGGAATATGTAATGGGGAGGGAGACTGGGTGGTGATAGGATGGTGATGATGTGTGTTAGTGGTGATGGGGAGTGGAGAGTGTGGGCATGGTGGAAGAGTGCGAGTGAGTGAGCTGAGTGAAATGATAGGTGGATTGTAATGGGAGAGTGCGAGTGAGACTGCTGAGTGTGAGGGTGCGAGTGAACAGTGAAGAGAGTGAGTGAGTGTGGGTGAAAATTTTTAGACTTATAACTAAACCTTCTACCATGAGTGCGCTCGATCACACTTGGGGTGCGTTCGATCGCACTTGATTGCTCGATCGCATTGAATGGTGCGCTCGATCGCAAGCAGTGTGCATGGGCAAAAATAAAAACTTACCTTAGCTGAAAATGACAATTTTGGAGCAATACAACCTTACCATGTCTTAGTGGCCTCAGTACCACTAACCTCAGTAGAAACGCTTGAGCTACATGATCGACAAATGTGAAATGTCTCAAGCACTCTCTTGATACAGTGCTACTCCCATTGAAGGGGGCACTTAGAGCCCACATCAGGTGGTTCAAGTGCCCTTGATAGTTGCTTCATCGCCACTTTTGATTCCTGGTCAATAAAGTAAGGAAAAGTAGTATTAGTATATGCAGGAGGGTCAATTTGAAGAACATACTTACTTGAAGGTTGTGGTGTGTTCTTGAGGAGGTGTGCAGCTATATTAACGTCTTTAATCACATTGTCATCCTCGGGCCTAATATCCACTCTTGTGTCCTCATGGTTGGGGATGGTCTCCAATGTAGTGGTGTGATGGACCTGAGAAGCTTTCTCAACAACACTTTGCATGAAGCTCATATTAGAATATTTATTATCATTATTGGTTGATTTTAATGTATTAAATATCTTAAATTCTATCTCCTCATTATTTACCCTCATAGTGACAATGCCCCTTTTTACACTAATATTAGTGTCAGTAGTTATCATAAAGGGGTGTCCTAGGATGATGGGGAGGGGCAATGGGAGTGTACATTCTTCCATATCTAATACTATAAAATCAACAAGTATAATAAATTTACCTTCTCTTACCAACACGTCCTCAATGATACCTCTCGGTCATTTGAGGCTTCTGTCAACTAATTGCAAAGTGACGGAGGTTGGTTGAAGCTCCCCCAAACCTAGTGTCTCGTATGCACTATATGGCAGCAGGTTGACACTCGCTCCTAGATCCAATAATGCATGCTTGAACAGCTGGTCACCTAGCCTGCAAGGAATAGTAAAACTACCCGGATCTTTTAGTTTAGCTGGTAATTTTCTTAAAAGCACAGCACTTACCTCTTCGGTTAAGGCTACCGTTTCATATTCCTGAAACTTCCTTTTGTTAGTGCAGTAATCTTTTAAAAACTTGGCATATGCAGAAATTTGTTTAATGGCATCGAATAGAGGAATATTAATCTCTACCTTTTTCAAGGTTTCAAAAATGTCAATCAATTTGGTCTCTTTCTTAGGTTTGACCAACCTTTGAGGAAATGGTGGGGGTGTATTTACCTTTTCCATCTCACTTACCTTAGAGGTGGATGCTTTGTCAGGAGATGCTCATGCAGGCTTATCGATGCCTATGATCTTTCCACTTCTCAGGGTTATCACAGCATTCACTTGGTGATGTCCTCTCGGTTTAGGTATTGATTGGGCAGGAAGCTCAGCTTGCTTTCTACTGCTCAGTTCCTTAACCAATTGTCCCATTTATACCTCTAGTCTTTGAATTGCTTGCTTATGTGTTGCATTGGTTTGTCTTTGCTGAGTCGTGAACTGTTCTTGTGACGTCATCAATTGCTGCTGCTGAGTGGCCAGTTGTCTCACTAGACTTTCGAGGTCGTTCTTCTTTGGTTCGGGAGTAGCACAAGCAGTGGGCTGGGGGTTTCGTTGTTGTCCTTGATTGTTCTAATTGTTGCTCCATGAGAAATTTGGGTGATTCCACCATCCAAGGTTGTATGTGTTTGCATAAGGGTTGTTCTTCGACGGATAGTTATTAGGTCCCACATAATTTGCTTGTTCTGTATCTGCAGGTGAATACAAAGGACAAGTATCAGTATTATGGTCGTATTGGGAACATATTGCACATACCTTGAGTGGGTTAGATGGTGGGCTGGATGAGGCATTTTGAGCAGCCATGGCTTTTACCAATAAGTCTAGTTTTCTTTCCATCGCAGCTATTTAAGGGGAAGATCCTCCATTCAGATTTATCTCATACACACCCTTACCTTTGGTCACATGTCTACCTTGAGAGGAGAATTGCGGAGTGTGTTTACTAAGGGTTTCAAAGCCATGGCTTTTACCAATAAGTCTAGTTTTCTTTCCATCGCTGCTATTTGAGAGGAAGATCCTCCATTCAGATTTACCTCATACACACCCTTACCTTTGGTCACATGTCTACCTTGAGAGGAGAACTGCTGAGTGTGTTTGCTAAGGGTTTCGAAGCCATGGCTTTTACCAATAAGTCTAGTTTTCTTTCCATCGCTGCTATTTGAGAGGAAGATCCTCTATTCAGATTTACCTCATACACACCCTTACCCTTGGTCATATGTCTACCTTGAGAGGAGAACTGCTGAATGTGTTTGCTGAGGGTTTCGAAGAGCTCCATCGCTTCTTCGCTGCTTTTTTCCATCAACATTCCTCCACAACCTAAATCAATAATACTCTTGTCAGTGTCATTCAAACCTTCATAAAATTCTTGTACCAATTCATCTTAAGGCAGGTTGTGGTGTGGGCATTTGAGTAGTAGTTCGTTGAAGTGTCCCCATACTTCGAAGAAGAGTTCTCCATCCTTTTGTTGGAAGGACTGGATCTCCTTCCTTATCTGTCTCGTCTTTTAGGCTGGGAAGAACTTCTTTAGGAATTTGCTAGCTAACTCCTCCCAAGTGTGGATAAAAACTACAGGCAAAGAATTGTAGCACAGTTTAGCATTATCTTTTAAGGAAAAAAGGAACAGAATTAACCTTATTCCTTCTTGGTCTAGTCCTTAGATGTGCTAGAACTTGCAAAGGTCGAAAAACTCCCGAAGGTGCAGGTGTGGATCCTCATTAGGTGTACCCCTAAAGTGAGTCAAGGCACTCAAGATTTGCAGAGATATGTAATAGTTTTCTTTTGCCTCCGATTGATAAGCGATACAAGATGGCTGATCAAGGTTCTGTGGAATGAAGGACTGCTTCATTAGTACTCGTGCAGGTGGTTACTGGTTTTCGAGTTGTTCCGCCATTGGTGCTTCATTCTCTAATCCTTCTTCGTTCTCTTCGAAGTTGTTCCTAAGTCTTTTTCGGATGGTCCGCTCAAGTTCGGGATCGAGGGGAACGACTGTGGGATGTCGGGATCGAAGTCCGTGCATAAATCAGCAAAAACAGTTTCAATGCAGCAACTCAACTCAACTGCTCGGGCAACTCTCTGTCCTATTTGCGCTCGATCGCACAGAAGGTTGCAATCGATCGCAACTATCACAGAAGGTGCGTTTAAGGTTTGATGTACCTGAAACAAAAAAAAGAAATTGATTAGGGTTTGATGAAAAGTAAAAATAAAGATGGTAAACAGAAAATAAAATAATAACGATGATTAAACTAAACGAAAGTAATCCTAAAATGAAATTTAGCGCAATCCCCGGCAACGGCGCCAAAAACTTGTTGCGCGTTTATTTACCTAAATAATTAAGCAAATAATCACACTCGTTTTACTTGCAAGTGCACAAGGTCAATAGTGTAGCATAGTGTGCGAAAGCAAGATCATCTCCACAGGGATTGGTAAAGTTTGGTTTTAGAATTAGTTTCTTCAAAGTAAAAAAGAAATAAATAACTGTTGAATGTGATTTGATAATAATAAAGACATAAGGCTTTGATATCCACCACTAGTCATACTTTCCCAATAATATAATGTATCAGTGTACTAGCCTTATCATGTATACCTAATGGTCGCCAACTTAAGAGCATGGTATCTACTCCTTAAGCTATTGATTTCCCTAAGTAATGAGTTAGGTATGGTATCTACTCTAACTCTTTTCTTCCATAAGGGATTCAACATGGTATTTGCGTGAGTTTTTCCTTAAGAAAGCATAAGATTTATGGAAATGGACAACCACATGAGACCTAGGGCATGGTATCTACTCCCGGTTTCTCATGTTGATTAACCCAAGAATCCGGTGTGGATATCTTTTGTTACTAATGTTATACCCAGGACTCGGTTATCCAAATTGATCTAACTAACCAATCCATACCACATGCATACGTTGGCCATACACATACATATGAGGAATTTAAATAAGCACAGGCATTAATCAAGTTAAGCAACATAATAAAGGCTATTGGCAAAGATTTTATCAATGAATAAATATATAAGAAAGCATAACTAGGGCTTCAATCGAGTCCTATAAGAAAGTTAGTTACACATACTATCTAAGATAAACATCATATATAAACTAAACATAAAGAGAAGAATAAACCTGAGAGAAGAGGCGTTAATTCTCTCCCAAAGCTTACAACTCCAAGTAAAAGATAAAAGATGTGATCTAAGAAAAGATCTAAGATTGGATACTTTGTGTGTGCTTTACAGGTGTATTTATAGGGCTTGAGCAGTCCTAGAAGGCTCTGGAAACCCTAACTTCCAAAAACGCAAAAACTCTTTTATTTCCAAAATAGGGTTCTGCTGTTTTACTGTTCACACCCGTACATGTGCACTCGATCGCATGCATCTTGCGCTCGATCGCAGTGCTGCGCTCGATCCTTCATGTGTGCGCACGATCGCAATGTGCAATCGCATGCAATATTGCAATCGATCGCACATTGACCAGAAGCTGCTCCAGGATTTCCAGGCTTCTTCCTTTAAGTGCCAAAACTGCTTCTTTTTCTCCAAGACCCTATAAAAACATGTAAAACATACAAATGAAGTAAAATATACTAAATTAACATAACTAAGGACCTAACAAATGTAAATAAGGGGGCTTAAATATGAATATTTAAGCACCCATCAGACAACACCATCTCAGTGATGGCCAACCCGGGATGGGTCGTTACAATTTGGTATCAGAGCATTTGGTTTTATGATTCTATAGATTGCATAAAAAGTAAAAAAATGGAAGATTAAAATAAATTATATTTTAATAGTCTGAGGATGACACGTAGACGTGCTAGAGCTAGAGTTAAAGTTGTTGATTTGAGAGAGTGTGATAGGACCCCAACATTTTTGACAATTCGAGGTTGAGTCTGAATTTGTGGTTCCTCGAAGGGAACGTTTTGACATTATAATTGATATTAGTAAAAGTGTGAGAGAATCTGAAGTTGGAAGAGACGAGTTAAGATAAGCACTTACACATGCTCTTGAGAAAATGAATATAACAGATGATAGAGTTGATAACCTATAGCATAGACTTAATGAACAAGCTAGGGCAGTGCCGAAGGTTGTTGTAAATCCAGTAATGGTAAATGTTCAAAAGGGAAAAAGTAAGTTTATGCACGAGAAGCAGGGAAATTGTTTTGTTAGATATATTAAGTTAAATTCTTTGTTACCTAAATGATCTATGAATTCTTTTAAGCCTGAGCTATATGTGAAACATATAGATAAATTATGTGATATTTCACCAATAACTAACAGGCAGAGGGTTACCGTTGCTATATTCAAGTTAGAGAGAAAGGCCCTAGAATGGTGGGAGGATATTCTTCCCAAGGTAAGTGCATATGTTGGTAGACCTTTAACTGGAATAGATTTAAGGAGATTTTCCTTGATAAATACTTTCCTTATACCTTTAGAACCCAACAAGAGGAGATTTTATTGATTTGAAGCAAATATATTGACTCTGACTCAGTATGATAGCAGATTTGTGGTCTTGTCAATGGTTCTATCGGAAATGGGAGACCTAGAGGAGAAGAAGTGTAAGAAGTTCATAGGTGAATTACATTTTGAGATTAAATTGAAACTAATTTACACGAGGCATATGAATTATGTTACGTTGGCGAATATAACACTTCAGATTGAGAAGGACGTGATGAAAATTAGAGGTATGAGGAATTGGCGGAAGAGGTCTAGATTTGAGCAACCCAGAGGTGGTACCAGTATGAGTGTGCAGGGTGGGATACCAACCAGAGGATGCATTCCTTGTCACAGGGAACTGAAGTACAGAGTCAGAAGCAAACATGAACTAATGCTTCTGTAGCTTAGAGTAATATCGGTGGGACCCTTAGATTTAGGGGACAGGTTATGGGAACTGGGAGTCATGGCAGAGGAAGTAAGTATGCCACTAAGGGGAAGTGGTAATCTAATGTATGATCGAGAGACATAAGTTTTTTATAGATGTATTCAGATAAGATATTTATCCCAAAATTGTCAAAATTTTGAAGTGCTTTGTAAGTAGATAAGGTGGACATATCAATGATGGCTGCTCTTAGTGCAACCTATTATTTTGCATCCAGTATTCATATGAAGTCTATTAAAGTATGAATTAGTCCTTTGATGCATAATATTTTTGTTGAAGTTCCCTCTAGAGATAGAGTGATAATCATAAATGTTTACAAGAGTTGTGTGATTCATATCAGTGATAGAGAATCTGAAGCTGATTTATTATCTTTTAATATGGTTGATTGTTTTAGAAAGAAGGTAGTGTTCAAGATACGGACATGAGGAGTTTAACTTTCAGGAAGAACATAAAATACTCTCGAACTATCTTATTTTACTCTGACTACTAGTAGATGGTTGAAGAAAGGATGTGAAGAGTATTTGGCATACATAATGGATTCTAGACACGAAAAATAGGAAGTTAAAAGAAATCTTGGTAGTGAAAGATTTTCATGATGTGTTTTGTGAAGAGTTGTCCAGATTGTCTCCCAGTAAGGAGATTTAGTTTCCTATAGATGTGATTTTGAGTTCAACACACATATCTATAGAACCCTATAGAATGATGCCAACTGATTTGAGAGAGTTGGACGTACCATTTTAAGAATTTCTAGAAAAACAATTTATCAAACCTAATGTATTTGGGGAGCCCCTGTGTTGTTTGTGAAAAAGAAAGATGGAACGATGAGATTGTGTAAAGACTATAGATAATTGAATAAGTAACCATTGAGAACAAATATCCTTAACCCAGGATAGATGATTTATTTGAGAAGTTGTATGAAACAAGGGTATTTGTAAAAATATACCTGAGATCAGGTTATCATCAATTGAGGATAGAGAAGAGAGACGTGTCGAAGACTGCTTTTAGGACATGTTATGGTCATAAGCTTTTTGTGATGTCATTTGGATTGACTAATGTTCCAGAAACACTCATGGACTTGATGAATAAAGTGTCTGAACCATTTCTTGATAATCTTGTGATTGTGTTCATCGACAACATCTTAGTGTATTCTAAGACTAAGGAAGAGCATACAAAACATTTAAAAATTGTGTTGGAGATTTGCTATAATTTCCTAAATGTGAATTTTGGCTTAATGAAATGACCTCCTTGGAGCATGTAATATCTGGAGATGGCATAACAGTTAATCCAAAAAAGGTAGAGACAATGTTGAGTTGGGAGAGACCAGCTAATGTAACTGAGATTAGAATCTTCTTTGGGTTAACTGCTCATTAGAGAAGATTCATTCAGAATTTTTTTGTTATCACGGTAATTTTAACTTGATTAACTAGGAAAGATGTGAGATTTGTATAGTGTGGGAAGTGTGAGAAAAGTTTTCAATTACTAAAAGAAAAATTGACTACAGCTTCAGTATTGGTGCTTCCTCCTGGTGATGGAGGATTTGTAGTGTATAGTGATACATCCCATCAAGAGTTAGGATATGTGCTGATGCAACATGAGAAGGTAATGGTGTGTGCTTCTAGGAAATTGAGGAATCATGAGAGAAATTACCCTACCTATGACTTAGAGTTAGCTTTCATAGTGTTTACTTTAAAGATTGGAAACATCATTGTATGGAGCCACTTGTGAGATATTCACTGATCATAAGAGTTTGACATACTTACCTACGTAGAGAGAGTTGAACTTAAGGTAAAGATGGTGGATGGAGTTGATTAGTGACTATGATTGTACAATTCACTATCATCTAGAAAAGGCGAAGGTGGTAGCTGATGCAGTAAGTAGAAAGTCTACAAGAAGGTTAACTGCTATTGGGAGTCTTGATGTGAAATTGATGATAGATTTAAGAGATATAAGAATGAAGTTGAATATTAGTGATAGAGGATCATGCTTAACGAATATGGTTGTATAGTCATCCATAATAAATGCTTTAAAGATGCAAGGTAGAGATGAAGAGATAGAAAAGATTAAGTATTGAGTGCTTACTAGAAAGTAATATGAGTTCAACATTTGAAATGAGAGTATTTTGGGTATTAGATCATGGATTTATGTTCCCAATAATGCGGAGTTGAGAAAGGAGATAATGAGAAAGGCACATGATGATGAAGATTCGATACAACCAAGTAACAATAAGTTGTATAGAGGATTGAGACAGAATTTTTGGTGGTCAGGTTTGAAGAGAGATATAGCTGAGATTGTGAGGTTGTATGGAGCACCATTAAGTATAATGTCAAATAGAGATGCTAGATTTACATCTTGGTTTTGGAGAGCCTTTCAAAAAGCCATGGGTACACAGTTGCAATTTAATATAATTTTTCATGCTCAAACATAAAGGATTATTAGAGTATTAAAAGATATGTTAAGGGCAAATGTGATGAGTTTCTCTGTAAATTGGGATACTTACATGCCATCGATTGAAATTGCTTATAATAATCAGTATCAAGCTAGTATTGGGATGGCACCGATTGAGACATTATATGGTAGGAGGTGTAGAACTACTATAAGTTAGGAAGAAATGGGAGAGAGAAATATATCTGGTCTATCAGTTTTTTAGTTAACAACTGAGAGGATCAAATTAGCTAGAGAAAACCGTGAAGTAGCACAGAGTAGACAGAATAGCTATGCTGATAATAAAAGAAGACCTCTTGAGTTTCAAGTAGGTGATTAGGTGTATTGAAAAATATCTTAATGAAAAGTTGTATTAAGATTTAAACAAGAAAGGGAAGTTGAGTCCGAGGTATGTGAGACCCTATGAGGTGATTGAGAAAGTTGGGCTAGTTGGGAATAGCTTAAATTTGCCTCCATAATTAAAGCAATTATATAATGTATTTCATGTTTCATTTTTAAGAAAGTGTTTACATGATGAATATTATAATATTTCGAGCTAAGTTATAAAAATTCAGAAAGATTTGGCTTATATACAAGTACTAGTGAGAATTTTAGACAAAAAGAACAAGACTTGTATAATAAAGTAATTCCATTAATTCAAGTTCCGTGAAGGAATAAATATGTTGATGAGATTACTTGGAAGCATGAAACAAGAATGAGGAAAGAATACCTCTAACTCTTTCATGAAAAGAAAATTCCAGGGACAAAATTTTCGTAAGGTGGGTAAAATTGTAATACACATATTCGGAAAGTAAAGGTAAAGAAGTAATTTAATAAATATGACATGGAATTAAAATAAAATATATGTGAAATGTTTATTATTTGAATAAAACAATTCTAAAAAAAACACACACACACACACACAAAGAAAGAACGTGGCAGCAGGTGTTGCCACCTACTGCCAAAGGAAAAAAGGAAGGTTGTGCATGTTGGACAACACGACTTGTTCGTGGCAAAGTGAGAAAGGTGCTAAGAGTAAAATTTTAGCACATATATATATATATATATATATATATTATAACTTTAGTTTATTACTTTCCAAATTTTGTTTGGTTTTCTTACTTTTACAATTAAAACTACTTTATTTCTCTAAACACTTGAGGACCAAAAGAAAAGTTGAAAGAGCAAAATTTTGAAGGAGTTTATGAGAGAATTTTATAGAGAACCACAAGAAGCTTTAAGAAAAACATAAGGTAATTACGTGAAGTTTATTTTTGAAATTTAGCATACATGAAATTTCCCATAATTCAAAGTGGGAATTTTCAAAGGGTGTGAATTATGGAAGAATTAAAGAATAAATTAGAAATTTTAATATAAATATTATGTCAAGTGTTGACGATCAGCAACAGAGGGAAATTGCTGAGAGGAGCAAGAAAGGCAACGAAGCAATCCACGGGTAGCTCTAAGTGCTACGTGGTGAGTTAGATTTACTTTAAGTAATCAAGATAAATATGAAATATCTAGTGATAATATTATAATAAATTATTAACTTATGCTTTGGTGATAGATGAAAGTTGGTTGATAGGTGTGATATGAATAGTGGATGTGTAGAGAATTATTTTATGAGAAATAATATTATTGGAATAATGAGTCAATTTAATAATAAAAGCGATAGGTGAAATTCTTGATGAGCTATGGTTGATGATTTGATATGAATTATGATGAGAGAAAATTTGTGGATCTTGACAAGCTATGATTGATGATTTGATATGATTTATGAGGAGAGAAATTTAGTGAAAATTTTCAAATAATAATTTGAGAATAATCAGGATAACTAATTTAAATATTTGAATTCATGTTTGTTTTTATATTAGTGTTCATATGCATATGCATTAAATAAAAAAATCAAGAGGGGGCCAGTCTGAGGGGGCCAGTAAAAACCATGACAGCTGATATATGCTGGAAATAAATGAAAACTGTAACAGCCAGTATATGCTCGAAATAAATGAAAACCACGGCAGCCGGTATATGCTGGAAATAAATAAAAACCATAACAGCCAGTATATGCTCGAAATAAATGAAAACCGTGACAGCCGGTATATGCTGGAAATAAAATAACCGGGAGGGGGCCGGTCTAAGATAAAAACATGTCGACATGTGGGAAGACATTCCCTAATAATAATTCATGCATTGCAGTAGGGAAGTAGACAGAGATTAGATTGAAAGAAATTAGATCTGGTAGAAAGATAGAGAATAAGGAAGGGAGAACATAACAATAACATGGAGAAGGGGACAAGAATTATACCAAAACTTAAGTTTTATACCATAATCTAGTCTGGCTTTCAGTTTTAATATCAATCCTCTTATATAGGCACTAAACATTATTTAAATAAGAAAGTAAATCAAATCTTAATACCTATTTAATTGCTTAAATCTAATTTTCTTAAAATACATGTGCAAAAATAACATTAAAAAATAATAAATATTTTCTTTTCTATTCTGCATCATTGTTCCCCCACTTACAAAAAACTCGACCACGAGTTTTGAAGTGGTGAAGTATCAAAACTTTTGATTCTTGAAGTTGAATGGCGAAGACTTACAATTTTCGAGATGTAGCATTCTCGATCAAGCAGAAGAAAGATATTGAGAGGGGTTGTTAAGGAGCCACAATCTAGTACGAAAGGGCGAAATCAATGTAAGGAAGGTCACACGCACAAATCTTGCCCTCATCTTGGCTTTAACCTTGTTCATTTTGAAGTGACTCAATAGGTACATTTTCACAGTGAATGGTAGAGCTTTCTTCAATGATTTGTTGGATTGGACAAACAATTTCAGACTCATCTTGATGGGAAGCCTGACTGGTAGAAGTTTTAGTGAAAGCTGCTTCCACTTGTTGTTTCATTTGTTCAAGGAGTTGTTGCATCTTACGAATTTGAGTCTCAAAGGTGGAATATTTTATCTTCATTTAACAGCAATTAGCATAAATACACCGACCATCCAACCCGGTTTTAGCCCAAATAGCATCTTTAGGCCAATAGTATTGCACGAGAGCTTGAAATCTATTGAATTGGAGAAAATACTAATTTTCTCCACTTAGCCAAATGGACCAAAAACTTGAGAGGGCACATCTTCTATAATAGGATACAGTATATGATGAACTATAACCAGAAGATCTCAACTAAACTCGATCATTCCTCACAAGTGACTCCAATTTAATGTAAAAAAAAATAACATAAATAAAACAAAAAAATTTCCCTATTTTTTTTGGTAATTATTGTTTCTTCTGATTCTTTTTTTTTGTCTTTTTTCACTCTTTATTTAATTACAAAATTCAGCAACTACAAAAATAGAAAATAAATAAATAAACCTAAATTTTCTTTTCCTTCAAATTCGGCTGCAAGTTAGCTACAATTCAGTTGGAATCTAGCTCAGGGCAGGGTACTTGAATGGATCAGATGATTCGGGTCGGATCCAGCAAAGTATAACCGATGCAGATCTGGTCCGGACTTCTTAGTGAGGTCGAAAATCTGGTTCTGGTCACCGGGTTGGAGTCAGATCCCATGGTAGGTGGCTAGAAACAGCAGATCGAGACGTGATAGGCTGAATCATGTATGTGGTGTTACGGCGACCTATGAGCGTGGAATGGGCGCGTTGTTCATGGGACTAGATAGATCGAGAGTTTTCGATCTTGATGGTGGTCCCGGATGTCAGTGAGGAGGTTTCTGGCAGCGGAGGTGGTGGTGTGTGGAGCGTGGCGCGCGTGCCCTACTCCGATACAGATTTAAGCTAAAACTTTGATGGTCGACCGGATTTGAGATTTCGAGTACCGTGGGGGCCTTGGTTTGGTCGGAAATGCCAGGAGGTGGCAAATCGGGTCTTAATAGTCACGTGAACCTGGTAATTGTTTATGGAACTTAACGGCAGTGGCTGGGGCGGGCAACGACAGGTTTTAGTTGCTCGGAGATCCTATGTCGGGTGGGGTGGTGCTATGCTCTGGAGGCAGCGGATGACGACGAATCAGGTGGGGGCTGTTACTGTATGATGATTTGGTTTTTTTGTAAAAAAAAAATAATAAATGGTGCATTGTATCAATGGATCTGGGTGGTTTTTTTTTATTCTTTTATACGATGATTGATTTAAATGATGGATAGAGAGGGATGCAGGACCTTTCGGCTCTAATACCACTTGATGACGGATAGATAGGTAGAAACAGAAACAGATTGAAAAAGGGGAGAAACAGTAAGGAAGCAAACAGAGATTAGACCGAAAGAAATTAGATCAGATAGAAAGATAGAGAGAGAAGCAAGGGAGAACAGAACAAGAACAGGGAGAATGAGACAAAAAATATACCAAAGCTCAAGTTTTATTCTATAATCCAGTCTGATTTATAATCTTAATATCAATCTTCTTATATATACACTTAATATTATTTAAATAAGAAAGTAAATCAAATCTCAATAAATATTTAATTGTCTAAATCTAATTTTTCTAAAATATGTATCCAAGAATAACATTTCAAAATAATAAATATTTTATTTCCTATTCTGCATCAAAAATACTATTTGAAGATTTTATAAAATATTCAATTGAATTGTGTTTGTAAGCCTTTCTATTGTGCTTATTAAAGCTGTCCTCCAAAAACATATACCCCTTGAACAAAGATAGTGAATTGGTTTCGATTGGTTAATATCATCCAAGCATTTTAAGAAGGCTATGTTACTAGCATTTGGGCAATCCAAATTTAAATGAGTTGAGTTTAGAGGTACCTGCCCCTGACATTGAGGGTCATCTTCAAGCTCCTCTTGTTGTATGATTTTACCTTCTTCAACCTCCTCTTGAATTCCATGCATTGGAGTGAAGTTTAGATTTGTAATTAGAGCTACTCGACTATAAGTCACTTCAGGAATTAAGCCTGAAATAGTGCTGCCATTAGAGCTTTAATTTTTTTATGGTGCCTCATTACGGAAATGTTGTTCTCCTCCATAGTCTTCTTCAAGGTTGAAGTAGAGCTTGATCCTAATAATAAACGACCTGAAGTTGAATTATCTTTAGGCTTCCATGTAGTAGAAGATGATGACACTTTTCCTTTATTGCGTACACTCTTAGAATTTCCATGTGCCTTGGATAGATTCTTTTTTGGACCAAAGTGAGACTTGTCCTTAGGAAAGGTACTGTCCGAATTAGCATTCCCATCATCCCCATGAGTAACAACTTCATTCAAAACAGAATTTCCAGCACCTTTACGGCAATCAAAGTTGTGACGAACTTGTAAACCACATCTTGAACAATAGGATAAGTAACACTCATAGATGACTTTTTGCCTATATCCTTCATCCTCATTAACACCGACCCAAACACGATTAGGTCTCGGCAATTGTCTAACTCCACACATTCTTGCACATCCCGGGCCTTACATGAATTCGGTGTTTTCATCAACTTTTAGAGAATGAGCAAAGGAACTAGCAATTCCTGTAAGTGTTGATATGTGAAAAAAAGGGAGGCGGAGGCCCGGAAATCTTACCCAAACGGCAGCTGAGGGTGATTCCTTCTTTGTGCTAAAAGATTGAGTCCACTTGAATAGCCAGTAAAGGGTGTTTCCAACCTTTCTTGAACTTCGTGACCAAACCAAAATGAAATCTTCATGAGAACCCAAACTAACCAGCAAGTGTCTATGGTCTAGGACACCTATGACCGGGTTTTCTTTAAGGTTCCAAGAGAAAATGTGTTGGTAAATTGGGTTCATAGGTGGCATGCCTGAGTAGAACTTGAGAACTATCACAAAATTGAAAGAAGAGGAATCTAGAAAAGTTTAATTCCGGCAAAGGTTTACGAAATAAGATCTTAGAAAGGTTGGACGAAGGTGAATAGGTTGGGCTGTAGCAATAGGATCTTGATCAAGAAAGGTGGGTTCTTGGGCTGAATCTTGAATGTTGGCTTTAAGAACATCGGCAGAGGAAGGTTTACCTTGAAGAGCTGAGGCTGGGAGAGGAGGAGGGGGGGGGGGGGGGGGGGGGGGGGGGGGGGGGGGGGTTGAGGGAGGGGGAAGGAAGGAGCGGGATGATGAAAAAGAAGGCTATTCTACATGCACACAGTAGTGCCGCACTGATCCTTTGAAGCGCACTACCCATCAATGGTGCACTGTCCTTCCATGGCATGCTGATATTCCATGGCGGACTACTCATCCGAGGCTTACATCTTATCCATGGCGGACTGCCCATCCAAGGCACCTGGCACATCCAGGAGGCACTGCCCATCCGTCACAAATTGAATACCGAAGGCGCACTGATCATCGAAAGCGCAGGCGCATTGCCGCTCTATGGCACACTGACCCGCCATAAAACACACACAATAACAGACCTTTATCCGAGCAGCAAGTATAAATGAAGATAAAATCAATGAAGCTTGAAGCTAATAAGCAATAGAAAAAATCTTTAGATTAATCTTGAAATAAATTGCTGAATATAGAAGACGATATTGAGAGAATCTTGAGAGAGAATTTTCTCATGGAAGTTTGCTGTCCACTTTTCTGTCCGCTATTACTAAATAAGTTATTTATAAGCATATAAAACCGTGCATTACCGATCCTTTCTACCTTAGTGATATATGATAAATTAATCTTTCTCCACCGGACTGATTCGAGGAATGGTAAAGCAAACACGAAGCCGTGCATTATATGGAAACAAAGATCTACCTGGAGCGCACCAAATTTTCAATTAGCGGATACACATTTTGCGAGAATTGACGCCCCTTGGACGATCCCAAGCGTCATCAATTCTATAAAATCCATCACTACCAAGCGACTCTATTTCTCTTTATAATTAATTAATTTTGTTCATTTTAGATCCTTTCTATGTTTATTTTATAAAAGATATTTTCTTTATGAGTGACATTTAAGACTTGTTTGCAAAAAAAAAATTACATTGTGCGGTAAAAAAAATATTTTTTTGATGATTAAATTCATAATAAAACATATTTTTAAAGTAAAATTGTGTTTTGATCATCAACATTTTTATTTTTAAGATAAACTATTTTGACCTCTCTTTGTGGTAAGGTATGAATAAACAAACCTTTCTTTAGTTTTTGAATTCGTAAATTATCCCTTATCTTTTGTTTATCTTAACATATTGCATATGGGAGTGGAATTGAATCGAGCAGTTTGACTCGTCCGAGAGGCTCAACTCTAACCTCGATTTAATCGAGTTCGAGTTCGAACTATGATTTTGACTAAATTAACTTATCGAGCTCGAACTCGAACAATATCAAACTCGACTCGTTAGGCTCGCGAGTCAATTCAATTTAATTAATAAATTAAAAAAATATTGTATATACTATATTTATTTTTTATATATTTAATATATATTATACAAAACATATATGTATATATTTTATTTTAAAAATATAAATACTAAATTCATTTATTTTATTTCGAAAAACATATATATTTATTATTTTATTACAAAAAGCTTGACTTAAAAAAGTTGACTCGAGCTACAGTTCGAATTAGCTCGCGATTCAAGATGGCTCGTGAGTCGAGCGCAAACTTGAATTTCGCCTTACAAATCATGTTTAAGTTCAATTTTCTTAACTTAAACTCGATTCAAATAAATTATTTATTCACGAACCGAGCTCGAGCTCCCCTTAACCCGAGTTCGGTTAGGCTCGAATTCACTCTATATCATTCATCAACTCAGAAAAAACATGATGTCAACATTAAATTTTTTTCAAAATGTCCAGACTACCCTTCTCTCGCCTTTTTTGCAGAAAAAGGTCAATTTCTCTGTGCATTTTCTTGTTCTCTCCATGACAAACCACATACAAAAGAGAAAATATTTTCATCAATTTTATCATTATCCAAACACTCTTCTTTTGCAAATTCTCATAGCTCCCCATGGTTATTAGAAGATTTCCAGTCAAAACTGTCAAAAGCGTGTGTGCTCAAAACTGCAACAGCCATGGTTGATCCTTATCATTCCACACCGAAAATAATAAAAAAAAAAAACAAAACAAAACAAAACAAAGGAAACAAAAAACACAGATATAGATAATCATTTTCTTTTAGTTTCTTTTGGTCCACACATTTTCTTTCTTCATTTTCCTGCTTGCCAAACAACAATAATTATGAGATAAAAAATTACTTCCCTCATTTTCTTTATTGCCAAACGCAACCTTTCCAAGATGACTTCCTAACCCACCCAAACAAACCAAGATAAAAAAAACACCCAAAAATCTTGCAAAAAGAAAAAACACACAAAAAATTACAAAATTATTAACCCAGCAACCCGAGTGAATGTAGTCGCCTGAAATTGTAAACAAACCCTAACAGCCTCACATTTCAACGTTCCAAAACACAAATAAAACCCAAAATCCACCATTATGTTCAAAAACAATAAATACCCATGAGCCAAACAACCAAATAACATTAACCTATGAATCAATTTGATTCTTTTGTAGTTACCCGCAAAGAAATAAGGGATTCTACCAGGTGCTAGCTGGGGCCCACGCTTAGAAAATTAAGCTTCAAACCTGAAGCTTTGCGTGCAATCAGTGAAAGAAAGAAAAATGACATGACGCGTGGCATCGCTTATAGTGGATTAAAGGAAGTATTGCACAAAGACCAAGACGCATCAGAGGAGAAATGTTGCCGTGCCTTAGTCGACTTGGCGCTCGACCAATAGTGTACTAATCGATTAGTGAGTGGACTAACAATAAGAACTAGTCGGTTATTAAGTCAATTATCAAAAAATTGGAGTCGATCAGTGAGTTGATTGTTAGAAGTTTTTGCATTTTTTAAAGACTAAGTAGAAGATTTGATCTACTAAAAAGAAGATCGTTGGATATTAGAGGATCTGTGTTGAAAGAGATATCAATCTGAAAATGAAAGTATTAGAAGTTTTCTTTTATGAAATTTTTACTGAAACAATAAATCAATGGTTGTTGAAGGGAGTTCAGTACAAGAATAAGAAAAGAAGAACCAACCTCAGTTTTACACGCAAGCTTTAGATTTAGTTGTTTACTGCTTCTGTACTGTTTTTATTCTGTAAAAGGATAAAAGCTAAGAGTTTGGGAAAGATCTTTTTATAAGGTTGTTTGCTATTTAGAAAGCAAAACAGAGGTTAAAGTGAAAAAGTGTATGTAAGCTTATCGTCCAACCACTATAAATACCCGTGTCATTCTTTCTCTCTCTCTTTGTTAAATTTTTTAATTGCTCATATTACTTTGATTACTGCGTTAATTAAATTAATCTGATTTTTTCAATCATCATATTTCCTAACACTAGCTATGTTTGACATCGTTTCCAGTCTCCACTAGGGTTGCTAAGTTCCCTTCTCTCTTTATTTATCTCTCTCTCATGCTAGATCCCCGATATAGCAGTTTTTAGCTCCATGGCTAAGCAACTTAGCTCGAGTCTGAGAACAACCATACTTGATTAGGAAATGGGGAGAGGAAGAGAATCCTTTTCAGTTATGATTTAAGAGGGAAGAAAGGCGAGAGACAGAGTCAATGATAAGGAGAGAGATTGACAAAGGAGAGATCGAGATCACAGAAGAGATTAAAGGCAAGTGAGGCTTGATTGCCAGAGAAAATAATGAGAGGACTGGTGTTTGTCGTAGAGAGAGAAGGCGGAGAGAGAGAAGAAGAATTTGGGTTGGGAAGAGATTAATTGATTTTGTTTTTTATTTCTTTTCAACTTTAGGTTTTATTTTTATTTTTTTATAGTGTTGAAGGGTATTATAGTAAAACAATTTTTCGTTAGCCATCCCAAAAACTCTTACTCTATTTAAAAATGTAAAGGATGTTTGCATAATCATACGGTACCACAATAAAAGTTTGGGTAAACAACATTTTTAATCCTTTGAGTATACTTAATTTCTTATTTTTGTACCCTAACAAAAAATTTTCCTGAATCATATCACCAACTCATGATTTTGTCTTATTTTAATCTTATTATCAGCTTCCCATCCAATTTATCCGTGAAATATCATATCATCATACTGACATGGCAAAAGATTGCTAAGGTGGTCAAAATTTTGTGCAACTAGTTTCTCTATCTTCACTTTCCTTTTAAATTGCTTGAAATCCTATAAATTAAAAGGCAGAAATCAAAGCCACCGGCAAGCTCCATGTCGATTTTCGGCTCCTCCAACATACCGTTGGTATGGATCAACATCTCCCTCCCTCTACCTTCGCTTTTATCTTTTCTCTTTTCCTCACTGACTCTCTTATTCCCTTTTTGTTTATTGTTAACCCAATCACAATGAACCAAAACTCAAAACACAAAATCCATAATTGTTGATCCCAACTTATGCAAAAACCAAAACAAAATTGGCAAACAAAAAAAAACAAAAATTTGATATTGTTCACATTTAATCCTCACCGCTTCTCATTAATCCAGTGCCCCAAAATACTCCCCAAATCCCAAATCCATTCAAGAAAAATAATTAGTAAATAAAAAAATTGAAAATGAACAAAAAGAAGAAGAAAACTTGATCATAAATTTGGATGAGAGATGTGAGAGAGATTTTTCTTGTTGATACTAACGGTGGCACAACTATGACAGTGGGTGGTGGCAGTGGCTAAGATGGGTGAGAGATGGGAGTTTAGAGGGAAGTCGCTCGACGACATTGAGGGAACGGTGGTTCGCGTGTTGGAGCTGAGTTTGGGGGCGACTGAGAGTACAAAGATGAACACTGTGGGTTAATGACGATGGAGATTACAGTTGCTCAGTTAGTGGCTGGATCTGTTGGTGACAGGGTGAAATCTTGGCAAGATGCAACATCACTTCTTGGTGGTTCTATTGGCGACGATGCTTTTTTATCATTACATCAGTTTCTCCTCTTGCCTGTGATGTTCTGATATGAGAGAGAGAAGGGATTGGAAGAGAGTGGCAAGATTATTATGTCATGTTTGTTGATAACTGGTTACCAATAGGTAACAGGTATCCTCATCCAACCGTTGGTATTCTCTCTTTCTTATTTTATCAAATCCAAAGGTCCAAAATTATTATGTCATGCTTATAGTTGTCACCTTAGTAATTTTTTGTCATATCATCGTAATGATACCACATTTCACGAATAAATTGGATAAAAAATTAACAGTAAAATCAAAATATGATAAAATCATGAGTTAGTGGTCTGTTTTCGAAACTTTTTTATTGGGTTTACAAAATAAGAAATTACGTGTATTCGGAAGATTAAAAATATTGTTTACTCTAAATTTCGAATAATATATTTTTATTTTATTATTATAAATATAAATTTTATATGTTTTATCATAAAATATATAGATAATATACATTTTTTTCTTTTCAAAGTGATGACTAATTTAGTATCTTTAAAAAATGTGTTTTATGTAGTAAAAATATATTTTGATGATAAAATTTATAATTTTGATAATAAAAATATATAAAATTATTTATTTTTAATCTTATCCAAAAATATTTTTATTTTTAACACTAAAATATAAATTTAACATAAAAATGTATATTTTAACACAAATAATATAGATAAAATAAATTGTTTTCTCAAGGCACTTTAGACTCGGCCTCTGTATGTTTGTAGTTAGTTAAATAGCGTGAACTGTGTGCCACGGCATTTAATTCTACTCAACCGAGACGGAAGGAGAAGACGAAGGACACAGCTAAAAAGGTAGAATTTCATAAGGAGAAAAAAGAGAAAGAAAGATCAAAACAAACTCCTCTTTGGATTTAGCTTCAATTTCCTCTCCTGTAAGTACCTCTCTCCCCGATCTCTTCATTTTCTCATAGTCATTTCTCCCAGATCTATGTAAAAATCGTCATAAGAACCTTCGATTCATCTTTTTTAATTTTATATTTAACATTTCATTTCGAATTTATTGCGGGTTTTTTCAGATGTTAAATTCGATATCATTAAATATTTTCACATCGTTAAGCTTGTTAATTATTTGTTGAGATGTATTTTCATTAAATGTTTTCTTTTTTCCTTTTTTGGTATAAACTTTTCTTCTTTCATCCCAAAGAAGCGATTTATATTACCAAGGAATAGAAAAAGATTTGCATGAGAAAAGCATTAGGTGAAAGATCAATTTTTCTTGAAGGTAATTTTTTGAATCACCACAAATTTAAAATGAACATAAAAACCTAAACGTTGTTAAACAGTTGGATAGATACTGGCTTTCTTTATTGTGCTTGAAATATTTCTATGGGAAAGTTTCCCAGCAAAAAAGGAGGATTAAGAAAAAAAGAGAAAATGATTCACTATTTCTAGCAAGTGATGAGCGTATTTCTTGAAAAAATGCTTCTGAAAAGTTCTTATTCAATTCCTTCCTTTCTCTTGTTACATGCTATTTATAGTCTATGCAGTGGAGAGTATAGTGTTTAGTCCAGATGGTTAGGCTCTTCTGTCTTCTGTCTCTGTTGTACCCCTATATTCACCTCTTCCAAGTCTTCTGGTATCATGTCCTCCTCTATTTGTCTTGCTGTCCTTCTTAGTTACTGATTCAACTGAATATTAATCCGTTCTTGAGCTGTATCATAAAGTTTCTCATTAACTGGACTAACTCTGAATTAATTGAATATGATGATCTGAGTCCCTGGAAGAAGGTAACAAGAAGGAATCAAATATGTGCATGAACCGTTTTTGAAAGAGCCTCCACAAGTTGTTCCACTTCAAAATCACCAATCCATGCTGTCAATAATGGATTGGTGGTCTTGTGAGTTGGTGTAACAATTTCTTGAGGCTTGACAAGAGGTTGAACATTTGATAGGGCTTTTATGTTTTCAAAAGAATTAGAGGTTGAAGTATCTTTCATTGTAAGATCAATCCAAGAATCAGCCACAACAACTTCATCAATGTATTTCACATTCTTGTGCACAATGTGTTGTGCTTGAATTTGATTGATGGTTTTCTCCATCTCATCACAATCAGAACCATTACTTGCAATGTCGTCATTGTGGTATGCAATTGGAACTAGCATCATCTCTTGTTCAACTAGAGGAGTAAGAATAGGATCAAGAACCTTAGTAGAAAATGTTTCAAAACGAACTTCATTTTGCTGTAAAACTTCTCGTCACTGGACTTCTGTTTTCATCGTGAAAGTTGTACAACAAACATGATCGTTATTAACTACATCGTTCTGTCCTATCTGAGGAAGATTTTGGTTAGACTGTTGATGCTGATGTAGTTGCAAATTCTGTAATCGAGCATCAATTGAAATCATTAAATTTTTTTAAAGTCTGGTTTATCTCAGCCAACTTTGTTTCTTTGTGTTTCTTGAACTCAAAAAGTTCTTGAGACTGAGATACTTGTAAATTCTGAAGAGTCTTGAGACTTTCTTCAAGCTTGTTGATTCTTGTTCCCTCTTCCGTGGTAGAGTCTTCTTCCATTGATGAATCTTCTGCCATTCTTGCGGGTGCTGATGCAAGATTTGATAACATAATTGATAAGAGGAAAAAAAATTGGATGGAACACGAAAACCGGTTATGGATGTAATGAAAGTACCAATGTTAGGAGAGGGGATAGAAGACGGAAAAGGAGGATTAAGAAAAAAAGAGAAAAGGATTCACTATTTCGAGCAAGTGATGAACTCCCAAGTATTTCATGAAGAAATGCTTCTGAAAAATTCTTATTCAATGGCTTACTTTCTCTTGTTACATGGTATTTATAGTCTATGCAGTCCTCAATCTAGTTAGTTAAAGTAGTTATAGTTGATAACAACTAACTAACAGACTTAGTAATTAACTAACAACTTCTTAACTACTTTATGCTAATCTGTAACTAATCTCTTAGCTTATAGAAACTTAGAAGGTAAAGTCTTTAGTTCAGATGGTTTGTCTCTTCTATCTCTGTTGTGCTCCTGTGTTCTCTTCTTCCAAGTCTTTTCTGGTATCATGTCCTCATCTATTTGTCTTGTTGTCCTTCTTAGTTCCTGATTCAACTGAATATTAATCTGTTCGTGAGCTGTATCAAACTGTGTATTAGTGATGCTAATCGAAGAGAATCATGCTCACCAAAGTAATAGAAAATGTCATTAACAAACTAGTTGTTATTAAGCATGCTAACTGAGATGTACGGTGATTAGGGTTCTGCAATTTGCAGTCGGTTTACCAATGGATTTGTTTTGGGTTTGTTTCATGTAATTGAAAGCATAAAAATCATACCGAAATTCATCACAAATCTCGTGTTTATTTTCTTTAACTGACTTTATAATGTTTGATCACTCAAAATCATATCAGAATTGAGTTGTACTAACTTAGTTTTGGGTTGATAAACCTTGATTTTTGGGTAATTATCTTTAGGCTATTAGCTCCAAACTAGTGTTCCACAGTTAACTATTCACTTAGCCACGCAAATCCACTACTGAATTCAGATGATAGGTCGGAAAATTTTGTACCAGACTGAAATTCACACCCCAGGGCCTATCCTCCATAATGTTTGCTTATTAATGTTTATTTGTTCCCTTGGTTTGTCCAATTTAAGCAGGACTGTCCCTGGCAATCTTTCCAGTATCTTTAAAATAAGCAGAAATTAACCCATCTTTTTCTAATTCGGTAGAACATATTAGCAACAATACATTTCCAAGGGTAGACAATTTGGAATATTGGTTTAGATGAACTGCATGTCGCAACTGAAATAAATAAGTGCTAGTTTTTCAGCATTTTCTGTTCAACATTTAGATTTTGGAATACTATACTGGCCTCCCTGAGGTTAAGGATCATCTACTCTTACCTCCCTGTGGTATGTGAAATGACAAAATCTCCTTTAACCATGTTTGTCCCCACAAAATCTGTTAACCTCTAACAGGGACGATGAAAAGACCAAATTACCCTCATTTAAAAACTCTTTCTGCGTTACTCTTACCCTTTTTTCTCTCTCTCTTCTCATTTGGTCTCTTTTCCATTTCCTCTCTCTCTTCTACTCCAATCTCCCGTTGCCAGATCCGACGGCCCGGTGGGCACTAGCCAAACCAGATCTTGCAACAATGCTAGATCCAGAGAAGCTATGAGCAACTATCGGTAGGCCACTGCTCCAGCAGTATACCGGCTGCTGGCGCATGCGATATTTGGCCTATAGATCTTCTTTTTTTTTGAGCTATTTTGGCTTTGATTGGTTTTTTTCTTGGCTTCATGATTATGGTTGGTCATACCTATTTTTGTTTCTCTTTTTAAATTTTAATTTTATTTTTGTTTTGAACTATGATAAGGTTAATTGGGGTTTTCAATAAATGATGTTGGAAAGGAAGGGCTTTAGTGAGAGGTAGAGGAAGGGAATTAGGGCTTGTATTTCTTCTGTGCCTGTGGCAGTCATTGTCATTGGTGAGCCTAAGTCTTGGTTTGATGCTTCTTGAGGTCTTTGATAGGGTGATCTGGTCTTCCCCTTCATGATTATGGTTGGTCATACCTATTTTTGTTTCTCTTTTTAAATTTTAATTTTATTTTTGTTTTGAACTATGACAAGGTTAATTGGGGTTTTCTATATATGATGTTGGAAAGGAAGGGCTTTAGTGAGAGGTAGAGGAAGGGAATTAGGGCTTGTATTTCTTCTGTGCCTGTGGCAGTTATTGTCATTGGTGAGCCTAAGTCTTGGTCTGATGCTTCTAGAGGTCTTTGATAGGGTGATCTGGTCTTCCCCTTCCTGTTCACCATAGTAGTTGATGTGTTAAGTAGAATGATGATGGATGATGAAGACTTAGGAGTAATTTAGCGTCTTGAGGTTGGGAGGGAAGGTTTAGAGATTTTGTATTTACATTTTACTTGCTGAGGATACTATTTTCTTATTTGGAAATGATTTGACTAAGTTTAACAAGATGCTTTCCTTATTGAAGGTTTTTGAGATAGTTTATGGCCTTAAGATAAATGTGGCTAAGAGCGGTGTTGCGGGTATTAATGAGGGATGGAGATGTTGAATGAGCTTAGAGTGTGGTTGTCTGGGGCTTGATTGGTCCTTGTCTTATTTAGGTCTTCCCTTAGAAGGTAATCCTAGATCTATGTCCTTTTGGGATCCTATTATTGAGCGTGTGGGTAAACATCTAGAAGATTGGAGAATAGCTTGGTTTTTTCTAGGGGGTAGGATAACTCTTATCTTTCTAGCATGCCTCTTCACTTTATGTCTTTGTTTAGGATTCATATTGGTGTAGCTGAGAGGTTAGAACGGATGATGAGGGTGTTCTTGTTGTCAGGTATTTGTGATGGTAAAAGAGATCATTTTGTGACTTGGGAGTTTGTTAGTAGGCATAAGTCTGAGGGGTTTGGGTCTTAGAAATTTGGTTTTCAAAAACATTTGCTTGGTGGGAAAATTAGTGTGGAGGTTTTCTTTAGAACCAAACTCTCTTTGGCTTAAGGTAATAAGGAGTAAGTAAGGACTACAACAGAATGTGTGGGATGCTAAGGAAGGTATCTATGCTATACTTGTGATTCGTTGGAAGTAATTTTCATAGGTATATAATCTATTGTTTACACTTACTCTTTATAAAATTGGAGATGGTTCATCTATCTGTTTTAGGGAGGATCTTTGGGTTGGGGAGCTCCTCTGTCTATATCATTTTCTTTGACTCTATAGACTCTCCTATCTTCACAATGCTCTGGATTTCCTCTGTTTTCTCTATGGATGAGGTTCCTTTATCTTGGGGTCTACGTTTCTTTAGAAATCTTAATGAGAGAGAATCAGAGGAGTCTGCATCTTTTGTATATATCCTTGATTCTTTTTCTCCCCATTATTGGCGTGATACTAGAGTTTGGGCAGGGGATGGTTCTGGCATATTCTCTTCTAAATTATTCATGTCAAACCCATTGAAAGCTGCCCCTTTCTCTCCTTTTCTTTTGGGTAAGGTTATTTGGGAGGCATGTGTTCCCTCAAAGATCAAAGCTTTCAGCTGGACTTTGGTACTTAACAGGATTAATGCTAATGACTTGTTGCAGGTGCGGAGGCCTAACAAGGCACTCAGTTAAGATATTTGTCTAATGTGCAAGTCCTCAAATAAGACATATAGCCATATTTTTCTCAACTGTAAATTAGGTAAGCAGAGGTGGAATAACTTGTTTGGCATTTTTAGTGAGATTTGGGTTTGTCCTTCTTAGAGGGTCTGTTTTTGATACAATGTACAGGGTCTAATGAAGATCAAATGTTGAGGTTTTGGAAAGATTAAGCGACAAAAGATTTTAAAGGGACCTTAATTTAACGAAAGAAAACTTTGAGATTGAGTTACGATGTTTCAAATTTTTATTCTTGAGCAAGGTTTGAGAGTTTTTTCTTCATTTGCCAAAACGTTGTGGAATCTTGTATGGCAGGTCTGGAATGCCATTTTTTTCCTTTTTAAGTCATTGAGATAACATGCTTAGGATATTTAGAATTTCAATTGCTATAATGGAAGTGCTTTTCACATAAGAAGACTTGCAACTGGGTGCGCTTATTGGGTTTAATTGTCTTCTTTCTGCAAATGCAAATGGCATTATTTTAGTGAAGAACGTAGCAATAATTGGATTGCAGGCACCAAAAAACTGTGTTTTGATAGGTAAAGAGCCATTCTTACTTTACTTTATCCATCTCCCAAATATGCCAAATTTGACCACTGCGTTAACTGATCCTGGTTTTTCACTTCATATGAGATGGGAGAACTATTTGCTTCAATGAAGCTCTTGACCAGTAGATTGATATGCCGAAATATCTTGGTTCAATTGACAGTAAATAAGATACTTTCATGAATATCCCCCAACCCTTATAATGTATAGCAGTACTATAGTAGTATAAAGTCATTAGCACTGTTCTACCCACCCCTTGGCTGTGGGTGTGTTCTGTTGTCTTTTTCTTCTATTGACAAGCTAATGTTCTTAAGATTGTCCCTTTTCTTTACCTGTCATTATGAACAGAACTTAATGCATAATTTCAGGTTGGCTGAGGAAGGTTGGTGCATAAGACATGGTTCTTGACAGCATTGTATCTTCTCCCATTAGGAGATCATTGTCTTCGAGGAAGCAGCGGGATGAGTTGGGTAGCTGGTCCACACTCATACAGAGACACCGTTTCCTCTTAACAGCTTTGGTTCTCTTGGCATTCCTCTGTACTATTTATCTATACTTTGCCATCACTTTAGGTGCTGCAAGCTCGTGTTCTGGGTTGAGCGGAACTCAGAAGGCAGTGTGTCAATTAGAGCAGGCAAAGGCATCTGTGTCCAAGGGAAAATTGAAATTCTTTTAGCATGTCAATGAGGATTAAACTCTGTTTTTGTGGTTTCTATTTTTTGGGTATTAAATTTGATAATATAATTGAGTTGTAATATATTTTTTGTTCTTGAGCTCATTGCTGGTCAAGTACAAGTTCACTTTTGCGACAGAATTTGTTTTAGATAGCATTAAAACCTTATTGTGAAGATTCTAAAATCTCGGTTATTGTTTGGTTTAGATGGTGTAATTGTGCTACGGTGGCCTGGTGGTTGATATATATTTTTAAATATTTTTAAATTATTGGTAAAAATAACCATTATTTTCTGTGTTCCGGAGGATATTTTGTTTTGTCCCATCACTCTCTGCTTTGTCATCGTAGGTTGAAATCCTTGACCTGGGGTGGCTTGAGCTGCTTGCGAGTGGTTTGGTTTGTCTTTGCTCGACAATGCTTTCACAAGTCGAAGAACTCATTCCTAGACATGTTTAATATAATAAGACGAACTTGAGTTGATAGCTACTTCGTTCTTTTTTATATATATTTTGAAAATAAATTTTTGGGTTTGCTGGACTTGAATTTGGATTGGTTTAAGCTAACTTGACTTAGGAAAATATGTATGGGTCGAGCTTAAGTATGAATTTTCAAGTTTAACTCAAGCATAAGTAGATCACAATGGTTTGAGTACCCAATAACTCGGTTTGTAGTGGTAATTTTTAAAACAACACGTGATGTTAAATTCCTATTTTATGGAAAAAAAGGTCATGGGACAGATTATACTTTTAACAATTTAGTTTTACCAAAAATGTCACATATAGTTAGTAAAAACATATTGAAAAGTCATTGATTAAACCTGTTTGACTGCTAATGTGAAACTAAATGGTTTTTGATGCGAGTGAAATATACCACCCAATGAAAGAACAAAACGTGACCTCCTCAAAGGGTAACTTAGTGTTTTCTCGCATATGGAATAACCATCTAATATCCAAGAAACCAAGTGCTCCACTTCCGATCACGGCAAGAAGGTTATCTCACTTGCCCTCATCTTGAAGGGACTCAACACATTTTTCCTATTAAGGTAAGATTCATAACCTTATATAAGAGAATTCACACTATTCTAAGTATGACATCATTACATTCTTCCTAAAATATTCTCTCTTGTTTAGATCATCTATTGACTTAAGCATTGGAGGTTCCTCTCTAAATAACAAAACTTCGGGTGACTTTTCTTTTTCAGGTAGTATAGTTTTGGCTGAATTGAGTACTAACCCAACTGATGTTTGAAGCTAACCTAAGAAGATCCTCCTATTTTCGGCATTAACAGATTGGTGTATGTTGACCCTTATTTGATTTTGATCATGATAAAACAATGTTTAAATTATACTAACAATTTCTATCTAAGTGTTTAAAAGTTGCAAAAGTAATCTGCTCAAAGATAAGACACAATATACGCATAAATGAAAAGGTGCATATACTTGAGAGATACCAGAAGAAGTCCAAAAGACTTAGATTAGGTTCTAAGGTAATTGATTTAAAGTTTTAAACCTTTTTTCTCAAGTACCCAGCTTACTATATGGCTCATTTTGATTTAAAAAAAAAATACCTTTAACAAAATGATTTTGACTGAAAATGTTTTTCGTTTTTTTTTTTTATAATACAACATGAAAAAAAGAACTTTGTTTCAGGTCATTAAATTGACTGAATGAGTTAGATTCGAATGAATGAATCCAGTCGACTGAATGAAGGTCAGAAACTTCTGCCTTCTGATTTAGTCGATTGAACAATCCTTTTAATTAACTGGATGAAATACCTAACATAAGTTCGAAATTCAAATGTTCATCTAGTCGACTGAACAAAACATTCAGTCAACTGAACATTCGAAAATAACAATCATATTTCAAATCTGAAGCACTGTTTAAAGCATTAAATGCTCCAAACCGCTCCTAAACGGGTTTTTTTGTGTGTGAGTAACGACTAGGAGGGTTTAAAACTATATAAACCCCTCATAAATGAGAAAACCCAACAATCCTTGAACACTAAATCATCTTCGTCTCATTTATTTCATTTCAAAGCTTTCCAAAAATCATATTGAGCCATTCTTAAAAGCTTTGTACTTAAGAGAGATCATTCTTCTTTGTAAAAGCATTTATTGCTAATCTCTCTTGTATTCAATCTTTCAATTTCAATTATTGTAAAGAGAAAGAGTTGGTGTAACTCTTAGAGTATTTAGGCATTAAACACTTCGTTGTACACTTCCTTAAGTGAAAGAGATCTTTGTAAGGTTTGAGCAACATCTATGAACTTGCTCGACTTGTTCTAGTGGATTACTTAAAGGAGGTTCCTTGAAGAGAGTAGATGTAGGGTCGAAGTAAATCCGATATTTCCAAATCACTATAAACAGAGTTTGCACTTTCTCTTTTTTACTCCTTTTACTTTCAGCTCTAAATTATTTATTGTTGTTACTTGTGTTTATAAGTGTTTAAAAACTTGTTTGTTATTTTGCAAAAGTTTTTAAAACCCAATTCACCCTCCTATTGGGTTTACACTTTGGTTTACAATTGGAATCAAAGCCCCATTCTCAATTTTAAGGCTTAAAATCCTTGAGTTGATCCGATGGCAACCAATAGTTATACCAAAGAACATTCCTATACTAGGCCTTCTTTGTTCAATGGCACAAATTATAACTATTAGAAAATATAATGAAAATATTTGTTGAAAGACAAGATTATAATTTATGGAGAATCATTAAAGAAGAACCTAGAATTTCCTTCAAAGGATGTAATCGTAAGAGAAATCACTCATACAATGCCTAAACTCAAAACTAAGCTTGATGAAAAGGATTGTAGAATGATATCTCTAAATAGTAGAGCAACTAGTATTATTCATTTTGCTTTAGATATGAATGAATACAATAAAGTTTCAGCATGTGTTTCGGTAAAAGAAATTTGGGACAAATTTCAAGTAATGTATGAAGGCACTAGCGAAGTTAAAAAAATAAAAAATCTATATACTAGTATCATAGTATGAAACTTTTAAAATGTCCCCTACTGAAACCATCTCTGGAATGTATTCTTGATTCGCGAGTATTATTAATGGTTTAAAGCTTCTTAATAGGAATATTGAGGAGTTCGAACTAACAAGGAAAATTCTTAGATCTTTGCCACCAACTTGGAAAGCAAAGAAGACGGCCATTACGAAATCCAAAAAACTTGACACACTCGGAGTCGAAACCCTTCTTGGCTCTCTATTGACTTACAAGATGGAAGAAATGAAACAAGGAATCATTAATGATGAGTTGAAAACGAAGAAGGACATTGTTCTTAAAGCTACCACAAGCAAGATAGTGGAAGAAGAATAAGAGAATGAGAGTAGTGAAGAAGTTGGAGAGTTGACTCTCATCACTAAGAAGTTTCATAAATTCTTGAAGAAGAGTAAGAAGCCTTACACAAAGGACTTCACAAAAAGGGAACCTATGGTGTGCTTTGGTTGCAAGAAACCTGGGCACATCAAGGCAAATTTTCCTTCAAAGAAACCATACAAGAACTTCAAGAAGAAAGCCATGGTGGCTACAACATCTACATGGAGTGATGATGATAAGGAAGTCTCGGATAGTGAGATCAAATATGAAGAGATTGCCAATCTTTGTTTGATGGCAATAGATAACGAAAATGAGGTAACTTATTCTTCCCCTACTAATGATATTGATAGTAGTAATGAAAAATTGATTGAAGCAATAAATGAAATGCGTATGGAATTGAATAAATTTAATTCTAGAAATGATGCTCACAAAAAGCAAGTCTCATCCCTCTCTAAAAAGATGGAAGCTCTAAAAGAAGAAAAAGAAAAACTTTCTTTAGAGCTTAGTAACTCATTACTTAACCCTTTGAAAAATGAAATATGATTTGAAAAAGAAAGTGATGAAGTTAAATAACACTATATCTAGGCTTGTTCTTGAAAAAAAAAAACACTAGATGAAGTGTTATCTAGCTCAAGAATGAGTGGAGAAAAATCTGGCTTGGGTTATTCTCCATTAGGCAAGCAAAGAACAAATGAGACTATCTTTGTGAAAGAAACTTGTGTGGATGAACCCTCCACTTCTAAGGCTCATAGCAATGCTAAAAATGCTAAGAAGCCTAAGAACACAAATTTCAATCCGAATGCAAAGAATTCAAATGCCTAGGATATGAAAAGACATCCATAAATACTTATGCACATATATATGCTCATCTTAGAAATATGAATGCTAGGAATACATATTCAAGAAATGTAAATACTAGGAATGCATATCTTAGAAATAATTTTCATGCATACCCTAGAGATAAAATGTATAATCATAACTTCTATGCTAGAAACATGTATCCTAGTAATGCTCATCCAAGAAATGATAGACATGCATACTCAAGACATTGTAGAAACTTCTATGACTATCATCCAAGTATCATGCATCATCCACATGCCTATAATTATAGAGCTTCTTATAATGTTAAGAAAGTATGGATCCCTAAATGAGCTGCATTTTCTAGAACTAACCCTAAAGGACCCAAGAAATTTTGGGTACCTAAGAGTGCTATTGTATATCCTTGTGTGATGTTGACATATCTCCACATGAAGGAAAAAAAGGTGACCATTGGTACCTTGATAGTGGGTGCTCGAAGCATATGACCTGTGATTGAAGTGTATTTAAGGAGTTGATTCTAAAGGATGGCAGACACATCACCATTGGAGATGACACCAAGATGGAAATCATCGGACATGGTAAAATGGGTAAAACTTCCGCAACACTTGGTCATGTTTTATATGTGTAAGGCCCTAAGCCTAATTTTCTTAGTATTAGTAAACTTTGTGATAAAGGAAATAAGGTTATATTTGAGTCCTTTCGTTGTCTTATAATAGATATTAAGAGTAACAAGATTAAATTTGTTGGCTAAAGATATGAAAATTACTTAGTTGATTTAAAATCCTTACCTTCAGAAAATGAAAAATTCTTTTAAGTTTTTACTGAAAATTCATGGCTATTGCATAGAAGGCTTGGCCATGTAAACATAGATTTGATTACAGTACTTTCAAGAAAAGATTTAGTAGTTACTCTTCCCAAAATTAAATTTGAAAAAGATAAAGTATGTGATGTTTGTCAAATGGGAAAACAAACAAGAGCTTTTAAACCTAAAAACGTAATTTCAACCTCTAGATCTCTAAAGCATTTACATATGGACTTGTTTAGTCTAATAAGTACTATAAGTTTAGGTGGCCACCAATACACTCTTGTTATTGTTGATGACTATTCTAAATATACCTTTGTAACATTTATTTCTTATAAGGATGAAGCATATAAAGGTTTTGTAAACTTTTGAAAAAAGGTTCAAAATGAAAAAAGTATTTCTATTACAAGTATAAGAAGTGATTATGGAAAAGAATTTTAAAAAAAAAATTCAAAGTATTGTAGTGAAATGGAATTGATCACAACTTTTCAGCCTTTTAAATTCCTCAACAAAATGGTGTTGTTGAGAGAAAAAACAGAGTTATAGAGGAATTCACTATAACTATGCTTTATGAAAATAGTTCACCTAAATAATTTTGGTTGAAAGTTGTAAACACTTCTTGTTATGTTTTAAATAGAGTTTTAACTAGGCCTATGCTTAACAAAACTCGATATGAACTAAGGAAAGGTACAAGGCCTAATATCTCTCATTTTAGAGTTTTCGATTGCAAATGCTTCATCCTAAATAACAATAAAGTTAGTTTAGGTCAATTTTACTTTAAGACCGATGAAGGGGTATTCTTAGGATATTCAACATCTAGTAAAGCTTATAGAGTCTTTAATAAAAGAACTCTAATGGTTGAAGAATTCGTACATGTTACCTTTGATGAGACTAACCCCATTATTAGTATAATAGTTCCTCTTGATGATGATGATGCAGATTTTATACGAAGAGTGGATCCTTCCACACCTGTTGTTGATCCCAAGGAAATTCAACCTCAAGTGGATCAAGAGGTAGATATCCCTAAACTTGATCAACTATTTACAAGTCAACAAGGAGATGGACTTTCCAAAGATTTAAGGTATGTGAATTATCACCAAATCGATTAAGTGATTGGTGATCCTTCACAAGGGGTAAGAACATGTTCCTCTATTAGAAATGCTTTCAATTGTGTAGCTTACTTATCCCAAGTAGAATATAAGTATTTTGTTAAAGCTGAAACTGATGCAAACTGGATTCCTGCTATGCAAGAAGAGTTAAATCAGTTTGAGAGAAACAAAGTTTGGACTTTAGTTCCAAGACCGAAGGATCATTCGGTAATTGGAACTGAGTGAGTTTTTAGAAACAAGATGGATAGGAATGGTGTTGTAACTAGGAACAAGGCTACACTTGTTGCTAAAGGTTACAATCAAGAAGTAGGAATAGACTTCAATGAAACTTATGCACTTGTAGCTAGATTAGAAGCTATTCGCATGTGTCTTAGTTTTGCATGCTTTAAAAATTTGAAACTATTTTAAATAGATGTGAAAAGTGCGTTTTTAAATGATTTTATTGAAGAAGAGGTATATGTTGAACAACCTCTTGGTTTTGAAGATCCTAACCTTCCAAACCATGTTTATAAGCTTTCTAAAACTCCTTATGGGTTAAATCAAGCTGCAAGAGAATGATATGAAAGGTTAAGTTTTTACTTGAAATGGTTTTGCTAGAGGAAAAATAAATTAAACTTTTTTTTACAAAAACTCATAAGCATGATATAGTATTAGTTTAAATATATGTTGATGATATTATATTTGGTGCTTTTAGCGAGTCTATGTGTCAAGACTTTGCTCAGTGTATGCAAGGTGAGTTTGAGATAAGTATGATGGGAGAGCTCAATTACTTTCTTGGAATTCAAATCAAACAAACTAAGAGAGAAATCTTTATCAACCAATCCAAGTGTACCAAGGACATGCTAAAAAGGTTTGGGATAGAAAATTCAAAATCAATTGGAACTCCTATGAGCACCTCAAAAAATCTTGATCTAGATGAAGGAGGTAAATCTATTGAAATTAATAATTATAGAAGAATGATAGTAGCTTTACTATATTTAATTACTAGTAGACCCGATATAATGTTTAGTGTATGCATGTGTGCTAGATTCCAAACTAATCCTAAGGAATCTCATATTGTTGCTGTAAAAAAGAATTTTAATATATTTGAATGGTACTCAAAATCTAGGATTATTATATTCAAGAAAGTCACCTTTTGAGCTAGTTGGGTACTTGGATGCTGATTTTGCTGGTTGTAGGATTGATAAAAAAAAGTACTAGTGGAACATGCCAATTTTTAGGTGCTATGTTAACTTCTTGGTTTTCAAAGAAACAAAATTCAGTTGCACTATCAATCGCCGAAGTGGAATATGTGACCACTGGTAGTTGTTGTGTACACGTTTTATGGATAAAACAACAACTAAAAGATTATGGCATGTATTTTCAAAATATTCCAATTTTATGTGATAACATTAGTGCTATCAATCTTATCAAAAATCCAATTCAGCATTCTACAACCAAATACATTGAGATTAGACATCACTTTATAAGAGATTATGCTAAAAGAAAAGGTGATATCAAACTTGAATTCATACCTACAGAACATCAAATTGCTAATATCCTTACTAAACCTTTGAATGAAGATGGTTTCTATAGAATTAGAATATTAATGGGTACGAAAAACTTTGAATGTTAATGTGCTTAATTGCTTTTTCATTCATCATTTGCATAGTTTCCATTGAGTGAATGAAGATTGATCCTTAATTTAATGTTTCCCTCACTAAAAAAGGGCATAAAGTAATTAAGGCTTGCAAAAATTTTAGTCTAGAGTTTAGATTTTTTCTGGGAAAATCTTGATCCAGTCGACTGAATAGAGTCATTCTGTTGATTGAATGAAGAAAAATCTTCCTTAAGTCGACTAAATCAAACTTTTCAGTCGATTGAACACTCATTGTTTTTGAAAACAAACTATCTCTTTCTCATTAATACGACTGAAAGTTCATCCAGTCTACTGAATAAACCCCTTCAGTCCATTGAATGCACAATTTTACTAATTTTAAATACCTTATCTGTTTTTAAAACACCATTAAAACCAGATCTAAAACTTTTCTATTTCCATCCGTTTCAACTTCCTTTGTCCCATTTTCAACCATTTTTCTACAAATTCGGCCTCAATTCACTCTTAAAACAATTACCCAGATAGTTACAATTCTCCATTAGCTCTTAATTTTTTAAAATCTTGTTCATAATCTCTCACAAAATTTGAAACCCTTGACGGCCACCTTTCTCTAGAAATCAAATTATTTTTCAAAACTCAGCGAAAGACCTCCAAATCTCTCAAATCCTTCAAATCTCACTTAATCCTTCACCTTAAACTTAAATCCCTAAAAAAATTAGCTGATGGAGGAGACCTAACAAGACCCAAGTGTTTGAAGTTCATATATTATGGAGGAGACAACCCAACTTCAAGAGAATGACGTGTGTCTCAACAAGAGAAGGGCAAGGGCAAAGAAGGGGAAGGCAGCAATCTATAAAGGGATGACCTCGATGTTTCTAGCTTTCACCATGAGAAGGCTAATGAGAGGTTTAACACTGCTATAATGGATAAAACAATCATGCTTGATAGATAGGTTTACTTTCATATCTTAGGCTAGATAATTTTAACCTTAAACCTTTGTTTGATAGATTAGGATGGACTAGCCTAGTTACTTTTCATGAAAAATACTATCTTAGGCTTATCCATCAAATTTTCACTAATCTAGAACAGTCTTCACCCTCTTCCCCTAGGTTCTTTACTATAGTTATAGGGAAAGAATTTACTATGTCTACTAGTGTTTTACATAGCATTTTAGACTTTCTTATTAATAGAATGAAGTGGATAGGAGAAGGTTGGCTTAAAGATTTTGATTATCAAGAGGGCAGTGGAGTCGTTAAGGGAGATTATACCTATTCTTATGGTATTCAGACATACAATACTTACCATGACCTTCCCTTGGACTCTAGGATGTTGAACCTAGTAGTTAACTGGACCCTAAATCCTAGACTGGGTAGTAGAAACTATCAATCCAAGCTAGAACAGTCCTAATCTATTTTCTGAAAACAACACTCCTTATAACCTCTACCCACTAATCCTTAGTAACTTGGTAGTCGAGCATGGTAGCATCAAAGCATGATGACCCATACACAAGGTAATCATGGTGCCTAAAGCATAAAGATCACATGCACAACTGCAACAAAAGAACTCCTATTGACAACTAGTAAAATGTCCATTAGGATTTTCTTAAGTTGAGTTAGTTCAGTGTACTTGTTCTCTAATAAGCACCTATATAACTTGTTTTAGTGTCTCATGCACTAGTGACCATTAGATCAATCACCCTTAACTCCTTGAGGAAACTAGTATGTACTAATCAATCCGGATTCACTAACACCTTTCTTAATGATCCTATGATTAGGAACATTTAAGTATAAAGCTTAAGGAAATACATCTCATTAGTATAGTCTCATCATGGTGCTTATTTCTCTCTCTATTTTATGGGCTTTATCATGTAGACACATTTAATGTGATTTGTAATGAATATGATAAATATTACAATGCCATAAATAAATGTTTCTTGTCAATAAATGAATAAGATTAAATACAAGTAATATGCTTAGACATCAAATTCTATTTTCTTATAGGGTACACTACTATCAATCCCCCACTTGTACTAAAGCCATTCGTCCACTTATGTTATGCCCATCTTATCAAAATGGCTTTCGAATTTTTGTTAGGAAATTGCCTTGATTAGTGGATTCGCTATGTTATCTATCAATGAAACTCTTTATACCTTACAACGCCTCTTCTAATTATCTCTCTAATTACAAAATGTGGTTGGACTTCTGATGAGACATTGGTTCTTTCGCTTGCACAATGGTGCCATTGTTATCACAATACATAGTTACTATATTCAAAATATTTGGAACCACTACTCCACCATTAAAGATGAGCACATATCTAGATACTAAATTACTGTCAGCTTTCTCATATTGAAAACTAGAGTCTATGAAGTCCTCAAGTTTCAAGTCTAGCCCTTCAAATGTGAGAAACAAATCCTTAGTTCTTATCAAGAACTTAAGAATGTTTTTTGCAGTTATCTAGTGACTCTCACCTGGATTAGACTGATATCTACTCGTAACACTAGGAGCGTATGTGACATCAGGTCTAGTACATAATATGGGATATATGATGGAACATATTGCTGAAACATATGGTATCCTACTCATGCGTTCTCTCTCTTTTGGTTTCTTTGGGGATATGTCCTTAAAGAGAGAAATTTCATGACTCATTTGTAAGAGTCTACTTTTGGAATTTTTCATGCTAAACTTCTTTAGCACTTTGTCTATGTATGTGGTTTGGGAAAAACCTAACATCATTCTAGATTTATCTCTATAGATATTTATCCCCAAAATGTAGGATGTTTCATCCAAATCCTTCATGGAGAAGTTCTTCAATAGTTAAACCTTGACTAATTATAACATGCTTACATCATTCCGAATAAGTAGTATGTCATCAACATACACCACCAAAAATGTCACAACGCTCCCACTAACCTTCTTATACACACGGTTCATCTTCATTTTTTTTTAAATGAAACGATTTGATTCTCTCATCAAAACAAATGTTCTAACTTCTAGAAACTTACTTTAATCTATAAATGAATTTTTGAAGCTTGCTTACCTTGTGGTCACTACTACTAGATGTAAAACCCTCAGGCTATGTTATGTACACATCTACTTCTATGTTTTCATTGAGGAAGATTGTCTTTCCATTAATCTTTCATATCCCATAGTCATAGCATACAAATATAGCAAGTAAAATCCTAATGGATTTAAGCATGGCTATTGGAGAAACAGTTTTGTCAAAGTTAATTCTTTGTTTTTTCTTGAAATCCTTCGTTGCTAGCCTTAACTTATAGGTCTCTACCTTTTTATTTACTCCAATCTTTCTCTTAAAGACTAATTTGAAAACTACAGGTACTATATGTTCAAGTACATTGACCAAAGTCCATACTTTGTTAAACTAAATGGTTAGATTTCATGGCTTCTAGCCACTTCTCTGATCGCTTCTTCATAGTTAGCATGTTCCTTATCATCTAGAAGGTGCACCTCTAGGTCACCATCTATAAGAAATCCATATCTCTCTAAAGCCTTAGGTATTCTGCTAGATCTATGAACAAGTTGTGTAATATGAGGATATATTGATATAGGTTCCTCAATTTGAAGAGTACCAAATTGTGGTTCCTGTGACACTTAATCAAGTTCTATATTTCTCCCATTGCTCCCTTCTAGCATAAACTCTTTTTCTAGAAAGGTAGTATGCTTAGAAACAAACAAATTTTATTCCTGTAGATGATAGAAATAATATTATAAACTTTCTTTAGGATATCCACAAACTTATATTTGTCAGACCTAGTTCCCACTTTGTTTAGTATATAACTTCTTTACATAGGGAGGACAAATCAAATATTATTTCTTTAAGACTAGGTTTCCTCCCTTTCCATTAATTGAAATTTTAGAAATCCTAGAGATTTTTAGCGTAAATGCTCTATATAAAGGTTTTATTTGATAGAAACCATAATACTTGATTGTTGAAATTGTTTTAGTCTCTCTCTCTCTCTCTAAAAAAGTTGAATTTTTAGAGATAGCACTCAAGAAATTTTTTGGTAGCTCTAGTCCTCCTATTCACATGGTGATCGACATCCAGAGAAGGAGATTCTTGGCCTTGGTTGCTCATGTAGATATGCTTAGAGGTCAGATGCTTGAATGGCTTGTGAAATCTAAACTGAATTCTCAACCAGAATCTTCATAAAGGTATAAATATCTAACCTTGTATGGAGATGGATTATCATTCTAATAAATTCACAGAGAAATTCAAGGAATTAAGTTTATTGGAAGAGAAAACTTTTAAATTTCCACTGCATATCTATATCGATATATTTATAGGTCAATAGTTGTTTAGAGATGTATTTGAGGAGTTTTTTGTGCGACAAGCCTTAACAGTAGTTCTCCTTCTTACCTTGGGCAGAATGGCACTATAGTATTACTTATCACTTTGTTGTTGCTATAACCCCATTTGTTGTAGTGTACGGAAGATTACCTCCTTCAATCTCATAATATTACAAAAGTAAAACTAAATTAGAGGCATTAGATCAAGATTTGGGCAACAGGGAAGAAGTTCTCATTTAATTGAAGCAACACTTGGTTCAAGCTTAGAATAGAATGAAGCTTTACTGTGATTAGCATAGAATTGAGCTACAATTCAATGAAGGTGATTTAGTACTGGTCAAGTTACAACCCTACAAACAAAGCACAGTGGCCACTAAAAAATTTCACAAGCTTTCATAGAAATTTTATTGACCTTTTGTTGTGGGCAAGAAGATTCGCAATGTGGCTTATAGGCTTCAACTACTAGCATGCTCAAGAATACATCTTGTATTCTATATCAACAAACTCAAACCTTTTAAGGGTTCATTATCTCATACAACTGCAATATCCTTACCTCATGAAAGCAAGGATAATATGCCTCAATATTTTCCTTTGACAATTGTAGGAGAAAGGAAAGTAAAGAGACAAGGTAAATAGGTGGACTAGTGGCTTATTCAGTGGAAGAATTTGCCTTTGGAGAAGGCATCTTGGGAAGATTGTGAAGATTTTTTGAAGCTACACCCTTCTTTCCACCCTAAAGACAAGGTGTTTCTCAAAATGGGACGCAATGATGACAACAATTCTAATACAAACCAAATCGGTAATACTGGGAAAGTCAGTGAAGAGAAAATATAAAGAGTAATAATAGATAATTGGTCCAGAAGAGCTGCTTCGAGAGAAAGAAAGTTGTCAAAAAATTTAGGGATTTCAACATGTGAGAATAAGGAAAGTTGTAACTAAAATAATTAGTTAGAACTGTTGGAATCAGTTAGAGTTTCGAGTTAGTTACAATTGTTATAAAAACTAACTGTTTCTTGATTCTTGAATCTTCCTAAAGCATGAAAACTTCTATAATTAACCTACTTGTATATTCTTTGTATCATTGAAAATAAAATCATTTTTCTTCATGTTTTTCCTTTCTTCTTCCTATGTCAATATTGCACTGCAATATCTTCTAGAGCTTCCCTTGAGCTTGAATCAAAGAATTAAGTTGTGAAGGCAACATAATTACATTAGAAAAATGTAATAATGATTATGTAAGACAAGTAATGTAATCCCCATTCCATTACATGTAAACTAAACTCAATCCAAAAGGTATTTGACAATATAATTTTTGTCATATAATCCATACCCCCATTTGTTATAATAAAAGTAACAATAATATAATGTAGTTTATTACATTCTTGATTACATTACATTTCAATTTGTCGTAACAAACATAATATCAGTTCAATTCTTGATACATGAATAGCTTCAAATAAAATAATTTTTTAAGATTATGGTGATTTGTCGATCTTATTTGTAATTGTTGAGAATCCTTTTATGATTCATATTATGTGTCCTAATAGGTTTCCTAAATCTTATCTAGTTGATGTCTATCTTATCTAATTTATATCTTCTAGTTCTATTAGGTTTGATATTCATAAGTCTATATATAAGACTATTGAATTGTATTCAGATATAAATCAATAATATAGAATTCTTTTCAATTCTTCTTCTCAGCATAGTATTAGAGCAGTATCCTTTTTGGGACCATAAATAATTTTTTTCCCTCTTCTCTTGAAAAAAAAAACAAATCTTCTTCTTTCTCTGGCACACGACAGATCTACTTCTTCTTTGTCACGCCACACCACAACCTTCTTTATCGCACAACCTTCATCGGCATAGCTCATCTTCGGTGTGATTCGACGTAGCTCCTCTCTCACGCGACTCCCAACTGTTGTTGAGGCTTCCAAATGTGGCAACTATTGTAGCTTCTAGGCGCGGTTGTTGTTTCTCTTCCCCAGGTACGATGGCGTTTCATCTTCTTTGACTTCTTTTTCAATAATAAACTGAGTCTTATACGTGTGCATCACTCTTATCAAATATATCGACCTATAGATCTAGATCCATGATCGAACCTGGATCTTAAAGGTCCAAAAAAAGGCTATTCATATGGCTTCAGTTATAGATTCCAAGTCAATTTCCAATGTGCCTCCTCATCCAAGTTCTCATATTATTACAACTCGGAAACTATATAGTAGTAATTATGTTCAATGGTCCAAAGCAGTGTATAAGTATGTCACTAGTCAATATAAGTGCAAACTTCTCATAGATGACCCACCCATGGATCAGAAGTTGTTTGATGTATGAAAACAAGAGAACTCCCTACTTATTACTTTGTTGTGGAATTCAATGGAACCTCAAATTGCAGATATGTGTATCCATTTTGAAATTAGTAAGAAGGCTTAGGAATTAGGAATATGTTCGACTGTTATATTCTAGCAATTTTAATCAGATGTATGATGTGAATGTTCAGTTCTTTCATGGCCAACAAGGTGATCGAGATATAGCTAGTATTTTGCTTATATGAAGAAAATGTATTTAGAGTTGTATACCTTGATGCTTATTTTTGCTGATCTTACGAAAATGTAGAAATGTCAAGAGCAAGTAGAAGTTCTTATATTCTTGGCTGGACTGAAACCTAAATATAAGCCTATTCGATCCTAAATCCTAGGTTAGGTTGAAATTTCTACCAAGATTGAGACTTATGCTTGATTATTAATTGTAGTTTCTCAAACTAATGATAAAGGAACTGTAGCAGACAAATCTTCTTTTGTGACTCAAGCTTGGCAAGGTGGTTGAGATAATGTTAGTAGCAGTAAAGGATGTGGTTTTAGTGATCTAAGTCATCGTAATGGCAGAGGTGGTCATGGAATTGGTCGTAGTGGTATTTATGGTGGTCATAGTGGTGTTAGTTATGTTGATCGTGATGGTGATGGTCGGGGGTTTGGTTCGTCAGTGTACTCATTGTCTCTGTTATGGGCATACTCGGGAGACATGTTGGCACTTGGTTGGTCATCCTATAATTACTAATGTTGTTGCTTCTGATTCAGTTGAATGTGATCTTGTGTCTTCGACTTCTCTAACAGTTTCCAAAGCTAAGTATGATGAGTTCTTACAGTATAAGGCAACTCACCAAGAATCTTCCTCGACTGCTCTTCTTACCTAGAAAGGTACACCAGTTGCTTATTTACCCTATAGTAATTCTTCATCTAAACCTTGGTTTCTTGATTTTGCAGCCATTAATCATTTTTCAGGTATAACTGGTGTTTTTTCTACTTTTTCTTAGTCATTATGATCTAAAACCACTACTAGTGGTATTCGCACTGTGCATCCTAGTTCTTTTGTGACTTTATCATTTGTACTTTATGTTCCTTTTTCTCAGTATAATTTGCTATCTGTTAGACATCTTAAAAAAGATCTAAACTACTATGTCACATTTCTCTCTAAGTTTGTTCTTATTTAGGATCTAAAGACGCGAAAGATGATTGGTGGAGGGCATGAATCCAACATTCTTTATTATTTTGATCCTATCCCATCACATACTGTCTGCTTAATTGATGTGTCTCCTTTCTAACTTCACTATCATCTTGGTCATCCATATTTAGAGAAACTAAAGAAGTTAGTCCCGGCTTTGAGTCATGTTTCCTCTTTGGAGTGTGATTCGTGCCAGTTGGGTAATCATCATCGTATGTCCTTTGCTTCCCACATTAATAAACGTGTGTCTAGTCCTTTTATGTTAGTATATTTTGATGTTTGGGGTTTTATTCGTGTGTCTTCTAAACTTGGCTTTTGATATTTTGTTACTTTTGTGGATGATTAATCTAGGCTTATATGGCTTTATTTAATGAAAGATCGTTCTGAGTTATTTTCCATTTTTTGTGCTGAAGTGAAAACCCAATTTAGTTCGTCTGTCAAAATTCTTCATAGTGATAATACTCATGAGTATTTTTTTTTTATCCTTTTAGTATTTTCATGACCAATTATGCATCATCGATCAATCATCTTACTCTCATACATCTTAACAAAATGGGTTACAGAGTGAAAAAATCGTCATCTTTTAGATATTGCTCGTATTCTTTATTTCATATGCATATTCCTAAATCGTTTTAGAGTGATTTTGTTCTTACTACCTCTTACTTAATTAATTGAATATCTTCCTCTATTCTTAATGGAAAATCCCTGCACTTTGTATTATTTCCTAACGATACACATTTTCATCTACCTCTTCGTATCTTTGAGTCTGTTTGTTTTGTTCATAAGCTTAGTCCAAGCATTGTCAAACTTGATCCTCGCTCCATTAAATGCATTTTCTTAGATTATTTTCACACACAAAAAAAGGTTATCAGTGTTGTAGTCTGTTGTTAAAATGGTATTTTGTTTTTGATGATGTTACATTCTTCGAGGCTACTCCATTTTATTCTAAGTCTCACTTTATATCTTATATGGCTAATTCTTTTTCGTTTTCTTTACCCATTCCAATGCCCCTTACATGGCCAGATCCTCCTACTATGGTTTACCTTTCATCAGCTTCTCCTAGGTTGGTATCTACACTACAAGTTTATACTTGTCATTCAAAACCTCTAGTCTTAGTTGCTTCACCAATTGCTTCCTCTTTAACAGATTTGGATCCATCTTTAACTTCCTCATCTGAAGATGGTTTTTCCATTGCTCTTCGAAAGGGTAAGCGTTTGTGCACTGCTCATTCTATTTCTAATTTGGTGTCTTATAATCATTTATCTCCTTCATACGCTTCAGTTGTGGGTTTAGTCTCTACTATCTTTGTTCCTAAATCTATTAAAAAAGATTTGCCTCATTTTGGGTGGAAAGCAGCAATGGAAAAAAAGATGCATGCCTTAAGTACTAATGATATATGGAACTTGGTTCATCTCTCATTTGGGAAATCTGCTATTAGATATCATTGGGCTTTGTTGACCCTCACCTGTATTTTAATGATGACAAAACACAACTGTTATTACATTAACAGTACAATCTAAGTGTAGTAAGCAACAAAAGCATTCAACCAAGGATCAAGGTGCAAGAACTCAAACCGAATCAATCTTTCAAGAGAAGACTGAAGAACTAGTATAGGTCTAAGATATTAAAACAAGTATAAGTCTCACTTGTACATTGTAATAGCTTGTTCAATGGCTCGCACACAAAATGTTTTTTTAAACAGATCTTTTTAAGTTAAACGTTTTTAAGTTAAAACTTTTTTAACATAGAAAAACTGGGTTGGAAGACAACCCAGTCGACTGGGTACATATACCAGTCGACTGGTATATGGGACAGTAAGTCCCCAGTCGACTGGGTAAGACATACCAGTCGACTGGTAAAATGGACAGTAAGTCCCCAGTCGACTGGATGGAACATGCCAGTCGACTGGTACTCCAAAAGCTTTAAAAACGAGAATTTTTAAGAGGACCCAGTCGACTGGTATCTCGACCCAGTCGACTGGTAGTTCAAAAAATATGACCGTTGGACTCGAAATCTGATCTTTTAAAGGCACAATCATTTCAAATTAAAGTCCCAACGGCCATATTATTTGATGGCTATATAAACCCCCTCTATTGAGCATTCAATAGGGAGCTGGACATATTCAAAAGAGAATAACACATATAATCAAGTCATTTACTCTTTGAAACACAAAAAGCTTTGAAATATTCCTGCTGAGCCATTCTTCAAGCTTTACTTTGAAAGAGAGACATTATTCAGTTGTATAAGCTTTCATTTGCTGTCTCTCTACCATATACTTTACAACATCTTTTGTAAAAGGATTACTTTCGAAAGGAAGGGGATTGCTTCCAAGAGGAAGGGATTGTAAGGTTTGTACAACACTGGTGAAGTTGTACGACTAAGTTTCTTAGTGGATTACTTCAAGGCGGTTCCTTGAAGAGAGTGGACGTAGGGTCGGAACGAATCTGATATTGTCGAACCACTATAATCTGAGTTTGCATTCTCTACTCTTTAAACTCTTTATTTACAGCACATTACTTGTTTAATTGCTTGTTTCTTATATGTTTTTATAAACTTGTGTTTATTTCGCGAAAGTTTTTAAAAACCTAATTCACCCCCCCTCTTGGGTTGAAACCTCAGTCTATAATTGGTATTAGAGCGAGGTGCTCTTATTTTAGGCTTAACATCCTAGAGTTGATCCTATGGCAACTATATTTTTAGAAGGAAGAGATCCTTCTAGTCCTCCTCTTCTCCATGGGACAAATTTCACCCATTGGAAAGCTCAAATGAAGATTTTTATTCAAGCTCATGATTATTATGCGTGGTATTTCATTCTTGAAAATAAAAATGATTTTGATGTAAATGATTGTAAATTCATTCAACTAAATGCTAAAGTTATGAACATATTTTATAGTTCTCTTGATCAAAACGAAGTTGATCAAATTTCCTCATGTAAGACCGCAAAAGAAATTTGGGATTTATTGGAGGTCATACATGGAGGAAATGAGCAAGAAAAGAATTTCAAATTAAAAAAATTTGTTCATGACTTAGAGCATTTTAAAATGAACAAAAATGAATCAATTTTTTATTCGCAAACTCGTTTTACCATACTTGTCAAAATTATCTTTCATGGGTAAAATTTATTCTAACCTTGAACTTGTGAGAATATTTCTTAGGTCTTTGTCAAATCAATGGAAAATTATTTTGACAAAGCATTCTACAAGTGAAAGTATAGAAGAGCTTGTGGAATACTTCAAAAAGCATGAAAGCTACTTAGATTACAAAATTGATGGTTTCATCACATCCTTACCTCTTATGGAAATTAAAGATGTTAATCATGATGTGATGACGAAGAAGAAGACTCCTCGAATAAAGAGATTGGATACGAGGAAATTGCCAACCTATGTCTTACGGCAATCGACGATGAAAATGAAGTATCGACTTTTTCCTCTTCAAAAAATAACATTGTTAGTAGTAGTGAAGAATTGATAGAAGTCATAAACGAAATGTATGAAGAATTGAAGAAATTCGATTCTAGGATCACCATTCTTAAAAAAGTGATGTCATCTCTTTCTAAAGAGATGGTAGGTCTAAAAGAAGAAAAATATAAACTATCTTCATTGGTTTATGATTCTTCTCAAGATTTTCTTAAAGATGAAAATGAGAATTTAAAGAAGAAGGTATTAGAATTAAATGATACTATATCTAGACTCATGCTTGGTAAAGAAAAGCTTGATGAAGTGCTTTCTTGCCAAAGATTAAATGGAGGAAAATCTGGGTTAGGTTATTCTCCACTAGGCAAGCAAAAATCAAAAGAGAGCTTATTCATGAAAGCTTCATGTATGAATGAAGCCTCAACTTCAAAAACCCATAGTAAGTTTAAAAGCACTCCCTCAATGAATGCTAGGAGATCTAGAAATTCAAATGTTCATACAAGAATCAAGCATCCTAGAAATTCACATGCTTATATGTATGCACACTCTAGAAATGCTTATACACATCCTAGGAATAACCATAATGTGCATTCTAGGAACAATGTGTATAATCAAAATATGCACTCTGCACATGCACATCCTAGGAATTAACATCATGGTTATCCTAGAAACAATATGCATACTTATATTAATGCAAGCATGTATCTTAGAAATCATTGTCATACATTTTCTGGAAATGACATGCATACTCATATTCCTTACCATAGAAACATGTATCCTAGGAACTCCTATCCCAAGAATTATAGATATGCACAAGTAAGAAATCTTAGAAATATAAATAATTATTATCCTAGGATTGTGCATTATCAACATGTCCTTAGTCACCATTTACTGTTAAGAAAGTATGGGTTCCAAAAGGAACCGTGTTTTCTAGGACTAACCCCAAAGGACCCAAGAAATTTTGGGTACCTAAAAGTGCAATTGTATATCCTTGTGTGATGTAGATATGTCTCCACACCAAGGAGAAAGGTAATTGTTGGTACCTTGATAGTGGATGCTCAAAGCACATGACCAGTGATAAAAGTGTATTCAAAGAGCTAACTTTAAGAGATGGTGGATTTGTCACCATTGGAGACAACACCAAAATAAAAATCATCGGGCATGGAAAAGTCGGTAATGATTTCTCAACCTTAGATAATGTATTGCTAGTAGAAGGCCTTTAGCCAAATTTACTAAGTATTAGTCAACTTTGTAACAAATGCAACAAAGTCACATTTAAGACCTCTCATTGTCTAGTTATAGACATCAAGAACAACAAGATCAAATTTTTTGGCCATAGACATGAAAATATCTATATAGTTGATTTGAAATCCTTGCATTCTGAAAATGAAAAATGTTTTCCTGCATTTAGTGAAAATCCATAGCTATGGCATAGAAGGCTTGGTCATGTGAACATGAACTTGCTAAAAATTATTTCAAGAAAAGATTTAGTCATTGGACTTCCCAAAATCAATTTTGAGAAAAATAAAGTATGTGATGCTTGTCAAATGGGAAAACAAACTAGGATTTCTTTTAAAGCAAAAAATGTAGTCTCAACTACCAGACCTTTGGAACTTCTGCATATGGACTTATTTGGTCCAATCAGTACCATTAGTCTAGGTGGCCATCAATATGCTCTTGTTATTGTTGATGACTATTCAAGATATACCTTTGTTATTTTTATTGCATACAAGGATGAAGCTTTCAAAGGATTTGAAAAGTTTTGCAAAAAGGTTCAAAATGAAAAAGGGATTTGTATTTCAAGTATTAGAAGTGATCATGGAAAAGGATTTGAAAACCAAAGCTTTTCAAATTTTTGTGATGAAAATGGAATTGATCACAATTTTTCAGCTCCTAGAACTCTTCAACAAAATGGAGTTGTTGAGAGGAAAAACAGAGTTCTAGAAGAATTTTCAAGAACAATGCTTTGTGAAAATAGTTTACTAAAATACTTTTGGGCTGAAGCCGTGAACACTTCTTGCTATATCTTAAATATAATTTTAATTAGGCCTATGCTTGATAAAACTCCATATGAACTATAGAAAGGTAGAAACCCTAATATCTCCTATTTTCGTACATTTGGTTGCAAATGTTTCATCCTAAATAACAATAAAACTAACTTGGGTAAATTTGACTCTGAGATCAATGAAGGGATATTTTAGGATATTCAACATCTAGTAAGGCTTATAGAGTTTTCAATAAGAGAACTCTAGTGGTAGAAGAATCTTTACATGTAACTCTTGATGAGTCTGACCCAATTAGTAGTAGAGAAGTTTCCTTTAAAGATGATGCTGATTTTATTCCAAGAATGGAAACTCCTACTCTCATTGTTGACTCAAAAGAGAGTCCACCTCAAGTAAATGAAGAGATAGAAACTCACAATTCGGACCAACCATCTATAAGCCAACAAGAGGATAGTCTTCCCAAAGATTAGAGGTATGTAAATTATCACCCGATTGATCAAGTGATTGGTGATCCTTCATAAAGGGTAAGAACTCGTTCCTCTTTAAGAAATATTTGCAATTATATAGCTTATTTGTCTCAAGTAGAACCTAAGACATTTATAGAAGCTGAAAAGGATAATGATTGGATAATTGCAATGCAAGAAGAAATAAATCATTTTGAAAGAAACAATGTTTGGAAACTATTCCAAGACCTAAGAATCATTCAATAATTGGAACTAAATGGGTATATAGAAATAAGATGGATGAAAATGGAATAGTAACTAGAAACAAGGCTAGACTAGTTGCTAAGGGATATAATCAGGAAGAAGGAATAGACTTTGATGAAACCTATGCTCCTGTAGCTAGATTAGAAGCTATTCGAATGCTATTAGCTTTTGCATGCTTTAATAAGTTCAAGTTATTTCAAATGGATGTAAAAAGTGCGTTTTTAAAATGGCTTTATAGAAGAAGAGGTTTATGTTGAGCAACCTCTTGGATTTGAAAATCCTAGTCTTCCAAATCATGTCTACAAGCTTTTTAAAGCTCTATATGGGTTGAAGCAAGCTCCAAGGGAATGGTATGAAAGACTAAGTAAATTTTTTATTGACAATGATTTTGTAAGAGGTAGAATAGACACAACTCTCTTCACAAAAACTCACAAAAATGACACTTTGATAGTTTAAATATATGTTGATGATATTATATTTGGTGCTACTAATGAATCTATGTGTCAAGAGTTTGCAAAGTGCATGCAAGGTGAATTTGAAATGAGCATAATGGGAGAACTTACCTATTTCCTTGGACTTCAAATCAAACAACTAAAAGGAGGTATCTTCATCAATCAATCAAAGTACATTAAGGACCTAGTAAAGAGGTTCAGGATGGAAAGCTCAAAGCCACTTGGAACTCCTATGAGCACAACTACTAAACTTGATCTTGATGAAGGAGGTAAAACTGTAGATACTAAATATTATAGAAGCATGATAGGTGCTTTGTGATGAGTGCCAAATATTTCATATTTTGGCCATGAGTTGCTTTCGTTGTTTTTCAGGTTTACAAGCACTGGGAAAGGAGTTTCACTAAAATTGCCAGAATTACCCATACAGATCAATCATCTTTGAAAATTAAACTGTATTGATTCAAGAAGAACCAGGATATAAGCCATATATGCTTAGAAAGATCCAGAAGTTTATTTTATGGAGAATTTTACGGCTCGTAAAAATGATTTTTCTACATGGCCGTTTTAGTAGACAAAGGTCAGGCTGTGCGGGTTGTGCGGGATTTCAGCGTGAACAGAAGTTTTGAAGGGCATATGAAGACTTAAATCCCACATCCCACATCGGTTGGAAACACATTTCTATATCCCACATCCCACATCGGATTGGAAACACATTGCACTCATGGTATTGCCTATATAAGACCCACTCCACTTCATCATTCAGTGTACAATTCTTGAGCCACTTTGGTGTTTACCGGTGGACGTCCGCTAGCATTCTGGTGGATCTCAAAGGCTTTGTCACCACGAGGGGAAGAGCCGCCCGTCAGCAAGTGGAATTTCTCCCATGTAAAGTTATTTATTTATTTCTTTACATTTAGTTGTTTTAGTTTAAATGTTCAGCACTTTTATTATGAATTATAGTTTCATAGTTATGAGTGGCTAGACTCTTCAGCTAAAGTTGAAGATGAAGCCCCGCCTTTGTTTGGCGTAGTAGTTCATATTTGCTTGTACAAATCTGAAAATTTTTAGTATAAATGTTCTGTCAATTATTTGAGTTAATCTTATAATTGATTGAGTTTAAATTGTCTGTTGGATATTCCTTGTGTTTCATCTGATGGATACATTGAATGCTTTTCGATTAAATTGGATTTCCTTTGTGATTTGTTGAGAGCGGATACATTGGATGCTTTTGGTTTTGCTGGGATATTCTTTGTTTTTTTGTCTTATAGTTGGATTCATAGAATGTTTTGATAGGCTATATTTTTAGAACATATATGCTTAACTTCGGTGGGGTGGATTTGGAAACCTTAGTGTTTTAATTATTAGTTTTTAAAAATCAATTTAGTTTAATTTTAATTTCTTTTGCAAATTATCATCTGAAATTCGGAACTAGGTTAAGATAGAGTTTGTTTAGATTGAAAATATACTTTCACAATGCAATTCCCTGTGGATTCGACCTCGCACTTGCACAACGCTATACTGCAAATGACTCGTGCGCTTGCGAGTAATTTAAAACTCACAACAAGTTTTTGGCGCCGTTTCCGGGGAATTGTTTGGTTTGCGAAAATTTTTGGTTTGAATTGATTTTATTTTTCTACTAGTTAGTTATCCAAAAAAAAATTGTTTTAAAATTTTTTGTTGGCTCATTTTGTGAGTAGAGTGTTTGCTGTTTGTGTAGTTATTTTATTTTATTCTACAAGTTTCTGCTGGTTAGTTTACTTTAGTGCTTTTTCTATTGGTGTATGCTTGGTCGGAGATCCTTGGACTTAGATTTGATACATTTAGATCCCGACTTAGAAAGAACTCTTAGGAGACAGAGAAGAGCACTAGTTGTGAGAGAGACTGTTAAGATGGGGGAGAATTTTAATGATCCTGAACATGTAGAGCAACCTAGAGCTTGGAATGTGGACTCCACTACATCCCTTAGGGATTTGTTCGCACCCGTTGCGACTAACTCATCCTCTTGCATAGAATTGCCACCAACCAATGCCACACATTTTGACTTGAAACCCCATGTCATCTAACTCCTACCCTCATTCCATGGCCTAGATCTTGAAAATCCTTATAGCCATGTAAAGAAGTTCAAAGATATTTATGCTGCATTCAAATTCTAGAACTTCTCTGAGGAGTTAGTCCATCTTCGACTCTTCCCTTTTTCTCTTTACGATAGAGCTAGGGTGTGGTTGGATTCCAACACGCCCGGGTCTATTACATATTGGGAAAACCTGCTTAGCAAATTTTATCATAAGTTTTTTTCAATGTCTAGAGTGAATGAGTGCCGAAAGGAGATTAGCTCTTTCACTCAGGATGAGGATGAAAAATTTTATGAGGGTTGGGAGCGCTTCAAAGAGCTACTGATCAGATGCCCTCCACATGGATATGAGAAGTGGAGACTCGTTCAGTTCTTCTACCAAGGTTTGACTCAACCCAACCGTAGCATGATCGAGTCTATGAATGGGGGGGCATTCTTGAGTCTGACAGGAGATGAAGCATATATGGCGTTGGACAAGTTATCCGACAACTCGCCGCAGTGGGATTTTTCAAGCTGTCGAGATAAGTCCATTCGTGCTCTTAAGAGGGGAGGCATCTATGAGGTCAGGGAGGACGCTGACTTGAGGATAAAGTTAGATGCCCTCACCAAGAAGATTGACGCTCTCACTGTGAGCCAATCCATCAATGCTACCAACACATTCAATGATAAAAGTTGTTCCATCTGTGCTAGTCCCATGCATCTAGCACAGAATTGCCCATCAATGCCAGCTTGTGCCGAGTATCCTATGGAATAAGTAAATGCTTTCAATGACTTTCAAAGGCATTCAAATGGATCGTACTCCGAGACGTACAATCCAGGGTGGCGGAACCACCCAAATTTTTAATGGAGGCAGAATCAACCAATGAATCAGGGAAGAGCCCCTCATCATGCTCAAAATCAATATCCTCCCGGATTTGCCCCATAAATTCCAAATCATGGTTGTTCTGCCCATCCAGCACCTTCACCTGCTTACCAAGCACCCACTCAAACACCAGCACCAGTTTCACAGTCGCTAGAGGACACCTTTAAGGAGTTCATGAAGGCGACTAGCCAAAATATGAGTGATGTGAGGAGTGCAACAGTGGTAAACACCCAAGTAATTGCCAAGCTGGAGAGTCAAATAGGGCAAATTGCAAGTCACTTGGGTGAGAGAGAGAAATGAAAGTTCCCCAGTCAGCCCGTGCCCAACTCGAAAGGACAATATATGGTTGAGAGTTCATCAACTCCTACGCACGGGGCGGAACAAGTACAGTCGATTGTCACACTGAGGTCTGGGAGACAGGTGGACAATCGAACGGAAGAGAGCCCTACTATGCAGCAAGGGCAAGGAAGTGGCAACAAGGAGAAGAGAGATGCTGAGCCATCTACAGCCACACCTACTGAGAAGGACCCTCCTAGGTCATTTGTACCTAGAGTGCCTTACCCTGAGAGACTACAGGCGCCGAAGAAAGGAGGGAAGTATGAGGAAATTCTTGAGGTATTCAAGTAAGTCCAAATCAATATCCCATTTTTGGATGCCATCCATCAAATACCATCATATGCCAAGTTTCTAAAGGACTTGGTCACTATCAAAAGGAGGACAAATGTCCCAAAAAAGGCATTTTTGACTGAGCAGGTCAGCTTAATCCTTCAGTGCCAGCTACCCATCAAGTATAAGGACCCGGGGTGTCCTACCATCTCTTGCACGATAGGAGTCAGCCATATTGAGAGGGCTCTCTTGGATCTAGGGGCAAGTGTGAATCTTCTACCCTTCTCAATCTATTTGCAATTGGGGTTAGGGGAATTGAAGCCCACATCCACTACGGTTCAATTGGCTGATAGGTCAGTGAAAAGACCACGGGGAATAGTTGAGGACGTTTTGATAAAAGTGGATAAGTTCTATTTCCCCATGGATTTTATTGTGCTTAACACAGAGCCGGTTCAGAATGTAGGGATTCAAATACCGATTATTCTAGGGCGACCATTCTTAGCCACGGCTAACGCTCTGATAAATTATAGGACAGGGGTGATGAAGATCTCCTTCGAAAATATGACAGTGGAGTTGAATATTTTTTATATCACTAGGCAACCACATGAATATGATGAAGTGAGAAATGTATGCTTGATAGAGGAGATTCTTGAGGAGACTGTGAATGAATCAAGCACTGAGGACCCCCTGGAGGCATGTTTTGCTCAATTTGGAGAGGATTTGGATTTAGATAAATTACTTGAGCAAGCAAATGCCATTTTGGAGTCTCCTCCTCGGGAGAGCAGTAAGATGGAGGAGATTGTGGATGACTCCAGTATTGAGGACCCCCTAGAGGCATGCTTTGCTCAATTTGAAGAGGATTTGAGCTTAGATAAGTTGTTTGAGCAAGTAAATGCTACTTTGGAGTCTGCTCCTCTAAAGATCAGTGAGACGGAGGAAACCACAACACCTGAACCCCCCAAGAAGGAACTTAAGCCTTTATCGGACAATCTTAAGTATAATTTCCTCGGTCCAACAGATTCTTTGCCTATAATTATAGCTTTAGATTTGGGTGATGCTCCAGAGGAGAAATTATTGGACGTCTTAAGAGAGCATAAGGAAGCTATAGGCTGGACTATTGAGGATGTCAAGGGAATCAACCCCTCATTGGTAATACACATGATACAGTTGGAGGAGAATGCCAAGCCATCAAGGGAGCCACAAAGAAGGCTCAACCCTGCTATGCAAGAGGTTGTGAGGGCAGAAGATATTAAGCTGTTAGAGGCAGGGATCATTTATCCCATCTCTGATAACAAGGGGGTGAGCCTGATTCAAGTCGCCAAACATGCTGAATTAACGGTAGTGAAGAATGAGGATGACGAGTTGGTGCCAACTCGTGTTCAATCAAGAGGGAGAGTGAGTATAGACTACCGTAAGTTGAATGCTGCCACTAGGCCTGATCATTTTCCATTCCTATTTATTGATCAGATGGTGGAGCACTTAGTTGGGCATGTTTACTAATGTTGGGTCTGACTGAAGACGTTAAACTTAGCACTCATGGGAAGCACCCCACAGCTTATCTTTTCTGTTTATTTATTATTTCGCATTTTTATGATTAATGTTTGTTTCTAGTATTTTTTGTTTTCCAGTTTTTATTTTTCAGGGATAATGCGTACTTCAGTTCAAGTTTGGGGGTATGCTATGAGCCATACTAGTCCAGCTAGTTCTCCATATCTCAGGTCAGCTCGTTCCATATTAGTCACACATTGGGGTCAATGTGTAATTTAAGTTTGGGGGTATGGGAGACACATCACACGTTTTGTCCTAATTTGTTGTCTTTTCGTCGTAGAGATAAATGCATGCTCATGTTATCGTGAAATTTTGGTTGATCTAAATAATTTCTGTGATGTGATGTCATTGGTGAGCTTAACATTTTGAACACTTGATCTGGTGATAAATTTTAAAATTTAGTTACTTACCTTAGACATTTGATAATTCACATGTTTGACATAATCTAATACGAGCACATTAGCACAAATTATGTGAGGTATCACATGTGATTTTAATGTGTATTTTTCCTTATCTTAACTGAAACTGGATGACTTGTTGGATGAACTCTTGGGCATAGAAAAGCATAAAAAAAAAAAAAAAATTACTACTAATGTTTATAATGATCATCATCAATAAATTTTCCACTGAGTAACTGGATCTCTTGCCTCAGTAAGCAGTGAGTGTTCACATCAAAAGGTGGGAATTTTATTCATAATGATCATTGCGAAACTTTCTGCTGAGTAACTGGACCTCCTGCCTCAGTAAGCAGTGAGTGTTCACGTCAAAAGGTGGAATTTTGCTAGGTAGTATCAAGGCCGGTTTAATTTCGTAGCCTTTTTTACTCGAGTTAGTAAGTCCTTAGGGGTGTCTTTACACCTAATGCCATAAAACCATCTGGTTTGGGAGTCATTGACTCAACACTCGCTACATGGGTCAATTCGAAAGCTTAAGGGAACTAGACATAGTCGTGTCTTATAAAAAATAAAAACAAAAAAAATAAAAAACCATACCTTTTTCGTTCATTTTGATGGGAAATTCGGTGAATCTTGAGACATGGAGACCTTACACATTGGAGTCACTTGGAAGCTTCATTTCTATATGCTAATTCACTTTACACAGTGTCAGACTTGTGATGCCTTAACTTGCCTTATGTAAGTAATTAGATTTTAACTTTTCTATTCATTGCGAAGATGGGTTTATCTTTTTAAGCTTGCTCATGAATGAATATCATGGTGATGTGTGCTCCTTAAATTTTTGGATAACATGAGTGATGAACTTATCTTTATGTTCTTTGCTTTTTTTATTATTTATTTATTTATTTTGTTTTGCTAAGGGACTAGCAAAATGTAAATTTGGGGGTATTTAATGAGTGAAAAATATTGCATATTTTGGCCCATTAATTTACATTTGTTAGCTTAAGAATTCATCACTTTGAGTTGTTTTTCGTTGTTTTACAGGTTTATAAGCTTGGAAAGGAGTTTCACTAAATTGCCAGAATTGCTCGTACAGATAAGCCATTTTCGATGATTTAACTGTATTGATTCAGGAAGAACCGAAAGATGAGCCATATATGCTTGGAAAGATCCGGATGTCTATTTTTTGGGGAATTTTACGGATCAATAAAATAATTTTTCTAGAGAAAGTTATGGTAGTTTTAATAGACAAAGGTCAGGCTGTGCATGATTTCATTTAGTTTTTTTATTATTATTATTTTGTTTTGCTAAGGGACTAGCAAATTGTAAGTTTGGGGGTATTTGATGAGTGCCAAATATTGCATATTTTGGCCCTTTAATTTCTATTTGTTAGCTTAGAAATTTGTTACTTTGAGTTGTTTTCGTTGTTTTTCAAGTTTACAAGCACTGGGAAAGGAGTTTCACTAAAATTGCCAGAATTGCCCGTACAGATCAATCATCTTTGAAAATTAAACTATATTGATTCAAGAATAACCAGGATAAGAGCCATATATTCTTAGAAAGATCCAGAAGTCTATTTTTTGGAGAATTTTACGGCTCGTAAAAATGATTTTTCTACAGAAAGTTATGGCTGTTTTAGTAGACAAAGGTCAGGCTATGCGGGATTTCAGCGTGAACAGAAGTTTTGAAGGGCATGTGAAGACTTAAATCCCATATCCCAATCGGTTGGAAACACATTTCTATATCCCACATCCCACATCGGATTGGAAACACATTGCACTCGTGGTATTTGCCTATATAAGACCCACTCCACTTCATCATTCAGTGTACAATTCCTGAGCCACTTTGGTGTTTACCGGTGGACGTCCGTCAGCATTCTGGTAGATCTCGAAGGCTTTGTCACCACGAGGGGAAGTGTCGCCCGTCAGCGAGTGGAATTTCTCCCATGTAAAGTTATTTATTTATTTCTTTACATTTAGTTGTTTTAGTTTAAATGTTTAGCACTTTTATTATGAATTATAGTTTCATAGTTATGAGTGGCTAGACTCTTCAGCTAAGGTTGAAGATGAAGCCCCGCCGTTGTTTGGCATAGTAGTTCATATTTGCTTGTACAAATCTGACAATTTTTAGTATAAATGTTCTGTCAATTATTTGAGTTAATCTTATAATTGATTGAGTTTAAATTGTTTGCTAGATATTCCTTGTGTTTCATCTGATGGATACATTGAATGCTTTTCGATTAAATTGGTTTTCTTTTGTGATTTGTTGAGAGTGGATACATTGGATGCTTTTGGTTTAGTTGGGATATTCTTTGTTTTTTGTCTTATAGTTGGATTCATGGAATGTTTTGATAGGCTATATTTTTAGAACATATATGCTTAACTTCAGTGGGGTGGATTTGGAAACCTTAGTGTTTTAATTATTAGTTTTTAAAAATCAATTTAGTTTAATTTTAATTTCTTTTGCAAATTATCATCTGAAATTCGGAACTAGGTTAAGATAGAGTTAGTTTAGATTGAAAATATACTTTCACAACGCAATTCCCTGTGGATTCGACCTCGCACTTGCACAACGCTATACTGCAAACGACTCGTGCGCTTGCGAGTAATTTAAAACTCACAACACTTTGCTTTATTTGACTGCAAGTAGACCTGATATAATGTTCAGTGTATGCATGTGTGCTAGATTTCAGGCTAATCCTAAGGAATCACATGTAGTTGCAGTAAAAAGAATCCTTAGATATCTACAAGGAATCCAAACCATAGGATTATGGTACTCTAGAGATTCATCTTTTGAGCTTGTAGGATATTCATATGCTGATTTTGCTGGATGTAGATTAGATAGAAAAAGCACAAGTGGAACATGCCAATTCTTAGGTGCAATGTTAACCTCTTGGTTTTCCAAGAAACAAAATTTCGTTGCACTATCAATCGCTGAGGCGGAATATGTAGCAGCTGGAAGTTATTGTGCCCAAGTGATATGGATGAAACAATAACTAGAAGACTATGACATGAACCTAAAAGGCATCCCTATACATTGTTATAATACTAGTGCTATCAACCTAACCAAGAACCCTATTCAGCACTCTAGAACCAAACACATAGAAATCAGACATCATTTCTTGAGAGACCATGCTCAAAAAGGTGATATAAGACTAGAATTCATACCTTCGGAAGATCAAATAGCTGACATTCTTACAAAACCCCTAAGTGAAGCTAGTTTTTGTAAGATTAAAATGTTGATGGGATTGCTGGATTATGATAAACTGAATATCTGATTGCTCCTTCATTCATCGTATGCATATCTGATATCTAGTGAAAGAGTATTAATTCTTGTTTAAATATCTCCTTCACTCAAAGATGTCATAGATAAATAAATTTCGTGCTACAATTCAAGACTGTAAATTTTCTTAAAGGTCCAGTCGACTGGTAAATCTGTTCCAGTCGATTGGTAAGTCACTGCCTATTCTTCCAGTCGATTGGTAAGTTTTCCCCAGTCGACTGATAAGTCTCTGCCAACTCTTCCAGTCGACTGGTAAATCTTATCTAGTCGACTGGTACATCAAGACCCTGTTTGGAGCTAATATTTTAAAATTCAGTTGTCATCCAGTCGACTGGTAAAAATAACCCATTCGACTGGTATCGCGATTTTATATATAGACTGTTCATTTTTTTTTTTATTTCTACGTCATTTTCAAGCAACCTAGCTTTCTCTCTCTAGAAAATTTCACCATATTGGTCCAAAAACCATCCAAACTTCATCTAAACACATCGATCTACTCATCTCAAACATCATTTTCAACTTTCTACGGTTGAAATCTCCCATTTTTGTCAAAAACCTTTTTTTTTCCAAAAACCTTGTTTTACCAAAAATGATAGATCAAATCCGCATAAAATACATAACCGGGGGACCAAATGCGCCAACAAGGCCAAGGTTCACCAAACCTACGGATCCAAATACACGTGAGAAGGGCATGGCGGGCTCATCAAGCCAAGAAGCCCAGAACAGAGCTTGATGAGTCTCTGTTTTCCAGCCCAGCAGCTAAAGCAAGGTATAACTCCATTATCCGCCACAAGAAGATCATAACGGGTAGAGTCGTCGACTTCAACTCTATTCGTCATGGTAACTTTGATATCTTGCCAGCCTTTGAGGCAATCCACCTGACCCCACTGGTCAGAGTGCATGAAAAATACTACCCAAGACTGATTCACCAGTTCTATGCGAACCTGGTGAAACCCAGTCAACTGGCTATGAGATTCAGAACCAGTATAATGGGTGTGGAGTTTGAGGTCAACACTGACCTCCTCATGAGCATACTGAGGAACCCTGTAGGAGGGATCCAATGGAGTCTGGACGGATGGCTAGACAATTTTGATGTCGAGGCGGCCTGTCAGATAGTCAAGGGCGACCCTAACTATGTGTACAGACCCACTACATTTCACACATGTAGTGATATGCCCCTGGACTCAAAATTGTTCAACCTGATAGTGAGTTGGACCATCCACCCGAGACTCGGGAGTCAAGGGTATCTATCTAAGATAGATACAGTATTGAAGGCACCACTTCAATATATTTCCCCTGCTGCTCGCCAACATGATTAATGGCGAAGCGAGCGATTCCGGGTGTCTACCTTATAGGATGCTCATTACACTCATACTCCAGCACTTCCGGGTGCCTCTCACTGCCTCCGAGGCTCAGGATATCGGGCCGAATGACATCATTAATGTCTCATCACTGAAGGAGATGGGATCCATGGTCCATGATGGCTTCATCTATTTGAAGGCAGAGAAGCACATTCGGATCCGGGAGGATGAGAGCAGTGATGATGAGGAGGCTGCTGCTGATACTGCTGACATGGACACGGATACCCGAGCACCTCCCATTGGTGACTCGAGTACTGCTCAGGCTGGGTATGGCAATCTACTATAGGCTATCACGAGCCTCCAAATGACCATGCAGTCCGGGTTCCAGACCATGCAGTCAGAGTTCCAAACATTGAGCTCCTCCATCGAACATCTACGGGACGACTTCGAACTACACCGAGAGCATACAGAGAGTTCCTTAGCTGAAGTACGGGATCTCATTCGTGATGGCTCAGACTCTCCCGCTCCTTGAGTCATTTTTTATGATATTTTGGTGTACATAGTGGTTTCCAGCTCTTAGCATGTAGCACAGATATACCTATGTATTTATGTCTTATATATAGCTCTATGAAGCCCGTTCATGTATTGACTTTCTATATATGATGATGCTTTTTCATTAGACATATTTCATGCATCTATTTACTTTATTTGTGTTGTGCTTGCATTGTTTCTAACTGCTTTTATTCAAGAATATGCTCTGAAACTGGTTATGCTTGTATGAAAACTTCTGGTTCTTCTCGGAAAGGCTTTCGAACTCCGGATGAAGCCAAATTTTTGCATAAAAGTTTGTTTTTAGCATAATCTAGATGACTATGGTAGCTAAGTAGCTTATTTTTTAGTTTATGGTCCCTTTGATTGCTGTTGTCAAAACGGGGGAGAAAAATGAGAAAACGAGAAAAATTATGTAAACAGAAACCAATGCATAGATTTAAGGGGAGTACTGCTCCAAAGAATATTGAAAATGATTCATTTGATTGGTTGAGTTGATATTGATTGGTTGAAATGAAAATATAAACTGTGTTTGCTTGTTTACAGGGTGGTTTTACTCAAAAAACAGAGGAAACTCTGTCCGTTTTTTCTGAAAAACCAAACACTTAGTTTTTTAAACTGTTTTCACATTATTAGTTTTGTCATCATCAAAAAATGGGAGATTGTTGACCCTCACCTGTAATTTAATGATGACAAAACATAACTGTTATTATACTAATAGTACAATCTAAGTGTAGTAAGCAACAAAAGCATTCAACCAAGGATCAAGGTGCAAGAACTCAAACTGAATCAATCTTTCAAGAGAAGACTAAAGAACTAGTATAGGTCTTAGGTATTAAAACAAGTGTAAGTCTCACTTGTACATTGTAATAGCTTGTTTAATGGCTCGCACAAAAAATGTTTTTTAAACAGATCTTTTTAAGTCAAACGTTTTTAAGTTAAAACTTTTTTAACACAGAAAAACTAGGTTGGAAGACAACCCAATCGACTGGGTACATATACTAGTCGACTGGTATATGGGACAATAAGTCCCCAGTCGACTGGGTAAGAAATACCAGTTGATTGGTAAAATGGACAGTAAGTCCCTAGTCGACTGGATGGAACATACCAGTCGACTGGTACTCTAGATGCTTTAAAAATGATAATTTTTAAGAGGACCCAGTCGACTGGTATCTCGACCCAGTCGACTAGTAGTTCAAAAAATATGACCGTTGGACTCGAAATCTAATCTTTTAAAGGCACAATCATTTCAAATTAAAGTCCCAACGGCCATATTATTTGATGGCTATATACACCCCCTCTATTGAGCATCCAATAGGGAGCTGGACATATTCGAAAGAGAAGAACACATATAATCAAGTCATTTACTCTTTGAAACACAAAAAGCTTTGAAATATTCTTGCTGAGCCATTCTTCAAGCTTCACTTTGAAAGAGAGACATTATTTAGTTGTATAAGCTTTCATTTGCTGTCTCTCTACCATTTACTTTATAGCATCTTTTGTAAAGGGATTACTTCCGAGAGGAAGGTGATAGCTTCCGAGAGGAAGGGATTGTAAGGTTTGTACAACACTGGTGAAGTTGTACGACTAAGTTTCTTAGTGGATTACTTCAAGGACGTTCCTTGAAGAGAGTGGACGTAGGGTCGGAACGAATCCGATATTGCCGAACCACTATAATCTGAGTTTGCATGCTCTACTCTTTAAGCTCTTTATTTACAGCACATTACTTGTTTAATTGCTTGTTGCTTATATGTTTTTATAAACTTGTGTTTATTCCGCAAAAGTTTTTGAAAACCCAATTCACCCCCCCTTTGGGTTGAAACCTCAGTCTACAGGCTTATACTGTGAAAGTTCATCTTGATGGTATTATTGACATATTGAAAGTCCGTCCAGTAGAAAAAGGATATACACAGGTCTATAGTATTGATTATGCTGAAATGTTTTCTCCTGTGGCTAAGATTACATCTATCCGTGTTTTCGTCTCTTTGGCGACTATGTTTAATTGGTCGTTGCATTAGCTAGATGTCAAGAATGCTTTCATCAGTGGTTCTCTATAGGATGAGATTTACATGGAGTAACCTCCTAGATTCATTTCTCAAGGGGAGTCTGGGTTAGTTTTTCGGTTGAAAAAGTCTCTATATAGTTTGACACAATCTCATTGAGCAAGATTTGGCAAGTTCGGTGCAGTAATGATTAATTTTGGTCTCAGTATATGCGGTATAGATCATTCTATCTTTTACAAATATAGCTAAGCGGGTAGGATATTCTTGATTGTGTATATGGATGATATTGTGATCACATGAAACGAAAAAGAGGGAATTCTAACACTAAAACAGTTCCTAGATAATAAGTTACAAACAAAGGATCTAGGACAACTGAGATATTTTTTGGGCATTGAAGTTGCTAGATCTTGTCAAGGTATTTCTTTATCTCAACGTAAATATGTTTTTAATTAAGTGATATAGGAATGTTGGGGTATAAACCTATAGATAATCCTATATATCCCAACACAAAACATACAATTAATCAAGTTGAATTATCGTATGATCCAAGAAAGTATAAATAATTTATTGGGAAATTGAATTATTTGACTGTTACTAAACCAAATATTTCGTTTGCAACAAGTGTAGTTAGTCAGTTTCTATATGCTTAATACAACAGCTGACAATACTAGTAAACATGAGCTAATGACTTAATGAAAGAAGAGGAAGATAGCAAGAGTAGCAAGACAAAAAGGGGAAAAAGAAACATAATAGAGAAACTGTCTAGGAACCTAGAAGGTCCCTAAGACTCCAAGGGTTGAAGCCAAGACAATTCAGATAGCATATAGGAAAGGACTAACAAGGAAGCAAGATTAGTTAGTTAGTTATAAAGTGGTTAAGAGTTATTATATGTAAAACAGAATTGTAACTAACTTGTTGACTCTCAAAATGAGCTAACTGAGTAGTCATAAACTTTTATAAATAGGACTTGTACTCAATACTAAATCAATCAAAGAAAATTTTCAAAAAATCTCTTCTCTCGTTTGTTACAATCTTGTAGCATTCTTGGAGTTAGACTTGTACTCGAAATTAAGTCAACAATTCTAAGATAGGGAAGGCATCAATGGCGCTTTCATTGACTCTATTATCTTCTCCACCTTTCATTTTCCATCAAATACTTACAACATTCCATTTCTTTCACCCAAATTTTCAAAAAAATCAACCATAAACACTTACCATGGCTGAAAGAACAAGATAAAAGAATAATGAGATCACATGGGACAGAATTCAGCAACTCTGAAGACAAATGAAGGATGAAATATTGGAATCCTTTAACAAACTGGAACAAAAAGTAAGCAAGGATATAGAAGAAGTAAAGATCTCTCTCAGCAAACAGGATTCTCCCGCACTATCCTTTCACGCAATCAACAAAAAGGCAACTAACCACCATACAATGCAGCATCATTCAAGCAAATCAAATTGGATTTTCCAAGATTTAGTTCAGGAGATCCGTTAGATTGGTCATTCAAGGTGGAGTAATTCTTTGTGTATTATCAAACTCCTGAATTCCATAAGCTTACTATGGTTTCTTTCACCTGGATGGCCTAGTATCAAGTCGGTATCAATGGATATACCAAAGCAATCAATTAAGGGGCTGGAAAGAATTTGTTCATGTATTGCAAGAAAGATTTGGTCCATCCCTCTTTGATGATCCTCAAGGCAACCTCACCAAACTAGTACAACAAACATCTGTCCAGGATTATCAGGATAAGTTTGAAGTACCATCTGCAAGGTACCTGGCCTCATTGAATAGTTCTTGAAAAGTTGTTTCATTTGAGGACTCAAACCTTCAATTAATAGGGAAGTCTTGTTACGGAGACCCCTTAGTTTACATAAAGCCATTAGTATAGCAAGAATGATAGAGGCAGAAGTGGCTAAAAGGTACTTGTCCACAAGGAGTTGGGGCCCTAAACCATCTAAAATCATTCTCTCATAGGTCCTAGACCAGTGCAGCAGACTACAGCACCATTGCCAGGACCAAAAGTAATTGTCAAAGGCTTACACAATAAGAACATCAACTGAGGAAGAAGAAAGGACTATGCTTCAATTGTGATGAGAAGTTTAGCCTTGGATATAAATGCAATAAACAAAACACATTATGTTTTTTTTTTAAGGAGTGGATTCAAAAGAAGACACCACACTGGAGGAGCCCAACAATCCAAAAACTTAGCTTCCAAGTATTGATACTAGCCCTCGTATTAGCTTTCATGCATCAATGGGTCATGATCCCCTCAAAACTTAAAGTTGTAAGGAAAGATTAAGGGACACACCTTATAAGTACTAATAGATGGAGGTATTACACACAATTTTATCCAAGACAGAATTGCACACTTCTTGGGATTGACCATTACACCTTCACATTATTTCAAAGTGTTGTGAGTTTTAAATTACTCGCAAGCACACGAGTCGTTTGCAGTATAGTGTTGTTCAAGTGCGAGGTCGAATCCACAGGAAATTGCGTTGTGAAAGTATATTTTCAATCTAAACTAACTCTATCTTAACCTAGTTCCGAATTTCAGATGATAATTTGCAAAAGAAATTAAAAATAAACTAAATTGATTTTTAAAAACTAATAATTAAAATACTAAGGTTTCCAAATCCACCCCACCGAAGTTAAGCATATATGTTCTAAAAATATAGCCTATCAAAACATTCCATGAATCCAACTATAAGACAAAAAAAAAAATATCCCAACTAAACCAAAAGCATCCAATGTATCCGCTCTCAACAAATCACAAAGGAAATCCAATTTAATCGAAAAGCATTCATTGTATCCATCAGATGAAACATAAGGAATATCCAACAAACAATTTAAACTCTTTCAATTATAAGATTAACTCAAATAATTGACAGAACATTTATACTAAAAATTGTCAGATTTGTACAAGCAAATCTGAACTACTACGCCAAACAACGGCGGGGCTTCATCTTCAACCTTAGCTAAAGAGTCTAGCCACTCATAACTATGAAACTACAATTCATAATAAAAGTGCTAAACATTTAAACTAAAATAACTAAATGTAAAGAAATAAATAAATAACTTTACATGGGAGAAATTCCACTCGCTGACGGGCGGTGCTTCCCGTCGTGGTGACAAAGCCTTCGAGATCCACCAGAATGCTAGCGGACGTCCACTGGTAAACACCAAAGTGGCTCAAGAATTGTACACTAAAGATGAAATGAAAAGGGGCTTATATAGGGAAGCATCACAAGTGCAATGTGTTTCCAATCCGATGTGGGATACTACAGATTCCAGATTTTGCTCTTTGACCTTTGTCTACTAAAAATGCCATAACTTTCTCTAGAAAAATCATTTTATTGATCCGTAAAATTTCACAGAAAATAGACATCCGGATCTTTCCAAGCATATATGGCTCATCTCCTGATTCTCCCTGAATCAATACAGTTAAATCCTCGAAAATGGCTGATTTGTCACGCTGAAATCATGCACAGCCTGACCTTTGTCTACTAAAACTGCCATAACTTTCTCTAAAAAAATAATTTTATTGATCCGTAAAATTTCCCAGAAAATAGACATCCGGATCTTTCCAAGCATATATGGCTCATCTCCTGGTTCTTCCTGAATTAATACAGTTAAATCCTCAAAAATGGCTGATCTGTACGAGCAATTCTGGCAATTTAGTGAAACTCCTTTCCAAGCTTATAAACCTGTAAAACAACGAAAAACAACTCAAAGTAACGTTCTTAAGCTAACAAATGTAAATTAATGAGCCAAAATATGCAATATTTTTCACTCATTAAATACCCCCAAATTTACATTTTGCTAGTCCCTTAGCAAAACAAAATAAATAAATAAATAATAAAAAAAACATAAAACATAAAGATAAGTTCATCACTTATGTTATCCAAAAATTTAATGAGCACACATCACCATGATATTCATTCATGAGCAAGCTTAAAAAGATAAACCCATCTTCGCAATGAATAGAAAAGTTAAAATCTAATTACTTACAAAAGGCAGGTTAAGGCATCACAAATCTGACACTGTGTAAAGTGAATTAGCATATAGAAATGAAGCTTCCAAGTGACTCCAATGTGTAAGGTCTCCATGTCTCAAGATTCACCAAATTTCCCATCAGAATGAACAAAAATGGCATAGTTTTTATCTTCTTTTTTTTATATAAAAGGCTCTGCTATGTTTAATTCCCTTAAGCTTTCAATGACTCCCAAACCAGATGGTTTTAGGGCATTAGGTGTAAAGACACCCCTAAGGACTTACTTACTCGAGTAAAAAAGGCTACGAAATTAAACCGGCCTTAATACTACCAAACAAAATTCCACCTTTTGACGTGAACACTCACTGCTTACTAAGGTAAGAGGTCCAGTTACTCAGCGGAAAGTTTATTGATAATGAATTTTTTTATTTTTTATTATGCTTTTCTATGCCAAAGAGTTCATCCAATAAGTAATCCAGTTTCAGTTAAGATAAAGAAAAATACACATTAAAATCACATGTCATACCTCACATAATTTGTGCTAATGTGCTCGTGTTAGATTAGATCAAACATGTGAATTCTCAAAATGCCTAAAGTAAGTAATTAAATTTTAAAAATTTATCACCAGATCATGTGTTCAAAATGTTAAGCTCACCAATGACATCACATCACAGAAAATGTTTAGATCAACCAAAATTTCACGATAACATGAGCATGCATTTATCTCTACGACAAAAAGACAACAAATTAGGACAAAGTGTGTGATGTGTCTCCCATACCCCCCAAACTTAAATTACACATTGACCCCAATGTGTGACTAATATGGAAAGAGCTGACCTGAGATATGGAGAACTATCTGGACTGGTATGGCTCATAGCATACCCCCAAACTTGAACTGAAGTACGCATTGTCCCTGAAAAAAAAAATACTGGAAACAAACATTAATCATAAAAATGCGAAATAATAAATAAACAGAAACGATAAGTTGTGGGGTGCCTCCTATGAGCGCTAAGTTTAACGTCTTCTACCAGACCCAACATTAGTAATCGTGCCCAACGAAACGCTCCGCCATCTAATCAATAAATGGGAATGAAAAATGATCAGGCCTAGTGGCAGCATTCAATTTACGGTAGCTGATACACACTCTCCAAATTGACTGAACACGAGTTGGAACCAACTCGTCGTCCTTATGCTGCACTACCGTTAATTCAGCACGTTTGGGCACAACATGAATCTGGCTCACCCACTTGCTATCAGAGATGGGATAAATGATCCTTGCCTCTAACAGCTTAATATCTTCTGCCCTCACAACCTCTTGCATAGCAGGGTTGAGCCTTCTTTGTGGCTCCCTCGATGGCTCAGCATCCTCCTCCAAATGTATCTTGTACGTCACCACCGAGGGGCTGATCCCCTTGATGTCCTCAATGGTCCAGCCTATAGCTTCCTTATGCTCTTTTAAGACGTCCAATAATTTCTCCTCTAGAGCATCACCCAGATCTGAAGCTATAATCACAGGCAAACTATCGACTGAACCTAGGAACTTATACTTAAGATTATCTGATAAAGGCTTAAGTTCCTTCTTGGGGGTTTCAGGTGCGGTGGTCTCCTCCGTCTTATTGCTCTTCCGAGGAGGAGACTCTAAAATGGCATTCGCTTACTCAAGTAATTTATCTAAATCCATATCCTCTCCAAATTGAGCAAAGCATGCCTCTAGGGGGTCCTCAGTGTGGGAGTCATCCACAATCTCCTCTGTCTTATTGCTCTCCCGAGGAGGAGACTCCAAAATGGCATTCGCTTGCTCAAGTAATTTATCTAAATCCATATCCTCTCCAAATTGAGCAAAACATACCTCCATAATGTCCTCAGACTTCCTGATGAGGGCACGACTAACAAATGGTAGGCAGATCCTATTCAAGTTCCAATTGGTCAAGTTACAAGAGCCCGAGCTAAACGGTTTATTCAAGTTCCAATTTGTCTAGTTATAAGGGCCCGAGCTAAACGGTTCAAGAAAACTCTCAATTGGCTTATTCAACATATTTGGGCTAAGAACCATCTTTGGGGGCCCAAGGATAATGCTATACATGATCCACAAGGATGGGTTTCCATGATTCAAGGGAATTTCCACTTCGGAATTTCGAGAGGACCCAACCAACAGAATTAAAATGGTCATATCTTCTTGCCCACAACTCCAAATGGGATTAAACTTATTAGGATGGAAAGATGACGTATTGGCACTCAATTTTGACCTAAGAAAGTTTCAAAAAGGATATCGTTTGGGCATGGTATGATGGGCCGAATTCCAGTAGGCTGTTGTATCCGAATCTACGTTGGGCTTGCACATTTTCTTAATTGTTTCCTTCTAAATTTAATTTTTGCATTATAAGGCTTGCATGCCAAGTTAGGTACTTTCCTTAATTGAATTTTAGGTTACCAAAATTCTATTTAGGTTTATTTCCTATTTCGTAGTTTTCTATTCCTACCAGAACTCTGTTTAGGTTTATTTCCTATTTTTTAGTTTTCCTTTTTCTATTTGGTTACGAATTCTCATGTATCTAAATAGTCATTGGCTTTTGGAATAAGACAATTCAAATTTGATTCATACTTTCGGAGAGAAATTTCTCTTTGGTTCTTTTAGAACTTCTGAACTTATCGGACTTTCCGTGACATTCATCTTCGACTTATCAATCAATCCTTCCATAATTGATTGTGGTGTCTTCATTATACCAAGGTTCTTGCTTCGATATAAGCAATGGGTCACGGTCTCAGTCTTCATTATACCAAGGTTTTTGCTTCAATATAAGCAACGGGTCGCGGTCTCACATAAATCTACTTCTAGACGATCTTGGAGGTCTTCTTGATCCATAAATTTCTTAGTTCTTGGTGTGGATCATATCAGTTGGTATCAGAGCCTTCTAGTTGCACGTTTGCTTATCTTTTGTTTTGGTTCATAAAAAAAAAAAAAAAAAAAAAAACGTGAAAAAAAAGTGTGTAATATTTAGATTCGATCCTTTCAATCCTTATTTCTGAATTTCTTTGTGAGTTATTGGTGAATTGTTTCTAGAAACTTTGATACTTGTTCGGTTAGTTTGATAAGAACCTATAGAGGATTATTACGAGCGGAAAAAGGCAAGAGTGGTGAGCACATAAGAGGGGAAAAGCCAATCTGATTTTTGTGTGAAAACACGAGTGAAATTGAGTGACTCATTCTTTTTGTGAAACACGTGAGGGAGTGTGTGAGGTTCTTTTTTTTTCTAACGTTATTTTTGCAGCAAACATGTCAGAAGACAAGAACAAAAATAATTCCAGAGATCCGTCGGGAGATGGTGATCCGAAGTTGCTCATGGAGGCTTTAATGGGTGAGATGAGAAGAGTATTGCGAACGGAGATGGAACAGGTTCATGAGCAAATTGATCGGGTAGAGAATGCACGTGTGGGGCAGCAACAAAACGCTCCTAATGTGCGTAGGAGGGAGAGAGTTCAACCTAGGGGAGAGAAAGTTAAAGATGAAGAGTATTATGGGAATGGATTTGATGAAGAAGATGATCGCGAATCAGTTGTTAGCCATAGGAGATTTGGTGGTCGAGGAAGAGAAGCTAGGAATCGGGAAGACAATAACTTGGGTAGTATTAAGATGAAGATTCCATCGTTTCAAGGCAAAAACGATCCTGAAGCTTACCTTGAGTGGGAGAAGAAGATAGAATTAGTGTTTGATTGTCATAATTATTCCAAGCTTAAAAAGGTTAAACTTGCGGCCATTGAATTTTTTGACTATGCGATTGTTTGGTGGGATCAGCTAGTGTTAAATAGGTGGAGAAATAGAGAGCGTCCAATAGAGACTTGGGAGGAGATGAAAACCATGATGAGGAAACGGTTTGTTCCAAGCCATTACTACCGTGAGTTATACCAAAAATTGCAAAGTCTTGCACAAGGTAATCTGAGTGTGGAGGATTATTATAAAGAGATGGAAGTAGCTATGATTCGAGCAAATGTAGAGGAGGATCGAGAGGCTACTATGGCTAGGTTCTTGGCTGGTTTGAACCTGGAAATTGCTAATTCGGTGGAGTTGCATCATTATGTGGAATTAGAAGATATGGTACACATGGCTGTCAAAATTGAGAACCAACTCAAGAGGAGGGGTAACAATACACGACAAAACCCTAACTCGGGTTCATCTTGGAGGCCGAATTTTGTGAAGCAAGCCACGGCCAAGCCCAAAACTGAGCAAAAGCAAGAAAGTACCAGCCATGGAAATCAAGGTAAAACTGACTCTTCTACCACTAGAAATCATGATATTAAGTGTTTTAAATGCCAAGGCAGGGGTCACATAGCAAGCCAATGTCCAAACAAAAGAGTTATGGTATTACGAGATAATGATGAAATTGAAACCGAGGGAGAAGAAGATACCGAATCTATGCCACCATTGGAGGATGCGAGTGATGAGGAATACGCTGCCCAAGGAGAATTGTTGGTTGCATGGAGAGCTCTAAGTGTGCAAATCAAAGAAGATGACAAAGTGCAGCAAGAAAACATCTTTCATACTAGATGCCACGTGCAAAACAAGGTATGTAGTATGAGTATTGATGGAGGTAGTTGTACTAACGTTGCTAGCATTACAATGGTTGAGAAATTAGGGCTGCCAACGATTAAACATCCTCGGCCTTACAAGTTACAATGGCCTAATAATAGTGGTGAACTGAGGGTGAACAAACAGGTGTTAGTTTCCTTTCGTATTGGAAAATATGAAGATGAAGTTTTGTGTGATGTAGTTCCGATGTAAGCTGGACACTTGTTACTAGGCCGGCCATGGAAATTCGATCGGTGTGTTAAGCATGATGGCGTCACCAACAAATATTCGTTTGTAAGAAATCAAAGAACAATCACTCTAGTTCCTTTGACACCAAAGCAGGTTTATGAAGATCAAGTGAGGTTACAAAAAGAGAGTGAGCAAACGAAAGAGAGTGAGAAAAAGAGAATGAATACAAACCAGAAAGAGAAAATGAGAGAGGTCAAAAAAATTGAGATAGAAAATAAGATAGCTGATTCGGCCATTGAGAGAAAAACAAATTTCTATGCAAGAACGAGTGAAATAAAAAGAGTGATGATTTTAAATCAGCCAATGATTGTACTTTTGTACAAAGAGGCGTTAGACACTAACCAATTTGACTCATCTTTGCCTAGTTCTATTGTTTATCTTTTACAGGAGTTTGATGATATCTTTCCCGAGGAGATTCCACATGGCTTACCATGGCCAAGTCCCACGAGTGTAGGTCAAGTTCATAGTTTTCATGGACTTGCTAGTTTTTGCAAGAGGTTCATGAAAGACTTTAGCAGTATTGCCGCACCGCTTAGCGAAGTCATCAAGAAGATCGTTGAATTCAAATGGGGAGACGAGCAAGAGAAGGGGTTCCAATTGATCGAATAAAAATTAACTAATGCTCATTTTCAAGTCCTTGAGCACATCAATAACAATGCATACAAATTGGATTTACCAAGTGAGTACAATGATAATACCACTTTTAATGTTTCTGATTTACGCCCTTTTGATGTAGGTGATGATTTGAGGACAAATCCTTTTCAAGAGGAGGGGAATGATGACGGCACGACTAACAAATGGGAGGCAAATCCTATTCAAGTTCCAATTGGTCAAGTTACAAGAGCCCGAGCTAAACGGTTTATTCAAGTTTCAATTGGTCCAGTTATAAGGGCCCGAGCTAAACGGTTCAAGAAAACTCTCAATTGGCTTATTCAACATATTTGGGCTAAGAACCATCTTTGGGGGCCCAAGGATAATGCTATACATGATCCACAAGGATGGGCTTCCATGATTCAAGGGAATTTCCACTTTGGAATTTCGGGAGGACCCAACGAACAGAATTAAAATGGTCATATCTTCTTACCCACAACTCCAAATGGGCTGAAACTTATTAGGATGGAAAGATGACGTCTTGGCACTCAATTTTGACCTAAGAAAGTTTCAAAAAGGATATCGTTTGGGCCTGGTATGATGGGCCGAATTCCAGTAGGCTGTTGCATCCGAATCTACGTTGGGCTTGCACATTTTCTTAATTGTTTCGTTCTAAATTTAATTGTTGCATTATAAGGCTTGCATGCCAAGTTAGGTACTTTCCTTATTTGAATTTTAGGTTACCAAAATTCTATTTAGGTTTATTTCCTATTTCGTAGTTTTCTATTCCTACCAGAATTCTGTTTAGGATTATTTCCTATTTTTTAGTTTTCCTTTTTCTATTTGGTTACAAATTCTCATGTATTTAAATAGCCATTGGCTTTTGGAATAAGACAATTCAAATTTGATTCATACTTTTGGAGAGAAATTTCTCTTTGGTTCTTTTAGAACTTCTGAACTTATCGGAGTTTCCATTGCGTTCATCTTCGACTTATCAATCAATCCTTCCATAATTGATTGTGGTGTCTTCATTATACTAAGGTTCTTGCTTCGATATAAGCAACGGGTCGCGGTCTCAGTCTTCATTATACCAAGGTTCTTGCTTCAATATAAGCAATGGGTCGCGGTCTCACATAAATCTGCTTCTACACGATCTTGGAGGTCTTCTTAATCCATAAATTTCTTAGTTCTTGGCGTGGATCATATCACTTCCCTTCTTTCTTGGGCGCTTGTAGTCTCTCAGGGTAAGGCGCTTTAGGTAAAAATGACCTAGAGAGATCCTTAATAATATGTGTGGTTGTAGATGGCTCAGCATCTCTCTTTTCCTTGTTGCCACTTTCTTGCCCTTGTTGCATAGTAGGGTTCTCCTCCACTTGATTGTCCACTTGTCTCCCAGATAAGTATGGGGCAGTTGATTGCACTTGTTCCTGCCAATGCATAGGAGTTGATGAATTTCCCACCGCAAACTGTTCCTTTGGGTTAGGCTTAGGTTGACTGGGGAACTCTCCTTCCTCTCCTTCACCCATGTAACTTGCGATTTTATCAATTTGACTCTCTAGCTCGGCAATTGCTTGGGTGTTTTCTATGGTTGCACTCATCACTTCACTCATAGATTGGCTAGTCATTTTCATGAAATCATTGAGAGCGTCCTCCAATGACTGTGAAATCGACATTGGCGCTTGAATGGGAGCTTGGTAAGCGGGTGATGGTGCTGGATAGGCATAACTTGGGATTGGTGGAGGAAATTCGGGAGGGTATTGATTGTGAGCATGATAAAGGGCTCCTCCCTGATTCATCAGTTGGTTCTGCTCCCATGAAAAATTAGAGTGGTTCCACCACCCTGGATTGTATGTTTCGGAGTAAGATCCATTTGATTCCGAACAACAGTCATTGAAAGCATTCATTTATTCCATGGGGTACTCGGCACAAGCTGGCATTGACGGACAATTATGTGCTAGATGCATGGGACTAGCACAGATGGAACAGCTATCAACATTGAATGTGTTGGTAGCATTGAGGGACGGGCCTGTCATTTTCATGTACTCCTTAATGGTGTCCTCTAAAGACTGTGAAACCGGCACTGGATTCATCCACATGATTTTTTTTTATATAAAAAAATGATAACTAACTAGTAGAAAAATAAAATCAATTCAGACAAAAAAATTTCACAAACCAAACAATTCCCCGGCAACGGCGCCAAAAACTTTTTGTGACACTTAAATTACTCGCAAGCGCACGAGTCGTTTGCAGTATAGCGTTGTGCAAGTGCGAGGTCGAATCCACAGGGAATTGCGTTGTGAAAGTATATTTTCAATCTAAACTAACTCTATCTTAACCTAGTTCCGAATTTCAGATGATAATTTGCAAAAGAAATTAAAATTAAACTAAATTGATTTTTAAAAACTAATAATTAAAACACTAAGGTTTCCAAATTCACCCCACCGAAGTTAAGCATATATGTTCTAAAAATATAGCTTATCAAAACATTCCATGAATCCAACTATAAGACAAAAAACAAAGAATATCCCAACTAAACCAAAAGCATCCAATGTATCCGCTATCAACAAATCACAAAGGAAATCCAATTTAATCGAAAAGCATTTAATGTGTCCATCAGATGAAACACAAGAAATATCCAACAGACAATTTAAACTCAATCAATTATAAGATTAACTCAAATAATTGACAAAACGTTTATACTAAAAATTGTCAGATTTGTACAAGCAAATCTGAACTACTACGCCAAACAACGGCGGGGCCTCATCTTCAACCTTAGCTAAAGAGTCTAGCCACTCATAACTATGAAACTACAATTCATAATAAAAGTGATAAACATTTAAACTAAAACAACTAAATGTAAATAAATAAATAAATAACTTTACATGGGAGAAATTCCACTCGCTGACAGGCGGCGCTTCCCCTCATGGTGACAAAGCCTTCGAGATCCACCAGAATGCTAGCGGATGTCCACCGGTAAACACCAAAGTGGCTCAGGAATTGTACACTAAAGATGAAGTGAAAAGGGGCTTATATAGGGAAACATCACAAGTGCAATGTGTTTCCAATCCGATGTGGGATACTACAGATTCCAGCTTTTGCTCTTTGACCTTTGTCTACTAAAAATGCCATAACGTTCTCTAGAAAAATCATTTTATTGATCTATAAAATTCACCAAACAATAGACATCCGGATCTTTCCAAGCATATATGGCTCATCTCCTGGTTCTTCCCGAATCAATACAGTTAAATCCTCGAAAATGGCTGATCTGTCACGCTGAAATCATGGACAGCCTGACCTTTGTCTACTAAAACTGCCATAACTTTCTCTAGAAAAATCATTTTATTGATCTGTAAAATTCTCCAGAAAATAGACATCCGGATCTTTCCAAGCATATATGGCTCATCTCCTGGTTCTTCCTGAATCAATACAGTTAAATCCTCAAAAATGGCTGATCTGTACGAGCAATTCTGGCAATTTAGTGAAACTCCTTTCCAAGCTTATAAACCTGTAAAACAACAAAAAACAACTCAAAGTAACGAATTCTTAAGCTAACAAATCTAAATTAAGGGGCCAAAATATGCAATATTTTTCACTTATCACAAAGTACAAGTGGGAAATGGGGAATTCTTGTCTTGCATTGGTATGTGTCATTCAATAGAAATATGGATGCAAGATCATAAATTTACTATTTGTTTCTTTATCATACCTATGCAAGGAACTGAAGCCGTGTTAAGAGTACAATGGTTACAAAATTTAGGTCCTATCACCCCTGATTATAGGACTTTAACCATGGAGTTTGTGTGGGAAGGAAAATCAGTCCTGTTACAAGGCAAATAAAGACTAGATTATGATATGGCGGGGTATAGCACACTAAGGAAGGTGACACTTAATGATTAATTATCTTCCTATTTTATGTTAATGGATATTACAAGAAGTTTGTTAGAGGATATGCTTCAATTGCTTCACCACTCATTGACCTACTCAAGAAAGACGGTTTTCAATTGACTAAGTGTGTAGCTGAGGCATTTCAGAAATTAAAGGGTGCAATGACTGCTACTCCAGTCCTAGCATTGCTAGCCTTCACTCAACCCTTTGTGCTTAAAAATGATGCCTCTGGCTATGGTATTGGAAGTGTCCTTATGCAACAAGGCCACCCTATTGCATTCTTCAATAATAAGTTGTGTCCTTCCTTACAAGTAGAATCAACATACGTTAGAGAAATGCTTCCAATCACTACAATTGTACAACATTGGAGACAATACTTGCTTGGCTCTGAATTCTTTATCCATGCATATCAAAAAAGTTGAAGGACACTACTGGACCAGACAATTCAAACACCAGAGCAGCAAGTATTTCTAAGAAAACTCTTAGGCTTTAGATTTCAAATTATATACAAACCTGGTAAAGACAATGTAGTTGTTGATAGCTTATTAAGGTTGCACCCAAAAAACAAAGACAAGGTATCCTATCTTGCCATCTCACTACCTTCCTTTGAGTTCTTGGACACTTTGAAGTTAGAAAACTCTCAACTTCCAAAATTAGTAGAACTAACAGCTGCCATTGCCAATACTCCTGCTCAATATCTTGAGTGGACAGTTAGAAATTGATAGATTTATTGGAAGGGAAAGTTGTATCTTAGTCCTCAATTAGCTTTAAAAACCAAGTTGTTACAGGAGGTTCACTCCTTCCCTATAGGAAGACATGTTGGTATTCAAAGAACCGTTGCCAAGCTATCTTCCTGCTTCTACTAGAAACACATGAGAAAAGAAGTGTTAATGTTTGTTCAACAATGATTGGTTTGCCAACAAACAAAGCCTACGAACATGCTCCTTATGGCCTCCTCCAACACTACCCATACTTGAGCAAATATGGAAAGATATTTCAATGTATTTCATTACACATCTACCTCTTGCCCAAAGATTCACAATAATTTTGGTAGTAGTTGATAGACTATCAAAATTTGCTCACTTTGGGTGTCTCCCAAAACACTATATAACTACAAAGGTGGTCAACCGCTTTGTCAACATGGTATGCAAGATTCATGGTTTTCCCAAGACAATAGTCTCAGATAAAAACTCAGTCTTCATGAGCTCATTTTGGACAAAGCTATACAAACTACAAGGCGCTGTGCTCAATATGAATAGTGCCTACCATTCCCAAATTGATGGCTAAACTGAGGTAGTAATCAAATCCCTGGAACAATATTTGAGGTGCTTTGTAGGTGATAGCCCTTGAAAATGGCCAAAGTTCTTATGTTGGGCACAATTTCACTACAACATTGCCTTTCATTTTTCTATAGGCATGACTCCCTTTGAACTGGTTTTTGGTAGAAAGCCCCCTAACATTGTGGTATGTTCCAAAGGAGATATTAACCTAGCAAGCATTGATCAGAACTTGGGAGACAGAACCGAAGTCCTTACCATGGCTAAACTGCATCTCCAAAACGCTCAAGCACAGATGCAAGCTACAACTGATAAGAATAGAAAGGATCAGTCTTTTCAGGTTGGAGATTTGGTGCTAGTTAAACTATAACCTTATAGACGAACCTTAGTAGCTCATAGACAATCCAACAAGCTAGAAAAAAAAAATTTGGGCCATTTCATATCATTAAACATATTGGAAAGGTTGCTTACAAACTTCAGCTGCTAGAAGATAACAAAATTCATCTTGTTTTTCATGTTTCCTTACTCAAACAGTACAACGACCTGATGAAGGCATTTCTCCATGTCCTTTACCTAATACTATGGAAGAAGGCCATCCCGTGAAGACATATCTTGAAAAAAAAAGGGAACTGGACTCTGCAATGATTAATTCAGTGGGAAGGGCTGCAGTAGAAGAAGCTACTTGAGAAATTGCCTCAGACTTCAACAAAAATTTCCCAAAATTCCACCTTGAGGATAAGGTGTTTTAACTTGGGGAAGTATTGATATAGTAGCTAATAGTACTAGCAAACAAGAGCTAAAAGACTTAATGAAAAAAGAGGAAGACAACAAAAGTAGCAAGATATAAAGGGGGAAAGAGAATCATAATAAAGCAGTTGTCCAAGAACCTAGAAGGTTCCTAAGACTCCAAGGGTTGAAGCCCAAACAATCCAGATAGCACATGGGAAAGGTCTAACAAGGAACGAAGATTAGTTAGTTATTTATAAAGAGGTTAAGAGATGTTATATGTAAAACAGAATTGTCACTAATTTGTTAACTCTCAAAATGAACTAACTTTGTTAACTCTCAAAATGAGCTAACTGAGTAGTCTTAAACTTGTATAAATAGGACTTGTACTCAATACTGAATCAATCAATTAAAAATTTCAGAAATTCCCTTCTCTCTTTTCTTACAATCATGTAGCATTCTTGGAGTTAGACTTGTACTCGAAATCAAGTCAAAAATTCTAAGTTAGGGAAGGCATCAATGCCTCACAAACTAGTCATTTGAATGTTGTTATTCGTATTAGGAGATCGTTGTTTACTTTATCAAAATCAGGGTTATACACAGGTTGAGGGTTATACTAATGCAAATTGGGCAGGCTCTCCATCTGATAAGAGGTCTACTACTAGATGTGTGTTTATTGGAGCTAATTTGGTTTCGTGGAAGAGCAACTAGATCGAGTGCTGAGTCAAAATGCAGAGCAATGGCGCACACTACCTGTGAGTTAGTTTGGATTAAACAGTTATTAGCAGAACTTGGGATTAAGAAGTCAATTCCTATGAGTTTGGTATGTGATAATCAAGAAACTCTTCATATTGCAAATAATTCAATGTTTCATGAGAGAACTAAGCATATTGAGATTAATTGTCATGTTGATAAAAAAAAACTTGTGCAAAATGTGATCAGTACCAAACATGTGAAGTCAGTAAATCAGTTAACAGATTTATTTACTAAACCGTTGGATAGTCCGCGAGTTAAATTTATTTGTAACAAGTTTTGTGCATATGACATCTATGCTCCAACTTGAGAGAGATGTTGATAATTCTATTAAAATTTTTATTATGTGTCCTAGTAGGTTTCCTAAGTTTTATCTAGTTTATGTCTTCTAGTTTTATTAGATTCAATATTCATAAGTCTATATATAGGGTTGTTGAATTGTATTCAGATATAAATCAATAATATAGAATTTTTTTCAATTCTTCTTCTCAACAATAATTATGTCTTCCCCACTACTTTATGTGTGCGTGCATATGTTTCAAAAATAAAACATTTTTCTTCAATTTTTTATATTCTTGAAAATTTGTTTCGTATTCTACAAGTATACAATATTCAAAGAATAAAAATTTTCATTCAAGCAAATCACAGAGAGGAAAGGGAGCTTACGGTGGTGCAAATATTACACAGTGCAGCTTCATTACCAGCAGCAAGCCCCTCTTTCCTCTTCTCATTATCCACTAAGTTATTTTTTAGAATACCATTATCCACCATGTTACGAGTAAGCTTCTTGGTTTTTATCTTTGAATTTTCATATTTATCTCTCAAGATGTAGTAGAGATAAATTAGTAAGGTTTCCCCATGATCATATCCTATTGCACTTCATGAGAAATTAATTTGCTGTTCTTTATGTATGTCATATTTGCCGAATTTCATAAAACACTACTGCCCATCTTTTCAATTCAATTCTTCTGACCTGATCCATAAAATTTTCTTAGACTAATTGTACACTTAATTGTCAAATGAAGAGAGACATGAGAAATTCTCTCTATCTAGCGGTAAAAAATATCTTTGGTTTTAAAAAAATCCCATGGATCCTCCACCCCCAACAATGACAAGTGACAAAAAAATGATTAAAAAACTTTTCTACCACTTCAAGTTACAAGTGAACTTTCCTTTAAGTTACAACGTGGACATTTCAGGGTAATTTGGAGGCCTGAATAAGAGCAACCCAGTAGCAGTACTCTTGCAATTACCCTAGCGGAAGACCAAACTCCTTTTTCCCTCTCCAATGCAATTAAACTCAAAAACATATACAAACACACAAGTGCACAGGTTTTATCCGAACGCAGGAACTGGAAAGGGAATATAAGTTTCTCTATCATCAATCCCTCTTTAATAGAGGTAGGTCTGTACTGTATATTAAACAGTTATAAGAAGACAGTAAAGAACTTCGCACTAGCAGTTCGAACTTATGTTCACACATTTCAACCAAAATGTTGTGTGGTGAAGTAGCAGTACACAACCACCATGAAGAAAACAAAAGGTAATCCAAACTTGAACAGCTTCATATAAATTGCATGAGTTTCTAAAGGTGCATATGGCTCGTTTCCTCAGATCTCATACAAGAATTTCTCAAACAGTTTCATGTGTTGGGATTGAAGAGCAATGGCCACAGATAAGGTACCATCATTGGTAGGGCTTGGTAATACAAATGATAAACCCTCGTAAGGGATACCACCAGGACCCATAAATATGGGTCGGCCCCACCCGAAATCTGCATCATGGATTGGCAGTCTAACCCAGCTAGTAATCCCAAGATTTGGACACCTAAAAGTATGAGCCCCACGAACCAGGGCTGATAAATCAGGCTGAAGCTCTAAGTAATCAAGAGCTGACCTCAAGTAATCATTGTCCATTCGAGCCAATGCATCATGAATCTGGCCTGCAGCATACCATGTTGGCTTTGATTCAAGATCACCAGCTAACGCAATTGGTGTGGCAGTAAATATCACATTGCCGAAGTAACCAGGTGGAAGCTGGGGGCGCAATCTAGATCGCCCATCAGTCGCAATATACAATTTGGTCTCTTGATCATCAGAAAGCCCGCGTGCCTTGCATACAGATCTCCACACATGACCTGCCAACATTTCATATGAGCTATAATTGATGGTGTTCCCATTTTCCTTGGATTTGGCTTTCAGAGTGTTGAGCTGTTCACGAGTTAATTTGAAAATAGACACTGTGCTCTCAACACCTGATTGGGATTTTGTGGATTCAAGAGGAGTCTTCATGGAAGGTGCCGGCTGGTATTCAATGTGATGGAATGCCGGTTGGGGTGGGTCATGAGCACGGAGGAGGGTCCGATCAATGAAGGGTGGGATAGTGAGTCCAAGACCACGAGCCATATCTGACCATGTATTGACAAAATGGAGACCAGAAAAACCATCTGCCACATGGTGTTGCATGCCAACACCAAGTGAGACTCCACCGCATTTGAAATATGTGACCTACACAGATCAAAACCAAAACCATGGTAACCAGGCTCAAAAATTGTAATCAGTCAAATTAGAAACAAGTTAATAACGTACATAATTACTTCCATGTGTAAACATATATTACATGCAACATGTCTCAACTCTAATGAAAACAAACGGAGAAACAAAAAGCACATTCACAAAATACGGGCTACTGAATCACTAATGTTCAACTCCCAATGCAGTTCTATTTCATTGGAATAAAACTATTGAAGACTTTCAGCATAATATACACAAAGTAAAAGTCAATAAAATAGATGGTTGGAAACAAAATTGCATCAATCAACAAAAAAATGAAGTTGCATTTCCAAAATGCATTAGTGTGGAAATATTTATTTCAAGAATCTCGAGTAAGAAGGGTAGCCTTACTCAATCATCCAACTTTTTGTTTTTCTAACTTTTCTTTTCTACCAAACAATAGAAAAGTGCTCTCCAACACTTTTATTTCTTCTCCGTCTTTTCCTCTCGATCAATCATAGCCTAAACCTTGACTTTGTCATTTCAATAATTCTTTTCTACACGATATACCTCATCAAAGCTAAAGGGATTTTAGCATTATTTGCAAATTTGATACAAGACCCCATAAATGCTAAGATCACATAAACCACAACTTAAATATAATTGTTACTCTAACAACCCGTGTGGTTTGCAGAAATAAGAGGGATTAGGCGAAAGTTGACTAATTAATTTAATCCCACATGTATATTGCATCCTAGTGTTTGATTCGCATAAGTACCAGGTAAAATTTAATCCCACTTTTTTGTCCCACTAGAGGGGATGGGGCACAATTAATCTCACCTAGCAAACTAATTTCATATCTTGTTAGGATAATTTTATCCTTCATATTTCAATGTAATTCCTAAATTATAAAAAAAAAAGGGTTTTTTTCTCTCGCACGGCTAGGCTGTGTGCCTCATGCCTGCACTGCAAAGTGGGCGACAGAGATGCAGTGACCTGCAAGGTCACTACATCTTGCAGTATCTACCTTCAAGAATCACAAGTTTTGATACTTCACCACTTCAAAACTCAATGTCAAGTTTTTCTAAGTAAGAGAGAATGATGCAAGATAGAAAAGAAAATATATATTATTTTGGGATTTTGGGATTATCTTGTAATTACAAATATATTATTTTGGGATTTTGGGATTATCTTGTAATTACAATAGTTTTGGAGATCAAGTAGTATTATTTTAAAAAACTTAGATCTAGACAATTAGATATTTATTAGGATTTTATTTACTTTCTTATTTAAATTATGTCTGGTGCCTATATAAGAGTAATCTACTAGGGTTTAGATTCAAACTTTATTATGGAATTTTGAGACTTACCAAATCTCTCTGTTTCTCTCATTTTGTTTCTTCTCCCTTTATTCTCTCTTCTTTTCTACCTAGTCTATTTCTGTATGTTCTCTTTTGTGCTTCCATGTTGTCCTTCTTTGCTTCTTCTCAGCCTAATCTCCCTACTTGTCTACTGTTTCTCTCCTTTCTCAATCTATTTCTTATCTCTAAACTATCTATCCTACATCAGCGTGTCTATTTCATCAATACATTCTTGTGTCTAGATACATTTGTACAGTTGTAATTTACTTATCTTACCCAAAAATCTAGGTTGGGTTAATTGCTTCGAAGCTCCTTGAAGTTTTCACACATTGCACTTAAGTCCATGAAGTTCGATGTGAATAATTTAATCCCTGAACTTTCCATCTGTGGCAATTTGATCCATTAACATGCTAAAAAATACTTGTACCTTCTGCGGTAGATGTTGTACCCAAGGTATACAATGCCACAATCTGAAATGTCAGAGACTAAATTGTCGAAATTGAAACTTCAGGGAAATGCACTAAAACTTCTAGGCATATATATACCCATTGTACATACATACTTGGGTGATATATACAGAAATTTTCTTTTTGTCCTTTTTCCTTATCCTTGCTTTTTGTGATACGATATCAAAGAACGCGTCCAAAGTATAAATCTTGAAATCTCCTTTCACTCCCATCCCCTTTATTAATCCTTCACTTAATGTAGCGCAGGGTCCTTGGCTTGCACCACCATATTGACGTGCAAAGCACATAAATCCTTCCAGACTATCAGGCAGAGCTCATTAATCTTTACAGTCTATCATGCAAAGCGACATCAATCCTTCTGATTCGCACCATTATACATGCAAAAACCATTAATACTTCACTCAATTTGCACATGAGTGGGCGTGATAGAATTCAAATATAAAATTTGACACAGTTTCCATCAATTTATGCTTTTGGAATAATTGGTCATCCAACTTTGTTTGACAAAGTTAATCCAAAAAATATTTTCCTAGTCTTTTCCTTCACCAAAAAGCAAAGCAATATCAACACCAATAGTAGACAACCCAATCATATAAAATGGTGCACCCTTGTAAATTAATCAACATAAGCCGCACTAAAAAGAGAAGCCTACCCCATTCTGTCTATCAAGTAGTTGAGACAATAATTGAATTAGCTCATGATGGTCAGCTTCAATTCACAACACCACACACTTTGTACCATAAGCACAAATGATCTAGATTCCAATGTTCTTATGAACAATTTCTCATAAAGACTATAAAACTAAATAACTGCTTCAAGTAACCAACATTATTGAAAAAATTGTAGAGAGAAAGCACCTAGATAAGCATGTCTTTTGAACTTTTGGAACCCGATACACGATATCATTATATAAGACAAGTGACAAATCATGCCAATGTATTTGGGATCCTTTACGGTAAATCTGCAGCTTTTTAGAAGCAAATCTGATAGTCAGAAGCATGCCAGGTAACAAATAACTTCTCTCTATATGTTGCCTGTTCAAGTATCGGACCATAATCCAAGAATAAATAAAAACTCTTGCGGCCACAGTTGCTCAATATTTTTCACTTGACACACGAAAGTACATCACTCCTAGACTCAACGGACAAAAAGGAATTACTACACCAATAGAACACACTTCCCTCTACCACTGTGATAACATCCGTTTGGGGTTCTATTATTTATGTATATTACACAATCAATACTATGTACATGACATGGTAGTACAATGCATCTTAATTATTGATAATTTCGCACCAATAAAGAAAGAAATTTCAGATTTTATTTTAGAAGAAAAGGAAAAAGCTTTGCAATAATAGTTGTTAAGTAAACAAAGTTTGTCATCCACTTTTAAAGCACAATCAACAAACTTATCCCTCCTCCACAAAATGAATAATGAGACAATTACACTGTGTCCAGCCATTGTGATTTAAATGTTCATAATGAATTTGATATAAATTAATCATAAACATGGAAATCGCAAAACCCATGACACGAGATATAACTATCATTTCCCTATCTAAAACCCACATTATTTCCACCCAAAAAGAATTTCCTAACTCGTTTCTTCCTCCCCATAAAACCAATAACTAACTTGACATAAAATCTGAAATTTTTATCAGATAGACGTCATGGAAAATACAGTAGGAAATAACAAGTTGGTAGTCATGTGGTAAATAAAGAGAATCCTACTACTATCAGCCACAGATTGTTCAAAGAGAACAAATAAGTCAACAAATCAAATCATACAGTATTAAAAACAAAACAACACATTCCAGTTCTAAACACCCAAAACAAGTAGTAGTATAAGTTCCATAAACATGATATCGAAAAGGAAAGAGTCAAAAAAAAGAGAAAACCGTACCTGCAAAACCAAGAGGGCAAAGGAGTCAATCCCGCCAGAATAATCGATGGCGGGAATGAGTTGCCTGAGCTCCAAAGTGGGAGCGAAATCGCCGAAATCATGGATAACAGAGGTGGTTTCTGCTTCAACAAATAATACTCCTTCAGCATTACAATCAATCTCAATCCGACCATCCTCATCCCTCTTTAACCGTCCTGCCATTGGGTAGAATGGGATCAGGGCTTTGCTCAGTGCCTCCTTGAGGACCTGTGCATCGAAGAAGTTGGGTGCACCAGTGGGCCTGTAGAAGTAGACGCTTGGGGTGTGGAACCTCGGCACAACCAAGTCCACGTTCGAGTTCCACAGGCTCAGCCGAGGTGTCTCCCCCGCCGGCCGCACCATCGTCGACTCCTTCACGTTGATGACCATTTTCTATCTGCTTCCACAGAGAAATTAATATTTGAAACATTTACACATCATTTCAACCAAACGAAAAATGAAATGAATTGAAAATATAATTAGTTTAAAAATAAATTTTTATATTTAAAATATTTAAAATAAATAAAAAATTCAAAAGATAAAAAAATATTTTGATCAAAAATATTTTACTTTTCATTTTAAAGAATTAATTTATAAATTTTATTATTTTAATGAAATTGCAACAAACAAATTCAATTTTACTGGGAATTATTTAAAAACAAACTTCGTAGATTTTTTTCAATCATAACAAACATAAATTACAAATAAATTTCATAAAATTCATTTATTCTAAACACAACCTTAAATAAAATGCAATATTAGAATATTGGAAATCGCAGGCTTATGCTCATCTGTTGGGGTTTTTTTATACAAAAGGAAAAAAAAAATAACTCTGTACAAAACTGCGGCTAATTAATCTACCAGAAATGATCCTTAAAAAGATTAATACTGTATGAGCAATTTTACTTTTAGTTTTTTTTTTGTCTTTTCTATAGGACAAAGGTAGGATATGACATTTCAGGAGTCAAAGTCAATTGTTCTGTGACTTTCCTGCTTACGTGCGCCGATTCATACAACGCCCTTGTTATTGAGCTAAAACTTAACTACAAATTTGTGAATACAAATTTAGGTAAGAGTTGTGGCTAAAGAAAGTAAAATTTGTGAAAATTTGTTGGAGCGTATGCAATTTTTCGGATTTTACTCTCATATGATTCTGAACAGCAAATTAAGAAGCATAAATTTACTGCGAAAACGGAAATCAAAGAAGAGGAAAACAGAAGATCAATCTACCTGAAGAATGCAAAACAGACGGAAATGTTTGGAACGGGCGATTGTTAGTATAGACCACAATGCATAAAGAGATCAAAGCAAAGCCAGAGAGAGAGAGAGTGATTTTGCGTCTGTATTCGGTGGAGAAGGGGCAGAGCTAAATAAACAAACTAAACAGAAGTATCTGTTCTGTCATTCACCAACCCCGCCTACTGACGGAGACCATTCTCCAGCTGCCACGTCACCAAGACGGCTCTTCGAAACGGCACCAATTATTATAACACTTTCTTTTTTCTCTCTTTCCTTTTTTCTAGTTTTAGGTGAAGAAATTTTCAGAAAAAACAAAACAAAACAAAAAGTTTAGGTCAATAAATTTGGAGTATAAATAGTATTTACTTTTGCGGCTTCTACTTGCAAGTAGCGTCGGTAAATAAATTTAAATTACATTTTAAAATTTGATAATTTAAAAAAAATTTAAAATTTGAATACAAAGTTTAGATCAATAAATTAAAAAAAATTTAATTTTAATAATTTAAATTACATCAGAAACAAATGTTCAAATAATATCTTTGTCTACCATATAAATTTAATCAAGTATTATCATACTACATGTAAACTTGAAAATTTTAATTGCAAATGAAACATGGCATCTTGGTTTGAAGATGAATTGGTCATGAATTTTTAAAGACTTATTTGTAAAATATCCTTTGAGTTTAAATTTTTAAAGGCTTATTTACAAAATATTACCTGAGTTTAAGGGTAGGTGGCAATTTCCTCCCTTTATAAATTAGATTAGATAATCTAACCCTTGAATTTCAAATTATGCATCAATCCATCCCCTTTATCCACTACCATTAGGATTCCCGTCCAAAAATTATTAGAATTTGTCATGTACCCTTTTGCCCTCTGTCAATTCACTAGTTGCACGTCAGAGTTTGAGCGGGCTTCAAAACCACCTGCAGAAAATGGAAATCTCATCCGTTGAACATTCAATGTGGTAAGAAAAGTGAAACCCATTTCAAGAATAAGCAAAATAAAAGTTTAGTAACAATTTGAAAAGAGAAGATCATAATTCAATGTTATTGCTTTTTCAGTTTTTTTCCTAGCTCGTTATGCAAAGTTGTGCTCACAACATTTGAGTTATATTCTAACATTGGAGAGAGAAAATTGAACCTGTGAAGATCAATTTGATCAAAGGGTAAAACTTAGGGATTTATATAATCAAATTCAAACTTTAGGAACCAATTTAATTAAAATGCCAAACTCTGAAAAATTATTTGATTAAATTGAAACTCTTATAACTATTTTAACTAAAAAGTCAAACTATGAGAGCTCTTTGATAAAATTGAAACTCTGAAAATCAATAAAAGGTCAAATTATGAGAACCATGCATTGATCCAAATTCTCACTCTAAAAACTTATTTAATCAAATTAAAATTTTGAAAACTAATTTGATTAAAAAATCAAGTTATAAGGATTAATGGTGTGATTTGGCATCTAAATGAGATTAACATTTATATTTATCTTCTAATGAGATTATCATTTTATACATGACACCAACTACCGTCAAGAATACTTTATTTTCTACTTTTCTTAATCTTAAAGACAAAAAAATTATTAGTACTTTTTTAATGTTATTAGTGATATCTAAATGGTTTTATCTTTATATTTGTATGGTGTTTTTTTTTTTAATAACAGAAGATGAATAATTTAAATTTGAAATTTTCTTTTTACAAGAGGTATGGAATTAACAATTGAGTCATGTCAAAACCAAGAAAAATGATTAATTTTCCTTTAATAAGTAATATGTTTGTCAATTAAATACATACCTTTATTTTGCATAATAAATTTTCTTTTTTATCCATGTCTTAGCACTAAAACACATCATGTCGGTTTGAATTTTGAAGATAACTTAGAATTTTTTTATAAGATATTACTCGTAAAGTCAAATAAAATATATTAACGAGAATGAGAATTAAACCCGAATCCTTAAATGGAAGATTTAAAGGTAATCATTAATTTAAAAGCTTGAGTCCAAACAAATTATTTTGAAGTTACTTAAATTGAATTTAATGTTTTATATAATAATAGCAATGAAGTCTCGATCCAGTGGTAGAGATTAAAGGCTTATTATAGACAAACCCTTGTGGTTTACATTTTTTAGAAACACAACCTTGTGTTATTATTATTATTTTTTTTTTATCAATTTGGTGTGTGTGGTTTGCTCCGTTAGTGATAGGGTATTACTCTGTTAACTGTTTAGCACAAAAAACGAAAATACCTCCTAAAAATAATTTTAAAAAACTAAAAGTATCTGAAAAATAGAAAAGTAATAAAAAAAATTCATCTTCTTTGAAATCCTTTATAACTCAAACACATATCTTCATTAAAATGTATCAACAAGCCAAAGTTTCATATACTAGAATTATTAATTTCATTTTTTTTATTTTTACATTTATGATTTTTTTTCGTAATTTCTTAAATATTTTAAAGGTTTTTCTAATTTTTTTATGGTGAATAATTAACGAAGTAACACTCTATCACTAACAAACCAAACCACAGGTACCAAATCGATAAAAAAAAATAATATGAGGTTGTATTTCTAAAATGGATAAACCACATGGGGGTCTATCTATAATCAAGCCAAGGTTAAAATTGAGACCCTATAAAAGTACATGTTCGATTTCCATCACTGTCTGAATTAATTGTCCAACTTATTGATTATTTTATCTCACTTTAGATGGCTAATGTGGCAGTCTTATGGATTTAATTGTAGATTATGTAATAATATTGCTAATTTATATTATGATCAAATCATTAGTAATTGTACTTGTGTAGTATCGTTTTATTAAAATAAAAGTGCTTAAATGCATTTTGCCCTACACGGTTTGAGGGATCCTTACACTTTATCCCCCATCATTTTAATTGTAGCACATTGACACCTAACATTTCAAAATCATAGCAATTATTCCCTTCTCTCCGAAATTGTTAACGGAGGTAACAAGAAACCACATGTGAAGACTGTGTGATTAATTTGAACTGAATAGTTACCTAAAAAAAAGCCGTGTGTCAAACATGCATTGGCTCCCCAAAAATTAATTAAAACTCAAATAAAAAAACTCCAAAACGATTTTAAAAAATTAATATAGATCTAAAAGTATTAAAGAAAGTTATAAAATAAAAAATTCATATGCCACCTCATCCTTGTTCTAAATTAAAACACAAAAATTTATCTTTCCATCCTTGGTCATCCCTGTTTTAAATTAAAACACAAGAATTCATCTCTTCATCCTTGTTCTTCTCATTCTTCTTCCATTTTCCTTCTTATTTCCACTTTTTCTAGAAAAGAAAAACATCAATTTTAAATTACTCATATCGTAAAAACCCAAATCGCTGAGCACCAAGCAGTGAGCACGACCATGACAAAACCATGTCGCCAACCATCATCGTCACTATCTAGCGCCATGCTAGCTAAGCGAAAAGGATGGCAACAACGATTAGGGAACTCCATGAGAAGTAATCAACATGCACAAAAAATGAAGGGGAAAGTGAAATAAAACCCAAAAATTCCCAAATGCAAAATTCATTACAACTTTTACCCAAGCCTTAAATCTGAATTGGTGTTTTCGGGGCTGATTTTTTTTGGTAGAGAAAAATGAGAGGAAAGCTTTTTTCTCCGAGTTTTTCTTTTATAGAGAGTGGTGGCTATGGTAAAGGAGATGAATTTAGAGGATATAAGGATTTTAGAGGGAGAGGGGGCGGATTAGAGAGATTTGCTTCTATTTGTTGGGGTGAGCTTTTCTATTCCGTAACACGTGTCTAAAAGAGGGAGTTTTTCGTTTTCGTAACACGTAGCTAAAAGGGGGACGTATCTTTACGATCTGGTGATTTTGAGTGGGATCAAGTAGTGCTCGATTACAAGGGATTGTGTTCTATGCACTCAGTTGGTCCCACAGTCTACAGCCACAAATAAGCTACCGCAATAGATACAGCTACCCTGGGTTTGTTTGTGTTATCGAGCCTAAGAATGCACCGAAACACTGTTGTCTTCCTGTTGCTGTTGTTCGAGTTGCCTGCAAATACAATTTAGAAGACCATAAAAGACAAACAATACAATAGTAATAATATAAAATTCCAGTAAAGAGAATAAAATATTTTCGAATGATTTAGGGATAAAAAAGATGATGTAGTTGCTTATAAGGGTATGCACCATTCAACAGATCATTGCAGAAAGGTCTCAGAGTGGCACTATGGTAGAAATGCTATGCAGTAATAATACTATAGTCGTAACATGGACTGAAAATCATGAAGTTGTTTATTTTAGGAAAATTAGTGTTCTATGATCTTTGCAAGTATCATAGATGTCCCATAACACATTAGCTAAGAAAAATAAAATCAAAATGCATATGCAAAATATTAAAGGAATGTGTATGTCTTATAAAATTGCACGACTTTGTAGAAGGGTTTGTTTGTGAGTGTTGTCTATTTGAGCATGCTCAAAATAACTACAGAAGAAGAGAAAATCATGTGAGAGAGCTTTGGAAAATCTAAAAGAGGTTCCCAAAGTCATTGTTTCGGTGCTCTATTTTTCAGGTGTGAAAAATTATGGCCTTTTTAAGTGTTTAATCACTTCTTCCAAGACAGAGAAGGTCGATTAAGTCTTCTGTAAAACAAGGAGGATTTTGCAATTGTTTAAGGTGTTTCTTATGCTTAAGAATGTTGTTCTATTTTGTTGTTTTCTTGCACACTTGATGCTCTTTTTTTTTTTTTAATGTGTGAAGGTGAATGGGATATTTATAAGGATGGAGATTGCTCTTTTCTTGTAATCAAGGGATTCCTAGACTCCCAGGGAATTGTTCTAACCCTTGTCCTTTCCTCTACAACTCAGCTTTTGGGATCTCAAGCAAACCTACAGACTATTATAGTTTGTCAAGCCATCACATCACCACCACTTTCCTTTTTTGCTTCTTGCACCATTCCTTTTTTCCCTTAGTTGCAACCTGAATCCCATGGAAAATTAAAGGAAATGATGAAAAATTATGCCAGTGGGAGCTTCTTTGGTAGAAGAGACATGCTGGGCAGTCATTATTAATGGGATCGTGGTATCTTGCGATGGTCACTAGAGGTTGGAGTGTGAAGGTGGAGAAAAGTGATAGGTAGGTGATCATGGTGGATTAAAGCTTTATTTGAGGCTTAATAACCCTAATTTGAAGCTTAATAGAGGGTTTGGTTCATTCAAATTAGATTCTGGTTTAGCTAGGTCCAAACAACATAGTTAAAGGGGTGTTTTGCAAGAAATTGGATGCCACCACTGTTGTATCTCAAAAGTATGTTACCCAATCAATGAATTCCATTCGTGCATAGTTAAAATTTCCCTTTTAGCTGCCACCTAGGCTTCCAAGTGGATTGCCATGTGTAATAGAGGTGCCCAAGTCACCTATGACTCGCAATCCATGTGGTACCTACATGGCATTACATCAAATCTCTATGCTTTCCAAAACACTACCTGTATATCATCCTTGTCATTGATAACATGCCTTGGGGTCCACGCGTGTAATAAATAATTAATAAATCAATAGGATGAAGGAGTAAAATTATAGAATCAATAGCTCATACAAATGCTTTTGTTTGGCATAATTTACCTTCCCTCTAATTTTTTCCCATTAGTAAGCCTTAATTTTCCTTTGTTCATGTCATTTTGTATGTATTCATGTTTCCTTGGGCCTCTTGAGATTTTTTGTGCTCCATTGGGCCTCTTAGGTGTTTCATGCCTTGTTAGCATCCTTGGCTTTCCATGCCTTGTTAACCTCTTATGCTTCTCATGCTTTATGGGCCTCTTGGGCCTTTTTTGGCTATTTATTAATTTTAATTTTAGCTTTTAATGGGCTATATCATGTGTGTTAGACTTTTTGGGCTTTATCATGTTTTTGGCTCCCAATAGGTCTTTATGCTAGTTTTGCCTCAATGGGCCTATTTGGGCTTATCGGGTTAGTTTTGCCTCAATGGGTTTTATCATGTAATGGGCCTCTATGGGTGTATCATGTTAGTTTTACCTCAATGAGTTTTATCATGTAATGGATCTCTATGGGCTTATCATGTTAACTTTATCATGTTTTTGGCTCTTTAATGGAGTGGAGGCCCAAATCTAGTAAAAACAATTCTTGTTTAGCTAAATGTTTAAAGGGTTTTTATTTATAGTAGTGTGCCCCACAAGTTAATAGAATATGATGTTATGGGTATATTACTTGTAAATTGATCTTATTCATTTATTGATAATAAATATTAATGAATAGTATTTATCTTATTTATCATATTCATTACAAATCACTACATGTGCATTATATCATAAAGCCCATGGAATAAGAGATAGAAATAAGCACCATGATGAAATCATGCTTGTGAGATGTATTTCCTTAAGCTTTATTCTTAAATATTCCCAATCATAGGATCACTAAAAATGGCATTAGTAAATCTGGATAGATTAGTACATACTATGTTTTCTCAATGAGTTGAGGGTGATTAATCACACAGTCACTAGTGTGTGAGACACTAAAACAAGTTATGCAGGTGCTTGTTGGAGAACAGGTACACTGAACTGACTCGACTAAGAAATTCTTAATGGAAATTTTACTGACTGTCAGTAGAAGTTCTTACGTTGCAATTGTACAAGTGATCCTTAGATTTGAGGCACCATGGATGCCTTGTGTATAGGTCATCATGCTTTGCTGATACCTAAATGTGATTCTAATCATTGACCATAAAAACGTAGTAATTGGGAAGGACTACTTATGCATTGAGGTATGTGAGCGTACAATAGAGGATCCATCACTCTTAGTAAAAAAAAGAGAATGTCCTATGTGACATGATTAAGTCATAGCTTGAAAATTCCTTGGCCAATGTGACATGAGATCTAGATACATATGATTAAATAACTAAGGCTTGAGAACTAAATACATATAATTAAATAATTAAGGCTTGACAATAAATCTATGTCTTTGGTTTAATAAGGGACATTGCATGATGGAAAGATTGAATTGTATGGTAACTGTCAATGGAAAGGTTCACATTAATTCATATTGTCTAAGTAGTCATGACATACTACTAGTTGTCGATAATGACTAATAGAAGCCTTTAAGAATTAATTATTAATCAAATGGAGAATTAAAAGTAGTTTTAATTAATTGGATATGATCTAAGTGTTACATAAAAGCTGCGACCTATTGCCAGCACAATATTGAACCTAAATGGTCACACACAATTGAAAAATTGCAAGATTAAGGAAAACTAATAGGCATGTTGAGAGATTCATAAGAATAAATTAAATCAGAAGTTTAATTGCAATTCTAAAAATCTTAGAGCTTTTAGGAGTAAAGGCTCTATATAAAGGTTATATTTGATAGAAACTCTAACACAATTTTTGTGAGACTAAAATTAGATTCTAGACTCTCTATCCCTCTCCTTCAAGAGCTGAATTTCCAGAGACAACACTTAGGGAATTTTCGGCTAGCCTTAATCCTCTTATTCGCATGGTGTTCGACATCTCGGAGAAGGATATTTTTTTCTTGGTTACTTGTGTGGATACGATTAGAGGGCGAACGTTTGAACAACTAGTGAACTCTACACCGAATTCTCAACCAGAATTTTCAGAAATGTATAAATCTATAACCTTGTATGGAGATGGATTATCATTTTACTAGATTCACAGAGAAATTCATGGGATCAAGTTTATTGGTATAAAAAAATTTTAAATTTTCGTTGTGTATCTATACTGGTAAACTTACAGTGGTATCAGAGCCAACTCTATGAATTATCAGAATGATTTTAATTATGTTATTAAAACATTAAAGATTTGATCTTAAAATTCTAGAGATTGCAATTTTAAGATCTAAAATTTACATTAGGGTCTATGAAACCCTAAGTTAATAAAGATTTTTTGAATTGATTATTGTCATATGATGATGATAATTTATTGTAGATTAATTTCTCAAACATGTTGAATCAAGAGAGATTGATTAGATTCAGTTTGGATGATCAAACTTTGATTTTGGATTAAATTGAACCAAGTTTGGAGAAGAAAAAACAGAGAAAAACGAGTGAAAAATCAGCAAAGAAAGTGTTGTAGCAAGCTATAGGGGATTGTAGTTGACTACAACCTCAAGACTTGATGTAATTTTTAAGATAAGGGCTTGTGTAGTCAGTCTACCACAACTAGTCGACTACACCTTACAACAATCGAACAAATTTTTGGTCCAACTTAAAGCGACCATAATTTACTCCTTTTAATTCGGATTTTGATGTTTTTTTGAATCGTTAGAAAGATATGGAAGTTTAATTTCATATCCACTGACAATGCTTCAAAATCCCAATTATTTTTTCATATATGAATAAAAAAAAACTAAACAGTATTCACATAAAAAAAACATTTTTTTTCTTTCGAAATTATAAGTTTTTTTACTCGTTCTTGAGATTCCAAATTTGTTTTTGACTTGGAATTCGAAATTCAAATTTTATTCAATTAAATAAATTATTTTTCATTGTCAAAATTATATTTTTTTTAATTAAGAATTGTTCTTAATTTTGAAATGATGTTTAAGAAATAGGAGTTTGATTAGGAATCAAAGTTCCAACACATCAGAAAAACATTTTTTTCAATTTTTTTTTGACTTAAAATTCAAAATCTGATTTTTATTCAATTAAATAAATTATTTTTTATTGTAAAAAATTATATTTTTTAATTAAGAATTATTCTTAATTTGGAAATAATGTTTAAGAAATTGGAGTTTGATTGGGAATCAGAACTCCAAAATCCTTATCACATTGGAATTGAGAATGCTAATGAATATGAAATTTTAATCTTACTTAGAATAGGATTAAGAAAGTTTTTTGAAAACCTAATGGGATTAGGATTACAATTTTAGAAGAAATAGTCATAACTAGATTATAATTTTTATTATTTATTTATGCAATTTGATTGTATGAGTGGTGACTAATGGATCTAGACCTTAGCAATTGGTTAAATTTTATGGTGTTATTTTTGGTTATTTAATTTCAAATGGGGTTTGCATACCGCCCATTCTCTTATTTCTCTCAATGTAAATTTTGACCTCCTTCCAAAGTTATCCCCCTTGACTTCTGATCAAGATTTCTTTTGTATATTTGATGTATGTAAAGTTACTTAGAGTTAGATAGGATTTTATTGAGTCGAATCAAGGAGTGTGCAAGGAAGCACGATGGGCGGATTGAAGATTGAATAACCATGAATGTATGACATATATTCATGTAATAATTACTTAGGGTTTGACTAAGAGATTTACTTTAGTTGCTCAAGTAAATCACGCTTAGAAAAGTCCATATTCATCCACTTAGGTTAATATATATGGATGTGATGTATGCTTGTAATTAGATTATATGCTTGTTATACATGTTTAAATGATGAGATTTAAATGTAAAAAACTAAAAACCTAAATCCCTCACGTGCAAAATTAAATATTAAGTTGTAAACGAAAAATCATTAAGAATGATTATTCATAGCCTTCCACTATTATAGTTAATAAGCAAAATTTCTTATGTATGTAAATTTGTTGTGCTATCGTAAGGTTTACACTTGTAGGAAAATTATATTGACTATTAAAACATATGATGTATAAGAGGTAAACAAATGATATAACATTATTGCACTACCATAAGGGTTATATCATTAATTGATACTTGTAAGAAATGATGGGTTTGACATAACAATAAATCATATAATTTGCTACACTACTATAAGATTGTATGCATTTAAAAGGCTAAATATATATATTGAAAATTGTGTTCGATGCAATTGATAAAAGTTATCTACTAATCAAGTACATTGTGGTTTGTTGCACTATCGTAACACTATAATGTGCAAGTGATAGGATCCCAAAACCTACTAGAAAACCTTCCAAAGAGGTTTTCCACTTTCAACTTTGAGGGTTGTGGGAATTGAAAAGAATAGTGGGAGGTATCATTTAGATTAAAAACCAAATCTTTATGGTAGTTAATAAAATGAATAGACACTAATTTTATTTGCTGTTACATCGTAAATCACAATGACTAGACCTACTATCATGCATTCTTGATGCAAACAGATTGATTGGTCTAGTCTCCTATATTAGCTAAGGAATTTGAGAATCATTCTCAATTATGAGAAAATGGCCTAGTTTCTTGATAAATCGTTTCCAATAACTGTTGCTGAGAATGTTCTGGAATAAGAGGTAGCCACTTATAAGAAGTTGTAAATGGATGATATGTGGGCTAGGAGCTATATGCTAACATCTACGTCTAATGAGCTTTAGAAGCAATATAACAAGATGAACATTACTTATGCAATATTGCTTCATCTACAAGAGTTTTATGGTGAGCATAAACTCTTTAGGGTTAGGATGCCTGGAGGATCATTAGTCAATGAGCATGGATTAAAGATGATCAACTATATCGATAAATTAGACTAGCTCGTTTTAGTATGGATGCAGATTTAAGTAGTGACTTAATTCTTTAATCCCTTCAAGACTCATTATCGTAGTATATTATGAACTACAACATGAACAAGTTTGAAGTTACACTTCTAGAACTTGTTATATGTTAAAGATTGTAGAAGCTATGATAAAAAAAAGGTTAAGACACCTATTATACTTGTTGATAGAGCCTCTTTCTCTAAAATAAAGTCTTGAAAAAGAAAAAGAAATCATTGAAAGCAAAAGAAGTTGTCAACAAGGCTATTTCATTAAGTCAATGTGCGACAATTAAAACGTTGGGGGCGAAAATGCAAGAAACCTCCAAATCTTGGGGGCAAAGTACACTTAAGCCTAAATAAAATAATCTAATATATATATGAGCCATTTACATTGTGATTGTGTCACATGTAAAGGAAATTAAATTCTTTAATTCATTAAACCTCATTTTCTCTTTAGTTATCTCTATTATTATTATTACTATAACATAATTATTAAATGTTAAACTAATTTCTATTACTATTAAATATGGTTTTCAAAACAATGACAATTTTTTCTTTAATCACATTTTCCCTTCAAAATTATTAAATGCTCGAATAGCTACTACTTAAATATGATTTTTGATGAGGCCTAATGTAGCCCATAAACACTCTGGCCCGACAAGAAACGCTTGATGTAGCCCATAACACTTCGCCTGTAGCCCATGGCACGTCGGCCCAATGAGGAACGGCCCAATAGACCTACGCCTAGGCTCCCTCTACAATGTGCCACCCTACGACATGTCGCTCTGTAGCCATCCTATGACACGTCGCTCTGTAGCCACCCTACGACACGTTGCCCTGCAGCTGCTTAAGGCACGCCGCCCTGCAGCCACCCTACGGCACGCTGCCCTGCAGCCACCCTGCTACGCACTGTCCCTTGATCATGCAATCAATGCCTTAACACTGATGAGACGTGAGTTGTGCCGGTTTAGAGGCCTATAAATAAACGGAGGTATGGAATTCATATTCATTCAGACTTAATCTGCTTACACCCAAGCTCCTTTAAGTTTAACCCTCGGCCTCGCCCCCCTTTTAAGCTTTCGTTCTAACTTAAGCTTCAGAGCGCCCTTGGAGGTCTCCCCCTCCCCTCATTCCGAGGGCCTTTAGTTCATCTCTGTTACCTGTGCAGGGCCCCAGCCACGTCAACACCTAGGCCACGTTAGCACCCAAGCCACGTCGGTAGTAGTGAGTTTTTGGCATCAATAGATTGGTGCCGTTTGTGGGAAACCATAATCTCTCGCTATAACAAAAGCGAAGAAGTACAAAAAGAACTCATCTGTTACGATGCCACCTAGAAGTAGTACAAGAAGGACCGACAAGGAGGCCCCTACAGCATGCTCTGCTCCTATCCGGGGCAGCACCCGCAACCAACAATCTGGACCCAGGTTCCCTGCAATCCCCGAACATGCAACCCCCTGGTCAAGCAGGCGGCCCCCAGTCAAAGAGCATCACAAGCCCTCTCCCCTCCTTCTGGTGCCCTCATGTGGTAGTCCATGGGGATTCTATACTTAATTCTCATCCCCACAAGTTCAGACTCCTCTACCACACTTGAAATGGAGTTCGCTTCGAACATCCATTCCTCCCTATCAGTATCCAGGGCGTCGTCCCTAATAAGCATCAACGCCTAAACATCCTCTTCTCCAAAAGACTCTCCATCCTCACTATCCTCTCCATCCCTTCTCATTGAAACGTAAGGCACAAGGGCTAGAGTCCCATCATGAGGGGCAGCCTCTAAAGAAGAGGCTTCATCGCTGAAGAAAACACCCATTACCTCCTCTAACTCCCTCGAAATATCCCCGCTTATCTCACTATTAGACATTCTACTCACCAAAAAATATTTTGGAGTGATTCCTAAGAAGACCGAGCACTCTCTAACTGTTTCTTGCAAACTTATGCTCTCAAGATTTCTCAAAATACAAGTGAGAATTGAAAGTGAGAAAGGACCCTCTTATATAGAGGTTGTGGCAACAGAAACGAGGAGTATTAACTCGGCTCGTCAAACAAGAGGACGTACCCTTTGTTGTCACCTAGGCGCCGCTTCCATACCCCGAGGTGCCAACTGTCATTAAAACACGGCCTTTGCCGTGTCCAATGCACCACCATTTAATGACAGTCGCCATTATTTATTGCTCTTATAAAGGAAGAACCCATAAGCCCAAAACAAAAAAAGCCCATAAGGCCCAAAGAAAAGCCCATAAACACGAGACGGGACGAAACCCACGAACACGATTTCTCCAAGTCCGAGCGTTTGAGTTGCTTGTCAAACGCTTAGCCAAGCTAATCCAACTCCGAGTGTTTGAGCTGCTTGTCAAACGCTCGGCCAAAGCTTCTCTAAGTCCGAATGTTTGAGCTCCTTGTCAAACACTCGGCCAAACCTTCTCCAAGTCCGATTGTTTGTGCTAATTGTCAAACGCTCGGCCAGGTTTCTCCAAGACCGAGCATTCGAGTTGCTTGTCAAACACTCTACCAAGTTCTCCAAGTCCGAGCGTTTGAGCTGCTTATCAAACGCTCGGCCAGGTTTCTCCAAGTCCGAGCGTTTGAGCTGCTTGTTAAATGCTCGGCCAAGCTTCTCTAAGTTCAAGCATTTGATCTGCTTGTCAAATGCTAGGCCAAGCTTCTCTAAGTCTGAGCGTTTGAGCTGCTTGTCAAACGCTCGGCCAAAGCTTCACCAAATCCGAGCGTTTGAGCTGATTGTCAAACGCTCAGCCAAGTTCTCCAAGTCCAAGCGTTTGGGCTGATTGTCAAACGCTCGACCAGAGCTTCTCCAAATCCGAGCATTTGAACTGCTTGTTAAACGCTCGGTCAAGTTTCTCCAACTTCGAGCGTTTGAGCTGCTTGTCAAACGGTCGGCCAAAGCTTCTCCAAGTCCAAGCGTTTGAGCTGCTTGTCAAACGCTCGGCCAGAGCTTCTCCAAGTCTGAGCGTTGGAGTTGATTGTCAAATGCTCGGCCAGGTTTCTCCAAGTTCGAGCGTTTGAGCTGCTTATCAAACGCTCGGCCAGGTTTCTCCAAGTTCGAGCGTTTGAGCTGCTTGTCAAATGCTCGGCCAAGCTTCTCTAAGTTCGAGTGTTTGATCTTCTTGTCGAACACTCGGCCAAGCTTCTCTAAGTCCGAGCATTTGAGTTGCTTGTCAAACGCTCGGCAAAGCTTCTCCAAGTCTGAGCGTTTGAGCTGATTGTCAAACGCTCGGCCAAGTTCTCCAAGTCCAGCGTTTGGGCTGATTGTCAAACGCTCGACCAGAGCTTCTCCAAATCCGAGCATTTGAGCTTCTTGTTAAACGCTTGGCCAAGTTTCTCCAACTTCGAGCATTTGAGCTGCTTGTCAAACGCTCGCCCAAAGCTTCTCCAAGTCCGAGCATTTGAGTTGCTTGTCAAACGCTCAGCCAGAGCTTCTCTAAGTCCGAGCGTTGGAGTTGATTGTCAAATGCTCGGCCAGGTTTCTCCAAGTCCGAGCGTTTAAGTTGCTCGTCAAATGCTAGGCTAGGTTCTCCAAGTTCGAGCGTTTGAGCTACTTATCAAACGCTCGGCCAAAGCTTCTCCAACTCTGAGCGTTTGAGCTGCTTGTCAAACGCTCGGTGAAAGCTTCTCCAAGTCCAAGCGTTTGAGCTAATTGTCAAACACTCGGCCAGGCTTCTCCAAGACCGAGTGTTTGAGCTGCTTATCAAATGCTCGGCCAGGTTTCTCCAAGTTCGAGCATTATAGCTGCTTGTCAAACGTTCGACCAAGCTTCTCCAAGTCCGAGCGTTTGATCTGCTTGTCAAACACTCGGTCAAGCTTCTCCAAGTCCGAGCATTGGAGCTGATTGTCAAACACTCTGCCAGGTTTCTCCAAGACCGAGCGTTCAAGTTGCTCATCAAACGCTCAGCCAAGTTCTCCAAGTCCGAGTATTTGAGCTGCTTGTCAAACGCTCGGCTAAAGCTTCTCCAACTCCGAGCGTTTGAGCTACTTGTCAAACACTTGGCCAAAGCTTCTCCAAGTCCGAGCATTTGAGCTGCTTGTTAAACACTCGACCATGTTCTCCAAGTTCGAGCTTTTGGGCTGATTGTCAAACGCTTGGCCAGAGCTTCTCCAAGTCCGAGCGTTTGAGCTGCTTGTTAAACACTCGGCCAAGCTTCTCCAAGTCCGAGCTTTTGAGCTGCTTGTCAAACACTCGGCCAAAACTTCTCCAAGTCCGAGCGTCTGAGTTGATTGTCAAACGCTTAGCCAAGTTCTCCAAGTCCGAGCATTTGGGCTGATTGTCAAACGCTCGGCCATAGCTTCTCCGAGTCCGAGTGTTTGAGCTGCTTGTCAAACACTCGGCCACATTTCGCCAAGTCCGAGTGTATGAGCTGCTTATCATACACTCGGCCAAAATTCGCCAAGTCCGAGTGTTTGACCTGTTCTTCATACGCTCGGCCATGATTTCTCCAAGACCGAGCGTTTGAACTGCGCTTCATACGCTCGGCCAAGATTTCTCCAAAACCGGCCGCTCAAACTATTCCTCAAATGCTTGGCCAAGATTCCACTAAAATCAAGCTCTCGTTTTATGAAAAGAAAAGTATAAAAGCAGGAAAATAATGTATGCAAGGAAAAATTGAAAGAAGGATATTTTATTAATTTATTAAAATATTACAGCTAACGACCTCGAAGTACAAACAAAAGAGGACCCTAACGACCTCGAAGTACAAAGAAAAAAGAAACAATTTTAGTGCAAGTCAATCAAGGAAGGGGTTGCCTCAGCCTCTTTGTCTTGAAGGGCTCCCCCCTCTGTGATGGACTGCACTTATCCTGAGCCTTGGCGGAGGGCTGCCCCGTGCTTGGATGTTCTTCTTGCCCCCCGTCTGCTCCTGCCCCTCAGGCTGCTCCCCACCAAACATACTTTTCCTCCTCCTTAGACTCCAGCAGATCAAGGCCTGAAGAGTCTGGGCACACAACCTCGACCTTCCTCTTGGCTTCCATAAATCCTTTAAGGAGCTGTTGATTCCCTTCCCTCTCCAGGACCACTGCCATCCGAGCATTGGGATTTTGGTTCTAGACTCTTAAAACTCACTTTGATTTGGATTTGCTAACAGAAACCCCCTTTTATAAGAGGGGAAAACACGTTCAACGAGGGCATTTAATGCAAGCACAGAAAAAAAAGAGACCTTTAAGATCCCAAGGCCACTCATACTCTTCTCTAGACGTCTCTTCACTTCCCAAGAGCGACAAACTCGTTCCCAAAGTCTGCCATTTAATGCAAGGTTGACTCACGCTTGCTGCAAGTGTCCCCAAGGTCAGACACCCAGCACTCCAAGATCGAGCACTCGGACTGCTACATACGTGCTCAGCTCCACTCACACTCGGCTCGATTCTGTCCAAGCGCGACACAATATCTCCTTCGTTAAAAGACCATGCCCCACAATACTTCCTTAAGCACATAAATGTACTCAAGGAAGTGGGGGGCATATGATGAGGCTTGATGTAGCCCATAAACACTCCGGCCCGACAAGAAATGCCTGATGTAGCTCATAACACTCCTCCTGTAGCCCATGACACTCCTGCCCAATGAGGAACGACCCAATAGACCTACGCCTAGGCTCCCTCTACAACGTGCTGCCTTGTAGCCGCCCTACGACACGCCACCCTGTAGCCACCCTACGACACGTCGCTCTGTAGCCACCCTACGACATGCCGCTCTGTAGCCACCCTACGACATGCCACCCTCAGTTGCTTACAACACACGGCCCTGCAGCCACCCTACGGCACGCTGCCTTGTAGCCACCCTGCTACACACCATCCCCTGATCATGCAATCAATGCCTTAACACTGACAAGACGTGAGCCGTGCCCGTTTAGAGGCCTATAAATAAACGAAGGTATGGAATTCATATTCATTCAGACTTAATCTGCTTACACCTAAGCTTCTTTAAGTTTAACCCTCGGCCTTGCCCCCTTTTTAAGCTTTCGTTCTAACTTAAGTTTCAGAGCACCCTCGGAGGTCTCCCCCTCCCTTCTTTCCGAGGGCCTTTAGTTCATCTCTGTTACTTGTGCAGGGCCCCAGCCACGTAAACACCCAGGCCAAGTTAGCACCCAGGCCACGTCGACAGTAGTGAGTTTTTGGCATCAACAATTTTAATAACATAGTGACAGTTATCTCTTTCCTTTTCATTTGCCTTCTCATCTTCCCGTGCTAATACCCTTAAATATATCTAATGTGCATCTTCGCAACCTTTTCCTCTACCCATAATTTTCTTTCTCAAACAACTTTGCTCGAATTTACTAATCAGCTCTCCCAGCATACTCTCCATAAATATGAAAATTTATAGACCCAATCTAAGGAGTCAAATGAATATATCTTCTTCAACTTTGACCATTAACCAATTAATTCTATCAATCAAGTGTGATTTTTTTTTAATTAGTTGTAAATGTTAATTTCTTAGGAACAATGAAATTACCATTGCTTAGTTGCTTAGAGAATAATAGTATATATATTAACAATTTTGGAGTTGTTCAAATCTTCGTATTGGAAAGAAATAATATTGTGCTTTGATATGAGATAATTAAGTGAGTTATTTAGATGTAACAGTTATAGAAGCTTAAGGCATTTTTTTAAAGAATAAAAAAATCATAAACATTGTATTTACAGAATATTCATTTTTCATTTTCTTGGAGAACTTTTAGTTTTTTTTGGCTTTACAAAAATTATTGTAAAAATATGATTTGTGTTAATATATTAAGAAAAATTTACATATTTCTACAATATTATACTCTCCTCAAACTTTTAAGAATAATATGATATTAAATGCATTTATGTTATTTTATAAAAATAAATTATTAAATTTATTAGTGGTAAATATTATCTTAAATATTTTCTGCTCATTGTATTAATTAATCGAAGAAGGAAATACTAAGGGATAAAAAAGGGTTGATTAGCTTATCGAAGAAAATTAGAGAGAAAAAGTTGGTGAGATGGTGACCAAAACAACTGCTGTTGGGCAGTTCCTTAGTCTACTACCAACCCTTATCAACCATTGCCGTAGTGACCCTGGACCCAATTTGAATTGGCTAACATTTCGTGGTTTGTGGGACCCAACATTGTTTTCTTCGGGTTGGAACCGTATCATTCACGAACATGCGTAGTGGGTCCTACTCAGGGTTGGTGAGATTCCAAAACCTGAAGTGCTGCTCACGTCACTGTTTGCCACGTTAAAATAGATAAGAACGGTACTGCTCGGTTCCGGCGTTATAACGTTAGTAGTTGGGTCCGTTAAAAGAAACCTTTTTAGTTTTTCTTTTTTTGTTTATTAATTTCCGTTTTAGACAAAGATATATTTTTCTTTTTTTTTTTGGCAGGCCAATATTTGAGAAACCCAAATGAGATCACCGACATCACCCAGGCCTGTAAAATAGGAGCTCGACTCGATCAGTAGTCAAATTGTAAGCAAGCATCAAACACAGTGATGAGTATTTTTCCCCATCCAATCAGATTATAACATGTGCCACTTTAGGATGGGTCCATCAACCAAAAAATTCAGTGAATAAATCTCTTACAAGTGTACGAGGGTGCCAATGTCATTCTTACTTATGAAAACACCAATTATATCATAATACTCCAGTTTATGAGAGTTCTAATTATACTATAAAACTCAACATTAATTACTTTCTTAAACAAACTCCACCTCTAAGCACTATATAAAGTGACTCTCATTATCATAGGTACACATAAAATTCACTCTCAAATTATCCAGCTCTGTTGCTCTCTGCTTTTCTAAACCTTCAAGTCACTAAGGCATCAGAGAGTCCCCCGGAGGCACAACCCCTCTAGCCCTCAAGTGACTCCTTAAGGTTTCTTCTGTTTTTGTATGTGCAGGTACCCTATCATGTGCTTTCGTTCGCCTGATGGATTTTTAACGTCAATAGATTGGCTTCATCCGTGGGAACACAGAACAAGAACTCATTTGTGTATGATGCAGCCTAAGAACTCTTCCAAAAGCACTACGGCCACAATCGCTTCAACTGCTGCAAATACCTATATCACTTGGACCTCAACCAGTAGCAGTCTACGCACTGGTCCTGAACTCCTAACCATCATTGAACATGCTGCAATCAGCTAGAATTCCAACAAGCCATCAGGCAAGCAGTCGTGGCAAGATCAACAATCTCCGTCGAACCACTCAGTTCACCATGGCCAAGCGAACCCAAACGCCCCAATCACATAAGGATAATTCATGGAATTTACCCAGTTGGTGGCTGACCGAGCTGCTCTACTCAAAGGGCAAGCCCCAATCCCTCTCAGCCTCATGCGTCGTAATAAAGCCCTCAGCCAACGAGGCACTAGAACTGCAACCACCATGCTTATACCTTGGATTGCAAGTCCACCATAGGATCTTCTCCCAACCACATGCCTAAGTCCTGAGGCTACTCCGTCTCCAAGAATCACACTGACTTAGACAAGATGCTGGAAGAGATAAACTAGAAGATAAGTGAGACCTTCAAGTACTGGGGAACCAATGTCTTGGACAAGCTTGACTCCAAAAATCCTTCCTTCACCCAAGAAATCCTAGATGTCCCATGTAATGACCCATCCTAGGTTGGCCACTCCCAAGACAGTGTCGTCACGTTTTGAAATCTCAGCACGACACATATATGTAACAAAATAAAAACATCAACTGAGAATAAATAATACAATATAACCTCAACTCTTTACAGAAGAGATACATTATCTTTCTCTTATCAGAAACAATATATACAATAATAGCAAAATGCATGAATATTTACAAATTTTCAAAATATATCTTTATCTTTTTTTCAAAGTCTAAGGATGCTGACCAGGGGACTTACTTAAGGTAATTACTCACTCTGAGTATCTACACAACTATCTACTCGTCTTGTCCACTGCCTGAAATATTTCAACAATGAGGTGTGAGCTTCATAAGCTCAATGAATTAAATTTACTAGAAGTACTCAATTTATAACAATTCAATCATTTATCAATCATCAAGCTATCATCTTTTAATAAATATATCTTATATATCAATCATATCAATTTTCTTCTCATATATTTAATCAGTTCCAGATTCTTTAGTCCAATATCATTATTTATCTTGTTACGAGGTTCACATCATAAAATCAATCAATCATATTTTTCATTATCATATCATCCTTTCAATTTCTTGCTCATTATATTTGTCTCACTATAAGACTCATTTATCTATTAATAATTTCACAATCAAGACTGATGCTTTAGCATCTCAATTAACAATACTTAATATTCAATAAAATAAATGCATGAATTTAAATTTTCTTTCTTTCTTTCTCATCAGATCATCACATCATTTCATACTATCATCTGGGAACGTCTTACCACATGTCGATATGTTTCAACCAGACCAGCTACCTTCTTGATCTTCTAAGCCAGACCAGCTACCTTTTTGGTCTTCGATGCAAATGAACAATAACATGCAAGCATGCATACATCAAAGCATTCAATTGAACTATATCTTAAAAATCATTATTTTATCATATATATTAAGTTGTTTGCTCATATATCATATTAATTTATCAATCACAACTTTTAAGAATTTAATATATCTTTTCAACATAATTTTCATCAATCCATCCTTTTAAAAATATAACTTTTCATATAATAAATTTTCAACATATAATTTAATTATGCTTCATACTTAATCAACTATCAATGTTATACATATGTCATCAAATCATTAGAATTCAACAATTAATTCAATTATCATAAATTCATATTTTATATTGGTCTCGATTGCTAAAATTAAATCTAACTCACCACGCAACACTTAAAACTACCTGTGGATCATTTCCTTACATTTCCCGCTCCTTTCAGTAATTTCTTGAGATTGTTGATCACCAATATCTAACCATAAATTTTCATTAATTTTACTATTTCATAACTTAATTTAAACAATATAATTATTTAGTTATGAGTTTTTTTGAAAATTTATTCCCAATTGAGATGAAATCTTGATACTGAAATTTGATGACTGCAATTATCTAAAATTTTGGAATATTTTTGTATAAATTTTGCTATAGAATTTGATTTGAAGAAAGAAAGAAAGAAGAAACAAACGAAGCTTTGGCCTAAAACAAAATGAAGTCTCTAACTTCAGCAGAGACATTTTAAAGCATGTAATTTTTATTATTATTTAATATTAGTTCATTATTATTATAATATAAAATTTAAACTTTCATTGAGACTTCATGTGAACACTCTGAAGTTCATGTTCTTGTCGTTTCAATAATTTATACAAATATATATATATATATATATATATATATATATATTATTTAATTATTTTTTAATATATTTATTACATAAATTCTGAAAGTTCATGTGAAGTGAACATATCTTCTCTGTCCATTTTTTTTATTTAGAATTTACAGTTTTGTCATTAATTATTTACGATTCTGTCATCGTTTAAAATTTTACGATGCGTTATTTACAATTATGTCATTACATAATTACAATTTTACGGACAGTCCATCAGCCTTTAACTTTAAGGTTTTGCCATTTAGTTACGACATTCCATAATTCAAGTTTTTCCATTTTCCCATAAAATTCAATTTTTCATCATTTTTTCATTCAAAACAATTTTCTAAATATTATAGAAAACATAAAAAAATTATAATTTCTTCCATTAATTTTTTAATTATTTTCCTTAACCTCATTCTATATTTTTCTTCAAAATTCTTTCATTTTAACTTCAAATTTCATAATTTCTAGTACTTTCTTCTTAAAAAATTTCTAACTCTTTCAAAAAAATTCTCAATGTCATCTTTCAATTATTATTTCAAATCAATAATAAATCTTTCATGTATGCATAACTTAATTTAATATAATATTTATCAAATTACTTCTTTATCTTTACTTTAAGAATACAGGTTTTACACCTCGTTCCCGCGATATTTCAGAATGCCCGTCATCAAAGCCTATGACGACACCACCAACCCTGTGGGTCACCTTAAGCTCTACAAGACCACGATGCTCCTGCATTGCCACCTAGATGCGGTTCTGTGTCGGGAATTCCCTCTAACATTGGAAAAAGCTGCCAATACCTGTTATTCTTATCTAAAGCTTGAAAGCATCAGCTCCTTCAAGGAACTTAGCCGCACATTTTTTGCAAACTTCCTCAGTAGCAAGGGACCAAGGAAGACATCCAAGAGCCTCTTCAATATCATCCAATGGAGAGGTGAAAAGCATCGTGAGTATATTTTGCGCTTTAATACAGTAGCATAGGAAATCCTTGGCCTCGACTTGAAGATCATGATGGTTAAATTAAAAAAAAAGGGCTCAGGTAAGGAATCTTCAACTCCAAACTCATCAAGCGCCTAATCAAGGATAGATATGAATGAGATCCTCACTTGAGCTGAAGAATACAAAATCACGGAAAAGGAACAGGAATTTCGAAGGGAATGAGAAGAGAATAGAGAAAAAAGAAAGGGAGAACAGTTTGAACCGAAGGATGAGTCGAGAAAGAAACCTCGCAAGGATGAGAGTGGAAAAACACCTTGGATGTTCATTAGCTATACACCTTTCAACCCCTCTAGGGCCAACATCCTCATGAACATTCAAGATAGAGACTTTATTCACTGGCCTTCAAAGCTCATGAACACCAATGAAAATAAAGACAAGTCCCAATGGTCCCACTTCCACAGAGACTATGGGCATGATATCGAAGAGTTCAAGGCTCTCAAGAACAAGATAAAATCACTTATCCGCTAAGGATATTTGAAGAAATACCTAGGCTCCCAAATTTTGACGGGATGAAAGGGAATGGCCAAGATGATGTCTCCAACGTTTTTATAGAAGAAGCTCTAGGCACGACCTTGAGCGAGGTCCTAGGTAAAGCCCCAAGCAAAGTCCGAGAAGAGACGTGCAAGATAACAGATGCTAGCAAGGTAATAGGGAAGATTAGACCACCATTGCCGATAACCAATGAAAATTCATTGCAAGCTAAGAAAGCCTATGCCAGAGCAGTTGTCTCTGTTAGCGGGCCTAGTAAAAAGGAAATAACCGATCAAGTAATCTCTTTCAATGATGACGTCTTGGAATGATTACAAACACAGCATGATGGTGCTATTTTCGTCACCTTATTGATAAAAATTATAGCATGGAAAGTATACAAGTCGAAAATGGGAGGTCGACTGACATTCTATACTACGATACCTTCTAAAAAATGAAGCTTGGTGGCGATTAGCTTAAGCCCATGGCATCTTCACTCTACGAATTTTTGGCGAGAGTCAATAATCCCTGAAGGTAGCATAGTCCTACCCATAACTATAGGCTTTGCCCCTAAGTAGACCACTATTCTGACCACATTCTTAGTCGTCAAGTACATATCCCCTTACAACACTATTCTCAGAAGACCGAGTCAGAACTCCATGAAGGTGGTTGTGTTTGCATATCACCTGAAGATGAAATTCCCTATTGAAAATGGAATTGGAGAAGTTTGGGAGAATCAAACTACATTTTGATCTTGCTACCTCGGCTCCATAAAGGAACATAAGAAAGTCGAGGCCCTACCTCTTGAGACTGAAGACCTAAGAGACAAACTTAAAGCTTCGACGCACCAACCAGTCGAAGATTTAGTCATCATCCCTCTAAATGAGAGAGAAGATCATAAGACCGTACAAATTTGGTCTAATTTATCTAAAGAGCTTAATGGAACTCCAATGCTGAGAACCTCCACAAATTTTACTAGTAATACCTTTACTTTAAAATATTTACTTTGTAACTTTTGCATTCTCTATCAATAAAGAAGTTATTTTAAGTTCTCCATGAAAGTATATAAGAAAACCATAAGCCTGTGGCGTAGTAAAAAGTCATCGTCTTCGACACCCCAAAGCCGTCAACCACTAACACACCAAAGTCGTCATTACCGACGCCCAAATTCCTCAGCCAATGATGCACCAAAGCTGTTAGTCCTTGATGCATCAAAATCATAGGTTTATATAGGAATAAAAGGAGCTTATCCTCTCATCCAAAGCTCGAGAGTAACACCCTGAGTGTTCACCATCCTCGGTCATTTTTTGTATCAGAGCCTGAGGGAAACACCCCGAGTGTCAACCATCCTCAGCTATTCTTCATATCAAAGCCCAAGGGTAATACCCAAGTTTTCACCATCCTCAGCCAAATTTCCTTCAGAAGCCTGAGGACAAAATATAGAGCACCTCAACTCCTCTACTAATTTTTTTCTAGATAACCCGAGGACAGAGGCCCTAATGTCTCAGCTCCTCAATCCACTTTTTCTAGATAGACTGAAGACACTGGCCCAAATACCTCAGCTACTCAGTCCATTCCCTTCAAGGAAAACCAAAGATGGTGTACTAAGTACACCCTCTCCTTAAGGCAATAAGCCCGGGTATAAGGACTCGACTTATACTAGAACAAGAAAATGTGTAAGCACACAGATCACTCTAAGAGACAATCGAAGCCATCTCAATAGTCTTGAGCAAACAACTCTGCTCTCCATCATAACCTCATACCATGTGCCCTAGACATCCAAAGGAAATTCTTGGAGCTTATTGATTATGCCCAAAACATAACGCGGTAGTTGTAGTACAACTTTGGGGTGTCGATTCCACAGGGAAACAAGTTAATTATGAAAGAAGGTGTAAACTTTAATGCAAATGATAAAAGATTAATTGACAGATTCTGAATTGTGTGAAAATGATAATCGTGTAAATAATTGATCAATAAAGTAACAACAAGGTTCCGGGAATCCTCCCTAGGTTCGTTGCCCTAATCTAACTTGATTCAGTTGTTTTTATCTCGATTGCAAGTTTCACATCCCAAACAGGCAATCGACAAATATTCAATTAAAGTACATGTATAAACCCTAATGTAATTGATATGAATTATTCTTTACTTTCAAGCACACATGACCTAACTTATAAATTATCAAAAGATGACGATATATCTAAATGACAATATCGCAGCAATGGACAAATCTATAAATGAGATCTACCGGACTCAATCACACCCAAACAAATACACATAAGAAGAGCATGACTAGACTTATATGGAAAAGAAGCATGCAACCACCGGACTAATAAAAATCTACTAATTAAATTAAAGAATAAAACATAACAATATTTAATGAAAATAATATCAAACTACAACTGAATCAAATAAAGGAAAATAAGAACAACTACACCTAGGGATTCATCCATTCGCCTTGCTTGGAGACTAGCCAGCCATGGGGCTCATGCTTCCTTGAGTTGCCTCCGGCCTCTCAATGATCATCCTCAGCTTACCCTCCAAATTTATACTTTCGGATTGCTCCTAAAGGCCCTCTGGATTGCTCCTAAAGGCCCTCTGGAGTCACTCTCTAATGATTTCAGATGAGCTCCGATTGATTCTTAAAGCTGAAGTGGAGTGGGTCTTATATAGGCAAACTCCCGGAGTGCTATGTGTTTACTAACCGATGTGAGATACTGCCCGAATGAGCTCGATCGCAGCCTTAGTGTGCTCGATCGCATGTGCGCTCAATCGCAGATTTTCGCGCTCGATCGTAGTTGCGCTGCAGAGTACTTCAAGGTCGATGTGGGATGTGCACTTGATCGCACTGCTTGTGCGCTCGATCACAGTACAGGCAACAGTCCATCTTGTTCTTCCAAAAGCATGGGATCTTGGCCTTTTAAGCAATGATCGCTTCTTTTTCTCTTTTAAACTCAAAGTACTTGAAAATTGCACTGAAATAAGTCAGTGGTCCAATAATATTACTTTAGAGTTATTAACACATAAAAGCGCAATAAAGACCGAGATCAATCCTAAAATGCTAACAATTAACCACTGTTGAAAAGCATTTTATGACTCTCATTAGAACCCCCAACTAGCTTATTGCTAGTACCTAGCAATTCAAGCGAAAACAAGAAATGAATTCTACGGTGGGAATCAAAGTAAATGAAAAGCAATATTAGTGTTAACCAAGAGTAATTCACATTTTGTCTCAAAAATTGCACATAGCACACGACACAAAGAATCATTAAATTTCACTCAAGTCCAAAAATAATCCAAACATCAATCTTAAAATCATTATTGACTCTTAACATCCATCTTACCACAATCCATTAATCCAAACACCCGGATGATTTTATGCATAATATTCATGAATACAAGTCTTGGCCTCTTAAAACATAATAAATTTCGTGACATCAATCACAAAAACAAGCTCCATATGCTTACATTTCAAACCACTCTCCACTATTGTAGAAAAATCACACTACATTGGATCAAAAGGTCTTTTAATAAGCTTGTAACGTTAGGCTAAGCTAAAGGCTAAGGAAGAATGGGAAGGATTCATAAGTAAAAGAACTCAATCTCTTAGCTTTAAACACAATCACTTTAAGCACTTGATAACCTTTACTTCAACACCCAACTCTTTCAATCATTTTTCGAGCATTTCTTTCAACAAATCACCATTTTTTTCTTTTCTTTTTCTTTCTTTCTTCTTTCTTTGCCATAATTCAATTATTTATTTATTTATTTTGGCACATAACCATTCACCTTCTTTTTCATCATCACATTTTTTTTCTTTTCTTTTCCACAACCCCCAACTTATCTCCTTTAATGTACTTGAGTTGTGGTAGTGATATTTTTTTTTCATATTTCCACCCTTACTCCTTTTGAGTGCTTCTCACAACAAGTGTATAACTAAGTTCTTTAAAAAGAAAGGTAAGGATAAAATATTTTTAGGCACATAAAGGTAAGTAAATGGTTTATCGAAAGAAACAAGGCTCAATTTTTCTTTTCAAGAAAAAGGCTCAAATAGGTGACTAGTGATAAATATAGCAATGGTAGGTTTGAAAGGCTCAAACGGTTCAAAAATGGCCTATATCATATCCTAATTAGTGTGCATTCTAGGAATTCACCTCAAGTGGTTATCAAGTAAGTTCTAGAACTTATCGAGACCGCAAAAGTATTCATAAAACAATTACATATAAAATTTCTCTAAATGTTTAAGACTAATCATACTATCTTACCACAAACTAGAGTATCAAACCAAATGAAGATTGATACTTAAAATAATTTCAAACCGAAGCAAGATTTAACTTCTTCTACGTGTTATCTGCTATCTCAATTAAGCTCATATCATTGATGTGTGAATTAACTCTAAAGCTAACACAAGGCATACTAACCAAAAACAAAGATGACACCAAGCAGTTCAATGAAAAAAAAAATATGTTACTATGTTTCCTCCACCCCCAACTAAAAAATTACATTGTCCTCAATGTTAAAGAAAAGGTAAAGGAAACTCCCTTTGTAAGCCAAAGTGCACGGAAGCTGAAATTTGTGCACCTCCATAAGAACTGCATGCTAAACTTCTTGTTGAAAATCCGATCTACAATATAGAAGAAACAAAAAGAAAGAAACTGTGGTGTACCATTAAGACTCCCACTATGTGTTAGCACACTAAAAATTAAAATTACAGTGCATTCAATAATAAAAAAACAAAAAAAATAAACAACACAAAAATAAAAGAAAAAAATTGTACCTCTATTGTGTGGTCAAGGTAAGTAGATAGGATCCATAAGCAGAATGTCTTCCACTTCTGGATCTTGCCTATCCATTAAGATCTTAAGGCGATGACTATTGACTTTAAAGACCTGGCCATCTCTAGTATCCTCAATTTCTACCACCCTATTTTCAAAAACATTTTTCACCACAAAAGGGCTGGTCCACGTCGACCAAAGTTTCCCAGGATGCTTATGGAGTCTAGAGTCGTATAAGAACACCCGATCATTAGGTTTAAATGTTTTCCTCAAAATATTTTTATCATGGAATACTTTCATCTTAGCCTTATAGATTCTAGAGTTCTCATAAGCATCATTCCTTAACTCCTCTAACTCGGTCAACTGATATTTCTGAAGCTTACCGACTTCTCCTATGTCAAAATTAAAAGATTTAATTGCCCAATACGCTCGATGCTCGAGCTCTACAAGTAAGTGGCAAGGCTTTCCAAAAACAAGCCGATAAGGTGACATACCTAAGGGAGTTTTAAAAGCTATACGGTAAGCCCAAAGTGCATCAACTAGTCTCAAAGACCAATCCTTGCGATCTGGGTTAGCCATTTTTTCTAAAATTTGTTTAATCTCCTTATTAGCAAGCTCTACTTGCCTACTAGTCTAAGGATGATAGGCAGTAGAAATTTTATGTAATACCCCGTATTTTCGCATCAAAGCTTCAAAAGAACGGTTGCAAAAATGTGTACATTGATCACTAATTATAGCATGTGGTGTACCAAATCGAGATAACACATTTTCTTTAAGAAATTTAATTACCGTTCTATTATCATTGCTTCGGCAAGCTGCTACCTTTACCCACTTAGATACATAATCTATTACCACAATGATAAATAGGTATCCAAAGGAAGGAGGAAAGGGTCCCATAAAATCGATGCCCCAACAATCAAAGATTTCAATTACCAAAATAGGATTTAAGGGCATCATATTTCGACGAGACATAGCTCCTAACTTTTGACACCTTTCATATGAGCGACAATAGATGTTTGCATCTTTGAACAAGGTAGGCCAATAAAATCCACATTGCAAAATTTTTGCAGCGATTTTTTTCATTGAAAAGTGGTCTCCACAAGCTTGGGAATGACAAAATTCTAAGATACTTGCAATCTCTTCATTAGGGATGCAACACCTTAGAATTTGGTCCGGGTAGTACTTGAAAAGATAGGGGTCATCCCAATAAAAATTATGTACCTCATATAAAAATTTCCTCTTGTCTTGAGCGCTCCAATCCATTGGTATCTCACCTGTAGCTAAATAATTCACGATGTGAGTAAACCATGGTAAGGAAGTAACAGAAAGTAAATGCTCATCGGGAAAGTCATCTTTGATTGGCATGTCATAAGATGTGTCCTCAAATATGAGCCTTGAAAGATGGTCAGCCACTACATTCTCTACTCCTTTCTTGCCCTTGATGGTGATGTCGAATTCTTGTAGGAGTAGGATCCATCGTATTAAGCATGCCTTAACATCCTTCTTTGTAAGAAGGTATTTGAGAGCCGCATGATCTGTAAAAATAAGGATAGAAGAACCAATTAAATATGCACGAAATTTATCTAAAGTAAATACTACAGCTAGCAATTATTTTTTAGTTGTTGAGTAATTCATCTGAGCACTATTCAAAGTCTTACTAGCATAGTAAATCACAAAAGGTTTTCCCTCTCTTCGCTGTCCAAGAACAGCACCTACAGCGTAGTCACTAGCATCACACATGATTTCAAAGGGTAAATTCCAATTAGGTGACTGCATTATAGGTGCTGAAGTAAGCTTACCAATCAGTGTTTTAAAGGCCTCTTGACAAGCTTGAGTCCACTCAAATGGGGCATCTTTAATTAGGAGGGCACATAGTGGTCTAGATATATTGGAAAAATTTTGTATAAACCTCCTATAAAAGCCAGTGTGACCAAGGAAATATCTCACATCCTTTATTGTCTTAGGTGTAGGCAATTTAGAGATTAATTCAATCTTAGATTGATCAACCTCTATTCCTTTAGAAGAGACAATATGCCCTAAGACAATACCGGATGGTACCATGAAATGACATTTTTCCCAGTTTAAAACCAATTATTTTTTCTCACATCGAACTAATACTCTTTTCAAATTCATTAAGCATGTATCAAATGAAGATCCAAAAATAGTTAGGTCATCCATAAAAACCTCCATGCAATTTTCAACCATGTCACTAAAAACACTCATCATGCAACGCTGAAAAGTGGCAGGTGCATTACATAATCCAAATGGCATTCTACGAAAAGCGTAAGTACCAAAGGGACAAGTAAAAGTGGTTTTGTCCTGATCTTCTAATGCAATTTCAATTTGATAATAGCCAGAATAACCATCTAAGAAATAGTAAAAAGGATGACCAGCTACATGCTCAAGAATTTGATAAATAAAAGGGAGTGGGAAATGGTCTTTCCGGGTGGCAGCATTTAATTTTCTGTAATCAATGCATATACGCCACCCAGTCACAAGATTCATTACCACAGTGACTCCGGACTTTTTGGGAACGACTTGTGTAGGACTTACCCATTTACTATCAGCTATGAGATATATAATACCCGCATCTAACAGTTTCAGCACTTCATTTTTCACTACTTCTTTCATAGTGGGGTTAAGTCTACGTTGAGGGTCTCTACGAGGACTGGTTCCTTCATCCAATTTTATTTTATGGGAGCAGATCAGGGGACTAATTCCCTTCAAATCAGCCATGCTCCATCCTAAGGCTGATTTATGTGCAATTAAGTTCTGAATTAATTTCTCACATTGGATCTCAGATAATTCGGATGAAATAATAACAGGAAAGGTATCACCTGGACCGAGAAAAGCATGCTTTAAACCCTTAGGTAGTGGCTTCAATTCGATTTTAGGTGCTTCCACACTTGAGGGGATTTGTTTTTCGCTTATGTCAGGCAACTCCTCAAACCTCGGTAGCCATTCCCGAATTCCATAATCCTGAGATTTGTCAAAAACAGCACAAGTATCAATTATATCAGTTTTATCATCAAATAAATCAATCTTGGAATTAACAAGAAAACTCTTAAAAGGATCAAAATCATGAGCCATGGAAACTCCCTCATCGATGAGTGACTCGATCATGTATAGCTGGTGGTTTTCGTCCTCATCTTCCGGCTATTTTGCAACATTGAAAATGTTCACTTCTAAGGTCATGTTTCTAAAAGACAGCTTCATACGTCCATTCCTGCAATTAATAAGAGCATTTGCAGTAGCAAGGAAAGGTCTACCCAAAATCAAAGGAATTCTAGAGTTAGTGTCAACAGTAGAAGTGGTATCAAGGATTAAGAAATCAACAGGATAGTAAAATTTATCAATCTGAATCAACACATCCTCTACCACACCCCCGGGGTACATTGATTGAACGGTCAGCCAGTTGTAGCACCACCCCGGTTGGTTTGATTTCCCCTAAACCTAACTGTAAATAAATGGAAAATGGCATCAGGTTTACACTAGCTCCTAAATCTAGCAAGGCTTGTCCAACCTCGTGATTTTCAATGCTATAAGCAATGGTAGGACAGCCTGGATCCTTATATTTTGGGGGAATTCTTTCCCCAATTAAAGCACTAACTTGCTCAGTTAGAAATGCAGTTTTCTTGACATGGTGTTTCCTCTTAATTGTGCATAAATCTTTAACAACTTTTGCATAAGTAGGAACTTGTTTACTCACATGCAAAAGAGGAAGATTAAGTTTCACTTGCCTCAAGTTCTCTAGGATTTCATTATTTAAGTCCAAATTTTTCTTGGTTGACTTCAAGGCTTAAGGGAATGGTGCCTTAACAGGACTTTTGGTCACTTTAGGGTCTTTAGACAGCTCGGTATTACTACTAGTTTGACCCTTTTCCACATCCTCAGATTCATTCATTGGTGAGATATGCAGTGACTTACCACTTCAAGTCACAATGGCATTTACATCCTTCAAATTTTCTTGTGCCACATGTTGACCGTGAGGTATGGACTGAGCTTGGGAAGGGAACTTACCTCGCTCAGTCACACTTAAGGAGCCCATTAATTTGGACACTTGGCTCCTAATTTCTTTATTCTCTTCAACCACCTGCGTAATTAATGCCTCAACCCTCTGGGTTGTCTTACCTTGTGCCTGTATAAAAGCCTGTAAGGTGTCTTCTAAGGAGTTCCTAGAGGATGAGGGTGCATGATAAGGTGCAGGGGATGATCTAGAGGGCTGTGCATGCTGCTGATTTTCAGATTTCCAACTGAAATTGGGATGATTCCGCCACCCTGGATTATAAGTGTTAGAGAAAGGTGTAAGAGGCTTCTTGTACATGCCTAAGGCAATACATTGTTCCTCGTACAGTCCTTTCATATCAACAAATGTGGGGCATTCTTAGGCGAGATGATCTACCCCGCCACACGTAAAGTACAGCTCTAACGAATTGGTATAATTAGCCACATGTGTTTGCTTTGAGCCCTTAGTGTTCAATGCCTCTAACTCCCTAGTGAGCAGTTCGACCTTAGCTTTCAGGTTGTCTTCTTCCCTAAAATGGTATATTCCTCCACCACTGGGGTTTCCTATAGGTCGTGACCTATTCGTGCTTTCAGTAGCACTAGGTCCAGTCCATGTATGAGCTTTCTCAGCAAGCTCTTTGAGGTATTCAATAGCCTCATCGAGGTCTTTTTGCAGAAATTTCCCATTGCACATCATCTCTACAAATTGGGGTTCTTTATAGGTAAGACCCTCATAGAAATAGCTCACTAAACGCCAATTTTTGTACCCATGGTATGGACACATACTTAACAGCTCTTTAAATTTCTCCCAAGACTGATACAAAGTCTCGTTTTCCTTTTTTGCAAAGGTGGAGATTTGTTTTTTCAATGCATTAGTCTTATGTTGAGAGAAGTATTTGTTAAAGAAGGCCCGAGTCATCTCAGTCCACGATCTAATAGATCGTGGTCTTAGTGAGTATAGCTAACTTTTGGCTCTATCCTTTAATGCGAAAGGAAAGAACTTAAGCCGCACAATGTCAGCAGTTGCACCTTGACTATGGAAAGTCGCAACTACTTCCTCAAACTCTCTAATGTGCACATATGGGTTCTCATTTTCCATGCCATAAAATATAGGGAGTAATTGTATCATTCCTGTTTTAAGATCTAATTGGGGAATGTTGGCTGGAAACATGATGCAAGATGGTGTGGTTGTGCATGTAGGGTGGAGGTAATCCTGAAGGGTCCTAGTAGGTTGATCTTCGTGTTCACTCATTTCCTCAGGACTAGATGGATTATCAATTAAAGGGTTTAAAACGTTTAACCCTGACTCTAGCACAGGCCTACAAGCAAATCTGCCCAAAGTGTCTCTATATCTGGGCATGCAAGATCACACAATAGGAAGTACTATAAAACAAAAAGAATAAAATAAAATAAAAAATAAAAATTTAATGCAGCAAGCAAAAAGAAGGAACGAAGTTACCGCCTTTATAGCTGCTGAAAAGAAAAACTATTTACAACTCTTCTATCATCATGTCAAAAGTTGACAATCTTCTGTGTATTTAAGCGCATTTCACCGGCAACGGCGCCAAAACATGATTACGCCCAAAACATAACGCGTGTCGATTCCACAGGGAAACAAGTTAATTACGAAAGAAAGTGTAAACTTTAACGCAAACGATAAAAGATTAATTGACAGATTCTGAATTGTGTGAAAATGATAATCGTGTAAATAATTGATCAATAAAGTAACAACAAGGTTCTGGGAATCCTCCCTAGGTTCGTTGCCCTAATCCTAACTTGATTCAGTTATTTTTATCTCGATTGCAAGTTTCACATCCTAAACAGACAATCGAAAAATATTCAATTAAAGCGCATGTATAAACCCTAATGTAATTGATATGAATTATTCTTTACTTTCAAGCACACATGATCTAACTTATAAATGATCAAAAGACGACGATATATCTAAATGACAATACCGCAACAATGGACAAATCTATAAAAAGAGATCTACCGGACTCAATCACACCCAAACAAATACACATAAGAAGAGCATGACTAGACTTATATGGAAAAGAAGCATGCAACCACCGAACTAATAAAAATCTACTAATTAAATTAAAGAATAAAATGTAACAATATTTAATGAAAATAATATCAAACTACAACTGAATCAAAAAAAGGAAAATAAGAACAACTACACCTAGGGATTCATCCCTTCGCCTTGCTTGGAGACTAGCCAGCCATGGGGCTCATGCTTCCTTGAGTTGCTTCCGGCCTCTCAACGATCATCCTCAGCTTGCCCTCCAAATTTATACTTTTGGATTGCTCCTAAAGGCCCTCTGGAGTCACTCTCTAATGATTTCAGATGAGCTCCGATTGATTCTTAAAGCTGAAGTGGAGTGGGTCTTATATAGGCAAACTCCTGGAGTGCTATGTGTTTACTAACCGATATGGGGTAATACCCGAGTGCGCTCGATCGCAGCCTTAGTACACTTGATCTCATGTGCGCTCGATCGCATATTTTCACGCTCGATCGCAGTTGCACTGCAGAGTACTCTTGGTCGATGTGGGATGTGTGCTCGATCGCACTACTTTTGCGCTCGATCGCAGTTGTGCTGCAAAGTACTTCTTGGTCGATGTGGGATGTGCGCTCGGTCGCACTGCTTGTGCACTCAATCGCAGTACAGGCAGCAGTACATCTTGTTCTTCCAGAAGCATGGGATCTTGCCCTTTTAAGCAACGATCGCTTTTTTTTCTTTCTCTTTTAAACTCAAAGTACCTGAAAATTGCACTGAAATAAGTCAGTGGTCCAATAATATCACTTTAGAGTTATTAACACATAAAAGTGCAATAAAGACCGAGATCAATCCTAAAATGCTAACAATTAACCACTGTTGAAAAGCATTTTATGACTCTCATCACTTACCCAAATGGTGGGCAACTTAGCCACATGACTAGGGGAGGGGAGGGCATGCCCTTCCCAACCAACGCCAAAAGCCAATATGGGGTCATTTTCCTCACTTTTGAGGGTCTATTACCATAGGATACAAACATTCAAAGGCTGAAGAGCCAACACACTCTTACTCATAGAAAAAGACTTAAACAAGCTACCAAGCCAAAAACCTCGAGGACAATACTTCAAATATTTCACCTCATTGGCCAATTTTCCTTCACAAGCCCAAGGACAATTCCCCGATCATCTTACCTCCTTGGCCTTTTTTTTTTTTATTTAAAATCCCTAAACCAATTCTCCGAGTATTTCTAACCCTCAACCATTGTCAATAAGAACTTCATGAATTCTTGTTGGATACTCGGGTTCCTTAAAAAACTCTTAAGTAAAAAGCTTCAAACCTGCTCCGAGCAAGAAAGCCTCAGACCAACTTCGAGTAAAAAACCTCGAAGCATATAGAGGAAATATATAGAGCACCTGAGGATGTACTAAACTCAAAAATATGAGGAAATTACCCAAAGCAATCATCACCATCAACACTTTTTCCAGCAAAAGCTCGAGGAGAGTACCCTGAGCACCTGACACTCTTTGCACATTTTTCAGCAAAAGCCCGAGGAGAGTATGATGAGTCTTAAATATTGCATATTTTAGACCCTTAACTTATATTTGTTATGCTCTTAGTTAGTATTATTTTACTTTATTTTACGTTTTTCTTGTGTTTTGTGTGTTTTTACAGCTTTGTGGAGAAAGTGCAGCATTTCAGGTTGATTTGAAGCTTCTGGAGACATTGCGCTCGACCGCAACAGATATGCGATCGAGCGCACCAGCGCTCGAGCGCACCTGCCTTTGAACGAGCGCATGATCAACATCCCACATCGAAATAATTGAAGTTCAGTGCATTTGCGATCGATCGCAGCAGACATGCGATCGAGCGCACATGAGATCGTGCGCACAAGACATGCGATCGATCGTACCTGCGATCGATCGCACCACATTGCGATCGAGCGCACACGGGCCTGTATCCCACATCGTTTCTGCAACCTGTTTTACTCCGGGTCTCCCCCTATATAAACACCATTTGGCTTCATAATCCAATGTACAATTCCTGAGCCACTTTGGTGTTTACCGGTGGATGTCCGCTAGCATTCTGGTGGATCCCGAAGGCATTGCTACCACGAGGGGAAGCGCCGCCCGTCAGCGAGTGGAATTTCTCCCATGTAAAGTTTTTTATTTATTTCTTTATATTCAGTTGTTTTAGTTTAAATGTTTAGCACTTGTTATTATAGTTTTATTGTTATGAGTGGCTAGACTCTTCAGCTAAGGTTGAAGATGAAGCCCCGCCGTTGTTTGGCGTAGTAGTTCAGATTTGCTTGTACAAATCTGACAATTTTTAGTATAAATGTTCTGTCAATTATTTGAGTTAATCTTATAATTGATTGAGTTTAAATTGTCTGTTGGATTTTCTCTGTGTTTCATCTGATGGATACATTGAATGCTTTTCGATTAAATTGGATTCCCTTTGTGATTTGTTAAGAGCGGATACATCGGGTGCTTTTGGTTTAGTTGGGATATTCTTTGTTTTTTGTCTTATAGTTGGATTCATTGAATGTTTTGATAGGCTATATTTTTAGAACATGTATGCTTAACTTCGGTGGGGTGGATTCGGAAACTTTAGTGCTTTTTACTATTAGTTTTAAAATCAATTTAATTTAATTTAGTTTTAATTTATTTTACAAATTATCATTCAAAATTCGGAACTAGGTTAAGATAGAGTTAGTTTAGATTAAAAATTATATTTTCACAACGCAATTCCCTGTGGATTCGACCTCGCACTTGCACAACGCTATACTGCAAACGACTCGTGCACTTGCGAGTAATTTAAAACTCACAACAGAGTGCCCTGAGTACTTCTCACTCTTGACACTTTTTCAATCAAAAGCCCGAGGAGATTTCCCTAAGTAATCTTTACCCTTGACCATTTTTTCAAACAAAAACACCAAGAAGGGAGCCCCAAGCCATTCCTCTCCTCGACACATTTTTCACCAAAACTTCGAAGAAAGAGCCTTGAGCTATTCCTCTTTTTGGCTTGAGCCCTCTTAGGCCTTGATACTTTTTCACAAAAAGCCGAGCCAAGAGCCCTAAGCTTTGGTAATCCTTGATAATCTCAAAGCGAAAAGATCAAGCCATAAGCCTCAAGCTCTTGAAGGGCTCGGTATCTTTCCCACACCTAGGCCTTTTCTATGCTTAGTGGGCATCTCCCATGTCTAGTAGGCCTCTCACATAAGTGGTCACCTTTGGCAAGGCTATGGCTCTTCTACAAGTATAATAAATCTCAAAGCTAAAAAATTCTTCAAAGTGTAAAACGTCGACAAAAGTCTAAAGAAAACTACTAAGAAAATTTCAAGGAGAGAGTGTTGAGCTCTTCACCTCCTCGACCATTTTCTCAACCTAATTCCAAGGAAATAATTCCAAGCTCTTCACTTCCTCAACTATTTTTCAAGAAAATTTTGAGGAGAAAGCGTTGAAATTTTCACTTCCTCGACCATCCTATCAGCATAATCCGAGGAGACAACACCAAGGAGTAAGCTAGACGCATGCCTAGGCGCCTGAAAGTGAGCTTTGCGCTTGGGAGTGAGCTAGGTGCCTGTCTATGCAATTATCCTTGCAACCTAAAAGAACCTTAGTCTATATATAAGCTGAAGACGCTTGACAAGTCTTGGCCATTTTTCAAGAAAATTTCGATGAGAGAACGCTAAGCTTTTCACCTCTTCTACCAGTTTTTAGGCAAATTTCAAGGAGAGAGCACCGAACTTGGAATGTCTTCCACTTTTGGATCCAGTCTATTCACCTTGACCACACCACACAGGTATGTTTTTATTTATTTGTTTGTTTCGTTTTGCTTAAGTACAAGGGAAAGTGTAAACCTTAACACGAACGATAGAATTTAAATGAAAGAATCTGAGTTTTGATAATGAAATAATGTGAGAGAGTTGTGTAAGTATAATGAAGAATTCAATAGTAAAATTAACAAGGTTTCGGGAATCCTTCCTAAGTTCATTGCCTTATCCCAATCTTGATTCAAATTGTTTTATCTCGATTGCTAGTTTCACATCCCAAACAAGCAATCGAAAAATATTCAATCACAGCACATTAGCACTCTAATGTAATTGCTACAAATCACTCATTGATTTCAATTCAAGCACACATGACCTATCTTATAGATTTATCAAGAAACAATAATATATTTCAATAAAAATATCACAGAAATGGACAAACCTAAAAGATAAATCTACCGAAATCAATCACATCTAATCAACTTGACATAAGAAGAGCTTGACTAGACTTATATGGATGAGAAGGATGCAATCACCGGATTAAGAGAAAATATTCTAATTCTTTACTTAATCAAAGAGTAAATCATAAAAATGTTTAACAATAAATCCTTACAACTGAATCAAGAATAGAAATAAGAACAATTACACCTAGGGATTCATCCCTTTGCCTTACTTGGAGATTAGTTGGCCATGGGGCTCATGCTTGAACACCGTAATAGAGAAGAATGTGGCAGCTTTCTTCAGTTTTTCCAATCTTCTTTCATTAAACCCTAAGTGTTCTATTTATAATCCAAAAGGTTCAAGGGTATTTTCGGGTCAAAACTATCATTAAAGCCCTAATTAGGTCGTCACACGGAAACAGGCATCGTGCTCGCGCCGCGGCTCAGCCTTTCTAGGCTGCGGCACCACCTTGAATCAAGATTTTTTTGGAGAATCTGGGGGCCGCAGCTCAGACTGATCCAGGCCACAGCACACACTACCAGGCCGCGGCACAAGGTGGTGGGCTCAAACTTCTGAATGCTTCTGGAGGCCGCGGCTTAGCTGGTCCAGGCCACGGCGCACAGCCTTGGTTCTCTTCGTTTTATTCTTTCTTAATCATGCCTTCACTCTGTGTGCATCAAATCATCGTACTTTAAGCAACGATAGCTTTTCCATCTCTTTTGAACCCAAAACACCTGAAAATGCACCTAAATAGATCAATGATCCAAGAATGACACTTGAATTGTTAATGTATAAATGTGTAATTCAACCCTAGATCAACTCTAAAATGCTAACAAATAGTTCTATTAGGATGCATTTCATGACTCTTCACCTTTTCGGCCATTTTTCAAGCAAATTCTGAGGAGAGAACGTCGAGCTCTTCACCTCTTCGTCTTATTTTTAGAAAAATTCAGAGAAGAAAGAGTTGAGCTTTTCACCTCCTCGGTCATTTTTTAAGCAAATTTCGAGGAGAGAGCGCCGAGCTCTTTACTTTCTCAGCCATTTTCAAGAAAATTTCGAGGAGAGAGCATTGAGTTATTAACCTCTTCGGCCATACTTCAAGAAAAATCCAAGGAGAGAGCCCTAGGCTCTTCATCTCCTCGGCCACTTTCCCAACCAAGATACTGCAAATTTATCCTCTAAGGAGGCGTATATACAAAACTAATATCTCAAGTAAACAAAGTTCACTCAAGAAAGAGGGGGGCATATAATGAGGGGTAATTTTCCTTATCCAATCAGACTACAACATGTGTCACCCTAGGATGGGCCCACCAACAAAAAATAAATATCTTACATGTGTATGAGGATATTAATGTCATTCCAACCTATGAAAACCTTAATTCTATTAGATTACTCCAGCCGATAGGAGTCTTAATTCTACTATAACACTCAACATGAATTACTTTCATAGACAGACTATACCTCTAAACACTATATAAAGGAGGCTCTTATTATCACATGCACACATAGAATTCACTCTCAAATTTTCTAGGTCTTTTGCTATTTGGTTTTCTAAGCCTTTAGTTTATTGACTTAAGCATAAGAGAGTCCCTCTAGAGGCACAACCCCTTTGATCCTTTGGCAATTCCTTAGGGTTTCTTCTGTCTTTGTGTGCGCATGTACTCCATCACATTCGTTTGTTTGCTTAAAAGATTTTCGACATCAGCACACAACATCACTTTAACAATGATAGAAGTCATTGCAAGAGGTTCTAACGTCATCGTTGTGATTCCTTTAACAATTTTTTTTTATCATGATTCCTTTAACAATGACCTCTAACATTACGATAAGTCTTTTGTAATGACCTAATGTTGGATATATTCTTTCACAATCATAGAAAGATAAGGATGGGGACATATGTCGTTACAATATATCATTTTACTTGGCATTTTATTTGTAATACTAAGGTTTTCATTTATGTTATACGGGCCATGGTAAAAATCATAAAGTATAAGTGCATGATTCTTAATTTTTTTAAAAAAAAAAAGTTTATAACGTATGCTTGATAATATATTTATTGATTTATTTATTTAAAGTTATTTTACAATTGAATTATTGAGGTTAGCAAATTAGCAAACCAATTGATTATGATTTTTTCTAAAATTAAATTTGGAAAGAAATATGTCCTTTTAATTTAGAGCTCTTCTAGTTGGCTAAGTTTGACAAAAGAAAAAGGAGAAGAATATTTTATTATCAAAATATTATTTTTTTAGTTAAATAAAATATTTGAAAATAAATAAAAACTAATTAATCCTACCGGTATGCATAATAATGCACATATTCATGCAACGGTTTCAAAATATGAAAATTCGTGAGGAAAATTATTAAATTAGTTTTTTTTTTGCAATGAATAAATAAGGTTTTCATTTATATGCATTTTTTAATAGTTCAAGTATCTTTTAGTTGGTCAAATTACTAACTGAAGTCTTTTTTTTTTTTTTTTTTTTTGTACTTAACAACGTGTTTAAAACTTTAAAAGGGAAAGAAAAGAGGGGTATATGAAAGAATTGGATAGGAAGAGATAGATGGAAAAAGTAGGGTTGGATGTTATAAGAAGAATCATAGGCTAAGGTACTTTCATCTGTTGGAATTTTAGATGTAGATTGTAATATTAAAATTAAGGATTAAAGTAGAATTGAAGGGGTGTGTTGTTTTATCGTAACCTTTCGAAATGATGCAAGTGGTAATTATTTGAATGAAGGGACATGCATTTAGAAAGTACCTTTTGGAACATATATGTTTCTTGAATTTGTGCTCTTTGAAAAATGTGTGTTAATGATGCCTTCTCTAACTCATAATTGTTTACTTGATTTCGAGTACAAGTCTACCTCCAGAATTCTACAAGATTGTAACAAAATAGAGAAGAGAATTACTGAAGTTTTTCATTGATTGATTCAGTATTGAGTACAAGTCTTATTTATACAAGTTTAGGACTACTTAGTTAGCTTATTTTGAGAGTCAACAAGGTAGCTACAAAATTTTTTTTTATTTTTTTTTACATATAATAGCTCCTAACCTCTTTGTAACTAACTAACTAATCATGCTTCCTTGTTATACCTTTCCATGTGCTATCTGGATTATCTTGGCTTCAACCCTTGGAGTTTTAGGGACCTTTTAGGTTCTGGACTACTGTTTTATTATGATTCTCTTTTATCCTTTTAGTCTTGCTACTCTTACTGTCTTCCTCTTCTTTCATTAAGTCTTTTAGCTCTTGTTTGCTAGTACTGTCAGCTGCTGTATGAATACTTCCCCCATTTAAAAACACCTTGTTCTCAAGGTGGAGTTTTGGGAATATGTTTTGGAAGTTTGAGCCAGTTTCTTAAGTAGCTTCTTCTACTAGCAGCCCTTCCTACTAAATTAACCATTGCAAAATCCAGTTCCCATTTTTTTCCAGATATGTCTCTCTTCTACTATAGCCAAAGCTTTGTAAATGAGATGGCCTTCTTCCATAGTATTAGGTGAAATACATGGAGAAATGCCTTCTTCAGGTCTTTTGTACTGTTTGAGTAAAGAAACATGAAAGATGGGATGAATTTTGGCATCTTTTGGCAGTTGAAGTTTGTAAGAAACCTTTCCAATCTGTTTGATGATAAAAAATGGCCCAAAAAAATTTCAACCCAACTTTTTGGATTATCTATGAGCTACTGAGGTTTATCTATAAGTTTTTAGTTTAACTAGCACCAAATCTCCAACCTAAAAAGACTGATCCTTTTTATGCTTGTCAGCTGCAGCTTTTATATGTTCTTAAGCGTTCTGGAGATGCAGTTTAGCCATGTTAATGACTTTAGTTCTGTATCTCAAGTCCTGTTCAATGCTTGCTAGGTTACTGTTTCCTTACTGTTTCCTTTGGAATATGCCACAATGTTAGGGGTTTTTTGTAACAGCCCATCTCGGGTTGGCCACCCGCGAGACGGTGTCGTCACATTTTGAAATCTCAGCACGACACATATATGCAACAATATAAAAATATACATCGACTGAAAATATATACATACATCAATCCTCAACCCTCAACAAGGGAGTTACATTATTAAAATCTGAAATGAAACAATATATACAACATATTATGCATGAATATTTACAAAAAAAAAATTTCTTCCATTAGTCTGAGGATGTGGACCACGTGACTTATAGATAATAATTCAGTCTGAATCTACAGATAAAAAAAAATAATAATTCAGTCTGAATCTCAGCTCACAAATCTATCTGTCCTGCCCGTTACCTGAAATTATTTAACAATGAAGAGTGACTTTCACAAGCTTAGTGAATTAAAGTTACTAGAAATACTTGATTTGTATACTTCTAGTTATATTCATTCATTATTAAATCAATATAATTAACCATCTATCTCTTCTCACATTCTAATTCAATCATTTATTAATTTCTCTTAATAAATAAATTATTAGGTTATCATCTTTTAATATATATATCTCATATATTTTATCAATTTAATATTTCAAATTCAATATCATCATAAAGTTCACATCATATAAACAATCAATAATATAATTTTTTATTATATCATCCTTTCTATTTATCTATCATCAAAATTATCTCATTATGAGACTCATCTATCTATCAATCATTTAATACTCAAAACTTATTCTTTAACGTCTCAGGTATTAATAAAAAATATTTTAAAAAAATATAATGCACAAATTTAAATTATTTTTTTTTCTCATCAGATTTTTTCATATTATCACCTGGGAATGTCTTCCCACAAGTCGACATGTGTCAACCAGATTAGCTACCTTCTTGGTCTTCTCAGCTAGATCAACTGCCTTCCTGGCCTTCTCAGCCAGACCAGCTACCTTCCTGGTCTTCTCAGCCAGACCAGCTGCCTTCCTGGTCTTCTCAGCCAGATCAACTATCTTCCTGGACTTCTCAGTCAGACCGGCTACCTTCCTGGTCTTCTCAGTCAGACCAACTGCCTTCCTGGTTTTCTTTTTTATGCATATGAGTAATAATATGCAAGCAAGCATACATCAAAGCATTCAATTCAACTATCTAGCTCTTTCTCAAAATTATTATTTTTATCATAGTTACTAAATTGTCTTATCATATATCATATCAATTTTTCAATCATATTTTCAGAAAATTTCATATAATTTCTTAGCATATTTTTCATTAATCCATCCTTACTAAAATATAAATTCTTATATATTTAATATTCAACATACTATTTAATCGCTAATCAATCAATTATCATACTTAACGGAAAATACATCATTAAATCATTATAATTCAAAAATTTATTCAAATATCATAAATTCATATTTTTATTGGTCTCAATTACTAAAAGTAAATCTAGTTCATCGTGTAGCATTTAAAGCTACACGTGGATCACCTCCTTGCTTTTCCTCCTCCTTGCCTTTCCTACTCCTTTAAGTAATTTCATGAGATTGTTGATCACCAACACCTAATCATAAACTTTCATAAATCTTACTATTTCATAACTTAATTCGAACAATATAGTTGTTTAGTTATGAGTCTTATTGAAAATTTACCTCAAATATGATGAAATCTTGCCTTTGAAATTGAATGGATGTACTATCTTTAATATTGGAGAAATTTTCTTTATAATTTTTTGCTAAGAAATTTGAATTGAAGAAGAAAGGAAACCAAATGGGATTTGAAATAAATGAAGTATATGCTTTTAGAGACAAATATAAAGCTTTGAATTTTTTTATAATAAAAAATTTTAAAAAAAACTTTGATGATTATGTTCTTGTGAACATAATCAACCTTGCCGCTTTGCCTTTTTTTTTTTTTAATAATATGTATATATATATATATTTATTATTTTTTTTTTCTTACCTTCACATGAACCTCTTCATGTCCATTTTTTTAATAATAATTTTTTTTATTGTCGCTTGCCGCTTCACTGCTTCGTAAGTTTGCAAATTTTTTTAATTCAATTTACCATTGGTTATTTACAATTCTGGCATCATTTAAAATATACTGTTTTGCTATTACATAATTACAATTTTTCCATTTATCCTTTAAAATCAAAATTTCATCTTTTCTTCATTCCAAAAATTTTATAAAATTTTATATTTTCTTCCAAAATTTTTTTAATTATTTTCCTCAACTTCAGTCAATATTTTTCTCAAAATTCTTTCATTTCAACTTCAAATTTAAAAAATTTTCAGTACTTTCTTCTTAAAAAATTTATAACTCTTTTCAACAAAATTTTTAATATAATCTTTCAAATCACTATACTAAATATTTCATCAATAGATTATTTTATTCAATATAATATATGTAAAATTACTTTTTTACCCTTATTTTATGAACATGAGTGCTACAATTCTACCTACCTTACAAAAATTTCGACCTCAAAATTTCCTTACCTAACTCACAAAAAAGCTTGGGGTACTCTTTCCTCATTCTTGCTTTATGCTCCAAAGTAATTTCTTTGACATCTTTGTTTTGCTATAACACTTGAACTAAAGGAATAACTTTATTATGCAAGACTTGTTCCTTTCTGTCTAGAATTATGACTCGTACTTTCATAAAGGTAAAATCTTTTTGAAGTTCTACAACCTGACTCAGAATACTTTGGGATTCATCATGTAAACACTTTCTCAAAAGTGGAACATGAAACACATCATGTAATTGCTTTAACTTTGGAGGGAAATCCAATCTATATGCTACTGGTCCAACTCTTTCAATCACCTCATATGGCCCCACAAATCTTAGACTCAACTTTCCTTTCTTTTAAAATCTCAATACACCTTTCCACAGAGATATCTTCAAATACACCCAGTCACCAACCTAAAACTCAAGAGGTAGTCTTCTATTATCAACATATCCCTTCTGTCTGTTCTGTGCTGCTCTAAGGTTCTCTCTAACTAGTTTGATCCTCTCAGTAGTCAAATCTATCATTTCTGAACCAAATATATTTCTTTCTCCAACTTCTTCCCAACATACTGGAGTTCTGCACCTTCTACCATATAAAGCCTTAAATGGTGCCATCTCAATACTAGTTCAATACTGATTATTGTATGCAAACTCAATCAAAGGTAAATAAGCATCCCAGCTCACTGAAAAACTCAATACACTTTCCCTTAGCATATCTTCTAGTATTTTGATAATTCTCTTTGTCTACCCATTATTTTGAGGATGAAAAGTTGCACTAAACCGTAATTGCGTACCCATAGCTTTTGAAAACCCCTCAAAAATCTAGAAGTGAATCTAGAATCCCTATAGGATACATGCTTAAAGGTACTCCATGTAATCTCATAATTTCTACTACATATAATTCAGCCAACTTTTCAGGACTCCAGATAGTTTTAATAGGAAGGAAATGTGAAAACTTAGAAAGTCTATCCACTATAACCCATACATCTTCATGACCTCTCTAGGTACGGGGAAAACCATAAACAAAATCCATACTTACATTCTCCCATGGGCATTCAGGTACTAGAAGAGGCTGTAATAACCCAGCCGGATGTCTATTCTCAGACTTCACCTGTTGAAAAATCAAATATTTAGAAATATACTCAGCTACATCATTCTTCATCCCTGACCACCAATAATTCTGTCTTAACCCCCTGTACATCTTATTATTACCCAGGTGCATAGAATATACAGAATCATGAGCCTCTCTTAGTATCTCATTTCTTATCTCAACATCATTGGGAACACAAAATCTATGTCCCAGCACCACCATACCATCTTCTCTATTCTAAACTCAGTCGACTTCCAACTCAATATTTCCTGTTTGATATTCTCTATCCCTTCATCTCTACTCTGCATCTGTAATAAGCGATCAATAATAGAAGCTAATCTCCCTGTAGACTTTCTACTCAATGTATCAGCTACTACATTAGCTTTCCCTGAATGATAATGAATTATACAGCCGTAGTCACTAATTAATTTCATCCACCTCATCTGTCTCAAATTCAACTATCTCTGGGTAGGTAAAAGCGTCAAACTTTTATAATCAGTAAAAATTTCACAAGTGGCTCCATACAGATGATGTCTCCAAATCTTCAAAGCAAAAACTATGGCAGCCAATTCTAAATCATAGGTTGGGTAATTTATCTAATGGTTCTTCAATTGCCTAGAAGCATAGGCTATAACTCTCCTATGTTACATCAACACACATCCTAATCCCTGATGTGACGCATCACTACATACCATAAATCCTTCATCACCAGAAGGAAGCACTAATATCAGAGAAGTAGTCAATTTCTCTTTCAACAGTTGGAAACTCCTCTCACATTTTTCTGATCACATAAACTTCACTTCCTTCCTGGTCAATCTGGTCAATGGTCCAACAATAATAGAAAAATCATGGATAAACCTTCTATAATAACTAGCCAACCCCAAAAATCTTCTAATTTCAATCACACTAGTGGGTCTTTCCCAATTCAACACTGCCTCTACATTTCTTGGGTCAACTGCTATACCATCTCCTGGCACAACATACCCCAAGAAAGTTATTTCACTCAACCAAAACTTACACTTAGAGAACTTTCCATACAATTTCTCTCTCCTCAAAATTTCCAACACTATCTCTAAATATTACCCATGCTCCTCTTCATTCTTAAAATATACCATAATATCATCAATAAATACAATCACAAATCTATCCAAGAATGGTTTAAGCATCCGATTCATTAGATCCATAAATTCTATAGGAGCATCAGTAAACCCAAATGGCATCACAAGGAACTCATGATGGCCATAACATGTCCTAAAAGTAGTCTGAGGCACATCCCCTCCTTTATTCTCAACTGATGATAGCCTGATCTCAGGTCTATCTTAGAAACCTTAGCCCCCTGTAACTGCTCAAATAAACAATCTATCCTGGGCAAAGGTTATTTATTCTTGATGGTGATCTTATTCAACTGTCTATAATCAATACAGAACCTCATTATTCCATCATTCTTCTTCACAAACAACACAGGGGCTCCCCAAGGCGACACACTAGGTCAAACAAATTTTTTATCTAGCAACTCCTGAAGCTGAACTTTCAATTCTCTCAACTCAGTTGGTGCCATTATGTAAGGTGCTATAGATATGGGTGGTGATCCTGGAATCACCTCAATAGAAAACTTAATCTCCTTGTTAGGAGGCAAACCAGACAACTCCTCAAAGAACACATCAGAAAAATCTTTCACTACTAAAATTTATTCTAACTTCCTAATCTCCTTTCTAGAATCCACCATATACGCCAAATACTCCTCACAACCCTTCTTCAACCATCTACTAGTAGTCAAGGCATAAATAAGAAAGTTGGAAAGTATTTTACGTTCTCCTTGAAAATTAAACTCCTCTTGTCCTGGTATTCTGAACCCAAAATTATTCCTAAAACAATCTACTCAAGCATGATATGCAGATAACCAATTCATCCCCAGAATTAAATCAAAATCTGTCACATCTAAATGCGACAAACCAACTTCAAATTCTCTATCAGCCATACTAATCACACAATCCCGATATATTGTCATGATAATAACCCTATCCCCAGTAAGAACCTCGACAATAACATCGTGCATCAAAGGACTAACACAAGCATTAATAGATTTCATATAAACATTGGATGTAAAAGAATGGGTTGTACTAGGATCAATTAATACTCTAGCAGGTCTATCAAGAATAGATAGCATACCCATAACAATATCAAGAGTGACCTGTGCATCCTATTGGGTAATCATATAGACTATGCTGTCTCTAGGCTGTAACTGACCACTGCGTCCTCTCTCAACTATTGATCCTCTGTCCCTGCTCCATATACTCCCTAATCTACCACCTCTCTTCACATGTTTTATCCCAACACCTTGAGCACTTATCTTAACAGATTTTCCCACTGGACAATCTACACTAATATGTCCTCCCTCACCATATACAAAACACATCAGAGAAGGAAAATTTTGAGATAGATGCCCTGTTTTATTACATATATAGCAAATTCTTATTTCTCGATCGTACATCAGATTACCACTTCCCTTTGGTGGCATACTTACTCTTCTACCATAATTTCCAATTCCAATAGCCTGTCTCCCAAATCTAGGGGTCCCACCAATATTACTCTAAGCTACAGAAGCAACAGGTCCTGCTTGCCTCTAACTTTGCATTACAGTTCCCTATAACAAGGAACACCCCATTTGGGGTGGTCTCCCACCCTACACACTCATACTACTACCACCTCTGGGTCCCTCCAATCTAGACTTCTTCAGCCAATCCCTCCTACCTCTAAACTCCATCACATCCTTCTCAATCTGTAATGCTTTATCCACCATTAAAGCATAATTCCTAATACCCATATATGAGAGTTTAGTCGAATTTCATAGTGTAACCTGTCTAAAAATATTTTACATTTCTTTTCCTCCATATTTACCAACTCAGGTAAAAACCTCGATAGGGCTCTAAATCTACTATCATGCTTAGCCACAGATAAAGTATTCTACCTTAAATAAATAAAATCTCTCTCCTATTGTGCTCAAAACATATATGGAAAATACTTTGAAAGAATACATCCTTAAACTTACGCAAAGTTAAGGGTTGATCTACATGTGTACTTAATCTAGGCAGAATATCCTCCTACTATTGAGAAGCCTCACCTTCCAGCTTAAATGAAGCAAAAGCAACCTTCTGCTTATCTGTCACAGGCAAGACTTCAAAATATTTTTCAACATGTTTAATCCACTGCTCAGCTTCAATAGGATTTACTGATCCTCTAAAAAACTGGGGTTTAAATTTAATAAATCTCACAAAATAATACCCTTGCATCTCATGTGCAAACACACCCTCCCCTCATAAGCCTCTTGTCTCACCACATCAGGTTCTGTTAAAATCTGAATTGAAACAATATATACAATATAATATGCATGAATATTTACAAATTTTTCCTTCCATTAGTCTGAGGATGTGGACCACGAGACTTACAGATAATAACTCAGTATGAATCTCAACTCAAAAAATCTATTTGTCCTACATGCTACCTGAAATTATTTAACAATGAAGAGTGAGCTTTATAACCTCAGTGAATTAAAGTTACTAGAAGCACTCAATTTGTACACTTTTAGTTATATTCATTCATTATTAAATCAACATAATTAACAATCCATCTCTTATCACATTCTAATTCATTCATTTATCAATTTCTCTTAATAAATAAATTATCAAGCTATTCTCTTTCAATACATATATCTCATATATTTTATCAATTTAATATTTCAAATTTAATATCATCATAAAGTTCACATCATACAAACAATCAATAATATAATTCTTTATTATGTCATCATTTCTATTTGTCTATCATCAAAATTGTCTCATTATGAGACTCATATATCTATCAATCATTCAATACTCAGAACTGATTCTTTAGTGTCTCAAGCATTAATAATAAATATTTAAAACAAATATAATGCATGAATTTAAATTTTCTTTCTTTCTTTCTCATCAGATCTTTTCATATTATCATATGGGAACATCTTCCCACATGTCAACATGTTTTAGCCAGACCAGTTGCCTTCCTGATTTTCTCAGCCAGACCAGCTGCCTTCCTGGTCTTCTCAGCTAGACCAGCTACCTTTCCGGTTTTCTCCGCTAGACTAGCTGCCTTCCTAGTCTTCTCAGGCAGACCAACTGCCTTCCTAGTCTTCTCAGCCAGACTAGCTGCTTTCCTAGTCTTCTTAGTTAGACCAGCTGCTTTCTTGGTATTCCCTTTTATGCATATGAGTAATAATATGTAAGCAATCATACATCAAAGCATTCAATTCAACTATTTAGCTTTTTCTCAAAATTATTATTTTGATCATATTTATTAAATTGTCTCATAATATATCATATCAAATTTTCAATAATACTTTCAAAAAAATTCATATAATTTCTCAACATATTTTTCATTAATCTATCATTTTTAAAATATAAATTCTTATGTAATTAATATTTAACATGCAATTTAATGCCTAACCAATAAATCAATCAATTATCATACTTAACAGAAAATACCTCATTAAATCATTATAATTCAAGAATTTATTAAAATATCATAAATTCATATTTTTATTGGTCTCGATTACTAAAAGTAAATCTAATTCACCACCTAGCATTTAAAGATACCCATAGATCACCTCCTTGCGTTTCCTGCTCCATTCAACAATTTCTTGAGATTGCTGATCACCAAAATCTAATCATAAACTTTCATAAATCTTACTATTTCATAACTTAATTCGAACAATATAATTATTTAGTTATGAGTCTTACTGAAAATTTACCTCAAATATGATGAAATCTTGCTATTAAAATTGAATGACTGTACAATCTCTAATATTGGAGAAATTTTCTTTATAACTTTTTGCTAAGAAATTTTAATTGAAAAAGGAAGGAAACAAAATGGGATTTGAAAGAAATGAAGTCTCTGCTTTCAGGGACAAATATAAAGCTTTGAATTTTTTTTATAATAAAAAATTCAAATTTTTTTTTGATGATTATGTTCTTGTGAAAGTAATCAACCTTGCCGCTTTACCATTTTTTAATAATATATTATATATAGTTATATATATATATATATATAATTTTCTTCTTACCTTCACGTGAACTCTTCACGTCCAATTTTTTAATAATAATTTTTTTCCGCCGCTCGCCACTTCACTGCTTCGTAAGTTTGCGATTTCGCTTTTAATATTTGTCATTGGTTATTTAAAATTATGTCATCATTTAAAATTTATTGTTTTGCCATCACATAATTATAGTTTTTCAATTTATCCTTTAAAATCAAATTTTCATCTTTTCTTCTTTCCAAAAATTTTATAAAAATTATAGAGAAATATAAAAAATTATACTTTCTTCCAAATATTTTTTTTTAATTATTTTTCTTAACTTCAGTCAATATTTTTCTTCAAAATTATTTTATTTCAATTTCAAAATTTAAAAATTTCCAGTACTTTTTTCTTCAAAGTTTCTAACTTTTTTCTATAAATTTTTTAATATTATCTTTCAAATATTATTTCAAATCAATACTAAATCTTTCATCAATGGATTATTTAATTCATTATTATATGTAAAATTACTTCTTTACCCTTATTTTATGAACACGAGTACTACAGTTTTCTACCAAAAACCAGTTTAAACGGAGTCATGCCTATAGAATAATTAAAACCAGTGTTGTAGTGGAATTCTGCCCAGCATAAGAACTTTAGCCATTTTCCAAGGCTATTACCTACAAAGCAACTCAAATATTACTCCAAGGATCTATTTACTACCTCAGTTTGGCCATCAGTTTGGGGATGGTAGGCACTGCTTATGTTGAGCATAGGGCCTTGTAGTTTAAATAGCTCTGTCCAAAATGAGCTCATGAAGATTGAGTTTTTATCTGAGACTATTGTCTTGGGAAAACCATGATGCTTACAGACCATGTTGACAAAGAGGTTGGCCACATTTGCAACTATATAGTGTTTTGGGAGGCACCCAAAGTGAGCAAATTTTGATAGTCTATTAACGACTACCAAAATTGCTCTGAATCCCTAGGTAAGAGATAGATGTGCAACGAAATCCATTGAGATATCTTCCCATATTTTTTCAGGTATGGGCGGTGGTTGGAGGAGGCCATAAGGAACATGGTTCACAGGCTTTGTTTGTTAGAAAGCCAAGCATTGTTGAATAAAGGTTACTACTTATTTCCTTATGTGTTTCTAATAGAAGCAGGAAGATAGCCTGACAGAGGTTCTTTGAATACCAATATGTCCTCCAAAAGGGGAAGAGTGAAACTCCTATAACTATTGGGTTTTTAAAACTGACTAGGGACTAAGATACAACTTTCTTTTCTAATAAATCAATCCATTTCTAACTATCCACTCAGGATATTGAGTAGAAGTATTGAGAATGGTAGTTGTTAGTTCTACTAATTCTGGAAGTTGAGAGTTTTATAACTTCAAAGTGTCCAAGAACTTAAATGAAGGTAGTGAGAGGGCAAAATAGGATACCATCTCTTTGTTGTTTGGGTGCATCCTTGATAACCCATCAACAACTTCATTGTATTTCTCAGGTTTGTATATAATTTGAAACCCAAAGCCTATGATTTTCCTTAGAAATACTTGCTGCTATGGTGTTTGAATTATCTAGTCCGGTAGTGTCCTTAAACTTTTTTGATCTGTATGGATAAAGAATTTAGAGCCAAGCAAGTATTATCTCCAATGTTGCACAGTGATTTCAAGCATATCTCTAATGTATGCTGATTCTACTTGTAAGGAAGGACACAACTTATTACTGAAGAATGCAATAGGCTGGCCATGTTATAGAAAGACAACTTCAATACCATAATTAGAGGTATCAGTTTCAAGCACAAAGGGTTGAGTGAAGTCTGGTAATGCTAAGACTGAAGTAGTAGTCATTGCACCCTTCAATTTTTGAAATGTCTCAACTGCACACTTAGTCCATTGAAAACTGTCTTTCTTGAGTAGGTCAGTGATTGGTGAAGCAATTGAAGCATAGTCTCTCACAAACTTCCTGTAACAACCTTCTCCTCCTCCTCCTTCCTTTCTTGAGGATCAGACTCCAAAATGGCATTTACTTCCTCGAGTAACTTATCTAAACCCAAGTCCTCTCCAAAGTGAGCAAAGCATGCCTCCATGGGATCCTCAATGCTTGATTCATCCACAGTATCCTCAAGAATCTCCTCTATCAAGCATACATCTCTCATTTCATCATATTCCAGTGGTTGCCTAGTGATATCAAAAATGTTCAACTCTACTGTCATATTTCCGAAGGAGATCTTCATCACCCCTGTCCTACAATTGATTAGGGCGTTAGCCGTGGCTAAGAATGGTCGCCCTAGAATCACCGGTATTTGAATCCCTACATTCTGAACCGGTTCTGTGTCAAGCACAATAAAATCCACGGGGAAATAGAACTTATCCACTTTTATCAAAACATCCTCAACTATCCCCCGTGGTCTTTTCACTGACCTGTCAGCCAATTGAAGCGTCGTGGTTGTGGGCTTCAATTCTCCTAACCCCAACTGCACATAGACTGAGTAAGGTAGAAGATTCACACTCGCCCCTAGATCCAAAAGGGCCCTCTCAGTATGGCTGACTCCTATTGTGCAAGAGATGGTAGGACACCCCGGGTCCTTATACTTGATAGGTAACTTGCGCTGAAGGATTGAACTGACCTGCTCGGTCAAAAATGCCTTTTTTGGGACATTCGTTCTCCTCTTGATAGTGACCAAGTCCTTTAAAAACTTGGCATATGATGGCACTTGATGGATGGCATCCAAAAATGGGATATTGATATGGACTTGCTTGAATACCTCCAGAATTTCTTCATACTTCCCTCCTTTCTTGGGCGCCTGTAATCTCTCGGGGTAAGGCGCTCTAGGTACAAACGACCTAGGAGGGTCTTTCTCAGTAGGTGTGGCTGTAGATGGCTCAGCATCTCTCTTCTCTGTGTTGCCACTCCCTTGCCCTTGCTGCATAGCAGGGCTCTCTTCCACTTGATTGTCCACTTGTCTCCCAGACCTCAGTGTGACAATCGACTGTACTTGTTCCTCCCCGTGCGTAGGAGTTGATGAACTCTCAACCATAAATTGTCCTTTTGGGTTTTGCACGGGCTGACTGGGGAACTTTCCTTTCTCTCTCTCACCCAAATGACTTGCAATTTGCCCTATTTGACTCTCCAGCTTGGCAATTGCTTGGGTGTTTACCATTGTTGCACTCCTCACATCGCTCATATTTTGGCTAGTCGTCTTTATGAATTCCTTGAGGGTGTCCTCAAGCGACTGTGAAACTGGCGCTGGTGTTTGAGCGGGTGCATGGTAAGCAGGTGAAGGTGCTGGATGGGCAGAACGACCATGATTAGGAATTTGTGGGGCAAATCTGGGAGGATATTGATTTTGAGCATGATGAGAGGATCCTCCCTGATTCATTGGTTGGTTCTGCCTCCATGAAAAATTTGGGTGGTTCCGCCACCCTGGATTGTACGTCTCGGAGTACGATCCATTTGACTGCCTTCGAAAGTCATTGAAAGCATTTACTTGTTCCATAGGATACTCGGCACAAGCCGGCATTGATGGGCAATTCTGTGCTAGATGCATGGGACTAGCACAGATGGAACAGCTTTCAACATTGAATGTGTTGGCAGCATTGATGGATTGGCTCACAGTGAGAGCGTCAATCTTCTTAGTGAGGGCATCTAACTTTATCCTCAAATCAGCGTCCTCTCGGACCTCATAGATGCCTCCCCTCTTAGGAGCACGAATGGACTTATCTCGACAGCTTGAAAAATCCCACTGCTGTGAGTTGTCGGACAACTTGTCCAACGCCATATATGCTTCGTCTCCTGTCAGACTCAAGAATGCCCCCCCATTCATAGACTCGATCATGCTACGGTTGGGTTGAGTCAACCCTTGGTAGAAGAATTGAACGAGTCTCCACTTCTCATATCCATGTGGAGGGCATCTGATCAGTAACTCTTTAAAGCGCTCCCAGCTTTCAGAGAACTTCTCATCCTCGTCCTGAGTGAAAGAGCTAATCTCCTTACGGTACTCATTCACTCTAGACATTGGGAAAAACTTATGGTAAAATTTGCTAAGTAGGTTTTCCCAAGATGTGATAGATCCGGACGTGTTGGAGTCCAACCACGCCCTAGCTCTATCGTGAAGGGAGAAAGGGAAAAGTCGAAGATGGACTGACTCCTCAGAGAAGTTCTGGAATTTGAATGTAGCACAAATGTCTTTGAACTTCTTCACATGCCTATAAGGATTTTCAAGATCTAAGCCATGGAATGAGGGTAGGAGTTGGATAACATGTGGCTTCAAATCAAAGTGTGTGGCATTGGTTGGTGGCAACACTATGCAGGAAGATGAGTTAGTCGCAACGGGTGCGAAGAAATCCCTAAGGGATGTAGTGGAGTCCACGTTCCAAGCTCTAGGTTGCTCTACATGTTCAGGTTGATTAAAATTTTCTCCTATCTCAACAGTCTCTCTCAACTAGTGCTCTTTTCTGCCTCCTAAGAGTTCTTTCTAAGTCGGGATCTAAATGTGCCAAATCTAAGTTCAAGGATCTCCGACCAAGCATACACTAACAGAAAAATAGTGAGATACTAACCACCAGAAGCAACAGAATAAATCAAACACAAAACTCAATTTTTTATTTATTTATTTTTTTTTATTAAATTAACTAGTAGAAAAATAAAATCAATTCAGACCAAAAATTTTCACAAACAAAACAACTCCCCGGCAAAGGCGCCAAAAACTTGTTGTGAGTTTTAATTTACTCGCAAGCGCACGAGTCGTTTGCAGTATAGCGTTGTGCAAGTGCGAGGTCGAATCCACAGGGAATTGCGTTGTGAAAATATAATTTTTAATCTAAACTAACTCTATCTTAACCTAGTTCCGAATTTTGAATGATAATTTGTAAAATAAATTAAAACTAAATTAAATTGATTTTAAAACTAATAATAAAAAGCACTAAGGTTTCCGAATCCACCCCACCGAAGTTAAGCATACATGTTCTAAAAATATAGCCTATAAAAACATTCAATGAATCCAACTATAAGACAAAAAACAAAGAATATCCCAACTAAACCAAAAGCACCCGATGTATCCGCTCTCAACAAATCACAAAGGGAATCCAATTTAATCGAAAAGCATTCAATGTATCCATCAGATGAAACACAAAGAAAATCCAACAGACAATTTAAACTCAATCAATTATAAGATTAACTCAAATAATTGACAGAACATTTATACTAAAAATTGTCAGATTTGTACAAGAAAATCTGAACTACTACGCCAAACAACGGCGGGGCTTCATCTTCAACCTTAGCTGAAGAGTCTAGCCACTCATAACTATAAAACTATAATAAAAAGTGCTAAACATTTAAACTAAAACAACTGAATATAAAGAAATAAATAAACAACTTTACATGGGAGAAATTCCACTCGCTGACGGGCGGCGCTTCCCCTCGTGGTAGCAATGCCTTCGGGATCCACCAGAATGCTAGCGGACATCCACCGGTAAACACCAAAGTGGCTCAGGAATTGTACATTGGATTATGAAGCCAAATGGTGTTTATATAGGGGGAGACCCGGAGTAAAACAGGTTGCAGAAACGATGTGGGATACAGGCCCGTGTGCGCTCGATCGCAGTGTGGTGCGATCGATCGCAGGTACGATCGATCGCATGTCTTGTGCGCACGATCTCATGTGCGCTCGATCGCATGTCTGCTGCGATCGATCGCAAATGCACTGAACTTCAATTATTTCGATGTGGGATGTTGACCATGCGCTCATTCAAAGGCAGGTGCGCTCGAGCGCTGGTGCGCTCGATCGCATATCTGTTGCGATCGAGCGCAATGTCTCCAGAAGCTTCAAATCAACCTGAAATGCTGCACTTTCTCCACAAAGCTGTAAAAACACACAAAACACACAAAACACAAGAAAAACATAAAATAAAGTAAAATAATACTAACTAAGAGCATAACAAATATAAGTTAAGGGTCTAAAATATGCAATATTTAAGACTCATCAAAGAGCAGAACTAGGTAACAATTGGATCTTATGATCCATTCTTCTTACAATAGGTAAGCCATTAAGTTCATCAAAGACTACTCTAAACCTTTGTAATATGTTCTAAATTTGGGGGTTAGTTGGGTTTTTGAAAATCATGGACCCTTGTTCTTGCTGTCGGGGGGGGGGGGGGGGGGGTCAGAAATGGTCATTAACATAAAACAAGAAGATAATGAATCATTAAGTGTCATTTTCTTTAGTGTGTTATACCGCACCATATCACAATCTTGTCTCTGTTTGTCTTTTAACAAGATTGGTTTTTCTTCCTACACAAACTCCATGGCTAAAGTTCTATAATAAGTGGTGATAGGACCTAAATTTTGTAACCATTGTACTCCTAACGTAGCATCAGTTCCTTGGATAGGTATAATAAAGAAATCAATAGTAAACTTAAGATCTTGCAGCCTGATTTCTACCGCATGAAACATGCCAATACAAGACAAGAATTCCCTATTCTCCACTTGTACTTTGAAAGAATGTGAAGATGTAATGATCAATCCCAAGAAGTGTGAAATTCTCTCTTGGATAAAATTGTGTGTACTACCTCAATCTATTAATACTTATAAGGTATGTCCTCCAATCTTTCCTTGTAACATTAAGGTTAAGGAGATCCGTGACCCATTAATTCATGAAAGCTAATAGCAGGGCTAGTATCAATACCTAAAAGCCAAGTTTCTAGATTGTTGGACTCCTCTAGTGTGGTGTCTTCTTCTGATTCCACTCATTCAAAAAGACATAGTGTGCCTTGATTCTTGTATTTATGTCCATGACTAAACTTTTCATCATAATTAAAGCATAGTCTTTTCTCCCTCTTCAGTTGATGTTCTTGTGGTGTAAGCCTTTTGACAATTGCTTTTGGTCCTGGCAATGGTGGTGCAGTCTACTGCATTGATCTAGGACCTAAAAGAGAAGGATTTGTAAATGGTTTATGACCTCAATTCCTTATGGACAAGTACCTTGCATCCACTTTTGCTTTTACTATTCTTGCTATACTAATGGCTTCATGTAAAGTAAGTGGTCTCTAAAACAATACTTCCTTCTTGATTGAAGGTTTGAGTCTCGAAATGAAACAAATTTTCAAGAACTGTTCAGTGAGGCCAAGAACCATGCAAGATAGTGCTTCAAACTTATTTTGATAATCCTAGATAGATGTTTGTTGTACTAGTTTGGTGAGTTTTCCTTAAGAATCATTAAAAAAGGGATGGACCAAATATTTCTTGTAGTGCATGAACAAATTCTTTCTAGCCCCTTAATTGATTGCTTTAGTACATCCATTGATACCAACTTGATGTTAGGCCATCTAGGTGAAATGAAACCATAGTAAGCTTGTGGACTTCAAGAGTTTGATGATATAAAAAGAATTGCTCCGCCTTGAATAGCTAATCTGATGGATCTCTTGAACAAGTTCTTGAAAAAATCCAATTTAATTTGCTTGAGTGATGCTGCATGGTATGGTGGGTAATTGTCTTCTTGTTGGTTGTCATCAAAAGATGGTACATAAGAATCCTATTTGCTGAGAGAGATCTTTACTTCTTCTATATCCTTGCTTACTTTTTGTTATAGTTTGTTGAAGAATTCCAATATTTCATCCTTCATTTATCTTTGGAGTTGTTGGATTCTATCCCATGTGATCTCATTAATCTTTGATCTTGTTTCTTTAACCATGGTAAGTGTTTATGGCTGATTTTCTTGAAATTGGGCTGAAAGGAATGAAGGATTTGATGGAAAATGAAAGGTGAGGAAGATGATAGAGTCAATGAAAGCACCAATGATACCTTCCCTAACTCATAATTGTTGACTTGATTTCAAGTACAAATCTAACTCCAAGAATGGTATAAGAGTGTAACAAAAGAGAGAAGAGAATTTTTGAAATTTTTCATTGATTGATTCAGTATTGAGTACAAGTCCTATTTGTACAAGTTTAGGACTATTCATTTAGCTCATTTTGAGAGTTAACAAATTAGTTGCAATTTTTTTTGACATATAACAACTCTCAATCTCTTTGTAACTAACTAACTAATCTTGCTTCCTTGTTAGCCCTTTCCCATGAGCTATCTGGATTGTCTTGGCTTCAACCTTTGGAGTCTTAGGGACCTTCTAGATTCTTGGACAATTGCTTTATTGTGATTCTCTTTTCTCCTTTATATCTTGCTACTCTTGCTGTCTTCCTATTCTTTCACTAAGTCTTTTAGCTACTGCTTGCTTGTATTGTCAATGGTTGTATTAGTTAACTACCTACATGTCTGGATAGTTGTGACTTTCTAAAAGGGTGGCTAAGTACAATTTCAAGTCTATAAATAGGAGATGATATTTCATATGATCACATTAATAAATTTAACTACTCATTTTTCATTCTCCTATGTACTTCCTTTACACACAATCTATATCATTACAACTACTTAGTTTATAAACAGTTTCTATAGAGTTTGGTACTTTAATTTGATTATTTTAACTTCGGGGTTCATATTTCGATGCATAAAGGTATGTGCATGTTCAATTTGAGTCCTAAGTTTTTTTTTACTAAGGCTTGTATAACTTAAAAATCGGTAGAAAAATTGAGTTTTTAGTAATACAATTTACCTAGGGGGAGCTTTTAGAGTTTTAAGAAGTTTTAGGGTAAATTGGAAGAGTTGTAGAATAGGAGGGTAGTTTAGCAATTTATATAGAAAGTTTTCTATAAATAGGGGAGATGGGGAGAGAATCTAGCACTTTGTGCTGGATTTCTCTAGAAACAACGGGAAAAAAGGAGAAAAAGAGAGAAAAGAAGAGAAAATAGAGAAAGAGGAGAAAGAGAAGAAGAAAAGGGAGAAGAGGGAGAGTTTTGGCAAAAACAAGGTAAAGATCTTGTTCTTATTTCTTCCTTGTTATGAAGTTTGGTTGTTAAGCCAAAGATTTAAGTTTTTGAAGTATGATTTGAAGAAAGTTTTAAGGAAATTTTTTTAAAATGGTGATTTTCAAGTTTAGAATGCAGTTTTTGGTGTGAATAATGTTAATTTTTGGTTAATATAACTAATAGAAACTTGTATTTTTGAATATTTGAAAAGAACTTTTGAAATCAAGAAGGATTTTGAAGAAGAAAATAAGTTTTCACGAAGACTTTTTGCTGAAAATGGGGATCCAATCGACTGGATCAAGTGCCCAGTCGATTGGATAAAGCACTTGAAGCAAACAAGGGCTGAACCACTTAATTTAGTCGACTAAATGAAGTGTTCAGTCGACTGAATGAAGGGCTGAACTTTGTGAACCCTTTTCAGTCGACTGAACCATGCTGATTTTTGAAAATTTTGACTTTTTCCTTCAGTTTTTGAACGTGAAACTTTCCCATTTGATTTTTAATATTTATATGTATTTGAAACATGATTAAAACACCTTTGAAATACCTAGTATTCATGAGATTTAAACCTTTTTTAAATCCAAATTTAATGATTTGAAAAAGGATTGAAAAAGAGTATAACTTATGGTTCCTTCGATTTTTGTTGTGCTGAAAATACTTATATGATATTTAAAGTATACAAAAACTTTGGGATTATTTTATATACATTTAAGTGACTTAAAGTAATGGGATTGAGTTTTGTTCACTCCTAGGTACAAGTGGAAAAATAGTTGAAGAACAAATGATGTAGTTGGAGACAAAAGTGTGGATCGGGTAGCTATGTGAGGACACCTTACTTTTAGTAAGCGTATTAGACTGGAAAATACAAATAAAAATATGAAAAACATGATTGAGGATAAAAATCATAAATAGAATATTTAAGTGATGTGAGTATAAAAGATTAGGAGTAGGGAAGTTAATAAAAAATAAAGTATTGAAAGTTATATATATATATATATATATATAAAATATGATTTAATGTGGTTGTGCTTAAGAAATTATGAGGTGTGTGATCGTATTGAAGATGATTGCTTGGATTACTATGGAACTGTGATATAATTAGTTGGTAAATGATTGGTTGTATATCATTTCATCATGAATGCATTTGCATTATAATAATTTCTTGACGGTACATTATTGAGGGGGGAGTGATGAGTGAGGTCGATAGGTCCCTTTCCACAAGTGGTGTAAAGGTACCGAACATTATTGGACGTACAGGACCCCATTGAAGGAGGATTCCTTGTGATTATGATATGATGATTGGACGTACCAGTATGTACAGAGACATCCCCGTGATGATGAGATTAGCCCAATGAGGGGCATTGATATGATTTTGCACATTTTTACATTGCATTGCATTTCATGAATGCATCAGAATGATTGGCCCATGAGGGGCATGTATTGTGATTGGCACATGGGAAGCATGTATTGTGGTTGGCCCATGAGGGGCGTGTGTTATAATTGGCCCATGAAGGGCATGTGATATGTTGAGCCCACTGAAAGGCATGTATATGGTTGTGATAGTAGGAAGGTGTTGAGATGAAAATTTTATCATTTGTTGGTTGATATCGTGTTATGTGCTATATGATAAAAATCATATGCTCGAAAATAAATTTAGAAATGAAAATTTGATGAACTCTTGTTTAAAAACAATTTTCTATCAAGGAAATAAGAAAAAAATTGAGGAAAAAGTAGAATTATACTACATGTAATTAAGAAATAAATGGCCTATAAGATAAAGGTTGTAAATAAAAATGAAAATATTTCTATTACGATTACTTCTAGTAATGTGTTTTCTCACTGAACTTTTTAACTCACTCGTTTATTTTACTAATATTTTAGGTAGCACCAAGTATTTTATAGTCAGAGTTGAAGGGAGTTGCATACGACATCCTTGTCATTTGAGTGTTTTTAATTTTTGATAGGAGTTAAGACCCTTTTTTTTTTAATCTATATAATGGTCTAGTTGTTGTAAAGAAATTGTGAAGTTAGTTGTTGTGGGGAAAGTTTCCCTTTAAATTATACCTTTGTAACCTGTAGGACTTTCAATTAACTCATTTTGAAACGATTTGTATTTATATAAACTTGTGATATTTGAAAACATTGATAGTTGTCTTGTGAGTTTGTGTGTTTGCATATAGGTCGGGGTACTCGAAACTAAAAGGTGATGATGCCTCCTCACATAGGGCCCACTCAGGGATGGATCATTACATTTTTGGTATCAGAGATTTAGGTGTACGGTTCTATAGACTTTAGTTGCATGATGCATGTTACATGGGATGGTTATAGAGAATTGGTTGTCGAGAGTTAGAGAGGATGCCGTTTGGAGTAGTGACTAGTAATAAGTTTGGGTAGAAGTAAGATATTTTGAGATTTAATTACACTTGACTTGTGTGTGAATGTTGTATGGATTGATATTGTTTGGAATGAACTTACCTTATTTGTGGAATATTGTGATGATTCCTTGATGGGAATAATTGATAGAAATGCTTTGATGTGATGAAATATACGTTCATGGGAATGTTATTATGTGGTTGATTGTTTAATGAGAAGATTGGAAGGTGAAGAGTGAGAAAAGATTTATACCTTAAGCAATCTTAATTACTTGAAAAATTTATTTTGACTTATGTAAACATTAAGTAATTCGTATTGAACTATTAGTTAAGGGACTTAGAGATATTATTAAGATTGATTCTCCTAAAGGTATGAGTGAAAATGAATTGTACTGAGTTAGTAAATTATGTTGAATTATATATAAACTTTTCATTTGATATTTCTTTTCCATGTTGTATATGCTAAAGTGCTTTTGATTGATGAAATTGTAAATATTGCAAAGTGTCGACTTAAGAAATAATTATTATATAGACCATAGATTTGAAATAGAGGAAGTTGTGAGTAATGGGACCATTACACGTATGCTTAGATGATAAGTATGAGAAAAAGGTAATTGATTGAATATCAGGTTGAAGTATTTGGAAAGTTTGGGTTGTGTTATCTATTAGAAAGTGTGGGGAACTTCGATGGTTAGGGAGTAGTACTGATTCATAAAAAAATTGTAAGTGTATCGATATAAGGTGAGACTTAAGAAGAGTAATTAATAGTGATTAGTTTGAGGAATAAAGTTAGTAGGGAATGAGTGAATTAAAGACGAGGAGGATATTTAAGTAGAGGAATGGTGGTGTTAATTAAACCAAGGTTGAAGAGACTGATGTGGTCAGAGCTTTTGAAGAGATGAAGAGCCGAAGTCTCAAGAATATGAGTTAGCTTCTTTTTTCGTTTTTAATTTTTGTACTTCTTGGCCTTGAATCCCCCTATATGTAAATATTTTTTGTTTAATGAAGCACTTTTTATTTAAGATCTCTTCTTCACTTTACATTTTTGCTATTTCTCTTGGAAAAAGATTGACAAGAATTTCACAAGTGTTGAGACTATGTATTCCTTTCTTGTTTTCTCTCATTCCTTAGAGTACTCTTTTAGATGAAGCCTCAATCTCTTGCCTTATGCTCCTAGGATCCTACTATTTAGATAAACTGAGATGGGTTCCTTGTACGAACATTTTTAGGGATATGACTTCAGGCTTTTACTCTGGATGAAGCCTTCTTACGCTAAGGCATCTCTAAAGTGCATGAACTTAGGTCTTACCTGTTTTTTGCTTTGCCTTTTCTTAGGTGGATCCTAAGGTGATTGGCAAGCTAAATTGTGGTTGTGCTCCTTGCAAGGTTCAGTTTACTTCGGTTGTTGATATCGTGTTTGCCTGGTAGAAGAGAGTTGTTGAAGGACTTCATGAGCCAAAAAGTGACTAAAATCAAAGTTTAAAGGTTGCCAAAGGGGAATTCTAAGGTCATACTTTAGTCGAGCTTCTTCCTCCGGTTGGTGAGGTACCCTTGGGGTGAGTTACTGGCTTAGGGTGGATCCAAACATACCCTAAGTTTTCTCTTCTTGTTCATCATTATTAAGGGAAATGGTTTGTGATCTTTTTAAACCTTGATGGGGTTAGATCGGTCCTAAAGAGGAGCTTGAGGCTAGATCTGTATCATTTATTTAAGAGCGCGAGATTGTAATTGGTACAGATCTGCTTATGAATGTCTATGAGAGCTCTTAGAGAGTTGTTGGTCTCCATAGCTCACTTGGACTACTCCTGTTATGGGGCTCGATCTCTATGCATCTTGAAGCTGCCAGGACAGGGTGTCTTGGGAGGCTTCTTGGGAGAAGTCTCTTAAGAGAGTTGATCCCTTCGGGATCTCGCTTCATTTGCAATGCTGAGGTTGTTGGTCCTTTAGAGCAAGGATATTGTGAACGTCTTCGACCTTTGCTTCTTAGGAACTTCAAGTAGCTCAAATTTCCTCAGCTCTCTTAGAGTTAGGATCATTTTAGAATCCGATAAGAGCTAAGTTTGAGAGTTTCAGAGATGAAGAGATTAACTTTGTCTTTCTCCTTTTCCCAAGCAGGAGTATATTGATGCTCGATCCGATCTAACAAGACTATTTCTTCTCCATCTTCTTTTCGAGATGACTATTTCTTCTCAATGTTTTTATATAGCTATCTTACTAGGTGTTTTAAGCTTGGACGGGTTTAGCTCGAACCAAACTTAATGCCATCTTTACGATCAAGTGACTAGATTGATTCTTTTCACCATATACCTTAGTGTTCGGGCAAGTTTCCCAAGCTTGGTGAGGGTTGCGTTCATCCGAATTCCAGCTATTCGTGGGCGTGCTATCCTTTTTGGCTGCGGTGCACTTGGGATGGGGCTTTTTTACATTGTAATATCGAAAACTATAAAGTGAGGCCATTCATGGGCTTTTAGAATGGCATCGTGAGATAAAATTTTCATTCCCACAGACGACGCCAATCTGTTGATTCCAAAAAAGTGGACAAAGACATCCCATCTTCAATTTCCTTCAACAAGGAATGCTAAAGGTTTGCCTTGACTAAGGGGGTCTCGAGCTAAGGATCTTCTTCATGTGGACAATGGGCAATGACCTGAAAAATAAGCCTCTCGGAGGTAGTTGGGGATTTTAATAAAGATAGTAATGGTAGTATGTTGGAAGGTAGAAATTATTATGTGAGGATTTTAATCAAGTGACATAGCCTTAGCTTTATCACGCCAAGCACGATAAAGCCTTGGCTTCATCAAGCCAAACACAACAAAGCCTTGGATCCATCACTCCAAGAACTGCAAAGCATTGACTTCATCACTCTAAGCATAGAAAAGCCTTGGATTCATAACGCCAAGCACAAGAAAGCTTTGGATCCATTATGCTAAGCCCAACAAAGTCTTGGCTTCATCACGCTAAGCACAATAAAGGCTTGGCTTTTTCACGCTAAACGCAATAAAGCCTTGGCTTCATCATGCCAAGCACAACAATGCCTTGGCTACATCACGCCAAGCACAGCAAAGCCTCTGCTCCATCACCCTAAGCACAGTAAAGCCTTAGGTACATCACACCAAGCTCAACAAAGCTTTTGCTCAATCATGTCAAGCATAACAAAACCTTGGCTTCATCACACCAAGCACAACAAAGCCTTGGCTTCATCTCACAAAGCACAAAAAAAGTTATGGCTTCATCATGCCAAGCGCAACAAAGTCTGAGCTTCATAATGCCAATCATAGAATAGCATTAGCTTCATCACAGCAAAGCATAGCAACACCAAGCATAGAAAAGCCTTGGCTTAATCACCCCAAGCACAACAAAGCCTTGGCTTCATCACACCAAGCACAAAAAAGCCTTGTCTTTATCTAGCCAAGCACAACAAAGCCTTGGATCCATCACGCCATGCATAACAAAGCCTTGGCTACATCACACCAAGCACAGCAAAGCCTTGGCTTTATCACACCAAGCACAACAAAGCCTTGGCTACATAAAGCCAAGCATAGAAAAGCATTGGTTCCATCACTCCAAGCACAAGAAAGTTTTAGCTTCATCACACCAAGCACAACAAAGCTTTGGCCTCATCACACTAAGAACAAAAAAACATTGGCTTTATCACGCCAAAGCACAACAAAGCCTTACCTTCATTAAGCCAAGCACAACAAAGGCTTGGCTTCAGCACACCATGCATAACAAAGCCTTGGAAATATCACGCCAAGGACAGTAAAGCCTTGGCTCCATCACACCAAGCACAGAAAAGCCTTGCTTCATCACGCAAAGTACATAAAAGCTTTGGCTTCATCACGTAAAGCACAACAAATCCTTGGTTCCATCACATCAAGTACAGAAAAGCCTTAAGTTCATCACTCCAATCAGAATAAAGATTTAGCTTCGTCACTCTAATTTTAACAAAGCATTGGCTTCAACACACCAACCACAGCAAAACCTTGGCTTCATCATGCCAAACATAGCAAAGGCTTGGCTACATCATGCTAAGCAAAGCAAAGCCTTAGCTCTATCACACCAACCACAACAAATCCTTGGCTACAACATGCCAAGCATAGCAAAGTCTTGGCTCTATCATGCCAAGCATAACAAAACATTGGCTACATCCCGCGAAGCACAACAAAACATTGGCTACATCCCGCCAAGCACAACAAAGCCTTGGCTCCATCATGCCAAGCATAAAAAAGTCTTGGCTCCATCACACTAAGCACAACAAAGCCTTGGGTTCATCAAGCCAAGCTCAAGAAAACCTTGGATTCATCATGCCAAGCATTGGATTCATTACGCCAAACACAGCAAAGCCATAGCTTCATCACGCCAGTCACAACAAAGCCTTGGGTTCATGACACCAAGCATAGAAAAGCCTTGACATCATCATGCTAAGCACAACAAACCCTTAGCTTCATCACCCGAAGTACATAAATGCCTTGGCTTCATCAAGCTAATCATAATAAAGCCTTGGATCTATCATGCCATGCACAGTAAAGCCTTGGCTACATCATGCCATGCATAACAAAGCCTTGGTGTCATAACATAAAGCACAATAAGGCCTTGGCTCCATCATGCTAAGAACTACAAAGCCTTGAGATCATCATGCCAAGCTTAACAAAACATTGGGTTCATCACACCAAGCACAAAAAATCATTGGCTTAATTATGCCAAGAATAACAAAGCCTTGTCCAGTTCACTTCAAGCACAACAAAGCCTTAGATTTATCATGCGAAGCACAAAAAATCCTTGACTTCATCATGCCAACCATAACAATGACTTAGTTTCATCACTCTAAGCACAAAAAAACATTGGCTTCATCAAGCCAAGCACAATAAATCCTTGGATCCATCATGCCAAGCACAACAAAGCCTTAGCTTTATCATGCTAAGCATAACAAAACCTTGGCTTCATCATACCAAGCACAACAAAGTCTTAGCTTCTCTCTTCCTTCCCCTCTTCCACCTCTGCCAACATTATCCCATCAGTGTTGAACCCACCTTAGATCATTTTCGTTTTCCTCTATTGCCAACCATTGGCATTGTCAGCCAGTTGAGACATTCTTTTCTCTCTCTTTGTGGCTCACTCTTGACTCATCATGTACGCTGAACATAGCGAAAAATATAGCATTCTTTTTTTGTAACAATGGAATTAGTAGGAGCGCGCCTTTGATACTTTTGTCACAACAAGATCACTGGCTCTCTCTCTCACATGATTTTTTATTTATCTATTATAACCTTTATGATTTGCCAATAAATACTAAGACCGTTTTTTTTTAATTTCTTAGGATTCTCGAGGATAAATTTTGAGGAGAGGAGAAACATAGAAGTTTGCTCAAGCCTTGACTATCGTTAATTCATAGAAGCTAGTTCAACCTTAAGAGCATTAGAAATTCTAGGTTGTATTTTCTGTAATTTTCAGAGTTTGGAGTTTAGTTTTAAGATTTAGGAAAATCAATAGATTGTATTCTCTTTTGAATCAGTTCGAGCTACTATGCTATCTGTTACGCTAATTGAGATCACTGTTGCTTGAGACAGTCTCACCTTTTGTCTTCGCTGCACTATCTTGTATTGTTGATACCCTCAAAACATTTTGGGTTTTAAAAATTGTTTAAAACAACTTTATTCATAAGAATATCAACTTTGGAAACAGAATTGCCATCAATTCATTCTAAGGTTGATTCAACACTTTCAGTGTTAGTATTTTTCTAATATCGAAAAAAGAAGTCTAAAAAATTAGTGTATGAATTCGGGAGGTTTGTTATGCGAAGGAAAAGTGTTTGGCACCTTCTGACATTTGCCCTAGGATGATTATCACTTTCATTTGATCTCTTACTGGTATTCCATTAAAAAATCTAAAATATGTCTCGAGTTGTAGGTAAAGAAAACATTTTTTTATATCTCGATCGGGCCAACATACTTACTGAAACTTGAAGTTTAGTACATTATGAGGTTTGTGATCAAATTTATTACGTGTCTCAAACCAGTCAATATGTGTACTTACATTTGAAGTTCAGTATGTTTGGAGGCCTATGTTTGATTTTAGGTCCAAAGAAGAGGTGAAAAAAATGCACGAGTAACACATGACCCAACGAAAGTCATATACACACTTGATTGATTTGGAGGTTCCATTTTAATTCTTTTTTACTAAATTCGAAATATGCATTCTAAGTAATTAGAAGTTAAACTCTAAAGTAGGTCTAATGCAACAATGCATGGACATATTATTATGCATGAAAAATCTTTTTATATTTTTTTCCTAAATAGTAAAATAGTGATGCATTACTTACTTTAGCATAACAGCAATGATGATCATGGCATGTTATCAATCCAACACCCATTCAAATTATCCAAGCAAGAATGAATCACATCATTTATTTGTATCAAATGAAATAGTTGGTATTATTCATACTTTATACTAAGTATAGGAGTATGTTAGATATATGTTTTTAGACATGAAGGCATTATAACCCAATGAGGTGAGGCGTAAGACCCGAAACGATAGGGCATAAGCCTTTTGGGACTGTTGACCCTTATTTGATTTTAATTATGAAAAAATACTCCTTAAATTGTGATAACAATTCATTGTTTAAGTGTTTAAGTTTCAATAGCACTTAGATTAAAGACAAGTCACAAAACTCATAAGAACACATGCTAGAGATATTGAAAGAAAACCAAAGACATAGAATAGGTTCGAAGGTAATCAAATTAAAGTTGTAAATCTCTACTTACAATTACCTAGATTTAAAAGTGGCTCATACTACTTACAAAATATTCTAACAAAACTGTTTTAACTGGATCTGTTTCTTTAAAATTGAACTGAAAAATGTTTTCGGTGTCACAGGTTATCTAGTCGACTAAATAGTTTCATTTAGTCAACTCAGTCGGTTGAATGAGTCCAATTGATTGAATGATTTTATTCAATCGACTGAATAAAGGTAAAAAATATCTATCTTCTGATTTAGTCAACCCAACAAATCATTCAGTTGACTAAATGAAATACTTGAAACTATTTTGAATTTCAAATATCCATTCAGTCAGTTGAACGTTAAAAAATACAAGTAATATTTCAAATATTAATGTCTGTTCAGTGCATTTAATGCACCAAACCACTCCTAAACAGGAGTTTTAGGTGAGTAATGGCAGGTTGAGTCTTTAAGTATAAAAACCCATCATAAATGAGAGAATAAAAGAACTCTTAAGCTTTTAATCTTCATCTTCTGATTTAATATCATTCAAAGCTTTCAAAAACTTTTATAAGTCGCACTTAAAATTTTTGTACTTCTAAGAGAGATCTATATTCTTCTTTGTAAGAGCATTAAATATAAGTCTCTCTTATTCTTGTTCATTCAATTTTCAATCATTATAAAGAGGAAGAGTTGGTGTAACTTTTAGAGTGCTTAGCAGTTAAACACTTATTGTAAAGGACTTCCTCAAAAGGAAGAGATCGTGTAATGGTTTGGGCAACATCTGAAAGTTTTTTGTTTAGTAGATTGCTTCAAGGAGGTTCTGTGAAAAGAATGAACTTAGGGTCAGAGAAATCCAATATTGTCAAACCACTATTAACAGTTTTTGCACATTCTCTTCCTTATTTCTTTACTTTCAGCTCTAATATATTTGCTCTCTTGTTTATGCTTGAAAAGCTTTTAAAACTTGTTTATTATGGAAAAAGTATTAAAAACCCAATAAATCCCCTCTTACGTTTGGGCCTTAGTCTATAATTGGTATGAGAGCCTCGTTCTCAATTATAAGGCTTAAAATCCTTTGAGTTGATCCGATAGCTAATGATAGTTACACCGAAGGTCATTCTTATACTAGACCTCCTTTGTTCAATGACAATTATAATTATAAAAAAAATAGGATGAAAATATTTGTTGAAGGATAGGATTATAATTTGTGAAGGATCATTGAAGAAGGACCTAGAATTCCTACAAATGATGTAACTATTAGAGAAGTCACTTATACAATTCCTAAACTTAAAACTGAGTTTGATAAAGTTGATTGTAAAATGATATCTTTAAATAGTGGAGCTACTAGTGTATTACATTGTGCATTAGACTTAATTGAATACAACAAAATTTCAGCATATTATTCGGCAAAAAAATTTGGGACAAACTTCAAGTTACATATGTTGATATTTGTCTAAGGTTCAAACATGTCCAAGTATGGTTCAAAGATGGTTAAAGTCTAAACTAAAGGTGTAAGATCAAATTTCAGCAAGTTAGAAGGCTGCACACATGTGTGTGCTTCATTTTGGAGCAAGGGAAGGCCATGCGCACTAGTGTGCACACTTCTGCACACAAGCAGAAGGGTGTTGTGTGAAGGGGACAAAAACTCAAAGCTGCAGCGCTGGTTCCTTAGCGTTGCAGCACTGGAATCTGGCAGGAATAGCATAAGGGACAGAAACTTAAAGCTGCAGTGCTGGGAAGTAAACGTTGCAGCACTGGCAGCCGATTCAGAATATTATAAATAGCAACCCTAGCTGAACAAAACAAAAGGGTGTGACAAAAGATGTAGTGTAACTTGTGAGACATGTGTGTGGATGAGAGAATTGTGTGAGAGTGCAAAGACACAAAACATAAGAGGGACTCTTTGTAGTGAGGCTGGTTGTAAAGAAGAGAGGTTAGTATAGAATTGATAGAAAGCATTGTATAGGTCTATCACTTTCTACTTCTCTTCTTGGTTTCTTCAAGAACTTATTGTTTCTTGAAGGCGATTACTGTAACTTGTAAGAACCATTTGATTTAGTGCAAAGAGTTCAGAGGAACTCACGGGGACATAGGCACATTGCCGAACCTCGATAATAAATTGCTTGTCTTCTTTCATTCTTTGATTTTCTATTCTTGTGTTCGATTGCTGTATTTTTTTCTACAAATCATTCTAGACTTGGGTGTTTGGAAGATCACCACCTGCGCATCTTGTCAAGGTGATTTCCAATAGTGGTATCAGAGCTGCACTGCTGGGTATCAGAGCAAGAACAAGAAGGTGATGGAGCCAAGACTCTAAGAATCAAAGATCAACTTCTTGGGTGATTCAAGAACGGTGTAAAGATCAAGATCTGATCGTGTTCTTGAAGGTTGATTCAAGAACGGTGTTAAGATCCATCTTCGATCTTTGTTCTTGAGGTTGAAGAAAGCAGTTGAGTGTAGTGCCTAAATTTGGGATCTTATCCGCAAAGATGGCTTCAAATTTTGGTATTGAGAAGTTTGATGGAAAGGGAGATTTCTCCCTGTGGAAGTGGAAGATCAAGGAGGTTCTTATGCAACAAAATGTGGAGTTGGCAATTGGAGAAGATGATGCTTTTGTAGCAAGTGTCACGGAGGACCAGCAGACCGAGATGAAGAAGATGGCTTATAGCACCATCTTCTTACACATGTCGGATAATGTCACAAGGGAGTACGGAGACTCGGAAGATCCAGCTGTAATATGTAAGAAACTAGATGAGTTGTTTCTTGCCAAGACTCTCCCGGATAAGAGGTATCTTCGTAAATGAATCTTTGCTTTTAAATTTGATCCTAAGAAAGAGTTTCAAGATAATCTTGATGCCAAGATAAGGAATGCGTCAAGTGGTAAAGGGCTATTCTTTAAAAGAAGGCCAACAACTCGGTATGGAAACAACCATGGCTACTACCAGGACAGAGGTAGAGGAGAGAGCCATGGGAGAGTGCACAGCAGCATGCATGGCTATACCAGGACAGAGGTAGAGGAGAAAGCCATGGGAGATTGCATTCCAAACTGAGATTTGGAGGGAAGAGTTGCTATTACTGCCATAAGGAGGGTCATGTCAAGAAAGATTGCAAGAAGATGACAAGGGATAGAGGAGGAAGCTATACCAAGAATGGAGAGGCTTCGGTTGCCAAAACAGAATAGCAAGGTGATGATGTTCTTGTTGTATGCTCAGATATGAGCAAGGGGCAAGAAGGTAGCGGAAAATGGATTCTTGATTCAGGATGCACTTATCATATGTGCCCTCACAAGGAATGGTTAAAGAATTTCAAGGAGATCAATGATGGAAGGGTCTTTTTGGGGAATGAAAATTCTTGCCAAGTGAGAGGGATTGGAGACATCCAATTGAGGATGTTTGATAGAATGACCAGGCTGTTGGAAAATGTGAGGTATCTTCCAGATTTAAAGAGAAATTTGATCTCATTGGGGCAGCTGGATTCCATGGGGTATACATGCAAAGTAGAGGGAGGAAAGATCAAGGTGGCTAAGGGATCTTTGGTAGTGATCAAGGCAACAAGAAGTGATGAATTCTATAAGATGATCGGAGACACAGAAATCAATGATCAAGCAGCAAGCTTGATGGCTGAGATTGATAGGGCAGCCCTTTGGCACACTCGCTTGGGACATCTGAGTGAAGAGGCCCTGCAAGTTCTCAGCAAGGATGGCCTACTTGGTGGAGACAAAGTAGAGGAACTTGATTTCTGCGAGTGTTGTGTTCTTGAGAAGCAACACCAGGTCAGCTTCAACATCGGAGTGCACAAGTCTAAGGGCATTCTTGAATACATTCATAGACCTTTAGGGACCAACAAGGACACCAACACAGGGAGGTAACATTTACTTTCTGTCTTTAATTGATGATTATTCAAGAAGAGTGTGGGTTTATTTGCTTAGAAATAAATCGGATGCCTTGAATAAATTAGTGGTGTGGAAAGGGCTGGTTGAGACTCAAATGGGTAGAGTAGTTAAGGGGATAAAAACCAATAATGGCTTAGAAATTTTTAACCAAGAACTTGATCAATTATGTAGGTTAAATGGTATTCTAAGACATAAGACGGTTGCAAAAACACCCCAGCAAAAGGGAGTTGTTGAAAGAATGAATAGAACCCTTATGGAAAAAGTTAGGAGCATGTTAAATGGATCCGATTTACCAAAATATTTTTGGGGAGAAGCTGTGGCTACAACTGCATACTTAGTAAATAGATCACCCTCTAGAGCTTTAGAGCTCAAGACTCTTATGGAAATGTGGAGTAGAAAACCCCCTGAATTAAGCAACCTTAGGACTTTTGGGTGTGCTGCATATACACATCAAAAGGAGGATAAACTTAGCCCTAGATCTAGAAAATGTGTATTTCTAGGATATAGTGATGGGGTTAAGGGATATAGGTTGTGGTCCTTAGAAAAGAAGGGCATGAAACTGATTATAAGTAGGGATGTTATCTTTAATGAATTATTATTTCCCTACTTGAAGAAAACTAACCCTACAGGGGCTAGTGAGCAAACCAGTCCGGAAGTTGTGGAGCATTGTATAAAGGAGAACCCAGTTCAGGTAAAGTAGAGGAGGTAAGAGGGTTCGGACTAGGTAGAGCCCTTGGATGAAGGCCAAGCTCAAGAAACTCAAGAAGAGGCTGAACAAGAAGAGGTTGATGCAGCAAGTTGGAATGACTACTAGCTCACAAGAGACCAGGGAAGGAGGGTGGTTAGACCACCTTTGAGATATGGGTTTGCAGATGCTAATGTAGCAACTCCTTGGATAGAATGAGAGGTTGAACCAGAAACTTACACGGATGCCATGAAGTGTAAGGATTCATCAAAGTGGTAGCTAGTTATGGAGGAAGAAATGGATTCTTTGAGGAAGAACAACTTCTGGAAATTGGTGAAAATTCCAGGAAAGCAAAAAGTTGTGGAATGTAAGTGCACTTACAAGATCAAAGAAGGGTACCCTCCAGGAGATAAAGTCCAAAACAAAGCTAGGATGGTGGCGAATGGGTTCACAAGAAGAGAAGACATAGGTTTCACAGAAACTTTCTCACCTGGACACAAGGTGGAGAAGATGGTGAGTATCCTCATCTATGTCGATGATGTGCTGTTGGTTCAGAACAATAGGGAGAAGATGGAAAGGTTAACATATCAACTTAGTGAGGAGTTTGAGAGGAAGGATCTCAGCCTTACACAAAAGATCCTTGGGATGTGTAGAATCCAAGAAAAGGAGAGAAACCGATTGAGGGTTTCTTGGACAATGGGTGTTCTCAGCAAATTTGTGAGTAATCTTGAAAAGAAGCATTGGCTTGGGATGAAGTGGTTGCTAAGGTATTTGAAGGCTCAATGGCAGTCGGTGGTAGTACTTATAACAACTAGAGCAGAATGCATAGCGGCTACGGAAGCCATAAAGGAGGCTATGGGGTGCAAAGGGTTGTTGGACGAGTGGGAGGTCCTAAAAGAGCAGGTGGTGGTGTCTTTGGATAGCCAAAGTGCTTGGTACTTGTGGAGGAATCTGGTGTTCTATGAGAGGACGAAGCATATGGATGTTCGGTATCATTACATTTGAGTAAATGTTACGAAATGATGCATTCATGTTGACAAGAAGACCATGGAGGAAAGTCCTACAGATTTAGGCACCAAGGTTCTACCTCTAAGAAAGTTCAATCATTGCTTTGAATTACTTAGAATTGGAGTTGGTTAATTGATGACTCAAGATGAGTTTGGATCCCGAAGCTCTCTGCACAATGGTTCAGGTTTTTGAACACTTAGACAAAGGTAGAGATTGTTGGTATTTATCTAAGGTTCAAACATGTCCAAGTATGGTTTAAAGATGGTTAAAGTCTAAACTAAAGGTGGATAATCAAAGTTCAGCAAGTTAGAAGGCTGCACACATATGTGTGCTTCATTTTGGAGCAAGGGAAGGCCATGCGCACTAGTGTGCACACTTCTGCACACAAGCAAAAGGGTGTTGTGTGAAGGGGACAAAAACTCAAAGCTGCAGCGCTGGTTCGTCAGCACTGCCCACTGGAATCTGGCAGGAATAGCACAAGAGACAGAAACTCAAAGCTGCAGCGCTGGGAAGTCGATGCTGCAGCATTGGCGGACGATTCAGAATATTATAAATAGCAACCTAGCTGAACAAAACAAAAGGGTGTGACGCAAGATGTAATGTAACTTGTGAGACATGTGTGTGGATGAGAGAATTGTGTGAGAGTGCAAAGACACAAAACACATGAGGGACCCTTTGTAGTGAGGCTGGTTGTAAAGAAGAGAGGTTAGTATAGAATTGATAAAAAGCATTGTATAGGTCTATCACTTTCTACTTCTCTTCTTGGTTTCTTCAAGAACTTGTTGTTTCTTGAAGGGGATTGCTGTAACTTGTAAGAACCATTTGATTTAGTGCAGAGGGTTCGGAGGAACTCACGGGGACGTAGGCACATTTCTGAACCTCGATAACAAATTGCTTGTCTTCTTTCATTCTTTGATTTTCTGTTCTTGTGTTCGATTGCTGTATTTCTTTCTAGAAGTCATTCTAGACTTGGGTGTTTGGAAGATCACCACCTGGGCATCTTGTCAAGGTGATTTCCAACAACATACGAGGGCACTAGTGAAGTAAGGAAAATAAAAATCAATATGCTAGTGTCCCAAAATGAATCTTTTATAATGTCCCCTACCGAAACTATATCTGAAATGTATTCTTGTTTCACTAGCATTATTAATGGTTTATAGCTTCTTGGTGGGAACATTGAAGAGCATGAGTTAACAAGGAAGATTCTTATAGTGTTGCCACCTAAATAGCAATCAAAGAAGATGACAATCAAGGAAGCCAAAAACCTTAACATTCTTGAAGTAGAAACTCCTCTTGGCTCTCTTCTAACCCATGAGATGGAGGAAATAAGTAAAGAAGTAAGAAATGAAAAGTCAAATGAATATCACAATTTAAATACTTTTTTCTCACATTTTCATATATACTATTTTGGATGGGTTTTTTTAGCTCTTAATACTCTTTGCATTCCAATAGTATTTACAATAGAAACACTTCATTGGATGCCCATTCTTTAGTCCATATATATAGTGCACATTACTTTCATTAGCTTTGTTAGGTCATTTACTCCAATCCTTGTAGGTTGGGGAGTACTAGCTAATTTTTTTGTGGATCAAATGAAGGAAGAGTGAGCATAACGGGATGTGGCCGTAGAGAAGTGGAAGTAAGCCATTTATGAAACCATAGTAATGATGATGAGGACATCTTGAAGAGTGAAATCAACTATGAAGAGATTGCCAACATTTGTTTTTTGGCAATTGATGACAAAAGTTAGGTAACTAGTTTTTCTCCCACTAATGATAATGATATTAGGAATGCGGAATTAATTGAGGCAATAAATGAAATGCATATTGAATTAAAGAAATTTGATTAAAAAAATATTGCTCTCAAAAAGCAAGTTTCATCTCTTTCTAAGGATATGAAAGCTCTAAAAGAAGAAAAATAAAAACTTTCCTTAGAGCTTGATGACTCATCACTTGACATCTTGAGAAATGAAAATGATGATTTGAAAAAGAAAGTGATGGAGTTAAATAACACTAAATCTAGGCTTATTCTTGGAAAAGACAAACTAGATGAAATACTATCTTGCCAAAGAATGAGTGGAGAAAAATACAACTTAGGTTATTTTCCATTGGACAAACAAAAATCAAAAGAGACTTCCTTTGTGAAAGAAACATGTGTGGATGAACCCTCCACTTCTAAGGCTTCTAGCAATGTTAAAAAATTTCCTTCAAAAATTGCTAGTAAGCCTAAGAATGTAAATTTCAATTCTAATTGAAAGAATTCAAATGCGTATACTAGGAATAGAAATCCAAGAAATACTTATGCACATATGCATACTCATCCTAGAAATACAACTACTAGTTCAAGAAATTCACATGTTAAGAATGTATATCCTAGAAATAGCTATCACACATACCCTAAAGATAACATATGTGTCTATAACTCCTATGCTAGAAACATGTATCCTAGGAATGCTCATCCAAGGAATGATGGATATGCATATTCAAGAAATACTAGAAACTTCTATGACTATCATCCTAGGATCATGCATCATCAACATGTCTACAATTATAGAGCACCTTATAATGTTAAGAAAGTATGGGTCCCTAAAGGAGTCGTATTTTTTAGGACTAACGCCAAAGTACCCAAGAAATTTAGAGTACCTAAGAGTGCTATTGTGTATCCATGTATAATGTAGATATGTCTCAACACAAAAGAAAAAAGTAACTATTGGTACCTTGATAGTGGATGCTCGAAGCACATGACCGGTGATTAAAGTGTATTCAAAGAGTTAACTCTAATGGATGGCAGACACGTCACCATTCGAGATAACACAAAGATAAAAATTATCAGGCATGGCACAGTGGTTAAAGATTCTTCAACTATTGACCGTATCTTATATATGTATTGGCTCAAGCCAAATTTACTTAGTATTAGTCAATTATGTGACAAAGGCAATAAAGATGTATTTGAATCCTCTCATTGTCTTGTAATAGACATAAAGAGTAACACAGTTATGTTTATTGTCCAAAGACATGATAATATCTATTTAGTTTATTTAAAATCTTTACCTTCGGAAAATGAAAAGTGTTTCTCCACTTTTAGTGAAAACTCATGGCTATGGAATAGAAGGCTTGTCCATGTGAACATAGACTTAATTAAAATTCTTTTAAGAAAAGATTTAGTTATTTGTATTCCCAAAATTAAGTTTGAAAAAGAAAAAGTTTATGGTTCTTGTCAAATGGAAAAACAAACAATACTTTCTTTTAAATCCAAAAATGTGATTTCAACTACTAGACCATTAGAGCTTTTGCATATGCACTTGTTTGGTCCAATAAGTACAATTAGTCTAGGTAGGCCATCAATATGCTCTTGTTGTTGTTGATGATTATTCAAGATATACCTTTGTTATTTTTATTGCTTGTAAAGATGAAGTCTATAAAGTTTTTTTAAACTTTTGCAAGAATGTTCAAAATTAAAAATGAATTTCTATTTCAAGTATTAGAAGTGATCATGGAAATGAATTTGAAAACCAAAATTTTTCAAATTTTTGTGATGAAAATGTAATTGATTTCAACTTTTCAGCCTCTAGAACTCCTCAACAAAATGGTGTTGTTGAGAGGGAAAATAGAGTTTTAGAAGAATTTACAAGAACTATGCTTTGTGAAAATAATTTTGGGTGGAAGCTGTAAATATTTCTTGCTATGTTTTAAATAGAGTTTTAATTAGCTCTATGCTTGACAAAACTCCATATGTGCTATGGAAGGGTGCAAAACCTAATATCTCTTATTTTCATACTTTCGATTATAAATGATCCATCCTAAATTACAATAAAATTAATTTAGGTAAATTTGACTCTATGACCGATGAAGGGATATTCATAGGAGATTCCACCTCTAGTAAAACTTATGATGTCTTTAACGAAAGAACTCTTGTGGTTAAAGAATTCGTACATGTTACCTTTGATGAATCTAACCCAATTAGTAGTAGAATAGTCTCTCTTGATGATGATGCATATTTTATTCCAAGAATTGATGCATTTACTCCCATTGTTGACCCTAAGGAAAGTCACCTCAAACAAATCAAGAGGCAGATGTTCCCAAACTTGATCAACCCTTTACAAGTCAACAAGAAAATGGACTTCCCAAAGATTGGAGGTATATGAATTATCACCCAATCGACCAAGTGATTGGTGATCATTCACAAGGGGTAAGAACTTGATGTTTCATAAGAAATATTTTTAATTGTGTAGCTTACTTATCTCAAGTAGAACCTAAGGCTTTTGTTCAAGTTAAAAAAGATGTTGATTGGATAAATGCTATGCAAGAAGAGATAAATCAATTTGAAAGAAATAAAGTGTGTATTTTAGTTCCTAGACCTAAGAATCGTACTATCATAGGAACTAAATGGGGTTTTAAAAACAAAATGGATGAAAATGGTATTGTAATTAGGAACAAGGCTAGACTTATTACTAAGGGTTACAATCAAGAAGAAAGAATAGAATTTGATGAGACCTATGCACTTATAACTAGATTAGAAGCTATTCGTATGTTGCTAGCTTTTACATGATTTAAAATTTTCAAGCTATTTCAAATGGATGTGAAAAGTGCTTTTTAAAATAGTTTTATTTAAGAAGAGGTGCATGTTGAAAAACCTCTTATTTTTGAAGATCTTAATCTTCCAAACCATATTTATAAGTTTTCTAAAGCCCTTTTATGGGTTAAAGAAAGCTCCAAGAGCATGGTATGAAAAAGTTAATCAAAATTTTACTTGAAAATGGCTTTACAAGAGGAAAATAGATACAATTCTTTTTACAAAAACTCATAAACATGATATGATGAGTCTAAAATATTGCATATTTTAGACCCTTAACTTATATTTGTTATGCTCTTAGTTAGTATTATTTTACTCTATTTTACGTTTTTCTTGTGTTTTGTGTGTTTTTACAGCTTTGTGGAGAAAGTGCAGCATTTCAGGTTGATTTGAAGCTTCTGGAGACATTGCGCTCGATCGCAACAGACATGCGATCGAGCGCACCAGCGCTCGAGCGCACCTGCCTTTGAACGAGCGCAAGGTCAACATCCCACATCGAAATATTTGAAGATCAGTGCATCTGCGATCGATCGCAGAAGACATGCGATCGAGCGCACATGAGATCGTGCGCACAAGACATGCGATCGATCGTACCTGCGATCGATCGCACAACACTGCGATCGAGCGCACACGGGCCTGTATCCCACATCGTTTCTGTAACCTGTTTTACTCCGGGTCTTCCCCTATATAAACACCATTTGGCTTCATAATCCAATGTACAATTCCTGAGCCACTTTGGTGTTTACCGGTGGATGTCCGCTAGCATTCTGGTGGATCCCGAAGGCATTGCTACCACGAGGGGAAGCGCCGCCCATCAGCGAGTGGAATTTCTCCCATGTAAAGTTTTTTATTTATTTCTTTATATTCAGTTGTTTTAGCTTAAATGTTTAGCACTTGTTATTATAGTTTTATAGTTATGAGTGGCTAGACTCTTCAGCTAAGGTTGAAGATGAAGCCCCGCCGTTGTTTGGCGTAGTAGTTCAGATTTGCTTGTACAAATCTGACAATTTTAGTATAAATGTTCTGTCAATTATTTGAGTTAATCTTATAATTGATTGAGTTTAAATTGTCTGTTGGATTTTCTTTGTGTTTCATCTGATGGATACATTGAATGCTTTTCGATTAAATTGGATTCCCTTTGTGATTTGTTGAGAGCGGATACATTGGGTGCTTTTGGTTTAGTTGGGATATTCTTTGTTTTTTGTCTTATAGTTGGATTCATTGAATGTTTTGATAGGCTATATTTTTAGAACATGCATGCTTAACTTCGGTGGGGTGGATTCGGAAACCTTAGTGCTTTTTATTATTAGATTTTAAATCAATTAAATTTAGTTTTAATTTATTTTACAAATTATCATTCAAAATTCGGAACTAGGTTAAGATAGAGTTAATTTAGATTAAAAATTATATTTTCACAACGCAATTCCCTGTGGATTCGACCTCGCACTTGCACAACGCTATACTGCAAACGACTCGTGCGCTTGCGAGTAAATTAAAACTCACAACAAGTTTTTGGCGCCGTTGCCGGGGAGTTGTTTGGTTTGTGAAAGTTTTTGGTCTAAAATGATTTTATTTTTCTACTAGTTAGTTATCTTTTTATTAAAAAAAAAAAATCATGTGGATGAATCCAGCGCCGGTTTCACAGTCTTTAGAGGACGCCCTCAAGGATTTCATTAAAATGACCGGCCCGTCCCTCAATACTGCCAACACTTTCAATGTTGAAAGCTGTTCCATCTGTGCTAGTCCCATGCATCTAGCACAGAATTGCCCATCAATGCCGGCTTGTGCCGAGTATCCTATGGAACAAATGAATGCTTTCAATGACTGTTGTTGGCAATCAAATGGATCTTGCTCCGAAACATACAATCCAGGGTGGTGGGACCACTCTAATTTTTCATGGGAGCAGAACCAACTGATGAATCAGGGAGGAGCCCCTTACCATGCTCACAATCAATACACTCCCGAATTTCCTCCACCAATTCCAAATTATGGTCACTCAGCTTATCCAGCACCATCACCCGCTTACCAAGCTCCCATTCAAGCGCCAGTGTCGGTTTCACAGTCATTGGAGGACGCTCTCAATGATTTCATGAAAACGACTAGCCAATCTATGAGTGAAGTGATGACTGCAACAATAGAAAACACCCAAGCGATTGCCACACTAGAGAGTCAAATTGATCAAATCGCAAGTTATGTGGGTGAAGGAGAGGAAGGAACGTTCCCCAGTCAAACTGATCCTTACCCAAAGGAACAGTTTGCGGTGGAAAATTCTTCAACTCCCATGCGTTGGCAGGAACAAGTGCAATCAACTGTCTCATACTTGTCTGGGAGACAAGTGGACAATCAAGTGGAAGAGAACCCTGCTATGCACCAAGGGCAAGAAAGTGGCAACAATGAGAAGAGAGATGCTGAGCCATCTATAGCCACTCGTATTATTAAGGATCTCTCGGGGTCGTTTTTACCTAAAGCGCCTTACCCTGAGAGACTACAAGCGCCTAAGAAAGAAGGGAAGTCTGAGGACATTATGGAGGCATGCTTTGCTCAGTTTGAAGAGGATTTGGACTTAGACAAGTTACTTGAGCAAGCAAATACTATCGTGGAGCCTGCTCCTCGGGAGAGTAGTAGGACAGAGGAGACTATGGATGAATCCCGTATTGAGGATCCCTTGGAGGCATGCTTTGCTCACTTTGGAGAGGACTTGGGTTTAGATAAGTTACTCGATGAAGTAAATGTCATTTTGGAGTCTGATCCTCGAGAAAGCAGTGAGACCGAGGAAACCACAACACCTGAACCTCACAAGAAGGAACTTAAGCCTTTACTGGATAATCTTGAGTATAAGTTCCCAGGTCCAGCAGATTCTTTGCCTATAATTATAGCTTTAGATTTGGGTGATGCTCCAGAGGAGAAATTATTGGACATCTTAAGAGAGCATCAGGAAGCTATAGGCTGGACTATTGAGGATGTCAAAGGAATCAACCCCTCGTTGGTGATACACACGATACAGTTGGAGGAGAATGCCAAGCCATCGAGGGAGCCACAAAGAAGGCTCAACCCTGCTATGCAAGAGGTTGTGAGGGCAGAAGATATTAAGCTGTTAGAGGCAGGGATCATTTATCCCATCTCTGATAGCAAGTGGGTGAGCCAGATTTCAGTCGTGCCCAAACGTGCTGAATTTACGGTAGTAAATAGAGACAACGAGTTGGTTCCAACTCGAGTGCAGTCAAGATGGAGAAAGTGTCTAGACTACCGTAAATTGAATGCTGCCACTAGGCCTGATCATTTTTCATTCCCATTTATTGATCAGATGGTGGAGCACTTAGTTGGGCATGTTTACTAATGTTGGGTCTGGCTGAAGACGTTAAACTTAGCGCTCATGGGAGGCACCCCACAGCTTATCTTTTCTTTTGTTTATTTATTATTTCGCATTTTTATGATTAATGTTTGTTTCCAGTATTTTTTGTTTTCCAGTTTTTATTTTTCAGGGACAATGCGTACTTCAGTTCAAGTTTGGGGGTATGCTATGAGCCATACCAGTCCAGATAGTTCACCATATCTCAGGTCAGCTCTTTCCATATTAGTCACACATTGGGGTCAATGTGTAATTTAAGTTTGGGGGTATGGGAGACACATCACACACTTTGTCCTAATTTGTTGTCTTTTCGTCATAGAGATAAATGCATGCTCATGTTATCGTGAAATTTTAGTTGATCTAAACATTTCCTGTGATGTGATGTCATTGGTGAGCTTAACATTTTGAACACATGATCTGGTGATAAATTTTTAAAATTTAGTTACTTACTTTAGGCATTTTGAGAATTCACATGTTTGATCTAATCTCACACGAGCACATTAGCACAAATTATGTGAGGTATGACACGTGATTTTAATGTGTATTTTTCCTTATCTTAACTGAAACTGGATGACTTGTTGGATGAACTCTTGGGCATAGGAAAATATAAAAAAAAAAAAAAAAAAAAAATATTTATCAATAAACTTTTCGCTGAGTAACTGGACCTCTTGCCTCAGTAAGCAGTGAGTGTTCACGTCAAAAGGTGAAATTTTGCTTGGTAATATTAAGGTCGGTTTAATTTCGTAGCCTTTTTGACTTGAGTTAGTAAGTCCTTAGGGGTGTCTTTACACCTAATGCCCTAAAACCATCTGGTTTGGGAGTCATTGACTTAACACTCGCTACATGGGTCAATTAGAAAGCTCAAGGGAACTAAGCATAGCCGTGCCTTAATAATAAAAAAAAAAGAGAGAGAATAAAATAAAAACTATGCCTTTTCGTTCATTTTTGATGGGAAATTCAGTGAATCTTGAGACATGGAGACCTTACACATTAGAGTTACTTGGAAGCTTCATTTTTATGTACTAATTCACCTTACACTGATTCAAGATTGTGATGCCTTATCTTGCCTTTTGTAAGTAATTAGATTTTAACATTTCTATTCATTGCGAAGATGTGTTTACCTTTTTAAGCTTGCTTATGAATGAATATCATGATGATGTGTGCTCCTTAAATTTTTGGATACCATGAGTGATGACTTTATCTTTATGTTCTTTGTTTTTCATTGAGTCTTTTATTTTGTTTTGCTAAGGGACTAGCAAAATATAAGTTTGGGGGTATTTGATGAGTCTAAAATATTGCATATTTTAGACCCTTAACTTATATTTGTTATGCTCTTAGTTAGTATTATTTTACTCTATTTTACGTTTTTCTTGTGTTTTGTGTGTTTTTACAGCTTTGTGGAGAAAGTGCAGCATTTCAGGTTGATTTGAAGCTTCTGGAGACATTGCGCTCGATCGCAACAGACATGCGATCGAGCGCACCAGCGCTCGAGCGCACCTGCCTTTGAACGAGCGCAAGGTCAACATCCCACATCGAAATATTTGAAGATCAGTGCATCTGCGATCGATCGCAGAAGACATGCGATCGAGCGCACATGAGATCGTGCGCACAAGACATGCGATCGATCGTACCTGCGATCGATCGCACCACACTGCGATCGAGCGCACACGGGCCTGTATCCCACATCGTTTCTGCAACCTGTTTTACTCCGGGTCTTCCCCTATATAAACACCATTTGGCTTCATAATCCAATGTACAATTCCTGAGCCACTTTGGTGTTTACCGGTGGATGTCCGCTAGCATTCTGGTGGATCCCGAAGGCATTGCTACCACGAGGGGAAGCGCCGCCCATCAGCGAGTGGAATTTCTCCCATGTAAAGTTTTTTATTTATTTCTTTATATTCAGTTGTTTTAGCTTAAATGTTTAGCACTTGTTATTATAGTTTTATAGTTATGAGTGGCTAGACTCTTCAGCTAAGGTTGAAGATGAAGCCCCGCCGTTGTTTGGCGTAGTAGTTCAGATTTGCTTGTACAAATCTGACAATTTTAGTATAAATGTTCTGTCAATTATTTGAGTTAATCTTATAATTGATTGAGTTTAAATTGTCTGTTGGATTTTCTTTGTGTTTCATCTGATGGATACATTGAATGCTTTTCGATTAAATTGGATTCCCTTTGTGATTTGTTGAGAGCGGATACATTGGGTGCTTTTGGTTTAGTTGGGATATTCTTTGTTTTTTGTCTTATAGTTGGATTCATTGAATGTTTTGATAGGCTATATTTTTAGAACATGCATGCTTAACTTCGGTGGGGTGGATTCGGAAACCTTAGTGCTTTTTATTATTAGATTTTAAATCAATTAAATTTAGTTTTAATTTATTTTACAAATTATCATTCAAAATTCGGAACTAGGTTAAGATAGAGTTAATTTAGATTAAAAATTATATTTTCACAACGCAATTCCCTGTGGATTCGACCTCGCACTTGCACAACGCTATACTGCAAACGACTCGTGCGCTTGCGAGTAAATTAAAACTCACAACATGATACTCTCTTAGTCCAACTATATATTGATATTATATTTGGTGCTTCTAATGAATCCTTGTGTCAAGAGTTTGCTAAGTGTATGCAAGGTGAGCTTGAAATGAGCATGATGGGAGAACTCAACTACTTCCCAGGTCTTCTAATCAAACAAATTAAAGGAGGAATCTTTATCAACCAATGTAAATGCACAAAATACTTGCCAAAGAGATTTAGAATAGAGATTTCAAAACCTATTAGGACTCTTATGACAAATTCTAAAAAAATTGACTTGGATGAGGGAGGTAAGTGTGTAGACACTAAGACTTATAAAAGCAAGATAGGGGCCTTTACTATATTTAACTGCTGATTACGCCCAAAGTATAATGTGGTAGTTGTAGCACAGCTTTGGGGTGTCAATTCCACAGGGAAACAAGTTAATTACAAGAGGTGTGAACCTCAGCACAAATGATAAAGATCAAGTGAGAGAATAAAGTATTGTGTGAAAATTGTGTAAATAGATTGATGGATATAATAAAGAAACAACAAGGTTCTGGGAATCCTCCCTAGGTTTGTTGCCCTAATCCTAACTTGACTCAATTGTTTTTATCTCGATTGCAAGTTTCACATCCCAAACGGGCAATCGATAAATATTCAATTAAAGCGCATGTATAAACCCTAATGTAATTGATATGAATTACCCTTTACTTTCGAGTTAAGCACACATGACCTATCCAATAGATTTATCAAGAGACGACAATATATCTAAATGAAAATATCGCAGTAATGGATAAACCTAAAAGATAAATCTACCGGACTCAATCACATCCAAACAAATTAACATAAGAAGAGCATGACTAGACTTATATCTAGGAGAAGCATGCAATCACTGAATTAATAGGAAATATTCTAATTAAATTAAAGAGTAAATCATAACAATGTTTAATAATAATAATAAATCCAAATTACAATGAATCAAGACTAGAAAGTAAGAACGGCTACACCTAGGGATTCATCCCTTCACATTGCTTGGAGATTAGTTGGCCATGAGGGAGAGTGTGGCAGCCTTCATGGTATTTTCTCCGACCTCTAATTTTCCTCCTAAAGGCCCTCCGGATTACTCCTAAAGGCCCTCTAGATTCACTCCCAGATGATCCAAAAGATGAAGTGAAGTGGAGTTTTTATAGGGGAATTCTCGGAGTGCAATGTGTTTCCATTCCGATGTGGGATACTACCCGTGTGCACTCGATCGCAGCATGGTACGATCAAGTGCACTATGGTGTGTTGCAAGATATTTCTGACCAATATGGGGTGTCACGAGTACGCACTTGCGATCGATCGCAGGCCTAGTGCGCTCGAGCGCACTAGGCATCTTCCGGCTTTACCTTTGTCTACTAAAACTGCCATAACTTTCTCTAGAAAAATCATTTTTACGAGCCGTGAAAAATTCTCTAGAAAATAGACTTCTGGATCTTTCTAAGCATATATAGCTCATCTCCTGGTTCTTCTTGCATCAATACAGTTTTAATTTACAAAAATGATTGATCTGTACGGGCAATTCTGGCAATTTAGTGAAACTCCTTTCCAAGTTCTTGTGAACCTTCACTCTGGTGTTCATCGAGTCATTGTGCTAAAAGAAATGATAGCTTTTCAATCTTTTTTGAACTTAAAGTAGCTGAAAATGCATCAAAATAGATCAATGATCCAAGAATGACACTTTAGAATTGTTAAGGTATAAAAGTGCAATTCAAACCTAGATCAACCCTAAAATGCTAACAATTAAGTATTGTTAAGGTGCATTTTATGACTCTCATCACAACCCCCAACTAGCTTATTGCTAGTCCCTAGCAATTCAAGCGAAAACGAGAAATGAATTCTATGGTAGGAATCAAAACAAGGTAAAGTAATGCTAGTGTTAAACAAGGAGCAATTCACATTTTTTTGTCTCAGAAATTGCACATAATACGCAGCATATAGAATCATTAAATATCACTTAAGTCTAAAAGTAATCCAAGCATCAATCTTAAAATCGTTATTGACTCTTATCATCCATCTTACCACAATCCATTAATCCGAACACCCGGATGACTTTATGCATAACATTCATGAATACAAGTCTTGGCCTCTAAGAACATAATAAATTGCATGACATTAATCACAAAAACAAGCCCCATAGGCTCACTTTTCAAATCACTCTCCACTATTGTAGAAAAATCACACTACATTGGATCAATAGGTCTTTAATAAGCTTGTAACGTTAGGCTAAGGTAAAGGTTAAGAAAGAACGGGAAGGATTCACAAGTAAAAGAACTCAATCTCTTAGTTTAAAACATAACCACTTTAAGCACTTGATAACCTTACTTTAACACCCAACTCTTTCAAACATTTTTTTATAAGAGCATATCTCTCAATAAGTCACCACATTTCTTTTCTTTTCTTCTTTCTTTGCCATAATTCACTTCTCTTTTTCTTTTCTTTTGTATTTTGGCATAAGACCATTCACCTTCTTTTTCATTTTTTTTCTTTTCTTTTCCACAAACCCCAACTTATCTCCTTTAATGTACTTGGGTTGTGGTAGTGATATTTTTTTTTCTTCATATTTCCATCCTTACTCCTTTAAGTGCTTCTCAACAAATGTGTATAACTAAGTTCTTTTAAAAGAAAGGTAAGGATAAAATATTTTTAGGCTCATGAAGGTGAGTGAATGGGCTATTGAAAGAAACAAGACTCAAATTCTTTTTCAAGAAAAAGCTTAAATAGGTGACTTGCGATAAATATAGCAATGGTAGGTTTGAAAGGCTCAAACGGTTCAAAAATGGCCTATATCATGTCCTAAGTAATGTGCATTCTAGGAATTTGCCTCAAGTGATTATCAAATAAGTTCTAGAGCTTGTCGAGACCACAAAAGTATTCACAAAATAATCACACATAAAACTTCTCTAAATTTTTTAGATTAATCATATAATCTTACCGCAAACTAGAGTCTCAAACCAAATGAAGATTGATACTTAAATTATTTTCAAACTAAAGCAAGATTTAATTTCTTCTAAATTCTATATGCTATCTCAATTAAGATCATATCATTGACATGTGAATAAACTCAAAGGCTAACACTAAACATGTTAAAAACAAACAAAAAGGGAAAATGACACCAAGCAATTCAATGGTATGCAATAAGAAATATGTTTCCTCCACCCCCAACTTAAGATAAGCATTGTCCTCAATGTAAAAGCAAAAATTAAGGAAACTCTTTTTTTAACCAAAGGTGCATGGAGCTGAAAATTGTGCAGGGCCAATTGAACTGATGCACATGTTTGTCCCTGAAAAAGAAATAAAAAAGTAAAACTGGAAAATAACAAAATAATAATAATAAACAAGAAAAAGAAATATGAAAAACAATAAAAATAAAAGGATATATTGTGGGTTGCCTCCCATGAGCACTAAGTTTTACGTCTTCAGCCAGACGCTCTTATTCCCTCATAGAAAAACATAGGTTGAATGCACTAGCCACTGCTTCACTACCAAATTCAGTGCTTGTATGCTTTGGAGAGGCCTCAAGGATGTCATCAGTAACATCCACAAATTCTGGCTCGATATATGCTCTTGTGAAGCCATGGGTGAGGGTGGACTCCAATGGATTAAGGTGCTGGACCTTTTCCATGAATGAGTCAATCATGTATGCTTGGTGGCTTTCGTCCACATCCTCTGATTTTTTCATTGTTGGGATGTGTAATAACTTACCACTTAGTGTCTCAATGGCATTCACCTCCTTTAAATTTTGTTGTGCCAGGTGCTGACCATGGGATGTGGACTGAGCTTAAGAAGGGAACTTACCTCGCTCAGTCACACTCAAGTAGCTCATTAACTTGGACACTTGGACACTTGGCTCTTTATCTCTTTATTTTCTTCAACAGCTTGTGTAATTAAAGATTCAAGTCTTTAATTAGTCTTACCCCATGCCTCAATAAAAGCATGTAAAGTGTCTTCTAAAAAACTCCTAGAAGATATAGGTGCATGATATGGTGCAGGGGTTTGTGCAAGCTGCTGGTTTTCAGACTTCCAGCTGAAATTGGGGTGATTTCACCATCCCGGATTATAAGTATCAGAGAAGGGTGCCAAAGGCTTCTTGTACATGCCTAAGGAATTACATTGTTCCTCATACATCCCTCTCATCTCCGCAAATATGGGACACTCTTTGGCCAGATGATCTACCCCGCCACACACAAAACATGGTTTCAAAGACGCTGCATGATTAGCTACTTGTGTTGGCTTTGAGCTTTTAGTCTTTAACACCTCTAGTTCCCTAGTGAGCATCTCAACCTTGGCCTTAAGGTTATCCTCTTCCCTAAGATGGTAAATTCCACCACCATTTAGGTGCCCTATAGGTCGTGACCTATTTGTGCTTTCAGTAGCACTAGGTCCAGTCCAAGTGTGAGCTTTTTCAGTAAGCTCATTGAGGTACTTTATGGCCTCATCAGGATCTTTCTCCAAGAATTCACCATTACACATCATCACTACAAATTAGCGCTCTCTATATGCAAGTTCCTCATAAAAATAGCTCACCAAGCGCCAAGTCTCATACCCATGGTGAGGGCCCATACTCAATAACTCCTTAAATCTCTCCCAAGACTGATACAAAGTCTCGCTGTCCTTTTGTGCAAAGGTGGAGATTTTCCTTTTTAGAGCATTGGTCTTATGTTGGGGAAAGTATTTATTAAAGAAGACCTGAGTCATCTCAGTCCACGACCCAATAGATCGTGGTCTCAGTGAGTACAACCAACTTTTAGCTCTATCCTTCAAAGCGAAAGGAAAGAACTTAAGTCTTATAATGTCATCGGTTTCATCTTGACTATGAAAAGTCACAACTACTTCCTCAAACTCTCTAATGTGCACATATGGGTTTTCATTATCCAAGCCATGAAATGTAGGGAGTAACTGTATCATCCCTGTTTTAAACTCTAGTTGGCGAGTAGTGGCTGGAAACATGATGCATGATGGTGTGGCTGTGCGTGTAGGGTGAACGTAATCCTGAAGTGTCCTAGCAACATTCTCATTAGGGTTATCGGCCATGTTAAAATCCTCTAAATTCTCTAATGGGGGTGCACTATGGTTTGATCTAGGCTAGGTTTTAAGCATACACCAAATGAATCAGAGAGAAAATAAAACAGAATAATAAAGAAAAAAAATCAGAAAATCAAAATTTAGAAAGAAAAAAACAATAATAAAAAAATACTATAAAAAGAAAGAAGGAAAAAAATAATGCAGCAAGCTAAAAGAAGGAACAAAGTTACCGCCTTTACAGCTGCTGAAAAGAAAAACTATCTACAATTCTTCTACTATTATGTCTCAAAGTTGACAATCTTCTTTGTACTTAAGTGCGTTTCCTCAGCAACGGCACCAAAATTCGATTATGCCCAAAGTATAACACGGTAGTTGTAGCACAGTATTTGGGTGTCGATTCCACAGGGAAACAAGTTAATTATAAGAGAAGGTGTGAACCTCAACACAAATGATAAAGATCAAGTGAGAGAATAAAGTATTGTGTGAAAATTGTGTAAATAGATTGATGGATATAATAAAGAAACAACAAGGTTCTGGGAATCCTCCCTAGGTTCGTTGCCCTAATCCTAACTTGACTCAATTGTTTTTATCTCGATTGCAAGTTTCACATCCCAAACAGGCAATCGGTAAATATTCAATTAAAGCGCATGTATAAACCCTAATGTAATTGATATGAATTACCCTTTACTTTCGAGTTAAGCACACATGACCTATCCTATAGATTTATCAAGAGATGACAATATATCTAAATGACAATATCGCAGCAATGGACAAACCTAAAAGATAAATCTACCGGACTCAATCACATCCAAACAAATTGACATAAGAAGAGCATGACTAGACTTATATCTAGGAGAAGCATGCAATCACCGGATTAATAGAAAATCTTCTAATTAAATCAAAGAGTAAATCATAACAATGTTTAATAATAATAAAAAATATAAATTACAATGAATCAAGACTAGAAAGTAAGAACGATTACACCTAGGGATTTATCCCTTCGCCTTGCTTGGAGATTAGTTAGCCATAAGGGGAGTGTGGCAGCCTTCATGGTGTTTTCCTAGGCCTTCAGCCTCTAATTTTCCTCCTAAAAGCCCTCTGGATTGCTCCTAAAGGCCCTCTGGATTCACTCCCAGATGATCCAAAAGATGAAGTGAAGTGGGATTTTTATAGGGGAATTCCCAGAGTGCAATGTGTTTCCATTCCGATGTGGGACACTACCCATGTGAGCTCGATCGTAGCATGGTGCGATCAAGCAAACTATGGTGTGCTGTAAGGTATTTCTGACTGATGTGGGATGTCACAAGTGCACACTTGTGATCGATCGCAGGCCTGGTGCGCTCGAGCGCACTAGGCATCTTCCAGCTTGACCTTCGTCTACCAAAACTGCCATAACTTTCTCTAGAAAAATTATTTTTATGAGCCATGAAATTCTCCACAAAATAGACTTTCAGATCTTTCTAAGCATATATGGCTCATCTCCTAGTTCTTCTTTCATCAGTACAGTTTTAATTTACAAAAATGATTGATCTGTACGGGTAATTCTGGTAATTTAGTGAAATTCCTTTCCAAGTGCTTGTGAACCTTCACTCCGGTGTTCATCGAGTCATTGTGATAAAAGCAATGATATCTTTTCCATCTCTTTTGAACTTAAAGTAGCTGAAAATTTATCGAAATAGATCAATGATCCAAGAATGACACTTTAGAGTTGTTAAGGTATAAAAGTGCAATTCAAACCTAGATCAACCCTAAAATGCTAACAATTAAGTACTGTTAAGGTGCATTTTATGACTCTCATCAATTTCTAGTAGACCTAATATAATGTTTAGTGTATACATGTGTGCAACATTCGAAGCTAATCTTAAGGAATCTCATATAGTTGCTGTAAAAATAATCTTGAGATATTTTCATGGTACTCAAAATCTAGGCTTATGGTATTCTAGGAAATAACCTTTTGAGCTTGTTGGGTACTCAAATGCTGATTTTGCCGATTGTTGGTTAGATAGAAAAAGCACTAGTTGAGCATGCCAATTTTTAGGTGCTATGTTAACTTCTTGGTTTTTAAAGAAATAAAATTCAGTTGCATTATCAACCACCAAAGCAAAATATGTGGTTGTCGGTAGTTTTTGTGCATAAGTTTTATGGATAAAACAACAACTAGAAGATTATGGCATGTGTTTAAAAATATTCCTATTCATTGTGAGAACACTAGTGCTATCAACCTAACTAGAAATCCAATTCAACATTATAGAACCAAACATATTAAGATAAGACACCACTTTTTGAGAGATCATGCTCAAAATGGTGATATTAAACTAGAATTCATTCTCTCAGAAGATCAAATTACTAATATTCTTACAAACCCTTGAATGAAGATAGCTTTTGTAAAATTAGAATGTTAATGGGTTTAAAAAACTATGAAAGCTTGTGTGTTTGATTGCATTTACATTCATCATGTGCAAATATGCCATTCAGTAAATGAAGATTGATCCTCAATTTGATGTTTCCATCACTCAAAATGGTATAAAACAATTAAGACTTGCAAAATTTTCAAATTGGAGTTTAGATTTTTCTTTGAAAATCCTGATCAAGTCGACTAAGTGGAGAAAAATTTTCATTTAGTCGACTGAACCAAACCATTCAGTCGACTGAACCAGAATGGCCTTTGGTTTTGAACTTGAACTTTCTACCATTCTTTCAGTTGACTGAAACCTTCTATCCAGTTGACTGAACACATGATATTTTAGTTTTTTAAAAACAAAAACAAATTGATTCATTTTACAACTCCATTAACACTAATACTGAGTTTCTCTCTTTCTCGAATTTCAATTTTTCATTCAAAATCTCTCCAAATTTCCATCATTTCGGTCCCGATTTACCCACAAATTACTAATCCAGTCTCTTAAACCTTCTAATTTCTTCCAAATTCATCTATCCCAAATCTGTAAAACCTTAACCTATGTATCTCTCTAAAAAATCCAAGCTTTCCTCTTTAAACCTGTTTAACCTTTATATTTTTCTCGCGGTTCTTCAATGGAAAACTGTCCTAAGCGTAAAAGAAATCACCTTCTCACATGGAAAAGGGCAGGAGAACAGTGGTCAAAGGTAGCAACCTTCCATAGGACGATCTTACTGTTACAAATTTTAGAGATGACAATGCTCAAGCAAGGTATGATTCTGCCATAAATTTTAAAACTATCATGCCTGGTAGACAAGTTGATTTCATGCTTATGTTCAAAAATTTCACCATTAAGCCCATGTTTGACCGTTTAGGGTGGATTGACCTAGTGACCATTAGGGAAAAATACTATCCTAGGCTCATACATCAGTTCTACTCTAATCTTAAACAGTCATCATCCCTCTCTCTTAAATTTTCAACCCTGGTTATCGGAAGGGAACTATCTGTATCTCCTGAAGTTTTATTGAAAATCTTAAAATTACCTAGAGAGGGGATTAAGTGGATAAGAGATGGGTGGCCCACTGATTTTGATTATCAAGAGGCCTGCAGGGTTGTCAAAGGCAATAGGTCGTATGTTTATGGAATTCAGACATACAATACCTACTCTGACCTTCCTTTATACTTTAGGATGCTAAACCTAGTAGTAAACTAGACCTTAAATCCTTGTATAGGCAGTAGGACTAGCCCTCCAAAATAGACATTGTCCTCATCTATTGCCGCATGACTATCTTATTTATGGTTTTTCATGGGAGAGTTTGATATCTCCGTTTTGAGCCAAATTTTTGCAAGCAGGTTTTTATTCTCCTTATCTTTCTATCGATAGTGATAAAATTATTTATTTTCTGCGTTATATACTCCCTTTTATGATGTTGACAAAACAGGGGAGAAAAGAAAAAAATCCATTAAATCTAAATGTATGTATGCATTTAGGGGGTGATTTGCTCCTTGTTTGATAGATTTATAGATATATTACTTACTTGGTTGTATTTGAAACATTTAGGAGGATTTTATCCTAAAAAAAGAGGAAAATTTATCCCTTTTTTTGGAAAGAACTAACACTTAGATTTTAAAATATGTTTTTCACTTTGTAGTTTTGTCAGTATAAAAAAAAAGGAGATTGTTGACCCTTATTTGATTTTAATTATGATAAAACACTACTTTAATTGTGCTAACAATTTATTTTCTAAGTGTTTAAGTTTCAATAGCACTCAGACTAAAGACAAGTTGCAAAACATACAATAACACATGCTAGAGAAATACTGAAATAAATCCGAAGACATAGAATAGGTTAGAAGGTAATCAAATTAAATTTGTAAATATCTACTTACAATTACCTAGCTTTAAAAGTGGCCCATACTACTTACAAAATATTTTAACAAAACTATTTTGTTTGGACCTACTTCTTTAAAACTGAGTTGAAAAATGTTTTCAGTGTCACAGGTCATCTAGTTGACTGAATAGTTTCATTCATTCGACTGAATGTAATATAGTCGATTGAATAAGTTTATTCAGTTGACTGAATGAGTCCAGTTGACTGAATAATTCAGTCAATTGAATAAAGGTCAAAAATTTTTGTCTTCTGATTCAGTCAACTAAACAAATCATTCAGTCAACTGAATGACATACCTGACACTATTTTGAATTTCAAATATCCATTCAGTCGACTGAATAAACCAACCAGTCGACTGAGCGCTAGAATATAACAGTAATATTTCAAAATTGAAGGTTTGTTTAGTGCATTTAATGCACCAAACCACTCCTAAACAAGATTTTTAAGTAAGTGACAGCTAGTTGAGTTTTTAACTATAAAAAACTCATCATAAATGAGAGAATAGAATAAATCTTGAGCATTTAATCTTCATCTTCTCATTTGATATCATTCAAAGCTTTTATGAGCCATACTTAAAAGCTTTGTACTTCTAAGAGAGATATATTCTTCTTTGTAAGAGCATTAAATACAAGTCTATCTTGTTCTTATTCATTCAATTTTCAATCATTGTAAAAAGGAAGAGTTAGTGTAACTCTTAGAGTGCATAAGTGTTAAACACTTCCTTAAATGGAAGTGATTTTGTAACGAGTTGGGTAACACCCAGAAGTTATTTGTTTAGTGGATTTCTTTAAGGAAGTTCCTTGAAGAGAGTGGACATAGGGTTGAAAAAATCTGATATTTTCGAACCACTATAAATAGAGTTTGCACATTCTCTTCCTTATCTCTTTACTTTCAGCTTTAATATATTTGCTCCCTTATTTATGCTTGAAAAGTTTTTAAAACTTTTTTATTCCGCAAAAAGTCTTAAAAACCCAATTCATCTTCCCTCTTGGGTTTGGAGCTTAGTCTATAATTGGTATGAGAGCCTCGTTCTCAATTATAAAGCTTAAAATCCTTTGAGTTGATCCGATAGCTAACAATAGTTACACCGATTGTCATTCTTATACTAGACCTGCTTTGTTCAATGGCACAAATTATAATTATTGGAAAAATAGAATGAAAATCTTTAATGAAGGACAAGATTATAATTTGTGAAAGATCATTGAAGAAGACCTAGAATTCCTACAAAGGATGTAACTATTGGAGAAGTCACTCATACAATACCTAAACTCAAAACTGAGTTTGATGAAGTAAATTGTAGAATGATGTCTTTAAATAATAGAGCTCTTAGTATATTACATTGTGCATTAGATGTAACTGAAAATAAAATTTCAGTACGTGATTCAGCAAAAAAAATGTGGGACAAACTTCAAGTTATATATGAGGGCACTAGTGAAGTAAAGAAAACAAAAATCGATATGTTAGTGTCCTAATATGAATCTTTTAAAATGTTCCCTATCGAAACCATATCTGAAATGTATTCTCATTTCACTAGCATTATTAATGGTTTAAGGTTTCTTGGTAGGAGCATAGAGGAGCATGAGTTAACAAGGAAGATTCTTAGAGCGTTGCCACCAAAATGGCAAGCAAAGAAGACTAAAATGAAGGAAGCCAAAAACCTTGACATTCTTGAAGTAGAAACTCTTCTTGGATCACTTCTAACCCATGAGATGGAGGAAATGAGTGAAGAAGTAAACAATGAAGAGTTAAAAGAATATCATAATTTAAATTCTTTTTTCTTATGTTTTCATAAATAATTTTTTGGATGGATTTTTTTAGCTCTCAATACTCTTTTACATTCCACCAGTATTTACAATAGTAACACTTCATTAGATGCCCATTCTTTAGTCCATATATATAGTGCACATTACTTTCATTGGCTTTGTTAGGTCGTCTATTCTTATCCTTGTGCGTTGGGGAGTACTAGCTAATTTTTTGGTGGATCAAATGAGGGAAGAGAGAGCATAATGCGATGAGCCTATAGAGAAGTGGAAGTAAGCCATTTATGAAACCTAAGTGATGATGATGAGGAAATCTAGGATAGTGAAATCAACTATGAAGAGATTTCTAACCTTTGCTTATGTCAATTGATGATGAAAGTTAGGTAACTAGTTCTTCTCCCACTAATGATAATGATAGTAGTAATGAGGAATTGATTGAGGCAATAAATGAAATGCATATAGAATTCAAGAAATTTGATTCAAAAAAGATTTCTCTAAAAAAAAGGTCTCATCTCTCTCTAAGGATATGAAAGCTCTAAAAGAATAAAAAGAAAAACTTTCTTTAGATCTTGATGACTCATCATTTGACACCTTGAAAAATGAAAATGATGATTTGAAAAAGAAAGTGATGGAGTTAAGTAACACTACATCTAGGCTTATTATTAGAAAATAAAAACTAGACGAAGTGTTCTATTGCCAAATAATGAGTGGAAAAAAAATCCTATTTGGGTTATTCTCCATTGGGAAAACAAAAATCAAAAGAGACTTCCTTTGTGAAAGAAACTTGTGTTGATGAATCCTCCATTTCTAAGACTTCTAGCAATGTTAAAAATTCTCCTTCAAAAATTACTAGTAAGCCTAAGAATGCAAATTTCAATTCCAATTCAAAGAATTCAAGTGCCTATGCCATGAATAGAAATCCTAGAAATACTTATGCACATATGTATACTCATCCTAGAAAAACAAATACTAGGAATAAATATTCAAGAAATTCACATGCTAGGAAAGCATATCCTAGAAATAACTATCATACATACCTTAGAGATAACATGTATGTCCATAACTCTTATGCTAGAAACATGTATCCTAAGAATGCTTATCCAAGGAATGATAGATATGCATATCCAAGACATACTAGAAACTTCTACGACTATTATTCTAGGTTCATGCATCATCAATATGTCTACAATTATAGAGCACCTTATAATACTAAGAAAGTATGGGTCCCTAAAGGAGCCATATTTTCTAGAACTAATCTGAAAGGACCCAAGAAATTTTGGGTACCTAAGAGTACTATCGTGTATCCATGTAATATGTAGATATGTTTCCACACAAAGTAAAAAGGTAACTATTGGTACCTTGATAGTGGATGCTCGAAGCACATGACCGGTGATCAAAGTGTATTAAAAGAGTTAACTCTAAGGGATGGAACACACGTCACCATTAGAGATAACACAAATATAAAGATTATTGGGCATAGCAAAGTGGGTAAAGATTCTTCAACTATTGACCATGTCTTATATATGCAAGGTCTTAAGCCTAATTTACTTATTATTAGTCAATTACGTGACAAAGGCAATAAATTCGTATTTGAATCCTCTCATTGTCTTGTAATAGACATCAAGAGTAAAAAGATTATGTTTGTTGGCCAAAGACTTGATAATATCTATTTAGTTTATTTAAATCTTTACCTTCGGAAAATGAAAAGCGTTTCTCCGCTTTTAGTGAAAACTCATGGCTATGGCATAGAAGGCTTGGCCATGTGAACATGGATTTAACTAAAATTCTTTCAAGAAGAGATTTATTTATTGGTTTTACCAAAATCAAGTTTGAAAAAAATGAAGTTTCTGGTGCTTGTCAAATGGGAAAACAAACAATAGTTCTATTTTTTTAAATCCAAAAATGTGATTTCAACTTCTAGACCATTAGAGCTTTTGCATTTGGACTTGTTTGGTCCAATAAGCACTATTAGTCTAGGTGGCCAACAATATGCTCTTGTTATTGTTGATGATTATTCAAGATATACCTTTGTTATTTTTATTATTTATAAGGATGAAGCCTATAAAGGTTTTGTAAACTTTTGCAAGAAGGTTCAAAATTAAAAAAAAGGTACTTCTATTTCAAGTATTAGAAGTGGTCATGGAAAAGAATTTGAAAACCAAAAGTTTTCAAAATTTTGGATGAAAATGAAATTGATTGCAACTTTTCAGCCCCTAGAAGTCCTCAGCAAAATGGTGTTGTGCAAAGGAAAAATAGACTTTTAGAGAATTTACAAGAACTATGCTTTGTGAAAATAGTTTACCAAAATACTTTGGGTGAAAGCCGTAAATTCTTCTTGCTATGTTTTAAATAAAGTTTTAATTAGGTCTATACTTGATAAAACTCCATATGAGCTATGGAATGGTAGAAAGCCTAATATCTCTTATTTTTGTACTTTCAGTTGTAAATGTTCCATCCTAAATTACAATAAAACTAATTTAGGTAAATTTAACTCGAAGACCGATGAAGAAATATTCAACCTTTGTCCATTTTTCTGCAAAATTCTAACATTTAGATTTTAAAATTTGTTTTTATCTAGATATTTTTTGTCATTATCAAAAAGAGGAGACTATTGACCTTTATTTGATTTTAATTATGACAAAACACTACTTAAATTGTGCTAACAATTTTTGTCTAAGTGTTTAGGTTTCAATAGCACTCAGATCAAAGACAAGTCGCAAAACTCACAAGAACACATGCTAGAGAGATACTAAAAGAAAACTAAAGACATAAAATAGGTTAGAAGTTAATCAAATTAAAGTTGTAAATATCTACTTACAATTACCTAGCTTTAAAAGTGGCTCATACTAGTTACAAAATATTTTAACAAAACCATTTTGACTAGACTTACTTCTTTAAATCTGAGCTGAAAAATGTTTTCAATGTCACAAGTCATCCTGTTAGCTAAATAGTTTCAGTAAGTCGACTGTATGTCATCCAGTCGATTGAATAAGTTTATTTAGTTGACTGAATGAGTTTAGTCGACTGAATGATTTTATTCAGTCGATTTAATGAAGGTTAGAAACTTTTGTCTTCTGATTCAGTCAACTGAACGAATCATTTAGTCGACTGAATGAAATTCCTAACACTATTTTGGATTTCAAATATCCATTCAGTTGACTAAACAAACCATCCAGTCGACTGAACATTAAAAAATAACGGTAATATTTCAAATTTGAAGGTCTGTTTAGTGCATTTAATGCCCCAAACCACTCCCAAATGGGATTTATAAGAACTCTTGAGCATTTAATCTTCATCTTCTCATTTGATATCTTTTAAAACTTTCAAAAACTTTTTTGAGTCATACTTAAAAGCTTTGTACTTCTAAGAGAGATATATTATTCTATGCACTTCTAAAAGAGATATATTCTTCTTTGTAAGAGCATTAAATACAAGTCTTTTTTATTTTTGTTCATTCAATTTTCAATCATTGTAAAGAAGAAGAGTTGGTATAACTCTTAGAGTATTTAAGAGTTAAACACTTCTTGTAAAGTACTTCCTTAAATGAAAGAGATCGGGTAACAGTTTTGGCAACACCTAGAAGTTTCATGTTTAATTGATTGCTTCAAGGAGGTTCCTTGAAGAGTGTTGGGAAATCACCTTCCAAGATGCCCAGGTGGTGATGTTCTAAACACTCAAGTCTAGAATGACTTGTAAAGAAAAGAAATAGCAAACAAAAGTAAGAATGAACACAAGTAATTTGTTATCGAGGTTCGGCAATGTGCCTACGTCCCTGTGAGCTCCTCCGAGCCCTCTACAGTAAATCTTATAAGTTCTTACAAACAGAAACACCTCTTCAAGAAACCTCTTGAAGAACAAAAGAAGAGAACAAGAAAGTGATAAGAACTTGAGTTACCCAAGAATTTCTCGTAAGAAATTCCACTTATAAGGCCCTTGAATCTCCTCTCTATACTACTCTCTCTCTAAACAACCAGCCTCTCTACAATGAGTCTCTCCTGCGTTTAGTGTCTTTGCACTCTCACACAACTCTCATTTACATCACAAGTTATGTCTCACACATGTATGTTGTTGTGCGTTTATCTACCTAAATAAATAAGTAAATAATCGAACTTGTTTTACTTGCAACTGCACAAGATCTACAGTAGCATAGTGTGCAAGTGCGAGATAATTTCCACAGGGATTGGTGAATTTTGATTTAGAATTAATTTCAAAAAGTAAAAATAGATAAAAATAGATATTAAGTCTAAATTGATAATGATAAGAACATAGGGCTTTGATATCCACCACTAATCATGCTTTCCCAATAAGTAATGTGCCAATGCTCTAGCCCTATCATGAATATCTAATGGTTGTCAACCTAAGGGCATGGTATTGATTATGCCCAAAACATAACGCGGTTATTGTAGTATAGTTTTGGGGTGTCGATTCCATAGGGAAACAAGTTAAGTACAACAAAAGGTGTAAACCTCAACACAAACGATAAAAGATTAAAAGGATAAAATCTGAGTTGTTTTGAGGAAAGGGTAATTTTGTAAATAAGTTTAAAATAAAAATGACAACAAGGTTCCGAGAATCCTCCCTAGGTTCGTTGCTCTAAACCTAACTTGATTCAGTTGTTTTTATCTCGATTGCAGGTTTCACATCCCAAACAGGCAATTGGAAAATATTCAATTAAAGCGCATTTATAAATCCTAATATAATCGCTATGAATTATTCTTTACTTTCTAACACACATGACCTAACTTATAAATTATCAAGAGACGACGATATATCTAAAATGACAATACCGCAGCAATGGACAAATCTATAAAAGAGATCTACCGGACTCAATCACACCCAAACAGGTACACATAAGAAAAGCCTAACTGAACTTATATGGAAAAGAAGCATGCAACCACCGGAGTTATAATAAATCTACTAATTAAATTAAGAATAAAATATAACAATATTTAATGAAAATAATTCCAACTACAACCGAATCAAATAAAGGAAAATAAGAACAACTACACCTAGGGATTCATCCCTTCGCCTTGCTTTGAGACTAGCCGGCCATGGGGCCCATGCATCCTCGAGTTGCCTCCGGCCTCTCGACGATCATCTCTCCCGACCTTCAAACTTTAAACTTCGGGTTCCTCCTAAAGGCCCTCTGGATTGCTCCCCGATTCATTTCCAAAGCTAAAGTGGAGTGGGTCTTATATAGGCAAATACCAAGAGTGCAATGTGTTTTCCATCCGATGTGGGATGTGAGATATAGAAATATGTTTTCCAATCGATGTTGGATGTGGGATTTAAGCCCAAAATCATGCTGAAATCCCGCACAGCCCGCACAGCCTGACCTTTGTCTACTAAAACTGCCATAACTTTCTCCAGAAAAATCTGTTTGACGAACCGTAAAATTCTCCAGAAAATAGACTTCCGGACCTTTCTAAACATATATGGCTCATCTCCTGGTTCTTCTTGTATCAATACAATTTAATTTCAAAGATGATTGATCTGTACAGGCAATTTTGGCAATTTAGTGAAACTCCTTTCCAGTGCGGGCAGTAGCTGTTGCTCTTTTAAGCCCTCCATCTTGTCCTTTCGGAAGCATTCTTTCACTCTAGTATGCCTCGAGTCTTTGTGCTTCAAGCAATGATAACTTTTCCTCCTCTTTTGAGCTTAAAGTACCTGAAAATGCACCGAAATAGATCAATGATCCAAGAATGATACTTTAGAGTTGTTAACATATAAAAGTGCAATTAAAACCTAGATCAACCCTAAAATGCTAACAATTAAGTACTGATAAGATGCATTTTATGACTCTCATCAGGTATCTACTCCTTAAGCTATTGATTTTCCTAAGCAACGAGTTAGGCATGGTATCTACTCTATCTCTTTTCTTTCTTAAGGGATTAAGCATGGTGTATACTGAGTTTTTTCTTAAGATAGCATAAGATCTGTGGAAATCGACAACCACATGAGACCTAGGGCATGGTGTATACTCCTGGTTTCTCATGTTGATTAACCTAAGAATCCGACGTGGATTTCTTTTGTTACTATCGTTATGCCAAAGACTCTGTCATCCAAATTGATCTAAGTAACTAATCCATACCACATGCATACGTTGATTAGACACACACATATGATGAATTCAATAAAACAGACATTAATCAATTAAAGCACCATAACATAGCTATTTGCAAAGGCAATCGTTGAATATATATATATGGAAAAGCATAATTTGGGCTTCAATCGAGCCCTATTAAAGATTTACTTACACATAATAAAATAAAGGAAAGAAGAAACCCGAGAGAGCTCCATTGAAGAGTCGTCAATTCTTCTCTAGAATACCCTCTGGCCTCCGGCCTCCCAACCTAAAACTAAAACTAAAAGGAAGGTCATGTTTTTGTGTTTTACAAGTCTATTTATAGGGTTCTAAGGACACTTGGAACCCTAATTTCCAAAATAGGTCTCTAACCCTACTTTCCAAAATAGGAACTGCCGTTTTGATGTTTTACTGATGCGTGTGCGCTCGATCGCACACTATTGTGCTTGAACGCAGATCTTCTTGTAGGCTATGCTCGATCCTGGCGTGGGCGCTGGGTGCTTGTGCGCTCGATCGCACTCTTTTGTGTGCTCGATCGCACCTATCTGGTTCTAGATCTTCAGGTTTCTTCCTTAGAGCTTCAAAATGTCTTCTTTTCTTCAAAGACCTATGAAAAACACAGAAAACACAAAAATGAAGTAGAATATACTGAAATACATAAACAAAGAGCCTAACAACTGTAAATTAAGGGGGTTAAATATGAATATTTAAGCACTTATCACACCTCCAAGCTTACATATTGCTAGTTCTTTAGCAATGCAAAACGAAAAATTAACTGAAAAACAAAATCAAAGATAAATTCATCATTCATGTTATCTAAAATTTGGGTTGCATATAAAACCATGATATTTGTTCATGAGTAGCCTTAAAATATAAACACATTGTCACAATGAATAATGGTTTTAAATTCTAATTACTATCACAAGGCTAGTTTAAGGCATCAAAAGTTTGACTTAGTGTGTGGTGGATTAGCACATAAAAGATGAAGCTTCTGAATAATTTCGATGTATAGTGTTTCGGTGTCTTAACATTCATCGAATTCCTTATCAGAATGAATAATAATGGCATAGTTTTATTTCTTTTCTTTTTCTTTTATCACGAGCTCTTTACCATGTTGAGTTCCATTAAGCTTTCTAATTGACCCATGTAGCGAGTGTTTAGCCAATGACTCCCAAACCAGATGGTTTTAGGGCATTAGGTGTAAAGACACCCCTAAGGACTTACTAACTCGAGTAAAAAAGGCTACGAAACTAACTGGTCTTAATACTTCCTAGCAAAATCCCCACCTTTTGATGTGAACACTCACTGCTTACTGAGGCAAGAGGTCCAGTTACTCAATGGAAACTTTATTTAATGATCATTATATGCATTATTCCCACATTTTGACGTGAACACTCACTGCTTACTGAGGCAAGAGGTCCAGTTACTCAGTGAAAATTTTATTTAATGATCATTAGGAGGATTTTATTTTCACTTTTTGCATAATAAACATTATTCTCTATTTTTTTGTGCCAAAGTGTTATTTTAACAAGTTATTCGATTATAGTTAGGTCATGAAAACATATACATAAAAATTATATGTCATACCTCACACCACTATGTGCTAATGTGCTCGTATCAGATTTAGATCAAACTTATGAATCCTTAAATGCCTTGAGATAGGTAATTTAGACTTTTAAAACTTTATTATTTAGACTATGTGTTCTAGATTTTAAGCTTACTGATGAAGTTTTATCATAGTATTTGTTTTAAATCAACCAAAATTTTCAAAACAATATGAACATGTATTTATCTTTTCAAAAATACTAAAAAAACTGGGACAAAGTGTGTGAATGTGTCTCCCATACCCCCAAACTTAAATTATACATTGTCTCCAACGTGTGAATAACATGGAAAGATCTGACCTAGGAGATGGAGAACTAGCTGGGCCGGCATGGCTCATAGCACACCCCTAAACTTGAACGAATGCACACATTGTCCCTAAAAAAGAAAAACTAACGTAATACGGGAAAACAAGAAGTACTAAAAGTAAATAAATAACAATAAATATGAAAAACAATAAAAAATAAAAGGATAAGCTGTGGGGTGCCTCCCATGAGTGCTAAGTTTAACGTCTTCAGCCAGACACTCTTGTTCCCTCCCAGAAAAGCATAAGTTTAATGCATCAGCAACTGCTTTAATGCCAAATTTGGTGCTTAGATGCTTTGGAGAGGCCTCTAGGAGGTGCACAGCCTCAAAGATGTCATCAGTAACATCTTCATATGCAGGCTCAACATCCAATCTTGTTAACCCATGGGTGAGGGTGGCTTCCAATGGAGCACTGAGATGGACCTGAAAAGCTTGCTCAACAATAACTTGCATCATACATTCATTAGAATATTCCATATTATCTTGGGGTAATTTTAATGTATCAAATATTTTAAATTCAACATTCTCACCATTTACCTTCATACTTACAATACCCTTTTTCACGCAAATTTTTGTATCAGTAGTTCTCATAAAAGGTCTTCCTAAGATGATGGGCAGGGGTAATGGCATAGGAGATTCTTCCATATCTAATACAATATAATCAGCAAGTAAAATAAATGGACCTACCTTTACTAAGACATCCTCAATAATACCTCTTGGTCTTTTTATGCTTCTGTCTGCCAGTTGCAAGGTGATAGAAGTTGGTTGAAGCTCCTCCAAACTTAGTGTCTTGAATACCGTGTATGGCAGCAAATTTACACTCACCCCTAAATCCAATAATGCATGCTCAAAAATCTGGTTACCTATCCTGCAAGGAATGGTAAAACTACCCGGATCTTTCAGTTTTGGTTGTAGTTTCCTTAGCAATACCGCACTCACCTCTTTGGTTAAAGCCACTGTTTCGTGCTTCTGAAATTTCTTTTTATTAGTGCAACTATCTTTTAAAAATTTAGCATATGCAGGAATTTGTTTAATTGTATCCAATAAAGGAATATTAATTTATACTTTTCTCAAAGTTTCAAAGATATCATGCATTTTGATTTCTTTTGTTGGCTTTACTAACCTTTGGGGGAAGGGTGGTGCATTCCACTTCTTCATTTTACTTACCTTTGATGTGGATGTTATAATTGGAGATGCTTATGCAGGCTTATCAGCTCCTATGATCTTACCATTTATGAGAATTGTCACGGCATTTAGTTGCTGATGTCCTCTTGGATTAGGTAGTGCTTGGGCAGGAAGTTCACCATGCTTTCTTTCACTTAGCTCTTTAGCCAATTGCTCCATTTGTACCTCGAGTCTTTGAATGGCTTGCTCATGCTTTGTAGTGGTTTCCCTTTGCTCAGTCTGAAATTTTCTTGTTTCTGCTATGAATTGTTCTTGTGAGGTCATCAACTGCCTTACAAGACTCTCTAGGTCACTTTGCTTTGATTCCGGAATTGATTGGGTTACCGGTTGGGAATTCCTTTGCTGCCTTTGAAAGTTCACGACATTTTGGTTATTGCTCCATGAGAGGTTGGGGTGGTTTCGCCCTCCTTGATTGTAAGTATTTGCATATGCACTATTTGGTCCTATATAGTTCGCATGCTTGGGATCCGTAGATGAATATAAATGGCAAGTCTCAGTACTGTGATCAAATTGAGAACATAAAGCACATACTTAGAGTTGTGTAGCTTATAGTTGAGGTGAGATGTTCTGAGCAGTCATGGCTTTTATAAGCATATCTAGCTTCCTCTCCATAGCAACCATTTGATTTGAAGACCCACCATTTAGGTTCACTTCATACATACCCTTACTCTTTACTCTTGGTCTTCCTCTATATGAGAATTGTTGGGTGTGCTCGCTTAAGGTCTCAAAAAGCTCCATTGCTTCTTCACTACTTTTCTCCATCAGCACACCTCCACAACCTGAATCCACAATACTTTGATTAATATCACTCAAACCTTCATAGAAAGCTTGTACCAGCTCATCTTGAGGTAGATTGTGGTGTGGGCATTTGAGTAGCAGCTCATTGAAGTGTCCCCATGCCTTAAAGAAAGGTCTCCATCCCTCTGTTGGAAAGATTGAATTTCCCTTCTCATTTGCCTTGTCTTTTATGCTGGGAAAAATTTTCTTAGGAACTTACTGGATAGCTCCTCCCAAGTATGGATAGAATCTGTAGGCAATGAATTATAAAACAACTTGATTCCCTCTTGATTTAGGCCTTGGATGTGCTGGAACTTGCAGATGTCAAAGAATTCCCGAAGGTGCATGTATGGATCCTCAGCAAGTGCACCCCTAAAATGAGTCAAGGCACTGAGTATCTGCGGAGATATGTAATAATTATCTTCCACCTCTAGTTGATAATCAATGCATGATGGCTTGTTGAGGTTCCGTGGGATGAAGGATTGCTTCATAGGTCTTCGCTCAGGTGGTTGTTGGTTTTATAGCTGTTCCATTGGTGCTTCTCCCTCGAATTCTTCTTTGTTCTCCTCAAAGTTGTTTCTAGGTCTCTGTCGAATGGTCCGCTCAATCTCTATGTTGAGTGGAACGATGGTAGGGTTCCTAGATTGAAGCCCTTGCATGAATTAGCTGGAAGACTTTGGTGCAGCAGCTTCAGTACTGCTGCTCAGGTAGTCTCTGGACTATTTGCGCTCAAGCGCACAAGGTACTGCGCTCGATCGCAACAATACTTGCACTCAATCGCAAGGCTAGAAACAACACTATTGGAGACCTGAAATAGAAGAAAACAGAAAACAGAAAACGAAAAAGAAGAAAAATTAGGTTTTTGATAAAGAAAATATAAACAGAAAAGAGTAAAGAAATAAAATAAAATAAAACTAACGAAAATAATTCCAAAAAGAAATTTAGCGCAAACCCCGGTAACGACATCAAAAACTTATCGTGCGTTTATCTACCTAAATAAATAAGTAAACAATCGAACTTGTTTTACTTACAACTACACAAGGTCTACAGTAGCATAGTGTGCAAGTGCGATATCATTTCCACATGGATTGGTGAATTTTGATTTAGAATTAATTTCACAAAGTAAAAATAGATAGAAACAAATATTATATCTATATTGATAATAATAAGAACATAGGGCTTTGATATCCACCCCTAATCATACATTCTCAATAAGTAATGTGCCAATGCTCTAGCCCTACCGTGAATATATAATGGTTGTCAACCTAAGGGCATGCTATCTACTCCTTAAGCTATTGATTTCCCTAAGCAATGAGTTAGGCATGGTATCTACTCTAACCCTTTTCTTTCTTAAGGGATTTGACATGGTGTATACTGAGTCGTTCCTTAAGATAGCATAAGATCTGTGGAAATCGACAACCACATGAGACCTAGGGCATGGTGTATACTCCCAGTTTCTCATGTTGATTAACCCAAGAATCCGACGTGGATTTCTTTTGTTACTATCGTCAGACCCAGGACTCAGTCATCTATATTGATCTAACTAACTAATCCATGCCACATGCATACGTTGATCAGACACACACATATGAGGAATTCAATAAAACAGACATTAATCAATTAAAGCATCATAGCATGGCTATTTGCAAAGGAAATCAATGAATATATATATATATATATATATATATATATATATGGAAAAGCATAATTAGGGCTTTAATCGAGCCCTATTAAAGATTTAGTTACACATAATAAAATAAAGGAAAGAAGAAACCTGAGAGAGCTCCATTGAAGAGTCGTCAATTCTTCTCTAGAATCCCCTCTAGCCTCCAGCCTCCTGACCTAAAACTAAAACTAAAAGAAAGATCCTGTTTCTATGTTTTACAAGTCTATTTATAGGGTTCTAAGGACACTTGGAAACCCTAATTTCCAAAATAGGTCTCTAACCCTACTTTCCAAAATAGGAACTGCCGTTTTGATGTTTTACTGATGCATGTGCGCTCGATCGCACACTATTGCGCTCGAGTGCAGATCTTGCAAGCTGTGTTCGATCTTGGCATGGACGCTGGGTGCTTATGCGCTTGATTGCACTCTTCTGTGCACTCGATTGCACCTATCTGGTTCCAGATCTTCAGTTTTCTTCCTTAGAGCTCCAAAATGTCTTCTTTTCTTCAAAGACCTATGAAAAACACAGAAAACACAAAAATGAAGTAGAATATACTGAAATATATAAATAAAGAGCCTAACAACTTTAAATTAAGGGGCTTAAATATGAATATTTAAGCACTTATCATATGTCACAGACCTCTTAGAGAATGAAGCTAGGTGACCCTTTATATAGTGCACCACTTCTTGAACCTATCTTGAAGGTCAATTTCCACCCTTAGATCTTGAGGACCAATCAACCACATCCCTTCATCAATCCTAAGTGATCTTGTGCATTTTGCTCATACCTCAAGCACCATTTGAAATGCTAAAACATAAGCATGAGGTGTGCCTCGTGCTGAGGCTTGGAACAGGGCGTGCTGAGGCTTGGTGCTTCGTGCTGAGGCTTGGATGGGCTGGGCCACGGCGTGGACCAGGGTACCCTCTTCATCCTTTTTGGGTGCCATACCTTGGGAAAGCTAAGTTATGGCGCGGCCTGGAGGGCACACATCCTGGACTTGCTGCAGGGTGAGGCGCGCACACCTTGAGCCGTGGCCTGGAGACCTGATGCTGAAGCTTCTCCAACCTTGTTTAAACCTTAGACAAATACCAACAATCTCTACCTTTGTCTAAGCAATTAAACCCGAACCAATTATGCAGAGAACTCAGTATCCAAACTCAACTTGAGTCACCATATCAACCGACTCCAATCCTAAAAAGTCCAAGGCAATGATTAAACTTACTTAGAGGTAGACCTTTAGTGCCTAAATCTGCAGGACTTCTTTCCATTGCGACTTTGTCCACATGAATGCATCCTTTTGTAACATTTTCTCAAATAAAATGATAGAAAACATCCACATGCTTAGTCCTCTCATGGAACACCGGGTTCCTACACAAGTGCAATGCACTTTGGCTATATGAAGATACCACCACCTGCTCTTTTAGGACGTTCCACTCGTCCAACAACCCGTTGCACCCACAGCCTCCTTAATGGCTTTCGAAGCCGCTATGTGCTCTGCCCCGGTTGTTAAGAGTGTTACCATCGGCAACCATTGAGCCTTAAAGTACCTCAGCAACCACTTCATCCCAAGGCAAAGCTTCTTTTCGGGATTACTCACAAATCTGCTGAGAACACCTATTGCCTGATAAATGTCAGGTCTAGTGCTTACCATCATGAACATGACTAATCCAACCGCACTAGAGTAAGGGATCTTTTCCATTTCCTTCTTCTCTTTATCCATTCTAGGACATTGTTCATTGGAGAACTTGAAATGACCAGCAAGGGGAATCTTCACTGGTTTACCATCTTCCATAAAAAACTTGTACAACACTTTTTCTATGCCGGAAGACTGAGAAACTTTCAACCTATTTCTCTCCCTTTCCTGAATTCTTCTCATCCCAAGGATCTTTTGTGCAAGGCCAAGATCCTTCCTCTTGAAGTCTTTACTAAGTTGAGATGTCAACCTTTCCATCCTCTCCCTGCTGTTATCAACCCACAACATATCATCAGCATAGACGAGGATACTCACCACTTCCTCCACCTTGTGTCTAAGTGAGAAGGTTTCTGTTAAATCTATGCCTTCTCTTTGCGTGAACCCCTTCGCCACCAGGCTAGCCTTGTTCCGGAATTTTTCCCCTGGAGGGTTCCCTTCTTTGATCTTGTAAGTCCATTTATAATCCACAACTCTTTGTTTTCCTAGAATGTGCACCAATTCCCAAGAGTTATTCTTCCTCAAAGAATCCATTTCTTCCTCCATAGCTAGCTTCCATCTTGACGAATCCTTACATCCTATGGCATCAATGTAAGTTTCTTGTTCACTGATCCCTCCTTCTGTCCAAGGAGCTACTGCATTCGTAACTGCAAAACCATATCTCAAGGGTGATCTGACCAGCCTTCTTTCCCTGTCCCTTGTGAGCTGATAGTCATTCTGACTTACTGCATCATCCCCTTCTAGTTCAGCCTCCTTCTGAGTGTCCTGAGCTTGGCATTCATCAATGGGCTCTATTGTGGTATTATATACCTAAATTTATTAAGCATATAATCGAACTTGTTTTACTTGTAAGTGCACAAGGTCAACAGTAGCATAGTGTGCAAATGCGAGATCATCTCCACAGGGATTGGTAAATTTCACTTTAGAATTAGTTTCACAATATAAAACGAAAAAAATAAATATTGGGTTTGAATTAATAATAATGATAAAGGCGTAGAGACTTGATATCCACCACTAATCATGCTACCACAACAAAACAATATGCTAATGCTTTACTCATGCTATGAATACCTAATGTTTGTCAACTTAAGGGCTTGGTCCACTCCTTAAGCTATTGATTTCCCTAAGCAACGAGTTAGGCATGGTGTATACTCTAACTCTTTTCTTTCTTAAGGGATTCAATATGGTGTATACTAAGTTGTTCCTTAAGAGAGCATATGATCTGTGAAAATTGACAACTACACGAGACCTAGGGCTTGGTCCGCTCCCGGTTTCCCATGTTGATTAATCCCAAGAACCCGACGTGGGTTTCTTTTGTTACTATTGTTAAACCCATGACTCGGTCATCCAAATTGATTCAACTAACTAATCCATACCACATGGATACGTTGATCAGACAAACACATATGAGGAATTTAAATAAAAACAGGCATTAATCAAGTTAAGAATCACAGCAGAAATATTGCAAAGGCACCAATACTAAATTATTGAGTAAATATAATTAGGGTTTTAATCAAGCCCTTATTAAAAGTTTAGTTACGCATAATAAAATAAAGGAAAGAAGAAACCCGAGAAAGCTCCATTGAAGAGTCATCAATTCTTCTCTGAAATCCCCTCTGGCCTCCCGACCTAAAACTTAAACTAAAGGGAAGCCCATCTTCTGTGTTTTACAAGCCTATTTTTAAGGCTTTAGAATATCTAGAAACCCTAAAACTCGGAAAACAAAACCCTACAATTATTTCCAAAATAGGAACTGCCGTTTTGATGTTTTACTGATGCGTGTGTGCTCGATCCTGGACTTCTGCTCTCAAGTGCAGGTTGCGCTCGAGCCTTCTTCATGTGCGCACGAGTGCTAGTGCACTCGATCGCACTCTTTTATGCACTCGATCGCACTAGGTAGACACCAGATTTTCCAGGTTTGCTCTTTGAGCTTCAAAATGCATCTTTTTCTCTAATAACCTATAAAAACACAGAAAACATAGAAATGAAGTAAAATATAATAAAATACACAAACTAACCGCAAACTAAGAGCTTAACAAATGTAAATTAAGGGGCGTAAATATGAATATTTAAGCACTTATCACACCCCCAAACTTACATATTGCTAGTCTCTTAGCAATACAAAACGTAAAACTAGCTGAAAAACAATAACAAAGATAAATTCATCATTCATGCTATCTAAAAATTTGGGTTCGCACACAAAACCATGATATTAATTCATGAGCAGGCTTAAAATATAAACACATCTTCGCAATGAATAAGAGTTTTAAAACCTAATCACTTACTCGAGACTGGTTAAAGCATCACAAGTCTGACTTAGTGTGTGGTGAATTAGTACATAAAAGATGAAACTTCCAAATAACTCCAGTGTATAGTGTTTCGGTGTCTCAACATTCATCGAATTTCCTATCATAATGAACAATAGTAGCATAGTTTTATTTCTTTCATTTTATTTTATTATGAGATTTTTGCCACGTTGAGTTCCTTTAAGCTTTCTAATTGACCCATGTAGCTAGTGTTTAGCCAATGACTCCTAAACCATATGGTTTTAGGGCATTAGGTGTAATGACACCCCTAAGGACTTACTAACTCGAGTAAAAAAGGCTACGAAACTAACTGGTCTTAATGCTGCCAAGCAAAATTCCCACCTTTTGACGTGAACACTCACTGCTTACTGAGGCAAGAGGTTCAGTTACTCAGTGGAAACTCTATTTAATGATCATTATAAGCACAATTCCTACCTTTTGACGTGAACACTCACTGCTTACTGAGGCAAGAGGTCCAGTTACTCAGTGGAAAGTTTATTTAATGATCATTAGGAGTATTTTATTTTCTCTTTTTTTGCAATAAAAATTTATTCTATTTTTCTATTCCAAGGTGTTCTTCTAACAAGTTATCCAATTATGGTTAGGCCATGGAAGCATACACATAAAAATTACTTTAACTGTGCTAATAGTTTTATCTAAGTGTTTTTTAATCAAGTCTAAACATCAAACTCAAGAACAAGATGTAATTAAAGCATAAAGATGAATAGATCATACTTGAGCAACACTTGAAAGAGGACCAAAGACCTAGTTTAGGTTCTAAGGTAGATAAGACCTGTAAATCTCTACCTACAAGTACTTAGCTTTTTAATATTTTTCTTTTTGTTTTAAAGAAAATGTTTTATCAATATTTTTTTCTAACTGTAAAAATGGTTTGAAAATAGAAAACTTTGTTCTAGGACATCCAGTCGACTGAATGGTTTCATTTAGTCAACTGAAGACATTCCAGTCGACTAAATGATATTGTTTAGTCTATTGAATAGGATTCAGTCGACTGAATGAAGAATAGAAAGTTCCCTTCATTTAGCCAATGGATTGAATGACAAACCTGACTTAAATTTGAATTTCAAATAGTCATCCAGTCGACTAGACAATCCATCCAGTCAACTGGACATTCAAAAATAACGGTAATATTTCAGTTTAGAAAGTCAATTCAATGCATTTAATGCACTAAGCTACTCCTAAATGGAGATTCTTTAGAGAGTAATGGCTAGTAGGCCCTTTATTTATAAACACCCATCATAAATGAGAAATAAACAAGAGATAAGTGCAAAAAGAAAAGAAAATCTTCATCTTCTCATTTGAGATCATTAAAAGCTTTCAAAATCCTTTATGAGCAATTTCTAAAAGCTTTGTAATTTTAAGAGAGATATATTCTTCCTTGTAAGAGCATAAAATTCAAATCTCTTTTGTCTTTCTTCCACGTTCAATTCCAATCATTTTAAAGAGAAAGAGTTAGTGTAACTCTTAGAGTGTTTGGGCATTAAACCCTTCTTTGTAACTTCCTTATGGAAGAGATTACTATAAGGTTTTGGCAACACTCGAGAAGTTTCTTGACTATAATTAGTAGATTGCTTCAATGAGGTTCCTTGAAGAGAGTAAACGTATGGTCGAAGTGATTTCGATATTGTCGAACCACTATAAATGGAGTTTGCATATTCTCTTCCTTTACTCCTTTAATTTCAAGCAATTTATTTATTGTGCTTTACTTTATTAAATTGTTAAAACTTATTTGTTAATTGTAAAAAGTTTTTAATATCCAATTCACCCCCCTCTTGGGTTTGTACCTCGGTCTATAATTGGTATCAGAGCCACGTAGTCAATTTTAGGCTTAAAATCCTTGAGTTGATCTAATAGCTTCAAACAGTTATATTGAATGTCATTCCTATACTAGACCTCCTTTTTTCAATGGCACAAATTATAATTATTAGAAAAATAGAATGAAAATCTTTGTTGAATGACAAGATTATAATTTGTGGAGAATCATTTAAGAATGATCTAGAATTCCTACTAAGGAAATAACTATTGGAGAAATCAATCATACAATGCCTAAACTCAAATCGGAGTTTAATGAAGAGGATTGTAGAATGATGTCTCTAATTAGTAGAGCTACTAGTATGTTACATTGTGCTTTAGATATCAATGAATACAATAAAATTTCTGCATGTGTTTTGGCTAAATAGATATGGGATAAACTTCAAATTACTTATGAGGGTATTAGTGAAGTTAAAAAATAAAAAATTTATAAATGCTAGTGTCCAAGTATGAATCTTTTAAAATGACTCCTAATGAAACAATTTCTGAAATGCACTCCCACTTCACCACCATTGTTAATGGTTTAAAGCTTCTTAGTAAGAACATTGAGGAGTTTGAACTAATAAGGAAGATATTAAGATCTTTTCCATCAACTTGGAAAGCAAAGAAGGCGGCCATAACGGAGGCCTAAGATCTCGACAAACATGATGTCGAAATGTTTCTCGAACTTTGGAGAAACTTGATCTAGCGTTGACAAGTCTCGGACTTTGGAGAAACTTAGACGAGCATTGAAAATTCTCGGACTTTAGAGAAACTTGGCCGAGCCTTGACAAGGCTTGGACTTTGGAGCTACTTGGCCGAGCGGTGATAAGGCTCGGACTTTGGAGAAACTTGTCCGAGCGATGACAAGGCTCGGACTTTGGAGAATCTTTGCCGAGCGTTAACAAGGCTCGAACTTTGGAGAAATTTTACCGAGCGTTGAAAAGGCCCAAACTTTGGAGAAACTTGGCCGATCGTTGACAAGGCTCGGACTTTGGAGAACCTTGGCCGAGCAATGACAAGGCTTGGACTTTGGAGAATCTTGGCCGAGTATTAACAAGGCTCGAACTTTGGAGAAATTTTACTGAGCGTTGACAAGGCTTGGACCTTGGAGAAACTTGGTTGAGCGTTGACAAGGCTCGGACTATGGAGAAACTTGGCTGAGCGATGATAAGGCTCGGACTTTGGAGTAGTTTGGCCTAGCGTTGACAAGGCTCAGACTTTTGAGAAACTTGGTCGAGCGATGACAAGGCTTGGACTTTGGAGAAGCTTAGCCGAGTGTTGACAAGGCTCGGACATTGGAGAAACTTGGCCGAGCGTTGACAAGACTCAAAATTTGGAGAATCTTAGTCGAGTTTTGATAAGGCTCGGACTTTGGAGAAACTTGGCCGAGCATTGACAAGGCTCGAACTTTGGAGAAACTTGGCCGAGCGATGACAAGGCTCGGACTTTGGAGAATCTTGACCGAGCGTTAACAAGCCTCGAACTTTGGAGAAATTTTACCGAGCGTTGACAAGGCTCAGACATTGGAGAAACTTGGCCGAGCGTTGACAAGGCTCGAACTTCGGAGAAACTTAGACGAGCGTTGAAAATGCTCAGACTTTAGAGAAACTTGGCCGAGCATTGACAAGGCTCGGACTTTGGACAAACTTGGCCGAGCGTTGACAAGGCTCGGACTTTGGAGAAACTTAGACGAGCGTTGAAAATTCTCTGACTTTGGAGAAACTTGGCGGAGCATTGACAAGGCTCGGACTTTGGAGAAACTTGGCCGAGCATTGATAAGGCTCGGACTTTGGAGAAACTTGGCCGAGCGTTGACAAGGCTCGGACTTTGGAGAAACTTGGCCGAGCGATGACAAGGCTCGGACTTTGGAGAATCTTAGCCGAGCTTTAACAAGGCTCGAACTTTGGAGAAATTTTACCGAGCGTTGACAATGCTCGGACTTTGGAGAAACTTGGCCGAGCGTTGACAAGGCTCGGACTTTGGAGAAACTTGGCAAAGCGTTGACAAGGCTCAAACTTTCGAGAAACTTGGCCGAACGTTGACAAGGCTTGGACTTTGGAGAAACTTGGCCAAGTGTTGAATAAGCTCGAACTTTGGAGAAATTTGGCCGAGCTTTGAAAAGGCTCGGACTTTGGAGAATTTTAGCCAAGCGTTGACAAGGCTCGGACTTTGGAAAAACTTGGCTAAGCGTTGACAAGGCTCGGACTATAGAGAAACTTGGCCAAGCGTTGATAAGGCTCGGACTTTGGAGAAACTTGGCCGAGCGTTGACAAGGCTCGGACTTTGGAGAGACTTGGCTGAGCAATGACAAGGCTCGGACTTTGGAGAAGTTTGGCCTAGTGTTGACAAGGCTCGGACTTTCGAGAAACTTGGTCGAGCGTTGACAAGGCTCGGACTTTGGAGAAACTTGGCCGAGCGTTGGCAAGGCTCGAACTTTGAAGAGACTTGGCTGAGCAATGACAAGGCTCGGACTTTGGAGAAGTTTGGCCTAGTGTTGACAAGGCTTGGACTTTAGAGGAACTTGGCCGAGCGTTGAGAAGGCTTGGACTTTGGAGAAACTTAGCCGAGCGTTGACAAGGCTTGGACATTGGAGAAACTTGGCCGAGCGTTGACAAGGCTTGGACTTTGGAGAAATTTGGCTAAGCATTGAATAAGCTCGAACTTTGGAGAAACTTTGCCAAGCATTGACAAGGCTCGGACTTTGAAGAAACTTGGTCAAGCGTTGACAAAGCTTGGACTTTGGAGAAACTTGGCCGAGCGTTGACAAGGCTTGGACTTTGGAGAAACTTGGCCAATCGTTGAATAAGCTTGAACTTTGGAGAAACTTGGCCGAGCTTTGAAAAGGCTCGGACTTTGGAGTATTTTAGCTAAGCCTTGATAAGGCTCGGACTTTGGCGAAACTTGGCCGAGCGTTGACAAGGCTCAGACTTTGGAGAGACTTGGATGAGCAATGACAAGGCTTGGACTTTGGAGAAGTTTGGCCTAGTGTTGACAAGGCTCGAACTTTAGAGAAACTTGGCCGAGCGTTGACAAGGCTTGGACTTTGGAGAAACTTAGTCGAGCGTTTACAAGGCTCAGACATTGGAGAAACTTGGCCGAGCATTGACAAGACTCGGACTTTGGAGTATCTTGGCCGGGCGTTGACAAGGCTCGGACTTTGGAGAAATTTAGACGAGCGTTGATAAGGCTCAGACTTTGGAGAAACTTGGCTGAGCGTTGACAAGGCTCAGACTTTGGAGAAACTTTGTCGAGCGTTGATAAGGCTCGGACTTTGGAGAAACTTGGCCCAAGAATCTTAGTCAAGCGTTGACAATACTCGAACTTCGGAGAAACTTAGCTGAGCGTTGATAAGGCTTGGACTTTGGAGAAACTTAGCCGAGCGTTGACAATGCTCAGACTTTGGAGAAACTTGGCCGAGCGTTGACAAGGCTCGGACTTTAGAGAAACTTGGCCGAGCGTTGACAAGGCTCAAACTTTGGAGAATCTTGGCCGAGCATTGGCAAGGCTCAAACTTTGGAGAATCTTGGCAGAGCGTTGACAAGGCTTGAACTTTGGAGAAACCTGGCCGAGCGTCAACAAGGCTCGGACTTTGGAGAAACTTAGCCGAGTGTCGACAATGCTCGGACTTTGGAGAAACTTGGCCGAGTGTTGACAAGGCTTGAACTCTGGAGAAACTTGGCCAAGTGTTGACAAGGCTTAGGCTTTGGAGAATCTTGGCCGATCATTGACAAGGCTCGGACTTTTGAGAAACTTAGCCGAGCGATGACATGGCTCGAACTTTGGAGAATCTTTCGAGAATTTTGGCCGATCGTTGATAAGGCTCGGACTTTGGAGAAACTTGGCTGATCGTTGACAAGGCTCGGACTTTGGAGAAACTTAGCCGAGTGTTGACCAGGCTCAGACTTTGGAGAAACTTGGCTGAGCATTGACAAGGCTCAGACTTTGGAGAAGCTTGGCTGAGCATTGACAAGGCTCAAACTTTGGAGAAACTTGGTCGAGCGTTGACAAGGCTCGGACTTTGGAGAAACTTGGCCAAGCATTGACAAGGCTCGGACTTTGGAGAAACTTGGCCGAGCGATGACAAGGCTTGGACTTTGGAGAATCTTGGCAGAGCGTTAACAAGGCTCGAACTTTAGAGAAATTTTACCAAGTGTTGACAAGGCTCGGACATTGGAGAAACTTGGCCGAGCGTTGACAAGGCTCAGACTTTGGAGAAACTTAGACGAGCGTTGAAAATGCTCGAACTTTGGAGAAACTTGGCCGAGCATTGACAAGGCTAAGAATTTGGAGAAGCTTGGCCGAGTGAAGACAAGGCTCGGACTTTGGAGAATCTTAGTCAAGCGTGGACAAGGCTCGTACTTTGGAGAAACTTGGCCGAGCATTGACAAGGCTCGGACTTTAGAGAAACTTGGTCGAGCGTTGACATGGCTCGGACTTTGGAGAAACTTGACCGAGCGTCGACAAGGCTCGGACTTTGGAGAAACTTAGACGAGCGTTGACAAGGCTCAAACTTTGGAGAAACTTGGCCGAGCATTGACAAGGCTCAGACTTTGGAGAAACTTGGCCGAGCATTTACAAGGCTCAAACTTTGGAGAAACTTGGCTGAGCGTTGAGAAGGTTTGGACTTTGGAGAAACTTAGCGAAGCGTTGAATAACCTTGAACTTTGGAGAAACTTTGCCAAGCTTTGAAAAGGCTTAGACTTTGGAGAATATTAGCCAAGCGTTGACAAGGCTCGAACTTTGGAGAAACTTGGCCGAGCGTTGACAAGGCTTAGACTTTGGAGAAACTTGATCGAGTGTTGACAAGGCTCGGTCTTTGGAGAAACTTGGTTGAGCGTTGGCAAGGCTCAGACTTTGGAGAAACTTGGCCAAACGTTGACAAGGATTGGACTTTGGAGAAACTTGGCCGAGCATTGACAAGGCTTAGACTTTGGAGAAACTTGGTCGAGTGTTGACAAGGCTCAGTCTTTGGAGAAACTTGGTTGAGTGTTGGCAAGGCTCGAACTTTGGAGAAACTTGGCCAAACGTTGACAAGGCTTGGACTTTGGAGAAACTTGGCCGAGCGTTGGCAAGGCTCGGACTTTGGAGAAAGTTGGCTGAATGTTGACAAGGCTCGGACTTTGGAGTAGTTTGGCCTAGCGTTGACAAGGCTCGAACTTTGGAGAAACTTGGCCAAGCGATGACAAGGCTTGAACTTTGGAGAAACTTATCCGAGCGTTGACAAGGCTCAGACATTGGAGAAACTTGGTCGAGCATTGACAAGACTCGAAATGTGGAGAATCTTGACCGAGCGTTGACAAGGATCAGACTTTGGAGAAACTTAGACGAGCGTTGACAAGTCTCGGACTTTGGAGAAACTTGGCCAAACGTTGATAAGGGGCAAACTTTGGAGAAACTTGGTTGAGAATTGACAAGGATCGGACTTTGGAGAAACTTTGCCCAAGAATCTTAGCCAAGTGTTGAGAAGGCTCGAACTTTTGAGAAACTTAGCCAAGCGTTGACAAGGCTCGGACTTTGGAGAAACTTAGCCAAGGGTTGACAATGCTCGGACTTTGGAGAAACTTAGCCAAGGGTTGACAATGCTCGGACTTTGGAGAAACTTGGCCGGGCGTTGACAATGCTCGGACTTTGGAGAAACTTGGCCGAGCGTTGACAAGGCTCGGACTTTGGAGAAACTTAGCCGAGCGTCGACAATGCTCGGACTTTGGAGAAACTTAGCCGAGTGTTGACAAGGCTCGGACTTTGGAGAAACTTGGCCAAGTGTTGACAAGGCTTAGACTTTGGAGAATCTTGGTTGAGCATTGACAAGGATCGGACTTTGGAGAAACTTTGCCCAAGAATCTTAGCCAAGTGTTGAGAAGGCTCGAACTTTTGAGAAACTTAGCCAAGCGTTGACAAGGCTCGGACTTTGGAGAAACTTAGCCAAGGGTTGACAATGCTCGGACTTTGGAGAAACTTGGCCGGGCGTTGACAAGGCTCAGACTTTGGAGAAACTTGGCCGAGTGTTGACAATGCTCGGACTTTGGAGAAACTTGGCCGAGCGTTGACAAGGCTCGGACTTTGGAGAAACTTAGCCGAGCGTCGACAATGCTCGGACTTTGGAGAAACTTAGCCGAGTGTTGACAAGGCTCGGACTTTGGAGAAACTTGGCCAAGTGTTGACAAGGCTTAGACTTTGGAGAATCTTGGCCGATCATTAACGAGGCTCGGACTTTGGAGAAACTTGGCCGAGCGAACACAAGGCTCGGACTTTGGAGAAACTTAGCCAAGCGATGACAAGGCTCGAATTTTGGAGAATCTTGCCCGAGCTTTGTCAAGGCTCAGACTTTGGAGAAATTTGGTCGACCGTTGATAAGGCTCAGACTTTGGAGAAACTTGGCCGAGCGTTGATAAGGATCGGACTTTGGAGAAACTTGGCTGACCGTTGACAAGGCTCAGACATTGGAGAAACTTGGTCGAGCGTTGACAAGACTCGAAATGTGGAGAATCTTGACTGAGCGTTGACATGGCTCAGACTTTGGAGAAACTTAGACGAGGGTTGACAAGGCTCAGACTTTGGAGAAACTTGCCCGAACGTTGATAAGGGGCAAACTTTGGAGAAACTTGGTCGAGTATTGACAAGGCTCGGACTTTGGAGAAACTTTGCCCAAGAATCTTAGCCAAGTGTTGAGAAGGCTCGAACTTTGGAGAAACTTAGCCAAGGGTTGACAATGCTCGAACTTTGGAGAAACTTAGCCGAGGGTTGACAATGCTCGGACTTTGAAGAAACTTGGCTGAGCGTTGACAAGGCTCAGACTTTGGAGAAACTAGGATGAGCATTGACAAGGCTCAGACTTTGGAGAAACTTGGCCGAGCATTGACAAGGCTCAAACTTTGGAGAAACTTGGTTGAGCATTGACAAGGCTCAAACTTGGGAGAATCTTGGTCGACAGTTGACAAGGCTCGGACTTTGGAGAAACTTGGCCGAGCATTGACAAGGCTCGGACTTTGGAGAAACTTGGCCGAGCGATGACAAGGCTCGGACTTTAGAGAATCTTGGCCGAGCGTTAAGAAGGCTCGAACTTTGGAGAAATTTTACCAAGCGTTGACAAGGCTCGGACATTGGAGAAACTTGGCCGAGCGTTGACAAGGCTCAGACTTTGGAGAAACTTAGACGAGCGTTGAAAATGCTCGAACTTTGGAGAAACTTGGCCGAGCATTGACAAGGCTCGGAATTTGGAGAAACTTGGCCGAGCAAAGACAAAGCTCGAACTTTGGAGAAACTTAGTCGAGCGATGACAAGGCTCGAGCTTTGGATTATCTTGGCGGAGCATTGTTAAGGCTTGGACTTTAGAGAAATTTGGTCGACCTTTGATAGGGCTCGGACTTTGGAGAAACTTGGCCGACCGTTGATAAGGGTCGGACTTTGGAGAAACTTAGCTGACTGTTGACAAGGCTCGGACTTTGGAGAAACTTGGCCAAGCATTGACAAGGCTCAGACTTTGTAGAAACTTGGCCGAGCGTTGACAAGGCTCAAACTTTGGAGAAACTTGGCTGAGCGTTGACAAGGGTTGGACTTTGGAGAAACTTAGCGAAGCTTTGAATAACCTCGAACTTTGGAGAAACTTTGCCAAGCTTTGAAAAGGCTTAGACTTTGGAGAATATTAGCCAAGCGTTGACAAGGCTCGAACTTTGGAGAAACTTGGCCGAGCGATGACAAGGCTTGGACTTTGGAGAAGCTTAGCCTAGCGTTGACAAGGCTCAGACATTGGAGAAACTTGGTCGAGCGTTGACAAGACTCAAAATATGGAGAATCTTGACCGAGTGTTGACAAGGCTCAGACTTTGGAGAAATTTAGACGAGCGTTGACAAGGCTCGGACTTTGGAGAAACTTGGCCGAACGTTGATAAGGGGCAAACATTGGAGAAACTTGGTCGAGCATTGACAAGGCTCGGACTTTGGAGAAACTTTGGCCAAGAATCTTAGCCAAGTGTTGAGAAGGCTCGAACATTGGAGAAACTTAGCCAAGCGTTGAGAAGGCTCGGACTTTGGAGAAACTTAGCCGAGGGTTGACAATGCTCGGACTTTGGAGAAACTTGGCCGAGCGTTGACAAGGCTCAGACTTTGGAGAAACTTGGCTGAGCATTGACAAGGCTCAGACTTTGGAGAAACTTGGCCGAGCATTGACAAGACTCAAACTTTGGAGAATCTTAGTCGACAATTGACAAGGCTCGGACTTTGGAGAAACTTGGCCGAGCATTGACACGGCTTGGAGAAACTTGGCCGAGCGATGACAAGGCTCGGACTTTGGAGAATCTTGGCCGAGCGTTAACAAGGCTCGAACTTTGGAGAAATTTTACCAAGCGTTGACAAGGCTCGGACATTGGAGAAACTTGGCCGAGCGTTGACAAGGCTCAGACTTTGGAGAAACTTAGACGAGCGTTGAAAATGCTCGAACTTTGGGGAAACTTAGCCAAGCATTGACAAGGCTCGGAATTTGGAGAAACTTGGACGAGCGAAGACAAAGCTCAAACTTTGGAGAAACTTAGTCGAGCGATGACAAGGCTCGAGCTTTGGATTATCTTGGCGGAGCATTGTTAAGGCTTTGACTTTAGAGAAATTTGGTCGACCTTTGATAAGGCTCGGACTTTGGAGAAACTTGGCCGACAGTTGATAAGGGTCGGACTTTGGAGAAACTTAGCTGACTGTTGACAAGGCTTGGACTTTGGAGAAACTTGGCCAAGCATTGACAAGGCTCAGACTTTGTAGAAACTTCGTCGAGCGTTGACAAGGCTCAAACTTTGGAGAAACTTGGCTGAGCGTTGACAAGGGTTGGACTTTGGAGAAACTTAGCGAAGCTTTGAATAACCTCAAACTTTGGAGAAACTTTGCCAAGCTTTGAAAAGGCTTACACTTTGGAGAATATTAGCCAAGCGTTGACAAGGCTCGAACTTTGGAGAAACTTGGCCGAGCGATGACAAGGCTTGGACTTTGGAGAAGCTTAGCCTAGCGTTGACAAGGCTCAGACATTGGAGAAACTTGGTCGAGCGTTGACAAGACTCGAAATATGGAGAATCTTGACCGAGTGTTTACAAGGCTCAGACTTTGGAGAAATTTAGACGAGCGTTGACAAGGCTCGGACTTTGGAGAAACTTGGCCGAACGTTGATAAGGGGCAAACATTGGAGAAACTTGGTCGAGCATTGATAAGGCTCGGACTTTGGAGAAACTTTGCCCAAGAATCTTAGCCAATTGTTGAGAAGGCTCGAACTTTGGAGAAACTTAGCCAAGCGTTGACAAGGCTCGGACTTTGGAGAAACTTAGCCGAGGGTTGACAATGCTCGGACTTTGGAGAAACTTGGCCGAACGTTGACAAGGCTCAGACTTTGGAGAAACTTGGCTGAGCATTGACAAGGCTCAGACTTTGGAGAAACTTGGCCGAGCATTGACAAGGCTCAAACTTTGAAGAAACTTGGTCGAGCGTTGACAAGGCTCAAACTTTGGAGAATCTTGGTCGACAGTTGACAAGGCTCGGACTTTGGAGAAACTTGGCCGAGCATTGACAAGGCTCGGACTTTGGAGAAACTTGGCCGAGCATTGACAAGGCTCGGACTTTGGAGAAACTTGGCTGAGCGATGACAAGGCTCGGACTTTGGAGAATCTTGGCCGAGCGTTAACAAGGCTCGAACTTTGGAAAAATTTTACCAAGCGTTGACAAGGCTCAGACATTGGAGAAACTTGGCCGAGCGTTGACAAGGCTCAGACTTTGGAGAAACTTAGACGAGCGTTGAAAATGCTCGAACTTTGGAGAAACTTAGCCGAGCATTGACAAGGCTCGGAATTTGGAGAAACTTGGCCGAGCGAAGACAAAGCTCAAACTTTGGAGAAACTTAGTCGAGCGATGACAAGGCTCGAGCTTTGGATTATCTTGGCGGAGCATTGTTAAGGCTTGGACTTTAGAGAAATTTGGTCGACATTTGATAAGGCTCGGACTTTGGAGAAACTTGGCCGACCGTTGATAAGGGTCGGACTTTGGAGAAACTTAGCTGACTGTTGACAAGGCTCGGACTTTGGAGAAACTTGGCCAAGCATTGACAAGGCTCAGACTTTGTAGAAACTTGGCCGAGCGTTGACAAGGCTCAAACTTTGGAGAAACTTGGCTGAGCGTTGACAAGGGTTGGACTTTGGAGAAACTTAGCGAAGCTTTGAATAACCTCAAACTTTGGAGAAACTTTGCCAAGCTTTGAAAAGGCTTAGACTTTGGAGAATATTAGCCAAGCGTTGACAAGGCTCGAACTTTGGAGAAACTTGGCCGAGAGATGACAAGGCTTGGACTTTGGAGAAGCTTAGCCTAGCGTTGACAAGGCTCAGACATTGGAGAAACTTGGTCGAGCGTTGACAAGACTCGAAATATGGAGAATCTTGACCGAGCGTTGACAAGGCTTAGACTTTGGAGAAATTTAGACGAGCGTTGACAAGGCTCGGACTTTGGAGAAACTTGGCCGAACGTTGATAAGGGGCAATTATTGGAGAAACTTGGTCGAGCATTGACAAGGCTCGGACTTTGGAGAAACTTTGCCCAAGAATCTTAGCCAAGTGTTGAGAAGGCTCGAACTTTGGAGAAACTTAGCCAAGCGTTGACAAGGCTCGGACTTTGGAGAAACTTAGCCGAGGGTTGACAATGCTCGGACTTTGGAGAAACTTGGCCGAGCGTTGACAAGGCTCAGACTTTGGAGAAACTTGGCCGAGTGTTGACAATGCTCGGACTTTGGAGAAACTTGGCCGAGCGTTGACAAGGCTCGGACTTTGGAGAAACTTAGTCGAGTGTCGACAATGCTCGGACTTTGGAGAAACTTGGCCGTGTGTTGACAAGGCTCAGACTTTGGAGAAACTTGGCTAAACGTTTACAAGGCTTAGACTTTGGAGAATCTTGGTCGATCATTAACAAGGCTCGAACTTTGCAGAAACTTAGCCAAGCAAACACAAGGTTCGGACTTTGGAGAAACTTAGCCGAGCGATGACAAGGTTCGGTCTTTGGAGAAACTTAGCCGAGCGATGACAAGGCTCAAACTTTGGAGAATCTTGCTCAAGCTTTGTCAAGGCTCAAACTTTGGAGAAATTTGGTCGACCGTTGATAAGGCTCGGACTTTGGAGAAACTTGGCCGAGCGTTGATAAGGCTCAGACTTTGGAGAAACTTGGCAGGCTCGGACTTTGGAGAAACTTGGCAGGCTCGGACTTTGGAGAAACTTGGCCGAGTGTTGACCAGGCTCAAACTTTGGAGAAACTTGGCTGAGCATTGACAAGGCTCAGACTTTGGAGAAACTTGGCCGAGCATTGACAAGGCTCAAACTTTGGAGAAACTTGGTCGAGCGTTGACAAGGCTCAAACTTTGGAGAATCTTGGTCGATAGTTGACAACGCTCGGACTTTGGAGAAACTTGGTCAAGCATTGACAAGGCTTGGACTTTGGAGAAACTTGGCCGAGCGATGACAAGGCTAGGACTTTGGAGAATCTTGGTCGAGCGTTAACAAGGCTCGAACTTTGGAGAAATTTTACCGAGCGTTGACAAGGCTTGGACATTGGAGAAACTTGGCCGAGCGTTGACAAGGCTCAGACTTTGGAGAAACTTAGACGAGCGTTGAAAATGCTCGAACTTTGGAGAAACTTGGCCGAGCATTGACAAGGCTCGGAATTTGGAGAAACTTGGCCGAGCGAAGAAAAGGGTCGGACTTTGGAGAAACTTAGTCGAGCGATGACAAGGCTCGAACTTTGGATAATCTTGGCCGAGCATTGTCAAGGAATGGACTTTGGAGAAATTTGGTCGACCGTTGATATGGCTCAGACTTTGGAGAAACTTGGGCGACCATTGATAAGGCTCAGACTTTGGAGAAACTTGGCTGACCTTTGACAAGGCTCGAACTTTGGAGAAACTTGACCGAGCATTGACAAGGCTCAGACTTTGGAGAAACTTGGCCGAGCGTTGACAAGGCTCAAACTTTGGAGAAACTTGGCTGAGCGTTGATAAGGCTTGGACTTTGGAGAAACTTAGCGAAGCGTTGAATAACCTCGAACTTTGGAGAAACTTTGCCAAGCTTTGAAAAGGCTTAGACTTTGGAGAATATTAGCCAAGCGTTGACAAGGCTCGGACTTTGGAGAAACTTGGCCGAGCGTTGACATGGCTTAGACTTTGGAGAAACTTGGTCGAGTGTTGACAGGGCTCGGTCTTTGGAGAAACTTGGTTGAGCGTTGGCAAGGCTCGGGCTTCGGAGAAACTTGGCCAAACGTTGACAAGGCTTGGACTTTGGAGAAACTTGGTCGAGCGTTGGCAAGTCTCGGACTTTGGAGAAACTTGGCTGAGCGATGACAAGGCTCGGACTTTGGAGTAGTTTGGCTTAGTGTTGACAAGGCTCGAACTTTGGAGAAACTTGGCCGAGCGATGACAAGGCTTGGACTTTGGAGAAGCTTAGCCGAGTGTTGACAAGGCTCAGACATTGGAGAAACTTGGTCGAGCGTTGACAAGACTCGAAATGTGGAGAATCTTGACCGAGCGTTGACAAGGCTCAGACTTTGGAGAAATTTAGATGAACGTTGACAAGGCTCGGACTTTGGAGAAACTTGGCCAAACGTTGATAAGGGGCAAACTTTGGAGAAAATTTGTCGAGCATTGACAAGACTCAGACTTTGGAGAAACTTTGCCCAAGAATCTTAGCCAAGTGTTGAGAAGGCTTGAACTTTGGAGAAACTTAGCCGAGCGTTGACAAGGCTCGGACTTTGGAGAAACTTAGCCGAGGGTTGACAATGCTCGGACTTTGGAGAAACTTGGCCGAACGTTGACAAGGCTCAGACTTTGGAGAAACTTGGCTGAGCTATGACAAGGCTCGAACTTCGGAGAATCTTGGCCGAGCGATGACAAGACTCAGACTTTGGAGAAGTTTGGCCTAGCGTTGACGAGGCTCAAACTTTTGGGAAACTTAGCCGAGCATTGACAAGGCTCGGACTTTGGAGAAACTTAGCCGAGGGTTGACAATACTCGAACTTTGGAGAAACTTGGTTGAGCATTGACAAGGCTCAGACTTTGGAGAAACTTGGCCAAGCGTTGACAAGGCCCGGACTTCGGAGAATCTTGGCCGAGTGATGAGAAAACTTGGACTTTGGAGAAGTTTGACCTAGTGTTGACAAGGCTCAGACTTTAGAGAAACTTGGCTGAGCATTGACAAGGCTCGAACTTTGGAGAATCTTAGTCAAACGTGGACAAGGCTCGGACTTTGGAGAAACTTGGCCGAGCATCGAAAAGGCTCGGACTTTAGAGAAACTTGGTCGAGCGTTGACATGGCTCAGACTTTGGAGAAACTTGGCCGAGCATCGACAAGGCTTGGACTTTGGAGAAACTTGGCCGAGTATTCACAAGGCTCGGACTTTGGAGATACTTGGCCGAGCATTGGCAAGGCTCAAACTTTGGAGAAACTTGGCCGAGCATTGATAAGGCTTGGACTTTGGAGAAACTTGGCCGAGCGTTGAATAAGCTCAAACTTTAGAGAAACTTGGCCGAGCATTGACATGGCTTGGACTTTGGAGAATCTTAGTCAAGCGTTGACAAGGCTCGGACTTTGGAGAATCTTAGCCAAGCGTTGACAAGGCTCGGACTTTGGAGAAACTTGACCGAGTGTTGACAAGGCTTAGACTTTGCAGAAACTTGGTCGAGTGTTGACAACGCTCGGACTTTGGAGAAAATTAGACGAGCGTTGACAAGGCTCAAACTTTGGAGAAACTTGGCAGAGAAATGACAAGGCTTGGACTTTGGAAAAACATGGCCAAGTGTTGAATAAGCTCAAACTTTGGAGAAACTTGGCCGACCTTTGACAAGGCTCAGACTTTGGGAATCTTAGCCAAGCATTGACAAGGCTCGGACTTTGGAGAAACTTGGCCGAGCGTTGACAAGGCTTAGACTTTGGAGAAACTTGGTCGAGCGTTGACAAGGCTTAGACTTTGGAGAAACTTGGTCGAGCATTGACAAGGCTCTGACTTTGGAGAAACTTAGCCGGGCGTTGACAAGGCTCGGACTTTGGAGAAACTTGGCCGAGTGTTGATAAGGCTCGGACTTTGGAGAAACTTGGCCGAGCAATGACAAGGCTCGGACTTTGGAGAAGTTTGACCTAGCGTTGACAAGGCTCGGACTTTGGAGAATCTTAGTCGAGCGTTGACAATGCTCGGACTTTGGAGAAACTTGGCCGAGCGTCAACAAGCCTCGGACTTTGGAGAAACTTGGTCGAGCGTGGACAAGGCTCAGACTTTGGCGAAACTTGGCCGAGCGTTGACAAGGCTCGGACTTTAGAGAAACTTGGCCGAGCATTGACAAGGCTCGGACTTTGGAGATACTTGGCCGAGTGTTGATAAGGTTCAAAATTTGGAGAAACTTGGCCGAGCATTGACAAGGCTTGGACTTTGGAGAAACTTGGCCGAGCATTGAATAAGCTTGAACTTTTGGGAAACTTGGCCTAACTTTGACAAGGCTTGGACTTTCGAGAATCTTAGTCAAGCGTTGATAAGGCTTGGACTTTGGAGAAACTTGACCGAGCGTTGACAAGGATCAGACTTTGGAGAAAATTGGCCGAGCGTTGACAAGGCTCGGACTTCGGAGAATCTTGGCCGAGCGATGACAAGACTCGAACTTTGGAGAAGTTTGACCTAGCGTTGACAAGGCTCGGACTTTAGACAAACTTGGTCGAGCATTGACAAGGCTCGGACTTTGGAGAATCTTAGTCAAGCGTGAACAAGGCTCGGACTTTGGTGAAACTTGGCCGAGCATCGACAAGGCTCGGACTTTAGAGAAACTTGGTCGAGCGTTGACATGGCTCAGACTTTGGAGAAACTTGGTCGAGCATCGACAAGGCTCGAACTTTGGAGAAACTTGGCCGAGCATTGACAAGGCACGGACTTTGGAGATACTTGGGCGAGCGTTGACAAGGCTCAAACTTTGAAGAAACTTGGCCGAGCATTGAGAAGGCTTGGACTTTGGAGAAACTTGGCCGAGCGTTGAATAAGCTCGAACTTTAGAGAAACTTGGCCGAGCTTTGATAAGGCTTGAACTTTGGAGAATCTTAGCCAAGCATTGACAAGGCTCGGACTTTGGACAATCTTAGCCAAGCGTTGACAAGGCTCGGACTTTAGAGAAACTTGACCGAGCGTTGACAAGGCTTAGACTTTGCAGAAACTTGGTTGAGTGTTGACAAGGCTCGGACTTTGGAGAAACTTAGACGAGCGTTGACAAGGCTCAAACTTTGGAGAAACTTGGCCGAGAAATGACAAGGCTTGGACTTTGGAAAAACTTGGCCAAGAGTTGAATAAGCTCAAACTTTGGAGAAACTTGGCTGAGCGTTGACAAGGCTTAGACTTTGGAGAAACTTGGCCGACCGTTGACAAGGCTCGGACTTCGGAGAATCTTGGCCGAGCGATGACAAGACTCGGACTTTGGAGAAGTTTGACCTAGCGTTGACAAGGCTCGGACTTTGGAGAATCTTAGTCAAGCGTGGACAATGCTCGAACTTTGGAGAAACTTGGCCGAGCATTGACAAGGCTCGGACTTTAGAGAAACTTGGTCGAGCGTTGACATGGCTCGGACTTTGAAGAAACTTGACCGAGCGTCGACAAGGCTCGAACTTTGGCGAAACTTAGACGAGCGTTGACAAGGCTCAAACTTTAGAGAAACTTGGCCGAGAAATGACAAGGCTTGGACTTTGGAAAAACTTGGCCAAGCGTTGAATAAGCTCAAACTTTGGAGAAACTTGGCCAAGCTTTGACAAGGCTCGGACTTTGGGAATCTTAGCCAAGCGTTGACAAGGCTCGGACTTTGGAGAAACTTGGCCGAGCGTTGACAAGGCTTAGACTTTGGAGAAACTTGGTCGAGCATTGACAAGGCTCGGACTTTGGATAAACTTGGCCGAGCATTGACAAGGCTCCGACTTTGGAAAAACTTAGCCGGGCGTTGACAAGGCTCGGACTTTGGAGAAACTTGGCCGAGTGTTGATAAGGCTCCGACTTTGGAGAAACTTGGCCGAGTGACGACAAGGCTCAGACTTTGGAGAAGTTTGACCTAGCGTTGACAAGGCTCGGACTTTGGAGAAACTTGGTCGAGTGTTGACAAGGCTCAGACTTTGGAGAATCTTGGCCAAGTGTTGACAAGGCTCGCACTTTGGAGAAACTTGGCCAAGTGTTGACAAGGCTCGCACTTTGGAGAAACTTGGCCGAGCATTGACAAGGCTCTGACTTTGGAGAAACTTGGTCGAACGTTGACAAGGCTCGGACTTTGGAGAAACTTGGCCGAGCATTGACAAGGCTCTGACTTTGGAGAAACTTGGCCGAGCGTTGACAAGGCTCAGACTTTGGAGAAACTTGGCCGAGTGTTGATAAGGCTCCAACTTTGGAGAAACTTGGCCGAGCAATGACAAGGCTCGGACTTTGGAGATGTTTGACCTAGCGTTGACAAGGCTCGGACTTTGGAGAAACTTGGTCGAGTGTTGACAAGGCTCGGACTTTGGAGAATCTTAGTCGGGTTGACAATGCTCGGACTTTGGAGAAACTTGGCCGAGCGTCAACAAGGCTCAGACTTTGGAGAAACTTGGTCGAGCGTGGACAAGGCTCTGACTTTGGCGAAACTTGGCCGAGCGTTGACAAGGCTTGGACTTTGGAGAAACTTGGCCGAGCATTCACAAGGCTCGGACTTTGGAGATATTTAGCCGAGTGTTGATAAGGTTCAAAATTTAGAGAAACTTGGCCGAGCGTTGACAAGGCTTGGACTTTGGAGAAACTTGGCTGAGCGTTGAATAAGCTTGAACTTTGGAGAAACTTGGCCTAACTTTGACAAGGCCCGGACTTTCGAGAATCTTAGCCAAGCGTTGATAAGGCTCGGACTTTGGAGAAACTTGACCGAGCATTGACAAGGCTCAGACTTTGGAGAAACTTGGTCGATCGTTGACAAGGCTCGGACTTCGGAGAATCTTGGCCGAGCGATGACAAGACTCGGACTTTAGAGAAGTTTGACCTAGCGTTGACAAGGCTCGAACTTTAGACAAACTTGGCCGAGCATTGACAAGGCTCGGACTTTGGAGAATCTTAGTCAAGCGTGGACAAGGGTCGGACTTTGGAGAAACTTGGACGAGCATTGAAAAGGCTCGGACTTTAGAGAAACTTGGTCGAGCGTTGACATGGCTCGGACTTTGGAGAAACTTGGCCAAGCGTCGACAAGGCTCAGAATTTGGAGAAACTTAGCCGAGCATTGACAAGGCTCAGACTTTGGAGATACTTGGCCGAGCGTTGACAAGGCTCAAACTTTGAAGAAACTTGGCCGAGCATTGACAAGGCTTGGACTTTGGAGAAACTTGGCCGAGTGTTGAATAGGCTCGAACTTTAGAGAAACTTGGCCGAGCTTTGACAAGGCTTAGACTTTGGAGAATGTTAGCCAAGCGTTGACAAGGCTTGGACTTTGGAGAATCTTAGCCAAGAGTTGACAAGGCTCGGACTTTGGAGAAACTTGACCGAGCGTTGACAAGGCTTAGACTTTGCAGAAACTTGGTCGAGTGTTGACAAGGCTCGGACTTTGGAGAAACTTAGACGAGCGTTGATAAGGCTCAAACTTTGGAGAAACTTGGCCGAGAAATGACAAGGCTTGGACTTTGGAAAAACTTGGCCAAGCGTTGAGTAAGCTCAAACTTTAGAGAAACTTGGCCGAGCTTTGACAAGGCTCGGACTTTGGGAATCTTAGCCAAGCGTTGACAAGGCTCGGACTTTGGAGAAACTTGGTCGAGTGTTGACAAGGCTTAGACTTTGGAGAAACTTGGTCGAGCATTGACAAGGCTCGGACTTTGGAGAAACTTGGCCGAGCATTGACAAGGCTCCGACTTTGGAAAAACTTGGCCGAGCGTTGACAAGGCTCGGACTTTGGAGAAACTTGGCCAAGTATTGATAAGGCTCCGACTTTGGAGAAACTTGGCCGAGCGATGACAAGGCTCGGACTTTGGAGAATCTTAGTCGAGCGTTGACAATGCTCGGACTTTGGAGAAACTTGGCCAAGTGTTGACAAGGCTCGCACTTTGGAGAAACTTGGCCGTGCGTTGACAAGGCTCGGACTTTGGAGAAACTTGGCTGAGCGATGACAAGGCTCAGACTTTGGAGAAGTTTGGCCTAGCGTTGACAAGGCTCGGACTTTGTTGAAACTTGTCCGAGCGTTGACAAGGCTTGGACTTTGGAGAAACTTAGCCGAGCGTTGACAAGGCTCAGACATTGGAGAAACTTGGCCGAGCGTTAATAAGACTCGAACTTTGGAGAATCTTGGCCTAGCGTTGATAAGGCTCGGACTTTGGAGAAACATAGACGAGCGTTGATAAGGCTTGACTTTGGAGAAACTTGGCTGAGCGTTGATAAGGTGCGGACTTTGGAGAAACTTGGTCGAGCGGTTTGGAAAGGCCTCTGACTTTGGAGAAACTTGGCCCAAGAATCTTAGCCAAGCGTTGGCAATGCTCGAACTTTGGGGAAACTTAGCCGAGTATTGATAAGGCTTGGACTTTGGAGAGACTTCGTCGAGCATTGACAATGCTCAGACTTTGGAGAAACTTGGCCGAGCGTTGACAAGGCTCAGACTTTGGAGAAACTTGGTCGAGCGTTGATAAGGCTCGAACTTTGGAGAATCTTGGCCGAGTGTTGACAAGGCTCGAACTTTGGAGAAACTTGACCGAGCGTCGACATAGCTCGGACTTTGGAGAAACTTAGCCGAGCGTCGACAATGCTCGGACTTTGGAGAAACTTGGTGTTGGAAATCACCTTGACAAGATGCCCAGGTGGTGATCTTCCAAACACCAAAGTCTTGAATGACTTGTACAAAGAAAAACAGCAATCGAACATAAGAACTGAAAATCAAAGAAAGAAAGAAGACAAGTAATTTGTTGTCGAGGTTCGGCAATGTGCCTACGTCCCCGTGAGTTCCTCCGAACTCTCTGCACTGTCTCAATGGTTCTTACAAAGTTACAGCAATCCCCTTTAAGAATCCAAGTTCTTGAAGAAACAAGAAGAGAAAGAAGAAGATGAGAACTTCAACAATGTTCTCTAATCTAATCTAGGCTCTCTCTATCTTATTACAACCAGCCTCACTACAAGAGTCCCTATTGTGTTTATGTCTCTCTACACAATTCTCTCTTAGTATTTACAATGATCTCACAATGTCACAAATCTCTCTTGTATATCATATTATGAAATGAGGCCTTGAGAACCCTTTTTATAGCCTCTTAATTCTTGGACATTCTTGTGATTCATTATTGACCCTTTGATCTTGTTCTCTCTTTAATCTCAGCCTTTAATCATCCTCCAAGTGATGCTATGCATTTTGGCTTTGTGCGCACATCATTTGGACTGCCTTGAAGCCTGCTGCATGTGTGTGCAACAGTGTGCTGTGCGCTGCGGCGCTCAAATGGTGAGGCGCGGCTCTGAGGCAAGGCTGGAAGGGAGGCTTGCTGGAGGGTGCAGTGCTGGTGCTGCGTGGCGCGGCGTGAGCGAGGACCTGGTGCGTGCCATGCTGTGAGGTGCGGCGCTGGGCAGGGTGCGCTACGCCCTGACCTGATGCTGCTGCCTCATGATGCTAGTGCGCACACCTCCTACCTATGTACAGAAACTTGCACAGCAGTGTGCCTGACCTTCCCACGCTCAAAACTTAAGCACACACATGTGTGCAACCTTTTAACTTGCTGAACTTTGACATTCCATAATTAGTTTAGACTTTAACCAAACTTAGACCATGTTTGGATATGTTTAAAACTTAGACAAATAACAACACCTGGCCGAGCATTGACAAGGCTCAAACTTTGGAGAAACTTAGCCGAGTGTTGACAAGGCTTGGAGTTTGGAGAAACTTGGCCAAGCGTTGAATAAGCATGAACTTTGGAGAAACTTGTCCGAGCTTTGACAAGGCTTGTACTTTGGAGAATCTTAGCCAAGTGTTGACAAGGCTCGAACTTGGGAGAAACTTGGCCGAGCGTTGACAAGGCTTAGACTTTGGAGAAACTTGATCGAGCGTTGACAAGGCTCAGACTTTGGAGGAACTTGGGCGAGCGTTGACAAGGCTCAGAGTTTGGAGAAACTTGGCCAAGCGTTGACAAGGCTCGGACTTTGGAGAAACTTGGCCGATCGTTGACAAGGCTCGACTTTGGAGAAACTCTGCCAAGCGATGACGATGCTCGGACTTTGGAGAAGTTTGGCCTAGTGTTGACAAGGCTCAGACTTTGGAGGAACTTGACCGAGCGTTGATAAGGCTTGGACTTTGGAGAAACTTAGCCGAGCGTTGACAAGGCTTGGACATTGGAGAAACTTGGCCGGGCGTTGACAAGACTCGGACTTTGGAGAATCTTGGACGAGCATTGACAAGGCCCGGACTTTGGAGAAACTTGGTCGAGCATTGACAAGGCCCGGACTTTGGAGAAACTTGGTCGAGCATTGATAAGGTGCGGACTTTGGAGAAACTTGGTCGAGCGTTGACAAGGCTCAGAATTTGTAGAAACTTGGTCGAGCGTTGATAAGGTGCGGACTTTGGAGAAACTTGGCCCGAGAATCTTAGCCAAGCGTTGACAATGCTCGGACTTTGGAGAAACTTGGTCGAGCATTGACAAGGCTCGAACTTTGGAGAAACTTGGCCGGGCGTTGACAAGACTCGGACTTCGGAGAATCTTGGACGAGCATTGACAAGGCCCGGACTTTGGAGAAACTTGGTCGAGCATTGATAAGGTGCAGACTTTGGAGAAACTTGGTCGAGCGTTGACAAGGCTTGGACATTGGAGAAACTTGGCCGGGCGTTGACAAGACTCGGACTTTGGAGAATCTTGGACGAGCATTGACAAGGCCCGGACTTTGGAGAAACTTGGTCGAGCATTGATAAGGTGCGGACTTTGGAGAAACTTGGTCGAGCGTTGACAAGGCTCAGAATTTGTAGAAACTTGGTCGAGCGTTGATAAGGTGCGGACTATGAAGAAACTTGGTCGAGCGTTGACAAGGCTCAGACTTTTGATAAACTTGGCCCGAGAATCTTAGCCAAGCGTTGACAAGGCTCGAACTTTGGAGAAAATTGGTCGAGCATTGACAAGGCTCGAACTTTGGAGAAACTTGGCCGAGGGCAGTGTGCTGTGCGCTGCGGCGCTCAAATGGTGAGGCGTGGCGCTGAGGCAAGGCTGGAAGGGAGGCTTGCTGGAGGGTGCGGTGCTGGTGTTGCGCGGCGCAGCGTGAGCGAGGACCTGGTGCGTGCCATGTTGTGAGGAGCGGCGCTGGGCAGGGTGCGCTACGCCCTGACCTGATGTTGCTGCCTCCTGATGCTAGTGCGCACACCTCCTACCTGTGTGCAGAAACTTGCACAGCAGTGTGCCTGACCTTCCCATGCTCAAAACTTAAGCACAAACATGTGTGCAACCTTTTAACTTGCTGAACTTTGACATTCCATAATTAGTTTAGACTTTAACCAAACTTAGACCATGTTTGGATATGTTTGAAACTTAGACAAATAACAACACTTGGCCGAGCATTGACAAGGCTCAAACTTTGGAGAAACTTGGCCGAGTGTTGACAAGGCTTGGAGTTTGGAGAAACTTGGCCAAACGTTGAATAAGCATGAACTTTGGAGAAACTTGGCCGAGCATTGACAAGGCTTAGACTTTGGAGAAACTTGATCGAGCATTGACAAGGCTCGGACTTTGGAGGAACTTGGGCGAGCGTTGACAAGGCTCAGAGTTTGAAGAAACTTGGCCAAGCGTTGACAAGGCTCGGACTTTGGAGAAACTTGGCCGAGCATTGACAAGGCTCAGACTTTGGAGAAACTCTGCCGAGCGATGACAATGCTCGGACTTTGGAGAAGTTTGGCCTAGCGTTGACAAGGCTCAGACTTTGGAGGAACTTGACCGAGCGTTGACAAGGCTTGGACTTTGGAGAAAGTTAACCGAGCGTTGACAAGGCTTGGACATTGGAGAAACTTGGCCGACCGTTGACAAGACTCGAACTTTGGAGAATCTTGGCCGAGCGTTGACAAGGCTCGGACTTTGGAGAAACTTTGTCGAGCGTTGATAAGGTGCAGACTTTGGTGAAACTTGGTCGAGCGTTGACAAGGCTCAGAATTTGTAGAAACTTGGTCGAGCGTTGATAAGGTGCGGACTTTGGAGAAACTTTGTCGAGAGTTGACAAGGCTCAGACTTTTGATAAACTTGGCCCGAGAATCTTAGCCAAGCGTTGACAAGGCTCAGACTTTGGAGAAACTTGGTCGAGCATTGACAAGGCTCGGACTTTGGAGAAACTTGGCCGAGCGCAGTGTGCTGTGCGTTGCGGCGCTCAAATGGTGAGGCGCGGCGCTGAGGCAAGGCTGGAAGGGAGGCTTGCTGGAGGGTGCAGTGCTGGTGCTGCGTGGCGCGGCGTGAGCGAGGACCTAGTGCGTGCCATGTTGTGAGGTGTGGCGCTGGGCAGGGTGCGCTACGCCTTGACCTGATGTTGCTGCCTTCTGATGCTAGTGCGCACACCTCCTACCTGTGTGCAGAAACTTGCACAGCAGTGTGCCTGACCTTCCCACGCTCAAAACTTAAGAACACACATGTGTGCAACCTTTTAACTTGCTGAAATTTTACATTCCATAATTAGTTTAGACTTTAACCAAACTTAGACCATGTTTGGATATGTTTAAAACTTAGACAAATAACAACACTTGGCCGAGCATTGACAAGGCTCAAACTTTGGAGAAACTTGGCCGAGTGTTGACAAGGCTTGGAGTTTGGAGAAACTTGGCCAAGCGTTGAATAAGCATGAACTTTGGAGAAACTTGGCCGAGCTTTGACAAGGCTTATACTTTGGAGAATCTTAGCCAAGTGTTGACAAGGCTCGAACTTGGGAGAAACTTGGTCGAGCGTTGACAAGGCTTAGACTTTCGAGAAACTTGGTCGAGCGTTGACAAGGCTCGGACTTTGGAGGAACTTGGCCGAGCGTTGACAAGGCTCAGAGTTTGGGGAAACCTGGCCAAGCGTTGACAAGGCTCGGACTTTGGAGAAACTTGGCCGAGCGTTGACAAGGCTCGGACTTTGGAAAAACTCTGCCGAGCGATGACAATGCTCGGACTTTGGAGAAGTTTGGCCTAGCATTGACAAGGCTCAGACTTTGAAGGAACTTGACTGAGCGTTGATAAGGCTTTGACTTTGGAGAAACTTAGCCGAGCGTTGACAACGCTTGGACATTGAAGAAACTTGGCCGAGCGTTGACAAGACTCGGACTTTGGAGAATCTTGGCCGAGTGTTGACAAGGCTCGGACTTTGGAGAAACTTGAACGAGCGTTGATAAGGTTCGGACTTTGGAGAAACTTGGTTGAGCGTTGACAAGGCTTTGACTTTGGAGAAACTTGGCCGAGCGTTGACAAGACTCGGACTTTGGAGAATCTTGGCCGAGCGTTGACAAGGCTCGGACTTTGGAGAAACTTGAACGAGCGTTGATAAGGTTCGGACTTTGAAGAAACTTGGTCGAGCGTTGACAAGGCTCAGAATTTGTAGAAACTTGGTCGAGCGTTGATAAGGTGCGGACTTTGGAGAAACTTGGTCGAGCGTTGATAAGGCTCGGACTTTGGAGAAACTCTGCCGAGCGATGACAATGCTCGGACTTTGGAGAAGTTTGGCCTAGCGTTGACAAGGCTCAGACTTTGGAGGAACTTGACCGAGCGTTGACAAGGCTTGGACTTTGGAGAAAGTTAACCGAGCGTTGACAAGGCTTGGACATTGGAGAAACTTGGCCGACCGTTGACAAGACTCGAACTTTGGAGAATCTTGGCCGAGCGTTGACAAGGCTCGGACTTTGGAGAAACTTTGTCGAGCGTTGATAAGGTGCAGACTTTGGTGAAACTTGGTCGAGCGTTGACAAGGCTCAGAATTTGTAGAAACTTGGTCGAGCGTTGATAAGGTGCGGACTTTGGAGAAACTTTGTCGAGCGTTGACAAGGCTCAGACTTTTGATAAACTTGGCCCGAGAATCTTAGCCAAGCGTTGACAAGGCTCAGACTTTGGAGAAACTTGGTCGAGCATTGACAAGGCTCGGACTTTGGAGAAACTTGGCCGAGCGCAGTGTGCTGTGCGTTGCGGCGCTCAAATGGTGAGGTGCGGCGCTGAGGCAAGGCTGGAAGGGAGGCTTGCTGGAGGGTGCAGTGCAGGTGCTGCGTGGCGCGGCGTGAGCAAGGACCTGCTGCGTGCCATGTTGTGAGGTGCGGCGCTGGGCAGGGTGCGCTACGCCCTGACCTGATGTTGCTGCCACCTGATGCTAGTGCGCACACCTCCTACCTGTGTGCAGAAACTTGCACAGCAGTGTGCCTGACCTTCCCACGCTCAAAACTTAAGCACACACATGTGTGCAACCTTTTAACTTGCTGAAATTTTACATTCCATAATTAGTTTAGACTTTAACCAAACTTAGACCATGTTTGGATATGTTTAAAACTTAGACAAATAACAACACTTGGCCGAGCATTGACAAGGCTCAAAATTTGGAGAAACTTGGCCGAGTGTTGACAAGGCTTGGAGTTTGGAGAAACTTGGCCAAGCGTTGAATAAGCATGAACTTTGGAGAAACTTGGCCGAGCTTTGACAAGGCTTATACTTTGGAGAATCTTAGCCAAGTGTTGACAAGGCTCGAACTTGGGAGAAACTTGGCCGAGCGTTGACAAAGCTTAGACTTTGGAGAAACTTGGTCGAGCGTTGACAAGGCTCGGACTTTGGAGGAACTTGGCTGAGTGTTGACAAGGCTCAGAGTTTGGGGAAACCTGGCCAAGCGTTGACAAGGCTCGGACTTTGGAGAAACTTGGCCGAGCGTTGACAAGGCTCGGACTTTGGAAAAACTCTGCCGAGCGATGACAATGCTCGGACTTTGGAGAAGTTTGGCCTAGCATTGACAAGGCTCAGACTTTGAAGGAACTTGGCTGAGCGTTGATAAGGCTTTGACTTTGGAGAAACTTAGCCGAGCGTTGACAAGGCTTGGACATTGGAGAAACTTGGCCGAGCGTTGACAAGACTCGGACTTTGGAGAATCTTGGCCGAGCGTTGACAAGGCTCGGACTTTGGAGAAACTTGAACGAGCGTTGATAAGGTTCGGACTTTGGAGAAACTTGGTCGAGCGTTGACAAAGCTTTAACTTTGGAGAAACTTGGCCGAGCGTTGACAAGACTCGGACTTTGGAGAATCTTGGCCGAGTGTTGACAAGGCTCGGACTTTGGAGAAACTTGAACGAGCGTTGATAAGGTTTGGACTTTGTAGAAACTTGGTCGAGCGTTGATAAGGTGCTGACATTGGAGAAACTTGGTCGAGCGTTGACAAGGCTCAGACTTTTGATAAACTTGGCCCGAGAATCTTAGCCAAGCATTGACAAGGTTCGGACTTTGGAGAAACTTGGTCGAGCATTGACAAGGCTCGGACTTTGGAGAAACTTGGCTGAGCGTTGACAAGGCTCGGACTTTGGAGAAACTTTGCCGAGCGATGACAAGGCTCGGACTTTGGAGAATCTTGGCCGAGCGATGACAAGGCTCGGACTTTGGAGAATCTTGGCCGAGAGTTGACAAGGCTCGAACTTTGGAGAAATTTTGTCGAGCGTTGATAAGGCTCGGACTTTGGAGAAACTTGGCCGAGCAAATGACAATGCTCAGACTTTGGAGAATCTTGTCCGATCGTTGACAAGGCTCGGACTTTGGAGAAACTTTGCTGAGCATTGACGAGGCTCGGACTTTGGAGAAACTTGGCTGAGCATTGACAAGGCTCAAACTTTGGAGAAACTTGGCCGAGTGTTGACAAGGCTTGGACTTTGGAGAAACTTGGCCAAGCATTGAATAAGCACGAACTTTGGAAAAACTTGGCCGAGCTTTGACATGGCTCGGACTTTGGAGAATTTTAGCCAAGCGTTGGCAAGGCTCAGACTTGGGAGGAACTTGGCCGAGCGTTGATGATTACGCCCAAAACATAACGCGGTAGTTGTAGTATAGTTTTGGGGTGTCGATTCCACAGGAAAACAAGTTAATTATAAAGGAAGATGTGAATCTTAACACAAACGATAAAAAGATCAAATGAATCTGAGTTTGTTTGAGAAAAAGGGTAATTGTGTAAATAGAGTTGGAAATATAATTAAGAATGACAAGGTTCCGGAAATCCTTCCTAGGCTCGTTGCTCTAATCCTAACTTGATTCTGTTTTTTTTATCTCGATTGCTAGTTTTACATCCCAAACAGGCAATCGGCATATATTCAATTAAAGCGCAATTATAAATCCTAATGTAATTGTTATGAATTATTCTCTACTTTTAAGCACACATGACCTAACTTATAAATTATCAAAAGATGACCATATATCTAACGACAATACCGCAGCAATGGACAAATCTATAAAATAGGTCTACCGGACCCAATCACATCCAAACAGATACACATAAGAAAAGCATGACTGAACTTATATGGAAAGGAAGCATGAAATCACCGGACTAATAAAATAATCTACTAATTAAATTAAAGAATAAAACATAACAATGTTTGATAAAAATAATACCAATTACCACTAAATCAAATAAAGGAAAATAAGAACAACTACACCTAGGGATTTATCCCTTTGCCTTGCTTGGAGATTAGCTAGCCATAGAGCTAATGCCTCCTTGAGTTGCCTCCGGCTTCTCAACGATCATCCTCAGCTTGCCCTCCAAATTTTATACTTCGGATTCCTCTTAAAGACTCTCTGGATTTACTCCTAAAGGCCCTCTAGAGTCACTCTCTAATGATCTTAGAAGATGATCTTAGAAGAGCTCCGATTGGTTGATTCTTTCAGCTGAGCAGAGTGGGTCTTTATATAGGCAAACTCCCGGAATGCTATGTGTTATCTAGCTGATGTGGGATACTGTTCGGGTGCGCTCGATCGCAGCCGGAGTACGATCGATCCCACATGCGCTTGATCGCGGCTTGTGCGCTCAATCGCGTATGCGCTACAGAGTACCTTGCTCGATGTGGGATGTGCGCTCTATCGCAATTCAGGCAACAGTCCATCTTGTCCTTCCAGAAGCATGGGATCTTGGTCTTTTTAAGCAACGATCGCTTCTTTTTCTCTTTTAAACTTAAAGTACCTGAAAATAACAATGAACTAAGTCAGTGGTCCAATAATATTACTTTATAGTTATTAACATATAAAAGCACAATAAAGACCAAGATCAATCCTAAAATGCTAACAATTAACCACTGTTGAGAGGCATTTTATGACTCTCATCACAACCCCCAACTAGATTATTGCTAGTCCCTAGCAATTCGAGCAAAATTAAGAGATTGGTTCTATGGTGGGAATCAAAGTAAATGAAAAGCAATATTAGTGTTAACCAAGAGTAATTCACATTTTGTCTCAAAAATTGCACATAACACATGGCACAAAGAATCATTAAATTTCACCCAAATCCAAAAGTAATTCAAACATCAATCTTAAAATCGTTATTCACTATTAACTTCCATCTTACCACAATCCATTAATCCAAACATCCGGATGATTTTATGCATAACATTCATGAATACAAATCTTGGTCTCTAAAAACATAATAAATAGTGTGACGTCAATCACAAAAACAAGCTCCATATGCTTACATTTCAAACCACTCTCCACTATTGTAGAAAAATCACACTACATTGGATCAAAAGGTCTTTAATAAGCTTGTAACGTTAGGTTAAGGTAAAGGCTAAAGAAGAATGAGAAAGATTCACAAGTAAAAGAACTCAATCTCTTAGCTTTAAACACAATCACTTTAAGCACTTGATAACCTTTACTTCCACACCCAACTCTTTCAACCATTTTTCGAGCATTTCTTTCAACAAATCACCATTTTTTATTTTCTTTTTCTTTCTTTCTTCTTTGTTTTCCATAATTTATTTTTTATTTTGGCACATAACCATTCACCTTCTTTTTCATCATTTTTTTTTCTTATCTTTTCCACAACCCCCAACTTATCTCCTTTAATGTACTTGGGTTGTGGTAGTGATATTTTTTCATATTTCCACCCTTACTCCTTTTAAGTACTTCTCACAACATGTGTATAACTAAGTTCTTTTAAAAGAAAGGTAAGGATAAAATATTTTTTGGCTCATAAAGGTAAGTAAATGGTTTATCCAAAGAAACAAGGCTCAATTTTTCTTTTCAAGAAAAAGGCTCAAATAGGTGACTAGTGATAAATATAGCAATGGTAGGTTTGAAAGGCTCAAACGGTTCAAAAAATGGCCTATATCATATCCTAAGCAGTGTGCATTCTAGGAATTCACCTCAAGTGGTTATCAGGTAAGTTCTAGAGCTTGTCGAGACCGCAAAAATATTCATAAAATAATCACACATAAAACGTTTCTAGATGTTATAGTCTAATCATACAATCTTAACACAAACTAGAGTCTCTAACCAAATGAAGATTGATGCTTAAATTAATTTCAAATCGAAGCAAGATTTAACTTCTTCTACATGTTATCTGCTATCTCAATTAAGTTTATATCATTGACATGTGAATTAACTCTAAGGCTAACACAAAGCATGCTAAACAAAAACAAAGATGGCACCAAGCAGTTCAATGATATGTAATAAGAAATGTATATCTTCCACCCCCAACTTAAGATAAGCATTGTCCTCAATGAAAAAGCAAAAGTTAAGGAAACTCCCTTTTTAACCAACGGTGCGTGGAGTTGAAAGTTGTGCACGATTATTTGAACTGCTTCGTTTATTTATCCTTGAAAAATAAATACTAAAGTAAAACTGGAAAAAAACAAAATAATAATAATAAACAAGAAAAAAAAATATGGAAAACAATAAAAATAAAAGGATACGTTGTGGGTTGCCTCCCATGAGCACTAAGTTTTACGTCTTCAGCCAGACGCTCTTATTTCCTCCTAGAAAGACATAGGTTGAATGCACCCATCACTGCTTCATTGCCAAATTCGGTGCTTCTATGCTTGGGAGGGGCCTCAAGGATGTCATCAGTAACATACGCAAATTTTTGCTCGATGTATCCTTAGGTGAAGCCATGAGTGACGGTGGACTCCAATGGATTAAGGTGCTGGACCTTTTCCATGAATGAGTCCATCATGTATGCTTGGTGGCTTTCGCCCACATCCTCTGATTTTTTCGTTGTTAGGATGTGTAATAACTTACCACCTACTGTCTCAATGGCATTCACCTTCTTCACATTCTGTTGCACCAGGTGCTAACCATGAGATGTAGACTGAGCTTGAGCAGGGAACTTACCTTGCTCAGTCACACTCAAGTAGCTCATTAATTTGGACACTTGGCTCTTAATTTCTTTATGCTCTTCCATCACCTGTGTAAATAATGCCTCAAACCTTTGGTTTGTCTTACCTTGTGCCTCTATAAAGGCCTGTAAGGTGTCTTCTAGCGAGTTCCTAGAGGAAGAGGGTGCATGATAAGGTGCAGGGGATGATCTAGGGGGCTGTGCATGCTGGTTTTCAGATTTCCAGCTGAAGTTATAAGTGTTAGAGAAAGGTGCAAGAGGCTTCTTGTACATGCCTAAGGCATTACATTGTTCCTCATACAACACTCTCATATCAGTAAATGTGGGGAATTCTTGGTGCAGATGATCTACCCCGCCACACACAAAACACGGCTCTAAAGACTCAGCATGATTAGCCGCATATGTTTGCTTTAAGCCCTTAGTTTTCAATGCTTCTATCTCCCTAGTGAGCAGTTCGACCTTAGCTTTCAGATTGTCTTCTTCCCTAAGATGGTATATCCCTCCACCACTGGGGTTTCCTATAGGTCGTGACCTACTCGTGCTTTCAGTAGCACTAGGTCTAGTCCATGTATGAGCTTTCTCAGCAAGCTCATTGAGGTATTCAAGAGCCTCATCGGGGTCTTTCTCCAAGAACTCACCATTACACATCATCTCTATGAATTGGCACTCTCTATATGTAAGTCCCTCATAAAAATAGCTCACCAAACGCCAACTCTCATACCCATGGTGAGGGCACATACTCAATAACTCCTTAAATCTTTCCCAAGATTGATATAAGGTCTCACTATCCTTTCGTGCAAAGGTGGAGATTTGCCTTTTCAAAGCACTGGTCTTATGTTGGAGAAAGTATTTGTTAAAAAAAATTCGAGTCATCTTAGTCCACGACCCAATAGATCGTGGTCTTAGTGAGTATAGCCAACACTTAGCTCTATCCTTCAAAGCGAAAGGAAAGAACTTAAGCTTCACGATGTCATCGATTTCATCTTGACTATGAAAAGTCGCGACTACTTCCTCAAACTCTCTAATGTGCACATATGGGTTTTCATTATCCAAGTCATGAAATGTAGGGAGTAATTGAATCATTCCTGGTTTAAGATCTAATTGGCGAGTGTTGGCTGGAAATATGATGCATGATGGTGTGGCTGTGCGTGTAAGGTGGAGGTAATCCTGAAGTGTCCTAGCAACATTCTCATTATGGTTATCAGCCATGTTAACACAATCCTCTAAATTCTCACTTGGGTTTCCACTATTGGTTGATCTAGACGAGGTTTCACTATCAGACTCGGAAGGAGAGGGTAATTCTAGTTCGGGTCCTCTAATGAATCAACCTCGCAAATCTCTCAGTCTAAGCATACACCAAATGAATCAGAGGGGAAATAAATAAAACAAAATAAATCAAAAAATCAAAGCTAAAGTAAAGGAACAATATTATCGTATTTACAAACTATTGAAAAGAAAAATATTTACAAAACTTCTATCATCATGTCAAAAGTTGACAATGTTCTTTGTACTTAAGTGCGTTTCCCCGGTAACGGCTCCAAAATTTGATTATGCCCAAAACATAATGCAGTAGTTGTAGTATAGTTTTAGGGTGTCGATTCCACAGGGAAACAAGTTAATTATAAAGGAAGATGTGAATCTTAACACAAACGATAAAAGATCAAATGAATCTGAGTTTGTTTGAGAAAAAGGGTAATTGTGTAAATAGAGTTGGAAATATAATTAAGAATGACAAGGTTCCGAAAATCCTCCCTAGGCTTGTTGCTCTAATCCTAACTTGATTCAGTTGTTTTTATCTCGATTGCTAATTTCACATCCCAAACAGGCAATCGACATATATTCAATTAAAGCGCAATTATAAATGCTAATGTAATTGTTATGAATTATTCTCTACTTTTAAGCACACATGACCCAACTTATAAATTATCAAAAGACGACGATATATCTAACGACAATATCGTAGCAATGGACAAATCTATAAAAGAGGTCTACCGGACCCAATCACATCCAAACAGATACACATAAGAAAAGCATGACTGAACTTATATGGAAAGGAAGCATGCAATCACCGGACTAATAAAATAATCTACTAATTAAATTAAAGAATAAAACATAACAATGTTTGATAAAAATAATACCAACTACCACTAAATCAAATAAAGGAAAATAAGAACAACTACACCTAGGGATTCATCCCTTCGCCTTGCTTGGAAATTAGCTAGCCATAGAGCTCATGCCTCCTTGAGTTGCCTCCAGCTTCTCAACGATCATCCTCAGCTTGCCCTCATAATTTTATACTTCGGATTCTTCTTAGAGACCCTCTAGATTTACTCCTAAAGGCCCTCTAGAGTCACTCTCTAATGATCTTAGAAAATGATCTTAGAAGAGCTCCGATTGGTTGATTCTTTCAGCTGAGCATAGTGGGTCTTTATATAGGCAAACTCCCGGAATGCTACGTGTTATCTAGCCGATGTGGGATACTGTCCGAGTGCGCTCGATTGTAGCTCGAGTGCGATCGATCGCACATGCGCTCGATCGCGGCTTGTGCACTCGATCGCGTATGCGCTGCAGAGTACCTTGCTCGATGTGGGATGTGTGCTCGATCGCACTGCTCGTGCACTCGATTGTAATTCAGGCAACAGTCCATCTTGTCCTTCCAGAAGCATAGGATCTTGGTCTTTTTAAGCAACGATCACTTCTTTTTCTCTTTTAAACTTAAAGTACCTGAAAATTACACTGAAATAAGTCAGTTGTCCAATAATATTACTTTAGAGTTATTAAAATATAAAAGCACAATAAAGACCAAGATTAATCCTAAAATGCTAACAATTAACTACTGTTGAGAGGCATTTTACGACTCTCATCAGTTGACAAGGCTTAGACTTTGGAGAAACTTGGCCAAGCGTTGAGTAAGCTCAAACTTTGGAGAAACTTGGCCGATCTTTGACAAGGCTCAGACTTTCGAGAATCTTAGCTAAGCGTTGACAAGGCTCGGACTTTGGAGAAACTTGACTGAGTGTTGACAAGGCTTAAACTATGGAAAAACTTGGTCGAGCGTTGACAAGGCTCGGACTTTGGAGAAACTTGGCCAAGCATTGACAAGGCTCCGACTTTGGAGAAACTTGGCCGAGTGTTGACAAGGCTCGGACTTTAGAGAAGTTTGGCCTAGTGTTAACAAGGCTCGAACTTTGGAGGAACTTTGCCGAGCTTTGAAAAGGCTTGGACTTTGGAGAAACTTAGCCGAACGTTGATATGGCTCGGACATTGGAGAAACTTGGCCGAACGTTGACAAGACTCAGAGTTTGGAGAATCTTGGCAGAGCATTGACAAGGCTCGGACTTTGGAGAAACTTAGCCGAGCGTTGACAAGGCTCGAAATTTGGAGAAACTGGGTCGAGCGTTGATAAGGTGCGGACTTTGGAGAAACTTTGTCGAGCGTTGACAAGGCTCAGACTTTTGATAAACTTGGCCCGAGAATCTTAGCCAAGCGTTGATAATGCCCGAACTTTGGAGAAACTTGTCGAGCGTTGACAAGGCTCGAACTTTGGAGAAACATGGTCGAGCATTGCCAAGGCTCGAACTTTGCAGAAACTTGGCCGAACGTTGACAAGGCTTGGACTTTGGAGAATCTTGGCCGAGTGTTGACAAGGCTCAAACTTTGGAGAAACTTTGCCAAGCATTCACAAGGCTCGGACTTTAGAGAATCTTAGCTGAGCGTTGACAAGGCTCGGACTTTGGAGAAACTTGGTCGAGCGATGACAAGGCTCTGACTTCGGAGAATCTTGGCCGAGCGTTGACAAGGCTCGGACTTTGGAGAAATTTTGTCGAGCGTTGATAAGGCTTAAACTTTGGAGAAACTTGGCCGAGCATTGACATGGCTTGGACTTTGAAGAAACTTGGGCAAGCGTTGAGTAAGCTCGAACTTTGGAGAAACTTGGCCAAGATTTGACAAAGCTCGAACTTTGGAGAATCTCAGCCAAGCGTTGACAAGGCTCGGACTTTGGAGAAACTTGACCAAGCGTTGACAAAGCTTAGACTTTGGAGAAACTTGGTCGAGTGTTGACAAGGCTCGGACTTTAGAGAAACTTGGCCGAGCGTTGACAAGGCTCGGACTTTGGAGAAACTTAGCCGAGCGTTGACAAGGCTCGGACTTTGGAGAATCTTGGCCGAGCTTTGACAAGGCTCGAACTTTGGAGAAACTTGGCCGAGCGTTAACAATGTTCGAACTTTGGAGAAACATGTCCGAGCATTGACAAGGCTTAAACTTTGGAGAAACTTGGCCGAGTATTGACATGGCTTAGACTTTGAAGAAACTTAGCCAAGCATTGAGTAAGCTCGAACTTTGGAGAAACTTGGCCAAGCTTTGACAAGGCTCGAACTTTGGAGAATCTCAGCCAAGCGTTGACAAGGCTTGGACTTTGGAGAAACTTGACCAAGCGTTGACAAGGCTTAGACTTTGGAGAAACTTGGCCAAGCGATGACAAGGCTCGAACTTTGGAGAAACTTGGCCGAGCGATGAAAAGGCTCGGACTTTGGAGAAACTTGGTCTAGCATTGACAAGGCTCGAACTTTAGAGAAACTTGGCCGAGCATTGACAAGGCTCAGACTTTGGAGAATCTTAGCCGAGTGCTGACAAGGCTCGGACTTTGGAGAATCTTGGCCAAGCGTTGACAGGGCTCGGACTTTGGAGAAACTTGGCAGAGCGATGACGAAGCTCTGACTTTGGAGAATCTTCACCGAGCGTTGACTAGCCTCGGACTTTGGAGAAATTTTGTCGAGTGTTGATAAGGCTCAAACTTTGGAGAAACTTGGCCGAGCATTGATAAGGCTCGGACTTTGAAGAAACTTGGTCGAGCGTTGGCAAGGCTTGGACTTTGGAGAATCTTGGCCGAGCATTGACAAGGCTCGGACTTTCAAGAAACTTGGCCGAGCAATGACAAGGCTCAGACTTTTGAGAATCATGATCGAGTGTTGATAAGGCTCAGACTTTGCGGAAACTTGGCCGAGCATTGACAAGGCTTGGACTTTGGAAAAACTTGGTCGAGCATTGACAAGGCTTGGACTTTGGAGAAACTTGGCCAAGCATTGATAAGGCTCAAACTTTGCAGAAACTTGGCCGAGTGGTTACAAGGCTTGGACTATGGAGAAACTTGGCCGAGCGTTGACAAGGCTCGGACTAGGGAGGAACTTGGCCGAGCGATGACGAGGCTCGAACTTTGGAGAAACTTGGCCAAGCTTTGACAAGGCTCGAACTTTGGAGAATCTCAGCCAAGCGTTGACAAGGCTCGAACTTTGGAGAAACTTGACCAAGCGTTGACAAGGCTTAGACTTTGGAGAAACTTGGCCAAGTGATGACAAGACTCGAACTTTGGAGAAACTTGGCCGAGCGATGAAAAGGCTCGGACTTTGGAGAAACTTGGTCTAGCATTGACAAGGCTCGAACTTTAGAGAAACTTGGCCGAGATTGACAAGGCTCGGACTTTGGAGAATCTTAGCCGAGCGTTGAGAAGGCTCGGACTTTGGAGAATCTTGGCCGAGCGTTGACAGGGCTCGGACTTTGGAGAAACTTGGCAGAGCGATGACAAAGCTCTGACTTTGGAGAATCTTCACCGAGTGTTGACAAGGCTCGGACTTTGGAGAAATTTTGTCGAGTGTTGATAAGGCTCAAACTTTGGAGAAACTTGGCCGAGCATTGATAAGGCTCGGACGTTGAAGAAACTTGGTCGAGTGTTGGCAAGGCTTGCACTTTGGAGAATCTTGGCCGAGCGTTGACAAGGCTCGGACTTTGAAGAAACTTGGCCGAGCAATGACAAGGCTCAGACTTTGGAGAATCATGGTCGAGTGTTGACAAGGCTCGGACTTTGGAGAAATTTTGCCGAGCGTTGAAAAGGCTCAGACTTTGGGGAAACTTGGCCGAGCGTTGACAAGGCTTGGACTTTGGAAAAACTTGGTCGAGCATTGACAAGGCTCGGACTTTGGAGAAACTTGGCCAAGCATTGATAAGGCTCAAACTTTGCAGAAACTTGGCTGAGCATTGACAAGGCTTGGACTATGGAGAAACTTGGCCGAGCATTGACAAGGCTCGGACTAGGGAGAAACTTGGCCGAGCGTTGACAAGGCTCGGACTTTGGAGAAACTTAGCCAAGCGGTGACAAGGCTCGGACTTTGGAGAAACTTGGCCGAGCGATGAAAAGGCTCGGACTTTGGAGAAACTTGGTCGAGCATTGACAAGGCTCGAACTTTGGAGAATCTTAGCCGAGCGTTGACAAGGCTCAGACTTTGGAGAATATTGGCCGAGCGTTGACAAGGCTCGGACTTTGGAGAAACTTGGCAGAGGGATGACAAAGCTCTGACTTTGGAGAAACTTAACCGAGCATTGACAAGGCTCGGACTTTGGAGAAATTTTGTCGAGTGTTGATAAGGGTCAAACTTTGGAGAAACTTAGCCGAGCATTGATAAGGCTCGGACTTTGAAGAAACTTGGTCGAGCGTTGGCAAGGCTTGGACTTTGGAGAATCTTGGCCGAGTGTTGACAAGGCTCGGACTTTGAAGAAATTTGGCCAAGCGATGACAAGGCTCAGACTTTGGAGAATCATGGTCGAGTGTTGACAAGGCTCAGACATTGGAGAAATTTTGCCGAGCATTGAAAAGGCTCAGACTTTGGGAAAACTTGGCCGAGCGTTGACAAGGCTTGGACTTTGGAGAAACTTGGTCAAGCATTGACAAGGCTCGGACTTTGGAGAAACTTGGCCAAGCATTGATAAGGCTCAAACTTTGCAAAACTTGGCCGAGCATTGACAAGGCTCGGACTAGGGAGAAACTTGGCCGAGCGTTGACAAGGCTCGGACTTTGGAGAAACTTAGCCAAGCGATGACAAGGCGCGGACTTTGGAGAAACTTGGCCGAGCGATGACAAGGCTCGGACTTTGGAGAAACTTGGTCGAGCATTGACAAGGCTCGAACTTTGGAGAAACTTGGCCGAGCATTGACAAGGCTCGGGCTTTGGAGAATCTTAGCCGAATATTGACAAGGCTCAGACTTTGGAGATATTTTGTCGAGCGTTGACAAGGCTCGGACTTTGAAGAAACTTGGCCGAGTGTTGACAAGGTTCGGACTTTGGAGGAACTTGGCTGAGCATTGACAAGGCTTAAACTTTGGAGAAACTTAGCCGAGCATTGACAAGGCTCGGACTTTGGAGAATCTTAGCCGAATATTGACAAGGCTCGGACTTTGGAGATATTTTGTCGAGCGTTGACAAGGCTCAGACTTTGAAGAAACTTGGCCGAGCGTTGACAAGGTTCGGTCTTTGGAGGAACTTGGCTGAGCATTGACAAGGCTTAAACTTTGGAGAAACTTGGCCGAGCGTTGACAAGGCTTGGACTTTGGAGAAACTTGGCCAAACGTTTAGTAAGCTCAAACTTTGGAGAAACTTGGCCGAGCGTTGACAAGGCTCGGACTTTGGAGAATCTTAGCCAAGTGTTGACAAGGCTCGGAGTTTGGAGAAACTTGGCTGAGTGTTCACAAGGCTCAGACTTTGGAGAAACTTGGCCGAGCATTGACAAGGCTCGGACTTTGGAGAAACTCTGCCAAACGTTGATGAGGCTCAAACTTTGGAGAAACTTGGTTGGGCGTTGACAAGGCTTGGACTATAGAGAAACTTGGTCGAGCATTGACAAGACTCGAACTTGGGAGAAACTTGGCCGAGCGATGACGAGGCTCGAACTTTGGAGAATCTTGGCCGAGCTTTGACAAGGCTCAGACTTTGGAGAAACTTGGCTGAGTGTTGATAAGGTTCGGACATTGGAGAAACATGTCCGAGCATTGACAAGGCTCAAACTTTGGAGAAACTTGGCCGAACGTTGACAAGGCTTGGACTTTAAAGAAACTTAGCCAAGCATTGAGTAAGCTCGAACTTTGGAGAAACTTGGCCGAACTTTGACAAAGCTCGGACTTTGGAGAATCTTAGCCAAGTGTTGACAAGGCTCGGACTTTGGAGAAACTTGGTCGAGCGTTGACAAAGCTTAGACTTTGGAGAAACTTGGTAGAGCGTTGACAAGGCTCGGACTTTGGAGAAACTTAGCCAAGCGTTGATAAGGCTCGGACTTTGGAGAAACTTGGCTGAGCGTTGACAAGGCTCGGACTTTGGAGAAACTTGGCCGAGCGATGAAAAGGCTCGGACTTTGGAGATGTTTGGCCTAGCGTTGACAAGGCTTCGAATTTGGAGAAACTTGGCTCAGTGTTGACAAGGCATGGACTTTGGAGAAACTTAGCCGAGCGTTGACAAGGCTCGAACATCTGCGAAACTTGGTCGAGCTTTGACAAGACGCAGACTTTGGAGAATCTTGGCCGAGCTTTAAAACGGCTCGGACTTTGGAGAAACTTAGCTGAGCGTTGACAAGGCTCAGAGTTTGGAGAAACTTGATCGAGCGTTGATAAGGTGAGGAATTTGGAGAAACTTAGTCTAGTGTTAACAAGGCTCAGACTTTTGATAAATTTGGCCCGAGAATCTTAGCCAAGCGTTGACAATGCTCGAACTTTAGAGAAACTTGGCCGAGCGTTGACAAGGCTCGGACTTTGGAGAAACTTGGTCGAGTATTGACAAGGCTCGAACTTTGGAGAAACTTGGCCGAGCATTGATAAGGCTCGGACTTTGGAGAATCTTAGCCGAGCGTTGACAAGGCTCGGACTTTGGAGAAACTTTGCCGAGTGTTCACAAGGCTCGGACTTTGGAGAATCTTGGCCGAGCGTTGACACGGCTTGAACTTTGGAGAAACTTGGCAGAGCGATGACAAGGCTCTGACTTTGGAGAATCTTAGCCGAGCGTTGACACGGCTCGGACTTTGGAGAAATTTTGTCGAGTGGTTATAAGGCTCAAACTTTGGAGAAACTTGGTCGAGCGTTGATAAGGCTCGGACTTTGGAGAAACTTGGTCGAGCCTTGGCAAGGCTTTTACTTTAGAGAAACTTAGCCGATCGTTGACTAGGCTCGAACTTTGAAGAAACTTGGCCGAGCAATGACAAGGGTCAGACTTTAGAGAATCATGGTCGAGTGTTGACAAGGCTTGGACTTTGGAGAAATTTTGCCGAGCGTTGAAAAGGCTCAGACTTTGGGGAAATTTGGCCGAGCGTTGACAAGGCTTGGACTTTGGAAAAACTTGGTCGAGCATTGACAAGGCTCGGACATTGGAGAAACTTAGCCAAGCATTGATAAGGCTCAAACTTTGCAGAAACTTGGCCGAGTGGTTACAAGGCTTGGACTATGGAGAAACTTGGCCGAGCGTTGACAAGGCTTGGACTAGGGAGGAACTTGGCCGAGCGATGACGAGGCTCGAACTTTGGAGAATCCTGGCCGAGCGTTGACAAGGCTCGGACTTTGAAGAAACTTGGCCGAGCATTGACAAGGTTCGGACTTTGGAGGAACTTGGCCGAGCATTGACAAGGCTTAAACTTTGGAGAAACATGGCCGAGCGTTGACAAGGCTTGGACTGTGGAGAAACTTGGCCAAGCGTTTAGTAAGCTCAAACTTTGGAGAAACTTGGCCGAGCGTTGACAAGGCTCAGACTTTGGAGAATCTTAGCCAAGTGTTGACAAGGCTCAGACTTTGGAGAAACTTGGCCGAGCGTTCACAAGGCTCGGACTTTGGAGAAACTTGGCCGAGCATTGACAAGGCTCGAACTTTGGAGAAACTTGGCCAAACGTTGATGAGGCTCAATTTTTGGGGAAACTTGGCCGGGTGTTGACAAGGCTTGGACTATGGAGAAACTTGGCCGAGCTTTGACAAGACTTAGACTTGGGAGAAAGTTGGCCGAGCGATGACGAGGCTCGGACTTTGGAGAATCTTAGCCGAGCGTTGATAAGGCTCGGACTTTGGAGAAACATGTCCGAGCATTGACAAGGCTCAAACTTTGGAGAAACTTGGCCGAGCGTTGACAAGGCTTGGACTGTGAAGAAACTTAGTCAAGTGTTGACAAGGCTCGGACTTTGGAGAAACTTGGTCGACCGTTGACAAAGCTTAGACTTTCGAGAAACTTGGTCGAGTGTTGACAAGGCTCAGACTTTGGAGAAACTTGGCCGAGCTTTGACAAGTATCGGACTTTGGAGAAACTTGGCCAAGCGTTGACAAGGCTCAAACTTCGGAGAAACGTGGCTGAGTGTTGACAAGGCTCGGACTTTGGAGAAACTTGGCCGAACAATGACAAGGCTTGGACTTTGGAGAAGTTTTGCCTAGCGTTGATAAGGCTCAGAATTTGGAGAAACTTGGCCGAGCGTTGACAAGGCTTGGACTTTGAGAATCTTGGCCGAGCGTTGACAAGGCTCGGTCTTTGGAGAATCTTGGCCGAGCGTTGACAAGGCTCGGACTTTGGAGAAACTTGGCTGAGCGTTGACAAGGCTCAGACTTTGGAGAACTTTGCCGAGCATTGACAAGGCTCGGACATTGGAGAAACTTGGCAGAGCGATGATACGACTCTGACTTTGGAAAATTTTGGCCGAGGATTGACAAGGCTCGAACATTGGAGAATCTTGGCCGAGCGCTGACAAGGCATGGACTTTGGAGAAATTTTGTCGAGCGTTGATAAGGCTCGGACTTTGGAGAAACTTGGTCGAGCGTTGACAAGGCTCGGACTTTGGAGAAACTTGGAAGGGCGTTGACAAGGCTCGGACTTTGGAGAAACTTGGCTGAGCGATGACAAGGCTCGAACTTTGGAGAATCTTGGCCGAGCGTTGACAAGACTCGAACTTTGGAGAAATTTTGCCGAGGATTGACAAGGCTCGGACATTGGAGAAACTTGGTCGAGCGTTGACAAGGCTCGACTTTGGAGAAATTTAGTGGAGCGTTGACAAGGCTTAGGCTTTGGAGAAACTTTGCCGAGTGATGACAAGGCTCGGACTTTTGAGAATCTTGGTCGAGCGTTGAGAAGACTCGAACTTTGGAGAAACTTGGCCGAGCATTGACAAGGCTTGGATTTTGGAGAATCTTAGCCGAGCGTTGGCAAGGCTCGGACTTTGTAGAAATTTTGTCGAGCGTTGATAAGGCTCGGACTTTGGAGAGACTTGGCAGAGAGTTGATAAGGCTCGAACTTTGGAGAAACTTAGCTGAGCGATGACAAGGCTCGGAGTTTGGAGAATCTTGGCCGAGCGTTGATAAGGCTCGGACTTTGGGGAAACATGTCCGAGCCTTGACAAGGCTCAAACTTTGGAGAAACTTGGCCGAGCGTTGACAAGGTTTGGACTTTGAAGAAACTTAGCCAAGTGTTGACAAGGCTCAGACTTTGGAGAAACTTGGTCGAGTGTTGACAAAGCTTAGACTTTGGAGAAACTTGATCGAGTGCTGACAAGGCTCAGACTTTGGAGAAACTTGGCCGAGCTTTGACATGGATCGGACTTTGGAGAAACTTGGCTGAGTGTTGACAAGGCTCGGACTTTGGAGAAACTTGGCCGAACAATGACAAGGCTTGGACTTTGGAGAAGTTTTGCCTAGCGTTGACAGGGCTCAAAATTTGGAGAAACTTGGCCGAGCGTTGACAAAGCTTGGACTTTGGAGAATCTTGGCCGAGCATTGACAAGGCTCGGTCTTTAGAGAATCTTGGCCGTGCGTTGACAAGGCTCGGACTTTGGAGAAACTTGGCCGAGCGTTGACAAGGCTCGGACTTTGGAGAACTTTGCCGAGCGTTGACAAAGCTTAGACTTTGGAGAAACTTGGTCGAGCGTTGACAAGGCTCAGACTTTGGAGAAACTTGGCTAAGCGTTGACAACGCTCGAACTTTGGAGAAACTTGGCTGAGCGTTGACAAGGCTCGAACTTTGAAGAACTTTGCCAAGCGTTGACAAGGCTCGGACTTTGGAGAAACTTGGCAGAGCGATGATAAGACTCTGACTTTGGAAAATCTCGGCTGAGGATTGACAAGGCTCGAACTTTGGAGAATCTTGGCCGAGCGTTGACAAGGCACGGACTTTGGAGAAATTTTGTCGAGCGTTGATAAGGCTCGGACTTTGGAGAAACTTTGCCGAGCATTGACAGGGCTCGGACTTTGGAGAAACTTGGAAGGGCGTTAACAAGGCTTGAACCTTGGAGAAACTTGGCTGAGCGATGACAAGGCTCGAACTTTGGAGAATCTTGGCCGAGCGTTGACAAGGCTCGAACTTTGGAGAAATTTGGCAGAGCGATGATAAGACTCTGACATTGGAAAATCTTGGCCGAGGATTGACAAGGCTCGAACTTTGGAGATTCTTGGCCGAGCGTTGACAAGGCTCGGTCTTTGGAGAAACTTGGCCGTGCGTTGACAAGGCTCGGACTTTGGAGAAACTTGGCCGAGTGTTGACAAGGCTCGACTTTTGAGAAACTTACTGGAGCGTTGACAAGGCTTGGACTTTGGAGAAACTTGGCTGAGCGTTGACAAGGCTCGAACTTTGGAGAACTTTGCCAAGCGTTGACAAGGCTCGAACTTTGGAGAAACTTGGCAGAGCGATGATAAGACTCTGACTTTGGAAAATCTTGGCCGAGGATTGACAAGGCTCGAACTTTGGAGAATCTTGGCCGAGCGTTGACAAGACTTGGACTTTAGAGAAACTTGGCCGTGCGTTGACAAGGCTCGGACTTTGGAGAAACTTGGCCGAGCGTTGACAAGGCTCGACTTTGGAGAAACTTAGTGAAGCATTGACAAGGCTTGGACTTTGGAGAAACCTTGCCGAGTGATGACAGGGCTCGAACTTTTGCGAATCTTGGTCGAGCATTGAGAAGACTCGGACTTTGGAGAAACTTGGCCGAGCATTGACAAGGCTTGGATTTTGGAGAATCTTAGCCGAGCGTTGGCAAGGCTCGGACTTTGTAGAAAATTTGTCGAGCATTGATAAGGCTCGGACTTTGGAGAAACTTGGCAGAGAGTTGACAAGGCTCGAACTTTGGAGTAACTTAGCCGAACGATGACAAGGCTCGGAGTTTTGAGAATCTTGGCCGAGCGTTGATAAGGCTCGGACTTTGGAGAAACATGTCCGAGCATTGACAAGGCTCAAACTTTGGAGAAACTTGGCCTAGCGTTGACAAGGCTTGGACATTGAAGAAACTTAGCCAAGTGTTGACAAGGCTCGGACTTTGGAGAAACTTGGTCGAGCGTTGACAAAGCTTAGACTTTGGAGAAACTTGGTCGAGTGTTGACAAGGCTCAGACTTTGGAGAAACTTGGCCAAGCTTTGATAAGGATCGGACTTTGGAGAAACTTGTCCAAGCATTGACAAGGCTCGGACTTTGGAGAAACTTGGCCGAACAATGACAAGGCTTGGACTTTGGAGAAGTTTTGCCTAGCGTTGACAAGGCTCGGAATTTAGAGAAACTTTGCCGAGCGTTGACAAGGCTTGGACTTTGGAGAATCTTGGCCGAGTGTTGGCAAGGCTCGGTCTTTGGAGAATCTTGGCCGAGCGTTGACAAGGCTCAGACTTTGGAGAAACTTTGCCGAGCGTTGACAAGGCTTGGACTTTGGAGAACTTTGCCGAGCGTTGACAAAGCTTAGACTTTGGAGAAACTTGGTCGAGCATTGACAAGGCTCGGACTTTGGAGAAACTTGGCCGAGCGTTGACGAGGCTCGGACTTTGGATAAACTTGGCTGAGTGTTGACAAGGCTCAAACTTTGGAGAACTTTGCCAAGCGTTAACAAGGCTCAAACTTTGGAGAAACTTGGCAGAGCGATGATAAGACTCTGACTTTGGAAAATCTTGGCCGAGGATTGACAAGGCTCGAACTTTGGAGAATCTTGGCCGAGCGTTGACAAGGCACGGACTTTGGATAAATTTTGTCGAGCGTTGATAAGGCTCGGACTTTGGAGAAACTTGGCCGAGCATTGACAAGGCTCGGACTTTGGAGAAACTTGGAAGGGCGTTAACAAGGCTTGGACCTTGGAGAAACTTGGCTGAGCGATGACAAGGCTCGAACTTTGGAGAATCTTGGCCGAGCGTTGACAAGGCTCGAACTTTGGAGAAATTTTGCCGAGGATTGACAAGGCTCGGACTTTGGAGAAACTTGGCCGAGCGTTGACAAGGCTCGACTTTGGAGAAACTTAGTGGAGCGTTGACAAGGCTTGGACTTTGGAGAAACTTTACCGAGTGATGACAAGGCTCGAACTTTTGAGAATCTTGGTCGAGCGTTGAGAAGACTCGAACTTTAGAGAAACTTGGCCGAGCGATGACAAGGCTCGGAGTTTGGAGAATCTTGGCCGAGCGTTGATAAGGCTCGGACTTTGGAGAAACATGTCCGAGCATTGACAAGGCTCAAACTTTGGAGAAACTTGGCCGAGCGTTGACAAGGTTTGGACTTTGAAGAAACTTAGCCAAGTGTTGACAAGGCTCAGACTTTGGAGAAACTTGGCCGAGCATTGATAAGGCTCGACTTTGGAGAAACTTAGTGGAGCGTTGACAAGGCTTGGACTTTGGAGAAACTTTGCCGAGTGATGACAAGGCTCGGACTTTTGAGAAACTTCTCCAAGCGTTGACAAGGCTCAGACTTTGGAGAAACGTGGCTGAGTGTTGACAAGGCTCGGACTTTGTAGAAACTTGGCCGAACACTGACAAGGCTTAGACTTTGGAGAAGTTTTGCCTAGCGTTGACAAGGCTCAGAATTTGGAGAAACTTGGCCAAGCGTTGACAAGGCTTGGACTTTGGAGAATCTTGGTCGAGCGTTGACAAGACTCGGTCTTTGGAGAATCTTGGCCGAGCGTTAACAAGGCTCAGACTTTGGAGAAACTTTGCTGAGCGTTGACAAGGCTCGGACTTTGGAGAACTTTGCCGAGCGTTGACAAAGCTTAGACTTTGGAGAAACTTGGTCGAGCGTTGACAAGGCTCGGACTTTGGAGAAACTTGGTCGAGCGTTGACAAGACTCGGACTTTGGAGAAACTTGGCTGAGCGTTGACAAGGCTCGGACTTTGGAGAACTTTGCCGAGCGTGGACAAGGCTCGGACTTTGGAGAAACTTGGCAGAGCGATGATAAGACTCTGACTTTGGAAAATCTTGGCAGAAGATTGACAAGGCTCGAACTTTGGAGAATCTTGGCCGAGCGTTGACAAGGCACGAACTTTGGAGAAATTTTGTCGAGCATTGATAAGGCTCGGACTTTGGAGAAACTTGGCCGAACGTTGACAAGGCTCGGACTTTGGAGAAACTTGGAAGGGCATTGACAAGGCTCGGACTTTGGAGAAACTTGGCTGAGCGATGACAAGGCTCGAACTTTGGAGAATCTTGGCAGAGCGTTGACAAGGCTCGAACTTTGGAGAAATTTTGCCGAGGATTGACAAGGCTCGGACTTTGAAGTGACTTGGCCGAGCGTTGACAGGGCTCGACTTTGGAGAAACTTAGCGGAGCGTTGACAAGGCTTGGACTTTGGAGAATCTTGGTCGAGCGTTGACAAGGCTCGGTCTTTAGAGAATCTTGGCCGTGCGTTGACAAGCCTCGGACTTTGGAGAAACTTTGCCGAGCGTTGATAAGGCTCGGACTTTGGAGAACTTTGCCGAGCGTTGACAAAGCTTAGACTTTGGAGAAACTTGGTCGAGCGTTGACAAGGCTCGGACTTTGGAGAAACTTGGCCGAGTGTTGACAAGGCTCGGACTTTGGAGAAACTTGGCTGAGCGTTGACAAGGCTCGAACTTTGGAGAACTTTGCCAAGCGTTAACAAGGCTCGAACTTTGGAGAAACTTGGCAGAGCGATGATAAGACTCTGACTTTGGAAAATCTTGGCCGAGGATTGACAAGGCTCGAACTTTGGAGAATCTTGGCCGAGCGTTGACAAGGCAGGGACTTTGGAGAAATTTTGTCGAGCGTTGATAAGGCTCGGAGTTTGGAGAAACTTGGCCGAGCATTGACAAGGCTCGGACTTTGGAGAAACTTGGAAGGGCGTTTACAAGGCTTGGACCATGGAAAAACTTGGCTGAGCGATGACAAGGCTCGAACTTTGGAGAATCTTGGCCGAGCGTTGACAAGGCTCGAACTTTGGAGAAATTTTGCCGAGGATTGACAAGGCTCGGACTCTGGAGAAACTTGGCCGAGCGTTGACAAGGCTCGACTTTGGAGAAACTTAGTGGAGCGTTGACAAGGCTTGGACTTTGGAGAAACTTTACCGAGTGATGACAAGGCTCGAACTTTTGAGAATCTTGGTCGAGCATTGAGAAGACTCGAACTTTGGAGAAACTTGGCCGAGCGATGACAAGGCTCGGAGTTTGAAGAATCTTGGCCGAGCGTTGATAAGGCTCGGACTTTGGAGAAACATGTCCGAGCATTGACAAGGCTCAAACTTTGGAGAAACTTGGCCGAGCGTTGACAAGGTTTGGACTTTGAAGAAACTTAGCCAAGTGTTGACAAGGCTCGGACTTTGGATAAACTTGGCCGAACACTGACAAGGCTTAGACTTTGGAGAAGTTTTGCCTAGCGTTGACAAGGCTCAGAATTTGGAGAAACTTGGCCGAGCGTTGACAAGGCTTGGACTTTGGAGAATCTTGGTCGAGCGTTGACAAGGCTCGGTCTTTGGAGAATCTTGGCCGAGCGTTAACAAGGCTCAGACTTTGGAGAAACTTTGCTGAGCGTTGACAAGGCTCGGACATTGGAGAACTTTGCCGAGCGTTGACAAAGCTTAGACTTTGGAGAAACTTGGTCGAGCGTTGACAAGGCTCGGACTTTGGAGAAACTTGGTCGAGTGTTGACAAGACTCGGACTTTGGAGAAACTTGGCTGAGCGTTGACAAGGCTCGTACTTTGGAGAACTTTGCCGAGCGTTGACAAGGCTTGGACTTTGGAGAAACTTGGCAGAGCGATGATAAGACTCTGACTTTGGAAAATCTTGGCCGAGGATTGACAAGGCTCGAACTTTGGAGAATCTTGGCCGAGCGTTGACAAGGCTCGAACTTTGGAGAAATTTTGCCGAGGATTGACAAGGCTCGGACTTTGGAGAAACTTGGCCGAGCGTTGACAGGGCTCGACTTTGGAGAAACTTAGCGGAGCGTTGACAAGGCTTGGACTTTGAAGAAACTTTGCCGAGTGATGACAAGGCTCAGACTTTTGAGAATCTTGGTCGAGCACTGAGAAGACTCGAACTTTGGAGAAACTTGGCCGAGCATTGACAAGCCTTGGATTTTGGAGAATCTTAGCCGAGCGTTGGCAAGGCTCGGACTTTGTAGAAATTTTGTCGAGCGTTGTTAAGGCTCGGACTTTGGAGAAACTTGGCAGAGAGTTGACAAGGCTCGAACTTTGGAGTAACTTAGCCGAGCAATGACAAAGCTCGGAGTTTGGAGAATCTTGGCCGAGCGTTGATAAGGCTCGGACTTTGGAGAAACATGTCCGAGCATTGACAAGGCTCAAACTTTGGAGAAACTTGGCCGAGCGTTGACAAGGTTTGGACTTTGAAGAAACTTAGCCAAGTGTTGACAAGGCTCAAACTTTGGAGAAACTTGGTCGAGCGTTGACAAAGCTTAGACTTTGGAGAAACTTGATCGAGTGTTGACAAAGCTCGGACTTTGGAAAAACATGGCTGAGTGTTGACAAGGCTCGGACTTTGGAGAAACTTGGCCGAACAATGACAAGGCTTGGACTTTGGAGAAGTTTTGCCTAGCGTTGACAAGGCTCGAAATTTGGAGAAACTTGGCCGAGCGTTGACAAGGCTTGGACTTTGGAGAATCTTGGCCGAGCGTTGACAACGCTCGGTCTTTAGAGAATCTTGGCCGTGCGTTGACAAGGCTCGGACTTTGGAGAAACTTTGCCGAGCGTTGACAAGTCTCGAACTTTGGAGAACTTTGCCGAGCGTTGACAAAGCTTAAACTTTGGAGAAACTTGGTCGAGCGTTGACAAGGCTCGGACTTTGGAGAAACTTGGCCGAGCTTTGACAAGGTTTGGACTTTGAAGAAACTTAGCTAAGTGTTGACAAGGCTCAGACTTTGGAGAAACTTGGTCGAGCGTTGACAAAGCTTAGACTTTGGAGAAACTTGATCGAGTGTTGACAAGGCTCAGACTTTGGAGAAACTTGGCCGAGCTTTGACAAGGATCGAACTTTGGAGAAACTTGTCCAAGTGTTGACAAGGCTCGGACTTTGGAGAAACGTGGCTGAGTGTTGACAAGGCTCGGACTTTGGAGAAACTTGGCCGAACAATGACAAGGCTTAGACTTTGGAGAAGTTTTGCCTAGCGTTGACAAGGCTCAGAATTTGGAGAAACTTGGCCGAGCGTTGACAAGGCTTGGACTTTGGAGAATCTTGGTCGAGCGTTGACAAGGCTCGGTCTTTGGAGAATCTTGGCCGATCGTTAACAAGGCTCAGACTTTGGAGAAACTTTGCTGAGCGTTGACAAGGCTCGGACATTGGAGAACTTTGCCGAGCGTTGACAAAGCTTAGACTTTGGAGAAACTTGGTCGAGCGTTGACAAGGCTCGGACTTTGGAGAAACTTGGTCGAGTGTTGACAAGACTCGGACTTTGGAGAAACTTGGCTGAGCGTTGACAAGGCTCGTACTTTGGAGAACTTTGCCGAGCGTTGACAAGGCTTGGACTTTGGAGAAACTTGGCAGAGCGATGATAAGACTCTGACTTTGGAAAATCTTGGCCGAGGATTGACAAGGCTCGAACTTTGGAGAATCTTGGCCGAGCGTTGACAAGGCTCGAACTTTGGAGAAATTTTGCCGAGGATTGACAAGGCTCGGACTTTGGAGAAACTTGGCCGAGCGTTGACAGGGCTCGACTTTGGAGAAACTTAGCGGAGCGTTGACAAGGCTTGGACTTTGAAGAAACTTTGCCGAGTGATGACAAGGCTCAGACTTTTGAGAATCTTGGTCGAGCATTGAGAAGACTCGAACTTTGGAGAAACTTGGCCGAGCATTGACAAGTCTTGGATTTTGGAGAATCTTAGCCGAGCGTTGGCAAGGCTCGGACTTTGTAGAAATTTTGTCGAGCGTTTTTAAGGCTCGGACTTTGGAGAAACTTGGCAGAGAGTTGACAAGGCTCGAACTTTGGAGTAACTTAGCCGAGCAATGACAAAGCTCGGAGTTTGGAGAATCTTGGCCGAGCGTTGATAAGGCTCGGACTTTGGAGAAACATGTCCGAGCATTGACAAGGCTCAAACTTTGGAGAAACTTGGCCGAGCGTTGACAAGGTTTGGACTTTGAAGAAACTTAGCCAAGTGTTGACAAGGCTCAGACTTTGGAGAAACTTGGTCGAGCGTTGACAAAGCTTAGACTTTGGAGAAACTTGATCGAGTGTTGACAAAGCTCGGACTTTGGAAAAACATGGCTGAGTGTTGACAAGGCTCGGACTTTGGAGAAACTTGGCCGAACAATGACAAGGCTTGGACTTTGGAGAAGTTTTGCCTAGCGTTGACAAGGCTCGAAATTTGGAGAAACTTGGCCGAGCGTTGACAAGGCTTGGACTTTGGAGAATCTTGGCCGAGCGTTGACAACGCTCGGTCTTTAGAGAATCTTGGCCGTGCGTTGACAAGGCTCGGACTTTGGAGAAACTTTGCCGAGCGTTGACAAGTCTCGGACTTTGGAGAACTTTGCCGAGCGTTGACAAAGCTTAAACTTTGGAGAAACTTGGTCGAGCGTTGACAAGGCTCGGACTTTGGAGAAACTTGGCCGAGCGTTGACAAGGTTTGGACTTTGAAGAAACTTAGCTAAGTGTTGACAAGGCTCAGACTTTGGAGAAACTTGGTCGAGCGTTGACAAAGCTTAGACTTTGGAGAAACTTGATCGAGTGTTGACAAGGCTCAGACTTTGGAGAAACTTGGCCGAGCTTTGACAAGGATCGAACTTTGGAGAAACTTGTCCAAGTGTTGACAAGGCTCGGACTTTGGAGAAACGTGGCTGAGTGTTGACAAGGCTCGGACTTTGGAGAAACTTGGCCGAACAATGACAAGGCTTGGACTTTGGAGATGTTTTGCCTAACGTTGACAAGGCTCGAAATTTAGAGAAACTTGGCCGAGCGTTGACAAGGCTTGGACTTTGGATAATCTTGGCCGAGTGTTGATAAGGCTCGGTCTTTGGAGAATCTTGGCCGAGCGTTGACAAGGCTCGGACTTTGGAGAAACTTTGCCGAGCATTGACAAGGCTCGGACTTTGGAGAACTTTGCCGAGCGTTGACAAAGCTTAGACTTTGGAGAAACTTGGTCGAGCGTTGACAAGGCTCGGACTTTGGAGAAACTTGGCTGAGCGTTGACAAGGCTCAAACTTTGGAGAACTTTGCCGAGTGTTGACAAGGATCGGACTTTGGAGAAACTTTGGCAGAGCGATGATGAGACTCTGACTTTGGAAAATCTTGGCCGAGGATTGACGAGGCTCGAACTTTAGAGAATCTTGGCCGAGCGTTGACAAGGCACGGACTTTGGAGAAATTTTGTCGAGTGTTTATAAGGCTCGGACTTTGGAGAAACTTGGCCGAGCGTTGACAAGGTTCAGTCTTTGGAGAAACTTTGAAGGGTGTTGACAAGGCTCGGACTTTGGAGAAACTTGGCTGAGCGATGACAAGGCTCGAACTTTGGAGAATCTTGGCCGAGCGTTGACAAGGCTCGGACTTTGGAGAAATTTTGCTGAGGATTGACAAGGCTCGGACTTTGGAGAAACTTGGCCGTGCGTTGACAAGGCTCAGACTTTGGAGAAACTTGGCCGAGCATTGATAAGGCTCGACTTTGGAGAAACTTAGTGGAGCGTTGACAAGGCTTGGACTTTGGAGAAACTTTGTCGAGTGATGACAAGGCTCGGACTTTTGAGAATCTTGGTCGAGCGTTGAGAAGACTCGAACTTTGGAGAAACTTGGGCGAGCATTGACAAGGCTTGGATTTTAGAGAATCTTAGCCGAGCGTTGGCAAGGCTCGGACTTTGTAGAAATTTTGTCGAGCGTTGATAAGGCTCAGACTTTGGAGAAACTTGGCCGAACGTTGACAAGGCTTGGACTTTGGAGAATCTTGGTCGAGCGTTGACAAGGCTCGGTCTTTGGAGAATCTTGACCGAGCGTTAACAAGGCTCAGACTTTGGAGAAACTTTGCTGAGCGTTGACAAGGCTCGGACTTTGGAGAACTTTGTCGAGCGTTGACAAAGCTTAGACTTTGGAGAAACTTGGTCGAGCATTGACAAGGCTCGGACTTTGGAGAAACTTGGTCGAGCGTTGACAAGACTCGGACTTTGGAGAAACTTGGCTGAGCGTTGACAAGGCTCGTACTTTGGAGAACTTTTCCGAGCGTTGACAAGGCTCGGACTTTGGAGAAACTTGGCAGAGCGATGATAAGACTCTGACTTTGGAAAATCTTGGCCGAGGATTGACAAGGCTCGAACTTTGGAGAATCTTGGCCGAGCATTGACAAGGCTCGAACTTTGGAGAAATTTTGCCGAGGATTGACAAGGCTCGGACTTTGGAGAAACTTGGCCGAGCGTTGACTGGGTTCGACTTTGGAGAAACTTAGCGGAGCGTTGACAAGGCTTGGACTTTGGAGAAACTTTGCCGAGTGATGACAAGGCTCAGACTTTTGAGAATCTTGGTCGAGCGTTGAGAAGACTCGAACTTTGGAGAAACTTGGCCGAGCATTGACAAGCCTTGGATTTTGGAGAATCTTAGTCGAGCGTTGGCAAGGCTCGGACTTTGTAGAAATTTTGTCGAGCGTTGATAAGGCTCGGACTTTGGAGAAACTTGGCAGAGAGTTGACAAGGCTCAAACTTTGGAGTAACTTAGCCGAGCGATGACAAAGCTCGGAGTTTGGAGAATCTTGGCCGAGCGTTGATAAGGCTCGGACTTTGGAGAAACATGTCCGAGCATTGACAAGGCTCAAACTTTGGAGAAACTTGGCCGAGCGTTGACAAGGTTTGGACTTTGAAGAAACTTAGCCAAGTGTTGACAAGGCTCAGACTGTGGAGAAACTTGGTCGAGCGTTGACAAAGCTTAGACTTTGGAGAAACTTGATCGAGTGTTGACAAAGCTCAGACTTTGGAGAAACCTGGCCGAGCTTTGACAAGGATCGGACTTTAGAGAAACTTGTCCAAGCGTTGACAAGGCTCGACTTTGGGGAAACTTGGTGGAGCGTTGACAAGGCTTAGACTTTGGAGAAACTTTGCCGAGTGATGACAAGGCTCGGACTTTTGAGAATCTTGGTCGAGCGTTGAGAAGACTCGAACTTTGGAGAAACTTGGCCGAGCATTGACAAGGCTTGGATTTTGGAGAATCTTAGCCGAGTGTTGGCAAGGCTCGGACTTTGTAGAAATTTTGTCGAGCGTTGATAAGGCTCGGACTTTGGAGAAACTTGGCAGAGAGTTGACAAGGCTCGAACTTTGGAGAAACTTAGCCGAGCGATGACAAGGCTCGGAGTTTGGAGAATCTTGGCCGAGCATTGATAAGGCTCGGACTTTGGAGAAACATGTCCGAGCATTGACAAGGCTCAAACTTTGGAGAAACTTGGCCGAGTGTTGACAAGGTTTGGACTTTGAAGAAACTTAGCCAAGTGTTGACAAGGCTCAGACTTTGGAGAAACTTGGTCGAGCGTTGACAAAGCTTAGACTTTGGAGAAACTTGATCGAGTGTTGACAAAGCTCGGACTTTGGAAAAACATGGCTGAGTGTTGACAAGGCTCGGACTTTTGAGAAACTTGGCCGAACAATGACAAGGCTTGGACTTTGGAGAAGTTTTGCCTAGCGTTGACAAGGCTCGAAATTTGGAGAAACTTGGCCGAGCGTTGACAAGGCTTGGACTTTGGAGAATCTTGGCCGAGCGTTGACAAGGCTCAGTCTTTAGAGAATCTTGGCCGTGCGTTGACAAGGCTCGGACTTTGGAGAAACTTTGCCGAGCGTTGACAAGGCTCGGACTTTGGAGAACTTTGCCGAGCGTTGACAAAGCTTAAACTTTGGAGAAACTTGGTCGAGCGTTGACAAGGCTCGGACTTTGGAGAAACTTGGCCGAGCGTTGACAAGGTTTGGACTTTGAAGAAACTTAGTCAAGTGTTGACAAGGCTCAGACTTTGGAGAAACTTGGTCGAGCGTTGACATAGCTTAGACTTTGGAGAAACTTGATCGAGTGTTGACAAGGCTCAGACTTTGGAGAAACTTGGCCGAGCTTTGACAAGGATCGGACTTTGGAGAAACTTGTCCAAGCGTTGACAAGGCTCGGACTTTGGAGAAACGTGGCTGAGTGTTTATAAGGCTCGGACTTTGGAGAAACTTGGCCGAGCGTTGATAAGGTTCAGACTTTGGAGAAACTTTGAAGGGCGTTGACAAGGCTCGGACTTTGGAGAAACTTGGCTGAGCGATGACAAGGCTCGAACTTTGGAGAATCTTGGCCGAGCGTTGACAAGGCTCGGACTTTGGAGAAATTTTGCTGAGGATTGACAAGGCTCGGACTTTGGAGAAACTTGGCCGTGCGTTGACAAGGCTCAGACTTTGGAGAAACTTGGCCGAGCATTGATAAGGCTCGACTTTGGAGAAACTTAGTGGAGCGTTGACAAGGCTTGGACTTTGGAGAAACTTTGCCGAGTGATGACAAGGCTCTGACTTTTGAGAATCTTGGTCGAGCGTTGAGAAGACTCGAACTTTGGAGAAACTTGGCCGAGCATTGACAAGGCTTGGATTTTAGAGAATCTTAGCCGAGCGTTGGCAAGGCTCGGACTTTGTAGAAATTTTGTCGAGCGTTGATAAGGCTCAGACTTTGGAGAAACTTGGCCGAACGTTGACAAGGCTTGGACTTTGGAGAAACTTAGCCAAGTGTTGACAAGTCTCAGACTTTGGAGAATCTTGGACGAGCGTTAACAAGGCTCAGACTTTGGAGAAACTTTGCTGAGCGTTGACAAGGCTCGGACTTTGGAGAAACTTGGCTGAGCGTTGACAAGGCTCGTACTTTGGAGAACTTTGCCGAGCGTTGACAAGGCTCGGACTTTGGAGAAACTTGGCAGAGCGATGATAAGACTCTGACTTTGGAAAATCTTGGCCGAGGATTGACAAGGCTCGAACTTTGGAGAATCTTGGCCGAGCGTTGACAAGGCTCGAACTTTGGAGAAATTTTGCCGAGGATTGACAAGGCTCGGACTTTGGAGAAACTTGGCCGAGCGTTGACTGGGCTCGACTTTGGAGAAACTTAGCGGAGCGTTGACATGGCTTGGACTTTGGAGAAACTTTGCCGAGTGATGACAAGGCTCAGACTTTTGAGAATCTTGGTCGAGCGTTGAGAAGACTCGAACTTTGGAGAAACTTGGCCGAGCATTGACAAGCCTTGGATTTTGGAGAATCTTAGTCGAGCGTTGGCAAGGCTCGGACTTTGTAGAAATTTTGTCGAGCGTTGATAAGGCTCGGACTTTGGAGAAACTTGGCAGAGAGTTGACAAGGCTCGAACTTTGGAGTAACTTAGCCGAGCGATGACAAAGCTCGGAGTTTGGAGAATCTTGGCCGACCGTTGATAAGGCTCGGACTTTGGAGAAACATGTCCGAGCATTGACAAGGCTCAAACTTTGGAGAAACTTGGCCGAGCGTTGACAAGGTTTGGACTTTGAAGAAACTTAGCCAAGTGTTGACAAGGCTCAGACTGTGGAGAAACTTGGTCGAGCGTTGACAAAGCTTAGACTTTGGAGAAACTTGATCGAGTGTTGAGAAAGCTCAGACTTTGGAGAAACTTGGCCGAGCTTTGACAAGGATCGGACTTTAGAGAAACTTGTCCAAGCGTTGACAAGGCTCGACTTTGGGGAAACTTGGTCGAGCGTTGACAAAGCTTGGACTTTGGAGAAACTTTGCCGAGTGATGACAAGGCTCGGACTTTTGAGAATCTTGGTCGAGCGTTGAGAAGACTCGAAATTTGGAGAAACTTGGCCGAGCATTGACAAGGCTTGGATTTTGGAGAATCTTAGCCGAGTGTTGGCAAGGCTCGGACTTTGTAGAAATTTTGTCGAGCGTTGATAAGGCTCGGACTTTGGAGAAACTTGGCAGAGAGTTGACAAGGCTCGAACTTTGGAGAAACTTAGCCGAGCGATGACAAGGCTCGGAGTTTGGAGAATCTTGGCCGAGCATTGATAAGGCTCGGACTTTGGAGAAACATGTCCGAGCATTGACAAGGCTCAAACTTTGGAGAAACTTGGCCGAGTGTTGACAAGGTTTGGACTTTGAAGAAACTTAGCCAAGTGTTGACAAGGCTCAGACTTTGGAGAAACTTGGTCGAGCGTTGACAAAGCTTAGACTTTGGAGAAACTTGATCGAGTGTTGACAAAGCTCGGACTTTGGAAAAACGTGGCTGAGTGTTGACAAGGCTCGGACTTTGGAGAAACTTGGCCGAACAATGACAAGGCTTGGACTTTGGAGAAGTTTTGCCTAGCGTTGACAAGGCTCGAAATTTGGAGAAACTTGGCCGAGCGTTGACAAGGCTTGGACTTTGGAGAATCTTGGCCGAGCGTTGACAAGGCTCGGTCTTTAGAGAATCTTGGCCGTGCGTTGACAAGGCTCGGACTTTGGAGAAACTTTGCCGAGCGTTGACAAGGCTCAGACTTTGGAGAACTTTGCCGAGCGTTGACAAAGCTTAAAATTTGGAGAAACTTGGTCGAGCGTTGACAAGGCTCGGACTTTGGAGAAACTTGGCCGAGCGTTGACAAGGTTTGGACTTTGAAGAAACTTAGTCAAGTGTTGACAAGGCTCAGACTTTGGAGAAACTTGGTCGAGCGTTGACAAAGCTTAGACTTTGGAGAAACTTGATCGAGTGTTGACAAGGCTCAGACTTTGGAGAAACTTGGCCGAGCTTTGACAAGGATCGGACTTTGGAGAAACTTGTCCAAGCGTTGACAAGGCTCGGACTTTGGAGAAACGTGGCTGAGTGTTGACAAGGCTCGGACTTTGGAGAAACTTGGCCGACAATGACAACGCTTGGACTTTGGAGAAGTTTTGCCTAGCGTTGACAAGGCTCGAAATTTAGAGAAACTTGGCCGAGCGTTGACAAGGCTTGGACTTTGGATAATCTTGGCCGAGTGTTGATAAGGCTCGGTCTTTGGAGAATCTTGGCCGAGCGTTGACAAGGCTCGGACTTTGGAGAAACTTTGCCGAGCATTGACAAGGCTCGGACTTTGGAGAACTTTGCCGAGCGTTGACAAAGCTTAGACTTTGGAGAAACTTGGTCGAGCGTTGACAAGGCTCGGACTTTGGAGAAGCTTGGCTGAGCGTTGACAAGGCTCGGACTTTGGAGAACTTTGCCGAGTGTTGACAAGGATCGGACTTTGGAGAAACTTGGCAGAGCGATGATAAGACTTTGACTTTGGAAAATCTTGGCCGAGGATTGACAAGGTTCGAACTTTGGAGAATCTTGGCCGAGCGTTGACAAGGCACGGACTTTGGAGAATCTTGGCCGAGCGTTGATAAGGCTCGAACTTTGGAGAAACTTGGCCGAGTGTTGAAAAGCCTCGGACTTTGGAGAATCTTGGCCGAGCGTTGATAAGGCTCGAACTTTGGAGAAACTTGGCCGAGCGATGACAAGGCTCGGAATTTGGAGAACCTTGGCCGTGCGTTGACAAGGCACGGACTTTGGAGAAATTTTGTTGAGCGTTGATAAGGCTCGAACTTTGGAGAAACTCGGCCGAGCGTTGACATGGCTCGGACTTTGGAGAAACTTGGCCGAGCGTTGATAAGGCTCGGACTTTGGAGAAACTTGGCCGAAAGTTGACAAGGCTCGGACTTTGGAGAAACTTGGTCGTGCGTTGACAATGCTTGGACTTTGGAGAAACTTGGTCGTGCGTTGACAAGGCTCAGACTTTGGAGAAACTTGGCCAAGCGCTGACAAGGCTCGGACATTGGAAAAACTTGGCGGAGCGTTGACAAGGCTCGGACTTTAGAGAAACTTTGCCGAACGATGATCGGGCTCGGTCTTTTGAGAATCTTGGTCGAGCTTTGAGAAGGCTCGAACTTTGGAGAAACTTGGCCGAGCATTGACAAGGCTTGGACTTTGGAGAAACTTGGCTGAGCGTTGACAAGGCTTGGACTTTGGAGAAACTTTGCCGAGCGATGACAAGGCTCGGACTTTTGAGAAACTTGGCCGAGCGATGATAAGGCTTGGACTTTTGAGAATCTTGGCCGAGCGTTGACAAGGCTCCGACTTTTGAGAAACTTGGCCGTGCGTTGACAAGGCTCAGACTTTGGAGGAACTTGGCCGAGTGTTGACAACGCTTAAACTTTGGAGAAACTTAGCCGTGCGTTGACAAGGCTCGGACTTTGGAGAAACTTAGCCGAGCGTTGACAATGCTCGAACTTGGGAGAAACTTGGCCGAGCGTTGAGCAGGCTCGAACTTTGGAGAAACTTGGCTGAGTGTTGAAAAGCCTCGGACTTTGGAGAATCTTGGCCAAGCGTTGATAAGGCTCGAAGTTTGGAGAATCTTGGCCGAGCAATGACAAGGCTCGGACTTTGGAGAAACTTGGCCGAGCGATGACAAGGCTCGGACTTTGGAGAAACTTGGCTGACGGTTGACAAGTCTTGGACTTTGGAGAAGTTTGGCCTAGCTTTGACAAGGCTCAGAATTTGGAGAAACTTGGCCGAGCGTTGACAAGGCTTGGACTTTGGAGAATCTTGGTCGAGCGTTGACAAGGCTCGGTCTTTGGAGAATCTTGACCAAGCGTTGACAAGGCTCAGACTTTGGAGAACTTTTGCCAAGCGTTGACAAGGCTTGGACTTTGGAGAAACTTGGCCGTGCGTTGACAAGGCTCGGATTTTGGAGAATCTTGGCCGAGCGTTGACAAAGCTCGGACTTTGGAGAAATTTTGCCGAGCGTTGACAAGGCTTGGACTTTGGAGAAACTTGGTCATGTGTTGACAGGGGTCGGAATTTGGAGAAACTTGGCCGAGAGTTGACAAGGCTCGGACTTTGGAGAAACTTAGCCGAGCGTTGACAATGCTCGGATTTGGGAGAAACTCGACCGAGCGTTTAGAAGGCTCGAACTTTGGAGAAACTTGGCCGAGTGTTGAAAAGCCCGGAGTTTGGTGAATCTTGGCCGAGCGTTGATAAGGCTCAAATTTTGGAGAAACTTGGCCGAGCAATGACAAGACTCGGACTTTGGAGAAACTTGGTCGAGCGATGACAATGCTCGAACTTTGGAGAATCTTGGCCGTGAGTTAACAAGGCACGAACTTTGGAGAAATTTTGTAGAGCATTGATAAGGCCCGAACTTTGGAGAAACTTGGCCGAGCGTTGACAAGGCTAGGACTTTGGAGAAACTTGGTCGAGCGTTGATAAGGCTCGGACTTTGGAGAAACTTGGCGGAGCGTTGACAAGGCTCGAACTTTGGAGAATCTTGGCCCAGCATTGACAAGGCTAAGACTTTGGAGAAACTTTGCCGTGCGTTGACAAGGCTCATATTTTGGAGAATCTTAGCCGAGCGTTTACGAAGCTCGGACTTTGGAGAAATTTTGCCGAGCGTTGACAAGGCTCAGACTTTGGAGAAACTTGGCCGTGCGTTGACAAGGGTCGCACTTTGGAGAAACTTGGCGAAGAGTTGACAAGGCTCGGACTTCGGAGAAACTTAGCCGAGCGTTGACAATGCTTGGACTTGGGAGAAACTTGGCCGAGCATTGAGAAGGCTCGAACTTTGGAGAAACTTGGCCGAGTGTTGAAAAGCCCGGACTTTGGAGAATCTTGGCCGAGCGTTGATAAGGCTCGAACTTTGGAGAAACTTGGCCGAGCAATGACAAGGCTCGGACTTTGGAGAAACTTGGCCGAGTGATGACAAGGCTCGGACTATAGAGAATCTTGGCCGACTGTTGACAAGGCTCGAACTTTGGAGAAATTTTGCAGAGCGTTGACTAGGCTTGGACTTTGGAGAAACTTGGTCGTGCGTAGACAAGGCTCGGACTTTGGAGAAACTTGGCCGAGCAATGACAAGGCTCGAACTTTGGAGAAACTTGGCCGAGCAATGACAAGGCTCGGACTATGGAAAATCTTGGCCGTGCGTTGACAAGGCTTGGACTTTGGAGAAATTTTGTTGTGCGTTGACAAGGCTCGGACTTTGGAGAAACTTGGCTGAGAGTTGACAAGGCTCGGACTTTGGAGAAACTTAGCCGAGCGTTGACAATGCTCGGACTTGGGAGAAACTTCGCCGAGCGTTGAGAAGGCTCGAACTTTGGAGAAACTTAGCCGAGTGTTGAAAAGCCTCGGACTTTAGAGAAACTTGGCCGAGAGTTGACAAGGCTCCGACTTTGGAGAAACTTGGCCGAGCGATGACAAGGCTCGAACTTTGGAGAATCTTGGCCGAGTGTTGACAAGGCTCGGACTTTGGAGAAATTCTGCAGAGCGTTGACAAGGCTCGGACTTTGGAGAAACTTGGCCGTCCATTGACAAGGCTCAGACTTTGGAGAAACTTAGCCGAGCGTTGATAAGGCTCGGACTTTAGAGAAACTTGGCGGAGCGTTGACAAGGCTCGAACTTTGGAGATTCTTAGCCGAGCATTGACGAGGCTAGGACTTTGGAGAAACTTGGCCGAGAGTTGACAAGGCTCGGACTTTGGAGAAACTTAGCCGAGCGTTGACAATGCTCGGACTTTGGAGAAACTTGGCCGAGCGTTGAGAAGGCTCGAACTTTGGAGAAACTTGGCCGAGCGATGACAAGGCTCGGACTTTGGAGAAAGTTTGGCCGAGCGATGGCAAGGCTCGAACTTTAGAGAATATTGGCTGTGCGTTGACAAGGCACGGACTTTGGAGAAATTTTGTTGAGCGTTGATAAGGCTCGAACTTTGGAGAAACTTGGCAGAGTGTTAACAAGGCTTGGACTTTGGAGAAACTTGGCCGAGCGTTGACAAGGCTCCAATTTTGGAGAAACTTGGCCGAGCGATGACAAGGCTCGAACTTTGGAGAATCTTGGTCGTGAATCGACAAGGCTCGGACTTTAGAGATATTTTGCCAAGGATTGACAAGGCTTGGACTTTGGATAAACCTGGTCGTGCGTTGACAAGGCTCGGACTTTGGAAAAACTTGGCGAAGCGTTGACAAGGTTAAGAATTTAGAGAAACTTTGCCGAGCGATGATCGGGCTCGGACTTTTGAGAATCTTGGTCGAGCATTTAGAGGGCTCGGACTTTTGAGAATCTTGGTCGAGCATTGAGAAGGCTCGGACTTTGGAGAACCTTGGCCGAGCATTGACAGGGCTCGGACTTTGGAGAAACTTGGCCGAGCGATGACAAGGCTCAGACTTTGGAGAATCTTGGCCGAGCATTGACAAGGCTTGGACTTTGGAGAAATTTTGCTGAGCGTTGACAAGGCTTGGACTTTGGAGAAACTTGGCCGAGAGTTGACAAGCCTCAGACTTTGGAGAAACTTGGCCGAGAGTTGAAAAGGCTTGGACTTTTGAGAAACTTGGCCGAGTGTAGACAAGGCTCGGACTTTTGAGAAACTTGGGCGAGCGTTGACAAGGCTCAGACTTTGGAGGAACTTGGCCGAGCATTGACAAGGCTTGGACTTTGGAGAAACTTGACCGAGTGATGACAAGGCTCGGACTTTGGAAAAACTTGGCGGAGTGTTGACAAGGCTCGAACTTTGGAGAAACTTTGCCGAGTGATGATCGGGCTCGGACTTTTGAGAATCTTGGTAGAGCGTTGAGAAGGCTCGGACTTTGGAGAAACTTGGCCGAGCGTTGACAAGGCTTAGAATTTAGGGAAACTTGGTCAAGTGTTGACAAGGCTTGGACTTTGGAGAAACTTGGCCGAGCTTTGTTAAGGCTCGGACTTTGGAGAAACTTGGCTGAGCGTTGACAAGGCTCCCACTTTGGAGAAACTTGGCCGAGCGATGACAAGGCTCGGACTTTGGAGAATCTTGGCCGAGTGCTGACAAGGCTCGAACTTTGGAGAAATTTTGCAGACCTTTGACAAGGCTCGGACTTTGGAGTAACTTGGCCGTCCATTGACAATGCTCGGACTTTAGAGAAACTTGGCCGAGCGTTGATAAGGCTCGGACTTTAGAGAAACTTGGTCGGGTGTTGACAAGGCTCGGAATTTGGAGATTCTTGGCCGAGCGTTGACAAGGCTAGGACTTTGGAGAAACTTGGCCGAGAGTTGACAAGGCTCAGACTTTGGAGAAACTTAGCCGAGCGTTGATAATGCTTGGACTTTGGAGAAACTTGGCCGAGCGTTGAGAAGGTTCGAACTTTGGAGAAACTTGGCCAAGCGTTGATAAGGCTCGGACTTTAGAGAAACTTGGCGAAGCGTTGACAAGGCTCGGACTTTGGAGATTCTTGGCCGAGCGATGACAAGGCTAAGACTTTGGAGAAACTTGGCCGAGAGTTGACAAGGCTCGGACTTTGTAGAAACTTAACCGAGCGTTGATAAGGCTTGGACTTGGGAGAAACTTGGCCGAGACTTGAGAAGGCTCGAACTTTGGAGAAACTTGGCCGAGTGTTGAAAAGCCTGGATTTTGGAGAATCTTGGCCGAGCGTTGATAAGACTCGGACTTTGTAGAAACATTGCCGAGCGTTGACAAGGATAGGACTTTGGAGAAACTTGGCTGAGCGTTGACAAGGCTCGGACTTTGGAGAAACTTGGTTGAGCGATGACAAGGCTCGAACTTTGGAGAAACTTGGACGAGCGATGATAAGGCTCGGACTTTGGAGAATCTTTTCCGAGCGTTGATAAGGCTTGGACTTGGGAGAAACTTGGCTAAGTGTTGAAAAGGCTCGGACTTTGGAGATTCTTGGCCGAGCGTTGACAAGGCTCGGACTTTGGAGAAACTTGACTGAGCGTTGAGAAGGCTCGGACTTTGGAGAAACTTGGCCGAGCAATGACAAGGCTAGGACTTTGGAGAATCTTGGCCGAGCGTTGATAAGGCTCGGATTTTGTAGAAACATGGCCGAGCGTTGACAAGGATAGGACTTTAGAGAAACATGGCTAAGCGTTGACAAGGCTCGGACTTTGGAGAAACTTGGTTGAGCGTTGGCAAGGCTCGTACTTTTGAGAAACTTGGACGAGTGATGATACGGCTCGGACTTTGGAGAATCTTTGCCGAGCGTTGATAAGGCTCGGACTTTGGAGAAACTTGGCTGAGCATTGACAAGGATCGAACTTGGGAGAAACTTGGCTGAGTGTTGAAAAGGCTCAGACTTTGGAGAATCTTGGCCGAGCATTGACAAGGCTCAAACTTTGGAGAAACTTGGCCGAGTGTTGAGAAGGCTCGGACTTTGGAGAAACTTTGTCCGAGCAATGACAAGGCTCGGACTTTGGAGAATCTTGGCCAAGCGTTGATAAGGCTCGGACTTTGCAGAAACATGGCCGATCGTTGACAAGGATTGGACTTTGGAGAAACATAGCTAAGCGTTGACAAGGCTCGGACTTTGGAGAAACTTGGTTGAGCGTTGACAAGGCTCGTACTTTGGAGAAACTTGGACGAGTGATGATAAGGCTCGGACTTTGGAGAATCTTTGCCGAGCGTTGATAAGGCTCGGACTTTGGAGAAACTTGGCCAAGCATTGACAAGGATCGGGCTTGGGAGAAACTTGGCTGAGTGTTGAAAAGGCTCGGACTTTGGAGAATCTTGGCCGAGCGTTGACAAGTCTCGGACTTTGGAGAAACTTGGCCGAGCGATGACAAGGCTTGGACTTTCGAGAATATTAGCCGAGCGTTGACAGGGCTCGGACTTTGTAGAAATTTTGTCAAGCGTCGATAAGGCTCTAACTTTGGAGAAACATGGCTGAGCGTTGACAAGGCTCGGACTTTGGAGAAACTTGGCCGAGCGATGACAAGGCTCGGAATTTGGAGAAACTTGGCTGAGTGTTGACAAGGCTCGTACTTTGGAGAATCTTGGCCGAGCGTTGACATGGCTCGGACTTTGGAGAAACTTGGCGGAGCGATGACAAAGCTTGGACTTTAGAGAATCTTAGCCGAGCGTTGACAGGGCTCGGACTTTGTAGAAATTTTGTCGAGCGTCGATAAGGCTCAGACTTTGGTGAAACTTGCCCGAGTGTTGACAAGGCTCGAACTCTGGGGAAACTTGGCCGAGCGATGACAAGCTCGGCATTTGGGGAATCTTGGCCGAGCATTGACAAGGCTCGGACTTTGGAGAAATTTTGTCGAGCGTTGACAAGGCTCAGAATTTGGAGGAATTTGGTCGAGCGTTGACAATGCTCAGACTTTAGAGAAACTTGGCCGAGCATTGACAAGGCTCCGACTTTGGAGAAACTTGGCCGAGTGATGACAAGGCTCGGACTTTGGAGAATCTTGGCCGAGCGTTGACTAGGCTCGGACATTGGAGAAATTTTGCCGAGCGTTGACAAGGCTCAGAATTTGGGGAAATTTGGTCGAGTGTTGACAATGCTCAGACTTTGGAGAAACTTGGCCGAGCATTGACAAGGCTCCGACTTTGGAGAAACTTGGCCGAGCGATGACCAGGCTAGGAATTTGGAGAATCTTGGCCGAGCGTTGACAAGGCTCGTACTTTGGAGAAATTTTGCCTAGCGTTGACAAGGCTCGGACTTTGGAGAATCTTGGCCGAGCAATGACAAGGCTCAGACTTTGGAGAATCTTGGCCGAGCGTTGATAAGACTCGGACTTTGTAGAAACATGGCCGAACGTTGACAAGGATAGGACTTTGGAGAAACTTGGCTAAGCATTGACAAGGCTAGGACTTTGGAGAAACTTGGTCGAGCGATGATAAGGCTCGGACTTTGGAGAAACTTAGCCGAGCGTTGACAAGGCTCGGACTTTGGAGAAACTTAGTCGAGCGTTGACAACACTCAGAATTTGGAGTATCTTGGCCGAGCGTTGACAAGGCTTGGAATTTGCAGAATCTTGGCCGAGCGTTGACAAAGCTTGGACTTTGGAGAAACTTGGCCGAGAGTTGACACGGCTCGGACTTTGGAGAAACTTAGCCGAGCGTTGAGAAGGCTCAGACTTTGGGGAAACTTGGCCGAGCGTTGAGAAGGCTCGGACTTTGGAGAAACTTTGCCGAGCGATGACAAGGCTCAGACTTTGGAGAATCTTGGCCGAGCATTGACAAGGCACAGACTTTGGAGAATCTTGACCGAGTGTTGACAAGGTACGGACTTTGAAAAAAATTTGTCGACTGTTGATCAGGTTCGGACTTTGGAGAAACTTGACCGAGCGTTGACAAGGCTCGAACTTTGGAGAAATTTGGCCGAGTGTTGACTAGGCTCGAACTTTGGAGAAACTTGGCCGAGCGATTACAAGGCTCGAACTTTGGAGAATCTTGGCCGAGCGTTGACAAGGCTCGGACTTTGGAGAAATTTTTCCGGGTATTGACATGGCTCGGACTTATGAGAAACTTGGCCATGCGTTGAGAAGGCTCGGACATTAGAGAAACTTGGCCGAGCGTTGACAATGCTCGGACTTTGGATAAACTTGGCCGAGAGTTGACAAGGCTCGGACTTTGGAGAAAATTAGCCGAGCGTTGACAATGCTCGGACTTTGGAGAAACTTGGCCGAGTGTTGAGAAGGCTCGATCTTTGGAGAAACTTGGCCGAGTAATGACAAGACTCGGACTTTGAAGAATCTTCACCGAGCGTTGATAAGGCTCGGACTTTGCAGGAATTTTGTTGAGCGTTGACAAGGCTCAGAATTTGGGGAAACTTGGTTGAGTGTTGACAAGGCTTGGACTTTGGAGAAACTTGGCCGAGTGTTGACAAGGCTCCAACTTTGGAGAAACTTGGCCTAGCGATGACAAGGCTCGGACTTTGGAGAATCTCGGCTGAGCGTTGACAAGGCTCGTACTTTGGAGAAATTTTGCCGAGCGTTGACAAGGCTCGGACTTTGGAGAAACTTGGCCGAGCATTGATAAGGCTCGGACTTTGGAGAAACTTGGCGGAGCGTTGACCAGACTCGGACTTTGGAGAAACTTAGCCGAGCGTTGACAAGGCTTGGGCTTTGGAGAATCTTGGCCGAGCGTTGACAAGGCTTGGACTTTGGAGAAACTTAGCCAAGAGTTGACAAGGCTCAGACTTTGGAGAAACTTAGCCGAGCGTTGACAATGCTCGGACTTTGGAGAAACTTGGCCGAGCGTAGAGATGGCTCGGACTTTGGAGAAACTTGGCCGAGCGATGACAAGGCTCAGGCATTGGAGAATCTTGGCCGAGCGTTGACAAGGTATGGACTTTGGAGAAATTTTGTCGAGTTTTGATAAGGCTTGGACTTTGGAGAAACTTGGCCGAGTGTTAATAAGGCTCGGACTTTGGAGAAACTTAGTCGAGCATTGACTAGGCTCGGACTTTGGACAAACTTGGCCGAGCGTTGAGAAGGCTCGGACTTTGAAGAAACTTGGCCGAGCATTGACAAAGCTCGGACTTTGGAGAAACTTCGCCGAGCGATCACAAGGCTTGGACTTTGGAGAATCTTGGCCGAGTGTTGAAAAGGCTCGAACTTTGGAGAAACTTGGCTGAGCATTGACAAGGCTCGGACTGTGGAGTAACTTGGCCGAGCGTTGACAAGGCTCGGACTTTGGAGAAACTTGCCCGAGCGATGACACGGCTTAGTCTTTGGAGAATCTTAGCCGAGCGTTGACAGGGCTTGGACTTTATAGAAATTTTGTCGAGTGTCGATAAGGCTCGGACTTTGGTGAAACTTGGCCGAGCATTGTTCAGGCTCGGACTTTGGAGAAACTTGGTCGAGCGTTGATAAGACTCGGACTTTGTAGAAACATGGCCGAGCGTTGACAAGGATAGGACTTTGGAGAAACTTAGCTGAGCGTTGACAAGGCTCGGACTTTGGAGAAACTTGGTTGAGCGATGACAAGGCTTGGACTTTGGAGAAACTTAGACGAGCGATGATAAGGCTCGGACTTTGGAGAATCTTTACCGAGCGTTGATAAGGCTTGGACTTTGGAGAAACTTGGCCGATTATTGACAAGGATCGAACTTGGGAGAAACTTGGCTAAGTGTTGAAAAGGCTCAGACTTTGGGGAATCTTGGCCGAGCGTTGACAAGGCTCGGACTTTGGAGAAACTTGGCCGAGCAAAGACAAGGCTCGGACTTTGGAGAATCTTGGCCGAGCGTTGATAAGGCTCGGATTTTGTAGAAACATGGCCGAGCGTTGACAAGGATAGGACTTTGGAGAAACATGGCTAAGCGTTGACAAGGCTCGAACTTTGGAGAAACTTGGTTGAGCGTTGGCAAGGCTCGTACTTTGGAGAAACTTGGACGAGTGATGATAAGGCTCGGACTTTGGAGAATCTTTGCCGAGCGTTGATAAGGCTCGGACTTTGGAGAAACTTGGCCGAGCATTGACAAGGATCGAACTTGGGGGAAACTTGGCTGAGTGTTGAAAAGGCTCGGACTTTGGAGAATCTTGGCCGAGCATTGACAAGGCTCGAACTTTGGAGAAACTTGGCCGAGCGTTGAGAAGGCTCGGACTTTGGAGAAACTTTGTCCGAGCAATGACAAGGCTCGGACTTTGGAGAATCTTGGCCGAGCGTTGATAAGGCTCGGACTTTGCAGAAACATGGCCGATCGTTGACAAGGATTGGACTTTGGAGAAACATAGCTAAGCGTTGACAAAACTCAGACTTTGGAGAAACTTGGTTGAGCGTTGATAAGGCTCGTATTTTGGAGAAACTTGGACGAGTTATGATAAGGCTCGGACTTTGGAGAATCTCTGCCGAGAGTTGATAAGGCTCGGACTTTGGAGAAACTTGGCCAAGCATTGACAAGGATCGGACTTGGGAGAAACTTGGCTAAGTGTTGAAAAGGCTCGGACTTTGGAGAATCTTGGCCGAGCGTTGACAAGTCTCGGACTTTGGAGAAACTTGGCCGAGTGATGACAAGGCTTTGACTTTAGAGAATCTTAGCCGAGCGTTGACAGGGCTCGGACTTTGTAGAAATTTTGTCGAGCGTCGATAAGGCTCTAACTTTGGAGAAACATGGCTGAGCGTTGACAAGGCTCGGACTTTGGAGAAACTTGGCCGAGCGACGACAAGGCTCGAAATTTGGAGAAACTTGGCCGAGCATTGATAAGGATCCGACTTGGGAGAAACTTGGCTGAGTGTTGACAAGGCTCGTACTTTGGAGAATCTTGGCCGAGCGTTGACATGGCTCAGACTTTGGAGAAACTTGGCCGAGCGATGACAAAGCTTGGACTTTAGAGAATCTTAGCCGCGCATTGACAGGGCTTGGACTTTGTAGAAATTTTGTCGAGCGTCGATAAGGCTCGGACTTTGGTGAAACTTGCCCGAGTGTTGACAAGGCTCGAACTCTGGGGAAACTTGGTTGAGCGATGACAAGCTCGGAATTTGGGGAATCTTGGCCGAGCATTGACAAGGCTCGGACTTTGGAGAAATTTTGTCGAGCGTTGACAAGGGTCAGAATTTGGAGGAATTTGGTCGAGCGTTGACAATGCTCAGACTTTGGAGAAACTTGGTCCAACGATGACAAGGCTCGGACTTTGGAGAATCTTGGCCGAGTGTTGACAAGGCTCGGACTTTGAAGAAATTTTGCAGAGCGTTGACAAGGCTCGGACATTGGAGAAACTTAGCCGTGCATTGACAAGGCTCGGACTTTCGAGAAACTTGGCAGAGCATTGACAAGGCTCGGACTTTGGAGAAACTTGGCCGAGCGTTGACAAGGCTCGGACTTTGGAGAATCTTTGCCGAGCGTTGACAAGGCTCGGACTTTGGAGATACTTGATCGAAAAACTTGGTTGAGCGTTGACAAGGCTTGGACTTTTGAGAAACTTGGCCGAGTGTTGTTCAGGCTCGGACTCTGGAGAAACTTGATCGAGCGTTGACAAGGCTTGGACTTTAGAGAAACTTGGCGGAGCGTTGAGAAGGCTTGGACTTTGGAGAAACTTAGCCGAGCGATGGCAAGGCTCGGACTTTGGAGAATCTTTGCCGAGCATTGACAAGGCTCGCACTTAGGAGAAATTTTGTCGAGCGTTGACAAGGCTCAGAATTTGGGGAAACTTGGTCGAGTGTTGACAATGCTCGGACTTTGGAGAAACTTGGCCCAGCGATGACAAGGCTCGGACTTTGGAGAATCTTGGCCGAGTGTTGACAAAGCTCGGACTTTGAAGAAATTTTGCAGAGCGTTGACAAGGCTCGGACTTTGGAGAAACTTAGTCGTGCATTGACAAGGCTCGGACTTTGGAGAAACTTGGCAGAGCATTGACAAGGCTCGGACTTTGGAGAAACTTGGCCGAGCGTTGACAAGGCTCGAACTTTGGAGAATCTTTGCCGAGCGTTGATAAGGCTCGGACTTTGGAGAAACTTGATCGAGAGTTGACAAGGCTCAGAATTTGGAGAAACTTAGCCGAGCATTGATAAGGCTCGGACTTTGGTGAATCTTTGCCGAGCGTTGACAAGACTTGGACTTTGGATAAAGTTGGCCGAGCATTGACAAGGCTCAGACTTTGGAGAATCTTGGCCGAGCGTAGATAAGGCTCGGACTTTGGAAAAACTTGGCCGAGCGATGACAAGGCTCAGACTTTGGAGAAATATGGCCGAGCGATGACAAGGCTCAGACTTAGGAGAATCTTGGCCTAGCTTTGACAAGGCACAGACTTTGGAGAAATTTTGCCGAGTGTTGATAAGGCTCGGTGTTTGCAGAAACTTGGTCAAGCGATGACAAGGCTCGAACTTTGGAGAATCTTGGCCAAGCATTGACAATGCTCGGACTTTGGTGAAATTTTGCTGAGTATTGAAAAGGCTCGGACTTTTGAGAAAATTGGTCGTGCATTGACAAGGCTCGGACTTTGGAGAAACTTGGCTGAGCGTTGACAAGGCTCGGACATTTGAGAAAATTGGTCGTGCATTGACAAGGCTCGGACTTTGGAGAAACTTGGCGGAGCATTGACATGGCTCCGCCTTTGGAGAAACTTTGCCGAGCGATGACAAGGCTCAGACTTTTTAGAATCTTGGCCCAGCGTTGAGAAGGCTCGGACTTTAGAGAAACTTGGCCGAGCATTAACAATGCTCGGACTTTGGAGAAACTTGGCTGTGAGTTAACAAGGCTCAGACTTTGGAGAAACATAGCCAAGCGATGACAAGGCTCGAACTTTGAAGAATCTTGGCCGAGCATTGACAATGCTCTGACTTTAGTGAAATTTTGCTGAGTATTGAAAAGGCTTGGACTTTTGAGAAAATTGGTCGTGCATTGACAAGGCTCGGACTTTGGTGAAACTTGGCCGAGCGTTGACAAGGCTCGGACTTTTGAGAAAATTGGTCGTGCATTGACAAGGCTCGGACTTTGGAGAAACTTGGCCGAGCATTGACAAGGCTCGAACATTGGCGAAACTTGGCGAAGCGTTGACCAGGCTCGGACTTTGGAGAAACTTGGCCGAGCGTTGACAAGGCTTGGACTTTGGAGAATCTTGGACGAGTGTTGACAAGGCTTGGACTTTGGAGAAACTTGGCCAAGAGTTGACAAGGCTCGGACTTTGGAGAAACTTGGCCGAGCGATGACGGGCTCGGACTTTGGAGAATCTCGACCGAGCGTTGACAAGGCTCGAACTTTGGAGAAACTTGGCCGAGTGTTGACAAGGCTCGGACTTTGGAGAAACTTGGCCGGGCGATGACAAGGCTCAGACTTTGGAGAATCTTGGCCGAGCGTTGACAAGGCATGGACTTTGGAGAACTTTTGTCGAGTGTTGATAAGGCTTGGACTTTGGAGAAACTTGGCCGAGTGTTGATAAGGCTCGGACTTTGGAGAAACTTAGTCGAGCATTGACTAGGCTCGGACTTTAGAGAAACTTGGCCGAGCGTTGAGAAGGCTCGGACATTGAAGAAACTTGGCCGAGCGTTGACAAAGCTCAGAGTTTGGAGAAACTTGGCCGAGCGATCACAAGGCTCGGACTTTGGAGAATCTTGGCCGAGCGCTAGGAAGGCTCGGACTTTGGAGAAACTTGGCCGAGCATTGTTAAGGCTCGGACTTTGGAGAAACTTGGTCGAGTGTTGACAAGGCTCGGACTTTGGAGAAACTTGCCCGAGCGATGACACGGCTTAGTCTTTGGAGAATCTTAGCCGAGCGTTGACAGGACTCGGACTTTGTAGAAATTTTGTCGAGTGTCGATAAGGCTCGGACTTTGGTGAAACTTGGCCGAGCGTTGTTCAGGCTCGGACTTTGGAGAAACTTGGTCGAGCGTTGATAAGGCTTGGACTTTGGAGAAACTTGGCCGAGCGTTGAGAAGGCTCGAACTTCGGAGAAACTTGGCCGAGCATTTACAAGGCTCGGCCTTTGGAGAAATTTGGCCAAGCGATGACAAGGCTCGAACTTTGTAGAATCTTGGCCAAGCGTTGACAAGGCTCAGACTATGGAGAAATTTTGACGAGCGTTGACAAGGCTTCGAATTTGGGGAAACTTGGTCGAGCGTTGACAAGGCTTGGACTTTGGAGAAACTTGGCGGAGAGATGACAAGGTTCGAACTTTGGAGAATCTTGGCTGTGCGTTGACAAGGCTCGGACTTTGGAAAAACTTTGCCGAGCGATGATAAGTCTCGGACTTTTGTGAATCTTGGCCGAGCGTTGAGAAGGCTCGGACTTTGGAGAAACTTGGCCGAGCTTTGATAAGGCTCGGAATTTGGAGAAACTTGGCCGTGCGTTGACAAGGCTCGGACTTTGGAGAAACTTGGCCGTGCGTTGAAAAGGCTCGGACTTTGGAGAAACTTGGCCGAGCATTGACAAGGCTCGGATTTTGGAGAAACTTGGCCGAGCGTTGACAAGGCTCGGACTTTGGAGAATCTTGGTCGAGCGTTGGCAAGGCTCGGACTTTGGAGAAACTTGGCCGAGAGTTGACAAGGCTTGGACTTTGGAGAAACTTGGCTGTGTGTTGACAAGGCTCGGACTTTGCAGAAACTTGGCGGAGCGTTGACAAGGCTTGGACATTGGAGAAACTTGGCCGAGAATTGACAAGGCTCGGACTTTGGAGAAACTTAGCCGAGCGTTGACAATGCTCGGACTTTGGAGAAACTTGGTCGAGTGTTGAGAAGGCTCGGTCTTTGGAGAAACTTGGCCGAGTGTTGATAAGGCTCGGACTTTGGAGAATCTTGGCCGAGCTTTGACAAGGCTCAGACTTTGGAGAAACTTGGCCAAGCGATGACAAGGCTCTGACTTTGGAGAAACTTGGCCGAGCGATGATAAGGCTGAAACTTTGGAGAATCTTGGCCGAGCGTTAACAAGGCAAGGACCTTGGAGAAATTTTGTCGACTGTTGATAAGGCTCGGACTTTGGAGAAACTTGGCCGAGAGTTGACAAGGCTCGAACTTTGGAGAAACTTAGCCGAGCGTTGATAAGGCTCGGACTTTGAAGAAACTTGGTCGAGCGTTGACTAGGCTCGAACTTTGGAGAAACTTAGCCGAGCGTTAACAAGGCTCGGACTTTGGAGAAATTTTGTCGAGCGTTGAACAGGCTCGGATTTTTGATAAACTTGGCCGTGCGTTGACAAGGCTCGGACTTTGGAGAAACTTGGCCGAGCGTTGATAAGGCTCGGACTTTGGAGAAACCTAGCCGAGCTTTGATAAGGCACGCACTTTGGAGAAACTTGGCCGAGCGATGACAAGGCTTGGACTTTGGAGAATCTTGCCTGAGCGTTGACAAGGCTCGGACTTTGGAGAAATTTGGTCGTGCATTGACAAGGCTCGGACTTTGGAGAATCTTGCTCGAGCGTTGACAAGGCTCAGACTTTGGAGAAACTTGGCCGAGCGATGACAAGGCTTGGACTTTGGAGAATCTTGGCCGAGGGTTGACAAGGCTCGGACTTTGGAGAAACTTGGCCAAGCGATGACAAGGCTCTGATTTTGGAGAAACTTGGCCGAGCGATGATAAGGCTGAAACTTTGGAGAATCTTGGCCGAGCGTTAACAAGGCAAGGACCTTGGAGAAATTTTGTCGACTGTTGATAAGGCTCGGACTTTGGAGAAACTTGGCCGAGTGTTGACGAGGCTCGAACTTTGGAGAAGCTTAGCCGAGTGTTGATAAGGCTCGGACTTTGGAGAAACTTGGTCGAGCGTTGACTAGGCTCGAACTTTGGAGAAACTTGGCCGAGCGTTAACAAGGCTCGGACTTTGGAGAAATTTTGTCGAGTGTTGAACAGGCTCGGATTTTTGAGAAACTTGGCCGTGCGTTGACAAGGCTCGGACTTTGGAGAAACTTGGCCGAGCGTTGATAAGGCTCGGACTTTGGAGAAACCTGGCCGAGCTTTGATAAGGCAGGCACTTTGGAGAAACTTGGCCGAGCGATGACAAGGCTTGGACTTTGGAGAATCTTGCCTGAGCGTTGACAAGGCTCAGACTTTGGAGAAATTTGGTCGTGCGTTGACAAGGCTCGGACTTTGGAGAATCTTGCCCGAGCGTTGACAAGGCTCAGACTTTGGAGAAACTTGGTCGAGCGATGACAAGGCTTGGACTTTGGAGAATCTTGGCCGAGTGTTGACAAGGCTCGGACTTTGGAGAAATTTTATCGAGCGTTGATAAGGCTCTGACTTTGGAGAAACTTGGTCGAGCATTGTTAAGGCTCGGATTTTGGAGAAACTTGGTCGAGCGTTGACAAGGCTTAGACTTTGGAGAATCTTGGCCGAGCGATGATAAGGCTCGGACTTTGGAGAATCTTGGCAGAGTGTTGACAAGGCTCGGACATGGTCGAGTGTTGTTAAGGATTGGACTTTGGTGAAACTTAGCCGAGCGTTAACAAGGATTTGACTTTGGAGAGACTTGGCCGAGAGATGACAAGGCTCGGACTTTGGAGAATCTTGGCCGAGCGTTGACAAGGCTCGGACTTTGGAGAAATTTTTTCTAGCGTTGACAAGGGTCAGAATTTAGAGAAACTTGGTCGTGCGTTGGCAAGGCTCGGACTTTGGAGAAACTTGACTGAGCGTTGACAAGGCTCGGACTTTGGAAAAACTTGGCCGAGTGTTGACAAGGCTCAGACTTTGGAGAAACTTGGCCAAGCGTCGACAAGGCTCGGACTTTGGAGAAGCTTTGTCGAGTGTTGACAAGGCTCGGACTTTGGAAAAACTTAGCCGAGCGTTGACAATGCTCGGACTTTGGAGAAACTTGGCCGAGTGTTGAGAAGGCTCGGACTTTGAAGAATCTTGGCCGAGCGTTGACAAGGCTCAGACTTTGGAGAATCTTGGCCGAACGTTGACAAGGCTCGGACTTTGGAGAAACTTGGCCGAGCGATGACGAGGCTCTGACTTTGGAGAAACTTGGCCGAGCGATGATAAGGTTGAAACTTTGGAGAATCTTGGCCGAGCGTTAACAAGGTAAGGACTTTGGAGAAATTTTGTCGACTGTTGATAAGGTTCGGACTTTGGAGAAACTTGGCCGAGCGTTGACAAGGCTCAGACTTTAGAGAAACTTGGTCGAGCGTTGACTTGGCTCGAACTTTGGAGAAACTTGGATGAGCATTGACAAGGCTCGAACTTTGGAGAATCTTGGCCGAGCTTTGACAAGGCTCGGACTTTGGAGAAATTTTGCCCAGCATTGAACAGGCTCGGACTTTTGAGAAACTTGGCCGTGCGTTGACAATGCTTGGACTTTGGAGAAACTTGGCCGAGTGTTGACAAGGATCAAACTTTGGAGAAACCTGGCCAAGCTTTGATAAGGCACGGACTTTGGAGAAACTTGGCCGAGCGATGACAAGGCTTGGACTTTGGAGAAACTTGGCGGAGAGATGACAAGGTTCGAACTTTGGAGAATCTTGGCTGAGTGTTGACAAGGCTCGGACTTTGGAGAAATTTTATCGAGCGTTGATAAGGCTCTGACTTTGGAGAAACTTGGTCGAGCATTGTTAAGGCTCAGATTTTGGAGAAACTTGGTCGAGAGTTGACAAGGCTTGGACTTTGGAGAATCTTGGCCGAGCGATGATAAGGCTCGGACTTTGGAGAATCTTGGCAGAGTGTTGACAAGGCTCGGACATGGTTGAGCGTTGTTAAGGATTGGACTTTGGTGAAACTTAGCCGAGCGTTAACAAGGCTTTGACTTTGGAGAAACTTGGCCGAGTGATGACAAGGCTCGGACTTTGGAGAATCTTGGCCGAGCGTTGACAAGGCTCGGACTTTGGAGAAATTTTTTCTAGCGTTGACAAGGGTCAGAATTTAGAGAAACTTGGCCGTGCGTTGGCAAGGCTCGGACTTTGGAGAAACTTGACTGAGCGTTGACAAGGCTCGGACTTTGGAAAAACTTGGCCGAGTGTTGACAAGGCTCGGACTTTGGAGAAACTTGCCTGAGAGATGACACGGCTTAGTCTTTGGAGAATCTTAGCCGAGCGTTGACAGGGCTCGGACTTTGTAAAAATTTTGTCGAGTGTCGATAAGGCTCGGACTTTGGTGAAACTTGGGCAAGCGATGTTCAGGCTAGGACTTTGGAGAAACTTGGTCGAGAGTTAACAAGGCTTGGACTTTGGAAAAACTTGGCCGATCATTGACAAGGCTCGGACTTTGGAGAAATTTGGCCGAACGATGACAACGCTCAGACTTTGGAGAAATTTTGGCGAGCGTTGACAAGGCTCAGAATTTGGGGAAACTTGGTCGAGCGTTGACAATGCTTGGACTTTGGAGAAACTTGGCGGAGAGATGACAAGGTTCGAACTTTGGAGAATCTTGGCCGTTCGTTGATAAGGCCCGGACTTTGGAAAAACTTTACCGAGCGATGACAAGACTCGGACTTTTGAGAATCTTGGCCGAATGTTGAGAAGGCTCGGACTTTGGAGAAACTTGGCCGAGCGTTGACAAGGCTCGAACTTTGGAGAAACTTCGCAGAGCGTTGACAAGGCTCAGACTTTGGAGAAACTTGGCGGAGCGTTGACAAGGCTCTGACTTTGGGGAAACGTGGCGGAGCATTGACAAGGCTCGGACTTTGGAAAAACTTGGCCGAGCGTTGACAAGGCTCACACTTTGGAGAATCTTTGCCGAGCGTTGACAAGGCTCAGACTTTGGAGAAACTTGGCCGAGGGTTGACAAGGCTCGGACTTTGGAGAAACTTAGCCGAGCGTTGACAATGCTCGGACTTTGGAGAAACTTGGCCGAGTGTTGAGAAGGCTCGGACTTTGGAGAAACTTGGCCGAGCGTTGACAAGGCCCAGACTTTGGAGAATCTTGGCTAAGCATTGACAAGGCTCGGACTTTGGAGAAACTTGGCCGAGCGATGACAAGGCTCTGACTTTGGAGAAACTTGGCCGAGCGTTGACAAGGCTCGGACTTTGGAGAAACTTGGTCGAGCGTTGACTAGGCTCGAACTTTGGAGAAACTTGGCCGAGCAATGACAAGGCTCAAACTTTGGAGAATCTTGGCCGAGCGTTGACAAGGCTCGGACTTTGGAGAAATTTTGCCCAGCATTGAACAGGCTCGAACTTTTGAGAAACTTGGCCGTGCGTTGACAATGCTCGGACTTTGGAGAAACTTGGCTGAGCGTTGACAAGGATCGGACTTTGGAGAAACCCGGCCGAGCTTTGATAAGGCACGGACTTTGGAGAAACTTGGCCGAGCGATGACAAGGCTTGGACTTTGGAGAATCTTGCTTGAGCATTGAGAAGGTTCGGACTTTGGAGAAATTTGGTCGAGCGTTGACAAGGCTCAGACTTTGGAGAATCTTGCCCGAGCGTTGACAAGGCTCACACTTTGGAGAAACTTTGCCGGGCGATGACAAGGCTTGGACTTTGGAGAATCTTGGCCGAGCATTGACAAGGCTCGGACTTTGGAGAAATTTTATCGAGCGTTGATAAGGCTCTGACTTTGGAGAAACTTGGCCGAGCTTTGTTAAGGCTCGGATTTTGGAGAAACTTGGCGAGTGTTGACAAGGCTTGGACTTTGGAGAATCTTGGCCGAGCGATGACAAGGCTCAGACTTTGGAGAATCTTCGCCGAGCGATGATAAGGCTCGGACTTTGGAGAATCTTGGCAAAATGTTGACAAGGCTCGGACTTGGTCGAGCGTTGTTAAGGATTGGACTTTGGTGAAACCTGGTCGAGCGTTAACAAGGCTTTGACTTTGGAGAAACTTGGCTGAGTGTTGACAAGGCTCGGACTTTGGAGAAATTTTTTCGAGGGTTGACACGGCTCAAACTTTGGAGATACTTGGCCGTGCGTTGACAAGGCTCGGACTTTAGAGAAACTTGGCTGAGCGTTGATAAGGCTCGGACTTTGGAGAAACTTGGCTGAGCGTAGAAAAGGCTCAGACTGTTGAGAATCTTGGCCGAGCGTTGACAAGGCTCAGTCTTTGGGGAAACTTAGCCGGTTGTTGACAATGCTCAGAGTTTTTAGAAACTTGGCCGAGCGTTGAGAAGGCTCGGACTTTGGAGAAACTTGGCCGAGAGTTGACAAGGCTTGGACTATAGAGAATCTTGGCCGAGCGTTGATAAGGCTCGGACTTTGGGGAAACTTGGCTGAGCGATGACAGGGCTCAGACTTTGGAGAAACTTGGCCGTGCGTTGACAACGCTCGGACTTTGGAGAAACTTGGCTGTGCGTTGACAACGCTCGGACTTTGGAGAAACTTAGCCGAGCATTGATAAGGCTCGGACTTTGGAGAATCTTTGCCGAGCGTTGACAAGGCTCAGACTTTGGAGAAACTTGGTCGAGAGTTGACTAGGCTCGGAATTTGGAGAAACTTACCCGAGCGTTGACAATGCTCGGACTTTGGAGAAACTTGGCCGAGTGTTGAGAAGGCTCGGACTTTGGAGAAACTTGGCCGAGCGTTGACAAGGCTCAGACTTTGGAGAATCTTAGCCGAGCGTTGATACGGCTCGGACTTTGGAGTAACTTGGCCGAGTGATGACAAGGCTCAAACTTTGGAGAAACTTGGCCGAGCGTTGACAAGGCTCGGACTTTGGAGAATCTTAGCCGAGCGATGAGATGGCTCGGACTTTTGACAATCCTGGTCGAGCGTTGAGAAGGCTCGGACTTTGGAGAAACTTAGTCGAGCGTTGAAAAGGCTAGGACTCTGGAGAAACTTGGTCGAGCGTTGACAAGGCTTGGACATTGGAGAAACTTCGATGAGCGTTGACAACACTCGAACTTTGGAGAATCTTGACCGAGTGTTGACAAGGCTCGAAATTTGGAGAAACGTAGTCGAGTGGTCATAAGGTGCAGAGTTTGGAGATTCTTGGTCGAGTATTGACAAGACTCGGACTTTGGAGAAATTTTGGTCGAGCGTTGACAAGGCTCGGACGTTGGAGAAACTTGGCTGTGCGTTGACAAGACTCGGACTTTGGAGAAACTTGGCCGTGCGTTGACAAGGCTCAGACTTTGGAGAAACTCTGGCCGAGTGTTGACAAGGCTCGGACTTTGGAGAAACTTTGTCCGAGCTCGGACAAGGCTCGGACATTGGAGAATCTTGGCCGAGTGTTGATAAGGCTCAGACTTTGGAGAAACTTGGCCTAGTGTTGACAAGGATCGGGCTTTGGAGAAACTTTGCCAAGCATCGACAAGGCTTGGACTTTGGAGAAACTTTGTTGAGCGTTGAAAAGGCTCGGACTTTGGAGAAACTTGGTCTAGTGTTGACAAGGCTCGAACTTTGGAGAAACTTGGCTGAGCATTGACAAGGCTTGGACTTTGGAGAAACTTAGCCGAGCATTGACAAGGCTTGGACATGTGAGAAACTTAGCTGAGCATTGACAAGACTCGGACTTTGGAGAATCTTGGTCGAGCGTTGATAAGGCTGGAACTTTGGAGAAACTTAGCCGAGCGATGACAAGGCTTAAAATTTGGAGAAACTTGGTCGAGCGTTGACAAGGATCATACTTTGGAGAAAGTTGGCCCGAGAATCTTAGCCAATCGTTGACAATGCCCAAACTTTGGAGAAACTTGGCCGAGCGTTGACAAGACTCGGACTTTGGAGAAACTTAGCCGAGTGTTGACAATGCTCGGACTTTGGAGAAACTTGGTTGAGCGTTCACAAGTCTCGGACTTTGGAGAAACTTGGACAAGCTTTGACAAGGCTCAGTCTTTGGAGAAACTTGGCTGACTGTTGACAATGCTCGGTCTTTGGAGAAACTTGGCCGAGCGTTGACAATGCTCGAACTTTGGAGAAACTTGGATGAGCGTTGACAAGGCTCAGTCTTTAGGGAAACTTAGCCGATTTTTGACAATGCTCGGAGTTTGTAGAAACTTGGCCGAGCGTTGAGAAGGCTCGGATTTTGGAGAAACTTGGCCAAGTGTTGACAAGGCTCAGACTATAGAGAATCTTTGCTAAGTGTTGAAAAGCCTCGGACTTTGGAAAAACTTGGCCGAGCGTTGACAAGACTCGGACTTTGGAGAAACTTGGCCGAGCAATGACTAGGCTTTGACTTTGGAGAATCTTGGCCGAGCGTTGACAAGGCTCGAACTTTGGAGAAATTTTGTCGAGGGTTGACAAGGCTCGGACTTTGGAGAAACTTAGCCGTGCGTTGACAAGGCTTGGACTTTGGAGAAACTTGGCCGAGCGTTGACAAGGCTCAGACTTTGGAGAAACTTGGCCGAGCGATGAGAAGGCTCGGACTTTTGAGAATCCTGGCCGAGCCTTGAGAAGGATCGGACTTTGGAGAAACTTGGCCGAGCATTGAAAAGGCTCGGACTCTGGAGAAACTTGGCTAAGCGATGACAAGGCTCGGACTTTGGAGAATCTTGGCCGAGCGTTGACAAGGCTCGGACTTTGGAGAAATTTTATCGAGCGTTGACAAGGCTCGGACTTTCGAGAATCCTGGCCGAGCCTTGAGAATGATCTGACTTTGGAGAAACTTGGCCGAGCATTGACAAGGCTCGGACTTTGGACAAACTTTGTCCGAGCGAGGACAAGGCTCGGACATTGGAGAATCTTGGCTGAGTGTTGATATGGCTCGGACTTTGGAGAAACTTGGCCGAGCAATGACTAGGCTTTGACTTTGGAGAATCCTAGCCGAGCGTTGACAAGGCTCGAACTTTGGAGAAATTTTGTCGAGGGTTGACAAGGCTCGGACATTGGAGAAACTTAGCTGTGCGTTGATAAGGCTTGGACTTTGGAGAAACTTGGCCGAGCGTTGACAAGGCTCGGACTTTGGAGAAACTTGGCCGAGCGATGAGAAGGCTCGGACATTTGAGAATCCTGGCCTAGCGTTGAGAAGGCTCGGACTTTGGAGAAACTTGGCCGAGCGTTGAAAAGGCTCAGACTCTAGAGAAACTTGGCCAAGCGATGACAAGGCTCGAACTTTGGAGAATCTTGGCCGAGTGTTGACAAGGCTCGGACTTTGGAGAAATTAAGTCGAGCGTTGACAAGGCTCGGACTTTGGAGAAACTTGGCCGTAAGTTGACAAGGCTCGGACTTTGGAGAAACTTAGCCGAGCGTTGACAAGGCTCGGACATTGGACAAACTTTTTCCGAGCGAGGACAAGGCTCGGACATTGGGGAATCTTGGCCGAGGGTTGATAAGGCTCGGACTTTGGAGAAACTTGGCCGAGTGTTGGCAAGGATCAGACTTTGGAGAAACTTGGCCAAGCGTCGAGAAGGCTTGGACTTTGGAGAAACTTTGTCGAGCGTTGACAAGGATCGGACTTTGGAGAAACTTGGTCTAGTGTTGACAAGGCTCGAACTTTGGAGAAACTTGGCCGAACATTGACAAGGCTTGGACTTTGGAGAAACTTAGCCGAGCGTTGACAAGGCTTGGACATGTGAGAAACTTGGCTGAGCGTTGACAAGACTCGGACTTTGGAGAATCTTAGCCGAGCGTTGATAAGGCTGGAACTTTGGAGAAACTTAGCCGAGTGTTGACAAGGCTTAAAATTTGGAGAAACTTGGTCTAGTGTTGACAAGGATCATACTTTGGAGAAAGTTGGTCCGAGAATCTTAGCCAATCGTTGACAATGCTCAAACTTTGGAGAAATTTGGCCGAGCGTTGACAAGACTCGGACTTTGGAGAAACTTAGCCGAGTGTTGATAATGCTCGGACTTTGGAGAAACTTGGCTGAGCGTTGACAAGTCTCGGACTTTGGAGAAACTTGGACAAGCTTTGACAACGCTCAGTCTTTGGAGAAACTTGGCTGACTGTTGACAATGCTCGGTCTTTGGAGAAACTTGGCCGAGCGTTGACAATGCTCGAACTTTGGAGAAACTTGGATGAGCATTGACAAGGCTCAGTCTTTGGGGAAACTTAGCCGATTTTTGACAATGCTCGGAGTTTGTAGAAACTTGGTCGAGCATTGAGAAGGCTCTGATTTTGGAGAAACTTGGCCGAGTGTTGACAAGGCTCGGACTATAGAGAATCTTTGCTGAGTGTTGACAAGCCTCGGACTTTGGAAAAACTTGGCCGAGCGTTGACAAGGCTCGGACTTTGGAGAAACTTGGTCGAGCAATGACTAGGCTTTGACTTTGGAGAATCTTGGCCGACCGTTGACAAGGCTCGAACTTTGGAGAAATTTTGTCGAGGGTTGACAAGGCTCGGACTTTGGAGAAACTTAGCCGTGCGTTGACAAGGCTCGAACTTTGGAGAAACTTGGCCGAGCGTTGACAAGGCTCGGACTTTGGATAAATTTGGCCGAGCGATGAGAAGGCTCGGACAGTTGAGAATCCTGGCCGAGCATTGAGAAGGCTCGGACTTTGGAGAAACTTGGCCGAGCGTTGAAAAGGCTCGGACTCTGGAGAAACTTGGCTAAGCGATGACAAGGCTCGGACTTTGGAGAATCTTGGCCGAGCGTTGATAAGGCTCGGACTTTGGAGAAATTTTGTCGAGTGTTGACAAGGCTCGGACTTTTGAGAATCCTGGCCGAGCCTTGAGAAGGATCGGACTTTGGAGAAACTTGGCCGAGCATTGACAAGGCTTGGACTTTGGACAAACTTTGACCGAGCGAGGACAAGGCTCGGACATTGGAGAATCTTGGCCGAGCGTTGATATGGCTCGGACTTTGGAGAAACTTGGCCGAGTGTTGACATGGATCGGACTTTGGAGAAACTTGGCCAAGTGTCGACAAGGCTTGGACTTTGGAGAAACTTTGTCGAGCGTTGACAAGGCTCGGACTTTGGAGAAACTTGGCCGAGCGTTGACAAGACTCGAACTTTGGAGAAACTTAGCCGAGTGTTGACAATGCTCGGACTTTGGAGAAACTTGGCTGAGCATTGACCAGTCTCGGACTTTGGAGAAACTTGGACAAGCTTTGACAACGCTCAGTCTTTGGAGAAACTTGGCTGACTGTTGACAATGCTCGGTCTTTGGAGATACTTGGCCGTGCGTTGACAAGGCTCGGACTTTGGAGAAACTTGGCCGAGCGTTGATAAGGCTCGGACTTTGGAGAAACTTGGCGGAGCGTAGAGAAGGCTCAGACTGTTGAGAATCTTGGCCGAGTGTTGATAAGGCTCGGACTTTGGAGAATCTTTGCCGAGTGTTGGAAAGGCTCGAACTTTGGAGAAACTTGGCCGAGATTTGACAATGCACGGACTTTGGAGAAGCTTGACCGGGCGATGACAAAGCTCGGACTTTAGAGAAACTTGGACGAGCGTTGACAAGGCTCAGTCTTTGGGGAAACTTAGCCGGTTGTTGACAATGCTCAGAGTTTTTAGAAACTTGGCCGAGCGTTGAGAAGGCTCGGACTTTGGAGAAACTTGGCCGAGAGTTGACAAGGCTTGGACTATGGAGAATCTTGGCCGAGCGTTGATAAGGCTCGGACTTTGGGGAAACTTGGCTGAGCGATGACAAGGCTCAGACTTTGGAGAAACTTGGCCGAGAGATGACAAGGCTTGGACTTTGGAGAAACTTGGCCGTGCGTTGACAACGCTCGGACTTTGGAGAAACTTGGCCGTGCGTTGACAACGCTCGGACTTTGGAGAAACTTAGCCGAGCATTGATAAGGCTCGGACTTTGGAGAATCTTTGCCGAGCGTTGACAAGGCTCGGACTTTGGAGAAACTTGGTCGAGAGTTGACTAGGCTCGGAATTTGGAGAAACTTAGCCGAGCGTTGACAATGCTCGGACTTTGGAGAAACTTGGCCGAGTGTTGAGAAGGCTCGGACTTTGGAGAAACTTGGCCGAGCGTTGACAAGGCTCAGACTTTGGAGAATCTTAGCTGAGCATTGATACGACTCGGACTTTGGAGTAACTTGGCCGAGCGATGACAAGGCTCAGACTTTGGAGAAACTTGGCCGAGCGTTGACAAGGCTCGGACTTTGGAGAATCTTGGCCGAGCGATGAGAAGGCTCGGACTTTTGACAATCCTGTTCGAGCGTTGAGAAGGCTCGGACTTTGGAGAAACTTAGTCGAGCGTTGAAAAGGCTAGGACTCTGGAGAAACTTGGTCGAGCGTTGACAAGGCTTGGACATTGGAGAAACTTCGACGAGCGTTGACAACACTCGAACTTTGGAGAATCTTGATCGAGTGTTGACAAGGCTCGAACTTTGGAGAAACTTAGTCGAGTGGTCATAAGGTGCAGAGTTTGGAGAATCTTGGTCGAGTATTGACAAGACTCGGACTTTGGAGAAATTTTGGTCGAGCGTTGACAAGGCTCGGACGTTGGAGAAACTTGGCTGTGCGTTGACAAGACTCGGACTTTGGAGAAACTTAGCCGTGCGTTGACAAGGCTCAGACTTTGGAGAAACTCTGGCCGAGCGTTGACAAGGCTCGGACTTTGGAGAAACTTTGTCTGAGCTCGGACAAGGCTCGGACATTGGAGAATCTTGGCTGAGCGTTGATAAGGCTCAGACTTTGGAGAAACTTGGCCGAGTGTTGACAAGGATCGGGCTTTGGAGAAACTTGGCCAAGCATCGACAAGGCTTGGACTTTGGAGAAACTTTGTTGAGCGTTGAAAAGGCTCGGACTTTGGAGAAACTTGGTCTAGTATTGACAAGGCTCGAACTTTGGAGAAACTTGGCCGAGCATTGACAAGGCTTGGACTTTGGAGAAACTTAGCCGAGCATTGACAAGGCTTGGACATGTGAGAAACTTGGCTGAGCGTTGACAAGACTTGGACTTTGGAGAATCTTGGTCGAGCGTTGATAAGGCTGGAACTTTGGAGAAACTTAGCCGAGCGTTGACAAGGCTTAAAATTTGGAGAAACTTGGTCGAGCATTGACAAGGATCATACTTTTGAGAAAGTTGGCCCGAGAATCTTAGCCAATCGTTGACAATGCTCAAACTTTGGAGAAACTTGGCCGAGCGTTGACAAGACTCGGACTTTGGAGAAACTTAGCCGAGTGTTGACAATGCTCGGACTTTGGAGAAACTTGGCTGAGCGTTGACAAGTCCCGGACTTTGGAGAAACTTGGACAAGCTTTGACAAGGCTCAGTCTTTGGAGAAACTTGGCTGACTGTTGACAATGCTCGGTCTTTGGAGAAACTTGGCCGAGCGTTGACAAGGCTCGAACTTTGGAGAAATTTTGTCGAGGGTTGACAAGGCTCGGACTTTGGAGAAACTTAGCCGTGCATTGACAAGGCTTGGACTTTGGAGAAACTTGGCCGAGTGTTGACAAGGCTCGGACTTTGGAGAAACTTGGCCAAGCGATGAGAAGGCTCGGACTTTTGAGAATCCTGGCCGAGCGTTGAGAAGGCTCGGACTTTGGAGAAACTTGGCCGAGCGTTGACAAGGCTCGGACTTTGGAGAAACTCGGCCGAGCGTTGACAAGGCTCGGACTTTGGAGAAACTTGGCCGAGCGTTGACAAGGCTCGGACTTTGGAGAAACTTGGCCGAGCGATGAGAAGGCTCGGACATTTGAAAATCCTGGCCGAGCATTGAGAAGGCTCGGACTTTGGAGAAACTTGGCCGAGCGTTGAAAAGGCTCAGACCCTAGAGAAACTTGGCCAAGCAATGACAAGGGTCGAACTTTGGAGAATCTTGGCCGAGCGTTGACAAGGCTCGGACTTTTGAGAAATTAAGTCGAGCGTTGACAAGGCTCGGACTTTGGAGAAACTTGGCCGTAAGTTGACAAGGCTCGGACTTTGGAGAAACTTAGCCGAGTGTTGACAAGGCTCGGACATTGGACAAACTTTTTCCGAGCGAGGACAAGGCTCGGACATTGGGGAATCTTGGCCGAGCGTTGATAAGGCTCGGACTTTGGAGAAACTTGGCCGAGTGTTGGCAAGGATCGGACTTTGGAGAAACTTGGCCAAGCGTCGAGAAGGCTTGGACTTTGGAGAAACTTTGTCGAGCGTTGACAAGGATCGGACTTTGGAGAAACTTGGTCTAGTGTTGACAAGGCTCGAACTTTGGAGAAACTTGGCCGAGCATTGACAAGGCTTGGACTTTGGAGAAACTTAGCCGAGCGTTGACAAGGCTTGGACATGTGAGAAACTTGGCTGAGCGTTGACAAGACTCGGACTTTGGAGAATCTTAGCCGAGTGTTGATAAGGCTGGAACTTTGGAGAAACTTAGCCGAGCGTTGACAAGGCTTAAAATTTGGAGAAACTTGGTCGAGCGTTGACAAGGATCATACTTTGGAGAAAGTTGGTCCGAGAATCTTAGCCAATCGTTGACAATGCTCAAACTTTGGAGAAACTTGGCCGAGCGTTGACAAGACTCGGACTTTGGAGAAACTTAGCCGAGTGTTGATAATGCTCGGACTTTGGAGAAACTTGGTTGAGCGTTGACAAGTCTCGGACTTTGGAGAAACTTGGACAAGCTTTGACAAGGCTCAGTCTTTGGAGAAACTTGGCTGACTGTTAACAATGCTCGGTCTTTGGAGAAACTTGGCCGAGCGTTGATAATGCTCGAACTTTGGAGAAACTTGGATAAGCGTTGACAAGGCTCAGTCTTTGGGGAAACTTAGCCGATTTTTGACAATGCTCGGAGTTTTTAGAAACTTGGCCGAGCATTGAGAAGGCTCGGATTTTGGAGAAGAGAATCTTTGCTGAGTGTTGACAAGCCTCGGACTTTGGAAAAACTTGGCCGAGCGTTGACAAGGCCTGGACTTTGGAGAAACTTGGCCGAGCAATGACTAGCCTTTGACTTTGGAGAATCTTGGCCGAGCGTTGACAAGGCTCGAACTTTGGAGAAATTTTGTCGAGGGTTGACGAGGCTCGGACTTTGGAGAAACTTAGCCGTGCGTTGACAAGGCTCGAACTTTGGAGAAACTTGGCCGAGCGTTGACAAGGCTCGGACTTTGGAGAAACTTGGCCGAGCGATGAGAAGGCTCGGACTTTTGAGAATCCTGGCCGAGCGTTGAGAAGGCTTGGACTTTGGAGAAACTTAGCCGTGCGTTGACAAGGCTCGAACTTTGGAGAAACTTGGCCGAGCGTTGACAAGGCTCGGACTTTGGAGAAACTTGGCCGAGCGATGAGAAGGCTCGGACTTTTGAGAATCCTGGCCGAGCGTTGACAAGGCTCGGACTTTGGAGAAACTTGGCCGAGCGATGAGAAGGCTCGGACTGTTGAGAATCCTGGCCGAGCATTGAGAAGGCTCGGACTTTGGAGAAACTTGGCCTAGCGTTGAAAAGGCTCGGACTCTGGAGAAACTTGGCTAAGCGATGACAAGGCTCGGACTTTGGAGAATCTTGGCCGAGCGTTGATAAGGCTCGGACTTTGGAGAAATTTTGTCGAGTGTTGACAAGGCTCGGACTTTTGAGAATCCTGGCCGAGCCTTGAGATGGATCGGACTTTGGAGAAACTTGGCCGAGCATTGACAAGGCTCGGACTTTGGACAAACTTTGACCGAGCAAGGACAAGGCTCGGACATTGGAGAATCTTGGCCGAGCGTTGATATGGCTCGGACTTTGGAGAAACTTGGCCGAGTGTTGACATGGATCGGACTTTGGAGAAACTTGGCCAAGTGTCGACAAGGCTTGGACTTTGGAGAAACTTTGTCGAGTGTTGACAAGGCTCGGACTTTGGAGAAACTTGGCCGAGCGTTGAAAAGGCTCGGACTCTGGAGAAACTTGGCTAAGCGATGACAAGGCTCGGACTTTGGAGAATCTTGGCCGAGCGTTGATAAGGCTCGGAATTTGGAGAAATTTTGTCGAGTGTTGACAAGGCTCGGACTTTTGAGAATCCTGGCCGAGCCTTGAGAAGGATCGGACTTTGGAGAAACTTGGCCGAGCATTGACAAGGCTCGGACTTTGGACAAACTTTGACCGAGCAAGGACAAGGCTCGGCCATTGGAGAATCTTGGCCAAGCGTTGATATGGCTCGGACTTTGGAGAAACTTGGCCGAGTGTTGACATGGATCGGACTTTGGAGAAACTTGGCCAAGTGTCGACAAGGCTTGGACTTTGGAGAAACTTTGTCGAGCGTTGACAAGGCTCGGACTTTGGAGAAACTTGGCCGAGCGTTGACAAGACTCGGACTTTGGAGAAACTTAGCCGAGTGTTGACAATGCTCGGACTTTGGAGAAACTTGGCTGAGCGTTGACCAGTCTCGGACTTTCGAGAAACTTGGACAAGCTTTGACAAGGCTCAGTCTTTGGAGAAACTTGGCTGACTGTTGACAATGCTCGGTCTTTGGAGATACTTGGCCGTGCGTTGACAAGGCTCGGACTTTGGAGAAACTTGGCCGAGCGTTGATAAGGCTCGGACTTTGGAGAAACTTGGCCGAGCGTAGAGAAGGCTCAGACTGTTGAGAATCTTGGCCGAGTGTTGATAAGGCTCGGACTTTGGAGAATCTTTGCCGAGTGTTGGAAAGGCTCGGACTTTGGAGAAACTTGGCCGAGATTTGACAATGCACGAACTTTGGAGAAGCTTGACCGGGCGATGACAAAGCTCGGACTTTGGAGAAACTTGGACGAGCGTTGACAAGGCTCAGTCTTTGGGGAAACTTAGCCGGTTGTTGACAATGCTCAGAGTTTTTAGAAACTTGGTCGAGCGTTGAGAAGGCTCGGACTTTGGAGAAACTTGGCCGAGAGTTGACAAGGCTTGGACTATGGAGAATCTTTGCCGAGCGTTGATAAGGCTCGGACTTTGGGGAAACTTGGCTGAGCGATGACAAGGCTCAGACTTTGGAGAAACTTGGCCGAGAGATGACAAGGCTTGGACTTTGGAGAAACTTGGCCGTGCGTTGACAACGCTCGGACTTTGGAGAAACTTGGCCGTGCGTTGACAACGCTCGGACTTTGGAGAAACTTAGCCGAGAATTGATAAGGCTCGGACTTTGGAGAATCTTTGCCGAGCATTGACAAGGCTCAGACTTTGGAGAAACTTGGTCGAGAGTTGACTAGGCTCGGAATTTGGAGAAACTTAGCCGAGCGTTGACAATGCTCGGACTTTGGAGAAACTTGGCCGAGTCTTGAGAAGGCTCGGACTTTGGAGAAACTTGGCCGAGCGTTGACAAGGCTCAGACTTTGGAGAATCTTAGCCGAGCGTTGATACGGCTCGGACTTTGGAGTAACCTGGCCGAGCGATGACAAGGCTCAGACTTTGGAGAAACTTGGCCGAGCGTTGACAAGGCTCGGACTTTGGAGAATCTTGGCCGAGTGATGAGAAGGCTCGGACTTTTGACAATCCTGGTCGAGCGTTGAGAAGGCTCGGACTTTGGAGAAACTTAGTCGAGCGTTGAAAAGGCTAGGACTCTGGAGAAACTTGGTCGAGCGTTGACAAGGCTTGGACATTGGAGAAACTTCGACGAGCGTTGACAACACTCGAACTTTGGAGAATCTTGACCGAGTGTTGACAAGGCTCGAACTTTGGTGAAACTTAGTCGAGTGGTCATAAGGTGCAGAGTTTGGAGAATCTTGGTCGAGTATTGACAAGACTCGAACTTTGGAGAGATTTTGGTCGAGCGTTGACAAGGCTCGGACGTTGGAGAAACTTGGCTGTGCGTTGACAAGACTCGAACTTTGGAGAAACTTGGCCGTGCGTTGACAAGGCTCAGACTTTGGAGAAACTCTAGCCGAGCGTTGACAAGGCTCGGACTTTGGAGAAACTTTGTCCGAGCTCGGACAAGGCTCGGACATTGGAGAATCTTGGCCGAGCGTTGATAAGGCTCAGACTTTGGAGAAACTTGGCCGAGTGTTGACAAGGATCAGGCTTTGGAGAAACTTGGCCAAGCATCGACAAGGCTTGGACTTTGGAGAAACTTTGTTGAGAGTTGAAAAGGCTCGGACTTTGGAGAAACTTGGTCTAGTGTTGACACGGCTCGAACTTTGGAGAAACTTGGCCGAGCATTGACAAGGCTTAGACTTTGGAGAAACTTAGCCGAGCATTGACAAGGCTTGGATATGTGAGAAACTTGGCTGAGCGTTGACAAGACTCGGACTTTGCAGAATCTTGGTCGAGCGTTGATAAGGCTGGAACTTTGGAGAAACTTAGCCGAGCGTTGACAAGGCTTAAAATTTGGAGAAACTTGGTCGAGCGTTGACAAGGATCATACTTTGGAGAAAGTTGGCCCGAGAATCTTAGCCAATCGTTGACAATGCTCAAACTTTGGAGAAACTTGGCCGAGCGTTGACAAGACTCGGACTTTGGAGAAACTTAGCCGAGTCTTGACAATGCTCGGACTTTGGAGAAACTTGGCTGAGCGTTGACAAGTCTCGGACTTTGGAGAAACTTGGACAAGCTTTGACAAGGCTCAGTCTTTGGAGAAACTTGGCTGACTGTTGACAATGCTCGGTCTTTGGAGATACTTGGCCGTGCGTTGACAAGGCTCGGACTTTGGAGAAACTTGGCCGAGCGTTGATAAGGCTCGGACTTTGGAGAAACTTGGCCGAGCGTAGAGAAGGCTCAGACTGTTGAGAATCTTGGCCGAGTGTTGATAAGGCTCGGACTTTGGAGAATCTTTGCCGAGTGTTGGAAAGGCTCGGACTTTGGAGAAACTTGGCCGAGATTTGAGAATGCACGAACTTTGGAGAAGCTTGACCGGGCGATGACAAAGCTCGGACTTTGGAGAAACTTGGACGAGCGTTGACAAGGCTCAGTCTTTGGGGAAACTTAGCCGGTTGTTGACAATGCTCAGAGTTTTTAGAAACTTGGTCGAGCGTTGAGAAGGCTCGGACTTTGGAGAAACTTGGCCGAGAGTTGACAAGGCTTGGACTATGGAGAATCTTTGCCGAGCGTTGATAAGGCTCGGACTTTGGGGAAACTTGGCTGAGCGATGACAAGGCTCAGACTTTGGAGAAACTTGGCCGAGAGATGACAAGGCTTGGACTTTGGAGAAACTTGGCCGTGCGTTGACAACGCTCGGACTTTGGAGAAACTTGGCCGTGCGTTGACAACGCTCGGACTTTGGAGAAACTTAGCCGAGAATTGATAAGGCTCGGACTTTGGAGAATCTTTGCCGAGCATTGACAAGGCTCAGACTTTGGAGAAACTTGGTCGAGAGTTGACTAGGCTCGGAATTTGGAGAAACTTAGCCGAGCGTTGACAATGCTCGGACTTTGGAGAAACTTGGCCGAGTCTTGAGAAGGCTCGGACTTTGGAGAAACTTGGCCGAGCGTTGACAAGGCTCAGACTTTGGAGAATCTTAGCCGAGCGTTGATACGGCTCGGACTTTGGAGTAACCTGGCCGAGCGATGACAAGGCTCAGACTTTGGAGAAACTTGGCCTAGCGTTGACAAGGCTCGGACTTTGGAGAATCTTGGCCGAGTGATGAGAAGGCTCGGACTTTTGACAATCCTGGTCGAGCGTTGAGAAGGCTCGGACTTTGGAGAAACTTAGTCGAGCGTTGAAAAGGCTAGGACTCTGGAGAAACTTGGTCGAGCGTTGACAAGGCTTGGACATTGGAGAAACTTCGACGAGCGTTGACAACACTCGAACTTTGGAGAATCTTGACCGAGTGTTGACAAGGCTCGAACTTTGGTGAAACTTAGTCGAGTGGTCATAAGGTGCAGAGTTTGGAGAATCTTGGTCGAGTATTGACAAGACTCGAACTTTGGAGAGATTTTGGTCGAGCGTTGACAAGGCTCGGACGTTGGAGAAACTTGGCTGTGCGTTGACAAGACTCGAACTTTGGAGAAACTTGGCCGTGCGTTGACAAGGCTCAGACTTTGGAGAAACTCTGGCCGAGCGTTGACAAGGCTCGGACTTTGGAGAAACTTTGTCCGAGCTCGGACAAGGCTCGGACATTGGAGAATCTTGGCCGAGCGTTGATAAGGCTCAGACTTTGGAGAAACTTGGCCGAGTGTTGACAAGGATCAGGCTTTGGAGAAACTTGGCCAAGCATCGACAAGGCTTGGACTTTGGAGAAACTTTGTTGAGAGTTGAAAAGGCTCGGACTTTGGAGAAACTTGGTCTAGTGTTGACACGGCTCGAACTTTGGAGAAACTTGGCCGAGCATTGACAAGGCTTAGACTTTGGAGAAACTTAGCCGAGCATTGACAAGGCTTGGATATGTGAGAAACTTGGCTGAGCGTTGACAAGACTCGGACTTTGCAGAATCTTGGTCGAGCGTTGATAAGGCTGGAACTTTGGAGAAACTTAGCCGAGCGTTGACAAGGCTTAAAATTTGGAGAAACTTGGTCGAGCGTTGACAAGGATCATACTTTGGAGAAAGTTGGCCCGAGAATCTTAGCCAATCGTTGACAATGCTCAAACTTTGGAGAAACTTGGCCGAGCGTTGACAAGACTCGGACTTTGGAGAAACTTAGCCGAGTCTTGACAATGCTCGGACTTTGGAGAAACTTGGCTGAGCGTTGACAAGTCTCGGACTTTGGAGAAACTTGGACAAGCTTTGACAAGGCTCAGTCTTTGGAGAAACTTGGCTGACTGTTGACAATGCTCGGTCTTTGGAGAAACTTGGCCGAGCGTTGACAATGCTCGAACTTTGGAGAAACTTGGATGAGCGTTGACAAGGCTCAGTCTTTAGGGAAACTTAGCCGATTTTAGACAAGCCTCAGACTTTGGAAAAACTTGGCCGAGCGTTGACAAGTCTCGGACTTTGGAGAAACTTGGCCGAGCAATGACTAGGCTTTGACTTTGGAGAATCTTGGCCGAGTCGTTGACAAGGCTCGAACTTTGGAGAAATTTTGTCGAGGGTTGACAAAGCTCGGACTTTGGAGAAACTTAGCCATGCGTTGACAAGGTTTGGACTTTAGAGAAACTTGGCCGAGCGTTGACAAGGCTCGGACTTTGGAGAAACTTGGCCGAGCGATGAGAAGGCTCGGACTTTTGAGAATCCTGGCCAAGAGTTGAGAAGGCTCGGACTTTGGAGAAACTTGGCCGAGCTTTGAAAAGGCTCGGACTCTGGAGAAACTTGGCTAAGCGATGACAAGGCTCGGACTTTGGAGAATCTTGGCTGAGCGTTGACAAGGCTCGGACTTTGGAGAAATTTTGTCGAGCGTTGACAAGGCTCGGACTTTTGAGAATCCTGGCCGAGCCTTGAGAAGGATCGGACTTTGGAGAAACTTGGCCGAGCATTGACCAGGATCGGACTTTGGACAAACTTTGTCCAAGCGAGGACAAGGCTCGGACATTGGAGAATCTTGGCCGAGCGTTGATATGGCTCGGACTTTGGAGAAACTTGGCCGAGCAATGACTAGGCTTTGACTTTGGAGAATCTTGGCCGAGTGTTGACAAGGCTCAAACTTTGGAGAATTTTTGTCGAGGGTTGACAAGGCTCGGACATTGGAGAAACTTAGCCGTGCGTTGATAAGGCTCGGACTTTGGGGAAACTTGGCTGAGCGTTGACAAGGTTCGGACTTTGGAGAAACTTGGCCGAGCGATGAGAAGGCTCGGACATTTGAGAATCCTGGCCGAGCGTTGAGAAGGCTCGGACTTTAGAGAAACTTGGCCGAGCGTTGAAAAGGCTCAGACTCTAGAGAAACTTGGCCAAGCGATGACAAGGCTCGAACTTTGGAGAATCTTGGCCGAGCGTTGACAAGGCTCGGACTTTGGAGAAATTAAGTCGAGAGTTGACAAGGCTCGGACTTTGGAGAAACTCGGCCGTAAGTTGACAAGGCTCGGAGTTTGGAGAAACTTAGCCGAGCGTTGACAAGGCTCGGACATTGGACAAACTTTTTCCGAGCGAGGACAAGGCTCGGACATTGGGGAATCTTGGCCGAGCGTTGATAAGGCTCGGACTTTGCAGAAACTTGGCCGAATGTTGGCAAGGATCGGACTTTGGAGAAACTTGGCCAAGCGTCGAGAAGGCTTGGACTTTGGAGAAACTTTGTCGAGTGTTGACAAGGATCAGACTTTGGAGAAACTTGGTCTAGTGTTGACAAGGCTCGAACTTTGGAGAAACTTGGCCGAGTATTGACAAGGCTTGGACTTTGGAGAAACTTAGCCGAGCGTTGACAAGGCTTGGACATGTGAGAAACTTGGCTGAGCGTTGACAAGACTCGGACTTTGGAGAATCTTAGCCGAGCGTTGATAAGGCTGGAACTTTGGAGAAACTTAGCCAAGCATTGACAAGGCTTAAAATTTGGATAAACTTGGTCGAGCGTTGACAAGGATCATACTTTGGAGAAAGTTGGTCCGAGAATCTTAGCCAATCGTTGACAATGCTCAAACTTTGGAGAAACTTGGCCGAGCGTTGACAAGACTCGGACTTTAGAGAAACTTAGCCGAGTGTTGATAATGCTCGGACTTTGGAGAAACTTGGCTAAGCGTTGACAAGTCTCGGACTTTGGAGAAACTTGGACAAGCTTTGACAAGGCTCAGTCTTTGGAGAAACTTGGCTGACTGTTGACAATGCTCGGTCTTTGGAGAAACTTGGCCGAGCATTGACAATGCTCGAACTTTGGAGAAACTTGGATGAGCGTTGACAAGGCTCAGTCTTTGGGGAAACTTAGCTGATTTTTGACAATGCTCGGAGTTTGTAGAAACTTGGCCGAGCATTGAGAAGGCTCGGATTTTGGAGAAACTTGGCCGAGTGTTGACAAGGCTCGGACTATAGAGAATCTTTGCTGAGTGTTGACAAGCCTCGGACGTTGGAAAAACTTGTCGAGCGTTGACAAGGCTCGGACTTTGGAGAAACTTGGCCGAGCAATGACTAGGCTTTGACTTTGGAGAATCTTGGCCGAGCGTTGACAAGGCTTGAACTTTGAAGAAATTTTGTCGAGGGTCGACAAGGCTCGGACTTTGGAGAAACTTAGCCGTGCGTTGACAAGGCTCGAACTTTGGAGAAACTTGGCCGAGCATTGACAAGGCTCGGACTTTGGAGAAACTTGGCCGAACGATGGGAAGGCTCGGACTGTTGAGAATCCTGGCCGAGCGTTGAGAAGGCTCGGACTTTGGAGAAACTTGGCCGAGCGTTGAAAAGGCTCGGACTCTGGAGAAACTTGGCTAAGCGATGACAAGGCTCGGACTTTGGAGAATCTTGGCCGAGCGTTGATAAGGCTCGGACTTTGGAGAAATTTTGTCGAGCGTTGACAAGGCTCGGACTTTTGAGAATCCTGGCCAAGCCTTGAGAAGGATCGGACTTTGGAGAAACTTGGCCGAGCATTGACAAGGCTCGGACTTTGGACAAACTTTGACCGAGCGAGGACAAGGCTCGGACATTTGAGAATCTTGGCCGAGCGTTGATTTGGCTCGGACTTTGGAGAAACTTGGCCCAGTGTTGACATGGATCGGACTTTGGAGAAACTTGGCCAAGTGTCGACAAGGCTTGGACTTTGGAGAAACTTGGCCGAGCGTTGACAAGACTCGGACTTTGGAGAAACTTAGCCGAGTGTTGATAATGCTCGGACTTTGGAGAAACTTGGCTGAGCGTTGACCAGTCTCGGACTTTGGAGAAACATGGACAAGCTTTGACAAGGCTCAATCTTTGGAGAAACTTGGCTGACTGTTGACAATGCTCGGTCTTTGGAGAAACTTGGCCGAGCGTTGACAATGCTCGAACTTTGGAGAAACTTGGATGAGCCTTGAGAAGGCTCAGTCTTTGGGGAAACTTAGCCGATTTTTGACAATGCTCGGAGTTTGTAGAAACTTGGCCGAGCGTTGAGAAGGCTCGGATTTTGGAGAAACTTGGCCGAGTGTTGACAAAGCTCGGACTATAGAGAATCTTTGCTAAGTGTTGACAAGCCACGGACTTTGGAAAAACTTGGCCGAGCGTTGACAAGGCTCGGACTTTGGAGAAACTTGCCCGAGCAATGACTAGGCTTTGACTTTGGAGAATCTTGGCCGAGCGTTGACAAGGCTCAAACTTTGGAGAAATTTTGTCGAGGGTTGACAAGGCTCGGACATTGGAGAAACTTAGCCGTGCGTTGATAAGGCTCGGACTTTGGAGAAACTTGGCCAAGCGTTGACAAGGCTCGGACTTTGGAGAAACTTGGCCGAGCGATGAGAAGGCTCGGACATTTGAGAATCTAGGCCGAGCGTTGAGAAGGCTCGGACTTTGGAGAAACTTGGCCGAGCGTTGAAAAGGCTCAGACTCTGGAGAAACTTGGCCAAGCGATGACAAGGCTCGAACTTTGGAGAATCTTGGCCGAGCGTTGACAAGGCTCGGACTTTGGAGAAATTAAGTCGAGCGTTGACAAGGCTCGGACTTTGGAGAAACTTGGCCGTAAGTTGACAAGGCTCGGACTTTGGAGAAACTTAGCCGAGCGTTGACAAGGCTCGGACATTGGACAAACTTTTTCCGAGCGAGGACAAGGCTCGGACATTGGGGAATCTTGGCCGAGCGTTGATAAGGCTCGGACTTTGGAGAAACTTGGCCGAGTGTTGGCAAGGATCGGACTTTGGAGAAACTTGGCCAAGCGTCGAGAAGGCTTGGACTTTGGAGAAACTTTGTCGAGCGTTCACAAGGATCGGACTTTGGAGAAACTTGGTCTAGTGTTGACAAGGCTCGAACTTTGGAGAAACTTGGCCGAGCATTGACAAGGCTTGGACTTTGGAGAAACTTAGCCGAGCATTGACAAGGCTTGGACATGTGAGAAACTTGGCTGAGCGTTGACAAGACTCGGACTTTGGAGAATCTTAGCCGAGCGTTGATAAGGCTGGAACTTTGGAGAAACTTAGCCGAGCGTTGACAAGGCTTAAAATTTGGAGAAACTTGGTCGAGCGTTGACAAGGATCGTACTTTGGAGAAAGTTGGTCCGAGAATCTTAGCCAATCGTTGACAATGCTCAAACTTTGGAGAAACTTGGCCGAGCGTTGATAAGACTCGGACTTTGGAGAAACTTAGCCGAGTGTTGATAATGCTCGGACTTTGGAGAAACTTGGCTGAGCGTTGACAGGTCTCGGACTTTGGAGAAACTTGGACAAGCTTTGACAAGGCTCAGTCTTTGGAGAAACTTGGCTGACTGTTGACAATGCTCGGTCTTTGGAGAAACTTGGCGGAGCGTTGACAATGCTCGAACTTTGGAGAAACTTGGATGAGCGTTGACAAGGCTTAGTCTTTGGGGAAACTTAACCGATTTTTGACAAGGCTCAGAGTTTGTAGAAACTTGGCCGAGCGTTGAGAAGGCTCGGATTTTGGTGAAACTTGGCCGAGTGTTGACAAGGCTCGGACTATAGAGAATCTTTGCTGAGTGTTGACAAGCCTCGGACTTTGGAAAAACTTGGCCGAGCGTTGACAAGGCTCAGACTTTGGAGAAACTTGGCCGAGCAATGACTAGGCTTTGACTTTGGAGAATCTTGGCCGAGCGTTGACAAGGCTCGAACTTTGGAGAAATTTTGTCGAGGGTTGACAAGGCTCGCACTTTGGAGAAACTTAGTCGTGCGTTGACAAGGCTCGAACTTTGGAGAAACTTGGCCGAGTGTTGACAAGGCTCGGACTTTGGAGAAACTTGGCCGAGCGATGAGAAGGCTCGGACTTTTGAGAATCCTGGCCGAGCGTTGAGAAGGCTCGGACTTTGGAGAAACTTGGTCGAGCGTTGAAAAGGCTCGACTCTGGAGAAACTTGGCTAAGCGATGACAAGGCTCGGACTTTGGAGAATCTTGGCCGAGCGTTGATAAGGCTCGAACTTTGGAGAAACATGGCCGAGTGTTGACATGGATCGGGCTTTGGAGAAACTTGGCCAAGCGTCGACAAAGCTTGGACTTTGGTGAAACTTTCTCGAGCGTTGACAAGGCTCGGACTTTGGAGAAACTTGGCCGAGCGTTGACAAGACTCAGACTTTGGAGAAACTTAGCCGAGTGTTGACAATGCTCGGACTTTGGAGAAACTTGGCTGAGCGTTGACCAGTCTCGGACTTTGGAGAAACTTGGACAAGCTTTGACAAGGCTCAGTCTTTGGAGAAACTTGGCTGACTATTGACAATGCTCGGTCTTTGGAGAAACTTGACCGAGCGTTTACAATGCTCGAACTTTGGAGAAACTTGGATGAGCGTTGACAAGGCTCAGTCTTTGGGGAAACTTAGCCGATTTTTGACAATGCTCGGAGTTTGTAGAAACTTAGCCGAGCGTTGAGAAGGCTCGGATTTTGGAGAAACTTGGCCGAGTGTTGACAAGGCTCGGACTATAGAGAATCTTTGCTGAGTGTTGACAAGCCACGGACTTTGTAAAAACATGGCCTAGCATTGACAAGTCTCGGGCTTTGGAGAAACTTGGCCGAGCAATGACTAGGCTTTGACTTTGGAGAATCTTGGCCGAGCGTTGACAAGGCTTGAACTTTGGAGAAATTTTGTCGAGGGTTGACATGGCTCGGACTTTGGAGAAACTTAGCCGTGCGTTGACAAGGCTCGGACTTGGAGAAACTTGGCCGAGCGTTGACAAGGCTCGGACTTTGGAGAAACTTGGCCGAGCGATGAGAGGGCTCGGATTTTTGAGAATCCTGGCCGAGCGTTGAGAAGGCTCGGACTTTGGAGAAACTTGGCCGAGCGTTGAAAAGGCTCGGACTCTGGAGAAACTTGGCTAAGCGATGACAAGGCTCGAACTTTGGAGAATCTTGGCCGAGCGTTGATAAGGCTCGGACTTTGGAGAAATTTTGTCGAGCGTTGACAAGGCTCGGACTTTTGAGAATCCTGGCCGAGCCTTGAGAAGGATCGGACTTTGGAGAAACTTGGCCGAGCATTGACAAGGCTCGGACTTTGGACAAACTTTGTCCGAGCGAGGACAAGGCTCGGACATTGGAGAATCTTGGCCGAGCGTTGATATGGCTCGGACTTTGGAGAAACTTGGCCGAGTGTTGACAAGGATCGAACTTTGGAGAAACTTGGCCAAGCGTCGACAAGGCTTGGACTTTGGAGAAACTTTGTCGAGTGTTGACAAGGCTCGGACTTTGGAGAAACTTGGCTTAGCGTTGACAAGGCTCGAACTTTGGAAAAACTTGGCCGAACATTGACAAGGCTTGAACTTTGGAGAAACTTAGCCGAGCATTGACCAGACTTGGACATGTGAGAAGCTTGGCTGAGTGTTGACAAGACTCGGATTTTGGAGAATCTTGGCCGAGTGTTGATAAGGCTGGGACTTTGGAGAAACTTAGACGAGCGTTAACAAGGCTTAAAATTTGGAGAAACTTGGTCGAGCGTTGACAATGCTCGTACTTTGGAGAAACTTGGCCCGAGAATCTTAGCCAATCGTTGACAATGCTCGAACTTTGGAGAAACTTGGCCGAGCATTGACAAGACTAGGACTTTGGAGAAACTTAGCCGAGTGTGGACAATGCTCAGACTTTGGAGAAACTTAGCCGAGCGTTGACAAGACTCGGACTTTGGAGAAACTTGGACGAGCTTTGACAAGGCTCAGTCTTTGGAGAAACTTAGCCGACTGTTGACAATGCTCGGTCTTTGGAGAAACTTGGCCGAGCGTTGACAATGCTCGAACTTTGGAGAAACTTGGACGAGCGTTGACAAGGCTCAGTCTTTGGGGAAACTTAGCCGATTTTTGACAATGCTCGGAGTTTGTAGAAACTTGGCCGAGCGTTGAGAAGGCTCGGACTTTGGATAAACTTGGCCGAGTGTTGACAAGGCTCGGAATATGGAGAATCTTGGCTGAGCGTTGATAAGCCTCGGACTTTGGAAAAACATGGCTGAGGGTTGACAAGGCTCGGACTTTGGAGAAACTTGGCCGAGCAATGACTAGGCTTTGACTTTAGAGAATCTTGGCCGAGCGTTGACAAGGCTCGAACTTTGAAGAAATTTTGTCTAGCATTGATATGGCTCAGAATTTGGAGAAACTTGGCCGAGTGTTGTTGAGGCATGGACTTTGGAGAAACTTTGTCGAGCGTTGACAAGGCTCGGACTTCGGAGAAACTTGGCAGAGCGTTGACAAGGCTCAAACTTTGGAGAAACTTGGTCAAGCTTGGACAAGGCTTTGACTTTGGAGAAACTTGTCCGAGTGTTGATAAGGCTTTGACTTTGGAGAATCTTGGTCGAGCGTTGCCAAGGCTCAGACTTTGGAGAAATTTTGTCGAGCATTGATAAGGCTCGGACTTTGGAGAAACTTAGCCGAGCGTTGATAAGGCTCGGACTTTGGAGAAACTTGGTCAAGCGTTGACAAGGATGGGACTTTGGAGATACTGGGCCGAGCGTTGACAAGGCTCGGACTTTGGAGATACTGGGCCGAGCGATAACAAGGCTCGGACTTTGGAGAATCTTGGCCGAGTGTTGACAAGGCTCGGACTTTCTAGAAATTTTACCGAGCGTTGACAAGGCTCGAACTTTGGGGAAACTTGGTCGAGCGTTTACAAGGCTCAAACTTTGGAGAAACTTGGCCAAGCATTGACATGGCTCGGCCTTTGGAGAAACTTGGCCAAGCGTTGATAAGGCTCAAACTTTGAAGAAACTTGGCCGAGCGTTGACAAGTCTTGGACTTTGGAGAAACTTGGCCAAGTGTTGAATAAGCTCGAACTTTGGAGAAACTTGGCCGAGCTTAGACAAGTCTCGGACTTTAGAGAATCTTAGCCAAGCGTTGAAAAGGCTCGGACTTTGGAGAAACTTGGCCGAGTGTTGACAAGGCATTGACTTTGGAGAAACTTGGTCGAACGTTGACAAGGCTCAGACTTTGGGGAAACTTGGTCGAGCGTTCAGAAGGCTCAGACTTTGGAGAAACTTGGCCAAGCGTTGACAGGGCTTGGACTTTGGAGAAACTTGGCCGAGCAATGCTAAGGCTCGGACTTTGGAGAAACTTGCCTGAGAGTTGACAAAGCTTGGACTTTGGAGAAACTTAGCCGTGCGTTGACAAGGCTTGGACATTGGAGAAACTTAGACGAGCGTTGACAACACTCGAACTTTGGAGAATCTTGACCGAGTGTTGACAAGGCTCGAACTTTGGAGAAACTTAGTCGAGTGGTCATAAGGTGCAGAGTTTGGAGAAACTTGGTCGAGTATTGACAAGGCTCAGACTTTGGAGAAACTTGGCCCGAGAATCTTAGCCAAGCATTGACAATGCTCGAACTTTAGAGAAACTTGGCCGAGTGTTGACAAGGCTCGGACTTTGGAGAAACTTAACAGAGCGTTGACAAAGCTCGAAATGTGGAGAAACTTGGCCGAGCGTTGACAAGGCTCAGATTTTGGAGAAACTTAGCCGAGCGTTGACAAAGCTCAGACATTGGAGAATCTTGGCCGAGTGTTGACAAGGCTCGGTATTTGGAGAAACTTGATCGAGAGTTGACAAGGCTTGGACTTTGGAGAAACTTAGCTGAGCGTTGACAATGCTTGGACTTTAGAGAAACTTGGCCGAGCGTTGACAATGCTCGAACTTTGGAGAAACTTGGAAGAGCGTTGACAAGGCTCAGTCTTTGGGGAAACTTAGCCGATTTTTGACAGTGCTCGGAGTTTGTATAAACTTGGCCGAGCGTTGAGAAGGCTCAGACTTTGGAGAAACTTGGCCGAGTGTTGACAAGGCTCGAATTATGGAGAATATTGGCTGAGCGTTGACAAGGCTCGGACTTTGGAGAAACTTGGCCAAGCGTTGACTAGGCTTTGACTTTGGAGAATCTTGGCCGAGCGTTGACAAGGCTCGAACTTTGGAGAAATTTTACCGAGGGTTGACAAGGCTCGGACTTTGGAGAAACTCGGCCGAGTGTTGACAAGGCTCGGACTTTGGAGAAACTTGGCCGAGCGATGAGAAGGCTCGGATATTTGAGAATCCTGGCCGAGTGTTGAGAAGGCTCAGACTTTGGAGAAACTTGGCCGAGCGTTGAAAAGGCTCGGACTCTGGAGAAACTTGGCTAAGCGATGATAAGGCTCGGACTTTGGAGAATCTTAGCCGAGCGTTGACAAGGCTCGGACTTTGGAGAAATTTTGTCGAGCGTTGACAAGGCTCGGACTTTGGACAAACTTTGTCCGAGCGAGGAAAAGGCTCGGACATTGGAGAATCTTGGCCGAGTGTTGATAAGGCTTGGACTTTGGAGAAACTTGGCCGAGTGTTGACAAGGATCGGACTTTAGAGAAACTCTGCCAAGCGTCGACAAGGCTTGGACTTTGGAGAAACTTTGTCGAGCGTTGACAAGGCTCGGACTTTAGAGAAACTTGGCCTAGCGATGAGAGGGCTTGAACTTTAGAAAAACTTGGTCGAGCATTGACAAGGCTTGGAATTTGGAGAAACTTAGCCGAGCGTTGACAAGGCTTGGACATGTGAGAAACTTGGTTGAGCGTTGACAAGACTCGGACTTTGGAGAATCTTGGCCGAGCGTTGATAAAACTAGGACTTTGGAGAAACTTAGCCGAGCGTTGACAAGGCTTAAAATTTGGAGAAACTTGGTCGAGCGTTGACAAGGCTCGTACTTTGGAGAAAGTTAGCCCGAGAATCTTAGCCAATCATTGTCAATGCTCGAACTTTGGAGAAACTTGGCCAAGCGTTGACAAGACTCGGACTTTGGAGAAACTTAGCCGAGTGTTGACAATGCTCAGACTTTGGAGAAACTTGGCCGAGCAATGACTAGGCTTTGACTTTGGAGAATCTTGGCCGAGCGTTGACAAGGCTCGAACTTTGGAGAAATTTTGTCGAGGGTTGACATGGCTCGGACTTTGGAGAAACTTAGCCGTGCGTTGACAAGGCTCGGACTTTGGAGAAACTTGGCCGAGCGTTGACAAGGCTCGGACTTTGGAGAAACTTGGCCGAGCGATGAGAAGGCTCGGACTTTTGAGAATCCTGGCCGAGCGTTGAGAAGGCTCGGACTTTGGAGAAACTTGGCCGAGCGTTAAAAAGGCTCGGACTCTGGAGAAACTTCACTAAGCGATGACAAGGCTCGGACTTTGGAGAATCTTGGCCGAGCGTTGACAAGGCTCGGACTTTGGAGAAATTTTGTCGAGCGTTGACAAGGCTCAGACTTTTGAGAATCCTGGCCGAGCCTTGAGAAGGATCGGACTTTGGAGAAACTTGGCCGAGCGTTAAAAAGGCTCGGACTCTGGAGAAACTTGGCTAAGCGATGACAAGGCTCGGACTTTGGAGAAACTTAGCCGTGCGTTGACAAGGCTCGGACTTTGGAGAAACTTGGCCGAGTGTTGACAAGGATCGGACTTTGGAGAAACTTGGCCAAGCGTCGACAAGGCTCGGACTTTGGAGAAGCTTTGTCGAGTGTTGACAAGGCTCGGACTTTGGAGAAACTTGGCTTAGCGTTGACAAGGCTCGAACTTTGGAAAAACTTGGCCGAACATTGACAAGGCTTGGACTTTGGAGAAACTTAGCCGAGCATTGACCAGGCTTGGACATGTGAGAAGCTTGGCTGAACGTTGACAAGACTCGGACTTTGGAGAATCTTGGCCGAGCGTTGATAAGGCTTGGACTTTGGATAAACTTAGACGAGCGTTGACAAGGCTTAAAATTTGGAGAAACTTGGTCGAGCGTTGACAATGCTCGTACTTTGGAGAAACTTGGCCCGAGAATCTTAGCCAATCGTTGACAATACTCGAACTTTGGAGAAACTTGGCCGAGCATTGGCAAGACTCGGACTTTGGAGAAACTTAGCCGAGTGTGGACAATGCTCAGACTTTGGAGAAACTTGGCCGAGCGTTGACAAGACTCGGACTTTGGAGAAACTTGGACGAGCTTTGACAAGGCTCAGTCTTTGGAGAAACTTAGCCGACTGTTGACAATGCTCGGTCTTTGGAGAAACTTGGCTGAGCGTTGACAATGCTCGAACTTTGGAGAAACTTGGACGAGCGTTGACAAGGCTCAGTCTTTGGGGAAACTTAGCCGATTTTTGACAATGCTCGGAGTTTGTAGAAACTTGGCTGAGCGTTGAGAAGGCTCGGACTTTGGATAAACTTGGCCGAGTGTTGACAAGGCTTGGACTATGGAGAATCTTGGCTGAGCTTTGATAAGCCTCGGACTTTGGAAAAACTTGGCCGAGGGTTGACAAGGCTCGGACTTTGGAGAAACTTGGCCGAGCAATGACTAGGCTTTGATTTTGGAGAATCTTGGCCGAGCGTTGACAAGGCTCGAACTTTGGAGAAATTTTGTCTAGCACTGATAAGGCTCGGAATTCGGAGAAACTTGGCCGAGCGTTGATAAGGCTTGGACTTTGGAGAAACTTGGTCGAGTGTTGACAAGGCTCGGACTTTGGAGAAACTTGGCCGAGCGTTGACAAGGCTCGAACTTTGGAGAAACTTGGTCCAGCTTTGACAAGGCTTTGACTTTGTAGAAACTTTTTCGAGTGTTGATAAGGCTTTGACTTTGGAGAATCTTGGTCGAGCGTTGGCAAGGCTCGGACATTGGAGAAATTTTATCGAGCGTTGATAAGGCTCGGACTTTGGAGAAACTTGGCCGAGCGTTGGTAAGGCTCGGACTTTGGAGAAACTTGGTCAAGCATTGACAAGGATGGGACTTTGGAGAAACTTGACCGAGCGTTGATAAGGCTCGGACTTTGGAGAAACTGGGCCGAGCGATGACAAGGCTCGGACTTTGGAGAATCTTGGCCGAGTGTTGACAAGGCTCGGACTTTCTAGAAATTTTACCGAGTGTTGACAAGGCTCGGACTTTGGGGAAACTTGGCCGAGTATTGACAAGGCTCAGGACTTTGGAGAAACTTGGCCGAGCATTGACAATGCTCGGACTTTGGAGAAACTTGGCCAAGCATTGATAAGGCTCAAACTTTGGAGAAACTTGGCCGAGCGTTGACAAGTCTTGGACTTTGGAGAAACTTGGCCAAGTGTTGAATAAGCTCAAACTTTGGAGAAACTTGGCAGAGCTCAGACAAGTCTCGGACTTTAGAGAATCTTAGCCAAGCGTTGAAAAGGCTCATACTTTGGAGAAACTTGGCCGAGTGTTGACAAGTCATAGACTTTAGAGAAACTTGGTCGAACGTTGACAAGGCTCGGACTTTGGAGAAACTTGGCCGAGCGTTCAGAAGGCTTGGACTTTGGAGAAACTTGGCCAAGCGTTGACAGGGCTTGGACTTTGGAGAAACTTGGCCGAGCGATGCTAAGGCTCGGACTTTGGAGAAACTTGGTTGAGAGTTGACAAAGCTTGGACTTTGGAGAAACTTAGCCGTGCGTTGACAAGGCTTGGACATTGGAGAAACTTAGACGAGCGTTGACAACACTCGAACTTTGGAGAATCTTGACCGAGTGTTGACAAGGCTCGAACTTTGGAGAAACTTAGTCGAGTGGTCATAAGGTGTGGAGTTTGGAGAAACTTGCTCAAGTATTGACAAGGCTCGGACTTTGGAGAAACTTGGCCCGAGAATCTTAGCTAAGCGTTGACAATGCTCGAACTTTAGAGAAACTTGGCCGATTGTTGACAAGGCTCGGACTTTGGAGAACTTAACCGAGCGTTGACAATGCTCGAAATGTGGAGAAACTTGGTCGAGCGTTGACAAGGCTCAGATTTTGGATAAACTTAGCCGAGCGTTGACAAGGCTCAGACATTGGAGAATCTTGGCCGAGTGTTGACAAGGCTCGGTATTTGGAGAAACTTGGCCGAGAGTTAACAAGGCTTGGACTTTGGAGAAATTTAGCTGAGCGTTAACAATGCTCGGACTTTGGAGAAACTTGGCCGAGCGTTGACAATGCTCGAACTTTGGAGAAACTTAGAAGAGTGTTGACAAGGCTCAGTCTTTGGGGAAACTTAGCCGATTTTTGACGAAGCTCGGAGTTTGTAGAAACTTGGCCGAGCGTTGAAAAGGCTCGAACTTTGGAGAAACTTGGCTGAGTTTTGACAAGGCTCAGACTATGGAGAATCTTGGCTGAGCGTTGACAAGGCTCGGACTTTGGAGAAACTTGGCCGAGCGTTGACTAGGCTTTGACTTTGGAGAATCTTGGCCGAGCGTTGACAAGGCTCGAACTTTGGAGAAATTTTGCCGAAGGTTGACAAGGCTCGGACTTTGGAGAAACTTAGTCGTACGTTGACAAGGCTCGAACTTTGGAGAAACCCGGCCGAGTGTTGACATGGCTCGGATTTTGGAGAAACTTGGCCGAGCGATGAGAAGGCTCGGACTTTTGAGAATCCTGGCCGAGCATTGAGAAGGCTCGGACTTTGGAGAAACTTGGCCGAGCGTTGAAAAGGCTCGGACTCTGGAGAAACTTGGCTAAGCTATGATAAGGCTCGGACTTTAGAGAATCTTGGCCGAGCGTTGACAAGGCTCGGACTTTGGTGAAATTTTTTCGAGCGTTGACAAGGCTTGGACTTTGGAGAAACTTGGCCGTGCGTTGACAAGGCTCGGACTTTGGAGAAACTTGGCCGAGCGCATTGACAAGGCTCGGACTTTCGACAAACTTTGTCCTAGCGAGGACAAGGCTCGGACATTGGAGAATCTTGGCCGAGCCTTGATAAGGCTTGGACTTTGGAGAAACTTGGCCGAGTGTTGACAAGGATCGGACTTTGGAGAAACTCTGCCAAGCTTCGACAAGGCTTGGACTTTGGAGAAACTTTGTCAAGCGTTGACAAGGCTCGGACTTTAGAGAAACTTGACTTAGCGATGACAAGGCTTGAACTTTGGAAAAACTTGGTCGAGCATTGAAAAGGCTTGGACTTTGGAGAAACTTAGCCGAGCGTTGACAAGGCTTGGACATGTGAGAAACTTGGCTGAGCGTTGACAAGACTCAGACTTTGGAGAATCTTGGCCGAGCGTTGATAAGGCTGGGACTTTGGAAAAACTTAGCCGAGCGTTGACAAGGCTTAAAATTTGGAGAAACTTGGTCGAGCGTTGACAAGGCTCGTACTTTGGAGAAACTTGGCCCGAGAATCTTAGCCAATCGTTGACAATGCTCGAACTTTGGAGAAACTTGGTCGAGTGTTGACAAGACTCGGAATTTGGAGAAACTTAGCCGAGTGTTGACAATGCTCAGACTTTGGAGAAACTTGGTCGAGCGTTGACAAGGCTCGGACTTTGCAGAAACTTGGACGAGCTTTGACAAGGCTCAGTCTTTGGAGAAACTTAGCCGACTGTTGACAATGCTCAGTCTTTGGAGAAACTTGGCCGAGCGTTGACAATGCTCGAACTTTGGAGAAACTTGGATGAGCGTTGACAAGGCTCAGTCTTTGGGGAAACTTTGCCGATTTTGGATAATGCTCCTAGTTTGTAGAAACTTGGCCGAGCGTTGAGAAGGCTCGGACTTTGGATAAACTTGGCCGAGTGTTGACAAGGCTCGGACTATGGAGAATCTTGGCTGAGCGTTGATAAGCCTTGGACTTTGGAAAAACTTGGCCAAGGGTTGACAAGGCTCGGACTTTTGAGAAACTTGGCCGAGCAATGACTAGGCTTTGACTTTGGAGAATCTTGGCCGAGCGTTGACAAGGCTCGAACTTTGGAGAAATTTTGTTTAGCATTGATAAGGCTCGGAATTTGGAGAAACTTGGCCGAGTGTTGATAAGGCTCGGACTTTGGAGAAACTTGGTCGAGCATTGACAAGGCTCGGACTTTGGAGAAACTTGGCCAAGCATTGACAAGGCTCAAACTTTGGAGAAACTTGGTTGAGTATTGACAAGGCTTTGACTTTGGAAAAACTTGTCCGAGTGTTGATAAGGCTTTGACTTTGGAGAATCTTGGTCGAGCGTTGGCAAGGCTCAGACTTTGCAGAAATTTTGTCGAGCCTTGATAAGGCTCGAACTTTGGAGAAACTTAGCTAAGCGTTGATAAGGCTCGGACTTTGGAGAAACTTGGTCAAGCGTTGACAAGGATGGGACTTTGGAGAAACTTGGCTGAGCGTTGACAAGGCTCGAACTTTGGAGAAACTGGGCCAAGCGATGACAAGGCTCGAACTTTGGAGAATCTTGGTCGAGTGTTGACAAGGCTCGGACTTTCTAGAAATTTTATCGAGCGTTGACAAGGCTCGGACTTTGGGGAAACTTGGCCGAGCATTGACAAGGCTCAGACTTTGAAGAAACTTGGCCGAGCATTGACAAGGCTCGGACTTTGGAGAAACTTGGCCAAGCGTTGATAAGGCTCAAACTTTGGAGAAACTTGGCCGAGCGTTGACAAGTCTTGGACTTTGGAGAAACTTGGCCAAGTGTTGAATAAGCTCGAACTTTGGAGAAACTTGGCCGAGCTTAGAGAAGTCTCGGACCTTAGAGAATCTTAGCCAAGCGTTGAAAAGGCTCGAACTTTGGAGAAACTTGGCCGAGTGTTGACAAGCCATAGACTTTGGAGAAACTTGGTCGAGCGTTGACACGGCTCGGACTTTGGAGAAACTTGGCCGAGCGTTGAGAAGGCTCGGACTTTGGAGAAACTTGGCCAAGCGTTGACAGGGCTTGGGCTTTAAAGAAACTTGGCCGAGCGATGCTAAGGCTCGGACTTTGGAGAAACTTGGCTGAGAGTTGACAAAGCTTGGACTTTGGAGAAACTTAGCGGTGCGTTGACAAGGCTTGGACATTGGAGAAACTTAGACCAGCGTTGACAAGGCTTGGACATTGGAGAAACTTAGCCGAGCGTTGACAACACTCGAACTTTAGAGAATCTTGGCCGAGTGTTGACAAGGCTCGAACTTTGGAGAAACTTAGTCGAGTATTCATAGGGTGCGGAGTTTGGAGAAACTTGGTCGAGTATAGACAAGGCTCGGACTTTAGAGAAACTTGGCCCGAGAATCTTAGCTAAACGTTGAAAATACTCGAACTTTAGAGAAACTTAGCCGAGTGTTGACAAGGCTCGGACTTTGGAGAAACTTAGCCGAGCGTTGACAATGTTCAAAATGTGGAGAAACTTGGCCGAGCGTTGACAAAGCTCAGACTTTGGAGAAACTTTGGCCGATGGTTGACACGGCTCAGACATTGGAGAATCTTGGCCGAGTGTTGACAAGGCTCGGTATTTGGAGAAACTTGGCCGAGAGTTGACAAGGCTTGGACTTTGGAGAAACTTAGCTGAGCGTTGACAATTCTCGGACTTTGGAGAAACTTGGCCGAGCCTTGAGAAGGCTCGGACTTTGGAGAAACTTGGTCGAGTGTTGACAAGGCTCGGACTTTGGAGAAACTTAGCTGAGCGTTGACAATGCTCGAAATGTGGAGAAACTTAGTCGAGTGGTCATAATGTGCGGAGTTTGGAAAAACTTGGTCGAGTATTGACAAGGCTCGGGCTTTGGAGAAACTTGGCCCGAGAATCTTAGCCAAGCGTTGACAATGCTCGAACTTTAGAGAAACTTGGCAGAGTGTTGACAAGGCTTGGACTTTGGAGAAACTTAGCCGAGCGTTGACAATGCTCGAAATGTGGAGAAACTTGACTGAGCGTTGACAAGCCTCAGATTTTGGAGAAACTTAGCCGAGCGTTGACAAGGCTCAGACATTGGAGAATTTTGGCCGAGTGTTGACAAGGCTCAGTATTTGGAGAAACTTGGCCGAGAGTTGACAAGGCTTGGACTTTGGAGAAACTTAACTGAGCATTGACAATGCTCGGACTTTGGAAAAACTTGGCCGAGCCTTGAGAAGGCTCGAACTTTGGAGAAACTTGGCCGAGTGTTGACCAGGCTCGGACTTTGGAGAAACTTAGCTGAGCGTTGACAATGCTCGAAATGTGGAGAAACTTGGGCGAGCGTTGACAAGGCTCAGACTTTGGAGAAACTTGGCCGAGCCTTGACAAGGCTCAGACATTGGAGAATCTTGGCCGAGTGTTGACAAGGCTCGGTATTTGGAGAAACTTAGCCGAGAGTTGACAAGGCGTGGACTTTGGAGAAACTTAACTGAGCGTTGACAATGCTCGGACTTTGGAGAAACTTGGCCGAGCCTTGAGAAGGCTCGAACTTTGGAGAAACTTGGCCGAGTGTTGACAAGGCTCGGTATTTGGAGAAACTTAGCCGAGAGTTGACAAGGCGTGGACTTTGGAGAAACTTAACTGAGCGTTGTCAATGCTCGGACTTTGGAGAAACTTGGCCGAGCCTTGAGAAGGCTCGAACTTTGGAGAAACTTGGCCGAGTGTTGACAAGGCTCGGACTTTGGAGAAACTTAGCTGAGCGTTGACAATGCTCGAAATGTGGAGAAACTTGGCCGAGCATTGACATGGCTCAGACTTTGGAGAAACTTGGCCGAGCCTTGACGTGGCTCAGACATTGGAGAATTTTGGCCGAGTGTTGACAAGGCTCGGTATTTGGAGAAACTTGGCCGAGGTTTGACAAGGCTTGGACTTTGGAGAAACTTAGCTGAGCGTTGACAATGCTCAGACTTTGGAGAAACTTGGATTAGCCTTGGGAAGGCTCGGACTTTGGAGAAACTTGGCCGAGTGTTGACAAGGCTCGGACTTTGGAGAAACTTGGCTGAGCATTGACAATGCTCGAAATGTGGAGAAACTTAGCCGAGCGTTGACATGGCTCAGACTTTGGAGAAACTTGGCTGAGCCTTGACAAGGCTCAGACATTGGAGAATCTTGGCCGAGTGTTGACAAGGCTCGGTATTTGGAGAAACTTGGCCGAGGTTTGACAAGGCTTGGACTTTGGAGAAACTTAGCTGAGCGTTGACAATGCTCGGACTTTGGAGAAACTTGGCTGAGCGTTGACAATGCTCGGACTTTGGAGAAACTTGGCCTAGCCTTGAGAAGGATCGGACTTTGGAGAAACTTGGTCGAGTGTTGACAAGGCTCGGACTTTGGAGAATCTTGGCCGAGCATTGACAAGGCTCGGACTTTGGAGAATCTTGGCTGAGCGTTGATAAGGCTCGGACTTTGGAGAAACTTGGCCGAGCAATGATAAGGCTCGGACTTTGGAGAATATTGGCCGAGCGTTGACAAGGCTCGGACTTTGGAGAAATTTTGTCGAGCGTTCATAAGGCTCGGACTTTGGAGAAACTTAACCGAGCGTTGACAATGTTCAGACTTTGGAGAAACTTGGAAAAGCGTTGAGAAGGCTCGGACTTTGGAGAAACTTGGCCGAGCGTTGACAAGGCTCAAACTTTGGTGAATCTTGGCCAACAATTGACAAGGCTCGGACTTTGGAGAAATTTTGCCGAGGGTTGATAAGGCTTGGACTTTGGAGAATCTTAGCCGTGCATTGACAAGTCTCGGACTTTGGACAAACTTTGCCGAGCGTTGACAAGGCTCGGACACTGGAGAAACTTGGCCGAGCGTTGACAAGGCTCGGACTTTGGAGAAACTTGGTCGAGTGTTGACAAGGCTCGGACTTTGGAGAAACTTGGCCGAGCGTTGAGAAAGCTCGGACTTTGGAGAAACTTGGCCAAGTGTTGCTAAGGCTCGTACTTTGGAGAAAGTTGGCTGAGAGTTGAAAAATCTTGGACTTTGGAGAAACTTAGCTATGTGTTGACAAGGCTTGGACATTGGAGAAACTTAGCCGAGCGTTGACAACACTCGAACTTTAGAGAATCTTGGCCGAGTGTTGACAAGGCTCGAACTTTGGAGAAACTTAGTCGAGTAGTCATAGGGTGCGGAGTTTGGAGAAACTTGGTCGAGTATAGACAAGGCTCGGACTTTAGAGAAACTTGGCCCGAGAATCTTAGCCAAGCGTTGAAAATACTCGAACTTTAGAGAAACTTAGCCGAGTGTTGACAAGGCTCGGACTTTGGAGAAACTTAGCAGAGCGTTGACAATGTTCGAAATGTGGAGAAACTTGGCCGAGCGTTGACAAGGCTCAGACTTTGGAGAAACTTTGGCCGATGGTTGAGAAGGCTCAGACATTGGAGAGTCTTGGCCGAGTGTTGACAAGGCTCGGTATTTGGAGAAACTTGGCCGAGAGTTGACAAGGCTTGGACTTTGGAGAAACTTAGCTGAGCGTTGACAATTCTCGGACTTTGGAGAAACTTGGCCGGGCCTTGAGAAGGCTCGGACTTTGGAGAAACTTGGTCGAGTGTTGACAAGGCTCGGACTTTGGAGAAACTTAGCTGAGCGTTGACAATGCTCGAAATGTGGAGAAACTTAGTCGAGTGGTCATAAGGTGCGGAGTTTGGAAAAACTCGGTCGAGTATTGACAAGGCTCGGACTTTGGAGAAACTTGGCCCGAGAATCTTAGCCAAGCGTTGACAATGCTCGAACTTTAGAGAAACTTGGCAGAGTGTTGACAAGGCTTGGACTTTGGTGAAACTTAGCCGAGCGTTGACAATGCTCGAAATGTGGAGAAACTTGACTGAGCGTTGACAAGCCTCAGATTTTGGAGAAACTTAGCCGAGCGTTGACAAGGCTCAGACATTGGAGAATTTTGGCCGAGTGTTGACAAGGCTCAGTATTTGGAGAAACTTGGCCGAGAGTTGACAAGGCTTGGACTTTGGAGAAACTTAACTGAGCGTTGACAATGCTCGGACTTTGGAGAAACTTGGCCGAGCCTTGAGAAGGCTCGAACTTTGGAGAAACTTGGCCGAGTGTTGACAAGGCTCGGTATTTGGAGAAACTTAGCCGAGAGTTGACAAGGCGTGGACTTTGGAGAAACTTAACTGAGCGTTGACAATGCTCGGACTTTGGAGAAACTTGGCCGAGCCTTGAGAAGGCTCGAACTTTGGAGAAACTTGGCCGAGTGTTGACAAGGCTCGGACTTTGGAGAAACTTAGCTGAGCGTTGACAATGCTCGAAATGTGGAGAAACTTGGCCGAGCGTTGACATGGCTCAGACTTTGGAGAAACTTGGCCGAGCGTTGACGTGGCTCAGACATTGGAGAATCTTGGCCGAGTGTTGACAAGGCTCGGTATTTGGAGAAACTTGGCCGAGGTTTGACAAGGCTTGGACTTTGGAGAAACTTAGCTGAGCGTTGACAATGCTCGGACTTTAGAGAAACTTGACCGAGCGTTGAGAAGGTTCGGACTTTGGAGAAACTTGGCCAAGCGTTGACAGGGCTAGGGCTTTAAAGAAACTTGGCCGAGCGATGCTAAGGCTCGGACTTTGGAGAAACTTGGCTGAGAGTTGACAAAGCTTGGACTTTGGAGAAACTTAGCGGTGCGTTGACAAGGCTCGGACTTTGGAGAAACTTGGTCGAGTGTTGACAAGGCTCGGACTTTGGAGAAACTTAGCTGAGCGTTGACAATGGTCGAAATGTGGAGAAACTTAGTCGAGTGGTCATAAGGTGCGGAGTTTGGAAAAACTTGGTCGAGTATTGACAAGGCTCGGACTTTGGAGAAACTTGGCCCGAGAATCTGAGCCAAGCGTTGACAATGCTCGAACTTTAGAGAAACTTGGCAGAGTGTTGACAAGGCTTGGACTTTGGAGAAACTTAGCCGAGCGTTGACAATGCTCGAAATGTGGAGAAACTTGACTGAGCGTTGACAAGCCTCAGATTTTGGAGAAACTTAGCCGAGCGTTGACAAGGCTCAGACATTGGAGAATTTTGGCCGAGTGTTGACAAGGCTCAGTATTTGGAGAAACTTAACTGAGCGTTGACAATGCTCGGACTTTGGAGAAACTTGGCCGAGCCTTGAGAAGGCTCGAACTTTGGGGAAACTTGGCCGAGTGTTGACAAGGCTCGGTATTTGGAGAAACTTAGCCGAGAGTTGACAAGGCGTGGACTTTGGAGAAACTTAACTGAGCGTTGACAATGCTCGGACTTTGGAGAAACTTGGCCGAGCCTTGAGAAGGCTCGAACTTTGGAGAAACTTGGCCGAGTGTTGACAAGGCTCGGACTTTGGAGAAACTTAGCTGAGCGTTGACAATGCTTGAAATGTGGAGAAACTTGGCCGAGCGTTGACATGGCTCAGACTTTGGAGAAACTTGGCCGAGCGTTGACGTGGCTCAGACATTGGAGAATCTTGGCCGAGTGTTGACAAGGCTCGGTATTTGGAGAAACTTTTCCGAGGTTTGACAAGGCTTGGACTTTGGAGAAACTTAACTGAGCGTTGACAATGCTCGGACTTTGGAGAAACTTGGCCGAGCGTTGAGAAGGCTCGGACTTTGGAGAAACTTGGCCAAGCGTTGACAGGGCTTAGGCTTTAAAGAAACTTGGCCGAGCGATGCTAAGGCTCGGACTTTGGAGAAACTTGGCTGAGAGTTGACAAAGCTTGGACTTTGGAGAAACTTAGTAGTGCGTTGACAAGGCTCGGACTTTGGAGAAACTTGGTCGAGTGTTGACAAGGCTCGGACTTTGGAGAAACTTAGCTGAGCGTTGACAATGCTCGAAATGTGGAGAAACTTAGTCGAGTGGTCATAAGGTGCGGAGTTTGGAAAAACTTGGTCGAGTATTGACAAGGCTCGGACTTTGGAGAAACTTGGCCCGAGAATCTTAGCCAAGCGTTGACAATGCTCGAACTTTAGAGAAACTTGGCAGAGTGTTGACAAGGCTTGGACTTTGGAGAAACTTAGCCGAGCGTTGACAATGCTCGAAATGTGGAGAAACTTGACTGAGCGTTGACAAGGCTCAGACATTGGAGAATTTTGGCCGAGTGTTGACAAGGCTCAGTATTTGGAGAAACTTGTCCGAGAGTTGACAAGGCTTGGACTTTGGAGAAACTTAACTGAGCGTTGACAATGCTCGGACTTTGGAGAAACTTGGCCGAGCCTTGAGAAGGCTCGAACTTTGGAGAAACTTGGCCGAGTGTTGACAAGGCTTGGTATTTGGAGAAACTTAGCCGAGAGTTGACAAGGCGTGGACTTTGGAGAAACTTAACTGAGCGTTGACAATGCTCGGACTTTGGAGAAACTTGGCCGAGCCTTGAGAAGGCTCGAACTTTGGAGAAACTTGGCCGAGTGTTGACAAGGCTCGAACTTTGGAGAAACTTAGCTGAGCGTTGACAATGCTCGAAATGTGGAGAAACTTGGCCGAGCGTTGACATGGCTCAGACTTTGGAGAAACTTGGCCGAGCGTTGACGTGGCTCAGACATTGGAGAATCTTGGCCGAGTGTTGACAAGGCTCGGTATTTGGAGAAACTTGGCCGAGGTTTGACAAGGCTTGGACTTTGGAGAAACTTAGCTGAGCGTTGACAATGCTCGGACTTTGGAGAAACTTGGCCGAGCGTTGAGAAGGCTCGGACTTTGGAGAAACTTGGCCAAGCGTTGACAGGGCTTGGGCTTTAAAGAAACTTGGCCGAGCGATGCTAAGGCTCGGACTTTGGAGAAACTTGGCTGAGAGTTGACAAAGCTTGGACTTTGGAGAAACTTAGACGAGCGTTGACAACACTCGAACTTTGGAGAATCTTGGCCGAGTGTTGACAAGGCTCGAACTTTGGAGAAACTTAGTCGAGTGGTCATAAGGTGCGGAGTTTGGAAAAACTTGGTCGAGTATTGACAAGGCTCGGACTTTGGAGAAACTTGGCCCGAGAATCTTAGCCAAGCGTTGACAATGCTCGAACTTTAGAGAAACTTGGCAGAGTGTTGACAAGGCTTGGACTTTGGAGAAACTTAGCCGAGCGTTGACAATGCTCGAAATGTGGAGAAACTTGACTGAGCGTTGACAAGCCTCAGATTTTGGAGAAAGTTAGCCGAGCGTTGACAAGGCTCAGACATTGGAGAATTTTGGCCGAGTGTTGACAAGGCTCAGTATTTGGAGAAACTTGTCCGAGAGTTGACAAGGCTTGGACTTTGGAGAAACTTAACTGAGCGTTGACAATGCTCGGACTTTGGAGAAACTTGGCCGAGCCTTGAGAAGGCTCGAACTTTGGAGAAACTTGGCCGAGTGTTGACAAGGCTCGGTATTTGGAGAAACTTAGCCGAGAGTTGACAAGGCGTGGACTTTAGAGAAACTTAACTGAGCGTTGACAATGCTCGGACTTTGGAGAAACTTGGCCGAGCCTTGAGAAGGCTCGAACTTTGGAGAAACTTGGCCGAGTGTTGACAAGGCTCGGACTTTGGAGAAACTTAGCTGAGCGTTGACAATGCTCGAAATGTGGAGAAACTTGGCCGAGCGTTGACATGGCTCAGACTTTGGAGAAACTTGGCCGAGCGTTGACATGGCTCAGACATTGGAGAATCTTGGCCGAGTGTTGACAAGGCTCGGTATTTGGAGAAACTTGGCCGAGGTTTGACAAGGCTTGGACTTTGGAGAAACTTAGCTGAGCGTTGACAATGCTCGGACTTTGGAGAAACTTGGCCGAGCGTTGAGAAGGCTCGGACTTTGGAGAAACTTGGCCAAGCGTTGACAGGGCTTGGGCTTTAAAGAAACTTGGCCGATCGATGCTAAGGCTCGGACTTTGGAGAAACTTGGCTGAGAGTTGACAAAGCTTGGACTTTGGAGAAACTTAGCGGTGCGTTGACAAGGCTCGGACTTTGGAGAAACTTGGTCGAGTGTTGACAAGGCTTGGACTTTGGAGAAACTTAGCTGAGCGTTGACAATGCTCGAAATGTGGAGAAACTTAGTCGAGTGGTCATAAGGTGCGGAGTTTGGAAAAACTTGGTCGAGTATTGACAAGGCTCGGACTTTGGAGAAACTTGGCCCGAGAATCTTAGCCAAGCGTTGACAATGCTCAGACATTGGAGAATTTTGGCCGAGTGTTGACAAGGCTCAGTATTTGGAGAAACTTAACTGAGCGTTGACAATGCTCGGACTTTGGAGAAACTTGGCCGAGCCTTGAGAAGGCTCGAACTTTGGGGAAACTTGGCCGAGTGTTGACAAGGCTCGGTATTTGGAGAAACTTAGTCGAGAGTTGACAAGGCGTGGACTTTGGAGAAACTTAACTGAGCGTTGACAATGCTCGGACTTTGGAGAAACTTGGCCGAGCCTTGAGAAGGCTCGAACTTTGGAGAAACTTGGCCGAGTGTTGACAAGGCTTGGACTTTGGAGAAACTTAGCAGAGCGTTGACAATGTTCGAAATGTGGAGAAACTTGGCCGAGCGTTGACAAGGCTCAGACTTTGGAGAAACTTTGGCCGATGGTTGACAAGGCTCAGACATTGGAGAATCTTGGCCGAGTGTTGACAAGGCTCGGTATTTGGAGAAACTTGGCCGAGAGTTGACAAGGCTTGGACTTTGGAGAAACTTAGCTGAGCGTTGACAATTCTCGGACTTTGGAGAAACTTGGCCGGGCCTTGAGAAGGCTCGGACTTTGGAGAAACTTGGTCGAGTGTTGACAAGGCTCGGACTTTGGAGAAACTTAGCTGAGCGTTGACAATGCTCGAAATGTGGAGAAACTTAGTCGAGTGGTCATAAGGTGCGGAGTTTGGAAAAACTTGGTCGAGTATTGACAAGGCTCGGACTTTGGAGAAACTTGGCCCGAGAATCTTAGCCAAGCGTTGACAATGCTCGAACTTTAGAGAAACTTGGCAGAGTGTTGACAAGGCTTGGACTTTGGAGAAACTTAGCCGAGCGTTGACAATGCTCGAAATGTGGAGAAACTTGACTGAGCGTTGACAAGCCTCAGATTTTGGAGAAACTTAGCCGAGCGTTGACAAGGCTCAGACATTGGAGAATTTTGGCCGAGTGTTGACAAGGCTCAGTATTTGGAGAAACTTGGCCGAGAGTTGACAAGGCTTGGACTTTGGAGAAACTTAACTGAGCGTTGACAATGCTCGGACTTTGGAGAAACTTGGCCGAGCCTTGAGAAGGCTCGAACTTTGGAGAAACTTGGCCGAGTGTTGACAAGGCTCGGTATTTGGAGAAACTTAGCCGAGAGTTGACAAGGCGTGGACTTTGGAGAAACTTAACTGAGCGTTGACAATGCTCGGACTTTGGAGAAACTTGGCCGAGCCTTGAGAAGGCTCGAACTTTGGAGAAACTTGGCCGAGTGTTGACAAGGCTCGGACTTTGGAGAAACTTAGCTGAGCGTTGACAATGCTCGAAATGTGGAGAAACTTGGCCGAGCGTTGACATGGCTCAGACTTTGGAGAAACTTGGCCGAGCGTTGACGTGGCTCAGACATTGGAGAATCTTGGCCGAGTGTTGACAAGGCTCGGTATTTGGAGAAACTTGGCCGAGGTTTGACAAGGCTTGGACTTTGGAGAAACTTAGCTGAGCGTTGACAATGCTCGGACTTTGGAGAAACTTGACCGAGCGTTGAGAAGGTTCGGACTTTGGAGAAACTTGGCCAAGCGTTGACAGGGCTAGGGCTTTAAAGAAACTTGGCCGAGCGATGCTAAGGCTCGGACTTTGGAGAAACTTGGCTGAGAGTTGACAAAGCTTGGACTTTGGAGAAACTTAGCGGTGCGTTGACAAGGCTCGGACTTTGGAGAAACTTGGTCGAGTGTTGACAAGGCTCGGACTTTGGAGAAACTTAGCTGAGCGTTGACAATGGTCGAAATGTGGAGAAACTTAGTCGAGTGGTCATAAGGTGCGGAGTTTGGAAAAACTTGGTCGAGTATTGACAAGGCTCGGACTTTGGAGAAACTTGGCCCGAGAATCTGAGCCAAGCGTTGACAATGCTCGAACTTTGGAGAAACTTGGCAGAGTGTTGACAAGGCTTGGACTTTGGAGAAACTTAGCCGAGCGTTGACAATGCTCGAAATGTGGAGAAACTTGACTGAGCGTTGACAAGCCTCAGATTTTGGAGAAACTTAGCCGAGCGTTGACAAGGCTCAGACATTGGAGAATTTTGGCCGAGTGTTGACAAGGCTCAGTATTTGGAGAAACTTAACTGAGCGTTGACAATGCTCGGACTTTGGAGAAACTTGGCTGAGCCTTGAGAAGGCTCGAACTTTGGGGAAACTTGGCCGAGTGTTGACAAGGCTCGGTATTTGGAGAAACTTAGCCGAGAGTTGACAAGGCGTGGACTTTGGAGAAACTTAACTGAGCGTTGACAATGCTCGGACTTTGGAGAAACTTGGCCGAGCCTTGAGAAGGCTCGAACTTTGGAGAAACTTGGCCGAGTGTTGACAAGGCTCGGACTTTGGAGAAACTTAGCTGAGCGTTGACAATGCTTGAAATGTGGAGAAACTTGGCCGAGCGTTGACATGGCTCAGACTTTGGAGAAACTTGGCCGAGCGTTGACGTGGCTCAGACATTGGAGAATCTTGGCCGAGTGTTGACAAGGCTCGGTATTTGGAGAAACTTTTCCGAGGTTTGACAAGGCTTGGACTTTGGAGAAACTTAACTGAGCGTTGACAATGCTCGGACTTTGGAGAAACTTGGCCGAGCGTTGAGAAGGCTCGGACTTTGGAGAAACTTGGCCAAGCGTTGACAGGGCTTGGGCTTTAAAGAAACTTGGCCGAGCGATGCTAAGGCTCGGACTTTGGAGAAACTTGGCTGAGAGTTGACAAAGCTTGGACTTTGGAGAAACTTAGCAGTGCGTTGACAAGGCTCGGACTTTGGAGAAACTTGGTCGAGTGTTGACAAGGCTCGGACTTTGGAGAAACTTAGCTGAGCGTTGACAATGCTCGAAATGTGGAGAAACTTAGTCGAGTGGTCATAAGGTGCGGAGTTTGGAAAAACTTGGTCGAGTATTGACAAGGCTCGGACTTTGGAGAAACTTGGCCCGAGAATCTTAGCCAAGCGTTGACAATGCTCGAACTTTAGAGAAACTTGGCAGAGTGTTGACAAGGCTTGGACTTTGGAGAAACTTAGCCGAGCGTTGACAATGCTCGAAATGTGGAGAAACTTGACTGAGCGTTGACAAGCCTCAGATTTTGGAGAAACTTAGCCGAGCGTTGACAAGGCTCAGACATTGGAGAATTTTGGCCGAGTGTTGACAAGGCTCAGTATTTGGAGAAACTTGGCCGAGAGTTGACAAGGCTTGGACTTTGGAGAAACTTAACTGAGCGTTGACAATGCTCGGACTTTGGAGAAACTTGGCCGAGCCTTGAGAAGGCTCGAACTTTGGAGAAACTTGGCCGAGTGTTGACAAGGCTCGGTATTTGGAGAAACTTAGCCGAGAGTTGACAAGGCATGGACTTTGGAGAAACTTAACTGAGCGTTGACAATGCTCGGACTTTGGAGAAACTTGGCCGAGCCTTGAGAAGGCTCGAACTTTAGAGAAACTTGGCCGAGTGTTGACAAGGCTCGGACTTTGGAGAAACTTAGCTGAGCGTTGACAATGCTCGAAATGTGGAGAAACTTGGCCGAGCGTTGACATGGCTCAGACTTTGGAGAAACTTGGCCGAGCGTTGACGTGGCTCAGACATTGGAGAATCTTGGCCGAGTGTTGACAAGGCTCGGTATTTGGAGAAACTTGGCCGAGGTTTGACAAGGCTTGGACTTTGGAGAAACTTAGCTGAGCGTTGACAATGCTCGGACTTTGGAGAAACTTGGCCGAGCGTTGAGAAGGTTCGGACTTTGGAGAAACTTGGCCAAGCGTTGACAGGGCTAGGGCTTTAAAGAAACTTGGCCGAGCGATGCTAAGGCTCGGACTTTGGAGAAACTTGGCTGAGAGTTGACAAAGCTTGGACTTTGGAGAAACTTAGCGGTGCGTTGACAAGGCTCGGACTTTGGAGAAACTTGGTCGAGTGTTGACAAGGCTCGGACTTTGGAGAAACTTAGCTGAGCGTTGACAATGCTCGAAATGTGGAGAAACTTAGTCGAGTGGTCATAAGGTGCGGAGTTTGGAAAAACTTGGTCGAGTATTGACAAGGCTCGGACTTTGGAGAAACTTGGCCCGAGAATCTTAGCCAAGCGTTGACAATGCTCAGACATTGGAGAATTTTGGCTGAGTGTTGACAAGGCTCAGTATTTGGAGAAACTTAACTGAGCGTTGACAATGCTCGGACTTTGGAGAAACTTGGCCGAGCCTTGAGAAGGCTCGAACTTTGGGGAAACTTGGCCGAGTGTTGACAAGGCTCGGTATTTGGAGAAACTTAGCCGAGAGTTGACAAGGCGTGGACTTTGGAGAAACTTAACTGAGCGTTGACAATGCTCGGACTTTGGAGAAACTTGGCCGAGCCTTGAGAAGGCTCGAACTTTGGAGAAACTTGGCCGAGTGTTGACAAGGCTCGGACTTTGGAGAAACTTAGCAGAGCGTTGACAATGTTCGAAATGTGGAGAAACTTGGCCGAGCGTTGACAAGGCTCAGACTTTGGAGAAACTTTGGCCGATGGTTGACAAGGCTCAGACATTGGAGAATCTTGGCCGAGTGTTGACAAGGCTCGGTATTTGGAGAAACTTGGCCGAGAGTTGACAAGGCTTGGACTTTGGAGAAACTTAGCTGAGCGTTGACAATTCTCGGACTTTGGAGAAACTTGGCCGGGCCTTGAGAAGGCTCGGACTTTGGAGAAACTTGGTCGAGTGTTGACAAGGCTCGGACTTTGGAGAAACTTAGCTGAGCGTTGACAATGCTCGAAATGTGGAGAAACTTAGTCGAGTGGTCATAAGGTGCGGAGTTTGGAAAAACTTGGTCGAGTATTGACAAGGCTCGGACTTTGGAGAAACTTGGCCCGAGAATCTTAGCCAAGCGTTGACAATGCTCGAACTTTAGAGAAACTTGGCAGAGTGTTGACAAGGCTTGGACTTTGGAGAAACTTAGCCGAGCGTTGACAATGCTCGAAATGTGGAGAAACTTGACTGAGCGTTGACAAGCCTCAGATTTTGGAGAAACTTAGCCGAGCGTTGACAAGGCTCAGACATTAGAGAATTTTGGCCGAGTGTTGACAAGGCTCAGTATTTGGAGAAACTTGGCCGAGAGTTGACAAGGCTTGGACTTTGGAGAAACTTAACTGAGCGTTGACAATGCTCGGACTTTGGAGAAACTTGGCCGACCCTTGAGAAAGCTCGAACTTTTGAGAAACTTGGCCGATTGTTGACAAGGCTCGGTATTTGGAGAAACTTAGCCGAGAGTTGACAAGGCGTGGACTTTGGAGAAACTTAACTGAGCGTTGACAATGCTCGGACTTTGGAGAAACTTGGCCGAGCCTTGAGAAGGCTCGAACTTTGGAGAAACTTGGCCGAGTGTTGACAAGGCTCGGTATTTGGAGAAACTTAGCCGAGAGTTGACAAGGCGTGGACTTTGGAGAAACTTAACTGAGCGTTGACAATGCTCGGACTTTGGAGAAACTTGGCCGAGCCTTGAGAAGGCTCGAACTTTGGAGAAACTTGGCCGAGTGTTGACAAGGCTCGGACTTTGGAGAAACTTAGCTGAGCGTTGACAATGCTCGAAATGTGGAGAAACTTGGCCGAGCGTTGACATGGCTCAGACTTTGGAGAAACTTGGCCGAGCGTTGACGTGGCTCAGACATTGGAGAATCTTGGCCGAGTGTTGACAAGGCTCGGTATTTGGAGAAACTTTTCCGAGGTTTGACAAGGCTTGGACTTTGGAGAAACTTAACTGAGCGTTGACAATGCTCGGACTTTGGAGAAACTTGGCCGAGCGTTGAGAAGACTCGGACTTTGGAGAAACTTGGCCAAGCGTTGACAGGGCTTGGGCTTTAAAGAAACTTGGCCGAGCGATGCTAAGGCTCGGACTTTGGAGAAACTTGGCTGAGAGTTGACAAAGCTTGGACTTTGGAGAAACTTAGCAGTGCGTTGACAAGGCTCGGACTTTGGAGAAACTTGGTCGAGTGTTGACAAGGCTCGGACTTTGGAGAAACTTAGCTGAGCGTTGACAATGCTCGAAATGTGGAGAAACTTAGTCGAGTGGTCATAAGGTGCGGAGTTTGGAAAAACTTGGTCGAGTATTGACAAGGCTCGGACTTTAGAGAAACTTGGCCCGAGAATCTTAGCCAAGCGTTGACAATGCTCGAACTTTAGAGAAACTTGGCAGAGTGTTGACAAGGCTTGGACTTTGGAGAAACTTAGCCGAGCGTTGACAATGCTCGAAATGTGGAGAAACTTGACTGAGCGTTCACAAGCCTCAGATTTTGGAGAAACTTAGCCGAGCGTTGACAAGGCTCAGACATTGGAGAATTTTGGCCGAGTGTTGACAAGGCTCAGTATTTGGAGAAACTTAACTGAGCGTTGACAATGCTCGGACTTTGGAGAAACTTGGCCGAGCCTTGAGAAGGCTCGAACTTTGGAGAAACTTGGCCGAGTGTTGACAAGGCTCGGTATTTGGAGAAACTTAGCCGAGAGTTGACAAGGCGTGGACTTTGGAGAAACTTAACTGAGCGTTGACAATGCTCGGACTTTGGAGAAACTTGGCCGAGCCTTGAGAAGGCTCGAACTTTGGAGAAACTTGGCCGAGTGTTGACAAGGCTCGAACTTTGGAGAAACTTAGCTGAGCGTTGACAATGCTCGAAATGTGGAGAAACTTGGCCGAGCGTTGACATGGCTCAGACTTTGGAGAAACTTGGCCGAGCGTTGACGTGGCTCAGACATTGGAGAATCTTGGCCGAGTGTTGACAAGGCTCGGTATTTGGAGAAACTTGGCCGAGGTTTGACAAGGCTTGGACTTTGGAGAAACTTAGCTGAGCGTTGACAATGCTCGGACTTTGGAGAAACTTGGCCGAGCGTTGAGAAGGCTCGGACTTTGGAGAAACTTGGCCAAGCGTTGACAGGGCTTGGGCTTTAAAGAAACTTGGCCGAGCGATGCTAAGGCTCGGACTTTGGAGAAACTTGGCTGAGAGTTGACAAAGCTTGGACTTTGGAGAAACTTAGACGAGCGTTGACAACACTCGAACTTTGGAGAATCTTGGCCGAGTGTTGACAAGGCTCGAACTTTGGAGAAACTTAGTCGAGTGGTCATAAGGTGCGTAGTTTGGAAAAACTTGGTCGAGTATTGACAAGTCTCGGACTTTGGAGAAACTTGGCCCGAGAATCTTAGCCAAGCGTTGACAATGCTCGAACTTTAGAGAAACTTGGCAGAGTGTTGACAAGGCTTGGACTTTGGAGAAACTTAGCCGAGCGTTGACAATGCTCGAAATGTGGAGAAACTTGACTGAGCGTTGACAAGCCTCAGATTTTGGAGAAAGTTAGCCGAGCGTTGACAAGGCTCAGACATTGGAGAATTTTGGCCGAGTGTTGACAAGGCTCAGTATTTGGAGAAACTTGTCCGAGAGTTGACAAGGCTTGGACTTTGGAGAAACTTAACTGAGCGTTGACAATGCTCGGACTTTGGAGAAACTTGGCCGAGCCTTGAGAAGGCTCGAACTTTGGAGAAACTTGGCCGAGTGTTGACAAGGCTCGGTATTTGGAGAAACTTAGCCGAGAGTTGACAAGGCGTGGACTTTAGAGAAACTTAACTGAGCGTTGACAATGCTCGGACTTTGGAGAAACTTGGCCGAGCCTTGAGAAGGCTCGAACTTTGGAGAAACTTGGCCGAGTGTTGACAAGGCTCGGACTTTGGAGAAACTTAGCTGAGCGTTGACAATGCTCGAAATGTGGAGAAACTTGGCCGAGCGTTGACATGGCTCAGACTTTGGAGAAACTTGGCCGAGCGTTGACATGGCTCAGACATTGGAGAATCTTGGCCGAGTGTTGACAAGGCTCGGTATTTGGAGAAACTTGGCCGAGGTTTGACAAGGCTTGGACTTTGGAGAAACTTAGCTGAGCATTGACAATGCTCGGACTTTGGAGAAACTTGGCCGAGCGTTGAGAAGGCTCGGACTTTGGAGAAACTTGGCCAAGCGTTGACAGGGCTTGGGCTTTAAAGAAACTTGGCCGAGCGATGCTAAGGCTCGGACTTTGGAGAAACTTGGCTGAGAGTTGACAAAGCTTGGACTTTGGAGAAACTTAGCGGTGCGTTGACAAGGCTCGGACTTTGGAGAAACTTGGTCGAGTGTTGACAAGGCTTGGACTTTGGAGAAACTTAGCTGAGCGTTGACAATGCTCGAAATGTGGAGAAACTTAGTCGAGTGGTCATAAGGTGCGGAGTTTGGAAAAACTTGGTCGAGTATTGACAAGGCTCGGACTTTGGAGAAACTTGGCCCGAGAATCTGAGCCAAGCGTTGACAATGCTCGAACTTTAGAGAAACTTGGCAGAGTGTTGACAAGGCTTGGACTTTGGAGAAACTTAGCCGAGCGTTGACAATGCTCGAAATGTGGAGAAACTTGACTGAGCGTTGACAAGCCTCAGATTTTGGAGAAACTTAGCCGAGCGTTGACAAGGCTCAGACATTGGAGAATTTTGGCCGAGTGTTGACAAGGCTTAGTATTTGGAGAAACTTAACTGAGCGTTGACAATGCTCGGACTTTGGAGAAACTTGGCCGAGCCTTGAGAAGGCTCGAACTTTGGGGAAACTTGGCCGAGTGTTGACAAGGCTCGGTATTTGGAGAAACTTAGCCGAGAGTTGACAAGGCGTGGACTTTGGAGAAACTTAACTGAGCGTTGACAATGCTCGGACTTTGGAGAAACTTGGCCGAGCCTTGAGAAGGCTCGAACTTTGGAGAAACTTAGCCGAGTGTTGACAAGGCTCGGACTTTGGAGAAACTTAGCTGAGCGTTGACAATGCTCGAAATGTGGAGAAACTTGGCCGAGCGTTGACATGGCTCAGACTTTGGAGAAACTTGGCCGAGCGTTGACGTGGCTCAGACATTGGAGAATCTTGGCCGAGTGTTGACAAGGCTCGGTATTTGGAGAAACTTGGCCGAGGTTTGACAAGGCTTGGACTTTGGAGAAACTTGGCTGAGCGTTGACAATGCTCGGACTTTGGAGAAACTTGGCCGAGCGTTGAGAAGGCTCGGACTTTGGAGAAACTTGGCCAAGCGTTGACAGGGCTTGGGCTTTAAAGAAACTTGGCCGAGCGATGCTAAGGCTCGGACTTTGGAGAAACTTGGCTGAGAGTTGACAAAGCTTGGACTTTGGAGAAACTTAGCGGTGCGTTGACAAGGCTCGGACTTTGGAGAAACTTGGTCGAGTGTTGACAAGGCTTACACTTTGGAGAAACTTAGCTGAGCGTTGACAATGCTCGAAATGTGGAGAAACTTAGTCGAGTGGTCATAAGGTGCGGAGTTTGGAAAAACTTGGTCGAGTATTGACAAGGCTCGGACTTTGGAGAAACTTGGCCCGAGAATCTGAGCCAAGCGTTGACAATGCTCGAACTTTAGAGAAACTTGGCAGGGTGTTGACAAGGCTTGGACTTTGGAGAAACTTAGCCGAGCGTTGACAATGCTCGAAATGTGGAGAAACTTGACTGAGCGTTGACAAGCCTCAGATTTTGGAGAAACTTAGCCGAGCGTTGACAAGGCTCAGACATTGGAGAATTTTGGCCGAGTGTTGACAAGGCTCAGTATTTGGAGAAACTTAACTGAGCGTTGACAATGCTCGGACTTTGGAGAAACTTGGCCGAGCCTTGAGAAGGCTCGAACTTTGGGGAAACTTGGCCGAGTGTTGAAAAGGCTCGGTATTTGGAGAAACTTAGCCGAGAGTTGACAAGGCGTGGACTTTGGAGAAACTTAACTGAGCGTTGACAATGCTCGGACTTTGGAGAAACTTGGCCGAGCCTTGAGAAGGCTCGAACTTTGGAGAAACTTAGCCGAGTGTTGACAAGGCTCGGACTTTGGAGAAACTTAGCTGAGCGTTGACAATGCTCGAAATGTGGAGAAACTTGGCCGAGCGTTGACATGGCTCAGACTTTGGAGAAACTTGGCCGAGCGTTGACGTGGCTCAGACATTGGAGAATCTTGGCCGAGTGTTGACAAGGCTCGGTATTTGGAGAAACTTGGCCGAGGTTTGACAAGGCTTGGACTTTGGAGAAACTTGGCTGAGCGTTGACAATGCTCGGACTTTGGAGAAACTTGGCCGAGCGTTGAGAAGGCTCGGACTTTGGAGAAACTTGGCCAAGCGTTGACAGGGCTTGGGCTTTAAAGAAACTTGGCCGAGCGATGCTAAGGCTCGGACTTTGGAGAAACTTGGCTGAGAGTTGACAAAGCTTGGACTTTGGAGAAACTTAGCGGTGCGTTGACAAGGCTCGGACTTTGGAGAAACTTGGTCGAGTGTTGACAAGGCTCGGACTTTGGAGAAACTTAGCTGAGCGTTGACAATGCTCGAAATGTGGAGAAACTTAGTCGAGTGGTCATAAGGTGCGGAGTTTGGAAAAACTTGGTCGAGTATTGACAAGGCTCGGACTTTGGAGAAACTTGGCCCGAGAATCTTAGCCAAGCGTTGACAATGCTCGAACTTTAGAGAAACTTGGCAGAGTGTTGACAAGGCTTGGACTTTGGAGAATTTTAGCCGAGCGTTGACAATGCTCGAAATGTGGAGAAACTTGACTGAGCGTTGACAAGCCTCAGATTTTGGAGAAACTTAGCCGAGCGTTGACAAGGCTCAGACATTGGAGAATTTTGGCCGAGTGTTGACAAGGCTCAGTATTTGGAGAAACTTGACTGAGCGTTGACAATGCTCGGACTTTGGAGAAACTTGGCCGAGCCTTGAGAAGGCTCGAACTTTGGAGAAACTTGGCCGAGTGTTGACAAGGCTCGGTATTTGGAGAAACTTAGCCGAGAGTTGACAAGGCGTGGACTTTGGAGAAACTTAACTGAGCGTTGACAATGCTTGGACTTTGGAGAAACTTGGCCGAGCCTTGAGAAGGCTCGAACTTTGGAGAAACTTGGCCGAGTGTTGACAAGGCTCGGACTTTGGAGAAACTTAGCTGAGCGTTGACAATGCTCGAAATGTGGAGAAACTTTGCCGAGCGTTGACATGGCTCAGACTTTGGAGAAACTTGGCCGAGCGTTGACGTGGCTCAGACATTGGAGAATCTTGGCCGAGTGTTGACAAGGCTCGGTATTTGGAGAAACTTGGCCGAGGTTTTACAAGGCTTGGACTTTGGAGAAACTTAGCTGAGTGTTGACAATGCTCGGACTTTGGAGAAACTTGGCCAAGCGTTGAGAAGGCTCGGACTTTGGAGAAACTTGGCCAAGCGTTGACAGGGCTTGGGCTTTAAAGAAACTTGGCCGAGCGATGCTAAGGCTCGGACTTTGGAGAAACTTGGCTGAGAGTTGACAAAGCTTGGACTTTGGAGAAACTTAGCGGTGCGTTGACAAGGCTTGGACATTGGAGAAACTTAGACGAGCGTTGACAACACTCGAACTTTGGAGAATCTTGGCCGAGTGTTGACAAGGCTCGAACTTTGGAGAAACTTAGTCGAGTGGTCATAAGGTGCGGAGTTTGGAAAAACTTGGTCGAGTATTGACAAGGCTCGGACTTTGGAGAAACTTGGCCCGAGAATCTTAGCCAAGCGTTGACAATGCTCGAACTTTAGAGAAACTTGGCAGAGTGTTGACAAGGCTTGGACTTTGGAGAAACTTAGCCGAGCGTTGACAATGCTCGAAATGTGGAGAAACTTGACTGAGCGTTGACAAGCCTCAGATTTTGGAGAAACTTAGCCGAGCGTTGACAAGGCTCAGACATTGGAGAATTTTGGCCGAGTGTTGACAAGGCTCAGTATTTGGAGAAACTTGGCCGAGAGTTGACAAGGCTTGGACTTTGGAGAAACTTAACTGAGCGTTGACAATGCTCGGACTTTGGAAAAACTTGGCCGAGCCTTGAGAAGGCTCGAACTTTGGAGAAACTTGGCCGAGTGTTGACCAGGCTCGGACTTTGGAGAAACTTAGCTGAGCGTTGACAATGCTCGAAATGTGGAGAAACTTGGGCGAGCGTTGACAAGGCTCAAACTTTGGAGAAACTTGGCCGAGCCTTGACAAGGCTCAGACATTGGAGAATCTTGGCCGAGTGTTGACAAGGCTCGGTATTTGGAGAAACTTAGCCGAGAGTTGACAAGGCGTGGACTTTGGAGAAACTTAACTGTGCGTTGACAATGCTCGGACTTTGGAGAAACTTGGCCGAGCCTTGAGAAGGCTCGAACTTTGGAGAAACTTGGCCGAGTGTTGACAAGGCTCGGACTTTGGAGAAACTTAGCTGAGCGTTGACAATGCTCGAAATGTGGAGAAACTTGGCCGAGCGTTGACATAGCTCAGACTTTGGAGAAACTTGGCCGAGCCTTGACGTGGCTCAGACATTGGAGAATCTTGGCCGAGTGTTGACAAGGCTCGGTATTTGGAGAAACTTGGCCGAGGTTTGACAAGGCTTGGACTTTGGAGAAACTTAGCTGAGCGTTGACAATGCTCAGACTTTGGAGAAACTTGGATTAGCCTTGAGAAGGCTCGGACTTTGGAGAAACTTGGCCGAGTGTTGACAAGGCTCGGACTTTGGAGAAACTTGGCTGAGCATTGACAATGCTCGAAATGTGGAGAAACTTGGCCGAGCGTTGACATGGCTCAGACTTTGGAGAAACTTGGCCGAGCCTTGACAAGGCTCAGACATTGGAGAATCTTGGCCGAGTGTTGACAAGGCTCGGTATTTGGAGAAACTTGGCCGAGGTTTGACAAGGCTTGGACTTTGGAGAAACTTAGCTGAGCGTTGACAATGCTCGGACTTTGGAGAAACTTGGCTGAGCGTTGACAATGCTCGGACTTTGGAGAAACTTGGCCTAGCCTTGAGAAGAATCGGACTTTGGAGAAACTTGGCCGAGTGTTGACAAGGCTCGGACTTTGGAGAATCTTGGCCGAGCATTGACAAGGCTCGGACTTTGGAGAATCTTGGCTGAGCGTTGATAAGGCTCGGACTTTGGAGAAACTTGGCCGAGCAATGATAAGGCTCGGACTTTGGAGAATATTGGCCGAGCGTTGACAAGGCTCGGACTTTGGAGAAATTTTGTCGAGCGTTCATAAGGCTCGGACTTTGGAGAAACTTAACCGAGCGTTGACAATGTTCAGACTTTGGAGAAACTTGGAAAAGCGTTGAGAAGGCTCGGACTTTGGAGAAACTTGGCCGAGCGTTGACAAGGCTCAAACTTTGGTGAATCTTGGCCAACAATTGACAAGGCTCGGACTTTGGAGAAATTTTGCCGAGGGTTGATAAGGCTTGGACTTTGGAGAATCTTAGCCGTGCATTGACAAGTCTCGGACTTTGGACAAACTTTACCGAGCGTTGACAAGGCTCGAACTTTAGAGAAACTTGGCCGAGCGTTGACAAGGCTCGGACTTTGGAGAAACTTGGCCGAGCGTTGACAAGGCTCGGACTTTGGAGAAACTTGGTCGAGTGTTGACAAGGCTCGAACTTTGGAGAAACTTGGCCGAGCGTTGAGAAAGCTCGGACTTTGGAGAAACTTGGCCAAGTGTTGCTAAGGCTCGTACTTTGGAGAAAGTTGGCCGAGAGTTGAAAAATCTTGGACTTTGGAGAAACTTAGCTGTGTGTTGACAAGGCTTGGACATTGGAGAAACTTAGCCGAGCGTTGACAACACTCGAACTTTAGAGAATCTTGGCCGAGTGTTGACAGGGCTCGAACTTTGGAGAAACTTAGTCGAGTAGTCATAGGGTGCGGAGTTTGGAGAAACTTGGTCGAGTATAGACAAGGCTCGGACTTTAGAGAAACTTGGCCCGAGAATCTTAGCCAAGCGTTGAAAATACTCGAACTTTAGAGAAACTTAGCCGAGTGTTGACAAGGCTCGGACTTTGGAGAAACTTAGCCGAGCGTTGACAATGTTCGAAATGTGGAGAAACTTGGCCGAGCGTTGACAAGGCTCAGACTTTGGAGAAACTTTGGCCGATGGTTGACAAGGCTCAGACATTGGAGAATCTTGGCCGAGTGTTGACAAGGCTCGTTATTTGGAGAAACTTGGCCGAGAGTTGACAAGGCTTGGACTTTGGAGAAACTTAGCTGAGCGTTGACAATTCTCGGACTTTGGAGAAACTTGGCCGAGCCTTGAGAAGGCTCGGACTTTGGAGAAACTTGGTCGAGTGTTGACAAGGCTCGGACTTTGGAGAAACTTAGCTGAGCGTTGACAATGCTCGAAATGTGGAGAAACTTAGTCGAGTGGTCATAAGGTGCGGAGTTTGGAAAAACTTGGTCGAGTATTGACAAGGCTCGGACTTTGGAGAAACTTGGCCCGAGAATCTTAGCCAAGCGTTGACAATGCTCGAACTTTAGAGAAACTTGGCAGAGTGTTGACAAGGCTTGGACTTTGGAGAAACTTAGCCGAGCGTTGACAATGCTCGAAATGTGGAGAAACTTGACTGAGCGTTGACAAGCCTCAGATTTTGGAGAAACTTAGCCGAGCGTTGACAAGGCTCAGACATTGGAGAATTTTGGCCGAGTGTTGACAAGGCTCAGTATTTGGAGAAACTTGGCCGAGAGTTGATAAGGCTTGGACTTTGGAGAAACTTAACTGAGCGTTGACAATGCTCGGACTTTGGAGAAACTTGGCCGAGCCTTGAGAAGGCTCGAACTTTGGAGAAACTTGGCCGAGTGTTGACAAGGCTCGGTATTTGGAGAAACTTAGCCGAGAGTTGACAAGGCGTGGACTTTGGAGAAACTTAACTGAGCGTTGACAATGCTCGGACTTTGGAGAAACTTGGCCGAGCCTTGAGAAGGCTCGAACTTTGGAGAAACTTGGCCGAGTGTTGACAAGGCTCGGACTTTGGAGAAACTTAGCTGAGCGTTGACAATGCTCGTAATGTGGAGAAACTTGGCCGAGCGTTGACATGGCTCAGACTTTGGAGAAACTTGGCCGAGCGTTGACGCGGCTCAGACATTGGAGAATCTTGGCCGAGTGTTGACAAGGCTCGGTATTTGGAGAAACTTGGCCGAGGTTTGACAAGGCTTGGACTTTGGAGAAACTTAGCTGAGCGTTGACAATGCTCGGACTTTGGAGAAACTTGGATTAGCCTTGAGAAGGCTCGGACTTTGGAGAAACTTGGCCGAGTGTTGACAAGGCTCGGACTTTGCAGAAACTTGGCTGAGCATTGACAATGCTCGAAATGTGGAGAAACTTGGCCGAGCGTTGACATGGCTCAGACTTTGGAGAAACTTGGCCGAGCCTTGACAAGGCTCAGACATTGGAGAATCTTGGCCGAGTGTTGACAAGGCTCGGTATTTGGAGAAACTTGGCCGAGGTTTGACAAGGCTTGGACTTTGGAGAAACTTAGCTGAGCGTTGACAATGCTCGGACTTTGGAGAAACTTGGCCGAGCGTTGACAAGGCTCGAACTTTAGAGAAACTTGGCCGAGCGTTGACAAGGCTCGGACTTTGGAGAAACTTGGCCGAGCGTTGACAAGGCTCGGACTTTGGAGAAACTTGGTCGAGTGTTGACAAGGCTCGGACTTTGGAGAAACTTGGCCAAGTGTTGCTAAGGCTCGTACTTTGGAGAAAGTTGGCCGAGAGTTGAAAAATATTGGACTTTGGAGAAACTTAGCCGTGTGTTGACAAGGCTTGGACATTGGAGAAACTTAGCCGAGCGTTGACAACACTCGAACTTTAGAGAATCTTGGCCGAGTGTTGACAAGGCTCGAACTTTGGAGAAACTTAGTCGAGTAGTCATAGGGTGCGGAGTTTGGAGAAACTTGGTCGAGTATAGACAAGGCTCGGACTTTAGAGAAACTTGGCCCAAGCATCTTAGCCAAGCGTTGAAAATACTCGAACTTTAGAGAAACTTAGCCGAGTGTTGACAAGGCTCGGACTTTGGAGAAACTTAGCCGAGCGTTGACAATGTTCGAAATGTGGAGAAACTTGGCCGAGCGTTGACAAGGCTCAGACTTTGGAGAAACTTTGGCCGATGGTTGACAAGGCTCAGACATTGGAGAATCTTGGCCGAGTGTTGAGAAGGCTCGGACTTTGGAGAAACTTGGCCGAGTGTTGACAAGGCTCGGACTTTGGAGAAACTTAGCTGAGCGTTGACAATGCTCGAAATGTGGAGAAACTTGGCCGAGCGTTGACATGGCTCAGACTTTGGAGAAACTTGGTCGAGCCTTGACAAGGCTCAGACATTGGAGAATCTTGGCCGAGTGTTGACAAGGCTCGGTATTTGGAGAAACTTGGCCGAGGTTTGACAAGGCTTGGACTTTGGAGAAACTTAGCTGAGCGTTGACAATGCTCGGACTTTGGAGAAACTTGGCCTAGCCTTGAGAAGGATCGGACTTTGGAGAAACTTGACCGAGTGTTGACAAGGCTCGGACTTTGGAGAATCTTGGCCGAGCATTGACAAGGCTCGGACTTTGGAGAATCTTGGCTGAGCGTTGACAAGGCTCGGACTTTGAAGAAACTTGGCCGAGCGATGATAAGGCTCGGACTTTGGAGAATATTGGCCAAGCATTGACAAGGCTCGGACTTTGGAGAAATTTTGTTGAGCGTTCATAAGGCTCGGACTTTGGAGAAACTTTACCGAGTGTTGACAATGCTCGGACTTTGGAGAAACTTGGCCGAGCGTTGAATAAGCTCGAACTTTGGAGAAACTTGACCGAGCTTAGAGAAGTCTCGGACTTTAGAGAATCTTAGCCAAGCATTGAAAAGGCTCGAACTTTGGAGAAACTTGGCCGAGTGTTGACAAGGCATAGACTTTGGAGAAACTTGGTCGAGCGTTGACAAGGCTCGGACTTTGGAGAAAATTGGACGAGCGTTGAGAAGGCTCGGACTTTGGATAACCTTGGCCGAGCGTTGAGAAGGCTCGGACTTTGGATAAACTTGGCCAAGCGATGCTAAGGCTCGGACTTTGGAGAAACTTGGCTGAGAGTTGACAAAGCATGGACTTTGGAGAAACTTAGCCGTGCGTTGACAAGGCTTGGACATTGGAGAAACTTAGACGAGCGTTGACAACACTCGAACTTTGGAGAATCTTGGCCGAGTGTTGACAAGGCTCGAACTTTGGAGAAACTTAGTCCTGTGGTCATAAGGTGCGGAGTTTGGAGAAACTTGGTCGAGTATTGACAAGGCTCGGACTTTGGAGAAACTTGGCCCGAGAATCTTAGCCAAGTGTTGACAATGCTCGAACTTTAGAGAAACTTGGCCGAGTGTTGACAAGGCTCGGACTTTGGAGAAACTTAGCCGAGCGTTGACAATGCTCGAAATGTGGAGAAACTTGACCGAGTGTTGACAAGGCTCAGATTTTGGAGAAACTTAGCCGAGCGTTGACAAGGCTCAGACATTAGAGAATCTTGGCCGAGTGTTGACAACGCTTGGTATTTGGAGAAACTTGGCCGAGAGTTGACAAGGCGTGGACTTTGGAGAAACTTAACTGAGCGTTGACAATGCTCGGACTTTGGAGAAACTTGGCCGAGGCTTGAGAAGGCTCGAACTTTGGAGAAACTTGGCCGAGTGTTGACAAGGCTCGGACTTTGGAGAAACTTAGCTGAGCGTTGACAATGCTCGAAATGTGGAGAAACTTGGCCGAGCGTTGACATGGCTCAGACTTTGGAGAAACATGGCCGAGCCTTAACAAGGCTCAGACATTGGAGAATCTTGGCCGAGTGTTGACAAGGCTCGGTATTTGGAGAAACTTGGCCGAGGTTTGACAAGGCTTGGACTTTGGAGAAACTTAGCTGAGCGTTGACAATGCTCGGACTTTGGAGAAACTTGGCCTAGCCTTGAGAAGGATCAGACTTTGGAGAAACTTGGCCGAGTGTTGACAATGCTTAGATTTTGCAGAAACTTAGCCGAGCGTTGAGAAAGCTCGAACTTTGGAGAAACTTGGCCGAGTGTTGACAAGGCTCGGACTTTGGAGAAACTTAGCTGAGCGTTGACAATGCTCGAAATGTGGAGAAACTTGGCCGAGCGTTGACATCGCTCAGACTTTGGAGAAACTTGGCCGAGGCTTGACATGGCTCAAACATTGGAGAATCTTGGCCGAGTGTTGACAAGGCTCGGTATTTGGAGAAACTTGTCCGAGGTTTGACAAGGCTTGGACTTTGGAGAAACTTAGCTGAGCGTTGACAATGCTCGGACTTTGGAGAAACTTGGATTAGCCTTGAGAAGGCTCGGACTTTGGAGAAACTTGGCCGAGTGTTGACAAGGCTCGGACTTTGGAGAAACTTAGCTGAGCATTGACAATGCTCGAAATGTGGAGAAACTTGGCCGAGCGTTGACATGGCTCAGACTTTGGAGAAACCTGGCCGAGCCTTGACAAGGCTCAGACATTGGAGAATCTTGGCCGAGTGTTGACAAGGCTCGGTATTTGGAGAAACTTGGCCGAGGTTTGACAAGGCTTGGACTTTGGAGAAACTTAGCTGAGCGTTGACAATGCTCGGACTTTGGAGAAACTTGGCTGAGCGTTGACAATGCTCAAACTTTGGAGAAACTTGGCCAAGCGTTGACAAGGCTCGGACTTTGGAGAAACTTGGCCGAGCGTTGACAAGGCTCAAACTTTGGTGAATCTTGGCCAAGAATTGACAAGGCTCGGACTTTGGAGAAATTTTGCCGAGGGTTGATAAGGCTTGGACTTTGGAGAAACTTAGCCGTGCATTGACAAGGCTCGGACTTTGGACAAACTTTGCCGAGCGTTGACAAGGCTCGAACTTTAGAGAAACTTGGCCGAGCGTTGACAAGGCTCGAACTTTGGAGAAACTTGGCCGAGTGTTGACAAGGCTCGGACTTTGGAGAAACTTGGTCGAGTGTTGACAAGGCTCGGACTTTGGAGAAACTTGGCCGAGCGTTGAGAAGGCTCGGACTTTGGAGAAACTTGGCCAAGGGTTGCTAAGGCTCGTACTTTGGAGAAAGTTGGCCGAGAGTTGAAAAATCTTGGACTTTGGAGAAACTTAGCCGTGTGTTGACAAGGCTTGGACATTGGAGAAACTTAGCCGAGCGTTGACAACACTTGAACTTTAGAGAATCTTGGCCGAGTGTTGACAAGGCTCGAACTTTGGAGAAACTTAGTCGAGTGGTCATAGGGTGCGGAGTTTGGAGAAACTTGGTCGAGTATAGACAAGGCTCGGACTTTAGAGAAACTTGCCCCGAGAATCTTAGCCAAGCGTTGACAATACTCGAACTTTAGAGAAACTTGGCCGAGTGTTGACAAGGCTCGGACTTTGGAGAAACTTAGCCGAGCGTTGACAATGTTCGAAATGTGGAGAAACTTGGCCGAGCGTTGACAAGGCTCAGACTTTGGGGAAACTTTGGCCGAGCGTTGACAAGGCTCAGACATTAGAGAATCTTGGCCAAGTGTTGACAAGGCTCGGTATTTGGAGAAACTTGGCCGAGATTTGACAAGGCTTGGACTTTGGAGAAACTTAGCTGAGCGTTGACAATGCTCGGACTTTGGAGAAACTTGGCCTAGCCTTGAGAAGGATCGGACTTTGGAGAAACTTGGCCGAATGTTGACAAGGCTTGGACTTTGGAGAATCTTGGCCGAGCATTGACAAGGCTCGGACTTTGGAGAATCTTGGCTGAGCGTTGACAAGGCTCGGACTTTGAAGAAACTTGGCCGAGCGATGATAAGGCTCGGACTTTGGAGAATATTAGCCGAGCATTGACAAGGCTCGGACTTTGGAGAATTTTTGTTGAGCGTTCATAAGGCTCGGACTTTGGAGAAACTTAACCGAGTGTTGACAATGCTCGGACTTTGGAGAAACTTGGCCAAGCGTTGAATAAGCTCGAACTTTGGAGAAACTTGGCCGAGCTTAGAGAAGTCTCAGACTTCAGAGAATCTTAGCCAAGCGTTGAAAAGGCTCGAACTTTGGAGAAACTTGGCCGAGTGTTGACAAGGCATAGACTTTGGAAAAACTTTGTCGAGCGTTGACAAGGCTTGGACTTTGAAGAAACTTGGCCGAGCGTTGAGAAGGCTCGGACTTTGGATAAACTTGGCCGAGCGTTGACAGGGCTTGGACTTTGAAGAAACTTGGCCGAGCGATGCTAAGGCTCGGACTTTGGAGAAACTTGGCTGAGAGTTGACAAAGCTTGGACTTTGGAGAAACTTAGCGGTGCGTTGACAAGGCTTGGACATTGGAGAAACTTAGACGAGCGTTGACAACACTCGAACTTTGGAGAATCTTGGCCGAGTGTTGACAAGGCTCGAACTTTGGAGAAACTTAGTCGAGTGGTCATAAGGTGCGGAGTTTGGAGAAACTTGGTCGAGTATTGACAAGACTCGGACTTTGGAGAAACTTGGCCCGAGAATCTTAGCCAAGTGTTGACAATGCTCGAACTTTAGAGAAACTTGGCCGAGTGTTGACAAGGCTCGGACTTTGGAGAAACTTAGCCGAGCGTTGACAATGCTCGAAATGTGGAGAAACTTGAACGAGCGTTGACAAGGCTCAGATTTTGGAGAAACTTAGCCGAGCGTTGACAAGGCTCAGACATTAGAGAATCTTGGCCGAGTGTTGACAAGGCTCGGTATTTGGAGAAACTAGGCCGAGAGTTGACAAGGCTTGGACTTTGGAGAAACTTGGCTGAGCGTTGACAATTCTCGGACTTTGGAGAAACTTAACAGAGCGTTGACAATGCTCGGACTTTGGAGAAACTTGGCCGAGCCTTGAGAAGGCTCGAACTTTGGAGAAACTTGGCCGAGTGTTGACAAGGCTCGGACTTTGGAGAAACTTAGCTGAGCGTTGACAATGCTCGAAATGTGGAGAAACTTGGCCGAGCTTTGACAAGGCTCAGACTTTGGAGAAACTTGGCCGAGCCTTGACAAGGCTCAGACATTAGAGAATATTGGCTGAGTGTTGACAAGGCTCGGTATTTGGAGAAACTTAGCCGAGAGTTGACAAGGCGTGGACTTTGGAGAAACTTAACTGAGCGTTGACAATGCTCGGACTTTGGAGAAACTTGGCCGAGCCTTGAGAAGGCTCGAACTTTCGAGAAACTTGGCCGAGTGTTGACAAGGCTCGGACTTTGGAGATACTTAGCTGAGCATTGACAATGCTCGAAATGTGGAGAAACTTGGCCGAGCGTTGACAAGGCTCAGACTTTGGAGAAACTTGGCCGAGCCTTGACAAGGCTCAGACATTGGAGAATCTTGGCCGAGTGTTGACAAGGCTCGGTATTTGGAGAAACTTGGCCGAGAGTTGACAAAGCTTGGACTTTGGAGAAACTTAGCTGAGCGTTGACAATTCTCGGACTTTGGAGAAACTTGGCAGAGCCTTGAGAAGGCTCGGACTTTGGAGAAACTTGGTCGAGTGTTGACAAGGCTCGGACTTTGGAGAAACTTAGCTGAGCGTTGACAATGCTCGAAATGTGGAGAAACTTGGCCGAGCGTTGACATGGCTCAGACTTTGGAGAAACTTGGCCGAGCGTTGACGCGGCTAAGACGTTGGAGAATCTTGGCCGAGTGTTGACAAGGCTCGGTATTTTGAGAAACTTGGCCGAGGTTTGACAAGGCTTGGACTTTGGAGAAACTTAGCTGAGCGTTGACAATGCTCGGACATTGGAGAAACTTGGCTTAGCCTTGAGAAGGATCGGACTTTGGAGAAACTTGGCCGAGTGTTGACAACACTCGAACTTTGGAGAATCTTGGCCGAGTGTTGACAAGGCTCGAACTTTGGAGAAACTTAGTCGAGTGGTCATAAGGTACGGAGTTTGGAGAAACTTGGTCGAGTATTGACAAGACTCGGACTTTGGAGAAACTTGGCCCGAGAATCTTAGCCAAGTGTTGACAATGCTCGAACTTTAGAGAAACTTGGCCGAGTGTTGACGAGGCTCGGACTTTGGAGAAACTTAGCCGAGCGTTGACAATGCTCGAAATGTGGAGAAACTTGACCGAGCGTTGACAAGGCTCAGATTTTGGAGAAACTTAGCCGAGCGTTGACAAGGCTCAGACATTAGAGAATCTTGGCCGAGTGTTGACAAGGCTCGGTATTTGGAGAAACTAGGCCGAGAGTTGACAAGGCTTGGACTTTAGAGATACTTGCCTGAGCGTTGACAATTCTCGGACTTTGGAGAAACTTAACAGAGCGTTGACAATGCTCGGACTTTGGAGAAACTTGACCGAGCCTTGAGAAGGCTCGAACTTTGGAGAAACTTGGGCGAGTGTTGACAAGGCTCGGACTTTGAAGAAACTTAGCTGAGCGTTGACAATGCTCGAAATGTGGAGAAACTTGGCCGAGCTTTGACAAGGCTCAGACTTTGGAGAAACTTGGCCGAGCCTTGACAAGGCTCAGACATTAGAGAATATTGGCCGAGTGTTGACAAGGCTCGGTATTTGGAGAAACTTAGCCGAGAGTTGACAAGGCGTGGACTTTGGAGAAACTTAACTGAGCGTTGATAATGCTCGGACTTTGGAGAAACTTGGCCGAGCCTTGAGAAGGCTCGAACTTTCGAGAAACTTGGCCGAGTGTTTACAAGGCTCGGACTTTGGAGATACTTAGCTGAGCATTGACAATGCTCGAAATGTGGAGAAACTTGGCCGAGCGTTGACAAGGCTCAGACTTTGGAGAAACTTGGCCGAGCCTTGACAAGGCTCAGACATTGGAGAATCTTGGCCGAGTGTTGACAAGGCTCGGTATTTGGAGAAACTTGGCCGAGAGTTGACAAAGCTTGGACTTTGGAGAAACTTAGCTGAGCGTTGACAATTCTCGGACTTTGGAGAAACTTGGCCGAGCCTTGAGAAGGCTCGGACTTTGGAGAAACTTGGTCGAGTGTTGACAAGGCGCGGACTTTGGAGAAACTTAGCTGAGCGTTGACAATGCTCGAAATGTGGAGAAACTTGGCCGAGCGTTGACATGGCTCAGACTTTGGAGAAACTTGGCCGAGCCTTGACACGGCTAAGACGTTGGAGAATCTTGGTCGAGTGTTGACAAGGCTCGGTATTTTGAGAAACTTGGCCGAGGTTTGACAAGGCTTGGACTTTGGAGAAACTTAGCTGAGCGTTGACAATGCTCGGACTTTGGAGAAACTTGGCCTAGCCTTGAGAAGGATCGGACTTTGGAGAAACTTGGCCGAGTGTTGACAAGGCTCGGACTTTGGAGAATCTTGGCCGAGCATTGACAAGCCTCGGACTTTGGAGAATTTTGGCTGAGCGTTGACAAGGCTCGGACTTTGAAGAAACTTGGCCGAGCGATGATAAGGCTCGGACTTTGGAGAATATTGGCCGAGCGTTGACAAGGCTCGGACTTTGGAGAAATTTTGTTGAGCGTTCATAAGGCTCGGACTTTGGAGAAACTTGGCTGAGCGTTGAATAAGCTCGAACTTTGGAGAAACTTGGCCGAGCTTAGAGAAGTCTCGAACTTAAGAGAATCTTAACCAAGTGTTGAAAAGGCTCGAACTTTGGAGAAACTTGGCCGAGTGTTGACAAGGCATAGACTTTGGGGAAACTTGGTCGAGTGTTGACAAGGCTCGGACTTTGGAGAAACATGGCCGAACGGTGAGAAGGCTCGGACTTTGGAGAAACTTGGCCAAGCGTTGACAGGGCTTGGACTTTGAAGAAACTTGGCCGAGCGATGCTAAGGCTCGGACTTTGGAGAAACTTGGCTGAGAGTTGACAACGCTTGGACTTTGGAGAAACTTAGTCGTGCGTTGACAAGGCTTGGACATTGGAGAAACTTAGACGAGCGTTGAAAACACTCGAACTTTGGAGAATCTTGGCCGAGTGTTGACAAGGCTCGAACTTTGGAGAAACTTGGCCCGAGAATCTTAGCCAAGCGTTGAGAATGCTCGAACCTTAGAGAAACTTGGCCGAGTGTTGACAAGGCTTGGACTTTGGAGAAACTTAGCCGTGCGTTGACAAGGCTTGGACATTGGAGAAACTTAGACGAGCGTTGACAACACTCGAACTTTGGAGAATCTTGGCGGAGTGTTGACAAGGCTCGAACTTTGGAGAAACTTAGTCGAGTGGTCATAAGGTGCGGAGTTTGGAAAAACTTGGTCGAGTATTGACAAGGCTCGGACTTTAGAGAAACTTGGCCCGAGAATCTTAGCCAAGCGTTGACAATGCTCGAACTTTAGAGAAACTTGGCAGAGTGTTGACAAGGCTTGGACTTTGGAGAAACTTAGCCGAGCGTTGACAATGCTCGAAATGTGGAGAAACTTGACCGAGCATTGACAAGGCTCAGATTTTGGAGAAACTTAGCCGAGCGTTGACAAGGCTCAGACATTAGAGAATCTTGGCCGAGTGTTGACAAGGCTCGGTATTTGGAGAAACTTGACCGAGAGTTGACAAGGCTTGGACTTTGGAGAAACTTAACTGAGCTTTGACAATGCTCGGACTATGGAGAAACTTGGCCGAGCCTTGAGAAGGCTCGAACTTTGGAGAAACTTGGCCGAGTGTTGACAAGGCTCGGACTTTGGAGAAACTTAGCTGAGCGTTGACAATGCTCGAAATGTGGAGAAACTTGGCCGAGCGTTGACAAGGCTCCGACTTTGGAGAAACTTGGCCGAGCGTTGACAAGGCTCAGACTTTGGAGAAACTTGGCCGAGCCTTGACAAAGCTCAGACATTGGAGAATCTTGGCCGAGTGTTGACAAGGCTCGGTATTTGGAGAAACTTGGCTGAGGTTTGACAAGGCTTGGACTTTGGAGAAACTTAGCTGAGCGTTGACAATGCTCGGACTTTGGAGAAACTTGGCCTAGCCTTGAGAAGGATCGGAATTTTGAGAAACTTGGCCGAGTGTTGACAAGGCTCGGACTTTGAAGAATCTTGGCTGAGCGTTGACAAGGCTCGGACTTTGGAGAAACTTGGCCGAGCGATGATAAGGCTCGGACTTTGGAGAATATTGGCCGAGCATTGACAAGGCTCGGACTTTGGAGAAATTTTGTCGAGCGTTCATCAGGCTCGGACTTTGGAGAAACTTAACCGAGTGTTGACAATGCTCAGACTTTGGAGAAACTTGGCCGAGCTTAGAGAAGTCTCGGACTTTAGAGAATCTTAGCCAAGCGTTGAAAAGGCTCGAACTTTGGAGAAACTTGGCCGACTGTTGACAAGGCATAGACTTTGGAGAAACTTGGTCGAGCGTTGACAAGGCTCGGACTTTGGAGAAACTTGGCCGAGCGTTGACAGGGCTTGGACTTTGAAGAAACTTGGCCGAGCGATGCTAAGGCTCGGACTTTGGAGAAACTTGGCTGAGAGTTGACAAAGCTTGGACATTGGAGAAACTTAGCCGTGCGTTGACAAGGCTTGGACATTAGAGAAACTTAGACGAGCGTTGACAACACTCGAACTTTGGAGAATCTTGGCGGAGTGTTGACAAGGCTCGAACTTTGGAGAAACTTAGTCGAGTGGTCATAAGGTGCGGAGTTTGGAGAAACTTGGTCGAGTATTGACAAGGCTCGGACTTTGGAGAAACTTGGCCCGAGAATCTTAGCCAAGCGTTGAGAATGCTCGAACCTTAGAGAAACTTGGCCGAGTGTTGACAAGGCTCGGACTTTGGAGAAACTTAGCCGAGCATTGACAATGCTCGAAATGTGGAGAAACTTGACCGAGCGTTGACAAGGCTAAGATTTTGGAGAAACTTAGCCGAGCGTTGACAAGGCTCAGACATTAGAGAATCTTGGCCGAGTGTTGACAAGGCTCGGTATTTGGAGAAACTTAGCTGAGAGTTGACAAGGCGTGGACTTTGGAGAAACTTAACTGAGCATTGACAATGCTCGGACTTTGGAGAAACTTGGCCGAGCCTTGAGAAGGCTCGAACTTTCGAGAAACTTGGCCGAGTGTTGACAAGGCTCGGACTTTGGAGAAACTTAGCTGAGCGTTGACAATGCTCGAAATGTGGAGAAACTTGGCCGAGCTTTGACAAGGCTCAGACTTTGGAGAAACTTGGCCGAGCCTTGACAAGGCTCAGACATTGGAGAATCTTGGCCGAGTGTTGATAAGGCTCGGAATTTAGAGAAACTTGGCCTAGAGTTGACAAGGCTTGGACTTTGGAGAAACTTAGCTGAGCGTTGACAATTCTCGGACTTTGGAGAAACTTGGCCGAGCCTTGAGAAGGCTTGGACTTTGGAGAAACTTGGTCGAGTGTTGACAAGGCTCGGACTTTGGAGAAACTTAGCTGAGCATTGACAATGCTCGAAATGTGGAGAAACTTGGCCGAGCGTTGACATGGCTCAGACTTTGGAGAAACTTGGCCGAGCCTTGACACGGCTCAGACATTGGAGAATCTTGGCCGAGTGTTGACAAGGCTCGGTATTTGGAGAAACTTGGCCGAGGTTTGACAAGGCTTGGACTTTGGAGAAACTTAGCTGAGCGTTGACAATGCTCGGACTTTGGAGAAACTTGGATTAGCCTTGAGAAGGCTCGGACTTTGGAGAAACTTGGCCGAGTGTTGACAAGGCTCGGACTTTGGAGAAACTTGGCTGAGCATTGACAATGCTCGAAATGTGGAGAAACTTGGCCGAGCGTTGACAAGGCTCGGACTTTGGAGAAACTTGGCCGAGCGTTGACAGGGCTTGGACTTTGAAGAAACTTGGCCGAGCGATGCTAAGGCTCGGACTTTGGAGAAACTTGGCTGAGAGTTGACAAAGCTTGGACATTGGAGAAACTTAGCCGTGCGTTGACAAGGCTTGGACATTAGAGAAACTTAGACGAGCGTTGACAACACTCGAACTTTGGAGAATCTTGGCCGAGTGTTGACAAGGCTCGAACTTTGGAGAAACTTAGTCGAGTGGTCATAAGGTGCGGAGTTTGGAGAAACTTGGTCGAGTATTGACAAGGCTCGGACTTTGGAGAAACTTGGCCCGAGAATCTTAGCCAAGCGTTGAGAATGCTCGAACCTTAGAGAAACTTGGCCGAGTGTTGACAAGGCTCGGACTTTGGAGAAACTTAGCCGAGCATTGACAATGCTCGAAATGTGGAGAAACTTGACCGAGCGTTGACAAGGCTAAGATTTTGGAGAAACTTAGCCGAGCGTTGACAAGGCTCAGACATTAGAGAATCTTGGCCGAGTGTTGACAAGGCTCGGTATTTGGAGAAACTTAGCTGAGAGTTGACAAGGCGTGGACTTTGGAGAAACTTAACTGAGCATTGACAATGCTCGGACTTTGGAGAAACTTGGCCGAGCCTTGAGAAGGCTCGAACTTTCGAGAAACTTGGCCGAGTGTTGACAAGGCTCGGACTTTGGAGAAACTTAGCTGAGCGTTGACAATGCTCGAAATGTGGAGAAACTTGGCCGAGCTTTGACAAGGCTCAGACTTTGGAGAAACTTGGCCGAGCCTTGACAAGGCTCAGACATTGGAGAATCTTGGCCGAGTGTTGATAAGGCTCGGAATTTAGAGAAACTTGGCCGAGAGTTGACAAGGCTTGGACTTTGGAGAAACTTAGCTGAGCGTTGACAATTCTCGGACTTTGGAGAAACTTGGCCGAGCCTTGAGAAGGCTTGGACTTTGGAGAAACTTGGTCGAGTGTTGACAAGGCTCGGACTTTGGAGAAACTTAGCTGAGCATTGACAATGCTCGAAATGTGGAGAAACTTGGCCGAGCGTTGACATGGCTCAGACTTTGGAGAAACTTGGCCGAGCCTTGACACGGCTCAGACATTGGAGAATCTTGGCCGAGTGTTGACAAGGCTCGGTATTTGGAGAAACTTGGCCGAGGTTTGACAAGGCTTGGACTTTGGAGAAACTTAGCTGAGCGTTGACAATGCTCGGACTTTGGAGAAACTTGGCCTAGCCTTGAGAAGGATCGAACTTTGGAGAAACTTGGTTGAGTGTTGACAAGGCTCGGACTTTGGAGAATCTTCTCCGAGCATTGACAAGCCTCGGACTTTGGAGAATTTTGGCTGAGCGTTGACAAGGCTCGGACTTTGAAGAAACTTTGCCGAGCGATGATAAGGCTCGGACTTTGGAGAATATTGGCCGAGCGTTGACAAGGCTCGGACTTTGGAGAAATTTTGTTGAGCGTTCATATGGCTCGGACTTTGGAGAAACTTAACCGAGCTTTGACAATGCTCGGACTTTGGAGAAACTTGGCCGAGTGTTGAATAAGCTCGAACTTTGGAGAAACTTGGCCGAGCTTAGAGAAGTCTTGGACTTTAGAGAATCTTAGCCAAGCGTTGAAAAGGCTCGAACTTTGGAGAAAGTTGGCCGAGTGTTGAGAAGGCATAGACTTTGGGGAAACTTGGTCGAGCGATGAGAAGGCTCGGACTTTGGAGAAACTTGGCCAAGCGTTGACAGGGCTTGGACTTTGAAGAAACTTGGCCGAGCGATGCTAAGGCTCAAACTTTGGAGAAACTTGGCTGAGAGTTGACAAAGCTTAGACTTTGGAGAAACTTAGTTGTGCGTTGACAAGGCTTGGACATTGGAGAAACTTAGACGAGCGTTGAAAACACTCGAACTTTGTAGAATCTTGGCCGAGTGTTGACAAGGCTCGAACTTTGAAGAAACTTAGTCGAGTGGTCATAAGGTGCGGAGTTTGAAGAAACTTGGTCGAGTATTGACAAGGCTCGGACTTTGGAGAAACTTGGCCCGAGAATCTTAGCCAAGCATTGACAATGCTCGAACTTTAGAGAAACTTGGCCGAGTGTTGACAAGGCTCGGACTTTGGAGAAACTTAGCCGAGCGTTGACAATGCTCGAAATGTGGAGAAACTTGACCGAGCGTTGACAAGGCTCAGATTTTGGAGAAACTTAGCCGAGCGTTGACAAGGCTCAGACATTAGAGAATCTTGGCCGAGTGTTGACAAGGCTCGGTATTTGGAGAAACTTGGCCGAGAGTTGACAAGGCTTGGACTTTGGAGAAACTTGGCTGAGCGTTGACAATTCTCGGACTTTGGAGAAACTTAACAGAGCGTTGACAATGCTCGGACTTTGGAGAAACTTGGCCGAGCCTTGAGAAGGCTCGAACTTTGGAGAAACTTGGCCGAGTGTTGACAAGGCTCGGACTTTGGAGAAACTTAGCTGAGCGTTGACAATGCTCGAAATGTGGAGAAACTTGGCCGAGCTTTGACAAGGCTCAGACTTTGGAGAAACTTGGCCTAGCCTTGACAAGGCTCAGACATTAGAGAATATTGGCCGAGTGTTGACAAGGCTCGGAATTTGGAGAAACTTAGCTGAGAGTTGACAAGGCGTGGACTTTGGAAAAACTTAACTGAGCGTTGACAATTCTCGGACTTTGGAGAAACTTGGCCGAGCCTTGAGAAGGCTCGGACTTTGGAGAAACTTGGTCGAGTGTTGACAAGGCTCGGACTTTGGAGAAACTTAGCTGAGCGTTGACAATGCTCGAAATGTGGAGAAACTTGGCCGAGCGTTGACATGGCTCAGACTTTGGAGAAACTTGGCCGAGCCTTGACACGGCTAAGACGTTGGAGAATCTTGGCCGAGTGTTGACAAGGCTCGGTGTTTTGAGAAACTTGGCCGAGGTTTGACAAGGCTTGGACTTTGGAGAAACTTAGCTGAGCGTTGACAATTCTCGGACTTTGGAGAAACTTGGCCGAGCCTTGAGAAGGCTCGGACTTTGGAGAAACTTGGTCGAGTGTTGACAAGGCTCGGACTTTGGAGAAACTTAGCTGAGCGTTGACAATGCTCGAAATGTGGAGAAACTTGGCCGAGCGTTGACATGGCTCAGACTTTGGAGAAACTTGGCCGAGCGTTGACAAGGCTCAGACATTGGAGAATCTTGGCCGAGTGTTGACAAGGCTCGGTATTTGGAGAAACTTGGCCGAGAGTTGACAAAGCTTGGACTTTGGAGAAACTTAGCTGAGCGTTGACAATTCTCGGACTTTGGAGAAACTTGGCCGAGCCTTGAGAAGGCTCGGACTTTGGAGAAACTTGGTCGAGTGTTGACAAGGCTCGGACTTTGGAGAAACTTAGCTGAGCGTTGACAATGCTCGAAATGTGGAGAAACTTGGCCGAGCGTTGACATGGCTCAGACTTTGGAGAAACTTGGCCGAGCCTTGACACGGCTAAGACGTTGGAGAATCTTGGCCGAGTGTTGACAAGGCTCGGTATTTTGAGATACTTGGCCGAGGTTTGACAAGGCTTGGACTTTGGAGAAACTTAGCTGAGCGTTGACAATGCTCGGACTTTGGAGAAACTTGGCCTAGCCTTGAGAAGGATCAGACTTTGGAGAAACTTGGCCGAGTGTTGACAAGGCTCGGACTTTGGAGAATCTTGGCCCAGCATTGACAAGCCTCGGACTTTGGAGAATTTTGGCTGAGTGTTGACAAGGCTCGGACTTTGAAGAAACTTGGCCGAGCGATGATAAGGCTCGGACTTTGGAGAATATTGGCCGAGCGTTGACAAGGCTCGGACTTTGGAGAAACTTGGCTGAGCGTTCATAAGCTCGAACTTTGGAGAAACTTGGCCGAGCTTAGAGAAGTCTCGAACTTAAGAGAATCTTAGCCAAGTGTTGAAAAGGCTCGAACTTTGGAGAAACTTGGCCGAGTGTTGACAAGGCATAGACTTTGGGGAAACTTGGTCGAGCGTTGACAAGGCTCGGACTTTGGAGAAACATGGCCGAACGATGAGAAGGCTTGGACTTTGGAGAAACTTGGCCAAGCATTGACAGGGCTTGGACTTTGAAGAAACTTGGCCGAGCGATGCTAAGGCTCGGACTTTGGAGAAACTTGGCTGAGAGTTAACAAAGCTTGGACTTTGGAGAAACTTAGTCATGCGTTGACAAGGCTTGGACATTGGAGAAACTTAGACGAGCGTTGAAAACACTCGAACTTTGGAGAATCTTGGCCGAGTGTTGACAAGGCTCGAACTTTGGAGAAACTTGGCCCGAGAATCTTAGCCAAGCGTTGAGAATGCTCGAACCTTAGAGAAACTTGGCCGAGTGTTGACAAGGCTTGGACTTTGGAGAAACTTAGCCGTGCGTTGACAAGGCTTGGACATTGGAGAAACTTAGACGAGCGTTGACAACACTCGAACTTTGGAGAATCTTGGCGGAGTGTTGACAAGGCTCGAACTTTGGAGAAACTTAGTCGAGTGGTCATAAGGTGCGGAGTTTGAAGAAACTTGGTCGAGTATTGACAAGGCTCGGACTTTGGAGAAACTTGGCCCGAGAATCTTAGCCAAGCATTGACAATGCTCGAACTTTAGAGAAACTTGGCCGAGTGTTGACAAGGCTCGGACTTTGGAGAAACTTAGCCGAGCGTTGACAATGCTTGAAATGTGGAGAAACTTGACCGAGCGTTGACAAGGCTCAGATTTTGGAGAAACTTAGCCGAGCGTTGACAAGGCTCAGACATTAGAGAATCTTGGCCGAGTGTTGACAAGGCTCGGTATTTGGAGAAACTTGGCCGAGAGTTGACAAGGCTTGGACTTTGGAGAAACTTGGCTGAGCGTTGACAATTCTCGGACTTTGGAGAAACTTAACAGAGCGTTGACAATGCTCGGACTTTGGAGAAACTTGGCCGAGCCTTGAGAAGGCTCGAACTTTCGAGAAACTTGGCCGAGTGTTGACAAGGCTCGGACTTTGGAGATACTTAGCTGAGCATTGACAATGCTCGAAATGTGGAGAAACTTGGCCGAGCGTTGACAAGGCTCAGACTTTGGAGAATCTTGGCCGAGTGTTGACAAGGCTCGGTATTTGGAGAAACTTGGCCGAGAGTTGACAAAGCTTGGACTTTGGAGAAACTTAGCTGAGCGTTGACAATTCTCGGACTTTGGAGAAACTTGGCCGAGCCTTGAGAAGGCTCGGACTTTGGAGAAACTTGGTCGAGTGTTGAGAAGGCTCGGACTTTGGAGAAACTTGGTCGAGTGTTGACAAGGCTCGGACTTTGGAGAAACTTAGCTGAGCGTTGACAATGCTCGAAATGTGGAGAAACTTGGCCGAGCGTTGACATGGCTCAGACTTTGGAGAAACTTGGCCGAGCCTTGACACGGCTAAGACGTTGGAGAATCTTGGCCGAGTGTTGACAAGGCTCGGTATTTTGAGAAACTTGGCCGAGGTTTGACAAGGCTTGGACTTTGGAGAAACTTAGCTGAGCGTTGACAATGCTCGGACTTTGGAGAAACTTGGCCTAGCCTTGAGAAGGATCGGACTTTGGAGAAACTTGGCCGAGTGTTGACAAGGCTCGGACTTTGGAGAATCTTGGCCGAGCATTGACAAGCCTCGGACTTTGGAGAATTTTGGCTGAGTGTTGACAAGGCTCGGACTTTGAAGAAACTTGGCCGAGCGATGATAAGGCTCGGACTTTGGAGAATATTTGCCGAGCGTTGACAAGGCTCGGACTTTGGAGAAATTTTGTTGAGCGTTCATAAGGCTCGGACTTTGGAGAAACTTGGCTGAGCGTTGAATAAGCTCGAACTTTGGAGAAACTTGGCCGAGCTTAGAGAAGTCTCGAACTTAAGAGAATCTTAGCCAAGTGTTGAAAAGGCTCGAACTTTGGAGAAACTTGGCCGAGTGTTGACAAGGCATAGACTTTGGGGAAACTTGGTCGAGCGTTGACAAGGCTCGGACTTTGGAGAAACATGGCCGAACGATGAGGAGGCTTGGACTTTGGAGAAACTTGGCCAAGCATTGACAGGGCTTGGACTTTGAAGAAACTTGGCCGAGCGATGCTAAGGCTCGGACTTTGGAGAAACTTGGCTGAGAGTTAACAAAGCTTGGACTTTGGAGAAACTTAGTCGTGCGTTGACAAGGCTTGGACATTGGAGAAACTTAGACGAGCGTTGAAAACACTCGAACTTTGGAGAATCTTGGCCGAGTGTTGACAAGGCTCGAACTTTGGAGAAACTTGGCCCGAGAATCTTAGCCAAGCGTTGAGAATGCTCGAACCTTAGAGAAACTTGGCCGAGTGTTGACAAGGCTTGGACTTTGGAGAAACTTAGCCGTGCGTTGACAAGGCTTGGACATTGGAGAAACTTAGACGAGCGTTGACAACACTCGAACTTTGGAGAATCTTGGCGGAGTGTTGACAAGGCTCGAACTTTGGAGAAACTTAGTCGAGTGGTCATAAGGTGCGGAGTTTGGAAAAACTTGGTCGAGTATTGACAAGGCTCGGACTTTGGAGAAACTTGGCCCGAGAATCTTAGCCAAGCGTTGACAATGCTCGAACTTTAGAGAAACTTGGCAGAGTGTTGACAAGGCTTGGACTTTGGAGAAACTTAGCCGAGCGTTGACAATGCTCGAAATGTGGAGAAACTTGACCGAGCATTGACAAGGCTCAGATTTTGGAGAAACTTAGCCGAGCGTTGACAAGGCTCAGACATTAGAGAATCTTGGCCGAGTGTTGACAAGGCTCGGTATTTGGAGAAACTTGACCGAGAGTTGACAAGGCTTGGACTTTGGAGAAACTTAACTGAGCTTTGACATTGCTCGGACATTGGAGAAACTTGGCCGAGCCTTGAGAAGGCTCGAACTTTGGAGAAACTTGGCCGAGTGTTGACAAGGCTCGGACTTTGGAGAAACTTAGCTGAGCGTTGACAATGCTCGAAATGTGGAGAAACTTGGCCGAGCGTTGACAAGGCTCAGACTTTGGAGAAACTTGGCCGAGCCTTGACAAAGCTCAGACATTGGAGAATCTTGGCCGAGTGTTGACAAGGCTCGGTATTTGGAGAAACTTGGCCGAGGTTTGAGAAGGCTTGGACTTTGGAGAAACTTAGCTGAGCGTTGACAATGCTCGGACTTTGGAGAAACTTGGCCTAGCCTTGAGAAGGATCGGAATTTTGAGAAACTTGGCCGAGTGTTGACAAGGCTCGGACTTTGGAGAATCTTGGCTGAGCGTTGACAAGGCTCGGACTTTGGAGAAACTTGGCCGAGCGATGATAAGGCTCGGACTTTGGAGAATATTGGCCGAGCATTGACAAGGCTCGGACTTTGGAGAAATTTTGTCGAGCGTTCATCAGGCTCGGACTTTGGAGAAACTTAACCGAGTGTTGACAATGCTCGGACTTTGGAGAAACTTGGCCGAGCTTAGAGAAGTCTCGGACTTTAGAGAATCTTAGCCAAGCGTTGAAAAGGCTCGAACTTTGGAGAAACTTGGCCGACTGTTGACAAGGCATAGACTTTGGAGAAACTTGGTCGAGCGTTGACAAGGCTCGGACTTTGAAGAAACTTGGCCGAGCGTTGACAGGGCTTGGACTTTGAAGAAACTTGGTCGAGCGATGCTAAGGCTCGGACTTTGGAGAAACTTGGCTGAGAGTTGACAAAGCTTGGACATTGGAGAAACTTAGCCGTGCGTTGACAAGGCTTGGACATTAGAGAAACTTAGACGAGCGTTGACAACACTCGAACTTTGGAGAATCTTGGCCGAGTGTTGACAAGGCTCGAACTTTGGAGAAACTTAGTCGAGTGGTCATAAGGTGCGGAGTTTGGAGAAACTTGGTCGAGTATTGACAAGGCTCGGACTTTGGAGAAACTTGGCCCGAGAATCTTAGCCAAGCGTTGAGAATGCTCGAACCTTAGAGAAACTTGGCCGAGTGTTGACAAGGCTCGGACTTTGGAGAAACTTAGCCGAGCATTGACAATGCTCGAAATGTGGAGAAACTTGACCGAGCGTTGACAAGGCTAAGATTTTGGAGAAACTTAGCCGAGCGTTGACAAGGCTCAGACATTAGAGAATCTTGGCCGAGTGTTGACAAGGCTCGGTATTTGGAGAAACTTAGCTGAGAGTTGACAAGGCATGGACTTTGAGAAACTTAACTGAGCATTGACAATGCTCGGACTTTGGAGAAACTTGGCCGAGCCTTGAGAAGGCTCGAACTTTCGAGAAACTTGACCGAGTGTTGACAAGGCTCGGACTTTGGAGAAACTTAGCTGAGCGTTGACAATGCTCGAAATGTGGAGAAACTTGGCCGAGCTTTGACAAGGCTCAGACTTTGGAGAAACTTGGCCGAGCCTTGACAAGGCTCAGACATTGGAGAATCTTGGCCGAGTGTTGATAAGGCTCGGAATTTAGAGAAACTTGGCCGAGAGTTGACAAGGCTTGGACTTTGGAGAAACTTAGCTGAGCGTTGACAATTCTCGGACTTTGGAGAAACTTGGCCGAGCCTTGAGAAGGCTTGGACTTTGGAGAAACTTGGTCGAGTGTTGACAAGGCTCGGACTTTGGTGAAACTTAGCTGGGCATTGACAATGCTCGAAATGTGGAGAAACTTGGCCGAGCGTTGACATGGCTCAAACTTTGGAGAAACTTGGCCGAGCCTTGACACGGCTCAGACATTGGAGAATCTTGGCCGAGTGTTGACAAGGCTCGGTATTTGGAGAAACTTGGCCGAGGTTTGACAAGGCTTGGACTTTGGAGAAACTTAGCTGAGCGTTGACAATGCTCGGACTTTGGAGAAACTTGGCCTAGCCTTGAGAAGGATCGAACTTTGGAGAAACTTGGTTGAGTGTTGACAAGGCTCGGACTTTGGAGAATCTTCTCCGAGCATTGACAAGCCTCGGACTTTGGAGAATTTTGGCTGAGCGTTGACAAGGCTCGGACTTTGAAGAAACTTGGCCGAGCGATGATAAGGCTCGGACTTTGGAGAATATTGGCCGAGCGTTGACAAGGCTCGGACTTTGGAGAAATTTTGTTGAGCGTTCATAAGGCTCGGACTTTGGAGAAACTTAACCGAGCGTTGACAATGCTCGGACTTTGGAGAAAGTTGGCCGAGTGTTGAATAAGCTCGAACTTTGGACAAACTTGGCCGAGCTTAGAGAAGTCTTGGACTTTAGAGAATCTTAGCCAAGCGTTGAAAAGGCTCGAACTTTGGAGAAACTTGGCCGAGTGTTGACAAGGCATAGACTTTGGGGAAACTTGGTCGAGCGTTGACAAGGCTCCGACTTTGGAGAAACTTGGCCGAGCGATGCTAAGGCTCAGACTTTGGAGAAATTTGGCTGAGAGTTGACAAAGCTTAGACTTTAGAGAAACTTAGTTGTGCGTTGACAAGGCTTGGACATTGGAGAAACTTAGACGAGCGTTGAAAACACTCGAACTTTGTAGAATCTTGGCCGAGTGTTGACAAGGCTCGAACTTTGAAGAAACTTAGTCGAGTGGTCATAAGGTGCGGAGTTTGAAGAAACTTGGTCGAGTATTGACAAGGCTCGGACTTTGGAGAAACTTGGCCCGAGAATCTTAGCCAAGCGTTGACAATGCTCGAACTTTAGAGAAACTTGGCCGAGTGTTGACAAGGCTCGGACTTTAAAGAAGCTTAGCCGAGCGTTGACAATGCTCGAAATGTGGAGAAACTTGACCGAGCGTCGACAAGGCTCAGATTTTGGAGAAACTTAGCCGAGCGTTGACAAGGCATAGACATTGGAGAATCTTGGCCGAGTGTTGACAAGGCTCGGTATTTGGAGAAACTTGACCGAGAGTTGACAAGGCTTGGACTTTGGAGAAACTTAACTGAGCGTTGACAATGCTCGGACTTTGTAGAAACTTGGCCGAGCCTTGAGAAGGCTCGAACTTTGGAGAAACTTGGCCGAGTGTTGACAAGGCTCGGACTTTGGAGAAACTTAGCTGAGCATTGACAATGCTCGAAATGTGGAGAAACTTGGCCGAGCGTTGACAAGGCTCAGACTTTGGTGAAACTTGGCCGAGCCTTGACAAGGCTCAGACATTGGAGAATCTTGGCCGAGTGTCGACAAGGCTCGGTATTTGGAGAAACTTGGCCGAGGTTTGATAAGGCTTGGACTTTGGAGAAACTTAGCTGAGCGTTGACAATGGTCGGACGTTGGAGAAACTTGGCCTAGCCTTGAGAAGGATCAGACTTTTGAGAAACTTTGCCGAGTGTTGACAAGGCTCGGACTTTGGAGAATCTTGGCCGAGCATTGACAAGGCTCGGACTTTGGAGAATCTTGGCTGAGCGTTGACAAGGCTCGGACTTTGGAGAAACTTGGCCGAGCGATGATAAGGCTCGGACTTTGGAGAATATTGGCCGAGCGTTGACAAGGCTCGGACTTTGGAGAAATTTTGTCGAGCGTTCATAATGCTTGGACTTTGGAGAAACTTAACCGAGCGTTGACAATGCTCAGACTTTGGAGAAACTTGGCCAAGCGTTGAGAAGGCTCGGACTTTGGAGAAACTTGGCCGAGAGTTGACAAGGCTCAAACTTTGGTGAATCTTGGCCACGCGTTAACAAGGCTCGGACTTTGGAGAAACTTTGCCGAGCGTCGACAAGGCTCGAACTTTGGAGAAACTTGGCCGAGCGTTGACAAGGCTCGGACTTTGGAGAAACTTGGCCGAGCGTTGATAAGGCTCGGACTTTGGAGAAACTTGGCCGAGTGTTGAGAAGGCTCGGACTTTGGAGAAACTTGGCCACGTGTTGCTAAGGCTCGTACTTTGGAGAAACTTGGCCGAGAGTTGAAAAATCTTAGACTTTGGAGAAACTTAGCTGTGTGTTGACAAGGCTTGGACATTGGAGAAACTTAGCCGAGCGTTGACAACACTCGAACTTTAGAGAATCTTGGCCAAGTGTTGACAAGGCTCGAACTTTGGAGAAACTTAGTCGAGTGGTCATAAGGTGCGGAGTTTGGAGAAACTTGGTCGAGTATATACATGGCTCGGACTGTGGAGAAATTTGGCCCGAGAATCTTAGCCAAGCGTTGACAATGCTCGAACTTTAGAGAAACTTGGCCGAGTGCTGACAAGGCTCGGACTTTAGAGAAACTTAGCCGAGTGTTGACAATGTTCGAAATGTGGAGAAACTTGGCCGAGCGTTGACAAGGCTCAGACTTTGGAGAAACTTGGCCGAGCGTTGACAAGGCTCAGACATTGGAGCATCTTGGCCGAGTGTTGACAAAGCTCGGTATTTGGAGAAACTTGGCCAAGAGTTGACAAGGCTTGGACTTTGGAGAAACTTAGCTGAGCGTTGATAATTCTCGGACTTTGGAGAAACTTGGCCGAGCCTTGAGAAGGCTCGGACTTTGGAGAAACTTGGCCGAGTGTTGACAAGGCTCGGACTTTGGAGAAACTTAGCTGAGCTTTGACAATGCTCGAAATATGGAGAAACTTGGCCGAGCGTTGACAAGGCTCAGACTTTGCTTAAACTTGGCCGAGCGTTGACAAGGCTCAGACATTGGAGAAACTTGGCCGAGAGTTGACAAGGATTGGACTTTGGAGAAACTTAGCTGAGCGTTGACAATTCTCGAACTTTGGAGAAACTTGGCCGAGCCTTGAGAAGGTTCGGACTTTGGAGAAACTTGGCCGAGCGTTGACAAGGCTCAGACATTGGAGCATCTTGGCCGAGTGTTGACAAAGCTCGGTATTTGGAGAAACTTGGCCAAGAGTTGACAAGGCTTGGACTTTGGAGAAACTTAGCTGAGCGTTGATAATTCTCGGACTTTGGAGAAACTTGGCCGAGCCTTGAGAAGGCTCGGACTTTGGAGAAACTTGGCCGAGTGTTGACAAGGCTCGGACTTTGGAGAAACTTAGCTGAGCTTTGACAATGCTCGAAATATGGAGAAACTTGGCCGAGCGTTGACAAGGCTCAGACTTTGCTTAAACTTGGCCGAGCGTTGACAAGGCTCAGACATTGGAGAAACTTGGCCGAGAGTTGACAAGGATTGGACTTTGGAGAAACTTAGCTGAGCGTTGACAATTCTCGAACTTTGGAGAAACTTGGCCGAGCCTTGAGAAGGCTCGAACTTTGGAGAAACTTGGTCGAGTGTTGACAAGGCTCGGACTTTGGAGAAACTTAGCTGAGCGTTGACAATGCTCGAAATGTGGAGAAACTTGGCCGAGCTTTGCCATGGCTCAGACTTTGGAGAAACTTGGCCGAGCATTGACAAGGTTCAGACATTGGAGAATCTTGGCCGAGTGTTGACAAGGCTTTGTATTTGGAGAAACTTGGCCGAGAGTTGACAAGGCTTGGACTTTAGAAAAACTTAGCTGAGCGTTGACAATGCTCGAAATGTGGAGAAACTTGGCCTAGCTTTGAAAAGGCTCGGACTTTGGAGAAACTTGGCCGAGTGTTGACAAGGCTCGGACTTTGGAGAAACTTAGCTGAGCGTTGACAATGCTCGAAATGTGGAGAAACTTGGCCGAGCGTTGACAAGGCTCAAACTTTGGAGAAACTTGGCAGAGCGTTGACAAGGCTCAGACATTGGAGAATCTTGGCCGAGTGTTGACAAGGCTCGGTATTTGGAGAAACTTTGTCGAAGGTTGACAAGGCTTGGACTTTGGAGAAACTTAGCTGAGCGTTGACAATGCTCGGACTTTGGAGAAACTTAGCCGAGCCTTCAGAAGGATCGGACTTTGGAGAAAGTTAGTCGAGCGTTGACAATGCTCGGACTTTGGAGAAACTTGGCCGAGCCTTCGGAAGGATCGAACTTTGGAGAAACTTTGCCGAGTGTTGACAAGGCTCGGACTTTGGAGAATCTTGGCCGAGCATTGAGAAGGCTCGGACTTTGGAGAAACTTGGCCGAGTGTTGGTAAGGCTCGTACTTTGGAGAAACTTGGCCGAGAGTTGAAAAATCTTGGACTTTGGAGAAACTTAGCCGTGAGTTGACAAGGCTTGGACATTGGAGAAACTTAGCCGAGCTTTGACAACATTCAAACTTTGGAGAATCTTGGCCGAGTGTTGACAAGGCTCGAACTTTGGAGAAACTTAGTCGAGTGGTCATAAGGTGTGGAGTTTGGAGAAACTTGGTCGAGTATTGACAAGGCTCGGACTTTGGAGAAACTTGGCCCGAGAATCTTAGCTAAGCGTTGAAAATGCTCGAACTTTAGAGAAACTTGGCCGAGTGTTGACAGAGCTCAGACCTTGGAGAAACTTAGCCGAGCGTTGACAATATTCGAAATGTGGAGAAACTTGGCCGAGCGTTGACAAGGCTCAGACACTTGGAGAAACTTGGCCGAGTGTTGACAAGGCTCAGACATTGGAGAATCTTGGCCGAGTGTTGACAAGGCTCGGTATTTGGATAAACTTGGCCGAGAGTTGACAAGGATTGGACTTTGGAGAAACTTAGCTGAGCGTTGACAATTCTCGGACTTTGGAGAAACTTGGCCGAGCCTTGAGAAGGCTCGAACTTTGGAGAAACTTGGCCGAGTGTTGACAAGGCTCGGACTTTGGAGAACCTTAGCTGACCGTTGACAATGGTCGAAATGTGGAGAAACTTGGCCGAGCGTTGACATGGCTCAGACTTTGGAGAAACTTTGCCGAGCATTGACAAGGTTCAGACATTGGAGAATCATGGCCGAGTGTTGACAAGGCTCGGTATTTGGAGAAACTTGGCCGAGAGTTGACAAGGCTTGGACTTTGGAGAAACTTAGCTGAGCGTTGACAATGCTCGGACTTTGGAGAAACTTGGCCGAGCCTTGAGAAGGCTCGGACTTTGGAGAAACTTGGCCGAGTGTTGACAAGGCTCGGACTTTGGAGAAACTTAGCTGAGCTTTGACAATGCCCGAAATATGGAGAAACTTGGCCGAGCGTTGACAAGGCTCAGACTTTGCTTAAACTTGGCCGAGCGTTGACAAGGCTCAGACATTGGAGAATCTTGGCCGAGTATTGACAAGGCTCGGCATTTGGAGAAACTTGGCCGAGGGTTTACAAGGCTTGGACTTAGGAGAAACTTAGCTGAGCGTTGACAATGCTCGGACTTTGGAGAAACTTGGCCGAGCCTTGAGAAGGCTCGAACTTTGGAGAAACTTGGCCGAGTGTTGACAAGGCTCGGACTTTGGAGAAACTTAGCTGAGCATTGACAATGCTCGAAATGTGGAGAAACTTGGCCGAGCGTTGACAAGGCTCAGACTTTGGTGAAACTTGGCCGAGCCTTGACAAGGCTCAGACATTGGAGAATCTTGGCCGAGTGTCGACAAGGCTCGGTATTTGGAGAAACTTAGTCGTTCGTTGACAAGGCTCGGACATTGGAGAAACTTGGCCGAGCATTGAGAAGGATCGGACTTTGGAGAAACTTGGCCGAGCGTTGACAAGGCTCGGACTTTGGAGAAACTTTGTCCGAGCGAGGATAAGGCTCAGATATTGGAGAATCTTGGCCTAGCGTTGATAAGGCTCAGACTTTGGAGAAACTTTGCCGAGCCTTGAGAAGGCTCGAACTTTGGAGAAACTTGGCCGAGTGTTGACAAGGCTTGGACTTTGGAGAACCTTAGCTGAGCGTTGACAATGCTCGAAATGTGGAGAAACTTGGCCGAGCGTTGACATGGCTCTGACTTGGGAGAAACTTTGCCGAGCATTGACAAGGTTCAGACATTGGAGAATCTTGGCCGAGTGTTGACAAGGCTCGGTATTTGGAGAAACTTGGCCGAGAGTTGACAAGGCTTGGACTTTGGAGAAACTTAGCTGAGCGTTGACAATGCTCGGACTTTGGAGAAACTTGGCCGAGCCTTGAGAAGGCTCGGACTTTGGAGAAACTTAGCCGAGTGTTGACAAGGCTCGGACTTTGGAGAAACTTAGCTGAGCTTTGACAATGCCCGAAATATGGAGAAACTTGGCCGAGCGTTGACAAGGCTCAGACTTTGCTTAAACTTGGCCGAGCGTTGACAAGGCTCAGACATTGGAGAATCTTGGCCGAGTATTTACAAGGCTCGGCATTTGGAGAAACTTGGCCGAGGGTTGACAAGGCTCGGACTTTGGAGAAACTTGGCTGAGCGTTGATAAGGCTCGGACTTTGGAGAAACTTGGCCACGGGATGATAAGGATCGGACTTTGGAGATTATTGGCCGAGCGTCGACAAGGCTCGGACTTTGGAGAAATTTTGTCGAGCATTCATAAGGCTCGGACTTTGGAGAAACTTAGCCGAGCGTTGACAATGCTCGGACTTTGGAGAAACTTGGCCGAGCGTTGAGAAGGCTCGGACTTTGGAGAAACTTGGCCGAGCGTTGACAAGGCACGAACTTTGGTGAATCTTGGCCAAGCGTTGACAAGGCTCAGACTTTGGAGAAATTTTGTCGAGGGTTGACAAGGCTCGGACTTTGGAGAAACTTAGTCGTTCGTTGACAAGGCTCGGACATTGGAGAAACTTGGCCGAGCATTGAGAAGGATCGGACTTTGGAGAAACTTGGCCGAGCTTTGACAAGGCTCAGACTCTGGAGAAAGTTGGCCAAGCGATGACAAGGCTCGGACTTTGGAGAATCTTGGCCGAGCGTTGACAAGGCTCGGACTTTGGAGAAATTTTTTCAAGTGTTGACAAGGCTCGGACTTTGGAGAAACTTGGCTGTGCGTTGACAAGGCACGGACTTTGGAGAAACTTGGTCGAGCGTTGACAAGGCTCGGACTTTGGAGAAACTTTGTCCGAGCAAGGACAAGGCTCGGACATTGGAGATTCTTGGCCGAGCGTTGATAAGGCTCGGACTTTGGAGAAACTTTGCCGAGTGTTGACAAGGATCGGACTTTTGAGAAACTTGGCTGAGCGTTGACAAGGCTCAGACTTTGGAGAATCTTGGCCGAGTGTTGACAAGGCTCGGACTTTGGAGAAACTTGGCTGAGTCTTATCAACGCTCGGACTTTGGAGAAACTTAGCCGAGCGTTGACAATGCTCGGACTTTGGAGAAACTTGGCCGAGCGATGATAAGGCTCGGACTTTGAAGAATCTTGGCCGGCCCTTGTCAACGCTCAGACTTTGGGGAAACGTAGCCGTGTGTTTACAATACTCGGACTTTAGAGAATATTCGCCGAGCATTGACAAGGCTCGGACTTTGCAGATACTTAGCCGAGCGTTGACAAGGCACTGACTTTGGAGAATCTTGGCCGAGCGTTGACAAGGCTCGGACTTTGGAGAAATTTTGTCGAGCGTTGACAAGCCTCGGACTTTGGAGATATTTTGCCTTGCATTGACAAGGCTCATACTTTGGAGAAACTTGGCCGAGCTTTGACAATGCTCGGACTTTGGAGAAACTTGGCTGAGCATTGAAAAGGCTCGGACTTTGGAGAAATTTTGCCAAGGGTTGACAAGGCTCGGACTTCGGAGAAACTTAACCGTGCGTTGACAAGGCTCGAACTTTGGAGAAACTTGGCTGAGCGTTGACAAGGCTTGGACTGTGGAGAAACTTGGTCGAGCGATGAGAAGGCTCGGACTTTTGAGAATCCTGGCCGAGCGTTGACAAGGCTCGGGCTTTGGAGAAACTTGGCCGAGTGTTGACAAGGCTCGGACTCTGGAGAAACTTGGCCAAGCGATGACAAGGCTCGGACTTTGGAGAATCTTGGCTGAGCGTTGACAAGGCTCAGACTTTGGAGAAATTTTGTCGAGCGTTGACAAGGCTCGGACTTTGGAGAAACTTGGCCGAGCGTTGACAAGGCTTGGACTTTGGAGAAACTTGGCCGAGCATTGACAAGGATCGGACTTTGGAGAAACTTGGCTGAGCGTTGACAAGGCTCGGACTTTGAAGAATCTGGGCCAAGCGTTGTCAAGGCTCGTACTTTGGAGAAACTTGGCTGAGCCTTGTCAAAGCTCGGACTTTGGAGAAACTTAGCCGAGCGTTGACAATGCTCGGACTTTGGAGAAACTTGGCCGAGCGATGATAAGGCTCGGACTTTGGAGAATCTTGGTCGACCCTTGTCAACGCTCAGACTTTGGGGAAACTTAGCCGAGCATTTACAATGCTCGGACTTTAGAGAATATTGGCCGAGCGTTGACAAGGCTAGGATTTTGTAGATACTTACCCGAGCGATGACAAGGCCCTGACTTTGAAGAATCTTGGCCGACCCTTGTCAACGCTCAGACTTTGGGGAAACTTAGCCGAGCGTTTACAATGCTCGGACTTTAGAGAATATTGGCCGAGCGTTGACAAGGCTAGGATTTTGTAGATACTTACCCGAGCGATGACAAGGCCCTGACTTTGAAGAATCTTGGCCGAGTGTTGACAAGGCTCGGACTTTGGAGAAACTTAGCCGAGCGTTGACAATGCTCGGACTTTGGAGAAACATGGCTGAGCGTTGAGAAGGCTCGGACTTCGGAAAAACTTGGCCGAGCGATGAGAAGGTCGTACTTTTGAGAATCCTGGTCGAGCGTTGAGAAGGCTCGGACTTTGGAGAAACTTGGCCGAGCTTTGACAAGGCTCGAATTCTGGAGAAATTTGGCTAAGCAATGACAAGGCTCGGACTTTGGAGAATCTTGGCCGAGCATTGACAAGGCTCGGACTTTGGAAAAATTTTGTCAAGCGTTGGCAAGGCTCGAACTTTGGAGAAACTTGGCCGTACGTTGACAAGGCTCGGGCTTTGGAGAAACTTGGCCGAGCGTTGAGAAGGCTCGGACTTTGGAGAAACTTTCTCCGAGCGAGGACAAGGCTCGGACATTGGAGAATATTGGCCGAGCGTTGATAAGGCTCGGACTTTGGAGAAACTTGGCTGAGTGTTGACAAGGATCAGACTTTGGAGAAACTTGGTTAATCGTTGACAAGGCTCGGACTTTGGAGAATCTTGGCCGAGCATTGACAAGGCTCGGACATTGGAGAAACTTGGCCGAGCCTTGTCAATGCTCGGACTTTGGAGAAACTTAGCCGAGCTTTGACAATGCTCGGACTTTGGAGAAACTTGGCCGAGCGATGATAAGGCTTGGACTTTGAAGAATCTTGGCCGACCCTTGTCAACGCTCAGACTTTGGGGAAACTTAGCCGAGCGTTTACAATGCTCGGACTTTAAAGAATATTGGCCGAGCGTTGACAAGGCTCGGACTTTGTAGATACTTAGCCGAGCGATGACAAGGCACTGACTTTGGAGAATCTTGGCCGAGTGTTGACAAGGCCCGGACTTTGGAGAAATTTTGTCGACCGTTGATAAGGCTCGAACTTTGGAGAAACTTGGCCGAGCGTTGATAAGGCTCGAGCTTTGGAGAAACTTGGTTGAGCGTTGACAAGGCTTGGACTTTGGAGAAACTTGGCCGAGTGTTGACAAGGCTCGGACTTAGGAGAAACTTGGTTAAGTGTTGACAAGGCTCGGACTTTGGAGAAACTTGGCCGAGCGATGATAAGGCTCAGACTTTGGAGAATATTGGCCGAGCGTTGACAAGGCTCGGACTTTGGAGAAATTTTGTCGAGCGTTCATAAGGCTCGGACTTTGGAGAAACTTTGCCGAGCTTTGACAATGCTCGGACTTTGGAGAAACTTGGCTGAGCATTGAAAACGCTCAGACTTTGGAGAAACTTGGCCGAACGTTGACAAGGCTCGAACTTTGGTGAATCTTGGCCAAGCGTTGACAAGGCTCGGACTTTGGAGAAATTTTGCCGAGGGTTGACAAGGCTCGGACTTTGGAGAAACTTGGCCGAGCGTTGACAAGGCTCTGACTTTGGAGAAACTTTGCCCGAGCGAGGACAAGGCTCAGACATTAGAGAATCTTGGCTGAGCATTGAAAAGGCTCGGACTTTGGAGAAACTTGGCCGAGCGTTGACAAGGCTCGAACTTTGGTGAATCTTGGCTAAGCGTTGACAAGACTCGGACTTTGGAAAAATTTATCAGAGGGTTGACAAGGCTCGGAATTTGGAGAAACTTAGCCTTGCGTTGATAAGGCTCGGACTTTGGAGAAATTTGGCCGAGTGTTGACAAGGATCGGACTTTGGAGAAACTTGGTTGAGCGTTGACAAGGCTCGGACTTTGGAGAAATTTTGCCGAGGGTTGACAAGGCTCGGACTTTGGAGAAACTTGGCCGAGCATTGACAAGGCTCGGACTTTGGAGAAACTTTGTTTGAGCGAGGACAAGGCTCGGACATTGGAGAATCTTGGCTGAGCATTGAAAAGGCTCGGACTTTGGAGAAACTTGGCCGAGCGTTGACAAGGCTCGAACTTTGGTGAATCCTGGCCAAGCTTTGACAAGGCTCGGACTTTGGAGAAACTTAGCATAGCTTTGACAATGCTCGGACTTTGGAGAAACTTGGCTGAGCATTGAAAAGGCTCAAACTTTGGAGAAACTTTGCCGAACGTTGACAAGGCTCGAACTTTGGTGAATCTTGGCCAAGCGTTGACAAGGCTCGAACTTTGGAGAAATTTTGCCGAGGGTTGACAAGGCTCGGACTTTGGAGAAACTTGGCTGAGTGTTGACAAGGCTCGGACTTCGGAGAAACTTTGTCCGAGCGAGGACAAGGCTCGGACATTGGAGAATCTTGGCTGAGCATTGAAAAGGCTCGGACCTTGGAGAAACTTAGCCGAGCGTTTACAATGCTCGAACTTTAGAGAATATTGGCCGAGTATTGACAAGGCTAGGATTTTGTAGATACTTACCCGAGCGATGACAAGGCCCTGACTTTGAAGAATCTTGGCCGACCCTTGTCAACGCTCAGACTTTGGGGAAACTTAGCCGAGCGTTTACAATGCTCGGACTTTAGAGAATATTGGCCGAGCGTTGACAAGGCTAGGATTTTGTGGATGCTTACCCGAGCGATGACAAGGCCCTGACTTTGAAGAATCTTGGCCGAGTGTTGACAAGGCTCGGACTTTGGAGAAACTTAGCCGAGCGTTGACAATGCTCGGACTTTGGAGAAACATGGCTGAGCGTTGAGAAGGCTCGGACTTCGGAAAAACTTGGCCGAGCGATGAGAAGGCTCGTACTTTTGAGACTCCTGGTCGAGCGTTGAGAAGGCTCGGACTTTGGAGAAACTTGGCCGAGCTTTGACAAGGCTCGAATTCTGGAGAAACTTGGCTAAGCGATGACAAGGCTCGGACTTTGGAGAATCTTGGCCGAGCATTGACAAGGCTCGGACTTTGGAGAAATTTTGTCAAGCATTGGCAAGGCTCGAACTTTGGAGAAACTTGGCCGTGCGTTGACAAGGCACGGGCTTTGGAGAAACTTGGCCGAGTGTTGAGAAGGCTCGGACTTTGGAAAAACTTTGTCCCCGCTCGGACAAGGCTCTGACATTGGAGAATATTGGCCGAGCGTTGATAAGGCTCGGACTTTGGAGAAACTTGGCTGAGTGTTGACAAGGATCAGACTTTGGAGAAACTTGGTTGATCGTTGACAAGGCTCGGACTTTGGAGAATCTTGGCCGAGCATTGACAAGGCTCGGACATTGGAGAAACTTGGCCGAGCCTTGTCAATGCTCGGACTTTGGGGAAACTTAGCCGAGCTTTGACAATGCTCGGACTTCGGAGAAACTTGGCCGAGCGTTGATAAGGCTTGGACTTTGAAGAATCTTGGCCGACCCTTGTCAACGCTCAGACTTTGGGGAAACTTAGCCGAGCGTTTACAATGCTCGGACTTTAAAGAATATTAGCCGAGCGTTGACAAGGCTCGGACTTTGTAGATACTTAGCCGAGCGATGACAAGGCACTGACTTTGGAGAATCTTGGCCGAGTGTTGACAAGGCTCGGACTTTGGAGAAATTTTGTCGACCGTTGATAAGGCTCGCACTTTGGAGAAACTTGGCCGAGCGTTGATAAGGCTCGAGCTTTGGAGAAACCTGGTCGAGCGTTGACAAGGCTTGGACTTTGGAGAAACTTGGCCGAGTGTTGACAAGGCTCGGACTTAGGAGAAACTTGGTTAAGTGTTGACAAGGCTCGGACTTTGGAGAAACTTGGCCGAGCGATGATAAGGCTCAGACTTTGGAGAATATTGGCCGAGCGTTGACAAGGCTCGGACTTTGGAGAAATTTTGTCGAGCGTTCATAAGGCTCGGACTTTGGAGAAACTTAGCCGAGCTTTGACAATACTCGGACTTTGGAGAAACTTGGCTGAGCATTGAAAAGGCTCGGACTTTGGAGAAACTTGGCCGAACGTTGACAAGGCTCGAACTTTGGTGAATCTTGGCCAAGCATTGACAAGGCTCGGAGTTTGGAGAAATTTTGCCGAGGGTTGACAAGGCTCGGACTTTGGAGAAACTTTGTCCGAGCGAGGACAAGGCTCGGACATTGGAGAATCTTGGCTGAGCATTGAAAAGGCTCGGACTTTGGAGAAACTTGGCCGAGCGTTGACAAGGCTCGAACTTTGGTGAATCTTGGCCAAGACTTGACAAGGCTCGGACTTTGGAGAAATTTATCCGAGGGTTGACAAGGCTCGGACTTTGGAGAAACTTAGCTGTGTGTTGATAAGGCTCGGACTTTGGAGAAACTTGGCCGAGTGTTGACAAGGATCGGACTTTGGAGAAACTTGGTTGAGCGTTGACAAGGCTCGGACTTTGGAGAAATTTTGCCGAGGGTTGACAAGGTTCGGACTTTGGAGAAACTTGGCCGAGCGTTGACAAGGCTCGGACTTTGGAGAAACTTTGTTTGAGCGAGGACAAGGCTCAGACATTGGAGAATCTTGGCTGAGCATTGAAAAGGCTCGGACTTTAGAGAAACTTGGCCGAGCATTGACAAGGCTCGAACTTTGGTGAATCTCTGCCAAGCTTTGACAAGGCTCGGACTTTAGAGAAACTTAGCCGAGCTTTGACAATGCTCGGACTATGGAGAAACTTGGCTAAGCATTGAAAAGGCTCGGACTTTGGAGAAACTTGGCCGAACGTTGACAAGGCTCGAACTTTGGTGAATCTTGGCCAAGCATTGACAAGGCTCGGACTTTGGAGAAATTTTGCCGAGGGTTGACAAGGCTCGAACTTTGGAGAAACTTGGCCAAGCGTTGACAAGGCTCGGACTTTGGAGAAACTTTGTCCGAGCGAGGACAAGGCTCGGACATTGGAGAATCTTGGCTGAGCATTGAAAAGGCTCGGACTTTGGACAAACTTAGCCGAGCGTTTACAATGCTCGAACTTTAGAGAATATTGGCCGAGCGTTGACAAGGCTAGGATTTTATAGATACTTACCCGAGCGATGACAAGGCCCTGACTTTGAAGAATCTTGGCTGAGTGTTGACAAGGATCGGACTTTGGAGAAACTTGGTCGAGTGTTGACAAGGATCGGACTTTGGAGAAACTTGGTTGAGCGTTGACAAGGCTCGGACTTTGGAGAATCTTGGCCGAGCTTTGACAAGGCTCGGACTTTGGAGAAACTTGGCCGAGCCTTGTCAACGCTCGGACTTTGGAGAAACTTAGCCGAGCGTTGACAATGCTCGAACTTTGGAGAAACTTGGTCGAGCGATGATAAGGCTCGGACTTTTAAGAATCTTGGCCGACCCTTGTCAACGCTCAGACTTTGGGGAAACTTAGCCGAGCGTTTACAATGCTCGAGCTTTAGAGAATATTGGCGGAACGTTGACAAGGCCCGGACTTTGCACATACTTAGCCGAGCGATGACAAGGCACTGACTTTGGAGAATCTTGGCCGAGCGGTGACAAGGCTCAGACTTTGGAGAAATTTTGTCGACCGTTGATAAGGCTCAAACTTTGGAGAAACTTGGCCGAGCGTTGATAAGGCTCGAGCTTTGGAGAAACTTGGTCGTGCGTTGACAAGGCTTGGACTTTGGAGAAACTTGGCCGAGTGTTGACCAGGCTTGGACTTTGGAGAAACTTGGCTGAGTGTTGACAAGGCTCGGACTTTGGAGAAACTTGGTTGAGTGTTGACAAGGCTCTGACTTTGGAGAAACTTGGCCGAGGGATGATAAGGCTCAGACTTTGGAGAATATTGGCCGAGCGTCGACAAGGCTAGGACTTTGGAGAAATTTTGTCGAGCGTTCATTTTGCTCGGACTTTGGAGAAACTTAGCCGAGCTTTGACAATGCTCGGACTTTGGAGAAACTTGGCCGAGCATTGAAAAGGCTCGGACTTTGGAGAAACTTGGCCGAGCGTTGACAAGGCGCGAACTTTGGTAAATCTTAGCCAAGCGTTGACAAGGCTCGGACTTTGGAGAAATTTTGCCGAGTGTTGACAAGGCTTGGACTTTGGAGAAACTTAGCCGTGTGTTGACAAGGCTCGGACTTTGGAGAAACTTAGCCGAGCGTTGACAAGGCTCGGACTTTGGAGAAACTTTGTCCGAGCGAGGACAAGGCTCGGACATTGGAGAATCTTGGCCGAGCGTTGATAAGGCTCGGACTTTGGAAAAACTTGGCCGAATGTTGACAAGGATCGGACTTTGGAGAAACTTGGTTGAGCGTTGACAAGGCTCGGACTTTGGAGAATCTTGGCCGAGCGTTGACAAGGCTCTGACTTTAGAGAAACTTGGCCGAGCCTTGTCAACGCTCAGACTTTGGGGAAACTTAGCCGAGCGTTTACAATGCTCAGACTTTTGAGAATATTTGCCGATCATTGACAAGGCTCGGACTTTTCAGATACTTAACCGAGCGATGACAAGGCACTGACTTTGGAGAATCTTGGCCGAGCGTTGACAAAGCTCGGACTTTAGAGAAATTTTGTCGACCGTTATTAAGGCTCGAACTTTGGAGAAACTTGGCCGAGCGTTTATAAGGCTCGATCTTTGGAGAAACTTGGTCAAGCGTTGACAAAGCTTGGACTTTGAAGAAACTTGGCCGAGTGTTGACAAGGCTCGGACTTTGGAGAAACTTAGATGAGTGTTGACAAGGCTCGGACTTTGGAGAATATTGACCGAGCGTTGAGGAGGCTCGGACTTTGGAGAAACTTGGCCGAGCGTTGACAAAGGTTGAACTTCGGTGAATCTTGGCCAAGTGTTGACAAGGCTCGGACTTTGGAGAAATTTTGCCGAGGGTTGACAAGGCTCGGACTTTAGAGAAACTTAGCGGTGCGTTGACAAGGCTCTGACTTTGGAGAAACTTGGCCGAGCGTTGACAATGCTCGGACTTTGGAGAAACTTGGCCGAGCGTTGACAAGGCTCGAACTTTGGTGAATCTTGGCCAAGCGTTGACAAGGCTCGGACTTTGTAGAAATTTTGCCGAGGGTTGACAAGGCTCGGACTTTGGAGAAACTTAGCCGTGCGTTGACAAGGCTCAGACTTTGGAGAAACTTGGCCGAGCGTTGACAAGGCTTGGGCTTTGGAGAAACTTGGCCGAGCGTTGACAGGGCTTGGAGTTTGGAGAAACTTGGCTGAGTGTTGACAAGGCTCGGACTTTGGAGAAACTTGGTTGAGTGTTGAAAAGGCTCGGTCTTTGGAGAAACTTGGCCGAGTGATGATAAGGCTCCGACTTTGTAGAATATTGGCCGAGCGTCGACAAGGCTCGGACTTTGGAGAAATTTTGTCGAGCGTTCATAAGGCTCGGACTTTGGAGAAACTTAGCCGAGCTTTGACAATGCTCGGATTTTGGAGAAACTTGGCCGAGCATTGAAAAGGCTCGGACTGTGGAGAAACTTGGCCGAGCGTTGACAAGGCGCGAACATTGGTGAATCTTTGCCGAGCGTTGACAAGGCTCGGACTTTGGAAAAATTTTGCCTAGGGTTGACAAGGCTCGGACTTTGGAGAAACTTAGCAGTGCGTTGACAAGGCTCGGACTTTGGAGAAACTTTGTCCGAGCGAGGACAAGGCTCGGACATTGGAGAATCTTGGTCGAGCGTTGATAAGGCTCGGACTTTGGAAAAACTTGGCCGAGTGTTGACATTGATCGGACTTTGGAGAAACTTGGTTGAGCGTTGACAAGGCTCAGACTTTGGAGAATCTTGGCCGAGCGTTGACAAGGCTTGGACTTTGTAGAAACTTGGCCGAGCCTTGTCAACGTTCGGACTTTGGAGAAACTTAGCCGAGCGTTGACAATGCTCGGACTTTGGAGAAACTTGGCCGAGCGATGATAAGGCTCGAACTTTGAAGAATCTTGGCCGACCCTTGTCAACGCTCAGACTTAGGGGAAACTTAGCCGAGCGTTTACAATGCTCGGACTTTAGAGAATATTGGCCGAGTGTTGACAAGGCTCGGACTTTTCAGATACTTAGCCGAGCGATGACAAGGCACTGACTTTGGAGAATCTTGGCCGAGCGTTGACAAGGCTCGAACTTTGGAGAAATTTTGTCGACCGTTATTAAGGCTCGAACTTTGGAGAAACTTAGCCGAGCGTTGATAAGGCTCGAACTTTGGAGAAACTTGGTCGAGTGTTGACAAGGCTTGGACTTTGGAGAAACTTGACCGAGTGTTGACAAGGCTCGGACTTTGGAGAAACTTGATTGAATGTGGACATGGCTCGGACTTTGGAGAAACTTGGCCCAGCGATGATAAGGCTCGGACTTTGGAGAATATTGGCTGAGCATTGAGAAGGCTCGGACTTTAGAGAAATTTTGTCGAGCGTTGACAAGGCTCGAACTTTGGTAAATCTTAGCCAAGCGTTGACAAGGCTCGGACTTTGGAGAAATTTTGCCGAGTGTTGACAAGGCTCGGACTTTGGAGAAACTTAGCCGTGTGTTGACAAGGCTCGGACTTTAGAGAAACTTAGCCGAGCGTTGACAAGGCTCGGACTTTGGAAAAACTTTATCCGAGCGAGGACAAGGCTCGGACATTGGAGAATCTTGGCCGAGCGTTGATAAGGCTCGGACTTTGGAAAAACTTGGCCGAATGTTGACAAGGATCGGACTTTGGAGAAACTTGGTTGAGCGTTGACAAGGCTCGGACTTTGGAGAATCTTGGCCGAGCGTTGACAAGGCTCTGGCTTTAGAGAAACTTGGCCGAGCCTTGTCACTGCTCAGACTTTGGAGAAACTTAGCCGAGTGTTGACAATTCTCGGACTTTGGAGAAACTTGGCCGAGCGATGATAAGGCTCGGACTTTGAAGAATCTTGGCCGACCCTCGTCAACGCTCAGACTTTGGGGAAACTTAGCCGAGCGTTTACAATGCTCAGACTTTTGAGAATATTTGCCGATCATTGACAAGGCTCGGACTTTTCAGATACTTAACCGAGCGATGACAAGGCACTGACTTTGGAGAATCTTGGCCGAGCGTTGACAAAGCTCGGACTTTAGAGAAATTTTGTCGACCGTTATTAAGGCTCGAACTTTGGAGAAACTTGGCCGAGCGTTTATAAGGCTCGATCTTTGGAGAAACTTGGTCGAGCGTTCATAAGGCTCGGACTTTGGAGAAACTTGGCCGACCATTGAAAAGGCTCGGACTTTGGAGAAACTTGGCCGAGCGTTGACAAAGGTTGAACTTCGGTGAATCTTGGCCAAGTGTTGACAAGGCTCGGACTTTGGAGAAATTTTGCCGAGGGTTGACAAGGCTCGGACTTTAGAGAAACTTAGCGGTGCGTTGACAAGGCTCTGACTTTGGAGAAACTTGGCCGAGCGTTGACAATGCTCGGACTTTGGAGAAACTTGGCCGAGCGTTGACAAGGCTCGAACTTTGGTGAATCTTGGCCAAGCGTTGACAAGGCTCGGACTTTGTAGAAATTTTGCCGAGGGTTGACAAGGCTCGGACTTTGGAGAAACTTAGCCGTGCGTTGACAAGGCTCAGACTTTGGAGAAACTTGGCCGAGCGTTGACAAGGCTTGGGCTTTGGAGAAACTTGGCCGAGCGTTGACAGGGCTTGGAGTTTGGAGAAACTTGGCTGAGTGTTGACAAGGCTCGGACTTTGGAGAAACTTGGTTGAGTGTTGATAAGGCTCGGTCTTTGGAGAAACTTGGCCGAGTGATGATAAGGCTCCGACTTTGAAGAATATTGGCCGAGCGTCGACAAGGCTCGGACTTTGGAGAAATTTTGTCGAGCGTTCATAAGGCTCGGACTTTGGAGAAACTTAGCCGAGCTTTGACAATGCTCGGATTTTGGAGAAACTTGGCCGAGCATTGAAAAGGCTCGGACTGTGGAGAAACTTGGCCGAGCGTTGACAAGGCTCGAACATTGGTGAATCTTTGCCGAGCGTTGACAAGGCTCGGACTTTGGAAAAATTTTGCCTAGGGTTGACAAGGCTCGGACTTTGGAGAAACTTAGCAGTGCGTTGACAAGGCTCGGACTTTGGAGAAACTTTGTCCGAGCGAGGATAAGGCTCGGACATTGGAGAATCTTGGTCGAGCGTTGATAAGGCTCGGACTTTGGAAAAACTTGACCGAGTGTTGACATTGATCGGACTTTGGAGAAACTTGGTTGAGCGTTGACAAGGCTCAGACTTTGGAGAATCTTGGCCGAGCGTTGACAAGGCTTGGACTTTGTAGAAACTTGGCCGAGCCTTGTCAACGTTCGGACTTTGGAGAAACTTAGCCGAGCGTTGACAATGCTCGGACTTTGGAGAAACTTGGCCGAGCGATGATAAGGCTCGAACTTTGAAGAATCTTGGCCGACCCTTGTCAACGCTCAGACTTAGGGGAAACTTAGCCGAGCGTTTACAATGCTCGGACTTTAGAGAATATTGGCCGAGTGTTGACAAGGCTCAGACTTTTCAGATACTTAGCCGAGCGATGACAAGGCACTGACTTTGGAGAATCTTGGCCGAGCGTTGACAAGGCTCGAACTTTGGAGAAATTTTGTCGACCGTTATTAAGGCTCGAACTTTGGAGAAACTTGGCCGAGCGTTGATAAGGCTCGAACTTTGGAGAAACTTGGTCGAGTGTTGACAAGGCTTGGACTTTGGAGAAACTTGACCAAGTGTTGACAAGGTTCGGACTTTGGAGAAACTTGATTGAATGTGGACATGGCTCGGACTTTGGAGAAACTTGGCCCAGCGATGATAAGGCTCGGACTTTGGAGAATATTGGCTGAGCATTGAGAAGGCTCGGACTTTAGAGAAATTTTGTCGAGCGTTGACAAGGCGCGAACTTTGGTAAATCTTAGCCAAGCGTTGACAAGGCTCGGACTTTGGAGAAATTTTGCCGAGTGTTGACAAGGCTCGGACTTTGGAGAAACTTAGCCGTGTGTTGACAAGGCTCGGACTTTGGAGAAACTTAGCCGAGCGTTGACAAGGCTCGGACTTTGGAGAAACTTTGTCCGAGCGAGGACAAGGCTCGGACATTGGAGAATCTTGGCCGAGCGTTGATAAGGCTCGGACTTTGGAAAAACTTGGCCGAATGTTGACAAGGATCGGACTTTGGAGAAACTTGGTTGAGCGTTGACAAGGCTCGGACTTTGGAGAATCTTGGCCGAGCGTTGACAAGGCTCTGACTTTAGAGAAACTTGGCCGAGCCTTGTCACTGCTCAGACTTTGGAGAAACTTAGTCGAGTGTTGACAATTCTCGGACTTTGGAGAAACTTGGCCGAGCGATGATAAGGCTCGGACTTTGAAGAATCTTGGCCGACCCTCGTCAACGCTCAGACTTTGGGGAAACTTAGCCGAGCGTTTACAATGCTCAGACTTTTGAGAATATTTGCCGATCATTGATAAGGCTCGGACTTTTCAGATACTTAACCGAGCGATGATAAGGCACTGACTTTGGAGAATCTTGGCCGAGCGTTGACAAAGCTCGGACTTTAGAGAAATTTTGTCGACCGTTATTAAGGCTCGAACTTTGGAGAAACTTGGCCGAGCGTTTATAAGGCTCGATCTTTGGAGAAACTTGGTCGAGCGTTGACAAAGCTTGGACTTTGGAGAAACTTGGCCGACCATTGAAAAGGCTCGGACTTTGGAGAAACTTAGATGAGTGTTGACAAGGCTCGGACTTTGGAGAATATTGACCGAGCGTTGAGGAGGCTCGGACTTTGGAGAAATTTTGTCGAGCGTTCATAAGTCTCGGACTTTGGAGAAACTTGGCCGACCATTGAAAAGGCTCGGACTTTGGAGAAACTTGGCCGAGCGTTGACAAAAGGTTGAACTTCGGTGAATCTTGGCCAAGTGTTGACAAGGCTCGGACTTTGGAGAAATTTTGCCGAGGGTTGACAAGGCTCGGACTTTAGAGAAACTTAGCGGTGCGTTGACAAGGCTCTGACTTTGGAGAAACTTGGCCGAGCGTTGACAATGCTCGGACTTTGGAGAAACTTGGCCGAGCGTTGACAAGGCTCGAACTTTGGTGAATCTTGGCCAAGTGTTGACAAGGCTCGGACTTTGTAGAAATTTTGCCGAGGGTTGACAAGGCTCGGACTTTGGAGAAACTTAGCCGTGCGTTGACAAGGCTCAGACTTTGGAGAAACTTGGCCGAGCGTTGACAAGGCTTGGGCTTTAGAGAAACTTGGCCGAGCGTTGACAGGGCTTGGAGTTTGGAGAAACTTGGCTGAGTGTTGACAAGGCTCGGACTTTGGAGAAACTTGGTTGAGTGTTGATAAGGCTCGGTCTTTGGAGAAACTTGGCCGAGTGATGATAAGGCTCCGACTTTGGAGAATATTGGCCGAGCGTCGACAAGGCTCGGACTTTGGAGAAATTTTGTTGAGTGTTCATAAGGCTCGGACTTTGGAGAAACTTAGCCGAGCTTTGACAATGCTCGGATTTTGGAGAAACTTGGCCGAGCATTGAAAAGGCTCGGACTGTGGAGAAACTTGGCCGAGCGTTGATAAGGCTCGAACATTGGTGAATCTTTGCCGAGCGTTGACAAGGCTCGGACTTTGGAAAAATTTTGCCTAGGGTTGACAAGGCTCGGACTTTGGAGAAACTTAGCAGTGCGTTGACAAGGCTCGGACTTTGGAGAAACTTTGTCCGAGCGAGGACAAGGCTCGGACATTGGAGAATCTTGGTCGAGCGTTGATAAGGCTCGGACTTTGGAAAAACTTGGCCGAGCGTTGACATTGATCGGACTTTGGAGAAACTTGGTTGAGCGTTGACAAGGCTCAGACTTTGGAGAATCTTGGCCGAGCGTTGACAAGGCTTGGACTTTGTAGAAACTTGGCCGAGCCTTGTCAACGTTCGGACTTTGGAGAAACTTAGCCGAGCGTTGACAATGCTCGGACTTTGGAGAAACTTGGCCGAGCGATGATAAGGCTCGAACTTTGAAGAATCTTGGCCGACCCTTGTCAACGCTCAGACTTAGGGGAAACTTAGCCGAGCGTTTACAATGCTCGGACTTTAGAGAATATTGGCCGAGTGTTGACAAGGCTCAGACTTTTCAGATACTTAGCCGAGCGATGACAAGGCACTGACTTTGGAGAATCTTGGCCGAGCGTTGACAAGGCTCGAACTTTGGAGAAATTTTGTCGACCGTTATTAAGGCTCGAACTTTGGAGAAACTTGGCCGAGCGTTGATAAGGCTCGAACTTTGGAGAAACTTGGTCGAGTGTTGACAAGGCTTGGACTTTGGAGAAACTTGACCGAGTGTTGACAAGGCTCGGACTTTGGAGAAACTTGATTGAATGTGGACATGGCTCGGACTTTGGAGAAACTTGGCCCAGCGATGATAAGGCTCGGACTTTGGAGAATATTGGCTGAGCATTGAGAAGGCTCGGACTTTAGAGAAATTTTGTCGAGCGTTGACAAGGCGCGAACTTTGGTAAATCTTAGCCAAGCGTTGACAAGGCTCGGACTTTGGAGAAATTTTGCCGAGTGTTGACAAGGCTCGGACTTTGGAGAAACTTAGCCGTGTGTTGACAAGGCTCGGACTTTGGAGAAACTTAGCCGAGCGTTGACAAGGCTCGGACTTTGGAGAAACTTTGTCCGAGCGAGGACAAGGCTCGGACATTGGAGAATCTTGGCCGAGCGTTGATAAGGCTCGGACTTTGGAAAAACTTGGCCGAATGTTGACAAGGATCGGACTTTGGAGAAACTTGGTTGAGCGTTGACAAGGCTCGGACTTTGGAGAATCTTGGCCGAGCGTTGACAAGGCTCTGACTTTAGAGAAACTTGGCCGAGCCTTGTCACTGCTCAGACTTTGGAGAAACTTAGCCGAGTGTTGACAATTCTCGGACTTTGGAGAAACTTGGCCGAGCGATGATAAGGCTCGGACTTTGAAGAATCTTGGCCGACCCTCGTCAACGCTCAGACTTTGGGGAAACTTAGCCGAGCGTTTACAATGCTCAGACTTTTGAGAATATTTTCCGATCATTGACAAGGCTCGGACTTTTCAGATACTTAACCGAGCGATGACAAGGCACTGACTTTGGAGAATCTTGGCCGAGCGTTGACAAAGCTCGGACTTTAGAGAAATTTTGTCGACCGTTATTAAGGCTCGAACTTTGGAGAAACTTGGCCGAGCGTTTATAAGGCTCGATCTTTGCAGAAACTTGGTCGAGTGTTGACAAAGCTTGGACTTTGAAGAAACTTGGCCGAGTGTTGACACGGCTCGGACTTTGGAGAAACTTAGATGAGTGTTGACAAGGCTCGGACTTTGGAGAATATTGACCGAGCGTTGAGGAGGCTCGGACTTTGGAGAAATTTTGTCGAGCGTTCATAAGGCTAAGACTTTGGAGAAACTTGGCCGACCATTGAAAAGGCTCGGACTTTGGAGAAACTTGGCCAAGCGTTGACAAAGGTTGAACTTCGGTGAATCTTGGCCAAGTGTTGACAAGGCTCGGACTTTGGAGAAATTTTGCCGAGGGATGACAAGGCTCGGACTTTAGAGAAACTTAGCGGTGCGTTGACAAGGCTCTGACTTTGGAGAAACAATGCTCGGACTTTGGAGAAACTTGGCCGAGCGTTGACAAGGCTCGAACTTTGGTGAATCCTTGGCCAAGCGTTGAACAAGGCTCGGACTTTGTAGAAATTTTTGTCGAGGGTTGACAAGGCTCGGACTTTGGAGAAACTTAGCCGTGCGTTGACAAGGCTTGGACTTTGTAGAAACTTGGGCCGAGCCTTGTCAACGTTCGGACTTTGGAGAAACTTAGCCGAGCGTTGACAATGCTCGGACTTTGGAGAAACTTGGCCGAGCGATGATAAGGCTCGAACTTTGAAGAATCTTGGCCGACCCTTGTCAACGCTCAGGACTTAGGGGAAACTTAGCCGAGCGTTTACAATGCTCGGACTTTAGAGAATATTGGCTGAGTGTTGACAAGGGCTCGGACTTTTCAGATAACTTAGCCGAGCAATGACAAGGCACTGACTTTGGAGAATCTTGGCCGAGCGTTGACAAGGCTCGAACTTTGGAGAAATTTTGTCGACCGTTATTAAGGCTCGAACTTTGGAGAAACTTGGCCGAGCGTTGATAAGGCTCGAACTTTGGAGAAACTTGGGTCGAGTGTTGACAAGGCCTTGGGACTTTGGAGAAACTTGACCGAGTGTTGACAAGGCTCGGGACTTTGGAGAAACTTGATTGAATGTGGACATGGCTCGGACTTTGGAGAAACTTGGCCCAGCGATGATATGGCTCGGGACTTTGGAGAATATTGGCTGAGCATTGAGAAGGCTCGGACTTTAGAGAAATTTTGTCGAGCGTTGACAAGGCGCGAACTTTGGTAAATCTTAGCCAAGCGTTGACAAGGCTCGGACTTTGGAGAAATTTTGCCGAGTGTTGACAAGGCTCGGGACTTTGGAGAAACTTAGCTGTGTGTTGACAAGGCTCGGACTTTGGAGAAACTTAGCAGAGCGTTGACAAGGCTCGAACTTTGGAGAAACTTTGTCCGAGCGAGGACAAGGCTCGGACATTGGAGAATCTTGGCCGAGCGTTGATAAGGCTCGGACTTTGGAAAAAACTTGGCCGAATGTTGACAAGGATCGGACTTTGGAGAAACTTGGTTGAGCGTTGACAAGGCTCGGACTTTGGAGAATCTTGGCCGAGCGTTGACAAGGCTCTGACTTTAGAGAAACTTGGCCGAGCCCTTGTCACTGCTCAGACTTTGGAGAAACTTAGCCGAGTGTTGACAATTCTCGGACTTTGGAGAAACTTGGCCGAGCGATGATAAGGCTCGGACTTTGAAGAATCTTGGCCGACCCTCGTCAACGCTCAGACTTTGGGGAAACTTAGCCGAGCGTTTACAATGCTCAGACTTTTGAGAATATTTGCCGATCATTGACAAGGCTCGGACTTTTCAGATACTTAGCCGAGTGTTGACAAGGCTCGGACTTTGGAGAAACTTAGCCGTGTGTTGACAAGGCTCGGGACTTTGGAGAAACTTAGCCGAGCGTTGACAAGGCTCGAACTTTGGAGAAACTTTGTCCGAGCGAGGACAAGGCTCGGACATTGGAGAATCTTGGCCGAGCGTTGATAAGGCTCGGACTTTGGAAAAACTTGGCCGAATGTTGACAAGGATCGGACTTTGGAGAAACTTGGTTGAGCGTTGACAAGGCTCGGACTTTGGAGAATCTTGGCCGAGCGTTGACAAGGCTCTGGCTTTAGAGAAACTTGGCCGAGCCTTGTCACTGCTCAGACTTTGGAGAAACTTAGCCGAGTGTTGACAATTCTCGGACTTTGGAGAAACTTGGCCGAGCGATGATAAGGCTCGGACTTTGAAGAATCTTGGCCGACCCTCGTCAACGCTCAGACTTTGGGGAAACTTAGCCGAGCGTTTACAATGCTCAGACTTTTGAGAATATTTGCCGATCATTGACAAGGCTCGGACTTTTCAGATACTTAACCGAGCGATGACAAGGCACTGACTTTGGAGAATCTTGGCCGAGCGTTGACAAAGCTCGGACTTTAGAGAAATTTTGTCGACCGTTATTAAGGCTCGAACTTTGGAGAAACTTGGCCGAGCGTTTATAAGGCTCGATCTTTGGAGAAACTTGGTCGAGCGTTGACAAAGCTTGGACTTTGGAGAAACTTGGCCGACCATTGAAAAGGCTCGGACTTTGGAGAAACTTAGATGAGTGTTGACAAGGCTCGGACTTTGGAGAATATTGACCGAGCGTTGAGGAGGCTCGGACTTTGGAGAAATTTTGTCGAGCGTTCATAAGGCTCGGACTTTGGAGAAACTTGGCCGACCATTGAAAAGGCTCGGACTTTGGAGAAACTTGGCCGAGCGTTGACAAAGGTTGAACTTCGGTGAATCTTGGCCAAATGTTGACAAGGCTCGTTCTTTGGAGAAATTTTGCCGAGGGTTGACAAGGCTCGGACTTTAGAGAAACTTAGCGGTGCGTTGACAAGGCTCTGACTTTGGAGAAACTTGGCCGAGCGTTGACAATGCTCGGACTTTGGAGAAACTTGGCCGAGCGTTGACAAGGCTCGAACTTTGGTGAATCTTGGCCAAGCGTTGACAAGGCTCGGACTTTGTAGAAATTTTGTCGAGGGTTGACGAGGCTCGGACTTTGGAGAAACTTAGCCGTGCGTTGACAAGGCTTGGACTTTGTAGAAACTTGGCCGAGCCTTGTCAACGTTCGGACTTTGGAGAAACTTAGCCGAGCGTTGACAATGCTCGGACTTTGGAGAAACTTGGCCGAGCGATGATAAGGCTCGAACTTTGAAGAATCTTGGCCGACCCTTGTCAACGCTCAGACTTAGGGGAAACTTAGCCGAGCGTTTACAATGCTCGGACTTTAGAGAATATTGGCCGAGTGTTGACAAGGCTCGGACTTTTCAGATACTTAGCCGAGCGATGACAAGGCACTGACTTTGGAGAATCTTGGCCGGGCGTTGACAAGGCTCGAACTTTGGAGAAATTTTGTCGACCGTTATTAAGGCTCGAACTTTGGAGAAACTTGGCCGAGCGTTGATAAGGCTCGAACTTTGGAGAAACTTGGTCGAGTGTTGACAAGGCTTGGACTTTGGAGAAACTTGACCGAGTGTTGACAAGGCTCGGACTTTGGAGAAACTTGATTGAATGTGGACATGGCTCGGACTTTGGAGAAACTTGGCCCAGCGATGATATGGCTCGGACTTTGGAGAATATTGGCTGAGCATTGAGAAGGCTCGGACTTTAGAGAAATTTTGTCGAGCGTTGACAAGGCGCGAACTTTGGTAAATCTTAGCCAAGCGTTGACAAGGCTCGGACTTTGGAGAAATTTTGCCGAGTGTTGACAAGGCTCGGACTTTGGAGAAACTTAGCCGTGTGTTGACAAGGCTCGGACTTTGGAGAAACTTAGCCGAGCGTTGACAAGGCTCGGACTTTGGAGAAACTTAGCCGAGCGTTGACAAGGCTCGAACTTTGGAGAAACTTTGTCCGAGCGAGGACAAGGCTCGGACATTGGAGAATCTTGGCCGAGCGTTGATAAGGCTCGGACTTTGGAAAAACTTGGCCGAATGTTGACAAGGATCGGACTTTGGAGAAACTTGGTTGAGCGTTGACAAGGCTCAGACTTTGGAGAATCTTGGCCGAGCGTTGACAAGGCTCTGACTTTAGAGAAACTTGGCCGAGCCTTGTCACTGCTCAGACTTTGGAGAAACTTAGCCGAGTGTTGACAATTCTCGGACTTTGGAGAAACTTGGCCGAGCGATGATAAGGCTCGGACTTTGAAGAATCTTGGCCGACCCTCGTCAACGCTCAGACTTTGGGGAAACTTAGCCGAGCGTTTACAATGCTCAGACTTTTGAGAATATTTGCCGATCATTGACAATGCTCAGACTTTGGAGAAGCTTCGTCGAGCATTGAAAAGGCTCGGACTTTGGAGAAACTTGGCCGAGCGTTGACAAGGCTTGAACTTTGGTGAATCTTGGCCAAGTGTTGACAAGGCTCGGACTTTGGAGAAACTTAGCCGTGCGTTGACAAGGCTCAGACTTTGGAGAAACTTGGTCGAGCGTTGACAATGCTCGGACTTTGGAGAAACTTGGCCGAGCGTTGACAAGGCGCGAACTTTGGTAAATCTTGGCCAAGCGTTGACAAGGCTCGGACTTTGGAGAAACTTAGCCGTGCGTTGACAAGGCTCAGACTTTGGAGAAACTTGGTCGAGCGTTGACAATGCTCGGACTTTGGAGAAACTTGGCCGAGCGTTGACAAGGCGCGAACTTTGGTAAATCTTGGCCAAGCGTTGACAAGGCTCGGACTTTGGAGAAATTTTGCCGAGGGTTGACAAGGCTCGGACTTTAGAGAAACTTAGCGGTGCGTTGACAAGGCTCAGACTTTGGAGAAACTTGGCCGAGCGTTGACAATGCTCGGACTTTGGAGAAACTTGGCCGAGTGTTGACAAGGCTCGAACTTTGGCAAATCTTGGCCAAGTGTTGACAAGGCTCGGACTTTAGAGAAATTTTGCCGAGGGTTGACAAGGCTCGAACTTTGGAGAAACTTAGCCGTGCGTTGATAAGGCTCGGAATTTGGAGAAACTTGGCCGAGCGTTGACAAGGCTTGGACTTTGGAGAAACTTGGCCGAGCGATGAGAAGGCTCTAACTTTTGAGAATCCTGGCCCAGCGTTGAGAAGGCTCGGGCTTTGGGGAAATTTGGCCGAGCGTTGACAAGGCTCGGACTCTGGAGAAACTTGGCCAAGTGATAACAAGGCTCAGACTTTGGAGAATCTTGGTCGAGCGTTGACAAGGTACGGACTTTGGAGAAATTTTTTTCGAGCGAGGACAAGGCTCGGACATTGGAGAATCTTGGCCGAGTGTTGACAAGGCTCGAACTTTGGAGAAGCTTGGCCCAGTGTTGACAAGGATCGGACTTTGGAGAAACTTGGTTGAGCATTCACAAGGCTCGGACTTTGGAGAATCTTGGCCGAGCGTTGACAAGGCTCGAACTTTGGAGAAACTTGGCCGAGCCTTGTCAACACTCGGACTTTGGAGAAACTTAGCCGAGCTTTGACAATGCTCGGACTTTGGAGAAACTTGCGGAGCGATGATAAGGCTTGGACTTTGAAGAATCTTTGCCGACCCTTGTCAACGCTCAGAAATTAGGGAAACATAGCCGAGCGTTTACAATGCTCGAACTTTAGAGAATATTGGCCGAGCGTTGACAAGGCTCAGACTTTGGAGAAACTTGGCCGAGCGTTTACAATGCTCGGACTTTGGAGAATCTTGGCCGAGCGTTGACAAGGCTCGGACTTTGGAGAAATTTTGTCGACCGTTGATAAGGCCTGAACTTTGGAGAAACTTGGCCGAGCGTTTATAAGGCTCGAGCTTTGGAGAAACTTGGTCGAGCGTTGACAAAGCTTAGACTTTGGAGAAACTTGGCCGAGTGTTGACAAGGTTCAGACTTTGGAGAAACTTGGTTGAGTGTTGACAAGGCTCGGACTTTGGAGAAACTTGGCCGAGCGATGATAAGGCTCAGACTTTGGAGAATATTGGCCGAGCGTTGACAAGGCTCGGACTTTGGAGAAATTTTGTCGAGCGTTCATAAGGCTCGGACTTTGGAGAAACTTAGCCGAGCTTTGACAATGCTCGGACTTTGGGGAAACTTGGCCGAGCATTGAAAAGGCTCGGACTTTGGAGAAACTTGGCCGAGCGTTGACAAGGCTCGAACTTTGGTGAATCTTGGCCAAGCGTTGACAAGCCTCAGACTTTGGAGAAATTTTGCCGAGGGTTGACAAGGCTCGGACTTTGGAGAAACTTAGCCGTGCGTTGCAAAGGCTCGGACTTTGGAGAAACTTGGCCGAGCGTTAACAAGGCTCGAACTTTGGAGAAACTTTGTCCGAGCGAGGACAAGGCTCGGAGATTGGAGAATCTTGGCCTAGCATTGATAAGTCTCAGACTTTGGAGAAACTTGGCCGAGTGTTGAAAAGGATCGGACTTTGGAGAAACTTGGCTGAGCGTTGACAAGGCTCGGACTTTGGGGAATCTTGGCCGAGCGTTGACAAGGCTTGGACTTTGGAGAAACTTGGTCGAGCCTTGTCAACGCTCGGACTTTGGAGAAACTTAGCCAAGCGTTGACAATGCTCGGACTTTGGAGAATCTTGGCCGAGCGATGAGAAGGCTTGGACTTAGAAGAATCTTGGCCGACCCTTGTCAACGCTCAGACTTTGGGGAAACTTAGCCGAGCGTTTACAATGCTCGGACTTTAGAGAATATTGGCCGAGCGTTGACAAGGCTCGGACTTTGCAGATACGTAACCGAGCGATGACAAGGCACTGACTTTGGAGAATCTTGGCCGAGCGTTGACAAGGCTCGAACTTTGGAGAAATTTTGTCGACCGTTGATAAGGCTCGAACTTTGGAGAAACTTGGCCGAGCGTTGATAAGGCTCGAACTTTGGAGAAACTTGGTCGAGCGTTGACAGGGCTTGGAGTTTGGAGAAACTTGGCTGAGTGTTGACAAGGCTCGGACTTTGGAGAAACTTGGTTGAGTGTTGACAAGGCTCAGACTTTGGAGAAACTTGGCCGAGCGATGATAAGGCTCAGACTTTGGAGAATATTGGCCGAGCGTCGACAAGGCTCGGAATTTGGAGAAATTTTGTCGAGTGTTCATAAGGCTCGGACTTTGGAGAAACATAGCCGAGCTTTGACAATGCTCGGACTTTGGAGAAACTTAGCTGAGCATTGAAAAGCCTCGGACTTTGGAGAAACTTGGCCGAGCGTTGACAAGGCTCGAACTTTGGTGAATCTTTGCCGAGAGTTGATAAGGCTCGGACTTTGGAGAAATTTTGCCTAGGATTGATAAGGCTTGGACTTTGGAGAAACTTAGCCGTGCGTTGACAAGGCTCGGACTTTGGAGAAACTTTGTCCGAGCGAGGACAAGTCTCGGACATTGGAGAATCTTGGCCGAGCGTTGATAAGGCTCGGACTTTGGAAAAACTTGGCCGAGTGTTGACATGGATCGGACTTTGGAGAAACTTGGTTGAGCGTTGACAAGGCTCAGACTTTGGAGAATCTTGGCCGAGCGTTAACAAGGCTCGGACTTTGTAGAAACTTGCCCGAGCCTTGTCAACGCTCGGACTTTGGAGAAACTTAGCCGAGCGTTGACAATGCTCGAACTTTGGAGAAACTTGCCCGAGCCTTGTCAACGCTCGGACTTTGGAGAAACTTAGCCGAGCGTTGACAATGCTCGGACTTTGGAGAAACTTGCCCGAGCCTTGTCAAAGCTCGGACTTTGGAGAAACTTAGCCGAGCGTTGACAATGCTCGGACTTTGGAGAAACTTGGCCGAGCGATGATAAGGCTCGAACTTTGAAGAATCTTGGCCAACCCTTGTCAAGGCTCGGACTTTTCAGATACTTAGCCGAGCGATGACAAGGCACTGACTTTGGAGAATCTTGGCCGAGCGTTGACAAGGCTCAGACTTTAGAGAAATTTTGTCGACCGTTATTAAGGCTCGAACTTTGGAGAAACTTTGCCGAGCGTTAATAAGGCTCGAACTTTGGAGAAACTTGGTCGAGCGTTGACAAGGCTTGGACTTTGGAGAAACTTGACCGAGTGTTGACAAGGGTCGGACTTTGGAGAAACTTGGTTGAATGTGGACAGGGCTCGGACTTTGGAGAAACTTGGCCCAACGATGATAAGGCTCGGACTTTGGAGAATATTGGCCGAGTGTTGAGGAGGCTCGGACTTTGGAGAAATTTTGTCGAGCGTTCATAAGGCTCAGACTTTGGAGAAACTTAGCTGAGCATTGACAATGCTCGGACTTTGGAGAAACTTCGCCGAGCATTGAAAAGGCTCGGACTTTGGAGAAACCTGGCAGAGCGTTGACAAGGCTTGAACTTTGGTGAATCTTGGCCAAGCGTTGACAAGGCTCGGACTTTGGAGAAACTTAGCCGTGTGTTGACAAGGCTCAGACTTTGGACAAACTTGGTCGAGCGTTGACAATGCTCGAACTTTGGAGAAACTTGGCCGAGCGTTGACAAGGCACGGACTTTGGTAAATCTTGGCCAAGCGTTGACAAGGCTCGGACTTTGGAGAAATTTTACCGAGGGTTGACAAGGCTCGGACTTTAGAGAAACTTAACGGTGCGTTGACAAGGCTCAGACTTTGGAGAAACTTTGCCGAGCGTTGACAATGCTCGAACTTTGGAGAAACTTGGCCGAGTGTTGACAAGGCTCGAACTTTGGTAAATCTTGGCCAAGCGTTGGCAAGGCTCGGAATTTGGAGAAATTTTACTGAGGGTTGACAAGGCTCGGACTTTGGAGAAACTTAGCCGTGCATTGACAAGGCTCGGAATTTGGAGAAACTTGGCCGAGCGTTGACAAGGCTTGGACTTTGGAGAAACTTGGCCGAGCGATGATAAGGCTCACACTTTGGAGAATATTGGTCGAGCGTCGACAAGGCTCGAACTTTAGAGAAATCTTGTCTAGCGTTCATAAGGCTCGGACTTTGGAGAAACTTAGCCGAGCTTTGGCAATGCTCAGACTTTGGAGAAACTTGGCCGAGCATTGAAAAGGCTCGGACTTTGGAAAAACTTGGCCGAGCGTTGACAAGGCTCGGAATTTGGAGAAACTTGGCCGAACGATGATAAGGCTCAGACTTTGGAGAATATTGGCCGAGCGTCGACAAGGCTCGGACTTGGGAGAAATTTTGTCGAGCGTTCATAAGGGTCAGACTTTGGAGAAACTTAGCTAGGCTTTGACAATGCTCGGACTTTGGAGAAACTTGGCCGAGCATTGAAGAGGCTCGGACTTTGGAGAAACTTGGCCGAGGGTTGACAAGGCTCGAACTTTGGTGAATCTTTGCCGAGCGTTGACAAGGCTATGACTTTGGAGAAATTTTTCCTAGGGTTGACAAGGCTCGGACTTTGGAGAAACTTAGCCGTGCGTTGACAAGGCTCGGACTTTGGAGAAACTTTGTCCGAGCGAGGACAAGGCTCAGACATTGGAGAATCTTGGCCGAGCGTTGATAAGGCTCGGACTTTGGAAAAACTTGGCCGAGTGTTGACATGGATCGGACTTTGGAGAAACTTGGTTGAGCGTTGACAAGGCTTAGACTTTGGAGAATCCTGGCCGAGCGTTGACAAGGCTCGGACTTTGTAGAAACTTGGCCGAGCCTTGTAAACGCTCGGACTTTGGAGAAACTTTGCCGAGAGTTGACAATGCTCAGACTTTGGAGAAACTTGGCCGAGCGATGATAAGGCTCGGACTTTGAAGAATCTTGGCCGACCCTTGTCAACGCTCTGACTTAGGGGAAACTTAGCCGAGCGTTTACAATGCTCGGACTTTAGAGAATATTGGCCGAGCGTTGACAAGGCTCGAACTTTTCAGATACTTAGCCGAGCGATGATAAGGCACTGACTTTGGAGAGTCTTGGCCGAGTGTTGACAAGGCTCGGACTTTGGAGAAACTTTGTCCGAGCGAGGACAAGGCTCAGACATTGGAGAATCTTGGCCGAGCGTTGATAAGGCTCGGACTTTGGAAAAACTTGGCCGAGTGTTGACATGGATCGGACTTTGGAGAAACTTGGATGAGCGTTGACAAGGCTCCGACTTTGGAGAATCTTGGCCGAGCGTTGATAAGGCTCGGACTTTGTAGAAACTTGGCCGAGCCTTGTAAACGCTCGGACTTTGGAGAAACTTTGCCGAGCGTTGACAATGCTCAGACTTTGGAGAAACTTGGCCGAGCGATGATACGGCTCGGACTTTGAAGAATCTTGGCCGACCCTTGTCAACGCTCTGACTTAGGGGAAACTTAGCCGAGCGTTTACAATGCTCGGACTTTAGAGAATATTGGCCGAGTGTTGACAAGGCTCGGAGTTTGGAGATACTTAGCCGAGCGATGATAAGGCACTGACTTTGGAGAATCTTGGCCGAGTGTTGACAAGGCTCGGACTTTGGAGAAATTTTGTCGACCGTTATTAAGGCTCGAACTTTGGAGAAACTTGGTCGAGCGTTGATAAGGCTCGAACTTTGGAGAAACTTGGTCGAGCGTTGACAAGGCTTGGACTTTGGAGAAACTTGACCGAGTGTTGACAAGGCTCGGACTTTGGAGAAACTTGGTTGAGTGTTGACAAGGCTCGGACTTTGGAGAAACTTGGCCGAGCGTTGACAAGGCTTGAACTTTGGTGAATCTTGGCCAAGCGTTGATAAAGCTCTAACTTTGGAGAAACTTAGCCGTGCGTTGACAAGGCTCAGACTTTGGAGAAACTTGGGCGAGCGTTGACAATGCTCGGACTTTGGAGAAACTTGGCCGAGGGTTGACAAGTCTTGGACTTTGGAGAAACTTAGCCGTGCGTTGACAAGGCTCAGACTTTGGAGAAACTTGGTCGAGCGTTGACAATGCTCGGACTTTGGAGAAACTTGGCCGAGCGTTGACAAGGCGCGAACTTTGGTAAATCTTGGCCAAGCGTTGACAAGGCTCGGACTTTGGAGAAACTTAGCCGTGCGTTGACAAGGCTCAGACTTTGGAGAAACTTGGTCGAGCGTTGACAATGCTCGGACTTTGGAGAAACTTGGCCGAGCGTTGACAAGGCTCGAACTTTGGTGAATCTTGGCCAAGCGTTGACAAGGCTCGAACTTTGGAGAAATTTTGCCGAGGGTTGACAAGGCTCGGACTTTGGAGAAACTTAGCCGTGCGTTGACAAGGCTCGGACTTTGGAGAAACTTGGCCGAGGGTTGACAAGTCTTGGACTTTGGAGAAACTTGGCCGAGCGATTAGAAGCCTCTGACTTTTGAGAATCATGGCCGAGAGTTGAGAAGGCTCGGGCTTTGGAGAAACTTGGCCAAGCGTTGACAAGGCTCGAACTCTGGAGAAACTTGGCCAAGCGATAACAAGGCTCGGACTTTGGAGAATCTTGGCCAAGCGTTGAAAAGGCTCGGACTTTGGAGAAATTTTGTTGAGCGTTGACAAGGCTCGGACTTTGGAGAATCTTGGCCGAGCGTTGACAAGGCTCGGACTTTGGAGAAATTTTGTCAAGCGTTGACAAGGCTCGGACTTTGGAGAAACTTGGTCGTGCGTTGACAAGGCACGGACTTTGGAGAAACTTGGCCGAGCGTTGATAATGCTCGGACTTTGGAGAAACTTTTACCAAGCGAGAACAAGGCTCAGACATTGGAGAATCTTGGCAGCGCGTTGATAAGGCTCGGACATTGGAGAAACTTGGCCCAGTGTTGTCAAGGATCGGACTTTGGATAAACTTGGCTGAGCGTTGACAAGGCTCGGACTTTGGAGAATCTTGGCCGAGCGTTGACAAGGCTCGTACATTGGAGAAACTTGGTCGAGCCTTGTCAACACTCGGACTTTGGAGAAACTTAGCCGAGCGTTGACAATGCTCGGACTTTGGAGAAACTTGGCCAAGCGATGATAAGGCTCGGACTTTGAAGAATCTTGGCCGACACTTGTCAACGCTCAGACTTTGGGGAAACTTAGCTGAGCGTTTACAATGCTCAGACTTTAGAGAATATTTGCCGAGCGTTGACAAGGCTCTGACTTTTTCGATACTTAGCCGAGTGATGACAAGGCACTGACTTTGGAGAATCTTGGCCGAGCGTTGACAAGGCTTGGACTTTGGAGAAACTTGGCTGAGCGATGAGAAGGCTCAGACTTTTGAGAATTCTGGCCGAGTGTTGAGAAGGCTCGGGCTTTGGAATAACTTGGCCGAGCGTTGATAATGCTCTGACTCTGGAGAAACTAGGCCAAGCGATGACAAGGCTCGGACTTTGGAGAATCTTCGCCGAGCGTTGACAAGGCACGAACATTGGAGAAATTTTGTCGAGTGTTGACAAGGCTCCGACTTTAAAGAAACTTGGCTGTGCGTTGACAAGGCTCGGACTTTGGAGAAACTTGGCCGAGCGTTGACAAGGCTTGGACTCTGGAGAAACTTGGCCAAGCGATGACAAGGCTCGGACTTTGGAGAATCTTGGCCGAGCGTTGACAAGGCTCGAACTTTGGAGAAATTTTGCCGAGGGTTGATAAGGCTCGGACTTTAGAGAAACTTAGCCGTGCGTTGACAAGGCTCGAACTTTGGAGAAACTTAGCCGAGCGTTGACAAGGCTCGGACTTTGGAGAAACTTTGTTTGAGCGAGGACAAGGCTCGGACATTGGAGAATCTTGGCCGAGCGTTGATAAGGTTCGGACTTTGGAGAAACTTGGCCGAGTGTTGACAAGGATCGGACATTGGAGAATCTTGGCAGCGCGTTGATAAGGCTCGGACATTGGAGAAACTTGGCCCAGTGTTGTCAAGGATCGGACTTTGGAGAAACTTGGCCGAGCGTTGACAAGGCTCGGACTTTGGGGAAACTTGGCAGAGCGTTGACAAGGCTCGGACTTTGGAGAAACTTGGCTGAGTGATGAGAAGGTTCAGACTTTTGAGAATCCTGGCATAGCGTCGAGAAGGCTTGGACTTTGGAGAATCTTGTCCGAGCGTTGACAAGGCTCAGGCTTTGGAGAAATTTTGTCGAGCGTTGACAAGGCTCGGACTTTGTAGAAACTTGGTTGTGCGTTGATAAGGCTCGGGCTTTGGAGAAACTTGGCCGAGCGTTAACAAGGCTCGGACTTTGGAGAAACTTTGTCCGAGCGAGGACAAGGCTCAGACATTGGAGAATCTTGGCCGAGCGTTGATAAGGCTCGGACTTTGGAGAAAATTGGCCGAGTGTTGACAATGATCGGACTTTGGAGAAACTTGGCTGAGTGTTGAGAAGGCTCGGACTTTGGAGAATCTTGGCCGAGTGTTGACAAGGCTCAGACTTTGGAGAAACTTGGCCGAGCCTTGTCAACGCTCGGACTTTGGAGAAACTTGGCCGAGCCTTGTCAACGCTCGGACTTTGGAGAAACTTAGCCGAGCGTTGACAATGCTCGGACTTTAGAGAAACTTGGCCCAGCGATGAGAAGGCTAGAACTTTGGAGAATCTTGGCCGACCCTTGTCAACGCTCAGACTTTGGAGAAACTTAGCCGAGTGTTGACAATGCTCGGACTTTAGAGAATATTGGCCGAGTGTTGACAAGGCTCGGAGTTTGGAGATACTTACCCGAGTGATGACAAGGCTCTGACTTTGGAGAATCTTGGGCGAGCGTTGACAAGGCTCGGATTTTGGAGAAATTTTGTCCGAGCGAGGACAAGGCTCAGACATTGGAGAATCTTGGCCGAGCGTTGATAAGGCTCGGACTTTGGAGAAAATTGGCCGAGTGTTGACAATGATCGGACTTTGGAGAAACTTGGCTGAGTGTTGAGAAGGCTCGGACTTTGGAGAATCTTGGCCGAGTGTTGACAAGGCTCAGACTTTGGAGAAACTTGGCCGAGCCTTGTCAACGCTCGGACTTTGGAGAAACTTGGCCGAGCCTTGTCAACGCTCGGACTTTGGAGAAACTTAGCCGAGCGTTGACAATGCTCGGACTTTAGAGAAACTTGGCCCAGCGATGAGAAGGCTAGAACTTTGGAGAATCTTGGCCGACCCTTGTCAACGCTCAGACTTTGGAGAAACTTAGCCGAGTGTTGACAATGCTCGGACTTTAGAGAATATTGGCCGAGTGTTGACAAGGCTCGGAGTTTGGAGATACTTACCCGAGTGATGACAAGGCTCTGACTTTGGAGAATCTTGGGCGAGCGTTGACAAGGCTCGGACTTTGGAGAAACTTAGCCGAGTGTTGACAATGCTCGGACTTTAGAGAATATTGGCCGAGTGTTGACAAGGCTCGGAGTTTGGAGATACTTAGCCGAGCGATGACAAGGCTCTGACTTTGGAGAATCTTGGGCGAGCGTTGACATGGCTCGGAATTTGGAGAAATTTTGTCGAGCGTTGATAAGGCTCGAACTTTGGAGAATCTTGGTTGAGCGTAGACAAGGCTTGGACTTTGGAGAAACTTGGCCGAGCGTTGACAATGCTCGGACTCTGGAGAAACTAGGCCAAGCGATGACAAGGCTCGGACTTTGGAGAATCTTCGCCAAGCGTTGACAAGGCTCGAACATTGGAGAAATTTTGTCGAGTGTTGACAAGGCTCCGACTTTAGAGAAACTTGGCTGTGCGTTGACAAGGCTCGGACTTTGGAGAAACTTGGCCGAGCGTTGACAAGGCTCGGACTCTGGAGAAACTTGGCCAAGCGATGACAAGGCTCGGACTTTGGAGAATCTTGGCCGAGCGTTGACAAGGCTCGAACTTTGGAGAAATTTTGTCGAGCGTTGATAACGCTCGAACTTTGGAGAATCTTGGCCGATCCTTGTAAACGCTCAGACTTTGTGGAAACTTAGCTGAGCGTTTACAATGCTCGGACTTTAGAGAATACTGGCCGAGCATTGACAAGGCTCGGACTTTCCAGATATTTAACCGAGCGATGATAAGGCCTTGACTTTGGAGAATCTTGGCCGAGTGTTGACAAGGCTCAGACTTTGGAGAAATTTTGCAGAGCGTTGACAAGGCTCGGACTTTGGGGAAACTTGGCTGTGCTTTAACAAGGCTCGGACTTGGGAGAAACTTAACTGAACGGTGACGAGGCTCGGACTTTGAAGAATCTTGACCGAGTGTTCACAAGGCTCGGACTTTGGAGAAACTTGGCCGAGCGTTGACAAGGCTTGGACTTTGGATAATCTGGGCCGAACATTGACAAGGCTCGGACTTTGGAGTAACTTTGCCGAGCATTGACAAGGCTCAGACTTTAGAGAATTTTGGCCGATCGTTGACAAGGCTCGGACTTTGGAGAAACTTTGTCGAGCGTTGACAAGGCTTGAACTTTGGAGAATCTTGGCCGAGCGTTGACAAGGCTCAGACTTTGGAGAAACTTGGTCGAGCGATGACAAGGCTCTGACTTTGGAGAATCTTGGCCGAGCGTTGACAAGGCTCAGACTTTGGGGAAACTTGGTTGAGCGTTGACAAGACTCAAACTGTCGAGAAACTTGGCCGAGCGTTGACAAGGCTCGGACTTTGGAGAAACTTAGCAGAGTGATGAGAAGGTTTAGACTTTTGAGAATCCTGGCCGAGCGTTGAGAAGGCTTGAACTTTGGAGAATCTTGGCCGAGCGTTAACAAGGCTCGGACTTCGGAGAAACTTTGTCCGAGCGAGGACAAGGCTCAGACATTGGAGAATCTTGGCCGAGCGTTGATAAGGCTCGGACTTTGGAGAAACTTGGCCGAGCGTTGACAATGATCGGACTTTGGAGAAACTTGGCTGAGTGTTGAGAAGGCTCGGACTTTAGAGAATCTTGGCCGAGCATTGACAAGGCTCGAACTTTGGAGAAACTTGGTCAAGCCTTATCAACGCTCGGACTTTGAAGAAACTTAGCTGAGCGTTGACAATGCTCGGACTTTGGAGAAACTTGGCTGAGCGATGATAAAGCTCGGACTTTGGAGAAACTTGGCCGAGCGATGAGAAGGCTCGGACTTTTGAGAATCCTGGCCGAGTGTTGAGAAGGCTCGGGCTTTGGAGAAACTTGGTCGAGCATTGACAAGGCTCGGACTCTGGAGAAACTTGGCCAAGCCATGACAGGGCTCGGACTTTAGAGAATCTTGGCCGAGCGTTGACAAGGCTCGAACTTTGGAGAAATTTTGTCAAGCGTTGACAAGGCTCGGACTTTAGAGAAACTTGGCTGTGCGTTGACAAGGCTCGGACTTTGGAGAAACTTGGCCGAGCGTTGACAAGGCTCGGAGTCTGGAGAAACTTGGCGATGATAAGGCCCTGACTTTGGAGAATCTTGGACGAGTGTTGACAAGGCTTAGACTTTGGAGAATCTTGGCCGAGCGTTGACAAGGCTCGGACTTTGGAGAATCTTGGCCGAACATTGACAAGGCTCAGACTTTGGAGTAACTTTGCCGAGCATTGACAAGGCTTGGACTTTAGAGAATCTTGGCGGATCGTTGACAAGGCTCAGACTTTGGAGAAACTTGGCCGAGCGATGACAAGGCTCTGACTTTGGAGAATCTTGGCTGAGCGTTGACAAGGCTCGGACTTTGGGGAAACTTGGCCGAGCGTTGACAAGGCTCGGACTTTGGAGAAACTTGGCCGAGTGATGAGAAGGTTCAGACTTTTGAGAATCCTGGCCGAGCGTTGAGAAGGCTTGGACTTTGGAGAATCTTGTCCGAGCGTTGACAAGGCTCAGACTTTGGAGAAATTTTGTCGAGCGTTGACAAGGCTCGAACTTTGTAGAAACTTGGTTGTGCGTTGATAAGGCTCGGGCTTTGGAGAAACTTGGCCGAGCATTAACAAGGCTCGGACTTTGGAGAAACTTTGTCCGAGTGAGGACAAGGCTCAGACATTGGAGAATCTTGGCCGAGCATTGATAAGGCTCGAACTTTGGAGAAACTTGGCCGAGTGTTGACAATGATCGGACTTTGGAGAAACTTGGCTGAGTGTTGAGAAGGCTCGGACTTTGGAGAATCTTGGCCGAGTGTTGACAAGGCTCGGACTTTGGAGAAACTTGGCCGAGCCTTGTCAACGCTCGGACTTTGGAGAAACTTAGCCGAGCGTTGACAATGCTCGGACTTTAGAGAAACTTGGCCCAGGGATGAGAAGGCTCGGACTTTGGAGAATCTTGGCCGACCCTTGTCAACGCTCAGACTTTGGAGAAACTTAGCCGAGTGTTGACAATGCTCGAACTTTAGAGAATATTGGCCGAGTGTTGACAAGGCTCGGAGTTTGGAGATACTTAGCCGAGCGATGACAAGGCTCTGACTTTGGAGAATCTTGGGCAAGCGTTGACAAGGCTCGGATTTTGGAGAAATTTTGTCGAGCGTTGATAAGGCTTGAACTTTGGAGAATCTTGGTCGAGCGTTGACAAGGCTTGGACTTTGGAGAAACTTGGCCGAGCATTGACAAGGCTCGGACTTTGGAGAAACTTGGCCCAGTGATGACAAGGCTAGGACTTTGGAGAATCTTGGCCGACCCTTGTCAACGCTCAGACTTTGGAGAAACTTAGCCGAGCATTAACAATGCACGGACTTTAGAGAATCTTGGCCGAGCGTTGACAAGGCTCGGACTTCGGAGATACTTAGCCGAGCGATGACAAGGCTCTGACTTTTGAGAATCCTGGCCGAGTGTTGAGAAAGCTCGGGCTTTGGAGAAACTTGGCCGAGCGTTGACAAGGCTCGGACTCTGGAGAAACTTGGCCAAGCGATAACAAGGCTCGGACTTTGGAGAATCTTGGCCGAGCGTTGACAAGGCTCGGACTTTGGAGAAATTTTGTTGAGCGTTGACAAGGCTCGGACTTTGGAGAATCTTGGCCGAGCGTTGACAAGGCTCGGACTTTGGAGAAATTTTGTCGAGCGTTGACAAGGCTCGGACTTTAGAGAAACTAGGGTGTGCGTTGACAAGGCTCGGACTTTGGAGAAACTTGGCCGAGCGTTGACAAGGCTCGGAGTCTGGAGAAACTTGGCGATGACAAGGCCCTGACTTTGGAGAATCTTGGCCGAGTGTTAACAACGCTTAGACTTTGGAGAAATTTTGCAGAGTGTTGACAAGGCTCGGACTTTGGGGAAACTTGGCCGAGCTTTAACAAGGCTCAGACTTGGGAGAAAATTAACCAAACAGTGATGAGGCTCGGACTTTGAAGAATCTTGGCCGAGCGTTGACAAGGCTCGGACTTTGGAGAATCTTGGCCGAACATTGACAAGGCTCAGACTTTGGAGTAACTTTGCCGAGCATTGACAATGCTCGGACTTTAGAGAATCTTGGTGGATCGTTGACAAGGCTCAGACTTTGGAGAAACTTGGCCGAGCGATGACAAGGCTCTGACTTTGGAGAATCTTGCCCGAGCGTTGACAAGGCTCGGACTTTGGGGAAACTTGGCCGAGCGTTGACAAGGCTCGAACTTTGGAGAAACTTGGCCGAGTGATGAGAAGGTTCAGACTTTTGAGAATCCTGGCCGAGCGTTGAGAAGGCTTGGACTTTGGAGAATCTTGTCCGAGCGTTGACAAGGGTCAGACTTTGGAGAAATTTTGTCGAGCGTTGACAAGGCTCGGACTTTGTAGAAACTTGGTTGTGCGTTGATAAGGCTCGAGCTTTGGAGAAACTTGGCCGAGCGTTAACAAGGCTCGGACTTTGGAGAAACTTTGTCCGAGCGAGGACAAGGCTCAGACATTGGAGAATCTTGGCCGAGTGTTGATAAGGCTCGGACTTTGGAGAAACTTGGCCGAGCGTTGACAATGATCGGACTTTGGAGAAACTTTGCTGAGCGTTGACAAGGCTCGGACTTTGGAGAATCTTGGTCGAGCGTTGATAAGCCTCGGACTTTGGAGAAACTTGGCCGAGCCCTGTCAACGCTCGGACTTTGGAGAAACTTAGCCGAGCGTTGACAATTCTCGGACTTTGGAGAAACTTGGCCGAGCGATGAGAAGGCTCGTGCTTCGGAGAAACTTGGCCGAGCGTTGACAAGGCTCAGACTCTGGAGAAACATGGCCAAGCGATGACAAGGTTCGGACTTTGGAGAATCTTGGCCGAGCGTTGACAAGGCTCGAATTTTGGAGAAATTTTTTCAAGCATTGACAAGGCTCGGACTTTAGAGAAACTTGGCCATGCGTTGACAAGGCTCGGACTTGGGAGAAACTTGGCCGAGCATTGACAAGGCTCGGACTCTGGAGAAACTTGGCCAAGCGATGACAAGGCTCGGAATTTGGAGAATCTTGGCCGAGCGTTGACAAGGCTCGAACTTTGGAGAAATTTTGTCGAGTGTTGATAAGGCTCGAACTTTGGAGAATCTTGGCCGACCCTTGTCAACGCTCAGACTTTGGGGAAACTTAGCTGAGTGTTTACAATGCTCGGACTTTAGAGAATATTGGCCGAGCTTTGACAAGGCTCGGACTTTGCAGATACTTAACCGAGCGATGACAAGGCCTTGACTTTGGAGATTCTTGGCCGAGTGTTGACAAGGCTCAGACTTTGGAGAAATTTTGCAGAGCGTTGATAAGGCTCGGACTTTGGGGAAACTTGGCTGAGCTTTAACAAGGCTCGGACTTGGGAGAAACTTAACCGAACGGTGACGAGGCTCGGACTTTGAAGAATCTTGGCCGAGCGTTGACAAGGCTCGGACTTTGGAGAAACTTGGCCGAGCATTGACAAGGCTCGGACTTTGGAGAATCTTGGCCGAACATTGACAAGGCTCGGACTTTGGAGTAACTTTGCCGAGCATTGACAAGGCTCGGACTTTAGAGAATTTTGGCCGATCGTTGACAAGGCTCGGACTTTGGAGAAACTTTGCCGAGCGTTGACAAGGTTTGAACTTTGGAGAATCTTGGCCGAGCGTTGACAAGGCTCAGACTTTGGCGACTTTGGCCAAGCGATGACAAGGCTTTGACTTTGGAGAATCTTGGCCGAGCGTTGACAAGGCTCAGACTTTGGGGAAACTTGGCTGAGCGTTGACAAGACTTAGTCTTTGGAGAAACTTGGCCGAGCTTTGACAAGGCTCGGACTTTGGAGAAACTTGGCAGAATGATGAGAAGGTTCAGACTTTTGAGAATCCTGGTTGAGCGTTGAGAAGGCTTGGACTTTGGAGAATCTTGGCTGAGCGTTAACAAGGCTTGGACTTCGGAGAAACTTTGTCCGAGCGAGGACAAGGCTCAGACATTGGAGAATCTTGGCCGAGCGTTGATAAGGCTCGGACTTTGGAGAAACTTGGCCGAGGGTTGACAATGATCGGACTTTGGAGAAACTTAGCTGAGTGTTGAGAAGGCTCGGACTTTGGAGAATCTTGGCTGAGCGTTGACAAGGCTCGAACTTTGGAGAAACTTGTCCGAGCCTTATCAACGCTCGGACTTTGGAGAAACTTAGCTGAGAGTTGAGAAAGCTCGAACTTTGGAGAAACTTGGCCGAGCGATGATAAAGCTCGGACTTTGGAGAAACTTGGCCGAGCGATAAGAAGGCTCGGACTTTTGAGAATCCTAACCGAGCGTTGACAAGGCTCGGACTCTGGAGAAACTTGGCCAAGCGATGACAAGGTTCGGACTTTGGAGAATCTTGGCCGAGCGTTGACAAGGCTCGAACTTTGGAGAAATTTTGTCGAGCGTTGACAAGGCTCGGACTTTAGAGAAACTTGGCTGTGCGTTGACAAGGCTCGGACTTTGGAGAAACTTGGCTGAGCATTGACAAGGCTCGGAGTCTGGAGAAACTTGGCCAAGCGATGACAAGGCCCTGACTTTGGAGAATCTTGGCCGAGTGTTTACAAGGCTCAGACTTTGGGGAAACTTGGCTGAGCTTTAACAAGGCTCGGACTTGGGAGAAAATTAACCAAACGGTGACGAGGCTCGGACTTTGAAGAATCTTGGCCGAGCGTTGACAAGGCTCGGACTTTGGAGAAACTTGGCTGAGCGTTGACAAGGCTCGGACTGTGGAGAATCTTGGCCGAACATTGACAAGGCTCGGACTTTGTAGTAACTTTGCCGAGCATTGACAAGGCTCGGACTTTAGAGAATCTTGGCCGATCGTTGACAAGGCTCAGACTTTGGAGAAACTTGGCCGAGTGATGACAAGGCTCTGACTTTGGAGAATCTTGGCCGAGCGTTGACAAGGCTCGGACTTTAGGGAAACTTGGCCGAGCGTTGACAAGGCTCGGACTTTGGAGAAACTTGGCCGAGTGATGAGAAGGTTCAGACTTTTGAGAATCCTGGCCGAGCGTTGAGAAGGCTTGGACTTTGGAGAATCTTGTCCGAGCGTTGACAAGGCTCAGACTTTGGAGAAATTTTGTCGAGTGTTGACAAGGCTCGGACTTTGTAGAAACTTGGTTGTGCGTTGATAAGGCTCGGGCTTTGGAGAAACTTGTCCGAGCGTTAACAAGGCTCGGACTTTGGAGAAACTTTGTCCGAGCGAGGACAAGGCTCAGACATTGGAGAATCTTGGCCGAGCGTTGATAAGGCTCGGACTTTGGAGAAACTTGGCCGAGCGTTGACAATGATCGAACTTTGGAGAAACTTGGCTGAGTGTTGAAAAGGCTCGGACTTCGGAGAATCTTGGTTGAGTGTTGACAAGGCTCGGACTTTGGAGAAACTTGGCCGAGCCTTGTCAACGCTCGGACTTTGGAGAAATTTAGCCGAGCGTTGACAATACTCGGACTTTAGAGAAACTTGGCCCAGCGATGAGAAGGCTCGGACTTTGGAGAATCTTGGCCGACCCTTGTCAACGCTCAGACTTTGGAGAAACTTAGCCGAGTGTTGACAATGCTCGGACTTTAGAGAATATTGGCCGAGTGTTGACAAGGCTCGGACTTTGGAGATACTTACCCGAGTGATGACAAGGCTCTGACTTTGGAGAATCTTGGGCGAGCGTTGACAAGGCTCGGACTTTGGAGAAATTTAGCCGAGCGTTGACAATACTCGGACTTTAGAGAAACTTGGCCCAGCGATGAGAAGGCTCGGACTTTGGAGAATCTTGGTCGACCCTTGTCAACGCTCAGACTTTGGAGAAACTTAGCCGAGTGTTGACAATGCTCGGACTTTAGAGAATATTGGCCGAGTGTTGACAGGGCTCGGACTTTGGAGATACTTACCCGAGTGATGACAAGGCTCTGACTTTGGAGAATCTTGGGCGAGCGTTGACAAGGCTCGGATTTTGGAGAAATTTTGTCGAGCGTTGATAAGGCTCAAACTTTGGAGAATCTTGGTCGAGTGCTGACAAGGCTAGGACTTTGGAGAATCTTGGCCGACCCTTGTCAACACTCAGACTTTGGAGAAACTTAGCCGAGCGTTAACAATGCTCGGACTTTAGAGAATCTTGGCCGAGCGTTGACAAGGCTCGGACTTCGGAGATACTTAGCCGAGCGATGACAAGGCTCTGATTGTTGTGAATCCTGGCCGAGCGTTGAGAAAGCTCGGGCTTTGGAGAAACTTGGCCAAGCGTTGACAAGGCTCGGACTCTGGAGAAACTTGGCCAAGCGATAACGAGGCTCGGACTTTGGAGAATCTTGGCCGAGCGTTGACAAGGCTCGGACTTTGGAGAAATTTTGTTGAGCGTTGACAAGGCTCGGACTTTGGAGAAATTTTGTTGAGTGTTGACAAGGCTCGGACTTTGGAGAATCTTGGCCGAGCGTTGACAAGGCTCGGACTTTGGAAAAATTTTGTCAAGTGTTGACAAGGCTCGGACTTTGGAGAAACTTGGCCGTGCGTTGACAAGGCACGGACTTTGGAGAAACTTGGCCGAGCGTTGACAAGGCTCGGACTTTGGAGAAACTTTGTCCGAGCGAGGACAAGGCTCAGACATTGGAGAATCTTGGCCGAGCGTTGATAAGGCTCGGACCTTGGAGAAACTTGGCCGAGTGTTGACAAGGGTCAGACTTTGGAGAAACTTGGCTGAGCGTTGACAAGGCTCGGACTTTGGAGAATCTTGGCCGAGCATTGACAAGCCTCGGACTTTGGAGAAACTTGGCCGAGCCCTGTCAACGCTCGGACTTTGGAGAAACTTAGCCGAGCGTTGACAATGCTCGGACTTTGGAGAAACTTGGCCGAGCGATGAGAAGGCTCGTGCTTCGGAGAAACTTGGTCGAGCGTTGACAAGGCTCAGACTCTGGAGAAACTTGGCCAAGCGATGACAAGGCTCGTACTTTGGAGAATCTTGGCCGAGCGTTGACAAGGCTCGAACTTTGGAGAAATTTTTTCGAGCATTGACAAGGCTCGGACTTTAGAGAAACTTGGCCGTGCGTTGACAAGGCTCCGACTTTGGAGAAACTTGGCCAAGTATTGACAAGGCTCGGACTCTGGAGAAACTTGGCCAAGCGATGACAAGGCTCGGACTTTGAAGAATCTTGGCCGAGCGTTGACAAGGCTCGAACTTTGGAGAAATTTTGTCGAGCGTTGATAAGGCTCGAACTTTGGAGAATCTTGGCCGACCCTTGTCAACGCTCAGACTTTGGGGAAACTTAGCTGAGCGTTTACAATGCTCGGACTTTAGAGAATATTGGCCGAGCGTTGACAAGGCTCGGACTTTGCAGATACTTAACCGAGCGATGACAAGGCCTTGACTTTAGAGAATCTTGGCCGAGTGTTGATAAGGCTCAGACTTTGGAGAAATTTTGCAGAGCGTTGACAAGGCTCGGACTTTGGGGAAACTCGGCTGAGCTTTAACAAGGCTCGGACTTGGGAGAAACTTAACCGAACGGTGACGAGGCTCGGACTTTGGAGAAACTTGGCCGAGCGTTGACAAGGCTCGGACTTTGGAGAATCTTGGCCGAACATTGACAAGGCTCGGACTTTGGAGTAACTTTGCCGAGCATTAACAAGGCTCGGACTTTAGAGAATTTTGGCCGATCGTTGACAAGGCTCGAACTTTGGAGAAACTTTGCCGAGCGTTGACAAGGCTTGAACTTTGGAGAATCTTGGCCGAGCGTTGACAAGGCTCAGACTTTGGAGAAACTTGGCCGAGCGATGACAAGGCTCTGACTTTGGAGAATCTTGGCCGAGCGTTGACAAGGTTCAGACTTTGGGGAAACTTGGCTGAGCGTTGACAAGGCTCAAACTTTGGCGAAACTTGGCCGAGTGTTGACAAGGCTCGGACTTTGGAGAAACTTGGCAGAGTGATGAGAAGGTTCTGACTTTTGAGAATCCTGGCCGAGCGTTGAGAAGGCTTGGACTTTGGAGAATCTTGGCCGAGCATTAACAAGGCTCGAACTTCGGAGAATCTTGTCCGAGCGAGGTCAAGGCTCAGACATTGGAGAATCTTGGCCGAGCGTTGACAATGATCGGACTTTGGAGAAACTTGGCTGAGTGTTGAGAAGGCTCGGACATTGGAGAATCTTGGCCGAGCGTTGACAAGGCTCAGACTTTGGAGAAACTTGGCCGAGGATTGTCAACGCTCGGACTTTGGAGAAACTTAGCCAAGCGTTGACAATGCTCGGACTTTGGAGAAACTTGGCCCAGTGATGACAAGGCTCGGACTTTGGAGAATCTTGGCCGACCCTTGTCAACCCTCAGACTTTGGAGAAACTTAGCCGAGCGTTAACAATGCTCGGACTTTAGAGAATATTGGCCGAGCATTGACAAGGCTCGGAATTCGGAGATACTTCGCCGAGCGATGACAGGCTCTGAATTTGGAGAAACTTGGCCGAGCGTTGACAAGGCTCGGACTTTGGAGAAACTTTGCCGAGTGTTGACAAGGCTTGAACTATGGAGAATCTTGGCCGAGCGTTGACAAGGCTCAGACTTTGGAAAAACTTGGCCGAGCGATGACAAGGCTCTGACTTTAGAGAATCTTGGCCGAGCGATGACAAGGCTCTGACTTTGGAGAATCTTAGCCAAGCGTTGAAAATGCTCAAACTTTGGAGAAACTTGGCAGAGCGTTGACAAGGCTCGGACTTGCGAGAAACTTAACCGAGCGTTGACAATGCTTAGACTTTGGAGAAACTTGGCCGAGCGTTGACAAGGCTCGAACTTTGGAGAAACTTGGCCGAGCGATGACAAGGCTTGGAATTTGGAGAAACTTGGCTGAGTGTTGACAAGGCTCGAACTTTGGAGAAACTTAACCGAGCGTTGACAACGCTCGGACTTTGGAGAAACTTGGCCGAGTGATGAGAAGGTTCAGACTTTTGAGAATCCTGGCCGAGTGTTGAGAAGGCTTGGACTTTGGAGAATCTTGTCCGAGCGCTGACAAGGCTCGAACTTTATAGAAATTTGGCCGTGTGTTGACAAGGCTCAGACTTTGGAGAAACTTTGTCCGAGCGAGAACAAAGCTCAGACATTGGAGAATCTTGGCCGAGCGTTGATAAGGCTCGGACTTTGGACAAACTTGGCCGAGCGTTGACAATGATCGGACTTTAGAGAAACTTGGCTGAGTGTTGAGAAGGCTCAGACTTTGGAGAATCTTGGCCGAGCGTTGACAAGGCTCGAACTATGGAGAAACTTGGCCGAGCCTTATCAACGCTCGGACTTTGGAGAAACTTAGCTGAGCATTGACAATGCTCGGACTTTGGAGAAACTTGGCCGAGCGATGATAAAGCTCGGACTTTGGAGAATCTTTGCCGACCCTTGTCAACGCTCAGACTTTGGAGAAACTTAGCCGAGCGTTGACAATGCTCGGACTTTAGAGAATATTAGCCGAGTGTTGACAAGGCTAGGACTTTGGAGATACTTAGCCGAGCGATGACAAGGCTCTGACTTTGGAGAATCTTGGGCGAGCGTTGACAAGGCTCGGATTTTGGAGAAATTTTGTCGAGCGTTGATAAGGCTCGAACTTTGGAGAAACTTGGCCGAGCGTTGATAAGGCTCGAACTTTGGAGAAACTTGGTCGAGTGTTGACAATGCTCGGACTATGGAGAAACTTGGCCGAGCGATGATAAGGCTCGGACTTTGGAGAATCTTGGCCGACCCTTGTCAACGCTCAGACTTTGGAGAAACTTAGCCGAGCGTTGACAATTCTCGAACTTTAGAGAATATTGGTCGAGTGTTGACAAGGCTAGGACTTTGGAGATACTTAGCCGAGCGATGACAAGGCTCTGACTTTGGAGAATTTTGGGCGAGCGTTGACAAGGCTCGGATTTTGGAGAAATTTTGTCGAGCGTTGATAAGGCTCGAACTTTGGAGAAACTTGACCGAGCGTTGATATGGCTCGAACTTTGGAGAATCTTGGTCGAGCGTTGACAAGGCTTGGACTTTGAAGAAACTTGGCCGAGCCTTGACAAGGCTCGGACTTTAGAGAAACTTGGTCCAGCGATGACAAGGCTCGGACTTCGGAGAATCTTGGCCGAATGTTGACAAGGCTCATACTTTGGAGAAATTTTGTCGAGTGTTGGCAAGGCTCAGACTTTGGGGAAACTTGGTCGAGCTTTAACAAGGCTCGGACTTAGGAGAAACTTGGCCGAACGGTGATGAGGCTCGGACTTTGAAGAATCTTAGCCGAGCGTTAACAAGGCTCGAACTTTGGAGAAACTTGGCCAAGCGTTGACAAGGCTTGGACTTTGGAGAATCTTGGCCGAACGTTGACAAGGCTCAGACTTTGGAAAATCTTGGCCGAGCTTTGGCAAGGCTCAGACTTTAGAGAAAATTGGCCGAGCGATGACAAGGCTCTGACTTCGGAGAATCTTGGCCGAGCGTTGGCAAGGCTTGGACTTTGGGGAGACTTGGCTGAGCGTTGACAAGGCTCGGACTTTGGAGAATCTTAGCCGAGTGTTGACAAGGCTCAGACTTTGGAGAAACTTGGCCGAGCGATGATAAGGCTCTGACTTTGGAGAATCTTGGCCTAGTGTTGACAAGGCTCGGACTTTGGAGAAATTTTGACGAGTATTGATAAGGCTCGAACTTTGGAGAAACTTAGCCGAGTACTAACTTTGAGGAAACTTGGCCGAGCTTTGACAAGGCTCGGACTTGGGAGAAACTTGGTCGAACGGTGACGAGGCTCAGACTTTGGAGAATCTTGGCTGAGCGTTGACAAAGCTCGGACTTTGGAGAAACTTGGCCGAGCGTTGACAAGGCTCGGACTTTGGAGATACTTAGCCGAGCGATGACAAGGCTCCGACTTTGGAGAATCTTGGGCGAGCATTGACAAGGCTCAGATTTTGGAGAAATTTTGTCGAGCGTTGATAAGGCTCGAACTTTGGAGAAACTTGGCCGAGCGTTGATAAGGCTCGAACTTTGGAGAATCTTTGTCGAGCGTTGACAAGGCTTGGACTTTGGAGAAACTTGGTCGAGCATTGACAAGGCTCGGACTTTAGAGAAACTTGGTCCAGCGATGACAAGGCTCGGACTTTGGAGAATCCTGGCCGAGTGTTGACAAGGCTCATACTTTGGAGAAATTTTGTCGAGTGTTGACAAGGCTCAGACTTTGGGGAAACTTGGCCGAGCTTTAACAAGGCTCGGACTTGGGAGAAACTTGGCCGAACGGTGATGAGGCTCGGACTTTGAAGAATCTTGGCCGAGCGTTAACAAGGCTCGAACTTTGGAGAAACTTAGCCAAGCGTTGACAAGGCTTGGACTTTGGAGAATCTTGGCCGAACGTTGACAAGGCTCGAACTTTGGAAAATCTTGGCCGAGCGTTGACAAGGCTCAGACTTTAGAGAAACTTGGCCGAGCGATGACAAGGCTCTGACTTTGGAGAATCTTGGCCGAGCGTTGACAAGGCTTGGACTTTGGGGAGACTTGGCTGAGCGTTGACAAGGTTCCGACTTTGGAGAATCTTGGTCGAGTGTTGACAAGGCTCGAACTTTGGAGAAACTTGGCCGAGCCTTGTCAACGCTCGGACTTTGGAGAAACTTAGCCGAGCGTTGACAATGCTCAGACTTTGGAGAAACTTGGCCAAGCTATGATAAGGCTAAGACTTTGGGGAATCTTGGCCGACTCTTGTCAACGCTCAGACTTTGGAGAAACTTAGCCGAGCGTTGACAATACTCAAACTTTGGAGATACTTAGCCGAGCGATGACAAGGCTCTGACATTGGAGAATCTTGGCCGAGCGTTGACAAGGCTCGGACTTTGGAGAAATTTTGTCGAGCGTTGATAACTCTCAAACTTTGGAGAAACTTGGTCGAGCGTTGGTAAGGCTCGAACTTTGGAGAAACTTGGTCGAGCGATGACAAGGCTCGGACTTTGGAGAATCTTGGCCGAGTGTTGACAAGGCTCAGACTTTGGAGAAATTTTGCCGAGCGTTGACAAGGCTCGGACTTTGGGGAAACTTGTCTGAGCTTTAACAAGGCAAGGACTTGGGAGAAACTTGGCCGAACGGTGATGAGGCTCGAACTTTGAAGAATCTTAGCCGAGTGTTGAGAAGGCTCAGACTTTGGAGAAACTTGGCCGAGCTTTGACAAGGCTCGGACTTTGGAGAATCTTGGCCGAACATTGACAAGGCTCGGACTTTGGAGAAACTTTACCGAGCGTTGACAAGGCTCCGACTTTGGAGAATCTTGGCCGAGTGTTGACAAGGCTCAGACTTTGGAGAAACTTGGCCGAGCGATGATAAGGCTCTGACTTTGGAGAATCTTGGCCTAGCGTTGACAAGGCTCGGACTTTGGAAAAATTTTGACGAGTGTTGATAAGGCTCGAACTTTGGAGAAACTTAGCCGAGCGTTCATAAGGCTCGGACTTTGGAGAAACTTGATCGAGCGTTGACAAGGCTTGGACTTTGGAGAAACTTGGCCGAGCGTTGACAAGGCTCGGTCTTTAGAGAAACTTAGCCGAGCGATGACAAGGCTCGGACTTTGGAGAATCCTGGCCGAGTGTTTACAAGGCTCAGACTTTGGAGAAATTTTGCCCAGTGTTGACAAGGCTCAGACTTTGGGGAAACTGGGCCGAGCTTTGACGAGGCTCGGACTTGGGAGAAAATTGGTCGAACGGTGACGAGGCTCAAACTTTAGAGAATCTTTGTCGAGCGTTGACAAGGCTCGGACTTTGGAGAAGCTTGGCCGAGCGTTGACAAGGCTCGGACTTTGGAGAAACTTGGCCGAGCATTGACAAGGCTCAAACTTTGAAGAAACTTGGCCGAGCGTTGACAAGGCTTTGACTTTGGAGAAACTTGGCCAAGCGTTGAGTAAGCTCGAACTTTGGAAAAACTTGACTGAGTGTTGATAAGGCTCGGACTTTGGAGAATCTTACCCTGGCGTTGACAAGGCTCGGACTTTGGAGAAACTTGGCCAAGCGTCAACAATGCTTGGACTTTGGAGAAACTTTATCGAGCGTTGACAAGGCTCAGACTTTGGAGAAACTTGGCCGAGCGATGACAAGGCTCGAAACTTTGGAGAAGTTTGGCCTAGGGTTGACAAAGCTCGAACTTTGGAGAAACTTAGCCGAGCGTTGACAAGGCTCGGACATGTGAGAAACTTGGCTGAGCGTTGACAAGACTCAGACTTTGGAGAATCTTGGCCAAGCATTGACAAGGCTGGGACTTTGGAGAAACTTAGCCAAGTGTGGACAAGGCTCGAAATTTGGAGAAACTTGCTCGAGCGTTGACAAGGCTCGAACTTTGGAGAAACTTGGCTCGAGAATCTTAGCCAAGCATTGACAATGCTCGAACTTTGGCGAAACTTGGCCGAGAGTTGACAAGACTCGGACTTTGAAGAAACTTAGCCGAGTGTTAACAATGCTCGGACTTTGGTGAAACTTGGCCGAGCGTTGACAAGGCTCGAACTTTGGAGAAACTTGGCCGAGCGATGACAAGGCTCAGACTTTAGACAATCCTGGCCGAGGACTGAAAAGGCTCAGACTTTGGAGAAATTTCGCGGAGTGTTGACAAGGCGCAGACTTTGGGGAAACTTGGCCGAGCTTTGACAAGGCTCGGACTAGGGAGAAACTTGGTCGAACGGTGACGAGGCTCAGACTTTGGAGAATCTTGGCTGAGCGTTGACAAAGCTTGGACTTTGGAGAAACTTGGCCGAGCGTTGACAAGGCTCGGACTTTGGAGAAACTTGGCCGAGCGTTGACAAGGCTCGGACTTTAGAGAAACTTGGCTGAGCATTGACAAGGCTCAAACTTTGGAGAAACTTGGCCGAGCGTTGACAAGGCTTGGACTTTGGAGAAACTTGGCCAAGAGTTCAGTAAGCTCGAACTTTGGAGAAACTTGACTGAGTGTTGACAAGGCTCGGACTTTGGAGAATCTTAGCCGAGCTTTGACAAGGCTCGGACTTTGGAGAAACTTTGCCAAGCGTCAACAAGGCTTGGACTTTGGAGAAACTTTGTAGACCGTTGACAAGGCTCGAACTTTGGAGAAACTTAGCCGAGCGATGACAAGGCTCGGACTTTGGAGAAGTATGGCCTAACGTTAACAAGGCTCGAACTTTGGAGAAACTTGGCCGAGCATTGACAAGGCTTGGACTTTGGAGAAACTTAGCCGAGCGTTGACAAGGCTCGGACTTTGGAGAAACTTGGCCGAGCGTTGACAAGGCTCGGACTTTGGAGAAACATAGCAGAGCGCTGACAAGGCTCGGACTTTGGAGAATCTAGGCCGAGCGTTCACAAGGCTCGAACTTTGGAGAAACTTAGCCGAGCGTTGACAATGCTCGATCTTTTGAGAAACTTGGCCGAGCGTTGAAAAGGCTCAGACTTTGGAGAAACTTGGCTGAGCGTTGACAAGGCTCAGACTTTGGAGAAACTTGGTCGAACGTTGACAAGGCTTGGAATTTGGAGAAACTTGGCCGAGTGTTGACAAGGCTCGGACTTTGGAGAAACTTAACCGAGCGCTGACAAGGCTCAGACTTTGGAGAAACTTGGCCCGAGTATCTTAGCCAAGCGTTGAAAATACTCAAACTTTGGAGAAACTTGGAAGAGCGTTGACAAGGCTCGGACTTGGGAGAAACATAGCCGAGCGTTGACAATGCTTAGACTTTGGAGAAACCTGGCCGAGCGTTGACAAGGCTCGAACTTTGGAGAAACTTGGCCGAGAGATGACAATGCTTGGAATTTGGAGAAACTTGGCCGAGCGTTGACAAGGCTCGAACTTTGGAGAAACTTAACCGAGCGATGACAAGGCTCGGACTTTGGAGAAATTTTGCCGAGCGATGACAAGGCTCGGACTTTAGAGAAACTTGGCTGAGCATTGACAAGGCTCAAACTTTGGAGAAACTTGGCCGAGCGTTGACAAGGCTTGGACTTTGGAGAAACTTGGCCAAGAGTTGAGTAAGCTCGAACTTTGGAGAAACTTGACTGAGTGTTGACAAGGCTCGGACTTTGGAGAATCTTAGCCAGGCGTTGACAAGGCTCGGACTTTGGAGAAACTTTGCCAAGCGTCAACAAGGCTTGGACTTTGGAGAAACTTTGTCGAGCGTTGACAAGGCTCGGACTTTGGAGAAACTTAGCTGAGCGATGACAAGGCTCGGACTTTGGAGAAGTATGGCCTAACGTTAACAAGGCTTGAACTTTGGAGAAACTTTGTCGAGCATTGACAAGGCTTGGACTTTGGAGAAACTTAGCCGAGCGTTGACAAGGCTCGGACTTTGGAGAAACTTGGCAGAGTGTTGACAAGGCTCGGACTTTGGAGAAACTTGGCCGAGCGTTGACAAGGCTCGGACTTTGGAGAAACTTGGCAGAGCGTTGACAAGGCTCGGACTTTGGAGAAACTTGGCCGAGCGTTGACAAGGCTCGGACTTTGGAGAAACTTGGCAGAGCGTTGACAAGGCTCGGACTTTGGAGAATCTAGGCCGAGCGTTCACAAGGCTCGAACTTTGGAGAAACTTAGCTGAGCGTTGACAATGCTCGATCTTTTGAGAAACTTGGCCGAGCGTTGAAAAGGCTAAGACTTTGGAGAAACTTGGCCGAGCGTTGACAAGGCTCGGACTTTGGAGAAACTTGGCCGAGCGTTGACAAGGCTCGGACTTTGGAGAAACTTGGCCGAGCGTCAACAATGCTCGATCTTTGGAGAAACTTGGCCGAGCGTTGAAAAGGCTCAGACTTTTGAGAAAGTTGGCCGAGTGTTGACAAGGCTCGGACTTTGGAGAAACTTTGCCAAGCGTCAACAAGGCTTGGACTTTGGAGAAACTTTGTCGAGCGTTGACAAGGCTCGGACTTTGGAGAAACTTAGTCGAGCGATGACAAGGCTCGGACTTTGGAGAAGTATGGCCTAACGTTAACAAGGCTTGAACTTTGGAGAAACTTGGCCGAGCGTTGATAAGGCTCGAACTTTGGAGAATCTTGGTCGAGCGTTGACAAGGCTTGGACTTTGGAGAAACTTGGTCGAGCGTTGACAAGGCTCGGACTTTAGAGAAACTTGGTCCAGCGATGACAAGGCTAGGACTTTGGAGAATCCTGGCCGAGTGTTGACAAGGCTCATACTTTGGAGAAATTTTGTCGAGTGTTGACAAGGCTCAGACTTTGGGGAAACTTGGCCGAGCTTTAACAATGCTCGGACTTGGGAGAAACTTGGCCGAACGGTGATGAGGCTCGGACTTTGAAGAATCTTGGCCGAGCGTTAACAAGGCTCGAACTTTGGAGAAACTTAGCCAAGCGTTGACAAGGCTTGGACTTTGGAGAATCTTGGCCGAACGTTGACAAGGCTCGAACTTTGGAAAATCTTGGCCGAGCGTTGACCAGGCTCAGACTTTAGAGAAACTTGGCCGAGCGATGACAAGGCTCTGACTTTGGAGAATCTTGGCCGAGCGTTGACAAGGCTTGGACTTTGGGGAGACTTGGCTGAGCGTTGACAAGGTTCCGACTTTGGAGAATCTTGGTCGAGTGTTGACAAGGCTCGAACTTTGGAGAAACTTGGCTGAGCCTTGTCAACGCTCGGACTTTGGAGAAACTTAGCCGAGCGTTGACAATGCTCAGACTTTGGAGAAACTTGGCCAAGCTATGATAAGGCTAAGACTTTGGGGAATCTTGGCCGACTCTTGTCAACGCTCAGACTTTGGAGAAACTTAGCCGAGCGTTGACAATACTCAGACTTTGGAGATACTTAGCCGAGCGATGACAAGGCTCTGACATTGGAGAATCTTGGCCGAGCGTTGACAAGGCTCGGACTTTGGAGAAATTTTGTCGAGCGTTGATAACTCTCAAACTTTGGAGAAACTTGGTCGAGCGTTGATAAGGCTCGAACTTTGGAGAAACTTGGTCGAGCGATGACAAGGCTCGGACTTTGGAGAATCTTGGCCGAGTGTTGACAAGGCTCAGACTTTGGAGAAATTTTGCCGAGCGTTGACAAGGCTCGGACTTTGGGGAAACTTGTCTGAGCTTTAACAAGGCAAGGACTTGGGAGAAACTTGGCCGAACGGTGATGAGGCTCGAACTTTGAAGAATCTTAGCCGAGTGTTGAGAAGGCTCAGACTTTGGAGAAACTTGGCGGAGCTTTGACAAGGCTCGGACTTTGGAGAATCTTGGCCGAACATTGACAAGGCTCGGACTTTGGAGAAACTTTACCGAGCGTTGACAAGGCTCCGACTTTGGAGAATCTTGGCCGAGTGTTGACAAGGCTCAGACTTTGGAGAAACTTGGCCGAGCGATGATAAGGCTCTGACTTTGGAGAATCTTGGCCTAGCGTTGACAAGGCTCGGACTTTGGAAAAATTTTGACGAGTGTTGATAAGGCTCGAACTTTGGAGAAACTTAGCCGAGCGTTCATAAGGCTCGGACTTTGGAGAAACTTGATCGAGCGTTGACAAGGCTTGGACTTTGGAGAAACTTGGCCGAGCGTTGACAAGGCTCGGTCTTTAGAGAAACTTAGCCGAGCGATGACAAGGCTCGGACTTTGGAGAATCCTGGCCGAGTGTTTACAAGGCTCAGACTTTGGAGAAATTTTGCCCAGTGTTGACAAGGCTCAGACTTTGGGGAAACTGGGCCGAGCTTTGACGAGGCTCGGACTTGGGAGAAAATTGGTCGAACGGTGACGAGGCTCAAACTTTAGAGAATCTTTGTCGAGCGTTGACAAGGCTCGGACTTTGGAGAAGCTTGGCCGAGCGTTGACAAGGCTCGGACTTTGGAGAAACTTGGCCGAGCATTGACAAGGCTCAAACTTTGGAGAAACTTGGCCGAGCGTTGACAAGGCTTTGACTTTGGAGAAACTTGGCCAAGCGTTGAGTAAGCTCAAACTTTGGAAAAACTTGACTGAGTGTTGATAAGGCTCGGACTTTGGAGAATCTTACCCTGGCGTTGACAAGGCTCGGACTTTGGAGAAACTTGGCCAAGCGTCAACAATGCTTGGACTTTGGAGAAACTTTATCGAGCGTTGACAAGGCTCAGACTTTGGAGAAACTTGGCCGAGCGATGACAAGGCTCGAAACTTTGGAGAAGTTTGGCCTAGGGTTGACAAAGCTCGAACTTTGGAGAAACTTAGCCGAGCGTTGACAAGGCTCGGACATGTGAGAAACTTGGCTGAGCGTTGACAAGACTCAGACTTTGGAGAATCTTGGCCAAGCATTGACAAGGCTGGGACTTTGGAGAAACTTAGCCGAGTGTGGACAAGGCTCGAAATTTGGAGAAACTTGGTCGAGCGTTGACAAGGCTCAAACTTTGGAGAAACTTGGCTCGAGAATCTTAGCCAAGCATTGACAATGCTCGAACTTTGGCGAAACTTGGCCGAGAGTTGACAAGACTCGGACTTTGAAGAAACTTAGCCGAGTGTTAACAATGCTCGGACTTTGGTGAAACTTGGCCGAGCGTTGACAAGGCTCGAACTTTGGAGAAACTTGGCCGAGCGATGACAAGGCTCAGACTTTGGACAATCCTGGCCGAGGACTGAAAAGGCTCAGACTTTGGAGAAATTTCGCAGAGTGTTGACAAGGCGCAGACTTTGGGGAAACTTGGCCGAGCTTTGACAAGGCTCGGACTTGGGAGAAACTTGGTCGAACGGTGACGAGGCTCAGACTTTGGAGAATCTTGGCTGAGCGTTGACAAAGCTCGGACTTTGGAGAAACTTGGCCGAGCGTTGACAAGGCTCGGACTTTGGAGAAACTTGGCCGAGCGTTGACAAGGCTCGGACTTTAGAGAAACTTGGCTGAGCATTGACAAGGCTCAAACTTTGGAGAAACTTGGCCGAGCGTTGACAAGGCTTGGACTTTGGAGAAACTTGGCCAAGAGTTCAGTAAGCTCGAACTTTGGAGAAACTTGACTGAGTGTTGACAAGGCTCGGACTTTGGAGAATCTTAGCCAAGCTTTGACAAGGCTCGGACTTTGGAGAAACTTTGCCAAGCGTCAACAAGACTTGGACTTTGGAGAAACTTTGTAGACCGTTGACAAGGCTCGGACTTTGGAGAAACTTAGCCAAGCGATGACAAGGCTCGGACTTTGGAGAAGTATGGCCTAACATTAACAAGGCTCGAACTTTGGAGAAACTTGGCCGAGCATTGACAAGGCTTGGACTTTGGAGAAACTTAGCCGAGCGTTGACAAGGCTCGGACTTTGGAGAAACTTGGCCGAGCGTTGACAAGGCTCGGACTTTGGAGAAACATAGCAGAGCGCTGACAAGGCTCGGACTTTGGAGAATCTAGGCCGAGCGTTCACAAGGCTCGAACTTTGGAGAAACTTAGCCGAGCGTTGACAATGCTCGATCTTTTGAGAAACTTGGCCGAGCGTTGAAAAGGCTCAGACTTTGGAGAAACTTGGCTGAGCGTTGACAAGGCTCAGACTTTGGAGAAACTTGGCCGAACGTTGACAAGGCTTGGAATTTGGAGAAACTTGGCCGAGTGTTGACAAGGCTCGGACTTTGGAGAAACTTAACCGAGCGCTGACAAGGCTCGGACTTTGGAGAAACTTGGCCCTAGTATCTTAGCCAAGCGTTGAAAATACTCAAACTTTGGAGAAACTTGGAAGAGCGTTGACAAGGCTCGGACTTGGGAGAAACATAGCCGAGCGTTGACAATGCTTAGACTTTGGAGAAACCTGGCCGAGCGTTGACAAGGCTCGAACTTTGGAGAAACTTGGCCGAGAGATGACAATGCTTGGAATTTGGAGAAACTTGGCCGAGCGTTGACAAGGCTCGAACTTTGGAGAAACTTAACCGAGCGATGACAAGGCTCGGACTTTGGAGAAATTTTGCCGAGCGATGACAAGGCTCGGACTTTAGAGAAACTTGGCTGAGCATTGACAAGGCTCAAACTTTGGAGAAACTTGGCCGAGCGTTGACAAGGCTTGGACTTTGGAGAAACTTGGCCAAGAGTTGAGTAAGCTCGAACTTTGGAGAAACTTGACTGAGTGTTGACAAGGCTCGGACTTTGGAGAATCTTAGCCAGGCGTTGACAAGGCTCTGACTTTGGAGAAACTTTGCCAAGCGTCAACAAGGCTTGGACTTTGGAGAAACTTTGTCGAGCGTTGACAAGGCTCGGACTTTGGAGAAACTTAGCTGAGCGATGACAAGGCTCGGACTTTGGAGAAGTATGGCCTAACGTTAACAAGGCTTGAACTTTGGAGAAACTTTGTCGAGCATTGACAAGGCTTGGACTTTGGAGAAACTTAGCCGAGCGTTGACAAGGCTCGGACTTTGGAGAAACTTGGCAGAGTGTTGACAAGGCTCGGACTTTGGAGAAACTTGGCCGAGCGTTGACAAGGCTCGGACTTTGGAGAAACTTGGCAGAGCGTTGACAAGGCTCGGACTTTGGAGAATCTAGGCCGAGCGTTCACAAGGCTCGAACTTTGGAGAAACTTAGCTGAGCGTTGACAATGCTCGATCTTTTGAGAAACTTGGCCGAGCGTTGAAAAGGCTAAGACTTTGGAGAAACTTGGCCGAGCGTTGACAAGGCTCGGACTTTGGAGAAACTTGGCCGAGCGTTGAGAAGGCTCGGACTTTGGAGAAACTTGGCCGAGCGTCAACAAGGCTTGGACTTTGGAGAAACTTTGTCGAGCGTTGACAAGGCTCGGACTTTGGAGAAAGTTGGCCGAGCGTTGACAATGCTCGATCTTTGGAGAAACTTGGCCGAGCGTTGAAAAGGCTCAGACTTTGGAGAAACTTGGCCGAGTGTTGACAAGGCTCGGACTTTGGAGAAACTTTGCCAAGCGTCAACAAGGCTTGGACGTTGGAGAAACTTTGTCGAGCGTTGACAAGGCTCGGACTTTGGAGAAACTTAGTCGAGCGATGACAAGGCTCGGACTTTGGAGAAGTATGGCCTAACGTTAACAAGGCTTGAACTTTGGAGAAACTTGGCCGAGCGTTGATAAGGCTCGAACTTTGGAGAATCTTGGTCGAGCGTTGACAAGGCTTGGACTTTGGAGAAACTTGGTCGAGCGTTGACAAGGCTCGGACTTTAGAGAAACTTGGTCCAGCGATGACAAGGCTCGGACTTTGGAGAATCCTGGCCGAGTGTTGACAAGGCTCGGACTTTGGAGAATCTAGGCCGAGCGTTCACAAGGCTCGAACTTTGGAGAAACTTAGCCGAGCGTTGACAATGCTCGATCTTTTGAGAAACTTGGCCGAGCGTTGAAAAGGCTAAGACTTTGGAGAAACTTGGCCGAGCGTTGACAAGGCTCGGACTTTGGAGAAACTTGGCCGAGCGTTGACAAGGCTTGGAATTTGGAGAAACTTGGCCGAGCATTGACAAGGCTCGGACTTTGGAGAAACTTAACCGAGCGATGACAAGGCTCGAACTTTGGAGAAATTTTGTCGAGCATTGACAAGGCTCGGACTTTGGAGAAACTTAGCCCGAGTATCTTAGCCAAGCGTTGAAAATACTCAAACTTTGGAGAAACTTGGCAGAGCGTTGACAAGGCTCGGACTTGGGGGAAACTTGGTCGAGCGTTGACAAGGCTCGAACTTTGGAGAAACTTGGCCGAGCGATGACAAGGCTTGGAATTTGGAGAAACTTGGCCGAGCGTTGACAAGGCTCGAACTTTGGAGAAACTTAACCAAGCGATGACAAGGCTCGGACTTTGGAGAAATTTTGTTGAGCATTGACAAGGCTCAGACTTTGGAGAAACTTGGCCTGAGTATCTTAGCCAAGCATTGAAAATACTCAAAATTTGGAGAAACTGGGCAGAGCGTTAACAAGGCTCGGACTTGGGAGAAACTTAGCCGAGCGTTGACAATGCTTAGACTTTGGTGAAACTTGGCCGAGCGTTGACAAGGCTCGAACTTTGGAGAAACTTGGCCGAGCAATGACAAGGCTCGGACTTTCGAGAAACTTGGCCGAGCGATGATAAGGCTCTGACTTTGGAGAATCTTGGCCGAGCTTTGACAAGGCTCGGATTTTGGAGAAATTTTGTCGAGTTTTGACAAGGGTCGGACTTTGGAGAAACTTGGCCCGAGAATTTTAGCCAAGCTTTGAAAATACTCGAACTTTGGAGAAACTTGGCCGAGCGTTGACAAGGCTCGGACTTTGGAGAAACTTAGCCTAGCGTTAACAATGCTTGGACTTTGGAGAAACTTAGCCGAGCGTTGACAAGGCTTGGACTTTGGGGAATCTTTGCTGAGCGTTGACTAGGCTCGGTCTTTAGAGAAACTTGGTCGAGCGTTGACATGGCTCGGACTTTGGAGAAACTTGGCCGAGCGTTGACAAGGTTCAGACTTTGGAGAAACTTAGCCTAGCGTTAACAATGCTCGAACTTTGGAGAAACGTAGCCGAGCGTTGACAAGGCTCGGACTTTGGAGAAATTTTGTCGAGTATTGACAAGGCTCGGACTTTGGAGAAACTTGGCCCGAGAATTTTAGCCAAGCGTTGAAAATACTCGAACTTTGGAGAAACTTGGCCGAGCGTTGACAAGGCTCGGACTTTAGAGAAACTTAGCATAGCGTTAACAATGCTCGGACGTTGGAGAAACTTAGCCGAGCGTTGACAAGGCTTAGACTTTGGGGAATCTTGGTTGAGCGTTGACTAGGCTCGGTCTTTGGAGAAACTTGGTCGAGCGTTGACATGGCTCGGACTTTGGAGAAACTTGGCCGAGCGTTGACAAGGCTCGAACTTTGGAGAATCTTGGCCGAGCGTTGATAAGGCTCGGACTTTGGAGAAACTTGGCCGAGCTTTGGCAAGGCTCAGTGATGAGAGTCATAAAATGCATCTAAACAATACTTAATTGTTAACACTTTAGGGTTAATCTCGGTCGTAATCGCACTTTTACATTTTGATAACTCTAAAGTGTTATTCATAAATCATTGACTTAATTCGATCCATTTTCAGGTGCGTTGAGTACAAAAGAGATGATAAAGCGATCCATGTTTAAAGCGCCAAAAGATCTTGGGTGTCGGTGCTCGTTTTTGTCCAAGGATTAGACATTTCCAAAAATGATTTAAAGATGATTAAAAGTCTAAACCAAGGTTGGAGCAATAAAGTACATTGAGTTAAAAGACTGCACACAAGTGTGTGCATCACTTTGGAACAAGTTAAGGGTAGGCACACTAGTGTGTGCACTTCTGCATACAAGCTGAAGGAGTTTCACTAAATTGCCAGAATTTCCCGTACAGATCAATCATCTTTGCAGATTAAACTGTATTGATGTAGGAAGAACCAGGAGATGAGCCATATATGCTTAGAAAGATCCGGAAGTCTATTTTCTGGAGAATTTTACGGTTCGAAAAAAGGATTTTTCTGGTGAAAGTTATGGCAGTTTTAGCGGAAACAGTTCAGGCCTCCAGAACAAAGCCCAGCGCCTCACCTCTCACTGTCCAGCGCCTAGGCGCCCAGGAAAACAAGAGTGAGCGCCTAGGCGCCCAGGCAAACAAGAGAGCGCCTAGGCGCCCATGAACCAGTGCCTAGGCACCCAGTCAAACAAGAGGAGCGCCTAGGCGCCCATGAAGCAGCGCTGCGCCCCTCAGCCATCAGCGCCGCGCCCCTCGCCAACTAACGCTGCACCTTTACTTTCCAGCGCCCAGGCGCACACTTGGACACACGCACACGCTGCTGGACCCACCTTCACATTCCAGCCTTCACTTTCCAGCGCCCAGGCACACGCTCACACAAAGCCAGCAGCGCGCACATGCTGCTGGACCACCTTCACGTTCCAGCCTTCACTTTCCAGCAGTGCGCACATGGACTCCAATTCAGACTCAAATTAAGAAAAGCAAAGACAGCTCTCCCTCAGCAGTGCGCACATGGACTCCAATTCAGACTCAAATTAAGAAAAGCAAAGACAGCTCTCCCTCGTGGGCTATAAATATATGCTTAAGGTTTGCAGCCGGGAGAGAGCAAGGGGAGAAAAATAAAGACAGTTTTTGATAGATAAAAATTGAAGAAGTTTTTAGCATTTCGTTTAAGTTTTCGTAAGTTGGAAATCAAGGAGAGAACATCCACATTGTTCTTCCGCCTTGAGCTCCATGGCCAAGAAATCAAGGGGAGAACATCTATATTGTTTTTCCACCTTGAGTTTCATGGCTAACTAATCATCAAACAAGGGAAAGGGATGAATCCTTAGGGTTTTATTGTTCCTTATTTCCTGTTCTTGATTCATTTGTATGGACTTTTTGTTAAAACGTTGTCTATGATTTACTCTTTGATTAATTAAGAAGGATTTGAGTTCATGTGATAGCTGTATTCTATATTCTTCTTCTTTTAGTTTCTTTCAATCCGGTGATTGCATCCTTCTACTCCACATAAGTCTAGTCAAGCTTTTCTTATGTCAAGTTGTTTGGATGTAATTGATTTCGGTATATTTATCTTATAGATCGGCCATTACTGTGATATCATTATTGCAATATATTGTCGTTTCTTGCTAATCTATAAGATAAATCATGTGTGCTTGAATTGAAATCAAAGAGTAATTTGTAGCAATTATATTAGAGATATAAATGTGCTTGATTGAATACTTTCCGATTGCCTGTTTAGGATGTGAAACTTGCAATCGAGATAAAAATTTGAATCAAGAGTGGAAATAGGGAACGAACCTAAGGAGGATTCCCGTAACCTTGTTATTTCTTATTTATATTCTTTGTTATATTCGCACAATTCTTTTACACAATATTGCATTATCAAAACTCATATTCTCTCATCTAATCATTATCGTTAGTGTTAAAGTTTACACCTTCTTTCGTAATTAACTTGTTTCCCTGTGGAATCGACACCCCAAAACTATACTACAATAACCGCGTTATGTTTTGGGCGTAATCAAATTTTGGCGCCGTTGCCGGGGAAACGCGCTTAAGTACAAAGGAAGCTTGTCAACTTTAAGTAAAAACAAAAAAAAAATATTAAGAAAAAAAAAAATCGTAAATATTTTTCTTTTCAGCACTTTGTAAATACCGTAATATTGTTCATTTACTTTTATTTTTTTTAATTTTCTTTTATTATTCTGTTTTATTTATTTGTTTATTATTCTGTTTTATTTATCTGTTTATTATTCTGTTTTATTTATCTGTTTATTATTCTGTTTTATTTATTTGTTTATTATTCTGCTTTATTTATTTATTTATTTAATTATTTATTATTCTGTTTTACATTTTTTATTTCCCCTCTAAATTAATTAGTGCATGCTTAAACCGAGAGATTCGCGAGGCAGATTCATTAGAGGACCCGAATTAGAGTCATTCTCTCCTTCCACGTCCGTTAGTGAAACCTCGCCTAGATCATACCATAGTGCACCCCCATCCGAGAATTTAGAGGATTTCGATAACATGGCCGGCAATCACAATGAAAATGTTGCTAGGACACTTAAAGACTATTTGCACCCTAGCCGAACGGCCACACCCTCTTGTATCATGTTCCCCCCTAATGCCCCACAAGCTGAGTTTAAGCCGGGCATGATACAATTGCTACCAACTTTCCATGGGTTTGAGAATGAAAGCCCCTACATCCACATTAGGGAATTCGAGGAAGTAGTAGCAACCTTCCAAAATAGGGCTGATATGGTGGACACTGTCAGACTCCGGTTTTTCCCTTTTTCACTTAAGGAAAAAGCCAAGACTTGGTTGTACTCATTAAGGCCTAGGTCTATTGGTAGTTGGGATGAGATGACCCGAGTTTTCTTCCAAAAACACTTCCCAACCCATAAGACCAACAACCTTAAGAGACAAATCTCAAACTTTGCACAAAAGGAGAGTGAAACCTTATATCAAGTTTGGGAACGTTTCAAGGACCTTTTAAATTCTTGTCCACACCATGGGTATGAAAGTTGGCGGGTAGTCAGCTATTTCTATGATGGACTCCTAAGTAGGGAGAGGCAATTCATAGAAATGATGTGTAATGGGGATTTTCTTCAAAAAGATCCCGATCAAGCCATAGATTTCCTAGATGACCTATCAGAAAAAGCCCACACTTGGACAGGACCGAGTGCCATTGAAAGTACTAGGAGAAATCAACCCGCTGGAATCTACCAACTTAAGGAAGAGGACAGCCTTAAAGCCCGTTTAGAGGCCATAACTAAGGAAATTGAAGTTTTAAGAGCCAAAGATGCTAGAGCCCCCGAACCAGTTGCTAGGGTAGAGTCCCGTGAGCCTTGTTTCATGTGTAATGGGGTAGATAATGTGCCTAGGGATTGTCCAACCTATTTTGAGATGAAAGGAGAGTGTAATGCTTTAGGTATATCCTCTAGCAAACCATACTCACCCTATTCTAACACCTATAATCCCGGTTGGAAGAATCACCCAAATTTTAATTGGAGACCCGATACACAACCCCCAGCCCAAACTAGCACCCGTTGGAGATCCGATATACAACCTCATCCCCACTCTAGTACCCAATGGCAACCGGAAGCAACCTCATTTAATGAACCACAACAATCTTTACCTTTGGAAGATATGTTTAAGTCATTTCTGCAAGTACATGCCAAGAGTGTGGAAGAACAAGGCAAGATAAATCAACGGGTGCTAGAAGAGCAAAAAGGGATCAAAGATGAGCAAAAGGAGATAAAAAGTCAACTCACCAAGTTGACTAGTTTCTTGACAATTCAAGAGCAAGGTCGGTTCCCTTCACAGCCGCAACAAAATCCAAGGGGACAACATATGGCACAAACCTCTGATCCGAAAAATCAAAATATTAAAGAGGTTAACGCCATAATCACCCGCAGCGGTAAGAAAATTGATGGACCCACACTACCACCACACTTGATTCCTAATACTGTGGACAACAAGGATAAAGCGTCCAAGGAACAAGAGGCCCATGATGATTATTCTCCACCGGTGCCTTTCCCTCAAGCTCTCCTTAAACCTAAGGAGAGAAATTCAGCACTAAAAGGCGAGATTCTTGAACAACTTCAGCATGTTAAGATTAACCTCCCTCTTCTTCATGTTATAAAACAGATTCCCAATTATGCTAAAGTCATCAAGGATCTATGCACACTCAAGAGGAGGCACAATGTTAAGAAGACTGCATTTTTAACGGAGCAAGCAAGTGCGGTAATTGATAGCACGACACCGCCCAAATATAAAGATCCGGGCTGTCCAACAGTGGCTTGCCAAATTGGAAACAAATCTTGTGGCCAAGCATTGCTAGATTTGGGAGCTAGTGTGAACCTCATGCCATACTCCATGTACTTGCAACTCGGTTTAGGTGAGATTAAACCAACCTCTGTGGTACTTCAACTAGCGGATAGATCGGTAAGAAAACCAAGAGGTATTGTAGAAGATATTTTGTTACAAATTGATAATTTCTATTATCCTGTTGACTTCTTGGTTTTAGATACTGTTTCTATGGTAAATACAGAGTCCAAAATTCCTTTGATACTTGGAAGACCATTCCTTGCCACTGCTAATGCCCTCATTAATTGTAGGAATGGCCTAATGACATTATCATTTGGAAATAGGACTTTAGAGGTAAATGTTTTCCGAATCTCAAGGCAGCCAATTGAAGAGGATGAGTGTTTCAACACTTATATGATTGATAAGCTTAATTTAGAGGATGAGAACATTGAAGATAATTCTAACTCTTTGGAATTCCCTCCTAATAATTTAGAGTTCAATGATTCTTCAATTTATCCCCATGCCGTTAACATTATTGATATTTGTGATAAGTCACAGGGATTTATAAAGAAATATGGGAAACCATGCTTTAAGGAGTTGCTTGAGAGAAGTCACATGGATGCGGGAATCAAATACCCTACTGCTGATTGTAAATGGGCAACACCAAGAACACTTGAGCCATATGTGGTGGACTTTAAGTATTCCTTGCCAAAATATTAACACTGAGGCCATTGAACCAGGGGCCTCATTTTCAGCACCACAATGAGGCCATCAGTGACAGTGGTGCATCGTCTGGCTGAAGACGTAAAACTTAGCGCTCATGGGAGGCACCCCAAAGCATATCCTTTTTATTTGTTTTTTTTTTTTCTTCTTTTCTGTTCATAATTCTTTTTCGTGTTTATTATTAGTATTTTGCTGTTTTCCGGTTTTACTTTCGTGTTTCTTTTTCAGGGACAAATATGCAAAGCAATTCAAATGGTGGTGCACAATTTTTAGCTTCTGTGCACTTTTGGCCAACAAAGGGAGTTTCTTTTCCTTTTTCTTTCACATTGAGGTCAATGCAATGTTTAGGTTGGGGGTGGAGGAAACACATTTCTTTCCTTTTTCCATTGAACTGCTTGGTGTCACTTTCCTAATTTTTGTTTGTTAGGATAATAAAAAAAAAAAAAGGTTTTATTTAGCATGCTTTGTGTTAGCCTTGGAGTTATTCACATGTCAATGATATGACCTTAATTGAGATAGCATATAGCACTTAGAAGAAATTAAATCTTGCTTCGGTTTGAAATTAATTTAAGTATCAATCTTGATTTGGTTAGAGACTCTAGCTTGTGGTAAGATTGTATGATTAATCGTAAGCATTTAGAAAAGTTTTATGCGTGATTATTTTGTGAATATTTTTGTGGTCTCGGCAAGCTCTAGAACTTACTTGATAACCACTTGAGGCGAATTCCTAGAATGCACATTACTTAGGATATGATATAGGCAATTTTTGAACCGTTTGAGCCTTTCAAACCTACCCTTGCGATATATATCACTAGTCACCTATTTGAGCCTTTTTTCTTGAAAACGAAGTTGAGCCTGGTTTCTTTTAAAAACCCATTCACTTACCCTTATAAGCCTAAAGAGAATATTTTATTCTTACCTCTCTCTTAAAAAGAATTTAACTATACACATGTTGTGAGAAGCACTTAAAATGAGTAAGGGTGGAAATATGAAAAAATATCACTACCACAACCCAAGTACATTAAAGGAGATAAGTTTGGGGTTGTGGAAAAGAAAGAAATGAAAAAGGAGGTGAATGGTCTTTTATGCCAAAATACAAAAGAAAAGAAAAACAAATGGTGATTTGTTGAGAAGACAATCCTCGAAAAGAAAAATAAAAAATAAAAATAAAAATGGTTGGAAGAGTTGGGTACTGAAGTAAGGTTATCCAGTGCTTAAAGAGCTATGTTCAAAACTAAGAGATTAAGTTCTTTTACTTGTGAATTCTTCCCATTCTTTCTTAGCCTTTACCTTAACCGAACGTTAGAAGCTTATTAAAGACCTATTGATCCAATGTAATGTGATTTTTCTACAATAGCGGAGAGTGGCTTGAAATGTAAGCTTATGGAGCTTGTTTTTTTGTGATTGATGTCACGCGATTTAGTTTTAGAGGCCAAGACTTGTATTCATGAATATTGTGCATAAAATCATCCGGATGTTCAGATTAATGGATTGTGGTAAGATGGATGTTAAGAGTCAATAACGATTTTAAGATTGATGTTTGAATTATTTTTGGATTTGAGTGAAATTTAATGATTCTATATGCTATATGTTACGCATGATTTTTGACACAAAGATTTTTGAATCACTCTTGGTTAACACTAGCATTGTTGTATTTTGCATTAATTTCTAAATAAAGAACTCATTTCATGTCTTTCGCTTGAATTGCTAGGGACTAGCAATAAGCTAGTTGGGGGTTGTGATGAGAGTCATAAAATGCATCTAAACAATACTTAATTGTTAACACTTTAGGGTTAATCTCGGTTGTAATCGCACTTTTACATTTTGATAACTCTAAAGTGTTATTCATAAATCATTGACTTAATTTGATCCATTTTCAGGTGCGTTGAGTACAAAAGAGATGATAAAGCGATCCATGTTTAAAGCGCCAAAAGATCTTGGGTGTCGGTGCTCGTTTTTGTCCAAGGTTTAGACATTTCCAAAAATGATTTAAAGATGATTAAAAGTCTAAACCAAGGTTGGAGCAATAAATTACATTGAGTTAAAAGACTGCACACAAGTGTGTGCATCACTTTGGAACAAGTTAAGGGTAGGCACACTAGTGTGTGCACTTCTGCATACAAGCTGAAGGAGTTTCACTAAATTGCCAGAATTTCCCGTACAGATCAATCATCTTTGCAGATTAAACTGTATTGATGTAGGAAGAACCAGGAGATGAGCCATATATGCTTAGAAAGATCCGGAAGTCTATTTTCTGGAGAATTTTACGGTTCGAAAAAAGGATTTTTCTGGTGAAAGTTATGGCAGTTTTAGCGGAAACAGTTCAGGCCTCCAGAACAAAGCCCAGCGCCTCACCTCTCACTGTCCAGCGCCTAGGCGCCCAGGAAAACAAGAGTGAGCGCCTAGGCGCCCAGGCAAACAAGAGAGCGCCTAGGCGCCCATGAACCAGCGCCTAGGCGCCCAGTCAAACAAGAGGAGCGCCTAGGCGCCCATGAAGCAGCGCTGCGCCCCTCAGCCATCAGCGCCGCGCCCCTCGCCAACTAACGCTGCACCTTTACTTTCCAGCGCCCAGGCGCACACTTGGACACACGCACACGCTGCTGGACCCACCTTCACATTCCAGCCTTCACTTTCCAGCGCCCAGGCGCACGCTCACACAAAGCCAGCAGCGCGCACATGCTGCTGGACCACCTTCACGTTCCAGCCTTCACTTTCCAGCAGTGCGCACATGGACTCCAATTCAGACTCAAATTAAGAAAAGCAAAGACAGCTCTCCCTCAGCAGTGCGCACATGGACTCCAATTCAGACTCAAATTAAGAAAAGCAAAGACAGCTCTCCCTCGTGGGCTATAAATATATGCTTAAGGTTTGCAGCCGGGAGAGAGCAAGGGGAGAAAAATAAAGACAGTTTTTGATAGATAAAAATTGAAGAAGTTTTTAGCATTTCGTTTAAGTTTTCGTAAGTTGGAAATCAAGGAGAGAACATCCACATTGTTCTTCCGCCTTGAGCTCCATGGCCAAGAAATCAAGGGGAGAACATCTATATTGTTTTTCCACCTTGAGTTTCATGGCTAACTAATCATCAAACAAGGGAAAGGGATGAATCCTTAGGGTTTTATTGTTCCTTATTTCCTGTTCTTGATTCATTTGTATGGACTTTTTGTTAAAACGTTGTCTATGATTTACTCTTTGATTAATTAAGAAGGATTTGAGTTCATGTGATAGCTGTATTCTATATTCTTCTTCTTTTAGTTTCTTTCAATCCGGTGATTGCATCCTTCTACTCCACATAAGTCTAGTCAAGCTTTTCTTATGTCAAGTTGTTTGGATGTAATTGATTTCGGTATATTTATCTTATAGATCGGCCATTACTGTGATATCATTATTGCAATATATTGTCGTTTCTTGCTAATCTATAAGATAAATCATGTGTGCTTGAATTGAAATCAAAGAGTAATTTGTAGCAATTATATTAGAGATATAAATGTGCTTGATTGAATACTTTCCGATTGCCTGTTTAGGATGTGAAACTTGCAATCGAGATAAAAATTTGAATCAAGAGTGGAAATAGGGAACGAACCTAAGGAGGATTCCCGGAACCTTGTTATTTCTTATTTATATTCTTTGTTATATTCGCACAATTCTTTTACACAATATTGCATTATCAAAACTCATATTCTCTCATCTAATCATTATCGTTAGTGTTAAAGTTTACACCTTCTTTCGTAATTAACTTGTTTCCCTGTGGAATCGACACCCCAAAACTATACTACAATAACCGCGTTATGTTTTGGGCGTAATCACTCAGACAGTGGAGAAACATGGCCGAGCGATGACAAGGCTTGGACTTTCGAGAAACTTGGCCGAGCGATGACAAGGCTCTGACTTTGAAGAATCTTGGCCGAGCTTTGACAAGGCTCGAACTTTCGAGAAACTTGGCCGAGCGATGACAAGGCTCTGACTTTGGAGAATCTTGACTGAGCTTTGACAAGGCTCGGACTTTGGAGAAATTTTGTCGAGCATTGACAAGGCTCGGACTTTGGAGAAACTTAGCTCGAGAATCTTAGCCAAGTGTTGAAAATACTCGAACTTTGGAGAAACTTGGCCGAGCGTTGACAAGGCTCAGACTTTGGAGAAACTTAGCCGAGCATTGACAATGCTCGGTCTTTGGAGAAACTTGGCCGAGCGTTGACAGGGCTCAGACTTTGGGGAAACTTGGCTGAGCGTTGACTAGGCTCGGTCTTTGGTGAAACTTGGTCGAGAGTTGACATAGCTCGAACTTTGGAGAAACTTGACCGAGCGTTGACAAGGCTTGGACTTTGGAGAAACTTGGCAGAGCGTTGACAATGCTCGGACTTTGGAGAATCTAAGCTGAGCGTTCACAAGGCTTGGACTTTGGAGAAACTTAGCCGAGCGTTGACAATGCTCGATCTTTGGAGAAACTTGGCTGAGCGTTGAAAAGGCTCAGACTTTGGAGAAACTTGGCCGAGCGTTGACAAGGCTCGGACATTGGAGAAACTTGGCCAAGCGTTGAGAAGGCTCAGAATTTGGAGAAACTTGGCCGAGCGTTCGCTCGGACTTTGGAGAAACTTGGTCGAGCGTTGACATGGCTCAGACTTTCGAGAAACTTGGCTCGAGCGTTGACAAGGCTCGGACTTTGGGGAATCTTGGCTGAGCGTTGACAAGGCTCGGACTTTGGAGAAACTTTGTCGAGCGTTGACAAGGCTCGGATTTTTGAGAATCTTGGCCGAGCATTGACAAGACTCAGACTTTGGAGAAAGTTGGCCGAGCGTTGAGAAGGCTCGGACTTTGGTGAAACTTAGCCGAGCGATGACAAGGCTCAAACTTTGGAGAAATTTTGTCGAGCATTGACAAGGCTCGGACTTTGGAGAAACTTGGCCCAAGAATCTTAGCCAAGCGTTGAAAATACTCGAACTTTGGAGAAACTTGGCCGAGTTTTGGCAAGGCTCGGACATTGGAGAAACTTGGCCGAGCGATGATAAGGCTCGGACTTTCGAGAAACTTGGCTGAGCGATGACAAGGCTTTGACTTTGAAGAATCTTCGCCGAGCTTCGACAAGGCTCGAACTTTCGAGAAACTTGGCCGAGCGATGACAAGTCTCTGACTTTGGAGAATCTTGACCGAGCTTTGCCAAGGCTCGGACTTTGGAGAAATTTTGTCGAGCATTGACAAGGCTCGGACTTTGGAGAAACTTGGCTCGAGAATCTTAGCCAAGTGTTGAAAATACTCGAACTTTGGAGAAACTTGGCAGAGCGTTGACAAGGCTCGGACTTGGGAGAAACTTGGCAGAGCGTTAACAATGCTTGGACTTTGGAGAAACTTGGCCGAGCGTTGACAAGGCTCGGACTTTGGAGAAACTTGGCCGAGCGATGACAAGGCTCGGACTTTGGAGAATCTTGGCTGAGCGTTGACTAGGCTCGGTCTTTGGAGAAACTTGGTCGAGCGTTGACATGGCTCGGACTTTCGAGAAACTTGGCCGAGCGTTGACAAGGCTCAGACTTTGGAGAAACTTAACCGAGCGATGACAAGGCTCGGACTTTGGAGAAATTTTGTCGAGCATTGACAAGGCTCGGACTTTGGAGAAACTTGGCCCGAGTATCTTAGCCAAGCGTTGAAAATACTCAAACTTTGGAGAAACTTGGCAGAGCGTTGACAAGGCTCGGACTTGGGAGAAACTTAGCCGAGCGTTGACAATTCTTAGACTTTGGAGAAACTTGGCCGAGCGTTGACAAGGCTCGAACTTTGGAGAAACTTGGCCGAGCGATGACAAGGCTTGGAATTTGGAGAAACTTGGCCGAGCGTTGACAAGGCTCGAACTTTGGAGAAACTTAACCGAGCGATGACAAGGCTCGAACTTTGGAGAAATTTTGTCGAGCATTGACAAGGCTCGGACTTTGGAGAAACTTAGCCCGAGTATCTTAGCCAAGCGTTGAAAATACTCAAACTTTAGAGAAACTTGGCAGAGCGTTGACCAGGCTCGGACTTGTGAGAAACTTAGCCGAGCGTTGACAATGCTTAGACTTTGGAGAAACTTAGCCGAGCATTGACAAGACTTGAACTTTGGAGAAACTTGGCCGAGCGATGACAAGGCTCGGACTTTCGAGAAACTTGGCCGAGCGATGACAAGGCTCTGACTTTGGAGAATCTTGGCCGAGCTTTGACAAGGCTCAGACTTTGGAGAAATTTTGTCTAGTATTGACAAGGCTCGGACTTTGGAGAAACTTGGCCCGAGAATTTTAGCCAAGCGTTGAAAATACTCGAACTTTGGAGAAACTTGGCCGAGCGTTGACAAGGCTCGAACTTTGGAGAAACTTAGCCTAGCGTTAACAAAGCTCGGACTTTGGAGAAACTTAGCCGAGCTTTGACAAGGCTCGGACTTTGGGGAATCTTGGCTGAGCTTTGACTAGGCTCGGTCTTTAGAGAAACTTGGTCGAGCGTTGACATGGCTCGGACTTTGGAGAAACTTGGCCGAGCGTTGACAAGGCTCAGACCTTGGAGAAACTTAGCCTAGCGTTAACAATGCTCGAACTTTGGAGAAACGTAGCCGAGTGTTGATAAGGCTCGGACTTTGGGGAATCTTGGCTGAGCGTTGACTAGGCTCGGTCTTTGGAGAAACTTGGTCGAGCGATGACAAGGCTCTGACTTTGGAGAATCTTGGCCGAGCTTTGACAAGGCTCAGACTTTGGAGAAATTTTGTCGAGTATTGAGAAGGCTCGGACTTTGGAGAAACTTGGCCCGAGAATTTTAGCCAAGCGTTGAAAATACTCGAACTTTGGAGAAACTTGGCCGAGCATTGACAAGGCTCGGACTTTAGAGAAACTTAGCCTAGCGTTAACAATGCTCGGACTTTGGAGAAACTTAACCGAGCGTTGACAAGGCTTAGACTTTGGGGAATCTTGGATGAGCTTTGACTAGGCTCGGTCTTTGGAGAAACTTGGTCGAGCGTTGACATGGCTCGGACTTTGGAGAAACTTGGCCGAGCGTTGATAAGGCTCGAACTTTGGAGAATCTTGGCCGAGCGTTGATAAGGCTCGGACTTTGGAGAAACTTGGCCGAGCTTTGGCAAGGCTCAGACAGTGGAGAAACTTGGCCGAGCGATGACAAGGCTTGGACTTTCGAGAAACTTGGCCGAGCGATGACAAGGCTCTGACTTTGAAGAATCTTGGCCGAGCTTTGACAAGGATCGAACTTTCGAGAAACTTGGCCGAGCGATGACAAGGCTCTGACTTTGGAGAATCTTGGCCGAGCTTTGACAAGGCTCAGACTTTGGAGAAATTTTGTCGAGTATTGACAAGGCTCGGACTTTGGAGAAACTTGGCCCGAGAATTTTAGCCAAGCGTTGAAAATACTCGAACTTTGGAGAAACTTGGCCGAGCGTTGACAAGGCTCGAACTTTGGAGAAACTTAGCCTAGCGTTAACAATGCTCGGACTTTGGAGAAACTTAGCCGAGCGTTGACAAGGCTCGGACTTTGGGGAATCTTGGCTGAGCTTTGACTAGGCTCGGTCTTTAGAGAAACTTGGTCGAGCGTTGACATGGCTCGGACTTTGGAGAAACTTGGCTGAGCGTTGACAAGGCTCAGACTTTGGAGAAACTTAGCCTAGCGTTAACAATGCTCGAACTTTGGAGAAACGCAGCCGAGCGTTGATCAGGCTCGGACTTTGGGGAATCTTGGCTGAGCGTTGACTAGGCTCGGTCTTTGGAGAAACTTGGTCGAGCGATGACAAGGCTCTAACTTTGGAGAATCTTGGCCGAGCTTTGACAAGGCTCAGACTTTGGAGAAATTTTGTCGAGTATTGAGAAGGCTCGGACTTTGGAGAAACTTGGCCCGAGAATTTTAGCCAAGCGTTGAAAATACTCGAACTTTGGAGAAACTTGGCCGAGCGTTGACAAGGCTCGGACTTTAGAGAAACTTAGCCTAGCTTTAACAATGCTCGGACTTTGGAGAAACTTAGCCGAGCGTTGACAAGGCTTAGACTTTGGGGAATCTTGGCTGAGCTTTGACTAGGCTCGGTCTTTGGAGAAACTTGGTCGAGCGTTGACATGGCTCGAACTTTGGAGAAACTTGGCCGAGCGTTGACAAGGCTTGAACTTTGGAGAATCTTGGCCGAGCGTTGACAAGGCTCGGACTTTGGAGAAACTTTGCCGAGCGCTGACAAGCCTCGGACTTTGGAGAATCTTGGCCGAGCGTTGACAAGGCTTGGACTTTGGAGAAAGTTGGCCGAGCGTTGAGAAGGCTCAGACTTTGGAGAATCTTGACTGAGCTTTGACAAGGCTTGGACTTTCGAGAAACTTGGCCGAGCGATGACAAGGCTCTGACTCTGAAGAATCTTGGCCGAGCTTTGACAAGGCTCGAACTTTCGAGAAACTAGGCCGAGCGATGACAAGGCTCTGACTTTGGAGAATCTTGACCGAGCTTTGACAAGGCTCGGACTTTGGAGAAATTTTGTCGAGCATTGACAAGGCTCGGACTTTGGAGAAACTTGGCCCGAGAATCTTAGCCAAGTGTTGAAAATACTAGAACTTTGGAGAAACTTGGCTGAGCGTTGACAAGGCTCAGACTTTGGAGAAACTTAGCCGAGCGTTGACAATGCTCGATCTTTGGAGAAACTTGGCCGAGCGTTGAAAAGGCTCAGACTTTGGAGAAACTTGGCCGAGCGTTGACAAGGCTCGAACTTTGGAGAAACTTGGCCGAGCGGTCGCTCGGACTTTGGAGAAACTTGGTCGAGCGTTGACATGGCTCAGACTTTGGAGAAATTTTTTCGAGCATTGACAAGGCTCGGACTTTGGAGAAACTTGGCCCAAGAATCTTAGCCAAGTGTTGAAAATATTCGAACTTTGGAGAAACTTGGCCGAGTTTTGGCAAGGCTCGGACATTGGAGAAACTTGGCCGAGCGATGACAAGGCTCGGACTTTCGAGAAACTTGGCTGAGCGATGACAAGGCTCTGACTTTGAAGAATCTTGGCCGAGCTTCGACAAGGCTCGAACTTTCGAGAAACTTGGCCGAGCGATGACAAGGCTCTGACTTTGGAGAATCTTGACCGAGCTTTGCCAAGGCTCGGACTTTGGAGAAATTTTGTCGAACATTGACAAGGCTCGGACTTTGGAGAAACTTGGCTCGAGAATCTTAGCCAAGTGTTGAAAATACTCGAACTTTGGAGAAACTTGGCAGAGCGTTGACAAGGCTCGGACTTGGGAGAAACTTAGCTGAGCGTTAACAATGCTTGGACTTTGGAGAAACTTGGCCGAGCGTTGGCAAGGCTCGGACTTTGGAGAAACTTTGCCGAGCGATGACAAGGCTCGGACTTTGGAGAATCTTGGCTGAGCGTTGACAAGGCTCGGTCTTTGGAGAAACTTGGTCGAGCGTTGACATGGCTCGGACTTTGGAGAAACTTGGCCGAGCGTTGACAAGGCTCGGACTTTGGAGAAACTTAACCGAGCGATGACAAGGCTCGGACTTTGGAGAAATTTTGTCGAGCATTGACAAGGCTCGGACTTTGGAGAAACTTAGCCGAGCGTTGACAATGCTTAGACTTTGGAGAAACTTGGCCGAGCGTTGACAAGGCTCGAACTTTGGAGAAACTTAGCCGAGCGATGACAAGGCTTGGAATTTGGAGAAACTTGGCCGAGCGTTGACAAGGCTCGAACTTTGGAGAAACTTAACCGAGCGATGACAAGGCTCGGACTTTGGAGAAATTTTGTCGAGCATTGACAAGGCTCGGACTTTGGCGAAACTTGGCCTAAGTATCTTAGCCAAGCGTTGAAAATACTCAAACTTTGGAGAAACTTGGCAGAGCATTGACAAGGCTCGGACTTGGGAGAAACTTAGCCGAGCGTTGACAATGCTTAGACCTTGGAGAAACTTAGCCGAGCGTTGACAAGGCTTCAACTTTGGAGAAACTTGACCGAGCGATGACAAGGCTCGGACTTTCGAGAAACTTGGCCGAGCGATGACAAGGCTCTGACTTTGGAGAATCTTGGCCGAGCTTTGACAAGGCTCAGACTTTGGAGAAATTTTGTCGAGTATTGACAAGGCTCGGACTTTGGAGAAACTTGGCCCGAGAATTTTAGCCAAGCGTTGAAAATACTCGAACTTTGGAGAAACTTGGCCGAGCGTTGACAAGGCTCGGACTTTGGAAAAACTTAGCCTAGCGTTAACAATGCTCGGACTTTGGAGAAACTTAGCCGAGCGTTGACAAGGCTCGGACTTTGGGGAATCTTGGCTGAGCGTTGACTAGGCTCGGTCTTTAGAGAAACTTAGTCGAGCGTTGACATGGCTCGGACTTTGGAGAAACTTGGCCGAGCATTGACAAGGCTCAGACTTTGGAGAAATTTAGCCTAGTGTTAACAATGCTCGAACTTTGGAGAAACGTAGCCGAGCGTTGACAAGGTTCGGACTTTGGGGAATCTTGGCTGAGCGTTGACTAGGCTCGGTCTTTGGAGAAACTTGGTCGAGCGTTGACAAGGCTCTGACTTTGGAGAATCTTGGCCGAGCTTTGACAAGGCTCAGACTTTGGAGAAATTTTGTCGAGTATTGAGAAGGCTCGGACTTTGGAGAAACTTGGCCCGAGAATTTTAGCCAAGCGTTGAAAATACTCGAACTTTGGAGAAACTTGGCCGAGCGTTGACAAGGCTCGGACTTTAGAGAAACTTAGCCTAGCGTTAACAATGCTCGGACTTTGCAGAAACTTAGCCGAGCGTTGACAAGGCTTAGACTTTGGGGAATCATGGCTGAGCGTTGACTAGGCTCGGTCTTTGGAGAAACTTGGTCGAGCGTTGACATGGCTCGGACTTTGGAGAAACTTGGCCGAGCGTTGACAAGGCTCGAACTTTGGAGAATCTTGGTCGAGCGTTGACAAGGCTCGGACTTTGGAGAAACTTTGCCGAGCGTTGACAAGGCTCGGACTTTGGAGAATCTTGGCCGAGCGTTGACAAGGCTTGGACTTTGGAGAAAGTTGGCCGAGCGTTGAGAAGGCTCAGACTTTGGTGAAACTTAGCCGAGCGATGACAAGGCTCGGACTTTGGAGAAATTTTGTCGAGCATTGACAAGGCTCGGACTTTGGAGAAACTTGGCCCGAGAATCTTAGCCAAGTGTTGAAAATACTCGAACTTTGGAGAAACTTAACCGAGCTTTGGCAAGGCTCAGAAATTGGAGAAACTTGGCCGAGCGATGACAAGGCTTGGACTTTCGAGAAACTTGGCCGAGCGATGACAAGGCTCTGACTTTGAAGAATCTTGGCCGAGCTTTGACAAGGCTCGAACTTTCGAGAAACTTGGCTGAGCGATGACAAGGCTCTGACATTGGAGAATCTTGACCGAGCTTTGCCAAGGCTCGGACTTTGGAGAAATTTTGTCGAGCATTGACAAGGCTCGGACTTTGGAGAAACTTGGCCCGAGTATCTTAGCCAAGCGTTGAAAATACTCAAACTTTGGAGAAACTTGGCAGAGCGTTGACAAGGCTCGGACTTGGGAGAAACTTAGCCGAGCGTTGACAATTCTTAGACTTTGGAGAAACTTGGCCGAGCGTTGACAAGGCTCGAACTTTGGAGAAACTTGGCCGAGCGATGACAAGGCTTGGAATTTGGAGAAACTTGGCCGAGCGTTGACAAGGCTCGAACTTTGGAGAAACTTAACCGAGCGATGACAAGGCTCGAACTTTGGAGAAATTTTGTCGAGCATTGACAAGGCTCGGACTTTGGAGAAACTTAGCCCGAGTATCTTAGCCAAGCGTTGAAAATACTCAAACTTTAGAGAAACTTGGCAGAGCGTTGACAAGGCTCGGACTTGGGAGAAACTTAGCCGAGCGTTGACAATGCTTAGACTTTGGAGAAACTTAGCCGAGCGTTGACAAGACTTGAACTTTGGAGAAACTTGGCCGAGCGATGACAAGGCTCTGACTTTGGAGAATCTTGGCCGAGCTTTGACAAGGCTCAGACTTTGGAGAAATTTTGTCGAGTATTGATAAGGCTCGGACTTTGGAGAAACTTGGCCCGAGAATTTTAGCCAAGCGTTGAAAATACTCGAACTTTGGAGAAACTTGGCCGAGCGTTGACAAGGCTCGAACTTTGGAGAAACTTAGCCTAGCGTTAACAATGCTCGGACTTTGGAGAAACTTAGCCGAGCGTTGACAAGGCTCGGACTTTGGGGAATCTTGGCTGAGCTCTGACTAGGCTCAGTCTTTAGAGAAACTTGGCCGAGCGTTGACAAGGCTCGGACTTTGGAGAAACTTTGCCGAGCGTTGACAAACCTCGGACTTTGGAGAATCTTGGCCGAACGTTGACAAGGCTTGGACTTTGGAGAAAGTTGGCCGAGCGTTGAGAAGGCTCAGACTTTGGAGAATCTTGACCGAGCTTTGACAAGGCTTGGACTTTCGAGAAACTTGGCCGAGCGATGACAAGGCTCTGACTTTGAATAATCTTGGCCGAGCTTTGACAAGGCTCAAACTTTCGAGAAACTAGGCCGAGCGATGACAAGGCTCTGACTTTGGAGAATCTTGACTGAGCTTTGACAAGGCTCGGACTTTGGAGAAATTTTGTCGAGCATTGACAAGGCTCGGACTTTGGAGAAACTTGGCCCGAGAATCTTAGCCAAGTGTTGAAAATACTAGAACTTTGGAGAAACTTGGCTGAGCGTTGACAAGGCTCAGACTTTGGAGAAACTTAGCCGAGCGTTGACAATGCTCGATCTTTGGAGAAACTTGGCCGAGCGTTGAAAAGGCTCAGACTTTGGAGAAACTTGGTCGAGCGTTGACAAGGCTCGGACTTTGGAGAAACTTGGCCGAGCGTTCGCTCGGACTTTGGAGAAACTTGGTCGAGCGTTGACGTGGCTCAGACTTTGGAGAAATTTTTTCGAGTATTGACAAGGCTCGGACTTTGGAGAAACTTGGCCCAAGAATCTTAGCCAAGCGTTGAAAATATTCAAACTTTGGAGAAACTTGGCCGAGCGTTGACAAGGCTCAGACTTTGGAGAAACTTAGCCTAGCGTTAACAATGCTCGAACTTTGGAGAAACGTAGCCGAGCGTTGATCAGGCTCGGACTTTGGGGAATCTTGGCTGAGCGTTGACTAGGCTCGGTCTTTGGAGAAACTTGGTCGAGCGATGACAAGGCTCTAACTTTGGAGAATCTTGGCCGAGCTTTGACAAGGCTCAGACTTTGGAGAAATTTTGTCGAGTATTGAGAACGCTCGGACTTTGGAGAAACTTGGCCCGAGAATTTTAGCCAAGCGTTGAAAATACTCGAACTTTGGAGAAACTTGGCCGAGCGTTGACAAGGCTCGGACTTTAGAGAAACTTAGCCTAGCTTTAACAATGCTCGGACTTTGGAGAAACTTAGCCGAGCGTTGACAAGGCTTAGACTTTGGGGAATCTTGGCTGAGCTTTGACTAGGCTCGGTCTTTGGAGAAACTTGGTCGAGCGTTGACATGGCTCGAACTTTGGAGAAACTTGGCCGAGCGTTGACAAGGCTTGAACTTTGGAGAATCTTGGCCGAGCGTTGACAAGGCTCGGACTTTGGAGAAACTTTGCCGAGCGTTGACAAGCCTCGGACCCTTGGAGAATCTTGGCCGAGCGTTGACAAGGCTTGGACTTTGGAGAAAGTTGGCCGAGCGTTGAGAAGGCTCAGACTTTGGAGAATCTTGACCGAGCTTTGACAAGGCTTGGACTTTCGAGAAACTTGGCCGAGCGATGACAAGGCTCTGACTTTGAAGAATCTTGGCCGAGCTTTGACAAGGCTCGAACTTTCGAGAAACTAGGCCGAGCGATGACAAGGCTATGACTTTGGAGAATCTTGACCGAGCTTTGACAAGGCTCGGACTTTGGAGAAATTTTGTCGAGCATTGACAAGGCTCGGACTTTGGAGAAACTTGGCCCGAGAATCTTTGCCAAGTGTTGAAAATACTAGAACTTTGGAGAAACTTGGCTGAGCGTTGACAAGGCTCAGACTTTGGAGAAACTTAGCCGAGCGTTGACAATGCTCGATCTTTGGAGAAACTTGGCCGAGCGTTGAAAAGGCTCAGACTTTGGAGAAACTTGGCCGAGCGTTGACAAGGCTCGGACTTTGGAGAAACTTGGCCGAGCGTTCGCTCGGACTTTGGAGAAACTTGGTCGAGCGTTGACGTGGCTCAGACTTTGGAGAAATTTTTTCGAGCATTGACTAGGCTCGGACTTTGGAGAAACTTGGCCCAAGAATCTTAGCCAAGTGTTGAAAATATTCGAACTTTGGAGAAACTTGGCCGAGTTTTGGCAAGGCTAGGACATTGGAGAAACTTGGCCGAGCGATGACAAGGCTCGGACTTTCGAGAAACTTGGCTGAGCGATGACAAGGCTCTGACTTTGAAGAATCTTGGCTGAGCTTCGACAAAACTCGAACTTTCGAGAAACTTGGCCGAGCGATGACAAGGCTCTGACTTTGGAGAATCTTGACCGAGCTTTGCCAAGGCTCGGACTTTGGAGAAATTTTGTCGAACATTGACAAGGCTCGGACTTTGGAGAAACTTGGCTCGAGAATCTTAGCCAAGGGTTGAAAATACTCGAACTTTGGAGAAACTTGGCAGAGCGTTGACAAGGCTCGGACTTGGGAGAAACTTAGCTGAGCGTTAACAATGCTTGGACTTTGGAGAAACTTGGCTGAGCGTTGGCAAGGCTCGGACTTTGGAGAAACTTGGCCTAGCGATGACAAGGCTCGGACTTTGGAGAATCTTGGCTGAGCGTTGACAAGGCTCGGTCTTTGGAGAAACTTTGTCGAGCGTTGACATGGCTCGGACTTTGGGGAAACTTGGTCGAGCGTTGACAAGGCTCGGACTTTGGAGAAACTTAACCGAGCGATGACAAGGCTCGGACTTTGGAGAAATTTTGTCGAGCATTGACAAGGCTCGGACTTTGGAGAAACTTGGCCCGAGTATCTTAGCCAAGCGTTGAAAATACTCAAACTTTGGAGAAACTTGGCAGAGCGTTGACAAGGCTCGGACTTGGGAGAAACTTAGCCGAGCGTTGACAATGCTTAGACTTTGGAGAAACTTGGCCGAGCGTTGACAAGGCTCGAACTTTGGAGAAACTTAGCCGAGCGATGACAAGGCTTGGAATTTGGAGAAACTTGGCCGAGCGTTGACAAGGCTCGAACTTTGGAGAAACTTAACCGAGCGATGACAAGGCTCGGACTTTGGAGAAATTTTGTCGAGCATTGACAAGGCTCAGACTTTGGCGAAACTTGGCCTGAGTATCTTAGCCAAGCGTTGAAAATACTCAAACTTTGGAGAAACTTGGCAGAGCGTTGACAAGGCTCGGACTTGGGAGAAACTTAGCCGAGCGTTGACAATGCTTAGACCTTGGAGAAACTTAGCCGAGCGTTGACAAGGCTTGAACTTTGGAGAAACTTGACCGAGCGATGACAAGGCTCGGACTTTCGAGAAACTTGGCCGAGCGATGACAAGGCTTTGACTTTGGAGAATCTTGGCCGAGCTTTGACAAGGCTCAGACTTTGGAGAAATTTTGTCGAGTATTGACAAGGCTCGGACTTTGGAGAAACTTGGCCCGAGAATTTTAGCCAAGCGTTGAAAATACTCGAACTTTGGAGAAACTTGGCCGAGCGTTGACAAGGCTCGGACTTTGGAGAAACTAAGCCTAGCGTTAACAATGCTCGGACTTTGGAGAAACTTAGCCGAGCGTTGACAAGGCTCGGACTTTGGGGAATCTTGGCTGAGCGTTGACTAGGCTCGGTCTTTAGAGAAACTTGGTCGAGCGTTGACATGGCTCAGACTTTGGAGGAACTTGGCCGAGCATTGACATGGCTCAGACTTTGGAGAAACTTAGCCTAGCGTTAACAATGCTCGAACTTTGGAGAAATGTAGCCGAGCGTTGACAAGGCTCGGACTTTGGGGAATCTTGGCTGAGCGTTGACTAGGCTCGGTCTTTGGAGAAACTTGGTCGACCGATGACAAGGCTCTGAATTTGGAGAATCTTGGCCGAGCTTTGACAAGGCTCAGACTTTGGAGAAATTTTGTCGAGTATTGAGAAGGCTCGGACTTTGGAGAAACTTGGCCCGAGAATTTTAGCCAAGCGTTGAAAATACTCGAACTTTGGAGAAACTTGGCCGAGCGTTGACAAGGCTCGGACTTTAGAGAAACTTAGCCTAGCGTTAACAATGCTCGGACTTTGGAGAAACTTAGTCGAGCGTTGACAAGGCTTAGACTTTGGGGAATCATGGATGAGCGTTGACTAGGCTCGGTCTTTGGAGAAACTTGGTCGAGCGTTGACATGGCTCGGACTTTGGAGAAACTTGGCCGAGCGTTGACAAGGCTCGAACTTTGGAGAATCTTGGTCGAGCGTTGACAAGGCTCGGACTTTGGAGAAACTTTGCCGAGCGTTGACAAGGCTCGGACTTTGGAGAATCTTGGCCGAGCGTTGACAAGGCTTGGACTTTGGAGAAAGTTGGCCGAGCGTTGAGAAGGCTCAGACTTTGGTGAAACTTAGCCGAGCGATGACAAGGCTCGGACTTTGGAGAAATTTTGTCGAGCATTGACAAGGCTCGGACTTTGGAGAAACTTGGCCCGAGAATCTTAGCCAAGCATTGAAAATACTCGAACTTTGGAGAAACTTAGCCGAGCTTTGGCAAGGCTCAGAAATTGGAGAAACTTGGCCGAGCGATGACAAGGCTTGGACTTTCGAGAAACTTGGCCGAGCGATGACAAGGCTCTGACTTTGAAGAATCTTGGCCGAGCTTTGACAAGGCTCGAACTTTCGAGAAACTTAGCTGAGCGATGACAAGGCTCTGACTTTGGAGAATCTTGACCGAGCTTTGCCAAGGCTCGGACTTTGGAGAAATTTTGTCGAGTATTGACAAGGCTCGGACTTTGGAGAAACTTGGCCCGAGAATTTTAGCCAAGCGTTGAAAATACTCGAACTTTGGAGAAACTTGGCCGAGCGTTGACAAGGCTCGGACTTTGGGGAATCTTGGCTGAGCGTTGACTAAGCTCGGTCTTTGGAGAAACTTGGTTGAGCGTTGACATGGCTCGGACGTTGGAGAAACTTGGCCGAGCGTTGACAAGGCTCAGACTTTGGAGAATCTTGGCCGAGCGTTGACAACGCTCGGACTTTGGAGAAACTTGGCCAAGCATTGAGAAGGCTCGGACTTTGGAGAAACTTGGCCCAAGAATTTTAGCCAAGCGTTGAAAATACTCGAACTTTGGAGAAACTTAGCCGAGCGTTGACAAGGCTCGGACTTTGGAGAAACTTAGCCGAGCGTTGACAATGCTCGGACTTTGGAGAAGCTTGGTCGAGCGTTGACAAGGCTCGGACTTTAGGGAATCTTGGCTGAGCGTTGACTAGGCTCGGTTTTTGGAGAAACTTGGTCAAGCGTTGACATGGCTCGGACTTTGGAGAAACTTGGCCGAGCGTTGACAAGGCTCGGACTTTGGAGAATCTTGGCCAAGTGTTGACAAGGCTCGGACTTTGGAGAAACTTGGCCAAGCATTGAGAAGGCTCGGACTTTGGATAAACTTGGCCGAGCGTTCGCTCGAATTTTGGAGAAACTTGGTCGAGCGTTGACATGGCTCGGACTTTGGAGAAACTTGGCTCGAGCGTTGACAAGGCTCTGACTTTGGGGAATCTTGGCTGAGCGTTGACTAGGCTCGGTGTTTGGAGAAACTTGGTCGAGCGTTGACATGGCTCGGACTTTGGAGAAACTTAGCCGAGCGTTGACAAGGCTCAGAATTTGGAGAATCTTGGCCGAGCGTTGACAAGGCTCGGACTTTGGAGAAACTTGGCCAAGCGTTGAGAAGGCTCGGACTTTGGAGAAACTTGGCCGAGCGTTGAGAAGGCTCGGACTTTGGAGAATCTTGGCCGAGCGTTAACAAGGCTCGGACTTTGGAGAATCTTGGCCGAGCGTTAACAAGGCTCGGACTTTGGAGAAACTTTGTCTAGCGTTGACAAGGCTCGGATTTTGGAGAATCTTGGCCGAGCATTGATAAGGCTCGTACTTTGGAGAAAGTTGGCCGAGCGTTGAGAAGGCTCGGACTTTGGTGAAACTTAGCCGAGCGATGACATGGCTCGAACTTTGGAGAAATTTTGTCGAGCATTGGCAAGGCTTGGACATTGGAGAAACTTAGCCGAGCGATGACAAGGCTCTGACTTTGAAGATTCTTGGCCGAGCTTTGACAAGGCTCGAACTTTTGAGAAACTTGGCCGAGCGATGACAAGGCTCTGACTTTGGAAAATCTTGACCGAGCTTTGACAAGGCTCAGACTTTGGAGAAGTTTTGTCGAGCATTGACAAGGCTCGGACTTTGGAGAAACTTGGCCCGAGAATCTTAGCCAAGCGTTGAAAATACTAGAACTTTGGAGAAACTTGGCCGAGCGTTGGCAAGGATCGGACATTGGCAAAACTTGGCCGAGCGATGACAAGGCTCGGACTTTCGAGAAACTTGGCCGAGCGATGACAAGGCTTTGACTTTGAAGAATCTTGGCCGAGCTTTGACGAGGCCCGAACTTTCGAGAAACTTGGCCGAGCGATGACAAGGCTCTGACTTTGGAGAATCTTGACCGAGCTTTGACAAGGCTCGGACTTTGGAGAAACTTGGCCCGAGAATCTTAGCCAAGTGTTGAAAATACTCGAACATTGGAGAAACTTGGCCGAGCGTTGACAAGGCTCGGACTTTGGCGAAACTTAGCCGAGCATTGACAATGCTCGGTCTTTGGAGAAACTTGGCCGAGCGTTGACAAGGCTCAGACTTTGGGGAATTTTGGCTGAGCGTTGATTAGGCTCGGTCTTTGGAGAAACTTGGTCGAGCGTTGACATGGCTCGAACTTTGGAGAGACTTGACCGAGCATTGACGAGGCTCGAACTTTGGAGAAACTTAGCCAAGCATTGACAAGGCTCGGACTTTGGAGAAACTTGGCCAAGTGTTGATAAGGTGCAGACTTTGGAGAAACTTGATCGAGCAGCTACAAGGTTCGAACTTTGGAGAAACTTGGCCCGAGAATCTTAACCAAGCGTTGACAATGCTCGAACTTTGGAGAACCTTGGCCGAGCGTTGACAAGGCTCAGACTTTGGAGATACTTAGCCGAGCGTTCATAATGCTCGGTCTTTGGAGAACCTTGACCGAGCGTTGGCCAGGCTCGGACTTTGGAGAAACTTGGCCGAGCGTTAACAAGGTTCGTACTTTGGAGAATCTTGGCCGAGCGTTGACAAGGCTCGGACTTTGGAGAAACTTGGCCGAGTGTTGACAATGCTCGGACTTTGGAGAAACCTGGTTGAGCGTTGACAAGGCTTGGACTTTAGAGAAACTTAGCCGAGCGTTGACAAGGCTCGGACATTGGAGAAACTTTGCCGAGTGTTGACAAGACTCGAACTTTGCAGAATCTTGGCCGAGTGTTGGCAAGGCGCGGACATTGGAGAAATTTGGCCGAGCGTTGATAAGGAGCGGACTTTGGAGAAATTTGATCGAGCAGTTACAAGGTTCGAACTTTGGAGAAACTTGGCCCGAGAATCTTAGCCAACCGTTCACAATGCTCGAACTTTGGAGAAACTTGACCGAGCTTTGACAAAGTTCGAACTTTGGAGAAACTTGGCCGAGCGTTGACAAGGCTCAGACTTTGGGGAATCTTGGCTCAGCGTTGACTAGGCTCGGTCTTTGGAGAAACTTGGTCGAGCGTTGACATGGCTCGGACTTTGGAGAAACTTAACCGAGCGTCGACGAGGCTCGAACTTCGGAGAAACTTAGCCAAGCATTGACAAGGCTCGGACTTTGGAGAAACTTGGCCGAGCATTGATAAGGTGCAGACTTTGGAGAAACTTGATCGAGCAGCTACAAGGTTCGAACTTTGGAGAAACTTGGCCCGAGAATCTTAGCCAAGCGTTAACAAAGCTCAGACTTTGGAGAAACTTAGCCGAGTGTTGACAATGCTCGGTCTTTGGAGAACCTTGACCGAGCGTTGGCAAGGCTCGGACTTTGGTGAAACTTGGCCGAGCGTTAACAAGGCTCGTACTTTGGAGAATCTTGGCCGAGCGTTGACAAGGCTCGGACTTTGCAGAATCTTGGCCGAGCTTTGACAAGGCTCGGACTTTAAAGAAATTTGGCCAATCGTTGACAAGGCTCGGACTTTCGAGAAACTTGGCCGAGCAATGACAAGGCTCTGACTTTGGAGAATCTTGGCCGAGCTTTGACAAGGCTCAGACTTTAGAGAAATTTTGTCGAGTATTGACAAGGCTCGGACTTTGGAGAAACTTGTCCCGAGAATTTTAGCTAAGCGTTGAAAATACTCGAACTTTGGAGAAACTTGGCCGAGCGTTGACAAGGCTCGGACTTTGGAGAAACTTAGTCGAGCGTTGACAATGCTCGGACTTTGGAGAATCTTGGACGAGCATTAACAAGGCTTGGACTTTGGAGAAACTTAGCCAAGCGTTGAAAACGCTCGGACATTGGAGAAACTTAGCCAAGCGTTGACAAGACTCGGACTTTGGAGAATCTTGGCCGAGCGTTGACGAGGCTCGAACTTTGGAGAAACTTAGCTAAGCATTGCAAGGCTCGGACTTTGGTTAAACTTGGCCTGAGAATCTTAGCCAAGCGTTGACAATGCTCGAACTTTGGAGAACCTTGGTCGAGCGTTGACAAGGCTCAGACTTTGGAGAAATTTAGCCGAGCGTTGACAATGCTCGGTCTTTGGAGAACCTTGACCGAGCGTTGGCAAGGCTCGAACTTTGGAGAAACTTGGCCGGGCATTAACAAGGCTCGTACTTTGGAGAAACTTGGCCGATTGTTGATAAGGCTCGGAATTTGGAGAAACTTAGCCGAGCGTTGACAATGCTCGGACTTTGGAGAAACTTAGTCAAGCGTTGACAAGGCTTAGACTTTGGAGAAACTTAGCCGAGCGTTGACAAGGCTCGGACATTGGAGAAATTTGGCCGAGCGTTGACAAGACTCGAACTTTGCAGAATCTTGGCCGAGTGTTGGCGAGGCTTGGACTTTGGAGAAATTTAGCCGAGCGTTGACAAGGCTCGGACTTTGGAGAAACTTGGCCGAGCGTTGATAAGGTGTGGACTTCGGAGAAACTTGATCGAGCAGTTACAAGGTTCGAACTTTGGAGAAACTTGGCCTGAAAATCTTAGCCAACCGTTGACAATGCTCGAACTTTGGAGAAACTTGGCCGAGTGTTGATAATGCTCGGTCTTTGGAGAAATTTGGCCGAGTGTTGACAAGGCTCAGACTTAAGAGAACCTTGGCCGAGCGTTGACAAGGCTCGGACTTTGGAGAAACTTGGCCGAGCGTTGACAAGGCTCGGACTTCGGAGAAACTTGGACGAGCGTTGACAAGGCTCGCACTTTGGAGAAACTTAGCCGAGCGTTGACAATGCTCGGACTTTGGAGTAACTTGGCCTAGTGTTCACAAGGCTCGGACTTTGGAGAATCTTGGTCGAGCGTTGACAAGGCTCGGACTCTGGAGAAACTTGGTCGAGTGCTGACAAGGCTCGGACTTTGGAGAAACTTGGCCGAGCGTTGACAAGGCTCGGACTTTGGAGAAACTTGGCCGAGCATTGACAAGGTACGGACTTTGGAGAAACTTGGCCGAGTATTGAGAAGGCTCAGACTTTAGAGAAAGTGGACTGAGTGTTGACAAGGCTCGGACTTTGGAGAAACTTGGCCGAGCGATAACAAGGCTCGATCTTCGGAGAATCTTGGCCGAGCATTGACAAGGCTGGGACTTTGGAGAAATTTTGCCGAGTGTTGAGAAGGCTCGGAGTTTGGAGAAACTTTGTCGAGCGTTAGGCCGAGCGTTGACAAGGCTTAGACTTTGGAGAAACTTGGCTAGCGTTGACAAAGCTTGGACTTTGGAGAAACTTGGCCGAGCGATGACAAGGCTTGTCATCTCGGGCTTTAAAGAAACTTGACCGAGCGATGACAAGGCTTGGACTTTAAAGAAACTTGACCGAGAGATGACAATACTTGGACTTTGGAGAATCTTGGCCGAGCGTTGAAAAGGCTCGGACTATGGAGAAATTTTGCCGAGCGTTGATAAGGCTCGGACTTTTGAGAAACTTGGCCGAGCGTTGACAAGGCTTGGACTTTGGAGAAACTTGGTCGAGACTTTGGAGAAACTAGGCCAAGCGTTGATAAGGCTAAAACATTGGAGAAACTCGTCCGAGCGTTGAGAAGGCTTGGACTTTGGAGAAACTCGGCTGAGCTTTGACAAGGCTCGGACTTTGGAGAATCTTAGCCAAGTTTTGACAAGGCTCAGACTTTGGAGAAACTTGGCCGAGCGTTGACAAGGCTTAGACTTTGGAGAAACTTGCCCGAGCGTTGACAAGGTTCGGACTTTGGAGAAACTTAGCCAAGAATTGACAAGAATCGGACTTTTAAGAATTTTGGCCGAGAGTTGACAAGGCTCGGAGTTTGGAGAATCTTGGCCGAGCGTTGACAAGGGTCGAACTTTGGAGAAACTTGGCCGAGCGATGACAAGGCTCGGACTTTGGAGAATCTTGGTCGAGCGTAGACAAGGCTCGGACTTTGGAGAAATTTTGTCGAGCGTTGATAAGGCTCGGACTTTGGAGAAACTTGGCCGAGTGTTGACAAGGCTCGGACTTTGGAGAAACATGGTCGATCATTGACAAGGCTCGGACTTTGGAGAAATTTTTCCGAGCGTTGACAAGGCTCAGACTTTGGAGAAACTTGGCGGAGCGTTGATAAGGCTCGGTCTTTAGAGAAACTTGGCCGAGTGATGACAAGGCTTGTCATCTCAGACTTTGGAGAAACTTAGCCGAGCGTTGATAAGTCTCGAACTTTGGAGAAACTTGGTCGAGCGTTGACAAGGCTCGGACTTTGGAGAAACTTGGCCGAGCATTGACAAGGTATGGACTTTGGAGAAACTTGGCCAAGTATTGAGAAGACTCGGACTTTAGAGAAAGTGGACTGAGTGTTGACAAGGCTCGGATTTTGGAGAAACATGGCCGAGCGATAACAAGGCTTGATCTTCGGAGAATCTTGGCCGAGCATTGACAAGGCTGGGACTTTCGAGAAATTTTGCCGAGTGTTGAGAAGGCTCGGAGTTTGGAGAAACTTTGTCGAGCGTTAGGCCGAGCGTTGACAAGGCTCAGACTTTGGAGAAACTTGGCCTAGCGTTGACAAAGCTTGGACTTTGGAGAAACTTGGCCAAGCGATGACAAGGCTTGTCATCTCGGGCTTTGGAGAATCATGGCCGAGCGTTGATAAGGCTCGGACTTTAAAGAAACTTGACTGAGCGATGACAAGGCTTTTTCTTTGGAGAATCTTGGCCGAGCGTTGAAAAGGCTCGGACTATGGAGAAATTTTGCCGAGCGTTGATAAGGCTCGGACTTTTGAGAAACTTGGCCGAGCGTTGACAAGGCTTGGATTTTGGAGAAACTTGGTCGAGACTTTGGAGAAACTAGGCCAAGTGTTGATAAGGCTAAAACATTGGAGAAACTCGTCCGAGCTTTGACAAGGCTTGGACTTTGGAGAAACTCGGCTGAGCTTTGACAAGGCTCGGACTTTGGGGAATCTTAGCCAAGTGTTGACAAGGCTCGGACTTTGGAGAAACTTGGCCAAGCGTTGACAAGGCTTAGACTTTGGAGAAACTTGCCCGAGCGTTGACAAGGCTCGGACTTTGGAGAAACTTAGCCAAGCATTGACAAGAATCGGACTTTTGAGAATTTTGGCCGAGAGTTGACAAGGCTCGGAGTTTGGAGAATCTTGGCCGAGCGTTGCCAAGGGTCAAACTTTGGAGAAACTTGGCCGAGCGTTGACAAGGCTCGGACTTTGGAGAAACTTGGCCGAGACTTTGGAGAAACTAGGCCAAGCGTTGATAAGGCTCAAGCTTTGGAGAAACTCGTCCGAGTGTTGGCAAGGCTTGGACTTTGGAGAAACTTGGCTGAGCTATGACAAGGCTCGAACTTTGGAGAATCTTAGCCAAGTGTTGGCAAGGCTCGGACTTTGAAGAAACTTGACCGAGCGTTGACAAGGCTTAGACTTTGGAGAAACTTGGCCGAGCGTTGATAAGGCTCGGACTTTGGAGAAACTTGGCTGAGCTATGACAAGGCTCGAACTTTGGAGAATCTTAGCCAAGTGTTGGCAAGGCTCGGACTTTGGAGAAACTTGACCGAGCATTGACAAGGCTTAGACTTTGGAGAAACTTGGCCGAGCGTTGATAAGGCTCGGACTTTGGAGAAACTTGTCCAAGCATTGACAAGGATCGGACTTTTAAGAATCTTGGCCGAGCGTTGGCAAGGCTCGAAGTTTAGAGAATCTTGGCCGAGTGTTGACAGGGGTCGGACTTTATAGAAACTTGGCCGAGCGATGACAAGGCTCGGACTTTGGAGAATCTTGGTCGAGTGTAGACGAGGCTCGGACTTTGGAGAAATTTTGCCGAGCGTTGATAAGGCTCGAACTTTGGAGAAACTTGGCCGAGTGTTGACAAGGCTCGGACTTTGGAGAAACATGGTCGATCGTTGACAAGGCGCGGACTTTGGAGAAACTAGGCCAAGCGTTGATAAGGCTCAAGCTTTGGAGAAACTCGTCCGAGTGTTGACAAGGCTTGGACTTTGGAGACACTTGGCTGAGCTATGACAAGGCTCGAACTTTGGAGAATCTTAGCCAAGTGTTGGCAAGGCTCGTACTTTGGAGAAACTTGACCGAGCGTTGACAAGGCTTAGACTTTGGAGAAACTTGGCCGAGCGTTGATAAGGATCGGACTTTGGAGAAACTTGTCCAAGCATTGACAAGGATCGGACTTTTAAGAATCTTGGCCGAGCGTTGGCAAGGCTCGAAGTTTAGAGAATCTTGGCCGAGTGTTGACAGGGGTCGGACTTTATAGAAACTTGGCCGAGCGATGACAAGGCTCGGACTTTGGAGAATCTTGGTCGAGTGTAGACGAGGCTCGGACTTTGGAGAAATTTTGCCGAGCGTTGATAAGGCTCGAACTTTGGAGAAACTTGGCCGAGCGTTGACAAGGCTCGGACTTTGGAGAAACATGGTCGATCGTTGACAAGGCGCGGACTTTGGAGAAATTTTTCCGAGCGTTGACAAGGCTCGGACTTTGGAGAATCTTGGTCGAGCGTTTATAAGGCTCGGTCTTTGGAGAAACTTGGCCGAGTGATGATAAGGCTTGTCATCTCAGACTATGGAGAAACATAGCCGAGCGTTGATAAGGCTCGAACTTTGGAGAAACTTAGCCGAGCATTGATAAGGCTCAGACTTTGGAGAAACTTGGCCGAGTGTTGACAAGGCTCGGACTGTGGAGAAACTTAGCCGAGCGATGACAAGGCTCGAACTTTGGAGAATCTTGGCCGAGCGTTGAAAAGACTCGGACTTTGGAGAAATTTTGCCGAGAGTTGATAAGGCTCGGACTTTTGAGAAACTTGGCCGAGCGTTGACAAGGCTCGGACTTTAGAGAAACTTGGCCAAGCATTGACAAGGATCGGAGTTGTGAGAATCTTGGCCGAGCGTTGACAAGGCTCGGTGTTTGGAGAATCTTGGCCGATGGTTGACAAGGGTTGGACTTTGTAGAAACTTGGCCGAGCGATGACAAGGCTCGGACTTTGGAGAATCTTGGCCGAGCTTTGATAAGGCTCAAGCTTTGGAGAAACTCGTCCGAGTGTTGACAAGGCTCGGACTTTGGAGAAACTTGGCCGAGACTTTGGAGAAACTAGGCCAAGCGTTGATAAGGCTCAAGCTTTGGAGAAACTCGTCCGTGTGTTGACAAGGCTTGGACTTTGGAGAAACTTGGCTGAGCTATGATAAGGCTCGAACTTTGGAGAATCTTAGCCAAGTGTTGACAAGGCTCGGACTTTGGAGAAACTTGGCCGAGCGTTGACAAGGCTTAGACTTTAGAGAAACTTGGCCGAGCGTTGATAAGGCTCGGACTTTGGAGAAACTTGGCCAAGCATTGACAAGGATCGGACTTTTAAGAATCTTAGCCGAGCGTTGACAAGGCTCGAAGTTTAGAGAATCTTGGCCGAGTGTTGGCAGGGGTCTCGACTTTGGAGAAACTTGGCCGAGCGATGACAAGGCTCGGACTTTGGAGAATCTTGGTCGAGCGTAGACGAGGGTCGGACTTTGGAGAAATTTTGCCGAGCGTTGATAAGGCTCGGACTTTGGAGAAACTTGGCCGAGCGTTGACAAGGCTTGGACTTTGGAGAAACATGGTCGATCGTTGACAAGGCTCGGACTTTGGAGAAATTTTTTCGAGCGTTGACAAGGCTTGGACTTTGGAGAAACTTGGCCGAGCGTTGATAAGGCTCGGTGTTTGGAGAAACTTGGCCGAGTGATGACAAGGCTTGTCATCTCAGACTATGGAGAAACTTAGCCGAGCGTTGATAAGGCTCGAACTTTGGAGAAACTTAGCCGATCGTTGATAAGGCTCAGACTATAGAGAAACTTGGCCGAGTGTTGACAAGGCTCGGACTGTAGAGAAACTTAGCCGAGCGATGACAAGGCTCAAGCTTTGGAGAAACTCGTCCGAGTGTTGACAAGGATTGGACTTTGGAGAAACTTGGCTGAGCTATGACAAGGCTCGAACTTTGGAGAATCTTAGCCAAGTGTTGGCAAGGCTCGGACTTTGGAGAAACTTGACCGAGGGTTGACAAGGCTTAGACTTTGGAGAAACTTGGCCGAGCGTTGATAAGGCTCGGACTTTGGAGAAACTTGTCCAAGCATTGACAAGGATCGGACTTTTAAGAATCTTGGCCGAGCGTTGGCAAGGCTCGAAGTTTAGAGAATCTTGGCCGAGTGTTGACAGGGGTCGGACTTTATAGAAACTTGGCCGAGCGATGACAAGGCTCGGACTTTGGAGAATCTTGGTCGAGTGTAGACGAGGCTCGGACTTTGGAGAAATTTTGCCGAGCGTTGATAAGGCTCGAACTTTGGAGAAACTTGGCCGAGCGTTGACAAGGCTCAGACTTTGGAGAAACATGGTCGATCGTTGACAAGGCGCGGACTTTGGAGAAATTTTTCCGAGCGTTGACAAGGCTCGGACTTTGGAGAATCTTGGTCGAGCGTTTATAAGGCTCGGTCTTTAGAGAAACTTGGCCGAGTGATGATAAGGCTTGTCATCTCAGACTATGGAGAAACATAGCCGAGCGTTGATAAGGCTCGAAATTTGGAGAAACTTAGCCGAGCGTTGATAAGGCTCAGACTTTGGAGAAACTTGGCCGAGTGTTGACAAGGCTCGGACTGTGGAGAAACTTAGCCGAGCGATGACAAGGCTCGAACTTTGGAGAATCTTGGCCGAGCATTGAAAAGACTCGGACTTTGGAGAAATTTTGCCGAGAGTTGATAAGGCTCGGACTTTTGAGAAACTTGGCCGAGCGTTGACAAGGCTCGGACTTTAGAGAAACTTGGCCAAGCATTGACAAGGATCGGAGTTGTGAGAATCTTGGCCGAGCGTTGACAAGGCTCGGTGTTTGGAGAATCTTGGCCGATGGTTGACAAGGGTTGGACTTTGTAGAAACTTGGCCGAGCGATGACAAGGCTCGGACTTTGGAGAATCTTGGCCGAGCTTTGATAAGGCTCAAGCTTTGGAGAAACTCGTCCGAGTGTTGACAAGGCTCGGACTTTGGAGAAACTTGGCCGAGACTTTGGAGAAACTAGGCCAAGCGTTGATAAGGCTCAAGCTTTGGAGAAACTCGTCCGTGTGTTGACAAGGCTTGGACTTTGGAGAAACTTGGCTGAGCTATGATAAGGCTCGAACTTTGGAGAATCTTAGCCAAGTGTTGACAAAGCTCGGACTTTGGAGAAACTTGGCCGAGCGTTGACAAGGCTTAGACTTTGGAGAAACTTGGCCGAGCGTTGATAAGGCTCGGACTTTGGAGAAACTTGGCCAAGCATTGACAAGGATCGGACTTTTAAGAATCTTAGCCGAGCGTTGACAAGGCTCGAAGTTTAGAGAATCTTGGCCGAGTGTTGGCAGGGGTCTCGACTTTGGAGAAACTTGGCCGAGCGATGACAAGGCTCGGACTTTGGAGAATCTTGGTCGAGCGTAGACGAGGCTCGGACTTTGGAGAAATTTTGCCGAGCGTTGATAAGGCTCGGACTTTGGAGAAACTTGGCCGAGCGTTGACAAGGCTTGGACTTTGGAGAAACATGGTCGATCGTTGACAAGGCTCGGACTTTGGAGAAATTTTTTCGAGCATTGACAAGGCTTGGACTTTGGAGAAACTTGGCCGAGCGTTGATAAGGCTCGGTGTTTGGGGAAACTTGGCCGAGTGATGACAAGGCTTGTCATCTCAGACTATGGAGAAACTTAGCCGAGCGTTGATAAGGCTCGAACTTTGGAGAAACTTAGCCGAGCGTTGATAAGGCTCGAACTTTGGAGAAACTTAGCCGATCGTTGATAAGGCTCAGACTATAGAGAAACTTGGCCGAGTGTTGACAAGGCTCGGACTGAAGAGAAACTTAGCCGAGTGATGACAAGGCGCGGACTTTGGAGAAACTCGTCCGAGCGTTGACAAGGCTCGGACTTTGGAGAATCTTGGTCGAGTGTTTATAAGGCTCGGTCTTTGGAGAAACTTGGCCGAGTGATGATAAGGCTTGTCATCTCAGACTATGGAGAAACATAGCTGAGCGTTGATAAGGCTCGAAATTTGGAGAAACTTAGCCGAGCGTTGATAAGGCTCAGACTTTGGAGAAACTTGGCCGAGTGTTGACAAGGCTCGGACTGTGGAGAAACTTAGCCGAGCGATGACAAGGCTCGAACTTTGGAGAATCTTGGCCGAGCATTGAAAAGACTCGGACTTTGGAGAAATTTTGCCGAGAGTTGATAAGGCTCGGACTTTTGAGAAACTTGGCCGAGCGTTGACAAGGCTCGGACTTTAGAGAAACTTGGCCAAGCATTGACAAGGATCGGAGTTGTGAGAATCTTGGCCGAGCGTTGACAAGGCTCGGTGTTTGGAGAATCTTGGCCGATGGTTGACAAGGGTTGGACTTTGTAGAAACTTGGCCGAGCGATGACAAGGCTCGGACTTTGGAGAATCTTGGTCGAGCTTTGATAAGGCTCAAGCTTTGGAGAAACTCGTCCGAGTGTTGACAAGGCTCGGACTTTGGAGAAACTTGGCCGAGACTTTGGAGAAACTAGGCCAAGCGTTGATAAGGCTCAAGCTTTGGAGAAACTCGTCCGTGTGTTGACAAGGCTTGGACTTTGGAGAAACTTGGCTGAGCTATGATAAGGCTCGAACTTTGGAGAATCTTAGCCAAGTGTTGACAAAGCTCGGACTTTGGAGAAACTTGGCCGAGCGTTGACAAGGCTTAGACTTTGGAGAAACTTGGCCGAGCGTTGATAAGGCTCGGACTTTGGAGAAACTTGGCCAAGCATTGACAAGGATCGGACTTTTAAGAATCTTAGCCGAGCGTTGACAAGGCTCGAAGTTTAGAGAATCTTGGCCGAGTGTTGGCAGGGGTCTCGACTTTGGAGAAACTTGGCCGAGCGATGACAAGGCTCGGACTTTGGAGAATCTTGGTCGAGCGTAGACGAGGCTCGGACTTTGGAGAAATTTTGCCGAGTGTTGATAAGGCTCGGACTTTGGAGAAACTTGGCCGAGCGTTGACAAGGCTTGGACTTTGGAGAAACATGGTCGATCGTTGACAAGGCTCGGACTTTGGAGAAATTTTTTCGAGCGTTGACAAGGCTCGGACTTTGGAGAAACTTGGCCGAGCGTTGATAAGGCTCGGTGTTTGGAGAAACTTGGCCGAGTGATGACAAGGCTTGTCATCTCAGACTATAGAGAAACTTAGCCGAGCATTGATAAGGCTCGAACTTTGGAGAAACTTAGCCGATCGTTGATAAGGCTCAGACTATAGAGAAACTTGGCCGAGTGTTGACAAGGCTCGGACTGTAGAGAAACTTAGCCGAGCGATGACAAGGCTCGAACTTTGGAGAATCTTGGCCGAGCGTTGAAAATGCTCGGACTTTGGAGAAATTTTGCCGAGCGTTGCTAAGGCTCGGACTTTTGAGAAACTTGACCGAGCGTTGACAAGGCTCGGACTTTGGGGAAACTTGGCCAAGCATTGACAGGGATCGGACTTGTGAGAATCTTGGCCGAGCGTTGACAAGGCTCGGTGTTTCGAGAATCTTGGCCGATGGTTGACAAGGGTTGGACTTTGGAGAAACTTGGCCGAGCGATGACAAGGCTCGGACTTTGGAGAATCTTGGCCGAGCGTTGATAAGGCTCAAGCTTTGGATAAACTCGTCCGAGTTTTGACCAGGCTCGGACTTTGGAGAAACTTGGCCGAGACTTTGGAGAAACTAGGCCAAGCGTTGATAAGGCTCAAGCTTTGGAGAAACTCGTCCGAGTGTTGACAAGGCTTGGACTTTGGAGAAACTTGGCTGAGCTATGACAAGGCTCGAACTTTGGAGAATCTTAGCCAAGTGTTGGCAAGGCTCGGACTTTGGAGAAACTTGGCTGAGTGTTGACAAGGCTTAGACTTTGGGGAAACTTGGCCGAGTGTTTATAAGGCTCGGACTTTGGAGAAACTTGGCCAAGCATTGACAAGGATCGGACTTTTAAGAATCTTGGCCGAGTGTTGGCAAGGCTCGAAGTTTAGAGAATCTTGGCCGAGTGTTGGCAGGGGTCGGACTTTGGAGAAACTTGGCCGAGCGATGACAGGGCTCGGACTTTGGAGAATCTTGGTTGAGCGCAGACGAGGCTCGGACTTTGGAGAAATTTTGCCGAGCGTTGATAAGGCTCGGACTTTGGAGAAACTTGGCCGAGCGTTGACAAGGCTCGGACTTTGGAGAAACATGGTCGATTGTTGACAAGGCTCGGACTTTGGAGAAATTTTTCTGAGCGTTGACAAGGCTCGGACTTTGGAGAAACTTGGCTGAGCTTTGATAAGGCTCGGTCTTTGGAGAAACTTGGCCGAGTGATGACAAGGCTTGTCGTCTCTGACTTTGGAGAAACTTAGCCGAGCGTTCACAAGGCTCGGACTTTGGAGAAACTTGTCCGAGCGTTGACAAGGCTCGGACTTTGGAGAAACTTGGCCGAGTGATGACAAGGCTTGTCATCTCGGACCTTGGAGAATCTTGGCCGAGCGTTGATAAGGCTTCGACTTTGGAGAAATTTAGCCGAGCGTTGATAAGGCTCAGACTTTGGAGAAACTTGGCCGAGTGTTGACAAGGCTCGGACTGTGGAGAAACTTAACCGAGCGATGACAAGGCTCGAACTTTGGAGAATCTTGGCCGAGCGATGACAAGGCTCAAGCTTTGGAGAAACTCGTCCGAGTGTTGACAAGGCTTGGACTTTGAAGAAACTTGGCTGAGCTATGACAAGACTCGAACTTTGGAGAATCTTAGCCAAGTGTTGGCAAGGCTCGGACTTTGGAGAAACTTGGCTGAGCGTTGACAAGGCTTAGACTTTGGAGAAACTTGGCCGAGCGTTGATAAGGCTCGGACTTTGGAGAAACTTGGCCAAGCATTGACAAGGATCAGACTTTTAAGAATCTTGGCCGAGCGTTGACAAGGCTCGAAGTTTAGAGAATCTTGGCCGAGTGTTGGCAGGGGTCGGACTTTAGAGAAACTTAGCCGAGCGATGATAAGGCTCGGACTTTAGAGAATCTTGGTCGAGCGTAGATGAGGCTCAGACTTTGGAGAAATTTTGCCGAGCGTAGATAAGGCTCGGACTTTGGAGAAACTTAGCCGAGCTCGGACAAGGCTCAGACTTTGGAGAAACATGGTCGATCGTTGACAAGGCTCGGACTTTGGAGAAATTTTTTCGAGCGTTGAGAAGGCTCGGACTTTGGAGTAATTTGGCCGAGCGTTGATAAGGTTCGATCTTTGGAGAAACTTGGCCGAGCGTTCACAAGGCTCGGACTTTGGAGAAACTTGGCCGAGCGTTGACAAGGCTCGGACTTTGGAGAAACTTGTCCGAGCGTTGAGAAACTTGGCCGAGTGATGACAAGGCTTGTCATCTCAGACCTTGGAGAATCTTGGCCGAGCGTTGATAAGGCTCGAACTTTGGAGAAACTTAGCCGAGCGTTCACAAGGCTCGGACTTTGGAGAAACTTGGCCGAGCGTTGACAAGGCTCGGACTGTGGAGAAACTTAGCCGAGCGATGACAAGGCTCGGACTTTGGAGAATCTTGGCCGAGCGTTGAAAAGACTCGGACTTTGGAGAAATTTTGCCGAGCGTTGATAAGGCTCGAACTTTTGAGAAACTTGGCTGAGCGTTGACAAGGCTCGGACTTTGGAGAAACTTAGTCGAGCGATGACAAGGCTCGAACTTTGGAGAATCTTGGCCGAGCGTTGAAAAGGCTCGGACTATGGAGAAATTTTACCGAGTGTTGATAAGGCTCTGACTTTTGAGAAACTTGGCCGAGTGTTGACAACGCTTGGACTTTGGAGAAACTTGGCCGAGCGTTGACAAGGCTCGGACTTTGGAGAAACTTGGCCGAGACTTTAGAGAAACTAGGCCAAGCGTTGATAAGGCTCAAGCTTTGGAGAAACTCGTCCGAGTGTTGGCAAGGCTTGGACTTTGGAGAAACTTGGCTGAGTTATGACAAGGCTCGATCTTTGGAGAATCTTAGCCAAGTGTTGACAAGGCTCGGACTTTGGAGAAACTTGGCCGAGCGTTGACAAGGCTTAGACTTTGGGGAAACTTGGCCGAGCTTTGATAAGGCTCGGACTTTGGAGAAACTTGGCCAAGCATTGAGAAGGATCGGACTTTTAAGAATCTTGGCCGAGCGTTGACAAGGCTCGAAGTTTAGAGAATCTTGGCCGAGTATTGGCAGGGGTCGGACTTTGGAGAAACTTGGCCAAGCAAAGACAAGGCTCGGACTTTGGAGAATCTTGGCCGAGCGTTGATGAGGCTCGGACTTTGGAGAAATTTTGCCGAGCGTTGATAAGGCTCGGACTTTGGAGAAACTTGGCCGAGCATTGACAAGGCTCGGACTTTGGAGAAACATAGTCGATCGTTGACAAGGCTCGAACTTTGGAGAATCTTGGCCGAGCGTTGAAAAGGCTCGGACTATGGAGAAATTTTACCGAGCGTTGATAAGGCTCGGACTTTTGAGAAACTTGGCCGAGCGTTGACAAGGCTTGGACTTTGGAGAAACTTGGCCGAGCGTTGACAAGTCTCGGACTTTGGAGAAACTTGGCCGAGACTTTGGAGAAACTAGGCCAAGCGTTGATAAGGCTCAAGCTTTGGAGAAACTCGTCCGAGTGTTGGCAAGGCTTGGACTTTGGAGAAACTTGGCTAAGCTATGACAAGGCTCGAACTTTGGAGAATCTTAGCCAAGTGTTGACAAGGCTCGGACTTTGGAGAAACTTGGCCGAGTGTTGACAAGGCTCGGACTTTGGAGAAACTTGGCCGAGCGTTGACAAGGCTTAGACTTTGGGGAAACTTGGCCGAGCTTTGATAAGGCTCGGACTTTGGAGAAACTTGGCCAAGCATTGAGAAGGATCGGACTTTTAAGAATCTTGGTCGAGCGTTGACAAGGCTCGAAGTTTAGAGAATCTTGGCCGAGTGTTGGCAGGGGTTGGACTTTGGAGAAACTTGGCCGAGCGATGACAAGGCTCGGACTTTGGAGAATCTTGGCCGAGCGTTGATGAGGCTCGGACTTTGGAGAAACTTGGCCGAGTGATGACAAGGCTTGTCATCTCGGACCTTGGAGAATCTTGGCCGAGCGTTGATAAGGCTCGTACTTTGGAGAAACTTAGCCGAGTGTTGATGAGGCTCAGACTTTTGAGAAACTTGGCCGAGTGTTGACAAGGCTCGGACTGTGGAGAAACTTAGCCGAGCGATGATAAGGCTCGGACTTTGGAGAATCTTGGCCGAGCGTTGAAAAGACTCGAACTTTGGAGAAATTTTGCCGAGCGTTGATAAGGCTCGAACTTTTGAGAAACTTGGCTGAGCGTTGACAAGGCTCGGACTTTGGAGAAACTTAGTCGAGCGATGAGAAGGCTCGAACTTTGGAGAATCTTGGCCGAGCGTTGAAAAGGCTCGGAATATGGAGAAATTTTACCGAGCGTTGATAAGGCTCTGACTTTTGAGAAACTTGGCCGAGCGTTGACAACGCTTGGACTTTGGAGAAACTTGGCCGAGCGTTGACAAGGCTCGGACTTTGGAGAAACTTGGCCGAGACTTTAGAGAAACTAGGCCAAGCGTTGATAAGGCTCAAGCTTTGGAGAAAGTCGTCCGAGTGTTTGCAAGGCTTGGACTTTGGAGAAACTTGGCTTAGTTATGACAAGGCTCGAACTTTGGAGAATCTTAGCCAAGTGTTGACAAGGCTCGGACTTTGGAGAAACTTGGCCGAGCGTTGACAAGGCTTAGACTTTGGGGAAACTTGGCCGAGCTTTGATAAGGCTCGGACTTTGGAGAAACTTGGCCAAGCATTGACAAGGATCGGACTTTTAAGAATCTTGGCCGAGCGTTGACAAGGCTCGAAGTTTAGAGAATCTTGGCCGAGTGTTGGCAGGGGTCGGACTTTGGAGAAACTTGGCCGAGTGATGACAAGGCTCGGACTTTGGAGAATCTTGGCCGAGCGTTGATGAGGCTCGGACTTTGGAGAAATTTTGCCGAGCGTTGATAAGGCTCGGACTTTGGAGAAACTTGGCCGAGCGTTGACAAGGCTCGGACTTTGGAGAAACATAGTCGATCGTTGACAAGGCTCGAACTTTGGAGAATCTTGGCCGAGGGTTGAAAAGGCTCGGACTATGGAGAAATTTTACCGAGCGTTGATAAGGCTCGGACTTTTGAGAAACTTGGCCGAGCGTTGACAAGGCTTGGACTTTGGAGAAACTTGGCCTAGCGTTGACAAGTCTCGGACTTTGGAGAAACTTGGCCGAGACTTTGGAGAAACTAGGCCAAGCGTTGATAAGGCTCAAGCTTTGGAGAAACTCGTCCGAGTGTTAGCAAGGCTTGGACTTTGGAGAAACTTGGCTGAGCTATGACAAGGCTCGAACTTTGGAGAATCTTAGCCAAGTGTTGACAAGGCTCGGACTTTGGAGAAACTTGGCCAAGCGTTGACAAGGCTTAGACTTTGGGGAAACTTGGCCGAGCTTTGATAAGGCTCGGACTTTGGAGAAACTTGGCCAAGCATTGAGAAGGATCGGACTTTTAAGAATCTTGGCCGAGCGTTGACAAGGCTCGAAGTTTAGAGAATCTTGGCCGAGTGTTGGCAGGGGTCGGACTTTGGAGAAACTTGGCCGAGCGATGACAAGGCTCGGACTTTGGAGAATCTTGGCCGAGCGTTGATGAGGCTCGGACTTTGGAGAAATTTTGCCGAGCGTTGATAAGGCTCGGACTTTGGAGAAACTTGGCCGAGCGTTGACAAGGCACGGACTTTGGAGAAACATAGTCGATCGTTGACAAGGCTCGGACTTTGGAGAAACTTGGCCGATCTTTGACAAGGCTCGGACTTTGGAGAAATTTTTTCGAGCGTTGACAAGCCTCGGACTTTGGAGAAACTTGGCCGAGCGTTGACAAGGCTCGGACTTTGGAGAAACTTGGCCGAGTGATGACAAGGCTTGTCATCTCAGACTTTGGAGAAACTTAGCCGAGCGTTGATAAGGCTCGAACTTTGGAGAAACTTGGCCGAGCGTTCACAAGGCTCGGACTTTGGAGAAACTTGGCCAAGCATTGACAAGGATCGGACTTTTAAGAATCTTGGCCGAGCGTTGACAAGGCTCGAAGTTTAGAGAATCTTGGCCGAGTGTTGGCAGGGGTCGGACTTTGGAGAAACTTGGCCGAGCGATGACAAGGCTCGGACTTTGGAGAATCTTGGCCGAGCGTTGATGAGGCTCGGACTTTGGAGAAACTTGGCCGAGACTTTGGAGAAACAAGGCCAAGCGTTGATAAGGCTCAAGCTTTGGAGAAACTCGTCCGAGTGTTGACAAGGCTTGGACTTTGGAGAAACTTGGCTGAGCTATGACAAGGCTCGAACTTTGGAGAATCTTAGCCAAGTGTTGACAAGGCTCGGACTTTGGAGAAACTTGGCAAAACGTTGTCAAGGCTTAGACTTTGGAGAAACTTGGCCGAGCGTTGACAAGGCTCGGACTTTGGAGAAACTTAGCCAAGCATTGATAAGAATCGAACTTTTGAGAATTTTGGCCGAGCATTGACAAGGCTCGGAGTTTGGAGAATCTTGGTCGAGCGTTGACAAGGGTTGAACTTTGGAGAAACTTGGCCGAACGATGAGAAGGCTCGGAGTTTGGAGAATCTTGGTCGAGCCTAGACGAGGCTCGGACTACGGAGAAATTTTGCCGAGCGTTGATAAGGCTCGGACTTTGGAGACACTTGGCCGAGCGTTGACAAGGCTCGGACTTTGGAGAAACATGGTCGATCATTGACAAGGCTCGGACTTTTGAGAAATTTTTCCGAGCGTTGACAAGGCTCAGTCTTTGGAGAAACTTGGCCGAGCTTTGATAAGGCTCGGTCTTTCGAGAAACTTGGCCGAGTGATGACAAGGCTTGTCATCTCAAACTTTGGAGAAACTTAGCCGAGCGTTGATAAGGCTCGAACTTTGGAGAAACTTGGCCGAGCGTTCACAAGGCTCGGACTTTGGAGAAACTTGGCCGAGCGTTGACAAGGCTCGGACTTTGGAGAAACTTGGCCGAGTGATGACAAGGCTTGTCATCTCGGACTTTGGAGAATCTTGACCGAGCGTTGATAAGGCTCGGACTTTGGAGAAACTTTGCCGAGCTTTGATAAGGCTCAGACTTTGGAGAAACTTGGCCGAGTGTTGACAAGGCTCGGACTGTGGAGAAACTTAGCCGAGCGATGACAAGGCTCGAACTTTGGAGAATCTTGGCCGAGCGTTGAAAAGGCTCGGACTTTGGAGAAATTTTGTCGAGCGTTGCTAAGGCTCGGACTTTTGAGAAACTTGACCGAGCGTTGACAAGGCTCGGACTTTGGAGAAACTTGACCAAGCATTGACAAGGATCGGACTTGTGAGAATCTTGGCCGAGCGTTGACAAGGCTTGGTGTTTGGAGAATCTTGGCCGATGGTTGACAAGGGTTGGACTTTGGAGAAACTTGGTCGACCGAAGACAAGGCTCAGACTTCGGAGAATCTTGGCCGAGCGTTGATAAGGCTCAAGCTTTGGAGAAACTCGTCCGAGTGTTGACAAGGCTCGCACTTTGGAGAAACTTGGCCGAGACTTTGGAGAAACTTGGCCGAGACTTTGGAGAAACTACGCCAAGCGTTGATAAGGCTCAAGCTTTGGAGAAACTCGTCTGAGTGTTGACAAGGCTTGGACTTTGGAGAAACTTGGCTGAGCTATGACAAGGCTCGAACTTTGGAGAATCTTAGCCAAGTGTTGGCAAGGCTCGGACTTTGGAGAAACTTGGCCGAGCGTTGACAAGGCTTAGACTTTGGAGAAACTTGGCCGAGTGTTGATAAGGCTCGGACTTTGGAGAAACTTGGCCAAGCATTGACAAGGATCGGACTTTTAAGAATCTTGGCCGAGCGTTGACAAGGCTCGAAGTTTAGAGAATCTTGGCCGAGTGTTGGCAGGGGTTGGACTTTGGAGAAACTTGGCCGAGCGATGACAAGGCTCGGACTTTGGAGAATCTTGGCCGAGCGTTGATGAGGCTCGGACTTTGGAGAAATTTTGCCGAGCGTTGATAACGCTCGGACTTTGGAGAAACTTGGCCGAGCGTTGACAAGGCTCGGTCTTTGGAGAAACTTGGCCGAGTGATGACAAGGCTTGTCATCTCAGACTTTGGAGAAACTTAGCCGAGCGTTGATAAGGCTCGAACTTTGGAGAAACTTGGTCGAGCGTTGACAAGGCTCGGACTTTGGCGAAACTTGGCCGAGTGTTGACAAGGCTAAGACTTCGGAGAAACATGGTCGATCGTTGACAAGGCTCGGACTTTGGAGAAATTTTTCCGAGCGTTGACAAGGCTCGGACTTTGGAGAAATTTGGCCGAGCGATGACAAGGCTCGGACTTTGGAGAAACTTGGCCGAGCGTTGACAAGGCTCGGACTTTGGAGAAACTTGGCCGAGACTTTGGAGAAACAAGGCCAAGCGTTGATAAGGCTCAAGCTTTGGAGAAACTCGTCCGAGTGTTGACAAGGCTTGGACTTTGGAGAAACTTGGCTGAGCTATGACAAGGCTCGAACTTTGGAGAATCTTAGCCAAGTGTTGACAAGGCTCGGACTTTGGAGAAACTTGGCAAAGCGTTGTCAAGGCTTAGACTTTGGAGAAACTTGGCCGAGCGTTGACAAGGCTCGGACTTTGGAGAAACTTAGCCAAGCATTGATAAGAATCGAACTTTTGAGAATTTTGGCCGAGCATTGACAAGGCTCGGAGTTTGGAGAATCTTGGTCTAGCGTTGACAAGGGTCGAACTTTGGAGAAACTTGGCCGAGCGATGAGAAGGCTCGGACTTTGGAGAATCTTGGTCAAGCCTAGACGAGGCTCGGACTACGGAGAAATTTTGCCGAGCGTTGATAAGGCTCGGACTACGGAGAAACTTGGCCGAGCGTTGACAAGGCTCGGACTTTGGAGAAACATGGTCGATAATTGACAAGGCTCGGACTTTTGAGAAATTTTTCCGAGCATTGACAAGGCTCAGTCTTTGGAGAAACTTGGCCGAGCTTTGATAAGGCTCGGTCTTTCGAGAATCTTGGCCGAGTGATGACAAGGCTTGTCATCTCAAACTTTGGAGAAACTTAGACGAGCGTTGATAAGGCTCGAACTTTGGAGAAACTTGGCCGAGCGTTCACAAGGCTCGGACTTTGGAGAAACTTGGCCGAGCGTTGACAAGGCTCGGACTTTGGAGAAACTTGGCCGAGTGATGACAAGGCTTGTCTTCTCGGACTTTGGAGAATCTTGGCCGAGCGTTGATAAGGCTCGGACTTTGGAGAAACTTAGCCGAGCGTTGATAAGGCTCAGACTTTGGAGAAACTTGGCCGAGTGTTGACAAGGCTCGGACTGTGGAGAAACTTAGCCGAGCGATGACAAGGCTCGAACTTTGGAGAATCTTGGCCGAGCGTTGAAAAGGCTCGGACTTTGGAGAAATTTTGCCGAGCGTTGCTAAGGCTCGGAATTTTGAGAAACTTGACCGAGCATTGACAAGGCTCGGACTTTGGAGAAACTTGACCAAGCATTGACAAGGATCGGACTTGTGAGAATCTTGGCCGAGCGTTGACAAGGCTCGGTGTTTGGAGAATCTTGGCCGATGGTTGACAAGGGTTGGACTTTGGAGAAACTTGGCCGAGCGATGACAAGGCTCAGACTTTGGAGAATCTTGGTCGAGCGTTGATAAGGCTCAAGCTTTGGAGAAACTCGTCCGAGTGTTGACAAGGCTCGGACTTTGGAGAAACTTGGCCGAGACTTTGGAGAAACTAGGCCAAGCGTTGATAAGGCTCAAGCTTTGGAGAAACTCGTCCGAGTGTTGACAAGGCTTGGACTTTGGAGAAACTTGGCTGAGCTATGACAAGGCTCGAACTTTGGAGAATCTTAGCCAAGTGTTGGCAAGGCTCGGACTTTGGAGAAACTTTGCCGAGCGTTGACAAGGCTTAGACTTTGGAGAAACTTGGCCGAGCGTTGATAAGGCTCGGACTTTGGAGAAACTTGGCCAAGCATTGACAAGGATCGGACTTTTAAGAATCTTGCCCGAGCGTTGACAAGGCTCGAAGTTTAGAGAATCTTGGCCGAGTGTTGGCCGGAGTCGGACTTTGGAGAAACTTGGCCGAGCGATGACAAGGCTCAGACTTTGGAGAATCTTGGTCGAGTGTAGACGAGGCTCGGACTTTGGGGAAATTTTGCCGAGCGTTGATAAGGCTCGAACTTTGGAGAAACTTGGCCGAGCGTTGATAAGGCTCCAACTTTGGAGAAACATGGTCAATCGTTGACAAGGCGCGGACTTTGGAGAAATTTTTTCGAGCGTTGACAAGGCTCGAACTTTGGAGAAACTTGGCCGAGCGTTGAGAAGGCTTGGTCATTGGAGAAACTTGGCCGAGTGATGACAAGGCTTGTCATCTCAGACTATGGAGAAACTTAGCCGAGCGTTGATAAGGCTCGAACTTTGGAGAAACTTTGCCGAGCGTTGATAAGGCTCAGACTTTGGAGAAACTTGGCCGAGTGTTGACAAGGCTCGGACTGTGGAGAAACTTAGCCGAGCGATGACAAGGCTCGAACTTTGGAGAATCTTGGCCGAGCGTTGAAAAGACTCGGACTTTGGAGAAATTTTGCCAAGCGTTGATAAGGCTCGGACTTTTGAGAAACTTGGCCGAGCGTTGACAAGGCTCGGACTTTGGAGAAACTTGGCCAAGCATTGACAAGGATCGGAGTTGTGAGAATCTTGGCCGAGCGTTGACAAGGCTCGGTGTTTGGAGAATCTTGGCCGGTGGTTGACAAGGGTTGGACTTTGGAGAAACTTAGCCGAGCGATGACAAGGCTCGGACTTTGGAGAATCTTGGTTGAGCTTTGATAAGGCTCAAGCTTTGGAGAAACTCTTCCGAGTGTTGACAAGGCTCGGACTTTGGAGAAACTTGGCTGAGCTATGACAAGGCTCGAACTTTGGAGAATCTTAGCCAAGTGTTGACAAGGCTCGGACTTTGGAGAAACTTGGCCGAGCGTTGACAAGGCTTAGACTTTGGAGAAACTTGGCCGAGCGTTGATAAGGCTCGGACTTTGGAGAAACTTGGCCAAGCATTGACAAGGATCGGACTTTTAAGAATCCTAGCCGAGCGTTGACAAGGCTCGAAGTTTAGAGAATCTTAGCCAAGTGTTGGCAGGGGTCTCAACTTTGGAGAAACTTGGCCGAGCGATGACAAGGCTCGGACTTTGGAGAATCTTGGTCGAGCGTAGACGAGGCTCGGACTTTGGAGAAATTTTTCCGAGCGTTGATAAGGCTCGGACTTTGGAGAAACTTGGCCGAGCGTTGGCAAGGCTCGGACTTTGGAGAAACATGGTCGATCGTTGACAAGGCTCGAACTTTTGAGAAATTTTTTCTTGCGTTGACAAGGCTCGGACTTTGGAGAGACTTGGCCGAGCGTTGATAAGGCTCGGTGTTTGGAGAAACTTGGCCGAGTGATGACAAGGCTTGTAATCTCAGACTATGGAGAAACTTAGCCGAGCGTTGATAAGGCTCGAACTTTGGAGAAACTTACCCGATCGTTGATAAGGCTCAGACTTTAGAGAAACTTGGCCGAGTGTTGACAAGGCTCGGACTGTAGAGAAACTTAGCCGAGCGATGACAAGGCTCGAACTTTGGAGAATCTTGGCCCAGCGTTGAAAAGGATCGGACTTTGGAGAAATTTTGCCGAGTGTTGCTAAGGCTCGGACTTTTGAGAAACTTGACCGAGCATTGACAAGGCTTGGACTTTGGAGAAACTTGGCCAAGCATTGACAAGGATCGGACTTGTGAGAATCTTGGCCGAGCGTTGACAAGGCTCGGTGTTTGGAGAATCTTGGCCAATGGTTGACAAGGGTTGGACTTTGGAGAAACTTGGCCGAGCGATGACAAGGCCCGGACTTTGCAGAATCTTGGCCGAGCGTTGATAAGGCTCAAGCTTTGGAGAAACTCGTCCGAGTGTTGACAAGGCTCGCACTTTGGAGTAACTTGGCCGAGACTTTGGAGAAACTAGGCCAAGCGTTGATAAGGCTCAAGCTTTGGAGAAACTCGTCCGAGTGTTGACAAGGCTTGGACTTTGGAGAAACTTGGCTGAGCTATGACAAGGCTCGAACTTTGGAGAATCTTAGCTAAGTGTTGACAAGGCACGGACTTTGGAGAAACTTGGCTGAGCGTTGACAAGGCTTAGACTTTGGAGAAACTTGGCCGAGTGTTTATATGGCTCGGACTTTGGAGAAACTTGGCCAAGCATTTACAAGGATCGGACTTTTAAGAATCTTGGCCGAGCGTTGACAAGGCTCGAAGTTTAGAGAATCTTGGCCGAGTGTTGGCAGGGGTCGGACTTTGGAGAAACTTGGCCGAGCGATGACAAGGCTCGGACTTTGGAGAATCTTGGTTGAGCGTAGACGAGGCTCGGACTTTGGAGAAATTTTTCCGAGCGTTGATAAGGCTCGGACTTTGGAGAAACTTAGCCGAGCGTTGACAAGGCTCGGACTTTGGAGAAATTTTTTCGAGCGTTGACAAGGCTCAGACTTTGGAGAATCTTGGCCGAGCGTTGATAAGGCTCGGTCTTTGGAGAAACTTGGCCGAGTGATGACAAGGCTTGTCATCTCAGACTTTGGAGAAACTTAGCCGAGCGTTGATGAGGCTCGAACTTTGGAGAAACTTGGCCGAGCGTTCACAAGGCTCGGAATTTGGAGAAACTTAGCCGAGCGTTGACAAGGCTCGGACTTTGGAGAAACTTGGCCGAGTGATGACAAGGCTTGTCATCTCGGACCTTGGAGAATCTTGGCCGAGCGTTGATAAGGCTCGGACTTTGGAGAAACTTAGCCGAGCGTTGATAAGGCTCAGACTTTGGAGAAACTTGGTCGAGTGTTGACAAGGCTCGGACTGTGGAGAAACTTAGCCGAGCGATGACAAGGCTCGAACTTTGGAGAATCTTTGCCGAGCGTTGAAAAGACTCAGACTTTGGAGAAATTTTGCCGAGCGTTGATAAGGCTCGGACTTTTGAGAAACTTTGCTCAGCGTTGAGAAGGCTCAGACTTTGGAGAAACTTGGCCGAGCGTTGAAAAGGCTCGGACTATGGAGAAATTTTACCGAGCGTTGATAAGGCTCGGACTTTTGAGAAACTTGGCCGAGCGTTGACAAGGCTCGGACTTTGGAGAAACTTGGCCAAGCATTGACAAGGTTCGAACTTGTGAGAATCTTGGCCGAGCGTTGACAAGGCTCGGTGTTTGGAGAATCTTGGCCGATGGTTGACAAGGGTTGGACTTTGGAGAAACTTGGCCGAGCGATGACAAGGCTTGGGCTTTGGAGAATCTTGGCCGAGCGTTGATAAGGCTCAAGCTATGGAGAAACTCTTTCAAGTGTTGACAAGGCTCGGACTTTGGAGAAACTTGGCCGAGACTTTGGAGAAACTAGGCCAAGCGTTGATAAGGCTCAAGCTTTGGAGAAACTCGTCCGAGTGTTGACAAGGCTTGGACTTTGGAGAAACTTGGCTGAGCTATGACAAGGCTCGAACTTTGGAGAATCTTAGCCAAGTGTTGACAAGGCTCGGACTTTGGAGAAACTTGGCCAAGCGTTGACAAGGCTTAGACTTTGGAGAAACTTGGCCGAGCGTTGATAAGGCTCGGACTTTGGAGAAACTTGGCCAAGCATTGACAAGGATCGAACTTTTAAGAATCTTGGCCGAGCGTTGACAAGGCTCGAAGTTTAGAGAATGTTGGCCGAGTGTTGGCAGGGGTCGGACTTTGGAGAAACTTGGCTGAGCGATGATAAGGCTCGGACTTTGGAGAATCTTGGTCGAGCGTAGACGACGCTCGGACTTTGGAGAAATTTTGCTGAGCGTTGATAAGGCTCGGACTTTGGAGAAACTTGGCCGAGCTTTGACAAGGCTAAGACTTCGGAGAAACATGGTCGATCGTTGACAAGGCTCGGAATTTGGAGAAATTTTTCCGAGCGTTGACAAGGCTCGGACTTTGGAGAAATTTGGCCGAGCGTTCACAAGGCTCGGACTTTGGAGAAACTTGGCCGAGCGTTGACAAGGCTCGGACTTTGGAGAAACTTGGCCGAGCGTTGAGAAACTTGGCCGAGTGATGACAAGGCTTGTCATCTCAGACTTTGGAGAAACTTGGCCGAGCGTTGATAAGGCTCGAACTTTGGAGAAACTTGGCCGAGCGTTCACAAGGCTCAGACTTTGGAGAAACTTGGCCGAGCGTTCACAAGGCTCGGAGTTTGGAGAAACTTGACCGAGTGATGACAAGGCTTGTCATCTCGGACCTTGGAGAATCTTGGCGGAGCGTTGATAAGGCTCGGACTTTGGAGAAACTTAGCCGAGTGTTGATAAGGCTCAGACTTTTGAGAAACTTGGCCGAGTGTTGACAAGGCTCGGACTGTGGAGAAACTTAGCCGAGCGATGACAAGGCTCGGACTTTGGTGAATCTTGGCCGAGCATTGAAAAGACTCGGACTTTGGAGAAATTTTGCCGAGCGTTGATAAGGCTCGAACTTTTGAGAAACTTAGCTGAGAGTTGACATGGCTTGGACTTTGGAGAAACTTAGTCGAGCGATGACAAGGCTCGAACTTTGGAGAATCTTGGCCGAGCGTTGAAAAGGGTCGGGCTATGGAGAAATTTTACCGAGCGTTGATAAGGCTCGGACTTTTGAGAAACTTGGCCGAGCGTTGACAAGGCTTGGACTTTGGAGAAACTTGGCCGAGCGTTGACAAGGCTCGGACTTTGGAGAAACTTGGCCGAGACTTTGGAGAAACTAGGCCAAGCGTTGATAAGGCTCAAGCTTTGGAGAAACTCGTTCGAGTGTTGGCAAGGCTTGGACTTTGGAGAAACTTGGCTGAGCTATGACAAGGCTCGAACTTTGGAGAATCTTAGCCAAGTGTTGACAAGGCTCGGACTTTGGAGAAACTTGGCCGAGCGTTGACCAGGCTTAGACTTTGGGGAAACTTGGCCGAGCTTTGATAAGGCTCGGCATTTGGAGAAACTTGGCCGAGCTTTGATAAGGCTCGGCATTTGGAGAAACTTGGCCGAGCACTGACAAGGCTCGAAGTTTAGAAAATCTTGGCCGAGTGTTGGCAGGGGTCGGACTTTGGAGAAACTTGGCCGAGCGATGACAAGGCACGGACTTTGGAGAGTCTTGGCCGAGTGTTGATGAGGCTCGGACTTTGGAGAAATTTTGCCGAGCGTTGATAAGGCTCGGACTTTGGAGAAACTTGGCCGAGCATTGACAAGGCTCGGACTTTGGAGAAACATAGTCGATCGTTGACAAGGCTTGGACTTTGGAGAAACTTGACCGATCTTTGACAAGGCTCGGACTTTGGAGAAACTTGGCCGAGCGTTGACAAGGCTCGGTCTTTGGAGAAACTTGGCCGAGTGATGACAAGGCTTGTCATCTCAGACTTTGGAGAAACTTAGCCGAGCGTTGATAAGGCTCGAACTTTGGAGAAACTTAGTCGAGCGTTGACAAGGCTCGGACTTTGGCGAAACTTGGCCAAGCATTGACAAGGCTCGGGCTTTGGAGAATCTTGCCCGAGCGTTGAAAAGGCTCGGACTTTGGAGAAATTCTGCCGAGCGTTGATAAGGCTCTGACTTTTGAGAAACATGGCTGAGCGTTGACAAGGCTCGGACTTTGGAGAAACTTGGCCGATCGTTGACAAGACTCGGACTTTGGAGAAACTAGGCCAAGCTTTGATAAGGCTCAAACTTTGGAGAAACTCGGCCGAGTCTTAACAAGGCTTGGACTTTGGAGAAACTTGGCTGAGCTTTGATAAGGCTCGGACTTTCGAGACTCTTAGCCAAATGTTGACAAGGCTTGGACTTTGGAGAAACTTGGCCGAGCGTTGACAAGGCTTAGACTTTGGAGAAACTTGGCCGAGCGTTGACAAGGCTCGGACTTTGGAGAAACTTGGCCAAGCATTGATAAGGATCGGACTTGTGAGAATCTTGGCCTAGCGTTGACAAGGCTCGATGTTTGGAGAATCTTGGCCGATGGTTGACAAGGGTTGGACTTTGGAGAAACTTGGCTGAGCGATGACAAGGCTCGGTCTTTGGAGAATCTTGGCCGAGCGTTGACGAGGCAGGAACTTTGGAGAATTTTTGCCGAGCGTTGAGAAGGCTCGGACTTTGGAGAAACTTGGCCGAGCGTTGACAAGGCTGGGACTTTGGAGAAACATGGTCGATCGTTGACAAGGCTCGAACTTTGGAGAAACTTGGCCGATCGTTGACAAGGCTCGGACTTTGGAGAAACTTGGCCGAGCGTTGACAAGGCTCGGACTTTGGAGAAACTTGGCCAAGTGATGACAAGGCTTGTCATCTCAGACTTTGGAGAAACTTAGCCTAGCGTTGATAAGGCTCGGACTTTGGGGAAACTTGGCCGAGCGATGACAAGGCTCGGTCTTTGGAGAATCTTGGCCGAGCGTTGACGAGGCTCGAACTTTGGAGAATTTTTGCCGAGCGTTGAGAAGGCTCGGACTTTGGAGAAACTTGGCCGAGCGTTGACAAGGCTGGGACTTTGGAGAAACATGGTCGATCGTTGACAAGGCTCGAAATTTGGAGAAACTTGGCCGATCGTTGACAAGGCTCGGACATTGGAGAATCTTGGCTGAGCATTGACAAGGCTCGAACTTTTTAGAGAACTTGGAGCAAACGTGGCCGAGCGTATGCAGCGCAGCTCATACACTCGGACTTTGGAGAATACAGCCGAGCGTTTGGCAAGACTCAGACTTTTGAATAATCTCTGGAGAAAACATGGCTGAGCATACACAATGCAGATCATACACTCGGACTTTGGAGAATATGGCCGAGTGTTGGCAATGCTCGGACTTTGGAGAATCCTTGGAGAAAACATGGCCGAGTGTATGCAACGCAGCTCATACACTCGGACTTTGGAGAATCCTTGGAGAAAACATGGCTGAGCATATGCAACGCAGCTCATACGCTCGGACTATGGAGAATACGGTCGAGCGTTGGCAAGGCTCAGACTTTGGAGAATCCTTGGAGACAACATGGCCGAGAGTACGCAAGGCTTGAACTTTGGAGAAACTTTGCCGAGCATTGACAAGGCTTGGACTTTGGAGAAACTTGGCCAAGCGTTGAATAAGCTCGAACTTTGGAGAAACTTGGCTGAGCTTTGACAAGGCTCGGACTTTGGAGAATTTTAGCCAAGTGTTGACAAGGTTTGGACTTTGGAGAATCTTGGTCGAACATTATCAAGGCTCAGACTTTGGAAAATCTTGGCCGAGCATTGACAAGGCTCGGACTTTTTGGAGAACTTGGAGCAAACATGGCCGAGTTTATGCAGCGCAACTCATACGCTCGGACTTTTGGAGAATACGGCCAAGCGTTGGCAAGGCTCAGACTTTTGGAGAATTCTTGTAGAGAACATGGCCGAGCGTATGCAACGCAGCTCATATGCTCGGACTTTTGGAGAATACGGTCAAGAGTTGGCAAGGCTCGGACTCTTGGAGAATCCTTGGAGATCTTGGCTGAGCGTTAGACAAGGCTCGGACTTTTGGAGATCTTGGCCGAGCGTTAGACAAGGCTTGGACTTTTGGAGATCTTGGCCGAACGTTAGAAAAGGCTCGAACTTTGGAGGATCCTGACCTAGCGTTGACAAGGCTAGGACCTTGGAGAAACTTGTCGAGCGTTGACAAGGCTCAGACTTTGGAGAATCTTAGCCGAGAGTTGACAAGGCTCAGACTTTGGAGAATCTTGGCCAAGCATTGATAAGGCTCGGACTTTGGAGAAACTTGGCCGAGCGTTGGCAAGGCTTGGACTTTGGAGAAACTTAGCTGAGCGTTGACAAGGCTCGGACTTTGGAGAAATTTGGCCTAGTGTTGACAAGGCTCAGACTTTGGAGAAAATTGGTCGAGCTTTGACAAAGCTCGAACTTTAGAGAAACTTGGCCGAGCGTTGACAAGGTTCGGACTTTGGAAAAAGTTGGTCGAGAGTTGATAAGGCTCGGACTTTGGAGAAACTTGGCCAAGCGTTGACAAGGCTGGGACTTTGGAGAAATTTGGGTGAGTGTTGACAAGGCTCGGACTTTGGAGAATCTTGGCTGAGCGTTGACAAGGCTCATACTTTTTGGAGAACTTGGAGCAAACATGGCCAAGCATATGCAGCGCAGCTCATACGTTCGGACTTTGGTGAATACGGACGAGCATTTGGCAAGGCTCGGACTTATGGAAAACCATATAGTTCCCTCTTTTTTCGTTATCCGCATTAACTCCCCTTGTTGAATGTGTTTTCCCTTCTTATAGAAAGGGGTCTCTGACATCTTTTGTTTTAAGCAGAAATGAGTTCAGTTTCTGAAAAGATTGAGAGAGAGATACGACCTTACCTTCTAACAGAGGGGTCATTGGCTTAGCAGATTTCGAGGGTAACGATCTTGGAGTGGGGGGGAGTTATCAGTTCCTTGAGGGATTTATGGAAGCTAAAGAGGAAGACGAGATCACTTTGGAGGAGGATTGTGGTTCAATGAATATAGACCTCCTCCTGACTTCAAATAGAGATCAGGACCTCTTTCAGATTTAGAGCGGAGGCAGTGACTTCTTCTAGATTCCGAGTAAGAATGGTGAGGTTCCTCGTGCTAGGGGCTTCTTCAGATCTTGGAACAGAAGAAGAAGAGGGGGGACAGTCAGCCTCGAAAGAGTACCACTGGTTCATTTAAAGCCAGGAGGGGGGTCGAGGTCGAGACTGTGTCTCTGGATGGTGGGCTTCTTAGTTTCCGAGCTTATTAGAAACGAAGAAGAAGAGGGCGGCTGAACCCTGGAGAATAAGTCCGAGTGTCTGCAGTGCAGCTCGTGCGCTCGGGCTTTTGGAGGACCTGGCTGAGCGTTAGACAAGGCTCGAACTTATGGAGAACTTGGCCGAGCGTTAGACAAAGCTTAGACTTTTTGGAGAACTTAGAGCAAACATGGCCGAGTGTATGCAGCGCAGCTCATACGCTCATACTTTGGAGAATACGGTCGAGTGCTTGGCAAGGCTCGAACTTTTGGAGAATCCTTGGAAAAAACATGGCTAAGCGTACGCAATGTAGATCATACGCTCGAACTTTGGAGAATATGGCCTAGCGTTGGCAAGGCTCAGACTTTGGAAAATCCTTGGAGAAAACATGGCCGAGCGTATGCAACGCAGCTCATACGCTCGGACTTTGGAGAATACGGCCGAGCGTCGGCAAGGCTCGGACTTTAGAGAATCCTTAGAGAAAACATGGTCGAGTGTATGCAACGCAACTCATACGCTCAGAATTTGGAGAATACGATCGAGCGTTGGCAAGGCTCGGACTTTAGAGAATCCTTGGAGAAAACATAGCCGAGCGTATGCAATGCAGCTCTTACGCTCGAACATTTGGAGAATATGGTCGAGCTTTGGCAAGGCTCAGACTTTTGGAGAATTCTTGGAGAACACATGGCCGAGTGTATGCAATGCAGCTCATACGCTCGGACTTTGGAGAAACTTGGCCGAGCATTCACAAGGCTTGGACTTTGGAGAATCTTGGTCAAGCATTGAGAAGGCTCGGACTTTGGAGAAATTTGGCTGAGCATTGACAAGGCTCGGACTTTGGAGAACATAGGCCAAGCGTTGACAAGGCTTGGACTTTGGAGAATCTTGGGCGAGCGTTGACAAGGTTCGAACTTTGGAGAAATTTAGATGAGCGTTGACAAGGCTCGAACTTTGGAGAAACTTGGCCTAGTGTTGACAAGGCTCGGACTTTGGAGAAACTTGGCGGAGCGATGACAAGGCTCAGACTTTGGAGAATCTTGGCCAAGTGTTGAGAAGGCTCAGAGTTTGGATAAACTTGGTCGAGCATTCGCTCAGACTTTGGAGAATCATGGCCGAGCGTTGACATGGCTCGGACTTTGGAGAAACTTGGCCAAGCGTTGAGAAGGCCTGGACTTTGGAGAAACTTGGCCGAGCGTTCGCTCGAACTTTGGAGAATCATTGTCGAGAATTCACAAGGCTCGGACTTTACAGAAATTTTGCCGAGCATTTATAAGGCTCGGACTTTGGAGAAACTTGTTCGACCGTTGACAAGGCTCAGAGGCACGGAGTTTGGAGAAATTTTTTCGAGCGTTGATAAGGCTTAGACTTTGGAGAAACTTTGCTAACGTTGACAACGCTCGGACTTTGGAGAAACTTGGCCTAGTGTTGACAAGGCTCGGACTTTGGAAAAACTTGGCCGAGCGATGACAAGGCTCGGACTTTGGAAAAACTTGGCCGAGCAATGACAAGGCTCGGACTTTGGAGAATCTTGGCCGAGCATTGACAAGGCTCGGACTTTGTAGAAATTTTTCCGAGGGTTGATAAGGCTCGGACTTTGGAGAAACTTGGCCGAGTGTTGACTAGGGTCGGACTTTGGAGAAACTTGGCCGAGCGTTAACAAGGGTTGGACTTTGGAGAAACTTGGCCGAGCGATGACAAGGCTCAGACTTTGGAGAATCTTGGCCGAGCGTTGATAAGGCTCGGACTTTGGAGAATATTGGCCGAGCGTTGACAAGGCTTGGAATTTGGAGAAACTTGGTCGAGTGTTGACAAGGCTCGAACTTTGGAGAAACTTGGCCGAGCGTTGATAAGGCTCAGACTTTGGAGAAACTTAGCCAAGCGATGACAAGGCTCAGACTTTGGAGAACCTTGGCCGAGTGTTGACAAGGCTCGAACTTTGGAAAAACTTGGCCGAGCGTTGACAAGGCTCGGACTTTGGAGAAACTTGGTCGAGCATTGACAAGGCTCAAACTTTGGAGAAACTTGGCCAAGTGTTTATAAGGCTCAAACTTTGGAGAAACTTGGCTGAGCGTTGACAAGGCTTGGACTTTGGAAAAACTTGGCCAAGCGTTGAATAAGCTCGAACTTTGGAGAAACTTGGCCGAGCTATGACAAGGCTCGTACTTTGGAGAAACTTGGCCGGGCATTGACAAGGCTTGGACTTTGGAGAAACTTGGTCGAGCTTTAACAAGGCTCAGACTTTGGAGAAACTTGGTCGAGTGTTGACAAGGCTCGGACTTTGGAGAAAGTTGTCCAAGAGTTAAGAAGGCTCTAACTTTAGAGAAACTTGGCCGAGTGTTTGCTCGGACTTAGGAGAAACTTGGCCGAGCATTGCCAAGGCTCAGACTTTGGAGAAACTTGGCCAAGCGTTGATATGGCTCAAACTTTGGAGAAACTTGGCAGAGCGTTGACAAGGCTTGAACTTTGGAGAAACTTGGTCGAGCGTTGAATAAGCTCGAACTTTGGAGACACTTGGCCTAGGTTTGACAAGGCGCAGACTTTGAAGAATCATAGCTAAGCGTTGACAAGGCTCGGACTTTGGAGAAACTTGGCCTAGCGTTGATAAGGCTTATACTTTGGAGAAACTTGGTTGAGCGTTGACAAGGCTCGGACTTTGGAGAAACATAGCTAAGAATTGAGAAGGCTCGGACTTTGGAGAAACTTGGCCGAGCATTTCCTCGGACTTTAAAGAATCTTAGCCGAGCCTTGACAAGGCTTGGACTTTAGAGAAATTTTGCCGAGCGTTGATAAGGCTCGGACTTTGCAGAAACTTGGCCGAGTGTTGACAAGGCTCAGACTTTGCAAAAACTTGGCTGAGCGTTGACAAGGCTCGGACTGTGGGGAAACTTGGCCGAGCGATGACAAGGCTCGGACTTTAGAGAATCTTGGCTCAGCGTTGATAAGGCTCGAACTTTGGAGAAACTTGGCCGTGTGTTGACAGGCTCCGACTTTAGAGAAACTTGGCTGAGTGTTGATAAGGCTCGGACTTTGGAGAAACTTGGTCGAGCGATGACAAGGCTCAGACTTTGGAGAATCTTGGCCGAGCGTTGACAAGGCTCAGACTTTGGAGAAATTTTACTGAGCGTTGATAAGGCTCGGACTTTGGAGAAACTTGGCCGAGCGTTGACAAGGCTCGGACTTTGGAGAAACTTGGCCGAGTGTTGACAAGACTTGGACTTTGGAGAAACTTTGCCTAGTGTTGATAAGGCTCAAACTTTGGAGAAACTTGGCCGAGCATTGACAAGGCTTGGACTTTGGAGAAACTTGGCCTAGAGTTGAATAAGCTCAAACTTTGGAGAAACTTGGCTGAGTTTTGACAAGGCTCGGACTTTGGAGAATTTTAGCCAAGTGTTGAGAAGGCTTGATCTTTGGAGAAACTTGGCTGGGGGTTGACAAGGCTTAGACTTTGGAGAAACTTAGTCGAGCGTTGACAAGGCTAGGACTTTTGAAAAACTTGCCAGAGCGTTGACAAGGCTCGGACTTTGGAGAAACTTGGCCGAGCATTGACAAGGCTCGAACTTTGAAGAAACTTGGCCGAGAATTGACAAGGCTCGAACTTTGGAGAAACTTGGCCGAGCGTTGACAAGGCTTTGACTTTGGAGAAATTTGGCTAGATGTTGAATAAGCTCGAACTCTGGAGAAACTTGGCCGAGCTTTGACAAGGCTCGGACTTTGGAGAAACTTGGCCGAGCTTTGATAAGGCTCGGACTTTGGAGAAACTTGGCCAAGCGTTCACTCGGACTTTAGAGAATCTTGGCTGAGTGTTTGACAAGGCTCGGTCTCTGTAGAAATTTTATCGAGCGTTGATAAGGGTCGGACTTTGGAGAAACTTGGTCGAGCGTTGACAAGGCTCGGACTTTGGAAAAACTTGGCGGAGCGTTGACAAGGCTCGGACTTTGGGGAAACTTGGTTGAGCGATGACAAGGATCGAACTTTGGAGAATCTTGGCCGAGCGTTTATAAGGCTCGAACTTTGGAGAAACTTGGCTGTGCGTTGACAAGGCTCGGACTTTGGAGAAACTTGGCCAAGCGTTGATAAGGCTCAAACTTTAGAGAAACTTTGCCGAGCATTGACAAGGCTTGGACTTTGGAGAAACTTTGCTGAGCTTTGACAAGGCTCGAACTTTGGAGAATTTTAGCCAAGTGTTAACAAGGTTCAGACTTTGGAGAAACTTGGCCGAGTGTTGACAAGGCTTAGACTTTGGAGAAACTTGGCCAAGTGTTGAATAAGCTCAAACTTTGGAGAAACTTTGCTGAGCTTTGACGAGGCTCAGAATTTGGAGAATTTTAGCCAAGTGTTGACAAGGCTCGGACTTTGGAGAATCTTGGCTGAGTGTTATCAAGGCTCAAACTTTGGAGAATCTTGGCTGAGCATTGACAAGGCTCGGACTTTTTGGAGAACTTGGAGCAAACGTGGTCGAGTTTATGCAGCGTAACTCATACACTTGGACTTTAGAGAATACGGTTGAGTGTTGGCAAGGCTCGGACTTTTGGAGAATTCTTGGAGAAAACATGGCAGAGCGTATGCAACGCAGCTCATACACTCGGACTTTGGAGAAACTTGGCCGAGCCTTGACAAGCCTCGAACTTTGGAGAATCTTGGCCGAGTGTTGAGAAGGCTCGAACTTTGGAGAAATTTGGCCGAGGGTTGGTAAGGCTCGGACTTTGGAGAAAATTGGCCGACCGTTGACAAGGCTCGAATTTAGGAGAAACTTGGCCGAGCTTTGACAAGGCTCGAACTTTGGAGAAACTTGGCCGACCGTTGACAAGGCTCTGACTTTGGAGAATCTTGGCCGAGCATTGACAAGGCTCGATTTTTGGAGAAATTTTACCGAGCATTGACAAGGCTCGGACTTTAAACTTGGTCGAACGTTGACAAGGCTTGGACTTTGGAAAGACTTGGCGGAGCATTGACAAGGCTCGGACTTTGGGGACTTTGGTCGAGCGATGACAAGTATCGAACTTTGGAGAATCTTGGCCGAGCGTTTTATAAGGCTCAAACTTTTGAGAAACTTGGCCGTGCGTTGACAAGGCTTTGACTTTGGAGAAACTTGGCCGAGCGTTGACAAGGCTTGGACTTTGGGAGAAACTTGGCCGAGCAATGGACAGGGCTCGGACTTTGGAGAACCTTGGCCTAGCGTTGATAAGGCTCGGACATTTGGAAAAACTTGGCCGAGCTTTGACAAGGCTCGGACTTTGGAGAAACTTGGAAGAGTGTTGACAACGCTCGGACTTTGGAGAAACTTAGCCGATCATTAACAAGGCTCGAACTTTGGAGAAACTTGGCCAAGCGTTGATAAGGCTCAAACTTTGGAGAAACTTGGTTAAGCGTTGACAAGGCTTGGACTTTGGAGAAACTTGGCCAAGCGATTGAATAACCTCGAACTTTGGAGAAACTTGGCCCGAGCTTTGACAAGGCTCGGACTTTGGAGAATCATAGCCAAGCGTTGACAAGGCTTGGACTTTGGAGAAACTTGGCCAAGCTTTGACAAGGCTCGGACTTTGGAGAATCATTAGTCAAGCGTTGACAAGGCTCGGACTTTGGAGAAGCTTGGCCGAGTGTTGACAAGGCTTAGACTTTGGAGAAACTTGGTCGAGCATGACAAGGCTTGGACTTTGGAGAAACTTGGCCAAGAGTTGAGAAGGCTCGAACTTTGGAGAAACTTAGCCGAGCATTCACTCGGACTTTGGAGAATCTTGGACGAGCCTTGACAAGGCTTGGACTTTGGAGAAATTTTGCCGAGCATTGATAAGGCTTGGACTTTGGAGAAACTTGGTCGAGCGTTGACAAGGCTCAGACTTTGGAGAAACTTAGTTGAGCGTTGACAAGGCTTAGACTTTGGGAGAACCTTGGCCGAGTGATGATAAGGCTCAGACTTTGGAGAATCTTGGCTGAGCATTGATAAGGCCTCGGATTTTGGAGAACCTTGGTCGTGTGTTGACAAGGCTCGGACTTTACAGAAACTTGGCCGAGTGTTGACAAGGCTCGGATTTGGAGAAACTTGGCCGACGGCGATGACAAGGCTCGGACTTTGGAGAATCTTGGCCGAACGTTGACAAGGCCGGACTTTGGAAAAATTTTTACCGAGCGTTGATAAGGCTCGGACTTTGGCGAAACCTGGCCGAGCGTGACAAAGGCTTGGACTTTGAAGAAACTTGACTTAGCGTTGACAAGGCTCGAACTTTGGGAGAACTTGGCCAAGTGTGATAAGGCTCAAACTTTGGAGAAACTTAGCTGAGCATTGACAAGGCTTGGACTTTGGAGAAACTTTGCTGAGCTTTGACAAGGCTCGGACTTTGGAGAATTTTAGCTAAGTGTTAACAAGGTTCAGCCTTTGGAGAAACTTGGCCGAGTGTTGACAAGGCTTAGACTGTGGAGAAACTTGGTCGAGCGTTGACAAGGCTCGGACTTTGGAAAAACTTGGCCGAGCGTTGACAAGGCTCGGACTTTGTAGAAACTTGGCCGCACATTGACATGGCTCGGACTTTGGAGAAACTTGGCCAAGCTTTGATAAGGCTCAAACTTTGGAGAAACTTGGCCGAGCATTGACAAGGCTTTGACTTTAGAGAAATTTGGCCAAGTGTTGAATAAGCTTGAACTCTGGAGAAACTTGGCCGAGCTTTGATAAGGCTCAGACTTTGGAGAATCTTAGCCAAGTGTTGACAAGGCTCGGACTTTGGAGAAACTTGGCCTAGCGTTGACAAGGCTTAGACTTTGGAGAAACTTGGTCGAGCGTTGGCAAGGCTCAGACTTTGGAGAAACTTGGCCGAGCATTGACAAGGCTCGGACTTTGGAGAAACTTAGCCAAGCGTTGAGAAGGCTCGGACTTTAGAGAAACTTGACCGAGCATTCGCTCGGACTTTGGAGAATCTTGGCCGAGCGTTGACAAGGCTCAGACTTTGGAGAAATTTTACCGAGCGTTGATAAGGCTCGGACTTTGGAGAAACTTGGCCGAGCGTTGACAAGGCTCGGACTTTGGAGAAACTTAGTGGAGCGTTGGCAAGGCTCAGACTTTGGGGGAAACTTGGCCGTGCGTTGACAAGGCTCGGACTTTGGAAGAACTTGGCCGAGTGTTGACAAGGCTTGGATTTTGGAGAAACTTGGCCGAGCGATGACAAGGCTCGGACTTTGGAGAATCTTGGGCGAGCGTTGACAAGGCTCGGACTTTGGAGAAATTTTGCTGAGCGTTGGTAAAGCTCGGACTTTGGAGAAACTTGGCCGAGTGTTGACAAGGCTCAGACTTTGGAGAAACTTGGCCGAGCGTTGACAAGGCTCGGACTTTGGAGAAATTTGGTCGAGCGTTGACAAGGCTCGGACTTTGGAGAAACTTGGCCAAGCGTTGATAAGGCTCAAACTTTTGAGAAACTTTGCCGAGCATTGACAAGGCTTGGACTTTGGAGAAACTTGGCCATGCGTTCAATAAGCTCGAACTTTGGAGAAACTTGGCTGAGCTTTGACAAGGCTCGGACTTTGGAGAATTTTATCCAAGTGTTGACAAGGCTCGGACTTTGGAGAATCTTGGCCGAGCGTTATCAAGGCTCAGACTTTGGAGAATCTTGGCCGAGCATTGACAAGGCTCGGACTTTTTGGAAAACTTGGAGCAAACGTGGCCGATTTTATGCAGCGCAACTCATACACTCGGACTTTAGAGAATACGGTCGAGTGTTGACAAGGCTCGAACTTTTAGAGAATTCTTGGAGAAAACATGACAGAGTGTATGCAACGCAGTTCATACGCTCGGACTTTGGAGAAACTTAGCCGAGCGTTGACAAGGCTCGGACTTTGGAGAATCTTGGCCGAGTGTTGAGAAGGCTCAAACTTTGGAGAAATTTGGCCGACGGTTGGCAAGGCTCGGACTTTGGAGAAACTTGGTCGAGCGTTGACAAGGCTCGGACTTAGGAGAAACTTGGCCGAGCGTTGACAAGGCTCGAACTTTGGAGAAACTTGGCCGAGTGTTGACAAGGCTCGGACTTTTTGGAGAACTTGAAGTAAACGTGCCCGAGTGTATGCAACACAGCTCATACGCTCGGACTTTGGAGAATACGGTTGAGCGTTTGGCAAGACTCAAAATTTTGAATAATTCTTGGAGAAAACATGGCTGAGTGTACACAATGCAGATCATACGCTCGGACTTTGGAGAATACGGTCGAGTGTTGGCAAGGCTCAGACTTTGGAGAATCCTTGGAGAAAACATGGCCGAGTGTATGCAACGCAGCTCATACGCTCGGACTTTGGAGAATCCTTGGAGAAAACATGGCTGAGCATATGCAAAGCAGCTCATACGCTCGGACTTTAGAGAATACGATCGAGCGTTGGCAAGGCTCGGACTTTGGGAGAATACGACCGAGCGTTGGCAAGGCTCAGACTTTTGGAGAATTCTTGTAGAGAAAATTGCCGAGCGTATGCAACGCAGCTCATATGCTCGGACTTTTTGAGAATACGGTCGAGCGTTGGCAAGGCTCGGACTTTTGGAGAATCCTTGGAGATCTAGGCTGAGCGTTAGAGAAGGCTCGGACTTTTGGAGATCTTGGCCGAGCGTTAGACAAGGCTTGGACTTTTGGAGATCTTGGCCGAATGTTAGACAAGGCTCGGACTTTGGAGGATCCTGACCGAGCCTTGACAAGGCTCGGACCTTGGAGAAACTTGGCCGAGCGTTGATAAGGCTCTGACTTTGGAGAAACTTGACCGAGCATTGACAAGGCTCCGACTTTGGAGAAACTTGGCTGAGCGTTGACAAGGCTCGGACTTTGGAAAAACTTGGCCGGGCATTGATATGGCTCGGACTTTAGAGAAACTTGGCCTAGCTTTGACAAGGCTTGGACTTTGGAGAAATTTGGCCGAGTGTTGACAAGGCTTGGACTTTGGAGAAAATTGGTTGAGCGTTGACAAGGCTCGAACTTTGGAGAAACTTGGCTGAACGTTGACAAGGTTCAGACTTTGGAAAAAGTTGGTCGAGTGTTGACAAGGCTCGGACTTTGGAGAAATTTTGGCGAGTGTTGACAAGGCTCGGACTTTGGAGAATCTTGGTTGAGCGTTGACAAGGCTCAGAATTTTTGGAGAACTTGGAGCAAACATGGCCAAGTGTATGCAGCGCAACTCATACGATCGAACTTTGGTGAATACGGCCGAGCGTTTGGCAAGGCTCAAACTTTTGGAGATAACATGGCTGAGTGTATGCAACGCAGATCATACGCTCGGACTTTGGAGAATACAGCCGAGCGTTGGCAAGGCTCAGACTTTGGAGAATCCTTGGAGAAAACATGGCTGAGCGTATGTAACACAGCTTATACGCTCGGACTTTGGAGAATACGACCGAGCGTTGGCAAGGCTCGGACTTTTGGAGAATTCTTAGAGAAAACATGGCCGAGCGTATGCAACGCAGCTCATACGCTCGAACTTTGGAGAAACTTGGCCGAGTGTTGACAAGGCTCAGACTTTGGAGAAATTTTGCCGAGCGTTGACAAGGCTCAGACTTTGGAAAAACTTGGCTGAGCGTTGACAAGACTCGGACTTTGGAGAAACTTGGCCGAGCGTTGACAAGGCTCGGACTTTTTGGAGAACTTGGAGCAAATGTGACCGAGCATATGCAGCGCAGCTCATACGCTCTGACTTTCGAGAATACGACCGAGCGTTGGCAAAGCTCGAACTTTGGAGAATCCTTGGAGAAAACATGGCCGAGCGTATGCAACGCAGCTCATACGCTCGGACTTTGGAGAATACGGTCGAGCATTGGCAAAGCTTGGACTTTGGAGAATCCTTAGAGAAAACATGGTCGAGCGTATGCAATGCAGCTCATACGCTTGGACTTTTGGGGAATATGGCCGAGCGTTGGCAAGGCTCGGACTTTTAGAGAATCCTTGGAGATCTTAGCCGAGTGTTAGACAGGGCTTGGACTTTTGGAGATCTTGGCCGAGCGTTAGACAAGGCTCAGACTTTTAAAGATCTTGGCCGAGGGTTAGACAAGGCTTGGACTTTGGAGAAACTTGGCTGAGTGTTGACAAGGCTCAGACTTTGGAGGATCTTGGAAGAGCGTTGACAAGGCTCGGACTTTGGAGAAACTTGGTCGAGCGTTGACAAGGCTCGGACTTTGGAGAATCTTGGCTGAGCATTGATAAGGCTCGGACTTTGGAGAAACTTGACCGAGCGTTGATAAGGCTCGAACTTTCGAGAAATTTAGCTGAGCGACCAAGACTTGGAGAAATGATGTTCATGGGGTCTCTTCCTCTTCTTCTTTGTTTCTCCCTCTCTCTATCTTCTGAAGGCTTGGTCGTCCTCTACCAGCATGTACTTCTCAGTTCGGGCCAAAATCTCATTCATGTCTCTAGGCGAGCGTCGAGTGAGCTTAGAGCCGAATATACCAGACCTCAATCCATTCTTAAACTCCATTACCTGGACATTCAGGTCGAGGTCAGGAATCTCCCATGCCACTATACTAAACCGGGATATGTAGGCCCGAAGCCTTTCCCCTCGATGCTGTATAATATTGAAGAGGCTCTTTGAAGTATTTTTTTTGGGCCCTTTACTACTGAGGAAATGCGAGGTGAAGGTGTAATTGAGCCCCTTAAAATTGCTAATGCTCCCAGGCTTTAGACGTGAGTACCAAGTGCCTGCTGCCTTCTCGAGTGTCAAGGGGAAGGCACGGTACATGACTGGGTCAGAGTGTCGGTGTAGCATCATAATTGTTTTTTAGTGTTACAGGTGGTCCATAGGATCCTCTGAGTCATCATACATTCTTACTTGAGGCATCCTGAAGTTGGGTGGAAGTGGGGTCTCGAGGACATCCTCCGTGATTGGAGGGTCTTGGATGCAGAGCTCATCCATGATACCAAAATTCTTGTGCCTTAGAGCCAAGTCTATCTTTTCTTTCATTTCCTCAAACCGTCTGTCGAGGTTGAGGTTGTCTTTTGATGTGGAGCTCTCCTTGGATCGACTGTAACGCAGCGAGGGCTCGGTACGGGGTTGGTTGTAGGTTGGGTCATCTATGCCGAATGACTCTACTTTCTATGGGGCTTGGTGAGGAGAGAAGAAAAGTTGCTGACCTCTTCCCCGTACTTGGGCCGCTAGGTTAGCTATCATCTTGGAGAGCTCCTGGAACTGAGCTTGAGTCACTATGGCTTGGAGGTGGGCAGCCTCTTCCTCGTAATTAGGAGAGTCAGTTCCGGAGAGGTGAGGGCGCTGCTCTCTGGAATGGGGCCTCCTGCTTGGTCTAGGGGTGGCATGTTCAGGGATTGAAGGGAACCTGGGTCCGGATTATTGACTGCAAGCACTGCCTCGGATTGGGGTCGAGCATACTGTTAGGGCTTCCTTGTCAGTCTTTCCTCTCCTTAGTGGCATCCTGACAGATGAGTTCTTTTTGTACTTCTTCGCTTTCACTGTAGCGAGAGATTGTGGTTTCCCATGGACGGCGCCAATCTGTTGATGCCACTAATTATTGGTGCTGATGTGGCCTGGGTAAGGATGTGACCTGGATGTTGGCATGGCTTTGGTGAGGACATTACCTGATCCTGCACAGGTAACAGGGGTGAATTGAAGACCCTCGCAAGGAGGGGAGGGGGAGACCTCGAGGGCGCTCCGAAGCTTAAGTTAGCTTGAGTTTAAAGGAGAAGCCGAGGGCTCAAAAGAAACCGAGGGCTTTAAGCAGTTGGAGTGTATGTGCATATGTGTGAATAAAATCGGTGAAGCTTATACCTTAGCCTATTTATAATCGTCCGCCGGCGGAGAGGGTATGATTACAAACCCAGGTAGGGGGCGCTGTAGGGCTGCTGCAGGTCATAGGGCTGTCGTAGGACTGCAGACGTAAGCGGCTGTAGGTGGTGCGGGGCGGTCGTAGGGTAGCGTGGAACAACAGCTGTAGGGTTGCCATAGATGACTGCAGGGCTGTGCGTCGAAGGGGCCCAGGTCTGGGCCATTCTTTATGGGCCCAAAGGTTTTGCATGGCCGGGAGATTTACTGGGCTGTTTCTTGGACCGGAGCATCCATCGAGTAGGAGAGTTAGCCGGGCCTGAACTTATTTGGACTTGGACTGTTCTGTTGGGCTTGGAGCTCATTTGGGCTGGAATATTTTGCTGGGCCTGGAGTCTGTTTGGGCCGGAGTATTTTGCTGGGCCTGGAGCTTGTTTGGGCCGGAGTATTTTGGGCCATATCAGTAGTAATATTTTTCATATTTCCAACCTTACTCCTCTTCAGTGCTTCTCAACAGATGTGTATAACTAAGTTCTTTTAAAAGAAGGGTAAGGATAAAATATTTTTTTGGCTCATAAGGGAAAGTAAATGGGTTTTCGAAAGAAACAAGGCTCAAATTCTTTTTCAAGAAAAGGGCTCAAACAGGTGACTAGTGATAGATATTGCAAGGGTAGGTTTGAAAGGCTCAAACGGTCCAAAAATGTCCTATATCATATTCTAAGTAGTGTGCATTCTAGGAATTCGCCTCAAGTGATTATCAAATAAGTTCTAGAGCTTGTCGAGACCGTAAAAGTATTCACGAAACAATCACACATAAAACTTCTCTAAATGCTTTAGACTAATCATGCAATCTTACCACAAACTAGAATCTCAAACCAAATGAAGATTGATATTTAAATTATTCTCAAACCAAAGCAAGATTTAACTTCTTCTAAATGTTGTATGCTACCTCAATTAATCTTATATCATTGACATGTGAATTAACTCCAAGGCTAACACAAAGCATGCTAAAAACGAACAAAAAGGGAGAACGACACTAAGAGGTTCAATGGAAAAAGAAAAAAAGAATATGGAAACAAAATAGATGCGTTTTCTTCACCCCAACTTAAAAATTGCATTGACCTCAATGTAAAAGAAAGAGTAAAAGAAACTCCCTTTGTAGCCAAAGGTGCACAAAAGCTGAAAATTGTGCTCCACCATTTGAACTGCTTCGTATATTTGTCCCTGAAAAAGAAATACTAAGTTAATACTGGAAAACAGAAAAAAAAAATACAAACAATGAAAAAAAGAAATATGAAAACAATAAAAGTAAAAGGATATGTTGTGGGGTGCCTCCCATGAGCGCTAAGTTTTACATCTTCAACCAGACGCTCTTATTCCCTCCTAGAGAAACATGAGCTGAATGCACCAGCAACTGCTTCACTGCCAAATTTTGTGTTTGCATGCTTTAAAGAAGCCTCAAGGATGTCATCAGTAACATCAGCAGATTCTGGCTCAATATATGCTATTGTGAACCCATGGGTATGGATGGACTCCAATAGATTAAGGTGATGGATCTTTTCCATAGGTGAGTCAATCATATATACTTGGTGGTTCTCGTCCACATCCTCTGATTTGTTCGGTGTTGGGATGTGTAATGACTTACCACTAAGTGTCACAATGGCATTCACCTCCTTCAAATTCTTTTGCACCAGGTGTTGTCCATGGTGTGTGGACTGGGCTTGGGGAGGGAACTTACCTCGCTCATTCACACTCAAGGAGCTCATCAACTTGGACACTTGGCTCTTTAAATCCTTATGTTCTTCAACAACCTGCGTAATTAAAGATTCAAGCCTTTGATTAGTCTTATCTTGTGCCTCAATAAACGCATGCAAAATTTCTTCTAAAGGACTCCTAGAAGGTGCAGGTGCATAATATGGTGTAGGATATGTTCTAGGGGGTTGTGTAGGAGGCTGGTTTACAGATTTCCAGCTAAGATTGGGGTGATTCCGCCACTCCGGATTATAAGTATCAGAGAAAGGTGAAAGAGGCTTCTTGTACATACCTAAGGCATTACATTGTTCCTTATACATCCCTCTCATCTCCGTAAATGTGGGACATTCTTGGGCGAGATGATCTACCCCGCCACACACCAAACATGGTTCAAAGGACCTTGCATGATTAGCTACGTGTGTTGGCTGTAAGCTCTTAATCTTTAACACATCTAATTCCCTAGTGAGCATCTTGACCTTAGCTTTTAGGTTATTCTCTTCCCTAAGATGGTAAATTCCACCACCACTTTGGTTTCCTACAGGTCATGACCTGTTTGTGCTTTCAGTAGCACTAGTTCCAGTCCAGGTGTGAGCTTTTTCAGCAAGCTCATTGAGGTATTCTATGGCCTCATCAGGATCTTTTTCTAAAAACTCACCATTACACATCATCTCTACAAATTGGCACTCCCTATATGTAAGTCCCTCATAAAAATAGCTCACTAAGCGCCAATTCTCATACCCATGGTGAGGGCACATACTCAACAACTCCTTAAATCTCTCCCAAGACTGATATAAAGTCTCACTATCCTTTTGTGCAAAGGTGGAGATTTGCCTTTTTAAAGCATTGGCCTTATGTTGGGGAAAGTATTTATTAAAGAAAATCTGAGTCATCTCAGTCCACGACTCAATAGATCGTGGTCTCAGTGAGTATAGTCAACTTTTAGTTCTATCCTTCAAAGCGAAAGGAAAGAACTTAAGTTTGACAATGTCAGCAGTTGCATCTTGATTATGAAAAATTGCAACTACTTCTTCAAACTCTCTAATGTGCACATATGGGTTTTCACTTTCCAAGCCATGAAATATAGGGAGTAATTGTATCATCCCTGTTTTAAAATCTAAATGGCGAGTATTGGCTGGGAACATGATGCATGATGGTGTGGCTATTCGTGTAGGGTGGAGGTAATCCTGAAGGGTCCTAGGGGGTTGATCTTCGTGTTCACTCATATCTTCGGGACTAGATGGATTGTCAAATAAAGGATTTAGAAAAGAATTTAATTCTGACTCTAACACAGGCCTACAAGCAAATCTACCCAAAGTGTCTCTATATCTCAGCATGCAAGATCACAAAATAATAAATAAAAAAAAGGAAACAAAAAAAAAAATAATGCAGCAAGCTTAAAAAGGGAACGAAGTTACCACCTTTACAAATTGCTGAAAAGAAAAACTATTCACAATTCTTCTACCGTCTGGTCTCAAAGTTGACAGTCTTCCTTATACTTAAGCGTGTCTCCTTGGCAACGGCGCCAAAATTTGATTACGCCCAAAGTATAACGCGGTAATTATAGCACAGCTTTGAGGTGTCGATTCCACAGGGAGGCAAGCGATCTAAAAGAAAAAGTGCAAACCTTAAAACGAACGATAAAAGTTAAAGGAAAGAATCTGAGTTTGAAGTAGTATGAAATAATTGTGTAAATATAATAGAGACAACAAGGGTCCAAGAATCCTCCCTAGGTTCATTGCCTTATTCCAATCTTGATTCAGTTGTCTTTATCTCGATTGGAAGTTTCACATCCCAAACAAGCAATCGACATATATTCAATTAAAGCACATATATAAACCCTAATGTAATTGTTATGAAATACTCTTTACTTTCAAGCACTCATGACCTAACTTATAGATTATCAAGAAGCGACAATATATCATAATGAAAATACCTCAGCAATGGACAAATCTATAAGAGAAATCTACCAAACTCAATCACACCTATTGCGCGATTACATGCCTAAATAAATATGCAAATAATCGCACTCGTTTTACTTGCAAGTGCACAAGGTCAACAATGTAGTATAGTGTACGAAAGCAAGATCATCTCCACAGGGATTGGTGAATTTCGTTTTAGAATTATATTCTCAATGTTAAAAGATAGAAATAATAAAAGAGTGGATTTTAATAAAGATAAAGGCATAGAGACTTGATATCCACCACTAATTATGCTACCATAATATATCAGTATGCCAATGCTTTAATCATGCCATGTATACCTAATGTTTGTCAACCTAAGGGCATGGTATTTACTCCTTAAGCTATTGATTTCCCTAAGCAACGAGTTAGGAATGGTATCTAATCTAACACTTTTCTATCTTAAGGGATTCAGTATGGTGTATACTGAGTTGTTCCTTAAGAGAGCATATGATCTGTGGAAATCGACAACCACATGAGACCTAGGGTATGGTATCTACTCCCAGTTTCCCATGTTGATTAACCCAAGAATCCGGTGTGGATATCTTTTGTTACTATTGTCAGACCCAGGACTTGGTCATCCAAATTGATCTAACTAACTAATCCATACCACATGCATACGTTGATCAGACACACACATATGAGGAATTTAAATATAAACAGGTATTAATCAAGTTAAGTAATACAACATAAATATCGCAAAGGCGCCAATACTGAATTATTAAATAAACATAATTAGGGCTTCAACCAAGCCCTTACCAAAAGTTTAAGTACACATAATAAAAATAAAAGAAAGAAGAAACTCGAGAGAAGAGTCGTCAATTCTCCTCCACAGTTTCCTTCTCCAAGCTAAAAGCAACAGATAAAAGAAGTGTTCTCTAAGTTGTGATTATTTGTGTGTGCTTTACAGGTGTATTTATAGGGCTTAAGTAGTCCTAGAAGGCTCATGAGTTCCTAAACTTTCCTAAAACACAAAACTCCTTTATTTCCAAAATAGGGTTCTGCAGTTTACTGTTCACGCCCGTACATGTGCGCTCAATCGCATGTGTCTTGCGGTCGATCGTATTTCTGCGCTCGATCCTTCATGTGTGCGAACGATCGCATGTGCGCTCGATTGCATGCAGTAGTGCGATCAATTGCACTTTGACCATAAGCTGCTCCAGGATTTCCAGGCTTCTTCCCTTAAGTGCCAAAACTGCTTTCTTTTTCTCTAAGACCTATAAAAACATGTGAAACACACAAAATAAAGTAAAACAGACTAAAACGTATAGACAAAGAGCTTAACACATGTAAATTAAAGGGCTTAAATATGAATATTTAAGCACTTATCACACCCCCAAACTTACATATTGCTAGTCCTTTAGCAATACAAAACTATAAACTAAATGAAGAACAAAATTAAAGATAAATTCACTTCCATGATACTTAAAGATTTGGGTTGCACAAAAAACTATGATAACAATTCATGAGTAAGCTTAAAATATTTACAACTTTTTGTATTGAAAAAGGGTTTTCAAAAGTTCATGTTACTTACCTAAGGTTGGCTTAAGGCATTGTAAGTTTGATTTATGTGTGATGAATTAGCACATTAAGATGGGGCTTCCATATAATTTTAGTGTATAGGGTTTCGATGCCTAAACCTTTATCGAATTCCTTATCAAAGAGAACAAAAATGGCATAATACTTTCTTCTTCTTTCTTTTTCTTTCATCATGCGATCTTTGCCATGTTGAGTTCCATTGAGCTTTCTATTTGACCCTTATAACGAGTGTTTAGCCAATGACTCCCAAACCAGATGGTTTTAGGGCATTAGGTGTAAAGACACCCCTAAGGACTTATTAACTCGAATCAAAATGGCTACAAAACTAAAAGATTTTAATGCTTCTAAATGAAATTCCCACCTTTTGACATGAATACTCAATTTTTACTGAGGCAAGATGCCCAGTTACTTAGTGGAAAGCTTTTTGATCACTTTTTGCATGATAAACATTTTTTTTATATATTTTTTTTCTTCTTTATTTTTCTTATGCCAAAGTGTTCTTTTCAACAAGTTATCCGATTACAGTTAGATTATGGAAACATATACAAGAGTCCACTCAAATGCGTGTTTAAATGTGCTCGTGCAAATTTGGATCAAACTCGTGAATTCTTAGGTGCCTTGAGGTAGGGAACTAAACTTTGTAAAATTTCCATTGCAATACTATGTATTCTAGCTTTTAAGCTTACTAATGAAGTGTTATCAAATTTTTAAATCAACCAAAATTTTTGTTTACCAAAAGAACATGCATTTATCTTCTTAAAAAAAAACTGGGACTTAGTGTGTGCATGTGTTTCAAGTGCGTGTGTGATAGTATCTAGTATCTCCCACTACCCCCAAACTTAAAATACACATTGTCCCCAATGTGTGTGGCATGGAAAGATCTGACCTGGGAGATGGAGAACTAGGTTGCTTGCTTTGCTTGTAACATGCCCCCAAACTTGAACTGGATGCACGCACTAAGTACCGGACAAAGAAAAATAAACATTATTCTGGAAAACAAGAAATATAAATACTAGATATGTAAATATAAATATAAATAAAATAAAAATACTAAAATGAAAAGGATTAGTCTGGGGTGCCTCCCATGAGCGCTAAGTTTAACGTCTTCAGCTGGACCAAGCCTTATTCTTCCCCAAAACTAAGATTGGCTGGTTCTAGCACTAGTAGTGTCTTATTCTTTCCCATATAAGCATAGTTTAAGTGTTCTGGAAACTGCTTGAATTCCAAGTGAGGTGCTGTAAAATAAAAAAGAAGAAAATAGTATTAGTAGGCACATGAGAGTCAAATGGATCGATGTACTTACTTGGATGCTTTGGAGAGGCTTCAATGAGGTGCATAGTTTTGATGATGTCATAAGTAACATCCTCAGATTCTGGCACTGTACTCGATCTTGTGAGACTATATGTAAGAGCAGTTTCTAATGGATCAAAGTGATGGTCATGAAAAACTTGTTCAACAACACCTTGCTTTTGTTTACTTAGCTCCTTAGCTATATGCCCTACTTGTACATCTAATCTTTGAATAGCTTGCTCATGCCTTGCATTTATTTGTCTTTGCTCAGTCATAAACTGCTCTTGTAAGGTAAGCAGTTGTTGTTGTTGAATGAACAATTCCCTCACAATGCTCTCTAGGTCACTCTCTCTTGATTCTGGGACTAATTGAGCTGCTTGTTGGAAGTCCCTTTGCTGCCCTTGAAGGTTCAAGGCATTTTGATTGTTCCATGCGAAGTTAGGGTGGTTCTGCCATCCAAGATTGTAGGTATATGCATATGCATTGTTCGATCCCTCATAATTTGCTTGCTCTTGATCTGCATATAAATATAAAGGGCAAGTTTCAGTAGTGTGATCAAAATGAGAACATATAGCACATACCTGGAGTTGTGTAGCTCGTGGTCGAGATGGGATGCTCTGAGCAGTCATAGCTTCTATAAGCATATCTAGCTTCCTTTCTATAGCAGCTAGATAAGCATAATTAGCTTCCATCATTGGTGCTTCTCCCTCAGATGAATTAGTAAAAACAGCTTTAGTGCAGCAGTTCAGCACTACTGCTCGGGGTAGCTTCTGCCTCAAATACGATCGATCGCACCAAGGAGTACGCTCGATCGCAGAGGTGTGTTCGATCTCACTTGAGCTTGCGCTCGAGTGCAAGGCTAGAAACAATGCTGCCACAGACCTGAAAAAAGTAGAAAACAAAAAGAAGACATAAAACTAAAAAAAAAAAAATAGATTTTAAATAAAAATAAAATAGAACAGGATAATAAACTAAAACAAAATAAAATAAAAAATAACAAAAATAATTCCAAAAAGAAATTTAGCACAATCCCTGGCAACGGCGCCAAAAACTTGTTACGCGTTTATTTACCTAAATAAATAAGCAAATAACCGCACTCGTTTTACTTGCAAGTGCACAAGGTCAACTTAGTAGTATAGTATACGAAAGCAAGATCATCTCCACAGAGATTGGTGAATTTCGTTTTAGAATTATATTCATAATGTAAAAAGATAGAAATAATAAAAGAGTTGATTTTGATAAAGATAAAATAATAAAGATAAAGGTGTAGGGACTTGATATCTGCCACTAATTATGCTACCACAACAAAACAGTATGCCAATGCTTTACTCATGTCATGAATACCTAATGTTTGTCAACCTAAGGGCATGGTATCTACTCCTTAAGCTATGATCTCCCTAAGCAATGAGTTAGGCATGATATCTACTCTAACTCTTTTTTCTCTCAAGGGATTCAACCTGGTGTATGCTGAGTTATTCCTTGAGAGAGCATAGGATCTGTGGAAATTGACAACCACACGAGACCTAGGGCATGGTATCTACTCCCAGTTTCCCATGCTGATTAACTCAAGAATCCGGTGTGGATATCTTTTGTTACTATTGTCAGACCCAAGACTCAGTCATCCAAATTGATCTAACTAACTAATCCATACCACATGCATATGTTGATCAGACACACACATATGAAGAATTTAAATATAAACAGGTATTAATCAAGTTAAGCAACACAACATAAATATCGCAAAGGCACCAATACTAAATTATTGAATAAACATAATTAGGGCTTCAACCAAGCCCTTACTAAAAGTTAAAGTACACATAATAAAAATAAAGGAAAGAAGAAACCCGAGAGAAGAGTCGTCAATTCTCCTCCACAGTTTCCTTCTCCAAGCTAAAAGCAACAGATAAAAGAAGTGTTCTCTAAGTTGTGATTATTTGTGTGTGCTTTACAGGTGTATTTATAGGGCTTAAGTAGTCCTAGAAGGCTCATGAGTTCCTAAACTTTCCTAAAACACAAAACTCCTTTATTTCCAAAATAGGGTTCTGCAGTTTACTGTTCACGCCCGTATATGTGCGCTCGATCGCATGCGTCTTGCACTCGATCGCATTTCTGCGCTCGATCCTTCATGTGTGAGAACGATCGCATGTGCACTCGATCACATGCAGTAGTGTGATCAATCGCACTTTGACCAGAAGCTGCTCCAGGATTTCTAGGCTTCTTCCCTTAAGTGCTAAAACTGCTTCCTTTTTCTCCAAGACCTATAAAAACATGTGAAACACACAAAATGAAGTAAAATAGACTAAAACATATAGACAAAGAGCTTAACACATGTAAATTAAGGGGCTTGAATATGAATATTTAAGCACTTATCAACACCTCAACAACATCACATAAAAAGAGCATGACTAGACTTATATTGGGGAGAAAGATGCAATCACAGGATTAAGGGAAAATCTTCTAATTAGATTAAAAAGTAAATCATAACAATGTTTAATGATAATAAATCCAAACTACAACTGAATCAAGAAACGAAAATAAGAACTACTACACCTAGGGATTCATCCTTTTGCCTTGCTTGGAGGTTAGTCGGCCGTGGGGCTCATGCTTGAGTTTCTCGGCCTTTGGCCCTCTAATCGATGTTCAATTCATCATCTTTTTCACAAACCCTAAGTGGTTTATTTATAATCACAAAGTTCAAGGGTGTTTTAAGGTTTAAAAAGTCATTAAAATCCTAATTAGGTCAAAAATCGGAAAAGGAATTTCGTGTGCGCTCCGCGGTTCTCTCTTGTGTGCGCCACAGCTCAAGCTTTGTTCATAGTTGGTGGGAGTACTGGGCACCGCGGCCCTGCTAGTGGGTATCATGGCTTTGCCTGATGGTTAAGGTTGACATGCTTTGGACGCCGCGGCCCTCATTGGTGGGCGCCTAGGTGCTAGCTGGAAGTCTTCTTATGCATGTTCTGGGCGCCGCCGCCCTGGCTGGTCCAGGCCGCGGCGCACACTGATGGCCTGACTTTTCTTCATGTTTGCTTCTCTGCAGCCACTCTGAAACTCCATTATGTATGGAATCTTGCACTTTAAGCAATGATCACTTTTCCTTCTCTTTCAAACATAAAATACCTGAAAATGCACCGAAATAGATCAATGATCCAACAATGACACTTTAGAGTTGTTAACTTATAAAAGTGCAATTAAAACCTAAATCAACCCTAAAATGCTAACAATTAAGCACTATTGAGATGAATTTTATGGCTCTCATCAAGAAGTTTGATGGCAAGTGAGACTTTTCCCTTTAGAAGCAGAAAATCAAGGCGGTTCTTATGCAACAAAAGGTGGACTTGGTGATTGGAGAAGATGATGATTTTCCAACAAGTATCACGGTACTCCAGCGGAATGAGATAAAGAAGATGGCATATAGCACCATCTTTCTACACATGTCGGATAGTGTGACAAGGGAATGTGGAGATTCGGAAGATCCAACTGTCATTTGGAAGAAACTAGATGAGTTATTTCTTACCAAAACTCTCCCTAATAAAATCTATCTTCTAAAACAAATATTTGCTTTTAAAATGGATCCTAATAAAGAGTTGCAAGATAATCTTGATGTGTTTAATAAACTAGTTCAAGATTTGACTAGTTGTAGTATAACATTCCCGGATGAACAATTGGCTATTATATTGTTGAATTCTCTTTCCGATTGTTTTGAATGCTTGATTAATGTTATTGAATATGGAAGAGATACACTAACCAAAGAAATTATCTTCAATGCTATAAGGGCTCATGATTTCAAAGCCAAGATGAGGGAAGGATCAAGTGGAGAAGGTCTGTTTGTTAGAGGAAGGCCTGCAACTTGGAATGGTAGCAACATCTGTGGCAACTACCGAGATAAACCAAAGGGTAGAGGTCAAAGCCATGGAAGATCGCATTCTAAACCGAAGTTTGGAGGAAAGCGAAGCTACTACTGCAATAAGGAGGGTCATTTCAAGAAAGATTGCAAGAAGAAATTGAGGGATGAGGAAAGAAGAGGCCATACTAACAATGGAGAGGTTTCGATTGCCAAGGGAGAATAGCAAGATGATGATGTTCTTGTTGTGTGCTCAAATGTGAGCAAGAGGCAAAGCAGCGAGAAATAGATCTTGCATTCCAGGTGCACTTATCACATGTATCCTCACCAGAATTGGTTCAAGAATTTCAAGGAAACCAATGGGGGAAAAGTTTTCTTAGGGAATGATATTTCTTGCCAAGTGAGGGGCACGGGAAACATCCAATTGAGGATGTTTGATGGATTTACAAGGCTGCTATGGAATATGAGATATCTTTCAGATTTGAGAAGAAATTTGATCTCATTGGGGCAGCTAGATTCCATAGACTACACATACTAAGCAGAGAGAGGAAAGATCAAGCCAACACTCGAAACATCAACCATGTCCAGATTCACTAAATTTCATCTCCTCATAATTCATATCAAAACATCAACCATAGCTCATCAAGAATTTCATTTATCACTTTTATTATTAAATCAACTTATTATTTCCAAAAATATTATTTCTCCCTTAATAATTTTCTACATGTCCAAAATTCATATCATACCTATCAATTTAATTTTTATCTACCACCAAAGCATAAGCTAAAAATTTATTTTAATATTATTCCTAGATATTTGATTTTTATTTAGATTACTTAAAGTAAATCTAACTCACCACGTAGCACTTAAAGCTACCTGTGGATCACCTCTTTGCCTTTCCCGTTCCTCTAAAAAATTTCCTCCGGTTGTAGATCGTCAACACCTGACATCATATTTATATTAAATTTCTAATTTATTCTTCAATTCTTCATAAACCACACCCTTTGAAAATTCCCACTTTGACTTCCGGGACATTTTATGAATGCTAAAAAATAACATTGCGTTATTACCTTTTGTTTTTTTTTATAGCTTTCCATGATTCTCTATGAAATTTGTCGTAAATCCCTTCAAAATTTTGCTCTTTTAACCTTTCTTTGGGTCCCCAAGTGTTTAAAAAAAAATAGAGTAATTGAAGAAAAACTTAAACTAAATCGGTAAGTATAAATTACGATTACATAATATATATATATATATATATATATATGAGTACAACTTTGAAACCAAAAATCTATTCACACTTATTCATCAGCAGCACCCCCCTCCCCCTCCAAATTCTCTTGCTACCACGAACATAGCATGTGGAATACATGGAAATGCCTCCTCTTTATTTGGCAGCAGGTGGCAACACATGATGCCATGTTTTTTTCTGCTTTTTTTTTTTTTTCATTTTCATTTTCTTTGTAACAACATGTCCGTTTTTTTCCAAAAGAATTGTTTTATTCAATACTAAATCCTCCGCGTATATATTATTTTAATTTCATGTCATATTTATTAAATTACTTCTTTACCCTTACTTTACGATTACGGGTATTACAAATCTACCCACTTTATAAAAATTTTGTCCCCGAAATTTCCTTACCTAACTCCAGAAACAAATGTGAATAATATTTTTTCATAATTGTCTCACACTTTCACATAATCTCTTCAATATCCTTATTCCGCCATATAACTTTAACTAATGAAATTATTCTTTTACACAAGACTTATTCTTTTTGTCTAAAATGCTCACTGGTACTTGTATATAAGCCCAATCTCCTACTTGAAATTCCAGAGGTCTTCTCTTAGTATTAGCATAGCTATTTGGTCTACTTTGTGCTGCTTTACGGTTCTCTCTAACCAATTTGATCCTCCCAGTTGTTACCTCAATAATTGATAGACCAGATATATTTCTCTCCCATTTCTTCCCAGCATACTAGAGTTCTACACCTTCTACCATATAAAGCCTCGAAGGGTGCCATCCCAATACTAGTTTGATACTGATTATTATAAGCAATTTCAATCGATGGCATGTAAGCATCCCAACTTACTGAGAAATTCATCACATTTTCCCTTAACATTTCTTCTAGTACTCTAATAATCCTTTCTGTCTGAGCATGAAAAATTACATTAAATTGCAACTTTGTACCCATGGCTTTCTGAAAGCCTCTCCAAAACCAAGATGTAAATCTAGCATCTCTATTTGACACTATGCTTAATGGTGCTCCATAAAACCTCACAATCTCAGCTATATTCTTCTTCAATCCTGACCACCAAAAATTTTGTCTCCATCATCTACACATCTTATTATTTCTTGGTTACATCAATCTACATCATTATGTGCCTCTCTCATTATCTCCTTTCTCTACTTCACGTTATTGGGAACACCATTCCATGTTCCAATACCAAAATACCCTCATTTCAAATTTTTAACTCAAATGCTTTTAGGTGAGCACTTAATGCTTAATCTTTTCTATCTCTTCATCTCTACCTTGTATCTCTAAAACATTTTACTATGAATAACTGTACAACCATATTCGTTAACCTTGATCCTCTATCACTGATATTCAATTTCATTCTTATCTCTTTTAAATCTATCATAAATCTCACATCAGGGCTCCCCATAGCAGTCAACCTTCTTGTAGACTTTCTACTCAATGCATCAGCTGTCACCTTCGCATTTTCTAGATCATAGTGGATTGTACAATTATAGTTACTAATCAAATCCATCCACTATCCTTTCCCCAATTTTGACTCTCTCTGGGTAGGTAAGTACGTCAAACTTTTATAAACCATGAATATCTCACAAGTGGCTTCATACAGATGATGTCTCAAATATTTAAAGTTAACACTATAACAGCCAACTCTAAGTCATGAGTAGGAAAATTTCTATCATGAATCTTCAATTGCCTAGAAGTATGGGGCACAACTTTCCTATGTTACATATATCCCAATCATTGATGTGATGTATCACTATATACCACAAATCATTCATCACTAGAGAGAAACACCAATACTGGAGCTGCAGTCAATTTCTCTTTTAGTAATTGTAAATTTTTCTCACACTTCCCTCAACATACAAATCTCACCTCTTTCCTGGTCAGTCTATTTAAAAATATTACAATAATTGATAAAATTCTGAAGGAATCTTCTATAATAACCAGCTAACTCCAAGAAGATTCTAATTTCAGTCACATTAGTTGATCTCTCTCATCTTAACATTGTCTCTACGTTTTGGGGATCAACTGTTATGCCATTTTGGGATATCATATGTTCCAAGAAAGTTATTTCATTTAGCCAACACTCACACTTAGAGAACTTTGCATATAATTTCTCTCTCCTCAGAATCTCCAACAAACTATCTAATGTTTCACATGTTGTTCTTCCTTCTTAGATTATATCAGAAAGTCAAATCAACCATAAGCTTGTGAAGATATAATTTAAACACTCTATTCATTAAGTCCATGAATGTTTCTGGAACATTAGTTAATTCACATGACATCACAAAAAGCTTATGACCATAACGTGTCCTAAAAGCAATCTTAGGCACGTCTCCCTTCTCTATCCTCAACTGGTGATAACCTTATCTTAGACTTATCTTAGAAAACACTCTTACTCCTTGCAACTACTAAAACAATCCATATATCCTAGGCAAAAGATATTTGTTCTTATTTAACTATTTTTAGTCTATACAAAATCTCATCGTTCCATCTTCCTCCTTCACGAACAACATAGGGGCTCCCCAAATTCATTAGGTCCAATAAATTGTTTATCTAAAAATTCTTGAAATTTCAATTCTCTTAACTGAATGGATGCCACTCTGTAGGGTGCTATTAAATATATGTGATGATCCTAGTATCACATCAATAGAGAATTTAATCTCCCTACTTGGAGGCAACCTAATCAACTCATCAAGACTTACATTAGAATAATCTTTCACCACTAAGTTTTATTCTAACTTCCTATTTTCCATTTTGGGATCCATTATATATGCCCAATACTCCTTGAAACCCTTCTTCAACCATCTCCTAGTGGTCAGAGCAAAATAAGATAGTTCGAGAGTATCTTATGTTTTCCCTGAAAGTTAAACTCCTGATGTCTATATCTTGAACACTACCTTCTTTCTGGAACAATCAACCCCAACGCAATATGTTGACAACCAATTCATTCTCAAAATTAAATGAAATTATATCATATTCAAAATAATAAATTAGCTTCAGATTCTCTGTCACTGATACGAATCACACAACTCTTGTAAGCATTTATGATTATCACTCCATCTTTAGTGGTAACTTCAACAAAAATATTTTGCATCAAAGGACTAATACATACTTCAATAGACTTCATATGAATACTGGATGCAAAAGAATGGGTTGCACCAAGATCAACTAACATTGATATGTCCACCTTCTCTATACACAAAGCACTTCAAATTTTGATAATTCTGGGATAAATATCTTATCTGAATATATCTATTACAAACTTCTGTCTTTCAATCCTACCTCAAATTACCACTTCCCCTTGGTGGCATACTTACTTTTTATGCCATGACTCTCAATTCCCATTACCTGTCTTCCAAATTTATGGGTCCCACCAATAGTATTCTGAGTTATAGAAGTAACAGATCCTATTTGCCTCTGATTCTATACTTTAGTTCCTTGTGACAAGGAAATCCTTCTCTTGGTGGTCTCCCACCCTGCACACTCATACTGGTACCACCTCTGGGCTCCACAAATCTAGACCTCTTCTATCAATTCCTCCTACCTCTAATTTCTATCACCTCCTTCTTAATCTGAAGTGTTGTATCCACCAATCTTACATAATCCATATGCCTCATGTAAGATAGTTTTGATCAAATCTTAAAACATAGTTCATCTATGAACCTCTTACACTTCTTCTCTTCTAGGTCTACCATTTTCGGTATAAACCTCGACAATGCCACAAATCTCTATCATGCTGAGCCACAGTCAACACATTTACCCCAAATAAATAAAATCTTTATCTTGTTAGGCTCTAGAGGTATAAGGAAAGTATCTATCAAGAAAAACTTCGTCAAACCTATTCCAGGTTAAGGGTCTATCAATATATGTACGTACCCTATGAAGAATATCCTCTCACCATTCTAGGGCCTATCTCTCTAACTTGAACGTATCAAAGACGACCCTATGCCTGACAGTCATTGGTAAAATACCAAATAAATCTCTCTACATGTTTCTCCCAAAACTCAAGCTTAAAAAGGATTCATAGATCCTTTAAATAACAAGGCATTCAGTTTAGTATATCTCCCTGCATCTCAAGCATAAACTCACATTTCCACCATTTTAAACATCTATCATTACTAGATTAACAACCTCAGGCACTACTTTAACATGTTCATCAAATTTATGCTATAAGCTATCAACTCTATCATCTGTTACATTCATTTTCTCAAAAGCATGTGTAAGAGCTTATCTTAACTCATTTTTTTTCAACTTTAGATTCTCTCACACCTTTACTAATATCAATTATACTGTCAACACGTTCTTTTGTAGGAACCATGGAATTAGACTCAACCTTGACTTGTCAAAATATTGTGGGCCAACGCTTTCTCAAATCAATAGCTCTAACTCTGGCTCTAGCACGTCCATGCGTCATCCTCAGACTATTTAAAATGTAATTTATTTTAATCTTTCACTTTCTTACTTTTTATGTAGTCTATAGAATCATAAAACCTAACACTCTGATGCCAAAGTTGTAACGACCCATCCCGAGTTGGCCACCCCCGAGAAAGTGTCATTACATTTTGAAAATCCTAGCACGACACATATATGCAACAATTACAAATAATACTAACAGAAATTCTTTTACGTCAATCCTCAACCCTCAATAGGGGAAATACATAAATATGATCTTTAAACATTATACACAACGTAATATGCATGAATATTTACAAATAATTTTTTTATATTTTATTTTTCTCATTAGTCTGAAGATGTTGACACGTACGTGGCTTATAGAAATGATTTCATCTGACTCTCAACCCACCAGACTATTTGTCCAATCTGCTACCTGAAATCATTATATAATGAAGGGATGAGCTTCATAAGCTCAGTGAATTAAATTTGTTAGAAGTACTCAGTCTATATAAATAGTCTTCAATATTAGATCAATTATATTTTACATAACTTGATAATAGCATTCTTCTATCACTACACATATCATAAGTCTCATTCTCTATCAATCTCTTCTTCTTATTTATTGGTTCACCTCAAGACCATTAATTATCTCATAATTATCTCGCAATGAGGTTTATATTATAAAGTCTACCATTTAGATGGTTCTTATCACCATAACTATCTCTTTGTGAGACTCATCCGTCTATAAATAAATTCACAATAACACACCACACATTAGAATTTTAATAATGCAAGCAATAATTAAAACAGATGCAATGCATGAATTATTATTATGGAAATGTCTTCCCATATGTTAACATGTTTTTATCTTTGATCGGCTGCTTTTCCAGTTATTTCATTCTCATTTAGATCGACTGCCTTCCTGGTTCTTTTCTTTACAACTTGCCTCGGCTGTCACGGATTTATTTCCAGCATATACCGGCTGTCACGGTGTCCCTTTTATTTCCAGCCTATATACACTGTCACGGTTTTTCAATTAGACCGACCCCTTCTCGATTCTTTTCTTTTATTTAATGCATATGCATATGAACAATGATATGAAATATTCATCTGAAGAATAACATAAAAGAACAAACTTGAATTCAAATATTTAAATTAGTTATCCTGATTTTTCTCAAATTATATAAAAATTTCCACTAAATTCCTCTCATCATAAATCACATCAAATCATCCATCAAAACTTGTTCAGATTCACTAAATTTCATCTTCTCATAATTCATATCAAAATATCAACCATAGCTCATCAAGAATTTCACTTATCGCTTTTATTATTAAATTAACTTATTATTTCCAAAAATATTATTTCTCCCCTAATAATTTTCTACATGTCCAAAATTCAAATCATACCTATCAATTTAATTTTTATCTACCACCAAAGCATAAGCTAATAATTTATTTTAATACTATTACTAGATATTTGATTTTTATTTAGATTACTTAAAGTAAATCTAACTCACCATGTAGCACTTAAAGCTAGCCGTCGATCACCTCCTTGCCTTTCCCGTTCCCCTCTGAAATTTTCCCAGGTTGCAGATCGTCAACACCTGACATCATATTTATATTAAATTTCTAATTTATTCTTCAATTCTTCTTAAACCACTCCCTTTGAAAATTCCCACTTTAACTTCCAGGAAATTTCATGAATGCTAAAAAATAACATTACGTTATTACCTTCTGTTTTTCTGATAGCTTCTCGTGATTCTCTATGAAATTCCGCCGTAAATCTCTTCAAAACTATTATCTTTTAACCTTTCTTTGGGTCCCCAAGTGTTTAAAAAAAATAGAGTAATTGAAGAAAAACTTAAACTAAACCGGTAAGTATAAATTACGATTACGTAATATATATATATATATAACTTTGAAACCAAAAATCTGTTCACACTTATTTGTCAGTAGCACCCCCCCCCCCCCCAAATATTCTTACTGCCACGAACATAGCATGTGGCATACATGCAAATGCCTCCTCTTTATTTGGCAGCAGGTGTCACCTGCTGCCACGTTTTTTCAGCTTCTTTTTTTTTTCATTTTCATTTTCTTTGTAACTATGTCTCCACGCGTCTTTTTTAAGAATTATTCTATTTAATACTAAATCTTTTGTGTATATATATTATTTTAATTTCATGTCATATTTATTAAATTACTTTTTTTCTCTTACTTTACGATTACGGGTATTACAAGGTGTCTCAATTTTAAAGGGACCAACCACCTCATCCCAAAGCTAACCGAGTACCGAGGTGACTGTCTTAATTTCACAAAGGACCAACCACCTTGGCCCAAAACTAACCGAGTACCGAGGTGGGTGTCCCCATTACACAAGGAACAAACCACCTTAGCCTAAAGCTAGCTGAGTACAAGGTGGGTGTCCCAATTTCACAAGGGACTAACTGCCTCGACCCAAAACTAGTCAAGTTCCCAAGTGGGTGTTCCCATTTCACAAAGGACCAACCACCTCGGCCCTAAGCTTGCCGAGTATTGAGTTGGGTGTCCCGATTTCACAAGGAACTAGCCACCTTGGCTAAAAACTAGCCAAGTGTTGAGGTGAAAGCCACGAGCACAAACCATCTTGACCCAAACAAGTTCGAGGACAGAGGAGGGATCCAAGAACTCAAACTACCTCTGCTCAAAACCAACCGAATATCGACGTGGGAGCCAAAAGCTCAAACCACTTTGGTCCTAAGCTAGCCGAATATCGATGAGGGCGCCAAGAGCTTAAACCACCTTGGTCTAAAGCCAGCTGAGTACCGAGGTGGGTCTACCCATTTCATAAATAAAAGTAAATCCAAATCTAATCAGAAAATCAAAATAGGACTCACTATATAAAATCTAAATACTACCAATCGTTTAAAGTTGACTCAACTCAGAAGGAGTGAGGGCCATATGATGTAGGTTAAATAGACCCTCTTACCATAGAGTAACACTTGTCAATCACAAGAGTAAAATAATAATCTGTACCTCACTTAAACCTTATAAATAGGGGCCTCTTAACTTGCTCTCCTCACCACCTACTCTAGCTTAAGCATCGAAGGGCCTTCTTTAGAGTAAAACACTCTAAGTCAATTTCCCTTTTAGTTAACTTGAACCCAACTATCACCTTACTAACCCAAGTGAGTATACAACTAAGTGAATCAAACCAGATTTGAATTCAGTAACCAACCCGACAATACTCAATAAAGACCCAACCTATTTTCGGTGTCAACACCTGAGATCAAGTGCAACAACGCTTAAGTATTTATTTATATGTTTAGGTTAGAAATTTGTTTCTTTGAGTTGTTTTTTCCTTGTTTTACAGGTTTACAAGCACTTGGAAAGGAGTTTCACTAAATTGCTATAATTGCCCGTACAGATCAGTCATTTTATCGGATTAAAATGTATTGATTCAGGAAGAACCAGGAGATGAGCCATATATGCTTGGAAAGATCCAAATGTCTATTTTTAGAGAATTTATGGCTCTTAAATATGATTTTTCTAGAGAAAGTTATAGTAGTTTTAGTAGATAAAGGTCAGGTTGTGTGTGATTTCAGCGTGGCAGAAGTGATTTTTGCAGATTAAACTGTAATGATTCAGGAAGAAACAGGAGATGAGCCATATATGCTTGGAAAGATTCGGATGTCTATTTTTTGGAGAATTTTACGGCTTGTAAATATGATTTTTATAGAGAAAGTTATGGCAGTTTTAGTAGACAAAGGTCAGGCTATGCATGATTTCAACGTGGGCAGAAGTTTTGAAGGGCATGTGAAGGCTTAAATCCCACATCCCACATCGGTTGGAAACACATTCTACGTCCCACATCAGTTGGAAACACATTGCACTCATGGAGTTTCCCTATAAAAGCCCCATTTCACTTCATCTTCAGGGGCAATCGGTGTGTAATCTGGAAAGCTTTGCTACCAAGGGGGGAAAGTGCCGCACAACAGCTGTGAGTGGAATTTCTCTATCCATGTATTTTTAGTTTTAATTTATTTCTTTTAAGTTTTAAAGTTTAATGTTTAGAACTTTAATTGTGAAATTTATTTTCATAATCATGAGAGGCTAAAACCTTCATCTAAGGTTGAAGATGAAGCTTCGCCATTAATTAGCATTATATTTTCATATATGTTATTCCGACATTTTTGTATTGATGTTCTATTTCAATTCAATTGTTTGAGTAAATTCTTATGATTGATTGTTTTGTTTATAAATTGTTCAATTGGATATTCCATATGTTTCATCTGACGGATACAGGGAATCATCCAAAGTAAATCGGATATCCATTGTGATTCTAAAGTAAATGGATACATTTGATGATTTGGTTTAATTAGGATATTCGTTGTGATTTGTATATCGATGGATTCATGGAATTATTTGATAAATTACTTTTATATAGAACATGCATAGGATGTAATTGCTTGTCGGTTGTAGGAACAAAGTCAAGAAAATATACACTTTAATTCGGTGGGGTGGATTCAGAAACCTTAGTGTTTTTATTGTTTGCTTTAAATCAATTTAGTTTAAGTTTATATTTCTTTACACAATACAATTCAAAATTTGGAACTAGGTTAAAATAGGTTTAGTTTTGATAAAAATATTCTTTCACGACACAATTCCCTGTGGATTCGATCTCGCACTTGCACACACTATATTGCAAACGACTCGTGCGCTTGTGAGTAATTTAAAACTCACTATCTCTCCTCCAAGTTCCCTCCTTGCAATTAATACTTACATAATATAGTCTTTGATCCATTGAGGTGCTTTCCTGGTTTTTCTATCCCTTGGGTGCACCTTAGTTTATGAGTTTGAGGAACAACTATTCTTGGATCTGCCTTACATTTATATCATTTTTACTCCCAATTGAATTTAAATTTTTCATCAATGTTCATGTGATGATATAACACCAATTCCTATAGATCTTCCCAAGAAGTATCCTAAAGTCCTAATCCTTTCTATTGGACTAGCACATGTCGAACAATTTTATAACCTTTTAAAATCACCCTCTCATCAAGAATGGCCATAAGTATAATGACAGGTTGATTTCCAACTTTTAATGGTGGTAATGGGGCAATGATTTGTGATGGTTCCCCTTTAAAAGGTATTAATAGGGACACATGGAACACTTGGTGTATTATATTGGTATTAGGTAGGGCTAACTTATAAACTACTAATCCAACCTTCTCTAGAATTTGAAATGGACCATAAAATGTTTTATTCAACTTATGATTAAGTCAACTACCACTGAACTTTGTTTATAGGGTTGGATTTTAACTATGACCTAATCCCCCACAACAAAAGAAATTTAAGTTCTAATTTTGCAGACAATTTTATTCTGGTTTGAGACACTTGGAGGTTTCTCTTAAGTTGTTGCAGTAACTCTTCTTTGGTTACCAACTCCTAGTCTGAAGCTGCTATATTGGAAGCACCTCTTATAAACTAAGGAATATAAGGAGGTGTTCTACCACAAGTTCCCTAAAAATGTGTCATTTTGATGGTAGTGTGATATGATGTATTATACCAGTACTCTAGGCAAGGTAAAAATTTGTACCATATTGCAGGTTACTTATACACAAAATATCTATGATATTGGTCTATACACCTCATAAGGATCTCATATCAGGCATCTGTAAGAAGAACTCAAGTCCAAAATAGAACCACTCAAAATGAGATGATGCTATCAAAACTTACTGAGGAAGATGGAGTCTCTGTCAAACACAATAGATCTAGAGATCCCATCTAATTTGACTGTTGTAGGTACCACACCATTTTATCATACCCCAAAACTCTGAGCTTAATACCTAAGGCCATTCCCTTCGAGGAATGATGAATAAATGAGGGTACGAATCGAAGTGGTTGGCATATGGAAGGTTTAGAACCTACTAGGTCTAAAAGTGTTAGACTGGCAATGTTTACTGTTTATGGTGTTGGACCTTATCGAGGGACGTATCATCCAAGCACAAAGTAAGGATGGTGGGTAAATTGGAGTCATCATTTGACCTTAAAGGGGGGAAAAATCTCTTATCATTGGTCTGTGTGAGATTTAAGGCAAGAGATTAGGGTACAAAAGAAAAAGGAATTAATGTTTCCCATCTTACATAGGTTAAAACCTAGCTCTCATGTTCTTGGGATAATATTTAATAATTATCTTAAATTACTTTTACTACACACTAAGCTTGCAAGCAAGTCTAATAGTAGTTATATCACACAATTTTGGCAAAGCATCGATTATTGCAACCTTACAAGAGATTATACATGGATATTAAATTAAAAATGAAAGCCAGAAAATTTATCTAAAAACAAAAGAAACACATTAGTAAAGAAATTCATAACCACAAATAATATAAAGAAACTAAAAAACTAAAATTGGAAAATTAGTGTTCAGTCAACCTTTTAGATCCAGACCAAACCCGAACCTGCACTGTACAGGGTTGGATGGCTCATTTGGAACTAATTTCTATTTTTTCATTTTTAGACAAAACAATTCTTTTTGAACAACTTCGATTTGATTTGATTCGTATATAAAACATGTAAAACCTACTCTAAATGATATTAATGCATGCAAACAATCCTAAAAAATTTCTTATATGCTCTGTGATTTTTAATTAAGTATATTTAAATAAAATAAATTCAAAAACCTTAATCTACATGACACGCAAATTATAATGCAAATCCTAGAGCGATCCTAGAACATATTTTGTAAAATAAATCTATATGAAATGCAAATATGAATTAGAACTTGAATTGATCTCAAAAAGTTGGTTTGATTTGGTGTAAGGATTTGTGTTTGTAGGATTTTTTGGTGGCTAGGGTTTATGTGGTGGCTAAGTTTTACGGAAGATGTACGAGTTTTGTAGTGGCTAGGGTTTATGTGTGTAGGGTTTTTGTGGTGGTTAGGGTTTATAGGAAAGTTGGGATTTTGATAGAGATTTAGGGTTATGGAAGAAATTAGTGTTTAGGGTTTAGGTAAATAGTGTTTAGGAATTTTAGAGAACTGTAGAGAGATATTGTGTCTATGTAGACTATTTTCAAGTGAATTCAATGTGTATTTGGTGTTTGTAGAGAGGGATATTTATAAGAGTGGAGGGAACTAGGTCTTTTAAGTGACCAATGGTCGGGATATGTCAGATTTAATCTGATGACCGTCAAGATTATTTAGGGAGTTAGTAAAACTAGGGTTTCACGTCTTTTTTTAGGGTTTTGGTGATTAAAGACAACTTCTTCAACGTTTGAACTGTAGAAGGGAAAAAATAAATCTGGCACAGTCGGTCGAGTCGGGGACCTAACCGGTTGGGTATGGACCCGAACTAGCTAGCCATATAGTTTAACTAGCTAGTTGAGTCTAGGCCTGTTGGTCCTAATTTTTTGTTTTCCCGCTTTTTTTTTGTTTCCTTTTGACTTGGTTCGACTTTTTTTGGTCAATTCTCATCCAAAATTAATTTTTCAACGTATATTCATCTAATTTAATTTTTTGGGACTAATATTTGATCATTTAGCTCCATATGTGGTTCATTCTAATATTTGTGATGAAATTGGGTGTCCACAACTACCATATTAACAAAGAGCTTAGAAACCTTCTCAGTAGTAAAATGAATACATAGTCCTCCAAAATGAGAACTCTTACACAATCTTTCCACCACTACAAAAATTGCAGGACAACCTTGAGAAAGGGGTAACCTAGTCTAATTCATGAAGTACCTAACAATGTCTTCCCAAATCTATGTAGGAATTGGTAAAGGTTGAAGCAAACCTGACGGATGAGTAGTCAAATATTTAATTTGCTAACATGTTAAACATTGAGCCAAATGTTTTTTGATATCTGACCTTATGCCATGTTAGTAAAAACTGACACACTATTGTAAAAAATTCAAAATCCCAATATATATGGCCTCTAATATATGTTTCATGAAATTCTTTCAAAATAGAATTTCTTAGGATTGAATGAGAATAAATTCTCGGTTTACGTTTGAAGTATAATAGTCTTTCCTTCACCATATATGTAGAGTCATTTAGAGTATATTTGTACTGCCTTATGTAAGCCCACCAGCTCCTTATCAATGATCTTTTCCTCTTTCAATTTTGCTGAGGATAGAAAATGTGAGAGTTGTGAGTAATTCCATCAGTTGAGTTATTGTACCTATAATATGCGATGCACAATCATTGTGAAGTTCAAAAAGTTTGGACAAGGCATCAGTTGCGAAATATTTCTTCTTTAGCTTGTAGACAATATTGTATTGGGATCCCAAAATTTTTTTGATGTTCTAATGTTGCTCTGGTGTCTATATAATCTTGTTTGTCATATTCTTTAGAATTCTATGAATAATTCTGATATTGAATGGTCTTGATAGCAAGAACTGTTTACACTTAAGTACTATTTGAGTGATAGCAAACTGTTCTTTGACATATGTTGAGGAAGTAGCCATCCTAGGAGTGAGCTTTTTAATGTAAAAAATAATAGGATGACCCTATCGTTGTAGCAGAGCTCCAATTCCCACATTGGTGTAAGTAGAAAATGCAGCATGATTTTTTTTTCTTCAGATTATGACAATTAATTTCCACCAAGAAATTCCCTACGAAGTTATCAGAAAGATAAATCTAATCTACATATAAGGTTAGAGATTTATATCTTTCATTGATAGAGATTCATTTTTATCCTTTGGAGATGAGTTCATAAGCTGTTCAAGCACCTGACCTCTAAGCATATCCACACAAGCAACAAAGAACTAGATATCTCTAATCAGGGGTGATTGAAAATTATGGAGTGCTAGCTCCTTGGGATTTTTGGATGGTAGCTTTCGTAGAGAGAGTTTAAGATCTAATCTTAATTTCTAATAATGACCATTATGGTTTCCATCAAATATAACTCCAATTTATATTGAACCTTTACTCCTAAAGACTCTAAGATTTTAGAATTGCAATTAAACATTTGGTTTAATTTAATTCCTAAAATATCTCTATTGCCCCTTTAATTTCTCTGTTTACACAATTGCCCAATTATTTGTGAACCCTTAGATTCAATATTGCACTGCCAGTAAGTTGTAACTTTTACATAACAATTAAATTTCATCTAATTAATTAAAACTATTTTGAATTTTAATTCGAATTAAAAATCTATTTAATTCTCCCTTTGATGATGAAGAATTAATGAAAATTAATTCTTAAGGGCCTCTACAAGTAACTTTTAGGTAATAATTACATCCCATCTAATTAACTAAAGAACCTTTTAATTTTAATTCGAATTAAAACTTTTTTTTAATTCTCTCTTTGATTAAGAATTAATGAAAATTAATTCTCAATGGCTTCTACAAGTCATGATTAACACTTTGCAATATGTCATGACTACCCAAGTAATATGAATTAATGTGAACCTTCCCATTGTCAGTTACCATATTATTCAATCCTTCCATCACGAAATGTCTCTGATTAAACCTATGGCATGGATTTACTATCAATCCTTAATTATTTAATCATATGTATCTTGATCTCAAGTCTATAACTTAAATGGTGAAATTAAAAACTCTTTTCTAATTTCCATCATACCTTAGCCAAAGAATTTCCAAGCTATGACTTAATCATTTCATATAGAACATTCTCTATCTTTTACTGAGAGTGATGGATCCTCAGTTGTACACTCATATACCTCCATGCATAAGTGGACATACTCAATTACTATATTTTTATGACTCATGATTAGAATCACAATTAAATACCATCAAAGTAAGATGACCTATACATAAGATATCCATGGTGCCTTAAGTTGAAGGGTCACTTGTAAAACTGCAACGTAAGAACTCCTATTGACATCTAGTAAAATGTCCATAAGGATTGACTTAGTCGAATCAGTTTAGCATACTTGTTCTCTAATAAGCACTTATATAAGTTGTTTTAGTGTCTCATACACTAGTGACCTTGAGACCAATCACCCTCAGCTCCTTGAGGAAACATAGCATATACTAATCTATTCGGATTCACTAATTTCCTTCTTAGTGATCCTATGATTAAGAACATTTAAGAATAAAGTTTAAAAAAATAAATCTCATTTGTATGATCTCATCATGCTACTTATTTCCATTGCTCAAATTCTATGGGCTCTATCATTTAATACATATACAATGATTTATAATGAGCATGATAAATAAGAAAAATAACATAATTATTATTTATTGTCAATAAATTAATAAGATTAATTACAACATACATATAATATCAAATGTTATTGGCTTGTAGGGCATACTACCATCAATCATCGATTTGCACTAAAGCCATTAGCTCATGTATCTCATTCCCTTTGCTTTAGTTAGTGGATCCAAAATATTATTTGTTGATGAAAATCTTTCAATCTTAACATCACTTGTTCCAATGATCTCTCTTATCAAATGGAATTAATTGCAAGATCTGTTTGGGTTTCTGATGAGACCTTCGTTTCCACAATTGTGTAGCAGAGCCAGTGTTGTCATAGTATCATGATATTGAATTTACAATTTTAGAAACCATTCCAAGCTTAGTAATGAACTTATTTATCCAAACAACTTTCTTCACAACCTGAGATACAACAACATATTCAGCATCCATGGTCGAATCTGTAGTGTTCACTTACTTGGAACATTTTCAGCTCCCTAGTCCACCATTTAAGGTGACCATTTATCTGTATATTGATTTATTGTCATATTTTTAATATTGAATCTAGAATCTATGAAGACTTTAAATTTCAAATCCTCTTCTCTATTTATGAGGAACAAATCTTTAGTTCTTCTTAAGATTAGGGGTGGACTCGAGCCGAGTCTGAATACTAAGGTATTCGAGCTTGGCTCGACTTAAAATTAATAGGCTTGAGTTCAAGCTCGAGCTTAAAAATTGGGCTCGAGCTCAAGTTAAAGCTCGAGCCTTGGATTGTCCATTCGAGTTAAAGCTCGAGCTTTGGATTGTCCATTCGAGCTCAAACTCAAGCTGAAGCCTAGACTCTAATTTTAATAAATAAAAATATTTATACTTATATAAATATTTCTTCAGCTTGATAATACCTTATTGAACAGTTCGAGAGCCTTTCGAGTCGAACCTTAAGGTATTCTAGCTTGGCTCAATAAGCTAATCGAGCCTGATTTTTAGGCTTAAGCTCGATCATGCTGAGAGCTGAGATTAAGCTTGATTGAACCAAGAGCCGAGTTTAAGCTCAACCTCAATCGAGCCGAGAACTGAGCTTGACCTCGAATAACTCTATAAAATCTCGGTTCAAGTCCACCCTTACTTAAGACCTTAAAAAAAATATTTGTAGCCATCCAATAAGCCTCACCTGGATTAGACTGATATCTGCTCATAACATTTAGAGCATATGCAACATCAAGCCTTGTACATAACATTGCATACATAATGGAACCAATTACTGATGCATATGGTATCTTACTCAAGTGTTCTCTCTTCTAAAGTCTTTTGGGACTCTTTTTAGAGACAAGAATTCCATGGCACATTGGTAAGGGTCTTGTTGATGCCGAAAATTTGCCAAGTAGTCAAAGAGCTGAAATGTGATGCCTACACATATGAAACAAGGAGAAATCCTAAATCTTGTTGGAGGACCAGAAGGGTGTGCCTCCGGGGGGACTCTCTGATGCCTAAGTTAGAATAGAGATTTTGAAAATATGTAAAGTTATGAATAATAATTGAACCTACCTTTTGATAGTGAGAACCCCCTTTATATAGTGTTTCAGAGTAAAGTCCGATTAGAATAGTGATTGATCACGTCATGATAGGAATGAGATTCTCGTAGATTGATAAGATTGAGTTTTATCCAGAAGTTGCATTGTTTAAATAATATTTTATCAATAAGCTAGAGTGTTATAGTAGTATTAGCACATTGGTGTGAAATTACCTTATAACCTTTGCCAAATGTAACCATTTAATTGGTCAATCTGTCTGAGTTATGAAATTACTATTTTACCGTCGGAGGTTGCCACATGTCATGTTTTCAATGGAAGAACCAGTTTGACTAGTATGGCTGCCATGTGTCGTTACATCATTAAACAAGGAATTTTCCCCTACATCAGATTCCCCTCACTTCCTTTAGTACAATTAAGTAGTCTAAGAAGTAGTTTGTGTGATTTGTGCATAGTATGGGGTGACAAAGGCTTGGTATGTTATGGTCGACATATGTTGGTCGAGGCTTTGCACGTCTTCCTCAGCATATGAGCTTGGAGTGATGTGCTTGGCTTGATGTAGTCAAAAATTAATGTGCTCGGCAAGATGTAGCCAGGACTTTAATGTGCTCGGCATGGTGTAGCCAAGAATATAATGTGCTCTGCGTGATTTAGCCAAGGCTTAATGTGCTCAGCGTGATTTAACTAAGGCTAAATGTGCTTGGTGTGATGTAACCAAGACTTAATGTGCTTGGCGTGACGTAACCAAGAATTTATTGTGCTCGGCATGATGTAGCCAAGGATTGTTTGGCGTGATGTAACCAAGGCTTATCGTGCTCGGTGTGATGTAGCTAAGGTTTAATATGCTTGGCATGATGTAACCAAGGCTTAATGTGCTTGGTGTGATGTAGCCAAGGCTTAGTGTGCTTGATGTGATGTAACCAAGGCTTTATTGTAATCGGCATGATGTAGCTAAGGCTTAATATACTTGGCGTGATGTAAGCAAGGTTTAATGTGCTTGGTGTGATGTAGCAAAGACTTAATATGCTTGGCGTGATATAACCAAGACTTTAATATGCTCGGTGTGATGTAGCCAACACTTAATATGCTTATCATGATATAACCAAGGCTTAATGTGACGTCGTGCTCGATATTCAACGACCGAAGTTTGGCATGATATAGCTAAGGCTTGGGGTGCTTGGCATGAAGTAGCCAAGGCTTAAGTTGCTTGGCATGAAGCAGCCAAGCTTAATGTGTCGTGCTCGACGTTTAGTGGTGTAGAGCCCAGTGTTTTATTTATAATATTAAAAGTAAAGGAGCTTCACTTCGGTGTGTTATTGGTATTGATAGTTCAATTTTGAGCTAAATTTATTTCTATCTATTGTACTCGAGTTTATGGAACTTGGGGACAAGTAAATAACTTAGGACCGAGTATTTAAAATAGTTGTCATTTGAAATTTATATAACTTTTGAAGAATAGTAAGATGAACTAAGCAAAAACATAAATTTGAAAAGTTATGTGGATGAAATAGGAAAGGGTGCAAAGAAGAAGGGTTAGTGTGTAATAATTTTAAAGTTTTGTCTATAAATAGAGCATGGGAGAGAGGGAGAGACCAGCAAATGCTTGAACCCTTTAGAAAACCCAAAGAAGAGAAGAGAAAAATAAAGAGGGAAGAAAGAGAAGAAAAGAAAGGAAATGATGAGAATTTCTTGTCAACCTTAAGATAAATCTTGTTCTTCTTTACTTTTAAAGAATTAAGCTTGTTTATTAACCTAGAGAATGAAGTTTTTAGAATCTTTATTTGAAAAGTTTACTTGAGAAAAGCTTAAGAAGAAAATTGTTTCCAAAGAAATAGTTTTGTGTTAGATTTTTAAGTTTGATGTGTTTTCACATGAAATTTGTTTTGGGTAATGTAGAATCTTTGATCTGAAACCCTTGATAACTTGTATTTGGTTTGGATTGGAAGTCTCATGGGAGACAAGAAGCTATTTTGAAGAAAAATAGAGTTTTTACCCTAAAATTTTCTGAATTTGCAACCAAACAATTGACTGTCCAAAGTGCACAGTCGACTGTTAAACTCTCTGGAGCTTGGACAGTCGACTGTGCAAATCATTGGGCAGCTTATAGTCGACTGCCCAATATAGACAGTGACTGTCCGAGTCTCTGAACCTATTTTCAGCCTCGTTTTTTCCAAAATAAGCCACTCTTGTTAAGGTATTTCAACCATAGACTTCTTCCAAGGTTCTATGAGTTTAAAAACATGTTAAAGTTTTGGAAGCTAAGATCTTGAAAGGATTTCATTTGTTTTAAACCATGTGAGAACAAGGTTTATAAAAGTTTTATACAAAAGGAAGAAGGTTTGTGACTTAACCTCTAGTTTCATATTCTAGTATGAGCTTTATGGTATGATTGGGTAATTAAATTATATGTTTCTTGAATAAGTATACTAAGTAATTATATACGTTAGGTGTGATCGGAGAAAAACACTAAGGCTAAGAAGCAATCCAAGGTTGGAGCTTGGTACGACAAAGGCGAGGTTCACTTTATTTTTAGTAAACACTATAGCATGTTTAATAATATGTAAAAGATTGAAAAGTATGCAATATAATTTATTTGTGAAATCATAAATATTATTATACTGAGATTGATGCATACATAGAGATTGAGTTTTAGTGATAACCTATAATGAAATAAGTGTGAGAATATAATAGGCTTAGCGATTAGAACCATACTCCAAGACTATTTGAATATACGTACTTAGTACATAATTATATACATAGACGTACATATATGATTACTTGTATAAGCTTCTTGGTATGACCTCTCTAGTATGAACGATATACTATTTGAGTTGATGACTACTAAATTGAAAAGTTATTGAATTATAATCAATAGTGAAAATGAGAAATGTATACATATATGAAATGATATATATGTATAAAAATTGAACATAGAAATGGCTTGATGCCTACCTATTAAAAACTAGTGAATGTACACCCTTTAATGGAAATGACTAATGTATGGACTTATGTGAAATAAATAATTGTTTAATTCAATTGATCAATCGTTTTTTTACTATTACAGTAAATTGTTTTGAGATTGAGTACCCGATTATATAAGTTGTGAATTTAATGATGTGAGTAGTTGATGGATGCTTGATTTGAAGATTGTTTGGATTATGATTTGCAATTATTGCATATGATTTTAATGTAGGACTCGGCCTAGTAAGGGGTAGGGAGGGGATCCTAGTGAATTTAATTTAGGACTTCGTCCAGTAAAGGGTAAGGAGAGGATCCTAGTTATTCAATTGAAAGGACTCCACTTAGTAAAGCGTAGGGAGGAGATCCAAATTGTTAAGATATTAGGACCCTGCTTAGTAAGGGGTAGGGAGGGGATCCAATTTATTTATGTGGGGAGACACCCCAGTTACTATATGATTAGTCTAATGAGAGGAAAATGAAAATGAAATGATTTTGAGATGAAGAGCAATGATTAAATAAGTAAACTCGCATTGCATTGCATTGTATTCTTCCATTGATGATTTGTGAAATTTGTGATTTTGCCCATTAGAGGCATGAATTATATTTGGTCCATGAGAGGCATGAACTATATTTGGCCCGTGAGTGGCATGAGTTATATTTAGTCTATGAGAGGCAAAATTTTTGTTTTGACCCACGAAGAGTACAAATCGTATTTTAAACCTTGACGATGTTTTATGCTTGGCCCATGAAGGGTACATTTAATTATTAACCTATGAAAGGTACATGATGTGATTTACTAAATGAAATGCATATAAATGATAATTACTTGTGATATGAATTATATGTATATATACATATAATGAGATGAATGTTATAAATAAATAGTTTGCACCAATGATACAGTAAGATTATACTATTTTGGAATGACTCGAATTTTATGTAAAACTCTTGAAGATGGTTGTTATCTCGAGTGATTAATAGTAATAAAAGTACCCGAATTTGTGTAAAATTGTGCTCATATATAATAAATTTTTACTTCTCTAAAGATTGGACTCTTTTTTGAAAAATCTAAAAGATATAAGTCGTTTATACCGATACCTATTTATGACATATATGATAAGAATTGAAATTTCAGAAGAACATCTCTAAAACAATTACTCTTAGTAAGATGTTTTACTCACCGAGCTTTTTGAGCTTACTCCCTCTTTTTTACCAACGTTTCAGGAAAATCGCTGGAAGGTTTATAGTCAAAGTTGATGGAAGACCTTAATAAGGTCATCATCCACGGCATCCTCATTGTTGAGTCTCCTTAGGAGTTTAAGTTTTGTTTTCAGCCTAGTATTGTAAAAGATGTTTAAGTTAGAAATACTTAAAAGAGATTTTCATTTCTTTATATCTCTTATAAAACCTTAAAGTTGGTAATTTGTATAAAAAGATTTATTATATTCAAGATTTTATATTTGTATAAATTGAAATGATTAAAAGAATCATTGCTTGATTTATATGTTTACCTCTTGATTCAAGGTGCTCAGCGCTGAAACGTAATGTAGCAATTCTGAGTAGGGCTCACTTGGAATGAGACGTTACATTTTTGGTATCAGAGCTTTAGGTTTAAGGTTCTGTAGACTTAGTTGCATGGTGCATGGTGCAAGATGCATGGGGCAGTTATAGAAAGTCGGTTGTGTAAAGTTAGAAAGGATGTCATTTAGGAAGAATAAACAATAATGGATTAAATGGGGATAACATATCTTAAGAACAAAGTTTAGTCAACTTGTGTTGGTTGTTGTGTGAACTTGATATTGTTTGAATGACTTGTTATGTTTTGTGAAACCTTATGGATGACTGCCCTTGATGAAATCATAGATTGTAAATGCTTTGAGTGGTACCAATACTTTGATTGTTATGACATTCATGTGTTTGTAAAGATGTTAGGATGTGATTTGGTTGTTGGAAGAAGTATAGTAAGGTGAAGAGAGTAAGGGAAGGTCTTCCCCATAAGTGAAGCAATTTTGCTCGAAATATTTTGCTTTGATGTTGTGGACATTGTTGATTATTAATGAACAACAAATTAAAAAGATTTAGAGATTTTGTTCAGAATATTTCCTTAAAGGAATGAGTTATGCTCAATTAGCGAAACTAAATTTGATTTATGTAAACTTATTTCATTGATGCTTCCCTTTTCATGTTGTTTGCACTATGGTGCTTGTGAGAAATGATTGCTTGGATATTGTGTAACTTTGACTTAATAAATAGTTATTATGGAAATTGTAGAGATTTTGAATTTGAAACAAATAAAGTTTTGATTTGTGGGTTTTAATCTGCTTATGTTTGAGTATTGAGCTTAGATTTGAGGTAGTTGTTTGAATGTCGATATGAAGTACTTCGAAAATCCAAACTATGCTACCAATTTAAAAATATGGGAAATTGTACTAATTCACAGAAGTTGCAAGTATATCGTTAGAATGTGAGATTTAAAAATGTATTGGTAAGGGTGTAGATGGAGTAATGAATATATAAAGAAATAAAAGTTAATTGTTGGATAAGTGTTTAATGTAAGGAATCAAGTATGGTAAGAAGTTATTGAAATAAAACGAGAGAAAACAGTTGAGTGAGGCATGGATGAAGCTAGATAAATCAAAAGTAAAGTTTTGAGATGAATGAGAGCCTGATAAGAGCTTAAATAGCCAAATTTAAGCCCCTTAATTTACACTTGTTAGGCTCTTTGTTTATATATTTTAATAGATTCTACTTCACTTTTGTGTTTTCTGTGTTTTCCATAGGGCTTTAACGAAAAGATGATATTATGGAGCTCTAAGGAATAAAAAGTGAAGATCTACAAACCAGCAAAGTGTGCTCGAGCGCACCTCTCTTGTGATCGAGCGCACAGGAACTCGAGCGCACACTTAGAAGGCTCGAGTGCCACATGCACTCGAGCGCAGACCCATACGATCGAGCACACATGCACGAGAGGTAGTAGAGCCAGATTTGGAAAGAAGTCTCCAGACCTTAAATTGGAAATTAGGGTTTCAGGGCACCCTTAGAGCCTTATATATAGTCTTGTAAAACATAGAAAACATACTTTTGGATTGAGCTTGAAGTTGTAAGCTTTGGAGAGTAATTGACGACTCGTCTCCTCAGCATTCTTCGGGTTTTATTTTTCTGTTTTAGTTTAGTTATGGTTATGATGTTTAGTTTACATAGCATGAGTAACTAACTTCCTAATAGGGCTCGATTGAAGCCCTAATTATGCTTTTCTATATATATAATCATTGATTGCCTTTGCAAATAACCATGTTATAATACTTTAATTGATTCATACCTATTTTTATTTAAATTCCTTATATGTATGTGTCTGATCAACATATGCATGTGGTATGGATCAGTTAGTTACATCAATTTGGATGATCGAGTCCTGGGTCTGACAATAGTAACAAAAGAAATCCACGCCAGATTCTTGGGTTAATCAACATGGGAAACCGGGAGCGGACCAATCCCTAGGTCTCATGTGGTTGTCGATTTCCACAGACCTTATGCTCTCTTAAGGAACAACTCAGTATATACCTTGCTGAATCCTTTAAGAGAGAAAAGAGTTAGAGTGTACACCATGCCTAACTCATTGCTTAGGGAGATTAATAGCCTAAGGAGTGGACCAAGCCCTTAGGTTGACAATCATTAGGTATTCATGATAGGGCTATAGCATTGGCACTTTACTTATTAGAAAAGTATGATTAATGGTGGATATCAAATCCCTATGTTCTTATTATTATTAATTCACACTCAACATTTATTTCTATCTTTTTATATTAAGAAACTAATTATAAATCAAAATTCACCAATCCCTATGGAGATGATCTCGCACTTGCACACTATACTACTACTGACCTTGTGCACTTGCAAGTAAAATTGTACGATTATTTTCTTATTTATTTAGGTAGATAAATGTTCAACAAGTTTTTGGCACTGTTGCCGGGGATTACGCTAAATTTCTTTCTAGAATTATTTTCGTTTAGTTAGTAATTTTTATTTATTTATTTATTCTGTTTTATTTTATCAAAAATCTCAAAATTTTCAGTTTCTGTTTTTACCTTTATTTTTGTTGCATCAAAAACCAAATCTAATTCCTTTTTGTTTTCTATTTCGGGCACTCCAACAGAACCCTCTATACCACTTGCACTCGAGCGCACCCCTCTGTGCGATCGACAACACTTGAGGTAGAGAGTTGCCCGGATAGCAGTGTTGAATTGTTGCACTGAAGTAATTGTTACTGATTCATGCACGGGCTTCGATCTAGACATCTAGCATTCTTTCCCCTCGATATCGAGCTTGAGCAAACTATCCGACAAAGGTTTAAAGATCTGAAGAGGCAGAAGAAGAAATCGAGGAAGCAGCACCGATGGTGGAACAAATCGAAAATCAACAACCACCTGAGCTAAGACCGATGAAGCAATCCTTCATCCCACGGAACCTCGATCAGTCGTCTTGCATTGCTTATCAATCCGAGGTGGAAGGCAACTACTACATATCTTCATAGATACTCAGTGTATTAACTCACTTTGGGGGTACACCTAATGAGGATCAACACTTGCACCTCCGAGAGTTCTTCGATCTCTGCAAGTTCCAGCACATCCGAGGCTTAGACCAAGAAGGAATAAGGATAATTCTTTTCCTTTTTTCCTTAAAAGATAATGCTAAACTGTGGTACAATTCATTGCCTACAGTTTCTATCCATACTTGGGAGGAGTTGGCCAGCAAGTTCTTAAGGAAGTTCTTCCCAACCCAAAAGACAAGGCAAATGAGGAACGAAATTCAATCTTTCCAACAAAAGGATGGAGACCTATTCTTTGAGGCGTGGGGACATTTCAACAAGCTGCTACTCAAATGCCCATATAACAATCTACCTCAGGATGAACTGGTACAAGCTTTCTATGAAGGTTTAAGTGTACTATCAAAAGTATTGTGGAGGAGTGCTGATGGAGAAAAGCAGCGAAGAAGCCATAGAGCTATTTGAAACCTTAAGTGAACACACCCAGCAGCTCTCCTCTCGAGGTAGACATATAACCAAGAGCAAGGGTATGTATGAGGTGAACCTAAATGGAGGATCCTTTACCCAAATAGCTACTGTGGAGAGGAAACTAGATCTGCTAGTTAAAGCTATGGCCACTCAGAATGCATCACCTAATCCACCAGCTACACCACTCCAGGTATGTGCGATATGTTCCCAATTTAATCATAATGCTGAAACATGTCCCTTGTATTCATCTGCAGATCTGGAGCAAGCAAATTACATGGGACTAACAACTATCCACCAAAGAACAACTCATATGCAAACACTTACAACCCTGGATGGCGAAACCATATAAATTTCTCTTGGAGCAACAATCAGAATACCCTTAACCAGCAAAGGCAGCAAAGAAACTCCTAGCCGACCACTCACTCAACTCCTGAAACAAAGAAAAGTGACCTCGAAAGTCTTGTGAGGCAATTAGCTACTCAGCAGTAACAATTAATGACCTCATAAGATCAGTTCGTGGCAAATGAAAGACAATTCCAAACTGAACTAAGACAAACAATAGCAAAACATGAACAAGCCATCCAAAGGCTAGAGGTACAAATGGGACAATTGGCTAAAGAGCTAAGTGGCAGAAGACAAGGTGAGCTTCTGCCTCAAACACTACCAAACCCAGGAGGACACCAGCAACTGAAAGCTGTCACAACTCTGAAAAATGGTAAGGTAATAGGAACCGATGAATCTGTAACAGCATTTAAACAGAAACCATCAACATCAAAGGTAAGTGAGATGGAGAAGGTGAATGCACCACCCTTCCCGCAAAGGTTAGTTAAACAAAAGAAAGAGAATAAACTGCTTGATATTTTTGAAACCTTGCGAAAAGTAGAAATAAACATTCCCTTATTAGATGCAATTCAACAAATACCTGCTTATGCTAAATTTCTAAAAGATTGTTGCACTCATAAGAGAAAGTTTCAAGAGCATGAGACTGTAGCCTTAACTAAAGAGGTAAGTGTTGTGCTATTAAGAAAAGTCCCACCAAAACTGAAAGATCCGGGTAGTTTTACTATTCCCTGTAGGATAGATTATCAACTATTTGAGCGAGCATTACTAGATTTCGGAGCAGGTGTAAATTTGCTACCGTACACAGTATTCAAAACCTTAGGTTTAGGGGAGCTACAACCGACTTCCATTACCTTACAGTTGGCAGATAGAAGTATAAAAAGACAGGGGTATTCTTGAGGATGTCCTGGTAAAGGTAGGTGAGTTCATTTTACTTGCTGATTTCATTGTGCTAGATATGGAGGAATGCCCTATGCCATTACCCTTACCCATCATATTAGGAAGACCCTTCATGAGAACTGCTGATATGAAGATTCGTGTGAAAAAAGGTATAGTAAGTATGAAGGTCAATCATGAGAAAATAAGATTTAAAATATTTGATGCATTAAAACTACCTCAAGATGATATGGAATGCTTTAATGTATGTATGATGCAAAGTTTTGTTGAGCAAGCTTTTCAGGTCCAGCACATTGATCCATTGGAGACTACTATTACCCATAGCTTTACAAAAGTGGATATTGAGCAAGAACCTGAAGATGTTACTGATGGCATCATTAAAGCTGTGCACCTCCTTGAGGCTTCTCCAAAACACTCAAGTAAGTATGCTCCTCCATTTGAATCTCTCATACCTACTAATACTGCTCTTCTTCCTTCTATTGTCCAGGCACCAACATTAGAATTAAAGCAACTACTAGAGCATTTACCATATGCCTATTTGGAAGAGAATAAGACATTACCAGTGATTGTGGCTGCTAATTTGAGTATTGGAGAAGAAGAGAAATTATTAAGAGTTATTAGGGAGCATAGATCTGCCATTGGATGAACCATTGATGATATTAAGGGGATAAGTCCAGCCAAGTGCATGCATAATATCTACCTTGAGGATGAAGCAAGGCCCACTCGAGATGCTCAAAGAAGACTTAACCCACACATGAAAGAGGTAGTAAAGGTCGAGGTATTAAAACTCTTAGATGTTGGCATTATCTATCCCATCTCAGACAATAAATGGGTAAGTTCGGTCCAAGTTGTTCCAAAAAAGAGTAGGATCACTGTGGTGAAGAATGAGGATGAGGAGCTCATACCTACAAGAAAAACAACTGGTTGGAGGGTATGCATTGATTACCGAAGACTAAACAAAGTGACCAGAAAAGATCATTTCCCCTTGCCATTCATTGATCAGATGTTAGAGAGATTAGCTGGCCACAACTACTATTGCCTCTTGGATGGGTACAGTGGGTACAACCAGATCGCTATAGCACCTGAGGATCAAGAAAATACTACCTTCACATGTCCTTTCGATACATTCGCTTATCGAAGGATGCCATTCAGTTTATACAACGCACCAGCCACATTTCAAAGATGTATGATGAGCATATTTTCCAATATGGTGGAGAAATACATTGAGGTATTCATGGATGATTTCAGTGTCTTTGGTTCTAATTTTGATGAATACCTAAATCATCTAGAGAGTGTCCTAAAGAGATGAGTGGGAGAAATGTCACTTTATGGTTCTACAAGGCATTGTGTTGGGTCACTCTATCTCCAACAAAGGGATTGAGGTAGATGATGAGAGTCGTAAAATGCATCTTAAACTGTGCTTATTTCTTAGCATGTTAAGGTTGATCTAGGGTTTTATTACTCGTTTTTGCCTTAACAATTCTAAAGTATCCTTTTTGGATCATTGACTTAATTCGATGCATTTTCAGGTGTTTTGAGTCCAGAAGAGATGATAAAGAAATCCATGTTTAAAGCTCCAAAAGATCTCGAGCGTCGGTATTTGTATTTGTCCAAGGTTTAGACATATCCAAACATGATTCAATGATGATTAAAGTCTAAACCAAAAGCTGGAGTAACAAAGTACAATGAGTTAAAAGACTGCACACAAGTGTGTGTATCACTTTGGAGCAAGGTGAGGGTGTGCACACAAGAGTGTGCACTTTGCATATAAGCAGAATGGAGTGTGCGCACAAGCAGTCCAGCATCGCGCCCCTCGGCCATCAGCACCGCGCCCCTCTGCCACCAGTGCCGCGCCCCTCGCCAACTAACACTGCACCTTTACTTTAACGCTGCACCTTTACTTTCCAGCGCCCAGGCGCACACTTGGACACGCGCACATGCTGCTGGACCCACCTTCACGTTCCAGCCTTCACTTTCCAGGCGCACACTTGGACAACTACATGCACATGCTACTGGACCTACCTTCATGTTCAAGCCTTCACTTTCCAGCGCCCAGGCGCACGCTCAGACAAAGCTAGCAACACGTACATGCTGCTGGACCCACCTTCACGTTCTAGCCTTCACTTTCCAACGCTTAGGCGCATGCTCAGACAAAGCCAGCAGTGCGCACATGCTTCTGGACTCAAATTAAGGCTGTGCAAAGACAGCTCTCCCTCGTGGGCTATAAATATATGCTTAAGGTTTGCAGCCGGGGGGCTATCTCGGAGAAAAAAAAGACAGTTTTTGGTAGATACAAATTAGAGAAGTTAGCATTCTGTTCAAGTTTTCTTTGGTTGTAAATCAAGGAGAGAACATCCACATTGTTCTTCCACCTTGAGCTCCATGGCCAAGAAATCAAGGGGAGAACATCTATATTGTTTTTCCACCTTGAGTTTCACGGCCAACTAATCATCAAACAAGGGAAAGAGATGAATCGTTAGGGTTTTATTGTTCCTTATTTTCTGTTCTTGATTCATTTGTATGGACTTATTGTTAAAACATTGTCTATGATTTACTCTTTGATTAATTAAGAAGGATTTGAGTTCATGTGATAGCTGCATTCTATATTCTTCTTCTTTTAGTTTCTCTCAATCTGGTTATTGCATCCTTCTACTCCACATAAGTCTAGTCAAGCTCTTCTTATGTCAAGTTGTTTGGATGTAATTGATTTCGGTATATTTATCTTATAGATCGACCATTACTGTGATATCATTATTGCAATATATTGTCGTTTCTTGCTAATCTATAAGATAAATCATATGTGCTTGAATTGAAATCAAAGAGTAATTTGTAGCAATTATATTAGAGCTATAAATGTGCTTGATTGAATACTTTCCGATTGCCTGTTTAGGATGTGAAACTTGCAATCGAGATAAAAATTTGAATCAAGAGTGGAAATAGGGAACGAACCTAAGGAGGATTCCCGAAACCTTGTTATTTCTTATTTATATTCTTCGTTATATTCGCACAACTCTTTTACACAATATTGCATTATCAAAACTCATATTCTCTCATCTAATCATTATCATTAGTGTTAAAGTTTACACATTCTTTCGTAATTAACTTGTTTCCCTGTGGAATCGACACCCCAAAGTTATACTACAATAACCGTGTTATACTTTGGGCGTAATCAAATTTTGGCGCCGTTGCCGGGGAAACGCACTTAAATACAAGGAAGTTTGTCAACTTTGAGTAAAAAAAAAAAAAACAAAAGCAAAAAAAAAATCGTAAATATTTTTCTTTTCAGCAGTTTGTAAATACCGTAATATCGTTTCTTTACTTTTGTTTTGATTTTCTAATTTTCTTTTATTATTCTGTTTTATTTATTTCTTTTATTATTCTGTTGTATTTATTTGTTTATTATTCTATTGTATTTATTTGTTTATTATTCTGTTGTATTTATTTGTTTATTGTTCTGTTTTATTTATTTGTTTATTATTTTGTTTTATTTATTTATTATTCTGTTTTACATATTTTATTTCCCCTCTAAATTAATTGGTGCATGCTTAAACCGAGAGATTCGCGAGGTAGATTCATTAGAGGACCCGAATTAGAGTCACCCTCTCCTTCCACGTCCGTTAGTGAAACCTCGTTTAGATCATACCATAGTGCACCTCCATCCGAGAATTTAGAGGATTTTGCTAACATGGCCGACAATCACAATGAAAATGTTGCTAGGACACTTAAAGACTATTTACACCTTAGCCGAACGGCCACACCCTTTTGTATCATGTTCGCCCCTAATGCCTCACAAGCTGAGTTTAAGCCGGGCATGATACAATTAGTACCAACCTTCCATGGGTTTGAGAATGAAAATCCCTATGTCCACATTAGGGAATTCGAGGAAGTAGTAGCAACCTTTCAAAATAAGGCTGATATGGTGGAGACTGTCAGACTCCAGTTTTTCCCTTTTTCACTTAAGGAAAAAGCCAAGACTTGGCTGTACTTGTTAAGGCCTAGGTCTATTGGTAGTTGGGATGAGATGACCCGAGTTTTCTTCCAAAAACACTTCCCAACCCATAAGACCAACAACCTCAAGAGACAAATCTCAAACTTTGCACAAAAAGAGAGTGAAACCTTATAGCAAGTTTGGAAACGTTTCAAAGACCTTTTAAATTCGTGTCCACACCATGGGTATGAGAGCTGGCGGGTAGTTAGCTACTTCTATGATGGTCTCCTAAGTAGGGAGAGGCAATTCATAGAAATGATGTGTAATGGGGATTTTCTTCGAAAAGATCCTGATCAAGCTATAGATTTCCTAGATGACCTATCAGAAAAAGCCCACACTTGGACAGGACCAAGTGTCTTAGAAAATACTAGAAGAAATCAACCCGCTGGAATCTACCAACTTAAGGAAGAGGACAGCCTTAAAGCCCGTTTAGAGGCCCTAACTAAGGAAATTGAAGTCTTAAGAGCCAAGGATGCTAGAGCCCCCGAACTAGTTGCCAAGGTAGAGTCCCGTGAGCCTTGTTTCATGTGTAATGGGGTAGATCATGTGCCTAGGGATTGTCCAACCTATTTTGAGATGAAAGGAGAGTGTAATTCTTTAGGTATATCCTCTAGCAAACCATACTCATCCTATTCTAACACCTATAATCCCGGTTGGAAGAATCACCCAAATTTTAATTGGAGACCCGATACACAACCCCTGGCCCAAACTAGCACCCGTTGGAGATCCAATATACAACCTCATCCCCACTCTAGTACTCAATGGCAACCAGAAGCAACCTCATCTAATGCACCACAACAATCTTTACCTTTGGAAGATATGTTTAAGTCATTTATGCAAGTACATGCCAAAAGTGTGGAAGAACAAGGCAAGATAAATCAACGGGTGTTAGAAGAGCAAAAAGAGATCAAAGATGAGCAAAAGGAGATAAAAAGTCAACTCACCAAGTTAACTAGTTTCTTGACAATTCAAGAACAAGGTCGGTTCCCTTCGCAGCCGCAACAAAATCCAAGGGGACAACATATGGCACAAACCTCTGATCCGAAAAATCAAAATATTAAATAGGTTAATGCCATAATCACCCGCAGCGGTAAGAAAATTGATGGACCCACACTACCACCACACTTGATTCCTAATACCATGAACAACAAGGATAAAGCACCCAAGGAACAAGAGGCCCATGATGATTATTCTCCAACGGTGCCTTTCCCTCAAGCTCTCCTTAAACTTAAGGAGAGAAATTCAGCACTAAAAGGCGAGATTCTTGAACAACTTCAGCATGTTAAGATTAACCTCCCTCTTCTTCATGTTATAAAACATATTCCCAATTATGCTAAAGTCATCAAGGATCTATGCACACTCAAGAGGAGGCAAAATGTTAAGAAGACTGCATTCTTAATGGAGCAAGCAAGTGCGGTAATTGATAGCACGACACCGCCTAAATATAAAGATCCGGGCTGTCCAACAGTGTTTTGCCAAATTGGAAACAAATCTTGTGGCCAAACATTGCTAGATTTGGGAGCTAGCATGAACCTCATGTCATACTCCATGTACTTGCAACTCGGTTTAGGTGAGATTAAACCAACCTCCGTGGTACTTCAACTAGCGGATAGATCGGTAAGAAAACCAAGTGGTATTGTAGAAGATATTTTGTTACAAATTGATAATTTCTATTATCCTGTTGACTTCTTGGTTTTAGATACTGTTTCTATGGTAAATACGGAGTCCAAAATTCCTTTGATACTTGGAAGACCATTCCTTTCCACTGCTAATGCCCTCATTAATTGTAGGAATGGCCTAATGACATTATCATTTGGAAATAGGACTTTAGAGGTAAATGTTTTCCGAATCTCAAGGTAGTCAATTGAAGAGGATGAGTGTTTCAACACTTATATGATTGATAAGCTTAATTTAGAGGATGAGAACATTGAAGATAATTCTAACTCTTTGGAATTCCCTCCTAATAATTTCGAGTTCAATGATTCTTTAATTTATCCCCATGCCGTTAACATTATTGATATTTGTGATAAGTCACAGGGATTTATTAAGAAATCTGGGCAACCATGCTTTGAGGAGTTGCTTGAGAGAAGTCACATGGATGCGGGAATCAAATACCCTACTACTGATTGTAAATGGGCAACACCAAGAACACTTGAGCCATATGTGGTGGACTTTAAGTATTCCTTGCCAAAAGATTAGTACTGAGGCAATTGAGTTTGGAGCCTCATTTTCAGCACCACAATGAGGCCATCAGTGAGAGTGGTGCATCGTCTGGCTGAAGACGTAAAACTTAGCGCTCATGGGAGGCACCCCAAAGCATATCCTTTTTATTTATTTATTTTTTTCTTTTCTTTTCATAATTCTGTTTCGTGTTTATTATTAGTATTTTGCTGTTTTCCAGTTTTACTTTCGTGTTTCTTTTTCAGGGACAAATATGCGAAGCAATTCAAATGGGGGTGCACAATTTTCAGCTTCTGTGCACTTTTGGCTAACAAAGGAGGTTTCTTTTCCTTTTTCTTTTACATTGAGGTCAATGCAATGTTTAGGTTGGGGGTGGAGGAAACACATTTCTTTCCTTTTTCCATTGAACTGCTTGGTGTCACTTTCCTACTTTTTGTTTGTTAGGATAATTTAAAAAAAAAGAGTTTGTTTTTAGCATGCTTTGTGTTAGCCTTGGAGTTTATTCACATGTCAATGATATGAGCTTAATTGAGATAGCATATAGCATTTAGAAGTAGTTAAATCTTGCTTCGGTTTGAAATTAATTTAAGTATCAATCTTGATTTGGTTAGAGACTCTAGCTTGTGGTAATATTGTATGATTAATCGAAAGCATTTAGAAAAGTTTTATGTGTGATTATCTTGTGAATATTTTTGCGGTCTCGACAAGCTCTAGAACTTACTTGATAACCACTTGAGGCGAATTCCTAGAATGCACATTATTTAGGGTACGATATAGGCCATTTTTTAACCGTTTGAGCCTTTCAAACCTACCCTTGCGATATATATCACTAGTCACCTATTTGAGCCTTTTTCTTGAAAACGAAGTTGAGCCTGGTTTCTTTCAAAAACCCATTCACTTACCCTTATAAGCCTAAAGAGAATATTTTATCCTTACCTCTCTCTTAAAAAGAACTTAACTATACACATGTTGTGAGAAGCACTTAAAATGAGTAAGGGTGGAAATATGAAAAAATATCACTACCACAACCCAAGTACATTAAAGGAGATAAGTTGGGGGTTGTGGAAAAGAAAGAAATGAAAAAGGAGGTGAATGGTCTTTTATGCCAAAATACAAAAGAAAAGAAAAACAAATGGTGATTTGTTGAGAAAACAATCCTCGAAAAAAAAAATGGTTGGAAGAGTTGGGTATTGAAGTAAGGTTATCCAGTGCTTAAAGAGCTATGTTCAAAACTAAGAGATTAAATTCTTTTACTTGTGAATTCTTCCCATTCTTTCTTAGCCTTTACCTTAACCGAACGTTACAAGCTTATTAAAGACTTATTGATCCAATGTAATGTGATTTTTCTACAATAATGGAGAGTGGTTTGAAATGTAAGCTTATGAAGCTTGTTCTTGTGATTGACGTCACGCGATTTATTTTTTTATAGGCCAAGACTTGTATTCACAAATATTGTGCATAAAATCATCCGGATGTTCAGATTAATGGATTGTGGTAAGACGGATGTTAAGAGTCAATAACGATTTTAAGATTGATGTTTGAATTATTTTTGGATTTGAGTGAAATTTAATGATTCTATATGCTATATATTATACATGATTTTTGAGACAAAGATTTTTGAATCACTCTTGGTTAACACCAGCATTTTTGTATTTTTGCTTTAATTTCTAAATAAAGAACTCATTTCATGTCTTTCGTTTGAATTGCTAGGGACTAGCAATAAGCTAGTCGAGGGTTATGATGAGGGTCGTAAAATGCATCTTAAACTGTGCTTATTTGTTAGCATGTTAAGGTTGATCTAGGGTTTTATTACTCATTTTTGCCTTAACAATTCTAAAGTATCTTTTTTGGATCATTGACTTAATTCGATGCATTTTCAGGTGTTTTGAGTCCAGAAGAGATGATAAAGAAATCCATGTTTAAAGCTCCAAAGGATCTCGAGCGTCGGTATTTGTATTTGTCCAAAGTTTAGACATATCCAAACATGATTCAACGATGATTAAAGTCTAAACCAAAAGCTGGAGTAACAAAGTACAATGAGTTAAAAGACTGCACACAAGTGAGGCATCACTTTGGAGCAAGGTGAGGGTGTGCACACTAGAGTGTGCACTTTGCATACAAGCAGAATGGAGTGTGCGCATAAGCAGTTCAGCGCCGCACCCCTCGCCAACCAACGCTACGCCCCTTGGCCATCAGCGTCGAGCCCCTCGCCCATCAACGCCGCGCCCCTTGCCAACTAACGCTGCACCTTTACTTTCCAGCGCCCAGCCGCACACTTGGACACATGCATATGCTGCTGGACCCACCTTCACGTTACAGCCTTCACTTTCCAGGCACACACTTGGACAACTGCACGCACATGCTACTGGACCCACCTTCATGTTCAAGCCTTCACTTTCCAGCACCCAGGCGCACGCTCAGACAAAGCCAGCAGCGCGCACATGCTGCTGGACCCACCTTCACGTTCCAACCTTCACTTTCCAGCGCTCAGGCGCATGCTCAGACAAAGCCAGCAGTGCGCACATGCTTTTGGACTCAAATTAAGGCTGTGCAAAGATAGCTCTCCCTCGTGGGCTATAAATATATGCTTAAGGTTTGCAGCCGGGGGGCTAGCTCGGTGAAAAAAAAGACAATTTTTGGTAGATACAAATTAGAGAAGTTTTTAGCATTCTGTTCAAGTTTTCTTTGGTTGGAAATCAAGGAGAGAACATCCACATTGTTCTTCCACCTTGACCTCCATGGCCAAGAAATCAAGGGGAGAACATCTATATTATTTTTCCACCTTGAGTTTCATGGCCAACTAATCATCAAACAAGGGAAAAGGATGAATCGTTAGGGTTTTATTGTTCCTTATTTCCTGTTCTTGATTAATTTGTATGGACTTATTGTTAAAACATTGTCTATGATTTACTCTTTGATTAATTAAGAAGGATTTGAGTTCATGTGATAGCTGCATTCTATATTCTTCTTATTTTAGTTTCTCTCAATCCGGTGATTGCATCCTTCTACTCCACATAAGTCTAGTCAAGCTCTTCTTATGTTAAGTTGTTTGGATGTAATTGATTTCGGTATATTTATCTTATAAATCGGCCATTACTGTGATATCATTATTGCAATATATTTTCGTTTCTTAATAATCTATAGATAAATCATGTGTGCTTGAATTGAAATCAAAGTGTAATTTGTAGCAATTATATTAGAGCTATAAATGTGCTTGATTGAATACTTTCCGATTGCCTGTTTAGGATGTGAAACTTGCAATCGAGATAAAAATTTGAATCAAGAGTGGAAATAGGGAACGAACCTAAGAAGGATTCCCAGAACCTTGTTATTTCTTATTTATATTCTTCGTTATATTCGCACAACTCTTTTACACAATATTGCGTTATCAAAACTCATATTCTCTCATCTAATCATTATCGTTAGTGTTAAATTTTACACCTTCTTTCGTAATTAACTTGTTTCCCTGTGGAATCGACACCCCAAAGTTATACTACAATAACCGTGTTATACTTTGGGCATAATCAGTAGACAAGGCTAAAATAGATATTATTTCAAAGTTACCTCCTCCTTTCATAGTCACGAGTGTTAGAAGTTTCCTTGGACTTGTCGGTTTCTATAGAAGATTCATCAAGGATTTCTCCAAGATCTCGAGACCTCTTTGTGCATTGTGAGCTAAAGATACCAAGTTTAAGTAGACTGATAACTGTATGAAAGCTTTCAACACATTGAAAGATGTTCTCACCTCTACCCCAATAATGATGGCAGCAGATTGGAATCTTCCATTCGAATTGATGTGCGATGCAAGTGACTTCGCTTTGGGAGCTGTCTTAGGTCAGAGAGTCAATAAGGTACCTCATGCTATTTATTATGCTTCTAGAACTTTAAATGATGCTCAGCTTAACTATTCTACTACTGAAAAGGAATTGTTAGCTGTTATTTTTACTTTAGAAAAGTTTAGATCATATCTTATTGGCTCTAAGGTTATTATATTCACTGATCATGCTACTTTGAGATATCTGTCTTCTAAGAAAGATGCAAAGCCTAGGTTAATTAGATGGGTACTCCTATTGCAACAATTTGATTTGGAGATCAAAGACAAGAAAGGTAGTGAGAATGTGGTTGCAGATCATTTATCAAGGCTACCCTATGAGAATGACAAAAATGAGCTACCTTTGAATAAGAAATTCCCTGATGAACAATTGTTCGCACTAGAGGTAAAACTTCCATGGTGTGCTGATATTGTAAATTATCTAACTGCTAAGGTTTTTCCTCTAGGTATGACCACGTAAGGAATGAAGTGGCTGATATCTATGTCTAGACACTATCGTTGGGATGGCCCTTACCTTTTCAAATTCTACTCGATCAAATCATCAGACGGTATGTCTCAGAAGAGGAACACTTGAACTTATTACAACATTGCCATCAGTTTGCTTGTGGATGACATTTTGGGGCTAAGCAAACAGCTCTTAAGGTATTACAATCCAATTTTTATTGGCTTAATCTATATAAAGATGTCTTCTCATTTTGCAGCTCATGTGATGGATGCCAGTGGATAGGTAACATCTCTTCTCGAAATCAGATGCCCCTACAAAATATTCATATAGTAGAACTTTTTGATGTATGGGGCATTGATTTCTTGGGTCCATTTCCTAACTCTTTTTGTTATTTATATATTCTTGTGGGTGCGGATTATGTGTCCAAATGGGTCGAGGCTGTCCCCTCAAAGACTAATGATCACAAAATGGTTGTAAAGTTTCTACAGGCTAACATATTTACTCAGTTTGGGACCCCAAGAGCAATCATAAGAGATGGCGGCAGCCACTTTCATCATCACTCCTTTACCACACTACTCAGGATCACTCATAAAGTTGGCACTCCATATCATCCTCAAACCAGTGGTCAAGTGGAGATAAGTAACCAAGAGATCAAAGGAATCCTAGAGAAGATCGTGAAGCCTAATCGAAAGAATTGGTCTTTGCACCTAAATAATGCTCTATGGGCATATCGAACAGCTTATAAAACTCCAATTGGCATGTCTTCATACCGCCTAGTTTTTGGGAAAGTATGGCATCTCTCGGTGGAATTAAAGCATTAATCATATTGGGCCATAAAGCAATTCAATTTTGATATGAAAAAAGCGGGAGAGAAGAGGAAGCTGCACTTAAATGAGCTGGAGGAACTAAGGTATGAGGCCTATGAGAACGCCAAGCTCTACAAAGAATGGAGAAAAGCATGCCATGATAAACAACTGGTTAGGAAAGAGTTTCATGTGGGATAAAAAGTGTTGCTATACGACTCAAGATTAAGATTGTTCCCAGGCAAACTCAAGTCCCAATGGTATGATCCTTATGTGGTCACCAAGATCTTTCATCATGGTCCTTTGGAGGTCCATTCAATGGAAATCAAGCATTCATGGTAAATGGACACAGAGCCAAGCCATACCTTAAAATCAACTTACCACCTAGAGATGAAGACTTGGCACTTCAATCTGTCCAGTATGCAGCTGATCCAAGAGCACTTAAGCCACAAGAGGTGGGCCCTAAATGCCCCTTTCAAGGAGAGACTGCTTGAGCCATTCCACATTTGATAATCATGTAGCTCAAGCGCCTCTACTAAGGTTGGTGGTACTGAAGCCACTAAAGTATGGTATGGTTGTATCGTTACTAGTTCTTCTACTTGTTCATTTCATTATTTAATACGTTTATATTAGCAATTTTTGCCTTACAATCGAGCGCACTACATAGTGTGCTCAAGAACACTACATAGTGTGCTCGAGCGCACTCTCTCCCTGCACTCCATTGTGCGCAAGCGCATCACACTAAGCACTTGCGCACAAGTGTGATCGAGTGCACATCACAATGTGCTTGAGTGCACTCGGGGCAGAGAGGTCACGTGCGAGTTATAAACAGTTTCCCTCTTATTCCCTCACTTACACTCAATCGGACTTCAACTGTTTCTCTCTCGCACTCACCATCTCATACGGTAAACCTAACTCTCAATCCAACTCTTGGCCCATCACCAACCCTACCCCACCCCAAAGTTCATCAACGCATTCTACCTCTCATCTCCTTTTACCCAACCAGTCCCATTCACATGCACCAGGTATGCTATACCCATGTTTTTTTTGTCTCTATATTATTTTTATTATTATACACACTCACACACATTTCTTTAATTCAATTTCAATAATTAATTGCATTTTTCATTTACTATGTGGTTGTATTTTGTAATTTCAGGAGGTTAAGGTCGTGTTAAGTGTGCATTCCATAGCTTTGAGTATTTGTCGCCTATAACCTGTTTGATAAATTGCCAGAACAACTGCGCTCGAGCACCCATCCTCTGTGATCGAGTGCAAGTCCTCCAATGCGATCGAGCGCATAGTTGACAGAAACTGAACTTTCATACCTTAGCAAATGGCATCCAGTTCCTGAGCCTCCGGCAACCGCTCCCAATCTACCTGACCTAGTTTCGAGCAGTGTGAAATACTGTTCGAGACTACATTTAACATAGATAAGGACTTCAAGAGCTTGGACACCACAAGATGTGCGATCCAAGAATTTAAGGCCCAGGGTCTCAAGCAGCTGTTCAAGCCGGTCTGTTTGACGGCATACACCCGATTCATGGTCAGCTTCTATAAAAACCTGACTTATGACTGCACCCGACCAGAGATTCTCTCCTCCTTAGTCCAGGGCAGATTCATAGAGCTGACCACTGCTGATATCACCACTTCCCTCCACTGCTGTGATGAGTTCCCTCTAGAGGATAGCTATATGGAGGAGCAGCCATACCCGTTTCCTCTGCCCCACATCATTGAGCACATGCGTGCGGGCTAGTATGCAGATCGACACAATAATGCGGGGAGCTGGTTGAAGTTGCCTCCCCGTTTATGGTTCGTAGACTTCATCCTCCAGTGTAATGTGTGCCCCTTAGGGCACAAGACTTAGAAGAGGGATAAGTTCCTACAGGCCCTCTATGCCTTTCATCAGGGTCATTAGTACTCCATACCATCTGTCATATGGAGCCAGATACACAAGTTTTGGGACCATGTGCACAGCCGGCAGACCTCCATGGCTAATGCATGGGGGCTTCCTTTTCCATTCCTACTCAGCCACATCTTCAAGAAAAAGAGGATCAAGGGCTCCTCAGTCGATGGACCTGTCAGTGACCACCCATTCTCCGGGAGGGCCCAGTGGAGCCTTAGTCAGTCCCATATACCTCGAGGACCCCAAGTGCATATACCTATTGCTAAGCTAGTGGCAGATGATCTGATGGATGCCGAGCACCCAACAGTGAGCCCTACATGAAAGGAGGACCAGCCAGACATGGGGTCCACAGAATATCAGCACCTTTTCGAGGAGCTGTCCTCCTTTCGGTGTGAGCTCTCCAATATTCGACGGGAGGATAGAGAGGTGACCTGTCTGATCCATCAGCGGATAGATAGGTTAGAGGCACAGTTTGCATGATAGGAGGCGATACTACAAGCCATCCTTGATCGCCCACCTCCTGCACACGGTACCTCCTCGACTACACCACCTGATGACCAGCAGTGAGAGGATACCTCGTCTGGCTGAAGACGTAAAACTTAGCGCTCATGGGAGGCACCCTACAACATATCCTTTTCATTATAGTATTTTCTTTTATTAATATTTATGTTTATATTTAATTTTTTATTATCCATATTTCTTTTTTTCCGGTACAACACTTATTTTCTTTTTCAGGAACATAGTGCGTGCATCTAGTTCAAGTTTTGGGGCATGTTACGAGCCCTGCCATCATTATAGTTCTCCATCTCCCAGGTCAGATCTTTCCATGTCACTCACACATTGGGGACAATGTGCATATTAAGTTTGGGGGTAGGGGGAAACACATGCACACACTTGAAACACATACACACACTAGGTCCCAGTTTTTTTTTTAAGAAAGAAAAATGCATGTTCATTTTGTGTTAAAAATTTTGATTGATTTAAAACAAATATTATGATAAAACTTCATCAGTAAGCTTAAAATCTAAAACACATAGTCTAATGATAAAGTTTTAAAAGTCTTAATTACCTACCTCAAGGCATTTAGGAATTCACAATCTTTGACCTAAAACTAACACGAGCACATTAGCACATAATGTTGTGAGCTTTGACATATTATCTCTATGTATATGTTTCCATGACCTAACTATAATCGGATAACCTATTAGATAAACACTTTGGCATAGACAAATAAAGAAAAATGTCATTATACAAAAAGAGAAACTAATATGCTCCTAATGATCATTAAATAAACTTTTCACTGAGTAACCAGACCTCTTGCCTCAGTAAGCAGTGAGTGTTCACGTCAAAAAGTGGGAATGATGCATATAATGATCATTAAATAAAAGTTTCCACTCAGTAACTAGACCTCTTGCCTCAGTAAGCAGTGAGTGTTCATGTCAAAAGGTGTGGACTTTGCAAGGAAGCATTAAGACCAGTTAGTTTCGAAGCCTTTTTGACTCAAGTTAGTAAGTCCTTCGGGGTGTCTTGAAACCTAATGCCCTAAAACCATCTGGTTTGGGAGTCACTGGCTAAACACTCGCTACAAGGGTCAATTAGAAAGCTTAATAGAACTCAACTTGGCAAAAAGCTCGTGATGAAAGAAAAAAAAAGGAAAGAAAGAAAACTATGCCACTAGTGTTCATTCTAATAGGAAATTTGATGAATGTTAAGATATTGAAATACTATACAGTAGAGATATTTGGAAACTTCATCTTTTTTTGCTAATTCACCACACACTAAGTCAAATTTGTGTGCCTTAAACTAGCCTTCTGTAAGTAATTAGAATTTAAAACTCTTTCTCATAATGAAGATATGTTTATATTTATATTTGTTGAGCTCTTTGTTTATATATTTTATTATGTTTTACTTCATTTTGGTGTTTTTTGTGTTTTTTATAGGCTTGAGAAGAAAGAGGAAGCATTTTGAAGTTTTAAAAGAAGAAAACTGGAGATCTGGAAAACACTAGTGCGATCGAGCGCAACATGGCCGCGATCAAACACACATGCAATCATGTGCACACATAGAAGGCTCGATTGCACCCACGCACTCTAGTGCAGAAGCAAGTGCTCGAGTGCACCAGTGCGCTCGACTGTAGAAGCAAGCGATCGAGCACACACGCACAGAGAGGCGGCAAAGCCAGTTTTGGAAAGCTTTCCTCCATACCTATTTTGGAAATTAGGGTTTCGAGACATTCTTAGAACCCTATATATATGCTTTTAAAACACAGAAAACACATCCTTCTTTTTATCTCTTACTTTTGCTTGAAGTTGTAAGCTTTGGAGAGGAATTGACGACTCATCTCCATAGTATTCTTCGGGTTTTATTTTTCGGTTTTAATTTATGTTATAATGATGTTTATCATAGATAGCATGTGTAACTAACTCTTTATATGGCTCGATTGAAGCCCTAATTATGCTTTTCCATATATATATATATATATTCATTGATTGACTTTGCTAATAGCCATGTTATGATGCTTTATTGATTAATACCTGTTTTATTGAATTCCTCATATGTGTGTGTCTGATCAACGTATGCATGTGGTATGGATGAGTTAGTTACATCAATTTGGATGACTGAGTCCTGGGTCTGACAATAGTTATAAAAGAAATCCACACCGGATTCTTGGGTTAATCAACATGAGAAACCGGGAGTATACACCATACCCTAGGTCTTGTGTGGTTGTCGATTTCCACCAATCTTATGCTCTCTTAAGGAACATCTCAGTATACACCATGTTGAATCCCTTAATAAAGAAAAGAGTTAGAGTAGATACCATACCTAACTCGTTGCTTAAGGAGATCAATAGCTTAAGGAGTAGATACCATGCCCTTAGGTTGAGAACCATTAAGTATTCATAGTATGGCTAGAGCATTGGCACATTACTCATTGGAAAAGTATGATTAGTGGTGGATATCAAAGTCCTATGTTCTTATTATTATTAATTCACACTCAAATGTTATTTCTATCTTCTTATATTGAGAAACTGATTCTAAAATGAAATTCTCCAAACCCTATGAAAATGATCTCGCGCTTGCACACGATGCTACTATTGACCTTGTGTACTTGCAAGTAAAACTATACGATTATTTGCTTATTAATTTAGATAGATAAACACACAACAGGTAGAGAGAGACACTTGAACACATGCACACACTATGTCCCAATTTTTTGTTTCAAAGATAAATGCATGTTCATTTTGTTTTGAAAAATTTTGGTTGATTTAAAATATGATAAAAATTCATTAGTAAGCTTAAAATCTAGAACACTTAGTCTAGTAATAAGAATTTTAAAAGTTTAGTTACCCACCTCAAGACACTTAAGAATTCACACGTTTGATCCAAATCTGACTCGAGCACATTAGCACGCATTTGTGTGGGGTATGACATATAATTCTTATGTATATGTTTCCATGACCTAATTGTAAACTTGTTAGATAAACACTTTGGCATAGAAAAATAAAGAAAAAAATGTCCATCATGCAAAAAGAAAAAAATAAAATAAAATGCTCCTAACAATCATTAAATAAAATTTCCACTAAATAACTGGACCTCTTGGCTCAGTAAGCAGTGAGTGTTCACGTCAAAAGGTGCGAATTTCACTTAGCAGCATTAAGACCTGTTAGTTTCGTAGCCTTTTTTACTCGAATTAGTAAGTCCTTAGGGGTGTCTTTACACCTAATACCCTAAAACTATCTGGTTTTAGAGTTATTGGCTAAACACTCGCTAAAAGGGTCAATTAGAAAGCTTAATGGAACTCAACATGGCAAAAATATCACGATGAAAGAAAAAGAAAAGAAGTAAAATCTATGCCATTTTTGTTCTATCTAATAAGAAATTGGATAAAGGTTTGGACATCGAAACACTATACATCAAAAATTATTTGGAAGCACCATCTTCTACGTGGTAATTCACCACACACCAAATCAAACTTGTGATGCCTTAAACCAACCTTGTGTAAGTAACATGAATTTTTAAAAACCCTTATTCATTGCAAAAATGTGTTTTTATTATAAGCTTACTCATGAACAGTCATCATGGTTTTATGTGCAACCCAAATTTTTGGATATCATAAAGAATTAATTTATCTTTAGTTTTGTTTTGATATAGTCTTTCGTTTTGTATTGCTAAGGGACTAGCAATATATAAGTTTGATGGTGTGAGAAGTACTTAAATAGTCATATTTAAGCCCCTTAATTTACACTTGTTAGGCTCTTTGTTTATATATTTTAGTAGAGTCTACTTCACTTTTGTGTTTTCTGTGTTTTTTATAGAGCTTTGATGAAAAGATGATATTTTGGAGCTCTAAGGAATAAAAAGTGAAGATTTGCAAACCAGCAAGGTGCGCTCGAGCGCACCTCTCTTGTGATCAAGTGCACACTTAGAAGGCTTGAGCGCACACATGCGCTCGAGCACAGACCCACACGATCGAGCGCACACGCACCAGAGGCGGCAGAGCCAGATTTGGAAAGAAGTCTCCGAATCTTAAATTAGAAATTAAGGTTTCCGGGCACCCTTAGAGCCCTATATATAGTCTTGTAAAATATAGAAAACATACTTTTGGATTGACATTGAAGTTGTAAGCTTTGGAGAGGAATTGACGACTCGTCTCCTCAGCATTCTTCGAGTTTTATTTTTCTGTTCTAGTTTAGTTATGGTTATGGTGTTTAGTTTACTTAGCATGAGTAACTAACTTCCTAATAGGGCTCGATTGAAGCCCTAATTATGCTTTCCTATATATATAATCATTGATTGCTTTTGCAAATAACCATGTTATAATGCTTTAATTGATTAATACTTGTTTTTATTTAAATCCTCATATGTACATGTCTGATCAATGTATGCATGTGGTATGGATCAATTAGTTAGATCAATTTGGATGATCGAGTCCTGGGTCTGACAATAATAAAAAAAGAAATCCACACCGGATTCTTGGGTTAATCAACATGGGAAACCGGGAGCGGACCAAGCCCTAGATCTCATATGGTTATCGATTTCCACAAACTTTATGCTCTCTTAAGGAACAAAACAGTATACACCATGCTGAATCCATTAAGAGAGAAAAGAGTTGGAGTATACACCATGCCTAACTCATTGCTTAGGGAGATCAATAGCCTAAGGAGTGGACCAAGCCCTTAGGTTGACAACCATTAGGTATTCATGATAGGGCTATAGCATTGGCACTTTACTTATTAGGAAAGTATGATTAGTGGTGTATATCAAAGCCTTATGTTCTTCTTATTATTAATTCACACTCAACATTTATTTCTATCTTTTTATATTGAGAAACTAATTCTAAATCGAAATCCACCAATCCCAGTGAAGATGATCTCGCACTTGCACACTATACTACTATTGACCTTGTGCACTTACAAATAAAACTGTACGATTATTTACTTATTTATTTAGGTAGATAAACGTTCAACAGGGCCTTATTAAAGCAAATAGGAAAATGGAAACTACTATATGAGAAATTATAGAGGGAAAAAGGTTTAGTAAAACCTTGAATTTAAATGAGGTTCGATATAAGAAGATGGTGGATTCATTCTCAAACCTAGAAACCTTTGGTTTTTTATTTTTGGAAGAAACGATTAAATGGTTGACGTTAGTTATTGTGAACTCGAAAGTTTTACTTTACTTGAAATGGCAAATTTGAGGAATATTTATTTGGTTATGGTAATAGATGTTGTGAGTTTTAAATTACTCGCAAGCGCACGAGTCGTTTGCAATATAGCGTTGTTCAAGTGCGAGGTCGAATCCATAAGGAATTGCGTTGTGAAAATATAATTTTTAATTTGAACTAACTTTATCTTAACCTAGTTCCGAATTGTGAATGATATTGCAAAAGAAATATAAACTAAGCTAAGTTGATTTAAAAACTAATAATTAAAACACTAAGGTTTCCGAATCCACCCCACCAAAGTTTAAGCATATATGTTCTAAAAATATAGCCTATCAAAACATTCCATGAATCCAACTATAAGACAAAAAACAAAGAATATCCCAACTAAACCAAAAACACCCAATTTATCCGCTCTTAACAAATCACAAAGGGAATCCAATTTAATCGAAAAGCATTCAATGTATCCATCAGATGAAACACAAAGAAAATCCAACAGATAATTTAAACTCAATCAATTATAAGATTAACTCAAATAATTGATAGAACATTTATACTAACAATTGTCAGATTTGTACAAGCAAATCTGAACTACTACGCCAAACAACAGCGGGGCTTCATCTTCAACCTTAGCTGAAGAGTCTAGCCATTCATAACTATAAAACTATAATAAAAAGTGCTAAACATTTAAACTAAAACAACTGAATATAAATAAATAAATAAAAAACTTTACATGGGAGAAATTCCACTCGCTGACGGGCGGCGCTTCCCCTCATGGTAGCAATGCCTTCGGGATCCACCAAAATGCTGGCGGAAGTCCACCGATAAACACCAAAGTGGCTCAGGAATTGTACACTGAATTATGAAGCCAAATGGTGTTTATATAGGGGAAGACCCGGAGCAATATGGGTTGCAGATTCGATATGGGATACTGCCCGTGTGCGCTCGATCGCAGTGTGGTGTGATCGATCGCAGGTACGATCGATCGCGGGTACGATCGATCGCATGTCTTGTGCGCACGATCTCATGTGCGCTCGATCGCATGTCTGCTACGATCGATCGCAGATGCACTGAACTTCAAATATTTCGATGTGGGATGTTGACCATGCGCTCGTTCGTAAGCAGGTGCGCTCGATCGCATATCTCGTGCGATCGATCGCAATGTCTCCAGAAGCTTCACATCTCCTGAAATGCTTTATTTTCTCCACAAACCTGTAAAAATACACAAAACACAAGAAAGACGTAAAATAAAGTGAAATACTACTAACTAAGAGCATAACAAATATAAGTTAAGGGTCTAAAATATGCAATATTTAAGACTCATCAAATACCCCCAAACTTATATTTTGCTAGTCCCTTAGCAAAACAAAATAAAAGACTCAATGAAAAACAAAGAACATAAAGATAAAGTCATCACTCATGGTATCCAAAAATTTAAGGAGCACACATCACCATGATATTCATTCATAAGCAAGCTTAAAAAGGTAAACCCATCTTCGCAATGAATATAAATGTTAAAATCTAATTACTTACAAAAGGCAGGATAAGGCATCACAAGCTTGAATCAGTGTAAGGTGAATTAGCATATAAAAATGAAGCTTCCAAGTAACTCTAATGTGTAAGGTCACCATGTCTCAAGATTCACCGAATTTCCCATCAAAAATGAACGAAAAGGCATAGTTTTTATTTTATTCTTTTATTCTTTTTATTTTTTTAACAATAATAAGGCACGACTATGTTTAGTTCCCTTAAGCTTTCTAATTGACCCATGTAGTGAGTGTTGAGTCAATGACTCCCAAACCAGGTGGTTTTAGGGCATTAGGTATAAAGACACCCCTAAGGACTTACTAACTCGAGTAAAAAAGGCTACGAAATTAAACCGACCTTAATATTACCAAGCAAAATTCTACCTTTTGACGTGAACACTCACTGCTTACTGAGGCAAGAGGTCCAGTTACTCAGCGAAAAGTTTATTGTTAATTTTTTTTTTTAATATTTTCCTATGCCCAAGAGTTCATCCAACAAGTCATCCAGTTTCAGTTAAGATAAGGAAAAATACACATTAAAATCACATGTCATACCTCACATAATTTGTGCTAATGTGCTCGTGTTAGATTATGTCAAACATGTGAATTCTCAAATGCCTAAGGTAAGTAACTAAATTTTAAAATTTATCACCAGATCATGTGTTCAAAATGTTAAGCTCACCAATGACATCACATCACAGAAAATGTTTAGATCAACCAAAATTTCACGATAACATGAGCATGCATTTATCTCTATGACGAAAAGACAACAAATTAGGACAAAGTGTGTGATGTGTCTCCCATACCCCCAAACTTAAATTACACATTGACCCCAATGTGTGACTAATATGGAAAGAGCTGACCTGAGATATGGAGAACTATCTAGACTGGTATGGCTCATAGCATACCCCCAAACTTGAACTGAAGTACGCTTTGTCCCTGAAAAATAAAAACTGGAAAACAAAAAATACTGGAAACAAACATTAATCATAAAAATGCAAAATAATAAATAAACAAAAGAAAAGATAAGCTGTGGGGTGCCTCCCATGAGCGCTAAGTTTAACGTCTTCAGCCAGACCCAACATTAGTAATCGTGCCCAACGAAACGCTCTGCCATCTGATCAATAAATGGGAATGAAAAATGATCAGGCCTAGTGGCAGCATTCAATTTACGGTAGCTGATACACACTCTCCAAATTGACTGAACACGAGTTGGAACCAACTCGTCGTCCTTATGCTGCACTACTGTTAATTCAGCACGTTTGGGCACAACATGAATCTAGCTCACCCACTTGCTATCAGAGATGGGACAAATGATCCCTGCCTCTAACAGCTTAATATCTTCTGCCCTCACAACCTCTTGTATAGCAGGGTTGAGCCTTCTTTGTGGCTCCCTCGATGGCTTAGCATCCTCCTCCAAATGTATCCTGTACGTCACCACCGAGGGGCTGATCCCCTTGATGTCCTCAATGGTCCAGCCTATAGCTTCCTTATGCTCTCTTAAAACATCCAATAATTTCTCCTCTAGAGCATCACCCAGATCTGAAGGTATAATCACAGGCAAACTATCGACTGAACCTAGGAACTTATACTTAAGATTATCTGGTAAAGGCTTAAGTTCCTTCTTGGGGGTTTCAGGTGTGGCGGTCTCCTCCGTCTTATTGCTCTTCCAAGGAGGAGACTCTAAAATGGCATTCGCTTGCTCAAGTAATTTATCTAAATCCATATCCTCTCCAAATTGAGCAAAGCATGCCTCTAGGGGGTCCTCAGTGCGGGAGTCATCCACAATCTTTTCCGTCTTATTGCTCTCCCGAGGAGGAGACTCCAAAATGGCATTCACTTGCTCAAGTAATTTATCTAAATCCATATCCTCTCCAAATTGAGCAAAACATGCCTCCAGGGGGTCCTCAGTGCTTAATTCATTCACAGTCTCCTCAAGAATCTCCTCTATCAAGCATACATTTCTCACTTCATCATATTCATGTGGTTGCCTAGTGATATCAAAAATATTCAACTCAACTGTCATATTTCCGAAGGAGATCTTCATCACCCCCGTCCTACAATTTATTAGGGTGTTAGCCGTGGCTAAGAATGGTCACCCTAGAATAACCGGTATTTGAATCCCTACATTCTGAACCGGCTCTGTGTCAAGCACAATAAAATCCACGGGGAAATAGAACTTATCCACTTTTATCAAAACGTCATCAACTATTCCCCATGGTCTTTTCACTGACCTGTCAGCCAATTGAAGCGTAGTGGATGTGGGCTTCAATTCTCCTAATCCCAACTGTAAATAGACTGAGTAGGGTAGAAGATTCACACTCGCCCCTAGATCCAAGAGAGCCCTCTCAATGTGGCTGACTCCTATCGTGCAAGAGATGGTAGGACACCCCGGGTTCTTATACTTGATGGGTAGCTTGCACTAAAGGATTGAGCTGACCTGCTCGGTCAAAAATGCCTTTTTTGGGACATTCGTCCTCCTTTTGATAGTGACATAGTCCTTTAGAAACTTGGCATATGATGGCATTTGATGGATGGCATCTAAAAATGGGATATTAATTTGGACTTGCTTGAATACCTCCAGAATTTCCTCATACTTCCCTCCTTTCTTCGGTGCCTGTAATCTCTTGGGGTAAGGTGCTCTAGGTACAAATGACCTAGGAGGGTCCTTCTCAGTAGGTGTGGCTGTAGATGGCTCAGTATCTCTCTTCTCCGTGTTGCCACTTCCTTGCCCTTACTGTATAGCAGGGCTCTCTTCCACTCGATTGTCCACCTGTTTCCCAGACCTCAGTGTGACAATCGACTGTACTTGTTCTGCCCCATGCGTAGGAGTTGATGAACTCTCAACCATATATTATCCTTTCGGGTTGGGCACGGGCTGACTGGGGAACTTCCCCTTCTCTCTCTCACCCAAGTGACTTGCAATTTGCCCTATTTGACTCTCTAGCTTGGCAATTGCTTGGGTGTTTACCACTGTTGCACTCCTCACATCACTCATATTTTGGCTAGTCGCCTTCATGAACTCCTTAAGGGTGTCCTCTAACGACAATAAAACTGGCGCTGGTGTTTGAGTGGGTGCATGGTAAGCAGGTGAAGGTGCTGGATGGGCAGAACAACCATGATTAGGAATTTGTGGGGCAAATCCGGGAGGATATTGATTTTGAGCATGATGAGGGGCTCCTCCCTGATTCATTGGTTGGTTCTGCCTCCATGAAAAATTTGGGTGGTTCCGCCACCCTGGATTGTACGTCTCGGAGTACAATCCATTTGACTGCCTTCGAAAGTCATTGAAAGCATTTACTTGTTCCATAGGATACTCGGCACAAGCAGGCATTGAAGGGCAATTCTGTGCTAGATGTATGGGACTAGCACAAATGGAACAGCTTTTAACATTGAATGTGTTGGCAGCATTGATGGATTGGCTCACAGTGAGAGCGTCAATCTTCTTAGTGAGGGCATCTAACTTTATCCTCAAATCAGTGTCCTCTCTAACCTCATAGATGCCTCCCCTCTTAGGAGCACGAATGGACTTATCTAGATAGCTTGAAAAATCCCACTGCTGTGAGTTGTCGGACAACTTGTCCAACGCCATATATGCTTCGTCTTCTGTCAGACTCAAGAATGCCCTCCCATTCATAGACTCAATCATGCTACGGTTGGGTTGAGTCAACCCTTGGTAGAAGAATTGAACGAGTCTCCACTTCTCATATCCATGTGGAGGGCATCTGATCAGTAGCTCTTTGAAGTGCTCCCACCCCTCAGAAAATTTTTCATCCTCATCCTGAGTGAAAGAGCTGATCTCCTTTCGGCACTCATTCACTCTAGACATTGGGAAAAACTTATGATAAAATTTGCTAAGCAGGTTTTTGCAAGATGTAATAGACCTGGGCGTGTTGGAATCCAACCACGCCCTAGCTCTATCATGAAGAGAAAAAGGGAAGAGTCGAAGATGGACTGACTCTTCAGAGAAGTTCTAGAATTTGAATGTGGCACAAATGTCTTTGAACTTCTTCACATGGCTATAAGGATTTTCAAGATCTAAGCCATAGAATGAGGGTAAGAGTTGGATGACATGTGGCTTCAAGTCAAAGTGGGTGGCATTGGTCGGTGGCAACACTATGCAAGAGGATGAGTTAGTTGCAACGGGTGCGAACAAGTCCCTAAGGGATGTAGTGGAGTCCACGTTCCAAGCTCTAGGTTGCTCTACATGTTCAGGATGATTTGCATTCCTATAATTCTCTGCCATCTCAACAGTCTCTCTCTCAACTAGCACTCTTTTCTGTCTCCTAAGAGTTCTTTCTAAGTCGAGATCTAAATGTATCAAATCTAAGTCCAAGGATCTCCGACCAAGCATACACCAACTAAAAAAACACTAAAGTAAACTAACCAACAGAAACTTGCAGAATAAAACAAACACACAACTTAAATTTTTATTTATTTTTTATTTTTTCTAACCTTTTTTTTTTATAACTAACTAGTAGAAAAATAAAATCAATTCAGACCAAAAATTTTCACAAACAAAACAATTCCCCGGTAACGGCGCCAAAAACTTGTTGTGAGTTTTAAATTACTCGCAAGCGCACGAGTCGTTTGCAATATAGCGTTGTGCAAGTGCGAGGTCGAATCCACAGGGAATTGCGTTGTGAAAATATAATTTTTAATCTAAACTAACTTTATCTTATCCTAGTTCCGAATTGTGAATGATATTGCAAAAGAAATATAAACTAAGCTAAGTTGATTTAAAAACTAATAATTAAAACACTAAGGTTTCCGAATCCACCCCACCAAAGTTTAAGCATATATGTTCTTTAAATATAGCCTATCAAAATATTCCATGAATCCAACTATAAGACAAAAAACAAAGAATATCCCAACTAAACCAAAAGCACCCAATGTATCCGCTCTTAACAAATCACAAAGGGAATCTAATTTAATCGAAAAGCATTCAATGTATCCATCAGATGAAACACAAAGAAAATCCAACAGACAATTTAAACTCAATCAATTATAAGATTAACTCAAATAATTGACAGAACATTTATACTAAAAATTGTCAGATTTGTACAAGCAAATCTGAACTACTACGCAAAACAACAGCGGGGCTTCATCTTCAACCTTAGCTGAAGAGTCTAGCCACTCATAACTATAAAACTATAATAAAAAGTGCTAAACATTTAAACTAAAACAACTAAATATAAAGAAATAAATAAAAAACTTTACATGAGAGAAATTCCACTCGCTGACGGGCGGCGCTTCCCCTCGTGGTAGCAATGCCTTCGGGATCCACCAAAATGCTGGCGGAAGTCCACCGGTAAACACCAAAGTGGTTCAGGAATTGTACACTGAATTATGAAGCCAAATGGTGTTTATATAGGGGAAGACCCAGAGCAATATGGGTTGCAGATTCGATGTGGGATACTGGCCGTGTGCGCTCGATCGCAGTGTGGTGCGATCGATCGCAGGTACGATCGATCGCATGTCTTGTGCACACGATCTCATGTGCGCTCGATCGCATGTCTGCTACGATCGATCGCAGATGCACTGAACTTCAAATATTTCGATGTGGGATGTTGACCATGCGCTCGAGCGCAGGTGCGCTCGATCGCATATCTCGTGCGATCGATCGCAATGTCTCCAGAAGCTTCACATCTCCTGAAATGCTTTATTTTCTCCACAAACCTGTAAAAATACACAAAACACAAGAAAGACGTAAAATAAAGTGAAATACTTCTAACTAAGAGCATAACAAATATAAATTAAGGATCTAAAATATGCAATATTTAAGACTCATCAATAGATATGTGATGATGAATTGAGATATTTGAAATGATAAGAAATCAAAATATTTATGGATGACTTATTATAGATATGGTTGGAGTATTAGAAAGGATGGTCATTAATGTTAGATGGTGATTACGCTCAAACTAATACATGGTTATTGTGTATAGTTGAGGTGTCGATCCCACGAGGAAAAGCGAACTACAAGAGAAGATGTAAACTTTAATACGAAACGATAACAATCAAGTGAGAAAATATGAATTTTGATAATGAAGTAATTGTGAGAAATATAATGAAGAATATAGATGGGAAACAACAAGGTTCCGGGAATCCTCCCTAGGTTCATTGTCTTATTCCAATCTTAATTTAATTGTTTTATCTTGATTGCAAGTTTCACATCCCAAATAGGCAATCGGCAAATATTCAATTAAAGCATATGTAAATCCTAATGTAATTGATATGAATTACTCTTTACTTTCAATTTAAGCACATATGACCTATCCTATAGATTTATCAAGAAATGACAATATATTTTAATGATAATATCGCAGTAATGGACAAACCTAAAAGATAAATCTATCGGAATCAATCACATCCAAACAACTTGACATAAGAAGAGCTTGACTAGACTTATATGGAGAAGAAGCATGCAATCACCGGATTAAGAAAATCTAAGATAAGAAAAACATAAGGTGCAGTTGTCACTTGAACCTAAATTCTTCTTGTTTAATCAAAGAGTAAATCATAAACAATATTTTGACAATAAATCCAAACTACAACTGAATCAATAATGGAAAATAAAAACAACTACACCTAGGGATTCATCCCTTCGCCTTGCTTGGAGATTAGTTGGCCATGGGGCACACTCTTGAACACTTTGATGGAGGAGAATGTGGTAGCCTTCTTGAGTTTTTCAGCCTTAATGATGTCCTCTTCTCAAACCCTAAGTGATCTATTTATAATACAAAAGGTCTAAGGGTGTTTTAGGGTTTAAACAATCATTAAAGTCCTATTGGTCATAACTCAGAGAAGGAGATCGTGTGCACGCCACGGCTCTCACTTCCTTATGCTGCGGCTCTGCTTAATCTTTGGTTTCTTCACTTTCTGGAGGCCGCGACCCTGTCTGGTCCAGGCCACGGCGCACACTGAAGCTCCTTTCTTGCTTTTTTGGCTTGGTTCTAGAGGCCGAGGCTTGGATATTTTCAGGCCGCAGTGCACACACTCAAGACTTGATTTCTCTTCATTTATCCTTCCACAACCATGCTTTCACTCAGGTATGCCTCGAGTCTTTGTGCTTCAAGCAACGATAACTTTTCCTTCTCTTTTGAACTTAAAGTACCTGAAAATGCACCGAAATAGATCAATGATCCAAGAATGACACTTTAGAGTTGTTAACGTATAAAAGTGCAATTAAAACCTAGATCAACCCTAAAATGCTAACAATTAAGTACTGTTAAGATGCATTTTATGACTCTCATCAGAAGGATTTGTGAATTTCGAATGTATGTTATGTATTCTTAGAGAAAGAAATTGTTACTAAGATATATGTATCTTGGGACTGTGACATAAAAGAGAGATAGATATGGTAAGCAAGGCCACAAGATAGTTGAACAAGGAAAATGGAAGAAAGAAGGAGGATTTCGAGAGAGAAGTAATATCTTAAGAGCCTTTAAAGTTCGGAACACCCTAGGAAAGGTTAGTGTTAAAATAAATGTTTATCAATGAGATAGTTTGGAAGGTTAGAGGTTACTAAACATTGTGAATCAACGAGGAGACTAAATGAAATGTAAAAGGAAGATCTCAAACTAATCAAAGAGTCATTGGGAAACTTAAAAGATTTGAAAATAGATCTTTAGTAAATATGTGAAGGAAGGTATCGTTTATGATTGAGTTAAGGAATGCCTTTCTAGATTTGATTAAGATTTAGAAATGTGGATGATGCATGATCCTAGGTTGATAATCATAGAAATTTCTAGGACGTCTAGAATATGTAAATCTATCATTCCTTAGATGAGCATTCTTAGAATACATGTTTCTAGCATAAGAGTTAAGAGCAAACATGTTATTTCTAGAATATGAATGATAGTCATTTTTAGGATATGCATTCTAGCATGTTCATTTCTGGAATGTGCATACCTAGTATTTTTATTTCTAGGATAAGTATACATATGAGCATAAGTATTTCTAGGATGTCTATTCCTAACATTAGCATTTGAATTTCTAGAATATGAACTGAAATTTGAATTCTTAAACCTTCTAGAATTTTTCAAATGAACATTTTTAACATTACTAGGAGCCTTAGAAGTGGAGGGTTTATCCACACATGTTGCTTTCACAAAGATAGTCTCTTTTGTTCTTTGCGTCTCTTTTGTTCTTTGCTTTCCCAATGGAGAATAACCCAAACTGAATTTTTTTTTTCACTTATTCTTTGGCAAGCTAACACTTCATCTAGTTTTTCTTTTTCGCTTAAAAGCCTAGGTATAGTGTTATTTAACTCCATCACTTTCTTTTTCAGATCATCATTTTCATTTTTCAAATAATCTTGTGATGAGTTATTAAGCTCTAAAAAAAGTTTTTTTTTTCTTCTTTTAGAGCCTTCAACTCTTTAGAAAGATATGAAACTTCCTTGTTGAGAGCAGCATTACTATAATCAAATTTCTTCAATTCCTTATGCAATTTATTTATTGCCTTAATCAATTCATCATCCCAGTTCACTATTTCCTCAACCTTCTGAGGATCAACTACTATTCCATCTCCTGTTACTACATGCTCTAAGAAAGTTACCTAATTCAATCAGAATTCACACTTAAAAAATTTCGCATATAATTTTTCATTCTTAAAAATTTTCTAACACAATTTCTAACTGTCTCTCATATTCTTCTTCACTCTTAGAATACACTAAGATATCATTAGTAAATACAACCACACTTTTATCTAAAAAGGGTTTAAATACTCTATTCATTAAATCCATAAATGTAGTTGGAGCATTTGTCAACCCAAATGACATTACTAAGAACTCACGGTGACCATAATGTGTCCTAAAAGCAGTCTTAGGCATGTCTCATTCTTTAATCTTCAATTGATGATACCCTGATCTCAATTCTATCTTAGAAAATACCCTAGCTCCTTATAATTGTTAGAACAAATAATCTATTCTAGGTAAAGGGTATTTGTTTTAAATTGTTATCCCATTTATTTATTTGTAATATATGCACAATCTCACTGTACCATCTTTCTTCTTTACAAATAACACTGGGGCTCCCCATTGTGACACACTAGAGCGAATGAATTATTTTTCTCACAGTTCCTAAAGTTGTACCCTAAGCTCTCTTAACTCATCGAGTGCCATTCTATAGGGTGCTATAGAAATAGGTGTAGAACCTGGAATCAAATCAATGGAGAACTCAATCTCAGTACTAGGAGGTAAACTAGATAATTCCTCGGGAAATACCTCTAGTTAATCTCTCACCACTAGTATTTCTTCTAGCTTTCTATCTTCCTTACTATAACCTACTACATAAGCTAAGTACCCTTCACACCTTTGCCATAACCACTTACTAGATATCAAGGCAGAAATAAGACAATTTGAAAGTATCTTACGTTCTCCTTGAAAGCTAAACTCCTCCTGCTCAAGTATTCTAAATATCACATTCTTTCTGAAACAATCAACCCATGCATGATACGTCAACAACCAATTCATCCCTAGTATCAAATTAAAGTTTACCATGTTCAAGGGTAATAAATCTACCTCACACTCTCTTTCTCACATATGAATAACATAACCCCAACAAATATTTCTGATCATAACATATCTCCAGTAGGAACCGCAATAGTTATATTATGAAATAAAGGACTAATAGATGCATTTATAGACTTCATAAAAGAACTAGACACAAAAGAATGGGTTACACTAGGATCAATTAATATTCTAGCAGATCTATTAAGGATAGATATTGTACTCATTATGATATCGAGTATAGCTTGAGCATCCTATTGGGTAAGTGCATACACTTTTCTTTCTCTAGGTTGAGTCTGACTATCATGTCATCTCTCAACAACTGCTCATCTACCCTGAGCTCCACTCTGTCCACTTATTGATCCACCACCTCTACTTGTCTGACCTCTCCCAACTCCCCTAGTATTCATTACTTCAACTGATCTAAATCTCAATGGATAATCGAGACTCCTATATCCATCTTGACGATAGATAAAACAACCTTAGGCTTTCATAACAAAATTCTTTGACAAATGGTCACTCTGTCCACAAATAAAACATATCAAAGTAGGAAAATCCCGAGCCAAATATCCTACTTGATTACATTTATTACATACCCTTCTTTCTTTATCTAATACTACATTACCACCTTCTCTTACTGGCACACTCCCTCCTTTACTAAATCCTTCTATTCCCATAGGTTGTTTCCAAAACCTAGGGGTTTCTCCAACTGAACTTTGAGCAACAGAAGTCATTGATATAGTCTACTTCTATTGACTCTGAATAAAGGGTCCTTGTGAAAGGAACAACTCCTTTGAGGTGGATAACCTCCTTGAATCCCTAGACTACCACCTATACTGCTCTTAGATCTACTCATTTTCAACCACTCCATGAGTTCTCTAGACTCAACTATGCCATTCTCTATCTGAAGCGACATATCCATCAAAGTAGCATAATTTGTATGTCTCAAATAAGAGTCTAGAACGCATCTCATAGTGTAAACCATTAAGAAATCTCTTACAATTCCTCTCTTCGATATTTACCAATGCAGAAACAAATAAGGCCACAAATCTCCCATCATATTGTGTCGGAGTCATCATATTTTGTCTCAACTGAATAAAATCCCTCTCTTGTTAAGATTTGAATGTATCAGGGAAGAATTTAACAAAGAATACTTCCTTAAACCTACTCTAGGTTAAGGATTAATCTAAATCCATACCCAGCCTAAAGAGAATATTATCCCACCAATTAGTAGTCTCACCCTCTAATTGGAAATATGCAAATGCAACCTTTTGTCTAGCAGTCACAGATAACTCTCCAAATAAACATTCTACACTTTTAATCCAAAATTCAACTTTAGTTGGGTTTTCAGATTCTCTAAAAGTTGGGGTTTTGACTTAATGAATCTAGTAATACAATCTTTTTACATCTCCTGAACAAATCCACCTCTCCCCTCTGAACATCATGCCTCTCAAGAATCCTCACAGGGTCTACTACAATATCTGGATCTAGTCTATCCTGCTCATCCAACCTACGTTGTAGATTATCAACTCTACCCTCTATCTAATTCAATCTATCAAGAGCTTGAGTAAGAGCTTCTCTTAACTCATCTCCAGAATTCCTCATTGCACCACCAATACCAAGTGCATTATCAATATGTTCTTTCTCAAAAATAATAGATTCAACATCAACTTCTACCTCATCTCTTCTAAACAAAGGGGGTTGATTACGCCCAAAGAGTAACGTGGTAGTTTTAGTACAGCTTTGGGGTGTCAATTCCATAAGGAAACAAGTTAATTACAAGGGAAGATGTAAACCTAAGCATGAACCATAAAATTGAGTGCGAAGATATGAAGTTTTGATAATGAAGTAATTGAGAGCAAAATATGTAATAAATTGAGAATAATAATAGAGTAACAACAAGGTTCCGAGAGTCCTCCCTAGGCTCGTTGCCTTATTCCAATCTTAATTCAGTTGTTTTTATCTCGATTGCAAGTTTCACATCCCAAACAAGCAATCGATGGATATTCAATTAAAGCTCATATACCAACCCTAATGTAATTGATATGACTTACTCTTCTTTATCAGTTAAACACACATGGCCTATACTATAGAGTTATCAAGAAATGACAATATATCTTTAACGACAATATTGTAGTAATGGACAACCCTAAAGAATAAGTCTACCGGACTCAATCACATCCAAACAAACTTGACATGAGAAAAGCATGACTAAACTTATATCAAGGAGAAAGATATAATCACCGGATTGAAATGAAATCTTCTAATTTGATTAACAATAAGTCATAACAATGTTTGACAATAAATCCCAATTTCAACTTAACTAATAAAGGAATTAAAGAACAACTACACCTAGGGATTCATCCCTTCGCCTTGCTTGGAGATTAGTTCGCCATGGAACTCATGGTTGAACACTTTGATAGAGGAGAATGAGGCTGCTTCTTTGAGTTTTCTAGACCTTGATTGTCGTCCTTTCTTCAACCCTAAGTGACCTATTTATAGTACAAGGGTTCAAGAGTGTTTGTGGGCTCAAAATTGTCACTTAGAGATACTAGTTAGGTTAGGAGACCGTGTGCGTGCCACACCTCTCCCTTCTGGGCACTGCAGCGCTCACCTTTAGTCCAAGAGTGTGCTTTGCTGGAGGGTGCAGAGCTGCCCTAGCCACGCCACAGCTCTAAGAGCGTACAAGGTAGTGTGGAGCTAGAGGGTGCGGCGCTGCTCTTGCCACGCCACGGCGCACACTATTGCTCCAGCTTCTTCAAATGCTGAAACCACTCCTTTTTGTTCTTGGCATGCATTGGCTCTTGGCTTTTGAATGTTTTTCATCATTTTGTCTCTTTGTAACCACTCTTCCACTCCGATATGTATTGAAGCTTCATGCTTTAAGTGATGATATCTTTTCCATCTCTTTTGAACTCAAGGTACCTGAAAATGCACCGAATTAAGTTAATGATTCAAGAATATCACTTTAGAGTTATTAACATATAAAAGTGCAATTAAGACCGAGATCAACCCTAAAATACCAACAATTAAGCACTGTTTAGATGCATTTTATGGCTGTCATCATAACCCCCAACTAGCTTATTGCTAGTCCCTAGCAATTCAAGCGAAAATAAGAGATGAATTCTATGGTAGGAATCAAAACAAGGTAAGGCAATGCTAGTGTTAAACAAGGAGCAATTCACATTTTTGTCTCAGAAATTGTACATAACATACAGTACATAGAATCATTAAATATCACTCAAGTCTAAAAGTAATCCAAACATCAATCTCAAAATTGTTATCGACTCTTAACATCCATCTTACCACAATCTATCAATCCGAACACCTAGATGATCTTATGCATAACATTCATGAATACAAGTCTTGGCCTCTAAAATATGTTAAATTGCGTGACATCAATCACAAAAACAAGCTCTATAGGCTCACTTTTTGAATCACTCTCCACTATTGTAGAAAAATCACACTACATTGGATCAATAGGTCTTTAATAAGCTCGTAATGTTAGGCTAAGGTAAAGGTTAAGAAAGAATGGGAACCATTCACAAATAAAAGAATTCAATCTCTTAATTTTAACCACAACCACTTTAAGCACTAGATAACCTTCAACATCCAACTCTTTCAACCATTTTTTTTATATGAGCATTCTCTCAATAAGTCACCACTTTTCTTTTCTTTTCTTCTTTCTTTGCTATAATTCACTTCTTTTCTTCTCTTTTGTATTTTGGCATAAAACTATTCACCTCCTTTTCCATTTTTTTTTCTTTTCTTTTCCACAACCCCCAACTTATCTCCTTTAGTGTGCTTGGGTTATGGTTTTCATATTTCCATCCTTACTCTTTTTAAGTGCTTATGAACAAATGTGTATAACTAAGTTCTTTTAAAAGAAAGGTAAGGATAAAATATTTTTAGCCTCATAAAGGTGAGTAAATGGGCTATTGAAGGAATCAAGACTCAAATTCTTTTTCAAGAAAAAGACTCAAACAGGTGATTAGTGATGAATATAGCAAGGGTAAGTTCGAAAGGTTCAAACGGTCCAAAAATGGCCTATATCATATCCTAAGTAATGTGTATTCTAGGAATTCGCCTCAAGTGATTATCAAATAAGTTCTAGAGCTTGTCGAGACTGTAAAAGTATTCACAAAGCAATCACACATAAAACTTCTCTAGATGCTTTAGACTAATCATGCAATCTTACCACAAACTAGAGTCTCAAACCAAATCAAGATTGACACTTAAATTATTCTCAAACCGAAGCAAGATTTAACTACTTCTAAATGCTATATGCTATCTCAATTAAGCTCATATCATTGACATGTGAATTACATTCAAGGCTAACACAAAGTATGCTAAAAACAGACAAAAAGGAAAGTAGCACCAAGCAGTTCAATGAAAAACAGAAATACGGTTCCTCCACCCCCAACTTAAAACTACATTGTCCTCAATGTAAAAGAAAGAGTAAAGGAAACTCCCTTTGTAGCCACAAGTGCACAGTAGCTGAAAATTGTGCACCACCATTTGAACTGCATGCCATTCTTCTTGCTGAAATTCTGATCTACTACATAGAACAACACAACAAAAGGAAAGAAATTGCGGTGCACTAGTAAGATGCCCACCGTATGTTAGGTTAACACATGAATGGGAAAGAAATAACTAAAAATGAAAAGAAAGTACGAAAAATAAAATAATGAAAAGGGAAAACATAATAAATGTTAGTACAGTTATCCGAAAAAAATAAAAAGAGACAAACAAGATAGAACCCAAAACTAATCTTCTAAGTCCTCATCTTCTTCTTCATTTCCTTCATTCTCTTCACCTTCCTCGGGGGGTGGATCAAAAGATGGACCCGGATAGGGTGGCATAGTAGGAAAGTGATCCATATTACAACCAGTAGCGGCGGTAAGGTGTTGGTACATCTGACCAAAAGAAGAGTAGACCCCCGCTTGATAATCGGCTTGCCTAGCCAAGATTCGGTCTTGACGATTTATCCTATCAAGCAACAATTTTTTATGCTCGTCAAAACGACTTTCTAAATGCTCAAGGCGCTCGGCAACCGTGAAATGCCTAGAGGGGGGAGGGGGGCAGCAATTACTGCTCCCTCTCTTGGAGTTGGTGGCCTGGATGCTCTAATCTGAGTTAGCATGGCATTATCGATGGGTTTCTTAGGTTACTGGGCCTCCTCATCAGGACTGTAAGGGACTCCAGCTCGGATGCACAATTGAGTGATTAATGAAGGAAAGTATAATCCGAGCCTTTGTCACACAATGTGCATGATAGAAGTAAAAATGACTTGGCCCACGTCAATAGTCATGCCCATCAAAATGGCATAAATCAAGACAGCTCTCTCAACAGTAAGGTCAGTATAGTGTGTAGCAGGCATGATCCGCTGACATATAAAATATTGGCAAGCTCTAGCATTGACATTCAGAGAAGGACCGGGCAAGGTTATAGGGGTATCCCCCGTCATTTTCCATGTAGTACCCGGAATACAAAGAGTATTGCAAATCTCTTCATAATCAATATTAGATGCATATACACTATACTAACTGTTTTCTATGTCAGGTAACCCATAGACTCTATTTATGGATGTGCTGCTAAAAGATATTGTTTTACCTCTCACCCTCACTTTATAATTCCTACGCTCGTCTGCATTAGCGTAAAATTCTCTAACCATATTTGTAAAGGAATGAGATGGGGGTCTTGTAAATGTACCCCAATTCCTATCAGTAATCATTTTAAACAGAGATGGGGTTTCCCCTCTCTGTGATGTAGAATCCTCTCTTTAGAATGAGTTTTCTAGTTTGCATCATCCGAATATATCTCTCACTTGCCTCAAAACTAAAAAATTTGGTCTCATCATACTCTTGTTGTTGTTTTCTCCTAGGTCTCTTGGTCTTAGGTGCCATGGGAATCAAATATATATACTTATGGAACTAATTCAAAATTAATCACCCAAATAGCACAAAGGAACAATAAAGAGAAGAAATTTGTCTTACTTGGTGCCCACAAGTGGAGAGAAGAAAGATTACCCACCAATTTGAAATGTTCTTGAAGAACCCAAAATCTTCCTAGAACCAAGCTTGTTGGAGAGTTCTAAAAAAATCTGTAAATTTAGTGAGCAATGCAGCAAGAATTGATGTTAGAAACAAGAAATGTTGAGGAAAAATAAGTGGGTATATGAGGGTTTTTGAGAGAGAAAGAGAGAGAGAGAAATGGGACTGCTGTTTTTCTAAGTTGAAATGAAGAAGAAGTGCAGGTTTTAGGGTTTTAAAATGCCAAAGCTCGGGTGGGGCGCTGCAGCGTGGGCTTAGGGGGCGCTGCAGCATGGGCTTAGGGGTGCTACAGCGAGGGCTGATGGGCTTGGAGGTGTGCAATCTAGGCGCTGCAGCGTGCCAGATGCAAGGGTGCGGTGCTGGGCTGGGCCTATTTTGCGCGCATTCTGGGCGTTGCAGTGCGCCAAATGCTGGGGGCGCGGCGCTGCGCCTATTTTCTACAAGAAAAATTTGTTGGTTTGCAAAAAGAAAGAGAAAAATAAAATAAAGTCAGCCAAACGGTATAAAAAGGAATCCTTAAAAATTAGATTAAATTAAAAGAAACACTAGCAATTAAGATTGAATAAAACTTTAATTAAAAACAAAACAAGCAAATCAAAAGAAAAAATAAAAAACGTACCTGTGTGGTATAGTTAAGGTGAATAGACCTGATCCGTAAGTGGAATGTCTTCCACTTCCGGATCTTGCCTATCGATCAAGATCTTAAGGCACTGACCATTCACTTTAAAAGTTTGACCGTCCCTAGTGTCCTCTATTTCCATTGCTCCATTTTTAAAAACATTTTTCACTATGAAAGGACTGGTCCACCTTGACCGAAGTTTTCCAGGATGCTTATGGAGTCTAGAGTCGTATAAGAACACCCGATCATTGGGTTTAAATGTTTTCCTAAAAAAAAATTTGTCATGGAATACTTTCATCTTAGCCTTATAGATTCTTGAATTTTCATAAGCATCGTTTCTTAATTCCTCTAACTCGGTCAGTTGATATTTCCTAAGCTTACCCGCTTCGCCTATGTCAAAATTAAAAGACTTGATGGCCCATAAGCTCGATGCTCAAGCACAACAGGTAAGTGAAAAGGTTTTCCAAAAATAAGCCGATAAGGTGACATACCTAAGGGAGTTTTAAAGGCTATACGGTAAGCCCAAAGCGCATCAACTAGTCTCAAAGAACAATCCTTGCAATCCGGGTTAACTGTTTTTTCTAAAATTTGTTTAATTTCCCTATTAGCAAGCTTTACTTGTCCACTAGTCTGAGGATAGTAGGCAGTAGAAATTTTATGTAGCACCCTATATTTTTTCATCAAAGCTTCAAAAGAACGGTTGCAAAAATGTGTACCTCGATCACTAATTATAGCACGTGGTGTACCAAATTGAGATAACACATTTTCTTTAAGAAATTTAATTATCGTCCTATTGTCATTGCTTCGGCAAGCTGTTGCCTCTACCCACTTAGATACATAATCTATTTCCACAATTATATAGTGGTATCCAAAGGAAGGAGGAAAGGGTCCCATAAAATCGATGCCCCAACAATCAAAGATCTCAATTACTAAAATAGGATTTAAGGGCATTATATTTCAGCGAGACACGACTCCTAACTTTTGACACTTTTCACATGAGTGACAATAGATGTTTGCATCTTTAAACAAGGTAGGCCAATAAAATCCACACTGCAAAAATTTTGCAGTGGTTTTTCTCATTGAAAAGTGGCCTCCACAAGCTTGGGAATGACAAAATTCCAAGACATTAGCAATCTCTTCATTAGGGATACAATGCCTTAAAATTTGGTCGAGGCAGTATTTAAAAAGATAGGGTTCATCCCAATAGAAATTACGTACCTCATGTAAGAATTTCCTCTTGTCTTGAGTGCTCCAATCCATTGGTATCTCACCTGTAGCCAAATAATTCACGATGTGAGCAAACCATGGTAAATAAGTAACGGAGAGTAAATACTCATCGGGAAAGTCATCCTTGATTGGCAAGTCATCGCAAGTGTCCTCAAAAGTGAGCCTTGATAGATGGTCAGCTATTACATTCTCTACTCCTTTCTTGTCTTTGATGGTGATGTCAAATTCTTGTAGGAGTAAGATCCATCGTATTAGTCTTGCTTTAGCATCCTTCTTTGTGAGAAGGTACTTGAGGGCTGTATGATCTGTAAAAATAAGGATAGGAGAATCAATTAAATAGGCACAAAATTTATCCAAAGCAAATACTACAACTAGTAATTATTTTTCAGTAGTGGAGTAATTCATTTGAGCACTATTTAAAGTTTTACTAGCATAGTAAATGACAAAAGGTTTCCCCTCCCTTCACTGTCCAAGAACAGCGCCTACAGCATAGTCACTAGCATCACACATGATTTCAAAGGGCAAAGTCCAATCAGGTGACTGCATTATAGGTGCTGAAATAAGCTTGCTAATCAGTGTTTTAAAGGCCTCTTGACAAGTTTGAGTCCACCCAAAAGGGGTATCTTTAACTAGGAGGGCACATAGTGGTCTAGATATGTTCAAAAAATTTTGTATGAACCTCCTATAAAAACCAACATGACCAAGGAAAGATCGCACATCCTTTACTGTCTTAGGGGTAGGTAATTTAGAGATTAATTCAATCTTAGTTTGATCAACCTCTATTCCTTTAGAAGAGACAATATGCCCTAAGATAATACCGGATGGTACCATGAAATAGCATTTTTCCCAATTTAAGACCAATTCTTTCTCCTCACAGCGAATCAATACTCTTTCTAAATTCATTAAGCATACATCAAATGAAGATCCAAAAACAGTTAGGTCATCCATAAAGACCTCTATGCAATTTTCAACCATGTCGCTAAAAATACTCATCATGCAGCGTTGAAAAGTAGCAGGGGCATTACATAATCCAAATGGCATTCTACGAAAAGCATAAGTGCCAAAGGGACAAGTGAAAGTGGTTTTATCTTGGTCTTCTAATGCAATTTTAATTTGATAATACCCAGAATAACCATCTAGAAAACAGTAAAAGAGATGACCAGCTACACGCTCAAGAATTTAATCAATAAAAGGGAGTGGAAAGTGGTCGTTTCGAGTGGCAGCATTTAATTTCCTACAATCAATGCACATACGCCACCCGATCATAAGCTTGGTAGGGACTAACTCTCCTAGGTCATTTTTTACCACAGTGACCCCGGACTTTTTAGGAACGACTTGCGTAGGACTTACCCATTTACTATCAGCTATAGGATACATCTAATAGTTTTAGCACTTCATTTTTCACTACTTCTTTCATAGTGGGGTTAAGCCTACGTTGAGGGTCTTTATGAGGACTAGTTCCTTCATCCATATTTATTTTATGTGAACAAATCAGGGGACTAATACCTTTTAAATCAGCCATGCTCTATCCTAAGGCTGATTTATGTGCATTTAGAGTTTGAATTAATTAATTACCTTGGGTCTCAAACAATTTAGAAGAGATAATAACAGGAAAAGTATCACCTGAACTTAGGAAGGCATGCTTTAAACCCTTAGGTAGTGGCTTTAATTCGACTTTAGGTGCTTCCACACTTGAGGGGACTTGTGTTTTACTTCTTTCAGTCAGCTCCTTAAACTTCGGTTGCCATGCCCGAGTGCCAAAATCCTAGGATTTATCAAAAACAGCACAAATATCAATTATATCAGTTGTATCATCAAACAAATCAATCTCAGAATTTATAAGAAAATTTTCAAGAGGATCAAAATCATGAGCTAAGGAAACTCCCTCATTGATGAGTGACTCGATCATGTACAGCTGGTGGTTTTCATCCTCATCTTCAGGTTGTTTTGCAATATTGAAAATATTTACTTCAAGGGTCATGTTTCTAAAGGACAGCTTCATGAGTCCATTCCTACAATTTATTAGAGCATTTGTAGTAGCAAGAAAAGGTCTACCCAAAATCAAAGAAATTTTATAGTTAGTGTCAACAGTAGAAGTAGTATCAAGAATTAAGAAATCAATAGGATAGTAAAATTTATCAATTTGAATCAAAACATCCTCTACCACACCCCGGGGTACTTTAACTGAACCATCAGCCAATTGTAATACCATAGCAGTTGGTTTGATTTCTCCTAAACCTAGCTATAAGTAAATAGAGAATGGCATCAGGTTTACACTAGCTCCTAAATCTAGCAAGGCTTGTCCAACTTCATGATTTCCAATGCTATATGCAATGGTTGGACAGCCAGGATCATTGCATTTTGAGGGAATTCTTTGCTCAATTAAAGCACTCACTTGCTCAATTAGGAATGGTGTTTTCTTTACATGGTGCTTCCTCTTAATTGTGCATAAATCTTTGAGAACCTTTGCATAAGTAGGAACTTGTTTAATTATATGCAAAAGTGGAAGATTCAGCTTTACTTGCCTTAGGTTCTCTAGGATTTCATTATTTAGCTCCAAATTTTTCTTGTTTGATTTTAAGGCTTGAGGGAATGATGCCTTAACAGGGCTTTTGGTAACTTCAGGGGCCTTGGGCTATTCGGTGTCACTATTGTCTTGACCCTTCTCCACATCCTCAGGTTTGTTTGTTGTTGGGATATGAAGTGTCTTACCACTTCTTGTCACAATGGCATTTACATTTTCCAAATTTATTTGTGCCATGTGTTGACCATGGAGTGTGGACTGAGCTTGGGAAGGGAACTTCCCTCGTTCAGTCACACTCAAGAAGCCCATTAACTTAGACACTTGGCTCCTTATTTCTTTGTTTTCTTCTACAACCTGTTTGATTAATGCTTCACACCTTTGGTTTGTTTTGCCCTATGCCTCTATAAAAGCATGTAAAGTGTCTTCTAAAGAAATCCTAGAGGATGAGGGTGCATGATATGGTGCAGGGTGTGATCTAGAGGGTTGTGTAAGCTGCTAGTTTTTAGACTTCCAGCTGAAGATGGGGTGATTTCGCCACCCTGGATTGTAAGTGTTAGAGAAAGGTGCATAAGACTTCTTGTACATGCCCAAGGAATTACATCGTTCCTCATACATCTCTCTCATATCAACAAATGTAGGGCACTCTTAAGCGGGATGATCTACCCCACCACATACAAAACATGGTTCTAATGGTTCGGCTTGATTAACTATGTGTGTTGGCTTTTTAGTTTTTAAGGCCTCTAACTCCCTAATAAGCATTTCGACCTTAGCTTTCAAGTTGTCTTCCTCCCTAAGATGGTATATTCCACCACCACTAGGGTTTCCTACAGGTAGTGACCTATTTGTGCTTTCAGTAGCACTAAGTCCAGTCCAAGTATGAGCTTTTTCAGCAAGCTCATTGAGGTACTCTATGGCCTCATCGGGGTCTTTTTGCAGAAACTTACCATTACACATCATCTCTACGAATTGGCACCAACTCTCATACCCATGGTGTGGATATATACTTAACAACTCCTTAAATTTCTCCCAAGACTGATATAAAGTCTCATTTTCCTTTTGTGCAAAGGTAGAGATTTGTCTTTTTAGAGCATTGGTCTTATGTTGAGGGAAGTATCTGTTAAAGAATACCTGAGTCATATCATTCCATGTCCCAATAGATCATGGTCTCAGTGAGTATAACCAACTCTTAGCTTTATCCTTCAAAGAGAAAGGAAAAAACTTGAGTCTCACGATATCATCAGTTGCATCTTGACTATGAAAAGTCGCAACTACTTCCTCAAACTCCCTAATGTGTACATACAGGTTTTCACATCCCAAACAAGCAATCGGTGGATATTCAATTAAAGCTCATATACCAACCCTAATGTAATTGATATGACTTACTCTTTTTTATCGATTAAACACACAAGGCCTATACTGTAGAGTTATCAAGAAACGACAAAATTGTAGTAATGGACAACCCTAAAGAATAAGTCTATCGGACTCAATCACATCCAAACAGACTTGACATGAGAAAAGCATGACTAAACTTATATAAAGGAGAAAGATATAATCACCGGATTGAAAAGAAATCTTTTAATTAGATTAACAATAAGTCATAACAATGTTTGATAATAAATCTCAATTTCAACTGAACTAATAAAGGAATTAAAGAATAACTACACCTAGGGATTCATCCCTTCACCTTGCTTGGAGATTAGTGCACCATGGAACTCATGGCTGAACACTTTGATGGAGGAGAATGAGGCTGCTTCTTTGAGTTTTCCAGACCTTGATTGCTGTCCTTTCTTCAACCCTAAGTGACCTATTTATAGTACAAGGGTTCAAGGGTATTTGTGGGCTCAAAATTGTCACTCAGAGATCCTAATTAGGTCAAGAGACCGTGGGCGCGCCGCACCTCTCCCTTCTAGGCGTTGTAGCGCTCACCTTTGGTCCGAGAGTGTTCTTTGCTCGAGGGTGCGGTGCTGCCCTAGCCATGCTGCGGCACTAGGAGGGTGCAAGGTAGTGTGGTGCTAGAGGGTGCGGCGCTGCTTCTGGCACGGCGCGGCACACACTGTTGCTCTAGCTTCTTTAAATGCTGAAACCACTCCTTTTTGTTCTTGGCATGCATTGGCTCTTGGATTTTGAATATTTTTCATCATTTTGTCTCTTTGTAACCACTCTTCCACTCTGATATGTATCGAAGCTTTGTGCTTTAAGCGATTATATCTTTTCAATCTCTTTTGGACTCAAGGTACCTGAAAATGCACTGAATTAAGTTAATGATTCAAGAATATCACTTTAGAGTTATTAACATATAAAAGTGCAATTAAGACCGAGATCAACCCTAAAATACCAACAATTAAGCACTATTGAGATGCATTTTATGGCTCTCATCAGGGGCCTACCACACCCTCTCTATCCCATAACCTTAGCTTTAGGCCTACCACGTCCACATGGCATCCTGAAACCTATATCAAAATAATTTTTTTTAGATTCCTCTTTACCAATTTATTTTATATAGTCTAAATAATCTTAAACCTATAGCTCTGATACCAAAATTTTATCGAACCATCTCGGGTGGGCCCACCCAATATGGTGTCGTCGCGTTTTAGATCCAAGCACAATGTATATGCAACAACTATATTAATTTTTTAAAAGTGATTGCAAATACTTGCCTCAACTCTTTTACAAAGGAGATACAACTCTTTCATTTACAATACTTAGAAAAATATAGTAACATTTACAGTCATGCATGTACATGTACATGACTAATACACTATTTACATATATTTTTCTCTTTTCTTTTCTTTTCTTTTCTTTTCTTTTTTTCTTTCCTTTTCTTTTTTTCTTTCCTTTATCTTTCTTTTTTTTTTTCTCTTTACTTGTCATTCTTTTTCTTTTCTTATGTGACGATGCCAACCACGACGACTTACCTAAATACTTACTCTAAATCTCAAGTCAGGAATCTGCTAGTCCTACCAACGACCTGAAATTTATTTAAAATATTGGGGAATTAGCTTCACAAGCTCAGTGAATTTCAATTTACTGGAAGTACTCGATTTGTTTACTTCTAATCATATTTTTAATTAAAATATGCATACATAATTTAAAGCTTTTATTCATTTATTAATTCTCTTGTCACATCATTTCTCACGTATTTCAATCATCATATAGATATCATTTCTAATATAATCTAACATATTTTAATCAACAATTCAATCAGCTTATAGATGTCATTTCTGATATCACCTTCATCATTTCTTTATCACAATTACCTCATCATAACGTTCATATTCATTTCATCAAGATGTTTATAATCATTTTGATGTTTCAACATCTCAACAAATATAAGTGAATGCAATGCATAAATCTCCATTTCAAATTTTCACATCTTATCTCATATCTCATCACATTATATCACATCCCTACTATCACAAGTATGGGCATCCATTTAGGGTAATCAAAAGGATTGTCTCTTCATATGCCAACACTCTAACTCTGGGACTAGCCATGGTTCTAGCCCCGTCTTGGATCACATCTTTCCTCTTATGTGATCATACTATGCATGTACAATCACATACAAGCATACAATCATTACATATAATTCACATCATCAAAAGGAATCAATTCGAAGGATTTACCCTATATATATATGTGTGTGTGTGTGTGTGTGTGTGTGTGTGTGTGTGTGTATATATATATGTGTGTGTGTGTGTGTGTGTATACATATGTGTGTGTATATACATACACACACACACACACATATTATGTTATTAAGAGAATCTTTTCTCTAATTCATCAGTTTCATACTCATATCATATATCACATCAAGTTCATACTCATATTCATCAAGCTCATAATTATATCATATTCCTTAAGTCTTTCTGTTATTAAGAGACGTTTCTTTCTTTAGTTTATAAAATTCATATTCATAACAAATATCACATTAACTTATGTATAATCATAATATATTCAATAATTTTCATATTATATCATTTATTTCAAATTTTGTTCATGGTATTCTTCTCGCTTACTACCAGTAAGTTGAACTCACCACATAGCACTAACGTTATCCGTGGATTACTTCTTTGCCTTTGGCACTCCTCTCAGTAATTTCACTAGATTGCTCACCACCACCTAACCACAATATCCTTATTAATTTCTTTATTATCTCATAAATCAATTTATACCCTATACCAGGTTAATATCATGAATATGTATGCATGTTTCATCTAAACTTAAATTCAAAGTTTGGTGAAAAATCCTTTTTCTTTAAGTTTGAATCAAATTCAAACCCTTTTCAAGAAAGTACAAGAATTAAACCCTCAAAATAGAAATTTTATAATCAAATTCTTGAAATTTACCTTTCCAAAGCTTTTTCTTCAAAATTCTTAAAATTCTATCGTCATCTAATCAATTTTCGATTTTGAAATCCTTGAATTTCTTAGCGTTTTGAGAGATTTTCTAGAGAGAGAATGAGTCGTAGAGAGAGAAAAACGAAATTCAAACGTTTGAAATGAAATTTTGAACGTCTTAAATGCTTATATATGAAAAAATTTAATTGATCGATCGATCACCTGGTCAATCGATTGATCACCAATTCAGGTTCAATAATTTACAAGTAAAACTCCCATATACTACCAACTGACTGGTCAGTCAACCGGCTAGGTTACCAACCGACCGATTAGTCCATCGGTTCACCTAAACCAGTCGACCACCAACATTTAAAGCACCTCAACCACCGATTAACTAACCAGCTAACTAGTCCTACTCTATTAGTTGAACAGTCCCCCACCAACTAACCAATTGAGTCACCAATCGACCGTCCCAGTCTACTAGCTCCTTCCTTCTTGCATTTTCAAAAATTTTACACTTTCTTCCTTGTAAATTTCTAACTTTTTTTCTAAAAAATGTCAACTTCTTTTCTCAAAAATTGTATCTTACTCATAAACTTCAAATATTTAATTTATATATGCAAGAAAATTTTATTATAACATTTACAGTTACTAAATTACCCTTTCATTAAGGGTACGAGCCTTACACGTAGCCTGGACCTATGACTCCTTTTTACAAGAAAACAAAAAAGAAAAAAATATATTTTTTGAGTTCATTATGTTGTGAATATTTTTTTCTATACTAACTTATCTGTAGTATTAATTTAACTTTATCAACGGGTTTTGATTTTACATCCGAAGGCCTACTTAATGAATTAAAGTAACTTGTATATAAGTTTATTATTTAGCCCAAATCGGTAGATACAATGAATGTAAAGGAAAATTCCCTTTAATTAAATTACAATCAAACTTCGTTGGTTGGGACTTAGGCTTTCTCAAAGTTAAGTGTTGTGAAATTGAAATCAATAAGTCTCCCACGGGATTCATAACCTAAAGATAATTTGGGCTAAACCCAAGAAACCCAAATGAATGATGAGGATTACCCTTTACATGGATCATTCCACTTGATCCTTAGGCCTCAATTCACTCAAATTTCTTAGATTAGGGCCCAATCATCAATAGTTTCCTTTGTGGGTCCCTTAGTGAGGTCAAATTAACAATACTTAACTAAGAGAAGGTCCTTCTATTTTGGGCCAAACCAGGCTTATCATAGGTCCAGACAACCATGAGAAGGCTCTCATACTTGAGTGCTATGAATTTGAAATCATTAAGTCTCCTAAGGGACTTAGAACCTAATGATGATTTGGGCTAAACACAAAAATTCTAAATGAATTATGAGGATTAACCTTTACATAGATCATTCCACTTAATCCATAGGCCTTCATTCACTCATATTTCTTTGGTTAGGGTCCAATCATCATTAATTTCTTTGAAGGGCTTCTTAATGATGTCAAGTTAATGAGACTTAACTAAGAGAAGGCCTTCTATTTTAGGCCAAACTGGGCCCAACACAGGGTTCAATTTGTTTGATTATAATTTAATTAAAGGGGAACTTAAAAAAACACAAAAAATGTTATCAAACAAATTGATTTTATCTTATTTTAACATGTGAGGTGAGAATAAACACATGCAACCAAGAAAAGGTTCGTAAAGGTCCCGATCCTAGATGGGAAGGTTCTAGGGTTTGCTTGAAAAAGGTAGGCTCGTCTCATAACTCTGGTGGGCTCAGGTACCCCTTAGCTAGAACAATACTATCATTCTCATCTAGTGGCCTTAAAGGTAGAACACAAGAGTACAAATGCATCATCAAACCTTCGTTACACAGACAAAAACCAAGAGTAACTTGTCCCACACTAAGGGCTGATGATAAGCAAAAGAGGATCAAACTAGAAACCAAGAGAAAATGGGCCCTTACTCCATCAAGAGCATAGGGTATATGCTAGTGTGCAAAGTGAAGTATGGAATATTAACATAAAATTAAAGTTTCAAAAGATTTCCAAGAAACACTTTAAGGTTAAATCTCCCCAGTGGAGTCTCCAATTGTAGGTACTGCTCTTTTCTACCTGTCACCCATACATCCAGCTGATTACCCAAGGCAACTCCCCTTGAAGAAGGTGGATATGGAGAGTCTATTGATTACAATAAGTAGGCATATGGAACCGAGTAAAACCTACTAAGTCTAATATAAACCTTTTAGAAGTAATAAGGAGGCTCCCATGATGGATTCACTTTTAATGTATTAGACAATTGATTGTTGTCAACCAAGCATAAAGCAAGGATGACTAGTAAGGAGTCATTATTTGACCTTGAAGGGGTCAATCCCTTATCATTGGTCTATGTGAGAGATTCTGAGGTTCAGCATATTTGAGTACAAGAGAGTGAAGAATTAAAGTTCTCTCTCTTACTTAGTCCAAGGTCTAGCACTTTGTCTTTCAAGGAAATTATTCAAAACTTTAATTCAAGTATTATTACCATACACTAATAATAAATCCAAACACACATTTTGAAATTTGTATTCTGACAAAATGATACTCAAACATCTGCAATTAAAATGACATAGTAAAGAAATGGTATGGTAAAATAAATACATAAAGGAAAAAGTACTTTAACTATGAAACAAGAAAAGATTAAAACTACTTGTAATGTGAAGATTAAAAAAAGGAAGTGAATTAAAGTGTGTAGATTTAAACTAGATGGATTAAAACTAATCTAATTAAACTAGATGGATTAAGACTAAGCTACTTTAGACAAGATAGATTAAAAATGTGGATTAAACTGGTTGGATTAAAACTAAGCTACTTTAAATTAGATATATTAAACATAGATTAAACTAAAGTAACATGTGGTTGAAGGGAAGATTCAAGATAACTAGTAACATGCAAATATGAAACATTCTTAATAGACCAAAGGGGGTTCGAATTTTCATGGGCATAAAGGGGGTCCAAATTTAAGTAATCTTAGAAGTCTTAACAAACAACTTAAAAGATAGCATCTAACTTAGAAAGCATGAAATGAACAACTTAAAGAAACTAAGCTAAAAAAAAAGGAATATTAAAACTATCATTGATTTAGCATTGCATTTACCAACGAGGGATTAAATTATGACTATTAGCAAGATAAGATGAAAAGACATACAACTAGTGAGGAGAAATTATATACTAAGATTACAAAGGAAACTAGTGAATACTTAAACCTATGGTAGATTTTATCAAGTAAGCTAAATTATTTGATCCATTTTCAAGGTGTTTTAAACATGTAAATCATACTAGCAATTTATTTTACAACTAGAAGAAATTTGACCAATCGTCTTTGGCTAAGGAAAATTTCCACGCGCGGGGATAATCCTCAGAAGTCCATGCATTTTTGTGGACATTATAAGTTGGGAGGATGAACTTGATTAAGGATTATAGGATTAATTTGCTAGAGGTGGCTGAATTTTAAAAGGAAAGCAATCACTTGTTCTTTCTTTGTTTCTCTCTTTGTTTCTCTCTTTTGTTTCTCTCTTTTGTTTCTATCTTTTGCTTCTTATTCCTTTTTTATATGTTATCTTTTTTACTACACTTCTATTTTTTATGATTCTAAAAAGTATAAAATCTCTCTCACAAAGTTTCTCTTCTTTTTCTCCCTTTTCACCTTGCTTTCTTTGCGTTAAGTGAGGGTATTTATAGGGGCTGAAGGTTGTCCAAGGGAGTAAAACAACAACAAAAATAACAAGTGGGAGACGATATAGCTAGCCATGTAAGGGGGGAGAAAAGAGTACAAAATTTGAGGTGTGGAGGTGATTTTTGATGCATGGAAAAAAGAGAGAGAACTTAGGAAGGAATGGTGTGATTAACAAGGTAAGAAATAAGGGAGGAAGACTTCCTCCTTTAGATGGCTAGCCGTAGGGAAGATGAGAGGGTAATTTTTTATGTATGGGGTGTCTTTTGATGTATGGGAAAGAGGGAGAGAACTTAGGAAGGAAAGGTGTAATTAATAAGGTAAGAAAGGACAGAAAATGTAACGATTCATCCTGGGTTAACCTTCCCAAGACAATATCGCCACATTTTCTATTCAAGCTTGACACATATATGCAACAATATAATACATTGACTTAAAATAAATATACATAAGATCATTAACTATTTTCATAGGAGATACATCATCTTTCTCTAATCAGAAACAATAAATATTATATATATATATATAAACATATTAAAATGCATGAATATTTACAAATTTTCAAAACTTTCTTTCTCTTTCTTTCAGAAGCTTGAGAATGCTGAGCACAGGACTTACTTAAGGTAATTACTTACACTGAATATCAGCACAACTATTTATTTGTCTTGCCCGCTGCATGAAATATTTCAACAATGAGGAGTGAGCTTCACAAGCTCAGTGAATTAAATTTACTAGAAGTACTTGATTTGTATACTTCTAGTCAGATTTCATACTTTAATCATATTGATAATTTTCATATATACATATTTCAAATCAATAATCAACTATCTCTGTCATCATAATTACCTCATCACGAGGTTCATATCATAAAGCAATAATTTATTTCAATCAATATCTATCTTTTTCCAATCATTCTCATCATAGTTGTCTCATTATGAATCTCATCTTTCTACCATCAGTATACAATCATTCTAATGCTCTCGCATCTCAAACAAAAATAAAAATATACTTTAAATAAAAATGAATGATCATCATTTATCTTTCTTTCGTTCTTTCTTTCTTTCTTCATATCATCATTATTTCATTATTATTCCATATAATCAACGTATGGGAATCACTCCATACTAACAGAGTATGGGAAATACCAAATCTCTAGTATATGGGAACTTCTTCCCACATATCGACATGCTTCATCCCTGGTCTTCCCTCTATGCATATAAATAATAACATTCAAGCAAGCATACATTAAAGAATACATTTCGACTATCTCTTTCTTCAAATCATTATTTTCGTCTCCTCATATATCATTTGTACTTATCAATAACAACTTTCAAGAATTTCATTTCTCATTCAAATATATATATAATCTATCAATTCTTATCAGTCTATCATTTCAAATATATAACTTTTCATATAATAAATTTCCAACATATCTTTTATTCATTTTTCCTTACTTAATCAATAAACTAATTATCATGTATTATACAAACATCATCAATTCATATTTCATGTTGGTCTCATTTACTAAAAAAAACCTAACTCACCTAATAGCACTTAAAGCTACTTTTGGACAACCTCCTTTCCCTTTTTGCTTCTCTCAGCAATTCCACCCGATTACAGATCACTAACACCTAACCATAACATATTCATTAAATTTGAATCTCATTCTTCAATTTCTCTATATTTCATACTTTTAAAGTTTTAGACCTAGTTCCGAGTAATATCATGTATGCATAAATCATTTGTCTTTAAAATTAAATACTATTAACAAAAAATCTTTTTATTCTGTTTAAATCCAAATTCTTTAAAGAAATGTACAGGAACAATCTATAAAAACTTAATCTTCAAAATATAATTCACAATATTACCTTTCTTGATGCTTTTTTCAAATTTCTTAAAAATCTTCCCATCAATTCAATAATTTCAAGACAATTCTAGTAAGTTCTTGATTTTAAAATGTCTTCAATGTTTAATAGTATTTTTTTCTAGAGAAAGGAATTTTAGAGAGAGAAACTAACTTCATAAAACCTTTTCGAACATTAAAAATACGTATATATAGATTTTTGGTCAGACCAGTCAGCTACCCAGTCGACCGATTCAATTTTATAAAATTTTCGAAAATGCCATCAAAACAGTCATTAACCCTGTTGACCAGCCGGTCGGTTACCCAACAATTGGTTCGCCTATCGGTCGGCTACCTAGCAAACTAGTTCACCTATCGGTCGACCACTATTCAATCAATAATCACCAGTTTGCTATTATCTTAAAAAAAATCAATTTTAACCTTTATCTTCCTTCCAAAAAAATTAAAAAATTATAGAAAATTGTATTTTATTCCACCAAATTTTCTAATTGTTTTTCTCAGCTTCATTCCATATTTTTCTTCAAAATTAGTTCATATAAACTTCCAATTCATAAAATTAAAGTACTTTTCTTCTTCAATAATTTCTAACTCTTTCAATAAATTATAAAATTTTCACCTTCAAAAGTTGTTTCAAATTCAACCATCAATCTTTCATGTATGCATATTTAATTTAATATATATGAATGTCAAATTACTACTTTAACCTTATTTGAAGAACATATGTATTATAGAGAAAGGCTTATTCTTTTGATGGCCAAAGGAACAATTTTTTAGGTGGACAAATGAACTTTGAGAATGATAAGTGTGTGGGAAAGAAAAAAAAAAAAAAAAAAGAGGGAGAAATCCTCCCTCACATGGTCGGCCATAACAATAGGAATAGTGTAATTTTTGGTTTAAAAATTGGGTTTTGATGCATGAAAAAGTGGGAAAGCTAAAAGAAAAAAGTGTGTAAGGCCAAGGTAAAAGGAAGGAAGAAGACTTCCTATTTTTCTCATCACATTATATGTTATGTAGGGGATGAATGGTGTAGATTTTTGAGGTGGAAAATGAAGACTTTGATACATGAAAAAATAGGAAAGCTAAAGAAGGAAAGTGTGTAAGACCAAGGAAAAAATAGGAAGAAGACTTTCTACTTTTCCATTATCAGCTATATAGGGGATGAAATAATGCAGATTATCAGCTATATTGATTTTAATGCATGAAAAAGTGTGGAAACCAAAAGAGGTAATGAGGAAATAACAAAGCAAAAGAGAGAGAAAAATAATTTCTCTTCTTCAACCATGTGGCTGGCCATCAAAGGAAGCGAAAGAATCAATATATTTTTATGCAAAAAAGAGAGAATGTCTTGAAAATTAAAAACAAAGTGCTAAGTGAGGGTGGAATTGGAAATTCACCCATAAAAATTGGAAGTCTTCTCGGGCTTAGTATTTTGGGCCAAAAGTGTTTGGGCTTAACGAGAATCAATAGGTTTTAGTGGGTTTTGAATTAGGCCAAAATTTAATTAAAGACTTTGGGCTTGAATTTAATGGAATCAAATAAGACCCAATTAATTTAAACTTAAAGTGAAATGAAAAAAAAAGGCTTATAATTAGTTATAATTCAAAATTAAATTCATCATCTGCACTTACCAATTCTGATAGCATTAGGATCAAAGATTCATCATAAGAACCCGTGCACGATCCATTCAAAAATATTGGAATGAAATTAGGTGTCTACACCTTGGTAACTTGTTATCGAAGCCCTTGCCTTACTGTAATTCTATTTATGTAAAAGAAAGGTGAAGATGGAGTGAGGAGCATACAGTAGAGAAGCTAGAATTGTTGTTTAAGCAATGGGATCTCAAAAACCATTTTCGAGGACAAGTTGCCACTGAAGGATCCATTGAGGAGACGGAGTGGTGCATGAGATAAGGTCCATCTATGAGAGAAAAATACTTTCTTAGAAGTATGTTAAACATTTATTGTAATTCTATTCATACTAGGTATTACCCTCATGTTAGATAATCATAGTAAATAACAAAAATAACGTGTGAATAAAGCACAAATAATTAGTCCTTAGTTTCAACAATATGGTTTTCCTTACTCTAAAATTAAGGTTTCTATAAGAGTTTTTCTCTTATTATTGGAACAAGACTGACGTGCACTTGAAGGATTGATCTATTGATAGAAAGACTTTGATTCTTCTATGGCCAGAGATCTGGTAGACAGTAAAGGGATTTCATTGTAAAGTGGTAGAAGTTGAGTCTAATGGAAAAGGATTAAGACAATCTAGAGACTATAGAGGAACTAAATAGGGACTCAGTAGATAAGAACTATCATAGCTTGGTAGGACAGCTCCTCACCAAAAGACTAAAGGAATTCGATGTGAAAATGGAGTGAAAATTTTAATTTTTAATCGATTCCCATAAACTCTAACCATCTTATGATTTACATAGAACATCTTTATCATCAAGAATATTCAAGGATATAACTATTTCCTTTGATTCATTGTGCTCCTGACTCCTCGGATATGTTGTAGCCGAATTTTCCACCACGCTTCAATTGATCAAGTGATTGGTGATCCTTCACAAGGGGTAAGAACTCGTTCCTCTATTAGAAATATTTGCAATTATGTAGCTTATTTGTCTCAAGAAGAACCTAAGACATTTATAGAAGCTTAAAAGGATAATGATTGGATAATTGCAATGCAAGAAGAAATAAATCAATTTGAGAGAAAAAATGTTTGGAAACTAGTTCCAAGACCTAAGAATCATTCAATAATTGGAACTAAATGGGTATATAGAAATAAGATGGATGAAAATGGAATAGTAACTAGAAACAAGGCTAGACTAGTTGCTAAGGGATATAATCAAGAAGAATGAATAGACTTTGATGAGACCTATGATCCAGTAGCTAGATTAGAAGCTATTCGAATGTTATTAGCCTTTGCATGATTTAATAAGTTCAAGTTATTTCAAATGGATGTAAAAAGTGCTTTTTTAAATGGCTTTATAGAATAAGAGGTTTATGTTTAGCAACCTCTTGGATTTGAAAATCCTAGTCTTCCAAATCATGTCTACAAGCTTTCTAAAGCTCTATATGTGTTGAAGCAAGCTCCAAGGGCATGGTATGAAAGACTAAGTAAATTTTGATTGAAAATGATTTTGTAAGAGGTAGAATAGACACAACTCTCTTCACAAAAATGACACTTTGATAGTCCAAATATATGTTGATGATATTATATTTGGTGCTACTAATGAATTTATGTATCAAGAGTTCACAAAATGCATGCAAGGTAAATTTGAAATGAGCATGATGGGAGAGCTTACCTACTTCCTTGGACTTCAAATAAAACAACTAAAATGAGGAATCTTCATCAATCAATCAAAGTACACTAAGGACCTTCTAAAGAGGTTGGGGATAGAAAGCTTAAAGCCACTTGGAACACCTATGAGCACAACTACTAAATTTGATCTTGATGAAGGAGGTAAAACTGTAGATACTAAATATTATAGAAGCATGATAGGTGCTTTACTTTATTTAACTGCAAGTAGACCTGATATAATGTTTAGTGTATGCATGCGTGCTAGATTTCAAGCTAATCCTGAAGAATCACATATAGTTGCAGTAAAAAGAATCCTTAGATATCTACAAGGAACCCAAACAATAGGATTATGGTACTCTAGAGATTCATCTTTTGAGCTTATAGGATATTCAGATGCTGATTTTGCTGGATGTAGATTAGATAGAAAAAGCACAAGTGAAACATGCCAATTCTTAGGTGCAATGTTAACCTCTTGGTTTTACAAGAAACAAAATTATGTTGCACTATCAACCGCTGAAACGAAATATGTAGCAGCTAGAAGTTGTTGTGCCCAAGTGATATGGATGAAACAACAACTAGAAGACTATGACATGAACCTAAAAGGCATCCCAATATTTTGTGATAATACTAGTGCTATCAACCTAACCAAGAACCCTATTCAGCACTCTAGAACAAAGTACATAGAAATCAGACATCATTTCTTAAGAGAACATTCTAAAAAAAGGTGATATAAGACTAGAATTCATACCTTCAAAAGATCAAATAGCTGACATTCTCACAAAACCTCTAAGTGAAGCTATTTTATGCAAAATTAGACTGTCAATGGGATTATTAGATTATGATAAACTGTATATGTGATTGCATCTACATTTCATCATTTTGCATATTTGACATATGGTGAAAGAGTATTAAACCTCATTTAATCACTCCCTCACTCAAGATGGCATAGATAAACAAATTTCGTGCTAAGGCTCAAAGACTGGAAATTTTCTTAAGGGTCTAGTCGACTGGTAAGTATATCCCAGTCGATTGGTAAGTCTCTGCCTAATCTGTCAGTCGACTGGTAAGGCTATACCAGTCGACTAGACTTTGTTTGGAGCCATTTAATACTCAATTATTAATTGATTTTTGATAAATTCTCTTTGATTTGGCATTGGATAAATCAAGTGATGAGCTTGAATTTAGATTTAAGAATTACTTTTGAGCTATTTATTTATCAAGCATGAGCTAAATATGAAACTTTCTATTATATATGCTTGTGTTTGAAAATAATGATTATCTTTGCATTAAATTAATAATCAACTACCAATAAGGCTTATTAAGTTTTATCCAATTTTATTTCTCTTAAAAGTTAAAAATAATTACTTTAGACTTTTTGTAAGGGGGAGAAAATCTCATTTATTGGTAAAAGAGAAAACCTTTGGTAAAATCATTTTACTCAAATGAGTTTTAAATACTTGATAAACTATTTTTGATATGTTTTAAATTTGGATATTATATCTTGAGAATTTTATCTCTATGTGCTAAAAGAACTCTTTCAAAAGCTTTATATTTCTTGATATCTTGTAAAACGATTCTTTTCTCAATATGTTTCATCAAAATATTTTCAATAGCATATTTTGAGGGGGAGCTCTTCTTTGAAATCAACCCTTTTTTATTATGACAAAAAGGGGGAGAAAAATAGGAATATTAGAGATCTTGTTAGACCTTATTCTTAAGATTTTTATCACCATCAAAAAGGGGGAGATTGTTGACCCTGAATGATTTTGATAGTGACAAAAATCTTAATTAAGCACTAATGAATATTACTTAAGTAATACAGATTGTTAATAGTGCTTATACATCAAAGGAGATCAAGATTATAGAAATTGGTGAATCAAAGTTGATGATCTCAAAAGTCAATAAGCTCTCCAAAAGATTAAATTCAAGGAGAATAATTTAAATGCAACATCAAAGGCAATAGAGATAAATTATACGTTTGAATCCTAAGATACTCTTTGTAAGCATGTCAATTTTTAGGAACTAATTATATTTGCATTGCATTTTATTATATAGTCTTAATTAATTGAAGATATAAAATCTCCACGTGATTTTATTAAATGTAAATAAATTATTTGGGCTCAATATTTAACATTCTCTAATTGAACTTAAGAAGAATTTATGTTGACATAGAAAATTACTTGAGCATTTGTAATATATCATTCTTCATATATCTTGCACACACATTATGCTTAAATTTGTAATATGTTTTGTCATCATAAAAAATGCCTTAATCAAGAAATTGATTAGATTAATTTTGATAATAACAAAACATTTTTGAAGTGTCTAACTCGTGTGCTTAATGTGCAAGAAAGTTTGATTCAATTAGGAGATTTTTTTAAACTCAAAAATCCAAAAAGAATAAAGAGATATGAAGAAAATTGATGCTGAAAACACTGTTCATGCTGAAAACACTGTAGCAGCGCACAAATAGTGAACCAGTCGATCGGGTGAATAGTAATAGTCGACTGGTAAGTCATACCCAGTCGACTAGTAACATTGTAGCATTAAAAATATGATTTTTAAAGAGGACCCAATCGACTGGAAGTTCAAAAACATAACCGTTGGGACTCGAAATCTGAGATTTTAAAGGCATAAACATTTCAAATTAAAGTCTAACGGCCATATTAATTCATGACTGTATAAACCCACTCAATTCAGCATTCAAAAAAGGAGGAGAAGACATTCAAAAAAGAGAAGAACACGCACAATCAAGTCATTCATTCTTTGAAACTCAAAAAAGCTTTGAAATACTCATGTTGAGCCATTCTTCAAGCTTTACTTTGAAAGAGAGACATTATTCAGTTGTATAAGCTTTCATTTGCTGTCTCTCTACCATTTACTTTACAGCATTTATTGTAAAGGGATTACTTCCGAGAGGAAGGGGATTACTTCCGAAAGGAAGGGGATTACTTCTGAGAGGAAAGGGATTGTATGGTTTGAGCAACACCCGTAAGTTGCTTGTGTTCGATTTATACAACACCCTTGAAGTTGCACGACTAAGTTTCTTAGTGGATTACTTCAAGGAGGTTCCTTGAAGAGAGTGGACGTAGGGTCGGAATGAATCCGATATTGCCGAACCACTATAAACTAAGTTTGCATTCTCTACTCCTTAAACTCTTTATTTACAGCATATTACTTGTTTAATTGCTTGTTGGTTATATGTTTTTATAAACTTGTATTTATTCTGCGAAAGTTTTAAAAACCCAATTCACCCCCTTCTTGGGTTGAAACCTCAGTCTACAGTTTTAATTGCCTCATCAAATCGGATGTTCTAGCTTCAGGAAGCTTGCTTTAATCCATAAATTGATCTTTGTAGCTTGCACACTTTGTGGTCACTACCACTGGATGAAAAACCCTATGGTTTCTCCATATATATATATATATATATTCCTCTATGTTGTCATCGAAAAAGGAAATTTAACATCTATTTTCTATATCTCATAATCATAGTGTGCAATTATTGTAAACAAGATCCTAATGGACTTAAGCATAGCCATGGAAGAAAATGTTTCATCAAAGTCAATTCCTTATCTTTTTTAGTAACCTTTCACTACTAGCCTTGCCTTAAAAGTCTTTACGTTTCCATCGGCAACCATCTTTCTTTTATAGACTCATTTGTAACCAATGGTTACCATACCTTGAGGAGAGTCAACCAAAGTCCACACTTGGTTAGAATACATGGATTCCATTTCAAATTTCATGCCTTCAAGCCATTTTCTTGAATTAATGTCTGACATCGCTTCTTTATAATTTATAGGATCCTTATTCCTAATAAGGTGTACATCTACGTCACCCTCGATAAGATACCCATATCTCTCTAGTGCTCTAGGTATCCTACCTGATCTATGAGGAGGTTGTGTGACAAGAGACGAAGACTGTTACAATATTCTCCTCAAGTTTAACATTATTGATTTGTGGCTCGTGAAACACCTCTTCAAATTCTATTTGACTCTCACTGCTCTCTTTTAGTACAAAATCTCTATCCACAATGGTAGTAAATTTAGAGACAAACATCTTTTTCTCATTAAGGAGATAAAAGTAATATCCCAAAATTTCTTTAGGATATCCCACAAATCTACACTTATCAGACCTGACTTCTAACTTATCTTCAACTAATCTCTTGGCATATACAGGACAACCCTAGATCTTAACATACTTAAAACTAGGTTTCCTACCATTCCACATCTCATATGGTGTCTTAGGTACAAATTTAGAAGGAACTCTATTTATCAGATATGCAGTAGTTTCCAAGGCATAGCCCTATAATGAAAATGAAAGATCAATATAACTCATCATCGATCGTGTTGATCCTTAAATTGATTTTAATGATAAAAAAAATTAATTTGAGTTAATCCAACCAAATTTATCTAAGTATTTAAGTATTTAAGGTTTCTATTCAAAGACACACGCACCTCAAGAAAAGAGTCTGAAGAACAAGATTAGAAGCTCCTAGATAGTTAATTCTATTGTAAATCTTCTCTCAATTGTCTAGCTTTAATTGTGGCTCAAAATGTTTACAAAATATTTTTGACAAAAACATTTCAACTTAATCTTAATTTTATAAGTTTTTGAAAAACAGAAAAATTTTGTTTCAGGGGCTTCGATCGATTGAATGGTTTATATAGTTGACTGGATGAAGGACAAAAAGTCCTGCCATTTTGATTAAGTCGACTAAATAAAGGTCAAAACTTTCTAGCCTATGACCCAATCGACTGTATGAATCACTAAGTCGACTGAATGAAAGATAAAGAGTTTTAACTCTTTAGTTTAGTTCACTGAATGCTTCATATAGTCGACTAAATGAAAGCCCTGAAGTAAAACTGCCTTGATTCAGTCGACTGAACCAAGCATCCAATCGATTGAATGCTCGATAATAATGACTAGTTTTTAAAATTAAAGACATTTTCAGAGAATTTAATGCTCCACAATGGCCATACCTTGTGAGTAACGGCCATATTGGTTTAAGTTTATATAAACCCCTTTTAAATGAGCAAACATAACAACTAAGATCATTTCACTCATTCTAGAGCTCATTAATACTCTTCAAAGCATCCAAAATTCATTCTTGAGCCATCTTTAAAGCTTTGTTCCTAAAAGAAAGATATTTTTCGTTTGTAAAAACATTTATTGCAATCTTTCTTGTACCAATCTTCAATCAATTCCAATCATTTTAAGGAGAAAGAGTTGGTGTAACTCTTAGAAGTATTTAGGTGTTAAAAACTTATGTATTAAATTACTTGGAAGAGAACCTTATAAGGTCAGGGCAACACCTCTGAAGTTGGTTGTTATTCTTAGTGGAATACTTCAATGAGTCTCCTTGAAGAGAGTGGATGTAGAGTTAGAAAGATTCCAATTTTGCCGAACTACTATAAATCGTGTTTGCACCACCTTCTTATCCTTACTTCTTTAATTTCCAGCAATATAACTCTCGTTGTTCTTTCTTGATTAATTAAGTGTTTAAAACTTGTTTGTTGTTTCCAAAAAAAATTTAAAACCTAATTCACCCCCATCTTGGGTTGCACTTTGGTTTACAATTGGTATCAAAGTTTGTTCTCATTAATAGGTTTAAAATCAAAATGGAAAATAATAACTATAATGAATGTCATTTTTATGCTAGGTCTCCCTTGTTTAATGGAACAAATTATAACTATTGGAAAAATATAATAAAATCTTTGTGGAAGGTTAAGATTATACTTTGTGGAGAATATTTGAAGAATGGCCTAGAACTCCTATGAAAAAGATCAAACTTGGTGAAGAAGAAATTATAATTCCTAAGACTAAACAAGAATTTGATGATAATGATTGTAGAATGATGACTTTAAATAGTAGAGCTACTAGTATGCTTCATTGTCATTAGACATCAATGAATACAACAAAATTTTTGGTGTTTCGGCTAAGGAAATATGAGATAAACTTCAAATTACATATAAACACACTAGTGAAGTAAATAAATCAAAAATCTATATGTTAGTGTCTGAATATGAAGCTTTTAAAATGTCTCCTACTGAAACCATTTCTGAAATGTATTCTTGATTAACTAATGTTATTAATGGTTTAAAGCTTATTGGTAGGAATATTATAGATTGTGAGTTGGTAAAGAAGATTCTTAAAGCTTTACCACCAAATTAATCAAAGAAAATGACTATTATGGAAGCCAAAGACCTTGACAAACTTGATGTCGAAACGCTTTTTCGCTCATTATTAACTCACATGATGGAGGTAATAAATCATGTTATTGATGAGTTAAAGAAGAAGAAGGCCATTTCTCTCAAAGCCACCTCAGCAAGGTGAAGAAGATGGAGAAATGGCTCTCATCAGAAAGAGGTTTCAAAGATTCTTGAAGAAGAGTAAGAAGCCTTACACAAAGGACAACTCAACCAAGAAGGATCTTATTGTGTGCTTTGGTTGCAAGAAACCCGGGCACATAAAGGCGGATTGTCCTACAACAAAGAAACCTTACAAGAACTTCAAGAAGAAAGCCTTGGTTGCTACCACTTGGAGTGATGATGATGAGAACATCTCGGAAAGTGAGATTGACTACCAACAGATTGACGATCTTTGCTTGATGGCAATTGATGATGAAGATGAGGTAACTAATTCTTCCCCTAGCAATGATATTGATAATGAAAATAGTAATAATGAATTAATTGATGCTATAAATGAATTGCATAAGGAATTAATGAAATTTGATGCTATGAATGTTGGTCTCAAAAAGAAAGTTTTATCCCTCTCTAAATAGATGGAAGTTCTCAAAGAACAAAAAGAAAAACTTTCTTTAGAACCTAACTCATCACAAGAATTTTTGATAAATGAAAATTTTGATTTGAAAAAGGAAGTGAATGAGTTAAGTAACACAATATCTAGACTTATGAGTGCAAAAGAAAAGCTAGATGAAGTGTTAGCGTATCAAAGAATGAGTGGAGAAAAATCCAATTTGGATTATTCTTCATTGGGTAAGCAAAAATCAACTGAAACTATCTTTGTGAAAATAATATTTGTTAATGAACCCTCTACTTCTAAGGCTCCAAGTAATGTTAATAATTCTCCTTTGAAAATACTATGAAGCCTAAGAATCCAAATGTCAATTTCAGTGGTAGAAATTCAAATACTTATACTAGGAATAAACATCCAAGAAATACTTATATGTTGTACGTTTATCTACCTAAATTATTAAGCAAATAATCGAACTTGTTTTACTTGCAAGTGCACAAGGTCAACAGTAGCATAGTGTACAAATGCGAGATTATCTCCACAGGGATTGGTGAATTTTGATTTAGAATTAATTTCACAAATTAAAAATAGATAGAAATAAATACTGAGTCTAGATTAATAATGATAAGAACATAAGGCTTTGATATCCACCACTAATCATACTATCCTAATAAACAATGCGCCAATGCTATAGCCCTACCATGAATACCTAATGGTTGTCAACCAAAGGGCTTGGTCCGCTCCTTAAGCTATTGATCTCCCTAAGCAACGAGTTAGGCATGGTGTATACTCTAACTCTTCTATCTTTTAAGGGATTCAGCATTGTGTATATTGAGTTGTTCCTTAAGAGAGCATAAGGTCTGCAGAAATCGACAACCACATGAGACCTAGGGCATGTTGTATACTCCCGGTTTCCCATGATTAACCCAAGAATCCAGCGTGGATTTCTTTTGTTACTGTTGTCAGACCTAGGACTCGATCATCCAAATTGATCTAACTAATTGATCCATACCACATGCATACGTTGATCAGACACACACATATAAGGAATTCAATAAAATAGGCATTAATCAATTAAAGCATCATAACATGGCTACTTGCAAAGGCAATCAATAATTATATAGAAAAGCATAATTAGGGCTTCAATCGAGCCCTATTAAGAGTTTAGTTACACATGTTAAGTAAACTGAACATTATAACCATAACTAAACTAAACAGAAAAATAAAACCCGAAGAATACTATGGAGACGAGTCGTAAATTCCTCTCCAAAGCTTACAACTTCAAGCACAATCAAAAGCTACTTTTTCTGTGTTTTACAAGTCTATATATAGGGTTCTAAGGGTGCCCCGAAACCCTAATTTTCAATTTAAGATCCGGAGACTTCTTTCCAAAACTAGCTATGCCGCCTCTCTGTGTGTGTGCACTCGATCACAAGTTTTGTAGATTTCCACTATTTCTTCCTTAGAGCTCCAACATGTCTTCTTTTCTTCAAAGACCTATGAAAAACACAGAAAATATAAAAATGAAGTAAAATTTACTAAAATACATAAACAAAGAGCCTAACAAGCGTAAATTAAGGGGCTTAAATATGACTATTTAAGCACTTATCACACCCCCAAACTTACATATTGCTAGTCCCTTAGCAGTACAAAATGAAAGACTATATAAAAACAAAATCAAAGATAAATTCACTCTTCACGATATCCAAAAATTTGGGTTACAAATAAAAACATAATGATTGTTCATGAGTAAGCTTATAATAAAAACACATTTTTACAATGAATAAGGATTTTAAAAGTTCATGTTACTTACACAAGGTTGGTTTAAGGCATCACAAGTTTGATTTGTGTGTACTGAATTAGCACATAGAAGATGGAGCTTCCAAATAATTCTAATGTATAGTGTTTCGGTGTCCAAACCTTCTTCGAGTTCTTTATCAAAAAGAACAATAATGGCATAGTTTTTTTTTTACTTCTTTTCTTTTTCTTTCATCATGATATTTTTGCCACATTGAGTTCCATTAAGCTTTCTAATTGACCCTTGTAATGAGTGTTTAGCCAATAACTCCCAAACCAGATGGTTTTAGGGCATTAGGTGTAAAGACACCCCTATGGACTTACTAACTCAAGTCAAAAAGGCTACGGAACTAATAGGTCTCAATGCTACCAAGTAAAAATCTCCACCTTTTGACGTGAACGCTCACTGCTTACTGAGGAAAAAAGGTCCAATTACTCAGTGAAAACTTTATTTAATGATCATTATATGCATAATTTTCACCTTTTGACGTGAACACTCACTGCTTACTGAGGCAAAAGGTCCAGTTAATCAGTGGAAATTTTATTCAATGATCATTAGGAGCATTTTATTATTTTTTTTCTTTTTGCATGATAAAAAATTTTTCTTTATTTTTCTATGCCAAAGCATTCTTCTAGAAAGTTCTTCGATTACAGTTAGGTCATGGAAACATATACATAAAAATTAGATGGCATACCCCACACAGTCATGTGCTAATGTGCTTGTGTCAGTTTTAGATCAAACTTGTGACTTCTTAAGTGCCTTGAGGTAGGTAATTAAACTTTTAAAATTCTTATTACTAGGCTATGTGTTCTAGATTTTAAGCTTACTAATGATTTTTTATCATATTTGCTTTAAATCAACCAAAATTTTCAAAACAAAATGAACATGCATTTATCTTTTTTTTTTTAAAAAAACAAATTGGGACATAGTGTGTGCATGTGTTTCCCCCTACCCCAAAATGTAATATACACATTATCCTCAATGTGTGAGTGACATGGAAAGATCTAACCTGGGAGATGGAGAACTAGATGACTGGTATGGCTCATAGCACGCCCCCAAACTTGAACTCGATGCACGCACTATGTCCCTGAAAAAGAAAAACAAACGTTGTGCTAGAAAACAAGAAATATGGATAATAAATAGTTAAATAAACATAATTACTAAGAAAATAAAATACTGTAATGAAAAAGATATGCTGTGGGGTGCCTCCCATGAGTGCTAAGTTTTACATCTTTAGCCAGACGGGGTATCCTCTCACTGCTGGTCGTCGGGAACTAGAAGCTACTTGTTTAGGCATTGTGGTGTAGCTTCTGGTGTAAATGCACTCGATCACAAGTGTATGTGCGCTCGATCCCAATGGTTCAGGCAATGTGTCGAACAGGTTGTGTGTGACAGAAGCTAGAAGCTCATGTGGTTCAAGTACCCTTGGATCAGTTGCATATTGAATAGTTTGAAGTGCCAAGTCCTCGTCTCTAGGAGGCATGTTGAGATCAAGGTATGGTTTGACTCGGTGTCCATTGATTGTGAATGTCTGATTACCATTGGAACCATGAATCTCCAAAGCATCATGTGGAAAGACCTTGGTGATCACATATGAACCAGACCAGCAGGACTTTAGTTTGCCTAGGAACAGTCTTAATCTTGAGTTATAGAGTAGCACCCTTTGTCCCATATGAAACTCTTTCCTCACTAGTTGTTTGTCATGATAGGCTTTTGTACTTTCTTAGTAAAGCTTGGCATTCTCATATGCATCATACCTTAATTCTTCTAGCTCATTTAAGTGCAGTTTCCTCTTCTCAACCACTTGTTTCATATCAAAACTGAATTGTTTAATGGCCCAATATGCTCGATATTCTAGCTCTACCGACAGATGACATGCTTTCCCAAAGACTAAGCGGTATGGGGACATCCCAATTGGGGTCTTGTAAGCTGTCCTATATGCCCATAGAGCATCATTTAGTTGCAAAGACCAATCCTTCCGACTAGGATTCACAGTCCTCTCCAAGATGCTTTTGATCTCTTGGTTACTTCTCTCAACTTGGCCACTAGTCTAAGGGTGATATGGAGTGCCAACCTTATAGGTGATCCCATATTTTCAGATAAGTGCAAAAAAAGAATGATGATGAAAGTGGCTGCCACCATCATTGATGATCACTTTTGGTGTCCCAAAATGGGTGAAAATGTTATCATGTAGAAACTTCATAACTACTTTATGATCATCAGTCTTTGAGGGGACAACCTCGACCCATTTGGACACATAATCCACACCCACAAGAATATATAAATAACCAAATGAATTGGGGAATGGACCCATGAAATCAATGCCCCATACATCAAAAAGTTTTACTATATGAATATTTTGTAGGGGCATTTGATTTCGGTATGAGATGTTACCTGTCTGCTGGCATCTATCACATGAGCTGCAGAATGAGAAGGCGTCTTTAAACAGATTAGGCCAATAAAAACTGGATTGTAGTACCTTAAGTGCTGTTTTCTTAGCCCCAAAATTTCCTCTACAAGCAAACTTATGGAAATGTTGTAATAAGCTCAAATGCTCCTCTTCCGAGACACACCTTCTGATGATTTGATCGGGACAGAATTTGAAGAGGTAGAGGTCATCCCAATGGTAATGTCGAGACATAGATATCAGCCGCATCTTTCCTTAACTGGTCATTCCTGGAGGAAAAACCTTAGCAGTTAGATAATTGACAATATCAGCATACCATGGAAGTGTTACCTCTAGTGTGAACAATTGTTCATCAGGGAAGTTCTCATTCAAAGATAGCTCATTTTTGTCATTCTCATAGGGTAGCCTTGATAAAGGATTTGCAACCACATTCTCACTGTTTTTCTTATCTTTGATCTCCAAATCAAATTCTTGCAGTAGGAGTACCCATCTGATTAACCTAGGCTTTGCATCTTTCTTAGAAAACAGATATCTCAAAGCAGCATGATTAGTAAATACAATAACCTTAGAGCCAATCAGATATGATCTAAACTTCTCTAAAGCAAAAATAACAGCTAACAATTCCTTTTCAGTGGTGGAATAGTTAAGCTGAGCATCATTTAAGGTTCTAGAAGCATAGTAAATAGCATAAGGTACCTTATTGATTCTCTGACCTAAGACAGCTCCTAAGGCGAAGTCGCTTGCATCGCACATCAGCTCGAAGGGAAGAGTCCAATCTGGTGCTAACATTATTGGTGCAGAAGTAAGCACATCCTTCAATGTGTGGAAAGCTATCATATAGTTATCAATCCATTCAAACTTGGTATCTTTAGCTAACAATGCACATAGAGGTCTAGAGATCTTGGAGAAATCCTTGATGAATCGTCTATAGAATCCAGCATGTCCAAGGAAAATTCTAGCTCTCTTAACTGTTAAAGGAGGAGGCAGCTTTGAAATGATGTCTATTTTAGCCTTGTCTACCTCAATACCTTTTTTGGAGATGGAATGACCCAACACAATGCCTTGTTGGACCATAAAGTGACATTTCTCCCAATTCAGCACTAAGTTGCTCTCTTCACATCTCTTTAGGACACTCTCTAGATGATTTAGGCATTCATCAAAATTAGAACCAAAAACATTGAAATCATCCATGAATACCTATATGTATTTCTCCACCATATCGAAAAATATGCTCATCATACATCTTTGAAAGGTGGTTGGTGCATTGCATAAACCGAATGGCATCCTTCGATAAGCAAATGTACTGAAAAGACATGTGAAGGTAGTCTTTTCTTGATCCTCAAGTGCTATGGTAATCTGGTTGTACCCATTGTACCCATCTAAGAAGCAATAATAGCTATGGCCAGCTAATCTCTCTAACATCTGATCAATGAATGGCAAGGGGAAGTGTTCTTTTCTGGTCACTTTGTTTAATCTTCGGTAATCAATACATACCCTCCAACCAGTTGTTTTTCTTGTAGGTATGAGCTCCTCATCTTCATTCTTCACCACTATGATCCCACTCTTTCTAGGAACAACTTGGATCGGACTTACTCATTTACTGTCTGAGATGGGGTAGATAATGCCAACATCTAATAGTTTTAATACCTCGGCCTTTACTACCTCTTTTGTGTGTGGGTTAAGTCTTCTTTGAGCATCTCGAGTGGGTTTTGCTTCATCCTCAAGGTAGATATGATGCATGCATTTAGCTGGACTTATCCCTTTTATGTCAGCAATGGTCCATCCAATGGCAGATCTATGCTCCCTAAGAACTCTCAACAATTTCTCCTCTTCTCCAATACTTAAATTGGCAACCACAATCACAGGTAATGTCTTCTTTTCTCCCAAGTAGGTATAAGTTAAATGTTTTGGTAGCTATTTCAATTCCAAGGTAGGTGCCTAGACAATAGAAAGGAGAAGAATGTATTAGTAGGTATGAGAGATTCAAATGAAGAAGCATACTTACTTGGATGTTTTGGAGAGGCCTCAAGGAGGTGCATAGCTTTGATGATATCATCAGTAACATCTTCAGGTTCTTGCTCAATATCCATTTTTGTGAAGCTATGGGTAATAGTGGTCTCCAATGGATTAATGTGCTGGACCAAAAAAGCTTGCTCAACAAAACTTTGCATCATACATACATTAAAGCATTCCATGTCATCTTGAGGTAGTTTTAATGCATCAAATATTTTAAACTCTATTTTCTCACCATTTACCTTCATACTTACTATACCTTTTTTCACACAAATCTTAGTATCAGTAGTTCTCATTAAGGGTCTTCCTAATATGATGGTCAGAGGTAATGGCATTGGGCATTCTTCCATATCTAACACAATAATATCAGCGGGTAATATAAATTCACCTACCTTTACCAGGACATCCTCAAGAATACCTCTAGGTCTTTTGATGCTTCTATCTGCCAACTGCAAAGTGATGGAGGTCGGTTGAAGCTCCCCCAAACCTAGGGTGTCGAATACTGTGTATGGTAGCAAATTTACGCCTGCTCCCAAATCTAGTAATGCCCGCTCAAACAACTGGTCACCTATCCTGCAGGGAATAGTGAAACTACCCGGATCTTTCAGTTTTGGTGGTAGTTTTCTTAATAACACAGCACTTACTTCTTCAGTTAAGGCTATCGTCTTACGTTCCTAAAACTTCATCTTATGAGTGCAGCAATCTTTTAAAAAATTAGCATAAGCAGGTATTTGTTGTATTCAATCTAATAAGGGAATGTTTATTTCAACTTTCCGCAAGGTTTCAAAGATATCAAGCAGTTTATTTTCTTTCTTTTGCTTAACTAACCTTTGCGGGAATGGTGGTGCATTCACCTTCTCTGTCTCACTTACCTTTGATGCCGATGGTTTCTCTATAGATGCTGTTGCAGATTCATTGGTCCTTATCACCTTACCATTCCTTAGAGTTGTGATAGCTTTCAGTTGCTGGTGTCCCCCTGGGTTTGGTAGTGTTTGAACTGGAAGCTCACCTTACTTTCTGCCACTCAATTCTTTAGCCAGTTGCCCCATTTGTACCTCTAGTCTTTGAAAGGCTTGTTCGTATTTTGCAGTAGTCTGTCTTAACTCAGTCCGAAATTGCCTTTCATCTGCTATGAACTGATCTTGTGAACTCATCAACTGTTGTTGTTAGGATACTATCTGCTATTGTTGAGTTGCTATTTGCCTCACAAGACTTTCTAGATCATTTTTCTTTGTTTCAGGAACTGAGTAGGCTGCTGGTTGGGAATTCCTTTGTTGCCCTTGACTGTTTTGACTGTTGCTCCAAGAGAAGCTGGGGTGATTTTGCCATCCAGGGTTGTAAGTATTTGCATACGGATTGTTTTTTGGCAGATAGTTGTTTGGTCCCACATAATTTGCTTGCTCAGGGTCTGCAAATGAATACAAAGGACATTGGTAAGTGCTTAAATAGTCATATTGAAGGTCCTTAATTTACACTTGTTAGGCTCTTCTATTTCTGTGGATTCTACTTCATTTTCGTGTTTTATGTGTTTTTCACAGGACTTGGACAAAAAGATGATAAATTGGAGCTTTTAGAAGCAAAAGTCATGTCTGCCATCCAGCAAGGTGCGCTCGAGCTCACACATGTGCTCGAGCGCAATTACTCCAGAGGCAGCAGCCAAATATGGAAAGAAATCTCCATACTCCAAATTGGAAATTAGGGTTTCGAGACACCATGAGGACCCTATAAATAGCCCTGTAAAACACATAAATTGTACCTTTTGTTTAACATTCGAAGTAGCAAGCTTAGGAGAGGAACTGATGACTCATCTCCCGAGTCTTCTTCGGTTTTAGTTTTCTGATTTTATTTCACTATGTTTAGAATATTTAGTTTAACTAGCATGTGTAACTAAACTCTTATAGGGCTCGATTGAAGCCTTAATTATGCTTTTCCACATGTTTTTTCATTGATTATCTTTGTTATAGCCTTATTAGAATGTTTAACTTGATTAATATATGTTTGTCTTTAAATTCCTAATATGAGTGTGCCTGATCAATGTATGCATGTGGTATGGATAAGTTAGTCGAATCAATTTGGATGACCGAGTCCTGGGTTCGACATTAGTAACAAGGGATATCCACACCGAATTCTCAAGTTAATCAACATGGGAAACCAGGAGCGGACCAAGTCGTAGGTACTGTGTGGTTGCCGACCTCCACAGCCCTCATGCTCTCTTAAGGAACAACTCAGTATACACCCATGCGGAATCCCTTAAGAGAGAAAAGAGTTAGAGTATACACCATGCCTAACTTGTTGCATGGGGAAATCAATAGCCTAAGGTGTGGACCAAGCCCTTAGGTTGGCAACCATTAAATATTAATGATAAGGCTAGAGCATTGACACTTTACTTAGTAGGAATGTATAATTAGTGGTGAATATCGCAGTCCTATGTTCTCATTATTATTATTCACTCACAATCAATCAGTTATTTCTCTTTTTACTTTGAAGAAACTTATTCTAAATTGAAATTCACCAATCCATGTGGAAATGATCTCGCACTTGCACACTATGCTATCACTGACCTTGTGCACTTGCAAGTAAAACAAGGATGGTTATTTGCATATTTATTTAGGTAGATATCTGTCACAACAAGTTTTCGGCGCTGTTGCCGGGGATTGCGCTAAATTTCCTTTTAGAATTAATTTTTCATTTAGTTTAATTATTGTTATTTCCTTTTTATTCTATTCCATTCTTAATTACTGTGTTTATCTTATTTTTTGTTTCATTAAAACCCTAATCAATTTCCTTTTTTCTTTGTTTCAAGTACTCCAGGAGAGCTCTCTGTGCCACTTGCGATCGAGCGCACCCTCCTGTGCGATCAAGTGCAATTGAGGTAGAGAGTCATCCGAGTAGCAGTATTTGACTGCTGCACTTACGTAACTACCACCGATTCATGCACGAACGTCGATCCAAGCATCTGGCATTCCTTCCCCTTGATCCCGAGCTAGAGAGAACTATTCGACAAAGGTTTAGAGATAACTCAAAAGAGGTAGAATGAGGAATCGAGGAAGAGATACCAATGGCAGAACAGATAACCGAGCAGCAACCACCTGAGCAAAGGCCGATGAAGCAATCCTTCATCCCGCAAAACCTCAATCAGCCTTCGTGCATTGCGTACCAACTTGAGGCGGAAGGAAACTACTACATATCTCCACAGATACGCAGTGCACTAACTCACTTTAGGGGTACACCTAGTGAGGATCCACATTTGCACCTTCGAGAGTTCTTCGACCTTTGCAAATTCTAGCACATCCGAGGCTTAGACCAAGAAGGAATAAGGTTAATTCTTTTCCCTTTTTCCTTGAAAGATAATGCTAAATTATGGTATAATTCTTTGTCTGCAGTTTCCATCCACACTTGGGAGGAGTTGGCTAGCAAATTCCTAAAGAAGTTCTTCCCAGCCCAAAAGACGAGGCAAATGAGGAAGGAAATTCAATCCTTCCAACAAAAAGATGGAGATCTATTCTTCGAGTCCTGGGGACACTTCAATGAGCTACTACTCAAGTGCCCACACCACAACCTACCCCAAGACGAATTGGTACAAGCTTTCTATGAAGGTTTGAGAGACTCTAACAAAAATATTGTTGATTTTGGTTATGGAGGAGTGCTGATGGAAAAGAGCAGTGAAGAGGCAATGGAACTCTTCGAAACCCTAAGCGAACACACACAGCAGTTCTCCTCTCGAGGCAAACATATAACCAAGAGTAAGGGTATGTATAAGGTAAGCCTGAATGGAGGATCATCTCCTCAAATAGCTGCTATAGAGACTTGATCTATTAGTTAAAGCTATGGTTGCTCAGAACACCTCAACGAACCCATAACCTACACCACTCCAGGTATGTGCCATTTGCTCACAATTTGATCATAATATTGATACATGTCCCTTGTATTCATCTGCAGATCATGAGCAAGCCAACTTTGTGGGACCAAGCAATTATCCACTGAAGAATAACCCCTATGCAAACACATACAACCCTGGCTGGCAGAATCACCCTAATTTCTCATGGAGCAACAATCAAAATAATCAACAGCAGCAAAGAAACTTCCAACCAGCAGCTCAATCTGCGCCTGAACCAAGGAAGAATGACCTCGAAAGTCTTGTGAGGCAACTAGTGTCTCAGCAACAACAAATCCTGAATAAACATGAACAATTCATGGAAGAGTCAAGGCAATTTTGGATTAAAATGCGGCAAATCACTGCAAAACATTATCAAGCCATCCAAGGACTAGAGGTACAAATGGGACAATTGGCCAAGGAATTAAGTACCAGAAAGTAAGGAGAGCTCCCAGCCTAGCCACTACCTAATCCAAGAGGACATCAGCAACTGAATGCTGTAACAACCTTAAGAAGTGGTAAGATCATCGGCACCAATGAGCCTACACAAGCATCTCCAGATCAAGCCTCCACATCTAAGGAAAGTAAGATGGAAAAGGTAAATACACCCCCACCTTTCCCTCAAAGGTTAGTGAAGCCTAAAAGGAATCTAAAATGATTGACATTTTCGAAACTTTGAAAAAGGTAGAAATAAATATTCCTTTATTAAATGCGATAAGACAACTTCTTACTTATGCTAAGTTTTTAAAAGATTAATCCACTAACAAACGAAAATTTCAGGAACAAGAGACGGTAGACTTGACCGAAGAGGTGAGTGTTGTACTATTAAGAAAACTACCACCTAAACTAAAAGATCCGGGTAGTTTTACTATTCATTACAGGCTAGGTGACCAGCTTTTCGAGCATGCATTATTGGACCTAGGAGTGAGTGTTAATTTGTTACCTTACAGTGTATTCGAGACACTAGGTTTAGGGGAACTCCAACCAACCTCCATTACTTTGCAATTGGCTGACAGAAGTATCAAACGACCAAGAGGTATCCTCGAGGATGTTTTAGTAAGAGTATGTAAATTTATTTTACCTGCTGATTTTATTGTGCTAGATATAGAGGAATGCCATATCCCTGTACCACTCCCTATCATCTTAAGGAGACCATTTATGATCACAGCTGACACAAATATTAATGTGAAAATATGCATTGTCACTATGAGAGTAAAAAATAAGAGGTAGAATTTAAAATATTTAATACACTATACCCCATTAAAACTAATAATGAGTGTTATAATGTGAGCTTCATGCAAGGTATTAGTGAAAAAATGTCTAAAGTCCATTGCACTATTCCATTGGAGACCATCCCCAACCATGCTGACATGAGATTGGACATTAGGCCAGAGGATGATAACGTGATTAAGGATATTAATGGAGCTGTGCACACCATCAAGAACACATTCAAGCTTCCAAGTAAGTGTAATCTCCAATTTAAAAATCTTGCACTTACTAATACTACTTTTTCTTATTTTATTGACCAGGCAACCAAATTGGAGACAAATCAGCTGTCGACGGCACTGGAACCACCTTATGGGGGTCCTAAGTGCCTCCTTCAAAGGACATAGCCTTGAAGCTACCATAGAGAGCACTTGAGCAAATCCACTTGCATAACATATAGCTCAAGTGCCTCTATCGAGATTAGTGGTACAGAGGCCACTACAAGTTGGTATGACTGTATTGTTCCTATTTTTACCTTTATTCATTTCTTTACTATTGACTCATTTTGCTCTTAACAAAATTATATGTCGTGCGATCGAGCGCACACCACATGCGCTCGAGCGCCTTCTAGCCCTGCACCCCAGTGCACACGAGCACACTACATTAACCAGTTTTCACACACATGTGATCGAGCGCACTTCACTATGCACTCGAGCACATTCAGAGCAGAAGGCACATGAGGATTTTTAAATATACTCAGTTTAGAAACCCATTTTTCATCCTTGCGCTCAAACGCACTCAAGCTACGCTCTCTCACACTCACACCACCAACTGCTCTTAAAACTCATCCTCCAAACTAACTAACCACCAACACACCACTCCGACCACCACATTTTCATCGTTCCTCCGTCACACTCACCACCCTACTGTCATGCATCACCCATCCACAAGACCATCTTCCCCTGAAATTTCCCAAATCCAACACGGTATGCAAAACAAATTTTGTCCACTTACATGCACACCATCACACACGGTTCTTAATCTTGAGTTTACATATTCATTTATGTTTATTTTATGTGTTAATTGGGTATTTTTACATTTGCAGGAGGTTGGGATCAAGTGTGTATAAATTCTACAGCTTCTGATTTTTGGTGTGCATAAAGTATTCGATCTATTGCCTGACCGAGTGCAATTGAGCGCTTGGTATTAGCAATCGAGCACTTGAATCTGTGTGATCGAGCGCACAAGTAGCTGCACACGAGCACAATCACACCAGAAGCAACACTATTTTCCACAACACATGGCTTCCACATCCTGAGCTTTCAACAGTCGCCACCAGGTATCCCGGCCCAGTTTCGAACAGCGTGAAGTACTATTCGAGACCACATTCAATGTAGATGCAGACTTCAAGAGTTTGGACGCCACAAGATGGGCGGTTCAAGAGTTCAAGAACTGGGGACTCAAGCGGTTGTTCAAGCCAATCTGCTTGACGATATACACACGATTTGTTGTCAACTTCTATGAGAACCTGACCTATGACTGCACCAGGCCAGAATCTTATCTTCCTCAGTCCATGACAGATTCATAGAGCTGACCACCACCGATATAGTCAGCTCTTACACTACTGTGATGAGTCCCCACCAGAGGACAGCCACATAGAGGAGCAGCCTGACCCATTCCCTCTCCCACACATCATAGATAATATGTGTGTGGGCCAGTATGTAGACCGCCACAATAATGCGGGGAGCTGGTCGAGGTTGCCTCCTCGTTTATGGTTCGTTGACTCAGTCCTGCAGTGTAATGTGTGTCCTTTAGGGCACAAGACACAAAGGCGGGATCAATTCTTACAGGCTCTCTATGCCTTTCATCGAGGTCACTGGTACTCCATTCCAGCAGTCATATGGAGTCAGATACACAAGTTCTGGGATGGGGTGCATAACCGGCAGACGACCACAGCTAATGCCTCGAGCCTTCCTTTACCCTTCTTGCTCAGTCACATCTTTAAGAAGAAAGAAATTAGAGGCTCCTTTATAGACGGCCCGGTTAGTGACCGTCCTTTCTTTGGGAGAGCCCAGTGGAGCCTTAGCTAGTCTCACATGCCCCGAGGCCCCCCGAGCATAGATTCTAGCTAACGAGCCCATAACAGATGATCCGATAGAGGCCGAACATCCACTAGTGTGCCCTTCTTGGGAGAAGGACCAGCCAAACATGGGATCCATGAAGTATCAGCACCTTCTAGATGAGTTGTCTTCCTTCAGCTGTAAGCTGTCCGACATCCGTCTAGAGGATCGTGAGGTAGCTCATTTGATCCATCAGCGGATCGATGGGTTAGAGGCACAGTTTACACGACAGGAAGCGATGCTATAGGCCATCCTTGATCGCCTACCTCCTGCACCCGACACCTCTTCGACTGCACCCACAGATGATTAGCAGTGAGAGGATACCCCGTCTGGCTGAAGATGTAAAACTCAGCGCTCATGGGAGGCACCCCAGACATATCCTTTTCATTTTAGTACTTTTCTTTTGTTTATATTTATAATTACATATCTATTATTTATATTTCTTGTTTTCCAGCACAATGTTTATTTCTCTTTGTCAGGTACTTAGTATATGCATCCAGTTCAAGTTTGGGGGCGTGTCACAAGCAAAGCAAGCAACCTAGTTCTCCATCTCCCAGGTCAGACCTCTCCATGCCACACACATTGGGGACAATGCGTACTTTAAGTTTAGGGGTAGTGGGAGATACTATTTTGCACACACTCACACACTTGAAACACATGCACGCACTAGGTCCTAGTTTTTTTTTTTAAGAAAAGATAAATGCATGTTTATTTGGTAACAAAAATTTTGGTTGATTTAAAAATTTGATAACACTTCATTAGTAAGCTTAAAAACTAGAACACATAGTCTTGTAATAGGAATTTTACAAAGTTTAGTTACCTACCTCAAGGCACCTAAGAATTCACGATTTTGATCCAAATTTGCACAAGCACATTTAGCACGCATTTGTGCGGAGTATAACACATAATTCTTTTATATATGTTTCCATAACCTAACTGCAATCGGATAACTTGTTAAAAAGAATACTTTGGCATAAGAAAAATAAAGAAAAATGTTCATCATGCAAAAAGAAAATCGAAAGCTTCTAATGATCATTAAAAACTTTCCACTAAGTAACTGGGCCTCTTGCCTCAGTAAACATTGAGTGTTCACATCAAAAGGTGAGAAGTAAGCCTTTAATGATCATAATAAAAATTTTCACTGAGTAACTGGGCCTCTAGCCTCAGTAAGCATTGAGTGTTCACGTCAAAAGGTGGAAATTTCATTTAGAAGCATTAAAACCTATTAGTTCCGTAGCCTTTTTGACTCGAGTTAGTAAGTCCTTAGGGGTGTCTTTACACTTAATGCCCTAAAACCATCTGGTTTGGGAGTCATTGCCGAAACACTCGTTATAAGGATCAATTAGAAAGCTCGATGGAACTCAATATGGCAAAGATCGCATGATAAAAGAAAAAGAAAAAGAAGCAAGCATTATGCCATTTTTGTTCTCTTTGATGAGGAATTCGATAAAGGTTTGGGCATCGAAACACTATACACTAAATTATGTGAAAACCCCATCTTATATGTGCTAACTCATCACACACAAATCAAACTTTGGACGCCTTAAGCCAACCTTAGGTAAGTAACATGAGCTTTTGAAAATCCTTTTTCGATATAAAAGTGTGTTTTTATTATAAGCTTAGTCATGAATGATTATCATAGTTTTATGCACAACCCAAATCTTTGAGTATCATGGAAATGAATTTATCTTTAATTTTGTTTTAACATAGTCTTTAGTTTTGTATTGCTAAGGGACTAGCAATATGTAAGTTTGGGGGTGTGATAAGTGCTTAAATAGTCATATTTAAGCCCCTTAATTTACACTTGTTAGGCTCTTTATTTATCTATTTCTGTGGATTCTACTTTATTTTCGTGTTTTATGTGTTTTTCATAGGACTTGGACAAAAAGATGATAAATTGGAGCTTTTAGAAGCAAAAGTCATGTCTGCCATCCAGCAAGGTGCACTCAAGCGCACCTCCCCAGTGATCGAGCGTACAAGCCCACGAGCACACTTGAAGAAGGCTCGAGAGCACACATGCGCTCGAGCGCATCCCGCATACACTCAAGCTCAATTACTCCTGAAGCGGCAGAGCCAGATATAGAAAGAAGTCTCCAGATTCCAAATTGGAAATTAGGGTTTTAGGACACCATGAGGACCCTATAAATAGCTCTATAAAACACATAAACCATACCTTTTGTTTAAGATTCGAAGTAGCAAGCTTAGGAGAGGAATTGACAACTCGTCTCCCGAGTCTTCTTCGATTTTAGTTTTCTGTTTTTATTTCACTATGTTTAGAATGTTTAGTTTAACTAGCATGTGTAACTAACTCTTATAGAGCTCGATTGAAGCCCTAGTTATGCTTTTCCACATGTTTATTCATTTATTATCTTTGCTATAGCCTTGTTAGAATGTTTAACTTGATTAATACCTGTTTGTATTTAAATTCCTCATATGTGTGTGCCTGATCAACGTATGCATGTGGTATGGATAAGTTAGTCGAATCAATTTGGATGACCGAGTCCTGGGTTCGACATTAGTAATAAGGGATATCCACATCGGATTCCCGGGTTAGTCAACATGAGAAACCAGGAGCGGACCAAGCCCTAGGTCCCGTGTGGTTGTCGATCTCCACAGCTCTCATGCTCTCTTAAGGAAAAACTCAGTATACACCCATGCTAAATCCCTTAAGAGAGAAAAGAGTTAGAGTATACACCATGCCTAACTTGTTACATAGGGAGATCAATAGCCTAAGGTGTGGACCAAGCCCTTAGGTTGGCAACCATTAAATATTCATGATAAGGCTAGAGCATTGACACTTTACTTAGTGGGAAAGTATAATTAGTGGTGGATATCGCAGTCCTATGTTCTCATTATTATTATTCACTCACAATCAATCAGTTATTTCTCTTTTTACTTTGAAGAAACTAATTCTAAATTGAAATTCACCAATCCCTATGGAAATGATCTCGCACTTGCACACTATGCTATCACTGACCTTATGCACTTGTAAGTAAAACTAGGATGATTATTTGCATATTTATTTAGGTAGATATCCGTCACAACAGACATGTCTCAGTATTATGATCAAATTGAGAACATATAGCACATACCTGGAGTGGTGTAGCTAGTGGATTAGGTGATGCATTCTGAGCAGCCATGGCTTTAACTAGCAGATCCAGTTTTCTCTCCACAATAGCTATTTGGGTAGAGGATCCTCCATTTACGTTCACCTTATACATGTCTTTGCTCTTGGTTCCATGTCTACCTTGGGAGGAGAATTGCTGGGTGTGTTCACTTAAGGTCTTGAATAGCTCCATGGCTTCTTCGCTACTTTTCTCCATCAGCACTCCTCCACAACTTGAATCCACAATGCTTTTATTAATATCACTTAAACCTTCATAGAAAGCTTGTACCAGTTCATCTTGAGGTAGATTATGATGTGGGCATTTGAGTAGCAGCTCATTGAAATGTCCTCATGCCTCAAAAAATAGGTCTCCATCCTTTTGTTGGAAAGACTGAATCTCCTTCCTCATTTGCCTCGTCTTTTGGGTTGGGAAAAATTTTCTTAGGAACTTGCTGGCCAAGTCCTTCCAAGTGTGGATAGAAACTGCAGGTAATGAATTGTACCACAGTTTAGCATTATCTTTTAAGGAAAAAGGGAAAAGAATTAACCTGATTCCTTCTTGGTTTAAGCCTCGGATGTGCTCGAACTTGCAGAGATCGAAGAACTCTCGAAGGTGCAAGTGTGGATCCTCATTAGGTCTACCCCTAAAGTGAGTCAATGCACTGAGTATCAATGGAGATATATAGTAGTTGCCTTCTGCCTCTGACTGATAAGCAATGCAAGATGGCTGGTCGAGGTTCCATGGGATGAAGGATTGCTTCATAAGTCTTCACTTAGGTTGTTGTTGATTTTCGATCTATTCCGCCATTGGTGCTTCTTCCTTGATTTCTTCTTCTACCTCTTTAAAGTTGTCTCTAAGCCTTTGTCGGATGGTCCGCTCAAGCTCTGTATCAAAGGGAAAGAAAGTTGGATGCTTGGAACGAAGCCCGTGCATGAATCAACAAAAAATTGCTTCAGTGCAGTAGTTCACACTGTTGCTCAGGTAACCTCTACCTCTTATGTGCTCGAACGCACAGAGGGGTGCACTCGATCACAAGTGGCCTAGAGAGTTCTGCTGTAGTCCCTAAAACAAAAAACGAAAAAAAAAAATAGATTAGGTTTTTGATGCAACAAAAATAAAGGTGAAAATAGAAACTGAAAATTTTAAGATTTTTGATAAAAATAAAACATAATAAATAAATAAAAATAAAAACGACTAAACTAAACTAAACTAGACGAAAATAATTCTAGAAAGAAATTTAGCGAAATCCCCGGAAACGGCGTAAAAAACTTGTTGTACGTTTATCTACCTAAATTATTAAGCAAATAATCGAATTTGTTTTACTTGCAAGTGCACAAGGTCAACAGTAGCATAGTGTGCAAATGCGAGATCATCTCCACAGGGATTGGTGAATTTCGATTTAGAATTAATTTCACAAAGTAAAAATAGATAGAAATAAATATTGAGTCTAGATTAATAATAATAAAAAAACAGAGCTTTGATATCCACCACTAATCATACTTTCCTAATAAACAATGTGCCAATGCTATAGCCGTACCATTAATACCTAATGGTTGTCAACCTAAGGGCTTGGTCCACTCCTTAAGCTATTAATCTCCCTAAGCAATGAGTTAGGCATGGTGTATACTCTAACTCTTCTTTCTCTTAAGGGATTCAGCGTGGTGTATATTGATTTGTTCCTTAAGAGAGCATAAGGTCTACGTAAATCGACAACCACATGAGACCTAGGGCATGTTGTATACTCCTGGTTTCCCATGTTGATTAACCCAAGAATCCAGCGTGGATTTCTTTTGTTACTATTGTCAGACCCAAGACTCAGTCATCCAAATTGATCTAAGTAACTAATCCATACCACATGCATACGTTGATCAGACACACACATATAAGGAATTCAATAAAACAAGCATTAATCAATTAAAGCATTATAACATGGCTATTTGCAAAGGCAATCAATAATTATATATAGAAAAGCATAATTAGGGCTTCAAATGAGCCTTATTAAGAGTTTAGTTACACATGTTAAGTAAACTGAACATTATAACCATAACTAAACTAAACAGAAAAATAAAACCCAAAGAATACTATAGAGACGAGTCATCAATTCCTCTTCAAAGCTTACAACTTCAAGTACAATCAAAAGTTATGTTTTTTGTGTTTTACAAGTCTATATATAGGGTTCTAAGGGTGCCCTGAAACCCTAATTTCCAATTTAAGATCCAGAGACTTCTTTCCAAAACTGGCTCTGTCGCCTCTCTGTGCATGTGCGCTCGATCACAAGAGAGGTGCGCTTAGCTGGTTTGCAGATTTTCACTTTTTCTTCCTTAAAGCTCCAAAATGTCTTCTTTTCTTCAAAGACCTATGAAAAACACAGAAAACACAAAAATGAAGTAGAATCTACTAAAATACATAAACAAAGAGCCTAACAAATGTAAATTAAGGGGCTTAAATATGACTATTTAAGCACTTATCATTGTACTCATATGCATGCTCATCTTAGAAATATAAATGCTAGGTATGCTCATTCAAGAAATTCACATGCTAGGAATGCATATCCTAGAAGTAACTATCATTCACATCCTAGAAATAACATATATGCCCATAACTCTTATAATGCAAGAAACATGTATTCTAGGAATGCTAGATATTCTTATCCAATGAATAATAGATTTGCATATTCTAGTCATCCTATAAATTTTTATGATTATCAATCTAGGATCATGCATCATCCACATTACTATGATTATGGAGCACCTTATAAGACAAAGAAAGTATGGGTTCCTAAAGTATCCGTATTTTCAAGGACTAACCCGAAAGGACCCAAGAAATTTTGGGTACCTAAATGCTCCATTGTATATCCTTGTGTGATGTAGATATGTCTCCATACAAAGGTAAAAGGTAACCATTGGTACCTTGATAGCGGATGCTCGAAACACATGACTAGTGGTCAAAGCATATTTATGAAGTTGACTTTAAGGGATGGCGGACACATCACCATTAGAGATGACACCAAGATGAAGATCATTAGACATGGTAAAGTTGGTAAAATTCTTCAACCCTTGATCATGTTTTACTTGTGCAAGGCCTTAAGCCTAATTTTCTCAGCATTAGTCAATTATGTGATAAAGGTAATAAAGTCGTATTTGAATCCTATCATTGTCTTATAATAGACATCAAGAGTAATAAGATCAAGTTTGTTGTCCAAAGACATGAAAATGTCTATTTAGTTGATTTCAAAACTTTGCCCTCGAAAAATGAAAAATGTTTTTCAACTTTTAATGAAAACTCATGGTTATGATATAGAAGACTTGGTCATGTGAACATGAATTTGATCAAAATTATTCTAGAAAGAATTAAGTTATTAGTCTTCCCAAAATCAAATTCGAAAAAGACAAAGTTTGTTATGCTTGTCAAATGGAAAAACAAACAAGAGTTTCTTTTAAATCCAAATATGTGGTTTCATCTTCTAGACAGTTAGAGCTTTTGCATATGTACTTGTTTGGTCCAATAAGCACTATTATTCTAGATGGCTATCAATATGCTCTTGTTATTGTAGATGACTATTCTAGATATATCTTTATTATTTTTATTGCTTATAAATGTTTTGTAAACTTTTGTAAAAAGGTTCAAAATGAAAAATGTGTTACTATTTTAAGCATAAGAAGTGACCATAGAAAATAATTTGAAAACCAAAGTTTTTCAAAATATTGTAATGATAATGGTATTGATCACAATTTTTCAACTATTAGAACCCCTCAAAAAATGGTGTTGTTGAAAGGAAAAATAAAGTTTTAGTAGAATTTGGAAGAACTATACTTTGTGAAAATAGTTTACCAAAATACTTTTGGGTGGAAGCCATAAACATTGCTTGTTTTTATTTAAATAGAGATTTAATTAGGCCTATACTTAATAAAACTCCATATATACTACGGAAAGGTAGAAAGCCTAATATTTCTTATTTTCATGCTTCTGGTTGTAAGTGCTTCATCTTGGTAACAATAAGGTTAATTTTGGTATTTTGATTCTAAGACCGATGAAAGGATTTTCTTGGGTTACTCAACCTCTAGTAAATCTTATAGAGTCTTTAACTTAAAAAAAAAAAAAAAAAAAAAAAAAAAAAAAAAAAAAACTTTAGTGGTTGAAGAATATGTTCATATTGCATTTGATAAAAGTAATCCCCTTTGTAATAGAAAAGTCTCTATTGATGATGATGTAGGTTTCATGCCAAAAATGGATGTAACCATTCTCATTGTTGACCCTAAGGAGATTCAACTTCAAATATCTCAAAGGGAATATGAACCTAAACTTGATTAACCTTCAACAAGTCAACAAGTAGATGGTCTTCCTAAAGATTAAAGGTATGTGAATTATCATCCCATCGATCAAGTGATTGTCCTTCACAAAGGGTAAGAACTCGATCCTCTATGAGAAATGCATGCAATTATGTTACTTTCTTGTCTCAAATAGAACCTAAGACTTATGATGAAGCTGAAAATAATGAAAATTAGATCAATGCTATGCAAGAAGAATTACATCAATTTGAAATAAATAAATTCTGGACTTTAGTTCTTAGACTTAAGGACCATTGAGTAATTTGAACTAAATGGGTTTTTAGAAATAAAATGAATGAAAATGGAATAATTACTAGAAACAAGGCTAGACTTGTCGCTAAAGGTTATAATCGAGAAGAAGGAATTGATTTTAATGAAACTTTTGCTCCCATAGCTATATTAGAAGCTATTTGTATATTGCTTGCATTTGTATGTTTTAAGAATTTCAAATGGATGTAAAAAGTGCATTTTAAATGGTTTTATTGAAGAAGAGGTCTATGTTGAACACCTCTTGGTTTTGAAGATCATAATTTTCCAAACCATGTTTATAAGCTTTCTAAAGCTCATTATGGTTTGAAGCAACCTTCTAGAGCGTGGAATGAAAGGTTAAGTAAGTTTTTACTTGATAATAATTTTTCAAGAAGAAAAATAGACACTACTCTTTTTACAAAAACTTATGAGCTTACCTCTTATTGAACAAATATATGCCGATGATATCATATTTAGTGCTACTAATGAATCCATGTGTCAAGACTTTGTTAAGTGTATGCAAGGTGAGTTTGAGATGAGCATGATGGGAGAGCTCAACTACTTCTCTTGACCCGTATTTGATTTTAATAATGACAAAACACTACTCTAATTGCACTAATAGTTTTATCTAAGTGTTTAAGAGGTAAAAGCATTCAATACAGAAACAAGATGCAAGAACTCAACGCGATTTAGACACCAAAACAAGACAGAAGATCTAGAATAGGAATTAAAGTAATTGAAACAATTGTAAATCTCTTATGTTCAATTATATAGCTTGATCTGTGACTCGATTTACAAAAGACTCTGACAAAACTAAAAATACAAAAATTTCTAAGTCAAAAATTGTTTTTCAAAAGGAAAACTAGGTTGAAGGGCAACCCAATCGACTGGGTCCCTATACCAATCAACTGGGATATGGGACAGAAAGTTCCCAGTCGACTGGTACTAAGGACCCAGTCGGCTGGTACAAGGACCCAATAGACTGGTAATTCAAAAATATGATTGTTTGAGACGCGGGACTTGAGCATTTAATGCCCCAAACCTACCAAGTCAGTGTCAAATGACCATATTGATTTAAGGCTATATAAACCCACTTCAATGAGCATTTAAGAAAAAAAAAGAACACATTCAATTCACAAGATAGCTTATTAATTCTAAAATGCTTTGAAAAATTTATTGTTGAGTCATTCTTCAAGCTTGTTCTTGAAAGAGAGATATTGTTCATTTGTAAAAGCACTTATTGCTATCTCTCTACTATTTACTTTATAGCAAATTTCATTTATTATAAAGGGAAAGAGTTGGTATAACTCTTAGAGTGTTTAGGATTAAATATTTCATTGTTGCTTCCGTGAGGAAGAGATCTGTTGTAAGTTTTGTGCAACACCTGTGAAGTTGTACGACTAAAGTTTTAGTGGATTACTTCAAGGATGTTCCTTGAAAAGAGTGAATGTAGAGTCGGAAGGAATCCGATATTGCCGAACCACTATAAAGAGAGTTTGCATTTTCTCTTCCTTAAAATCTTTTACTTTCAAGCATATTATTTGTTTGTGTACTTTATGTATTTAACTGTTTAAAAACTTGCAAAGTAATTAGCAAAAGTTTTAAAAACCCAATTTACCCCCCTCTTGGGTTTGAACCTTGGTTTACAACTTCCTTGGACTTCAAATTAAACAAGAATAGGAAGGTATCTTCATCAACCAATCTAAGTACAGACCTGATATTATGGCTTGGGATAGAGAATGCAAAGTCAATTGGGATTACCATGAGCACTTCAACAAAACTTGACTTGGATGAAGGATGCAAAAATGTTGATATTAAAAAGTATACAAGCAAGATAAGGACTTTAATTTATTTAATTGCTAATAGACCCGATATTATGTTTAGTGTATGCATGTATACTAGATTTTAAGTTAATCCTAAAGAATCTCACATAATTGTTGTTAAAAGAATTTTAAGATATTTGTTTAACACTCAAAACCTAGGATTATTGTATTCTAGAGAATTTTCTTTTGATTTAATTAGGTACTCTGATGCTGATTTTGCTGGGTGTAAGTTAGATAGAAAGAGTACTAGTGGAACATTCCAATTTTTGGTTGCATGTTAACCTCTTTGTTTTCAATGAAATAAAATTTAGTTGCACTACCAACCACCAAAGCAGAATATATAGTCGCCGGTAGTTGTTGTGCACAAGTTTTATGGATAAAACAACACAGAGGATTTTGGCATGTGTTTTGAAAATGTTCCTATGTTTAGTGTATGCCTATATGCTAGATTTTAAGTTAATCCTAAAGAATCTCACATAATTTTTGTTAAAAGAATTTTAATATATTTGTTTAACACTCAAAATCTAGGATTATTGTATCCCAGAGAATTTTCTTTTGATTTAATTGGGTACTCTGATGCTGATTTTGCTGGTTGTAAGTTAGATAGAAGGAGTACTAGTGAACATGCCAATTTTTTGGTTGCATGTTAAGCTCTTTATTTTCAATGAAATAAAATTCAGTTGCACTATCAACCACCGAAGCGGAATATGTAGTCGCCGGTAGTTGTTGTGCACAAGTTTTATAGATAAAACAACACATAGAGGATTTTGGCATGTGTTTTGAAAATGTTCCAATTTTATCTGATAACACTAGTGTAATCAATCTAACTAATAACCCTATTCAACATTCAAGAACTAAAAACATTGAAATTAGACATCACTTTATAAGAGATCACACTAAAAAATGTGATATTAAACTCGGTTTCTTTCCTACTGAAAAACAGCTTGCTGATATTTCACTAAGCCTTTGAATGAATATTGATTTTTTATGTTAAAAATGGAACTAGGCATGAGAAATTTTGTATAATTTGATGTTTGAATGCATTTACATTCATCATTTGCATATGTGTCATTGAGTGAATGAACATTGACTCTAATTTGATGTCTCTCTCACTCAAAGATAGCATAAAGAAATCTATGCTTGCAAAGTTTTTAAACTGAAGTTCAAAATTTTCTTGAAAAACTACGATCCAGTCAATTGAATAAGTCATTCAATCGACTGAATGAAAGACAGAGAATATCTACCTCACATTCAGTCGACTGAATCAATACCCAAAACACCCATTCAATCTCTACTTCTCATTAAGTCGACTGTGTCTATTAAATATGAAAACTGAAGGCTTTAAGGACAAAATCTAGTCGATTGTGTTTTTGCCCAATCGATTGGAGGAACCTTGTTGGTCCTCATACAGTTGACTTCTTAACTATTTTGGAAGATTTGAGTTAGGACTTGAGAAGACCCTACAGTTGACAGTGGTACCAACACATTCGAATGTGATCACCACAAAACTATTTTTCTTTAAAAAAAATTGTACCAACATTTTATAAAAGATTTTTTGAAAGAAAATTGAGATATTTAAAAGCTAAATAATTGAGAGAGGGAGTACATAGAATTTCTCCTAACTTAAGTCGCATAAACTTGAAAGACTTCAACTTTGAAATTGCCTCGAAAGGTTGAAACAAGGTGCATGCGAGGCAACGATCATGCGTGGACAAATGCTTGAGTGCGTGCTCATCTTCTAATATTTGAACAAAGTACCTTAAAAGATTAAGATCTTAGACAAAAGATAGTTAGTATATTTAAATGTAGTTTTGTAATTATCAAAATCAAATGTGGGGTCAACAAGGTGCAATGATAAGTAGATTTTAGTAGGGGCAATAGTCAGATGAATAAAAGATTCATTGGGTTAGCTAAGCTAAACTATGTCGACCAAAATATGAGGGAGGATTAGATTTCAAGGATTTACTCACTTTTCATATAGCCTTGTTGGATAAGTAGGGTTTGTGACTGCTTCACAATACTGATTTCTTATGTCATGCGGTTCTTAAAGCTAAGTATTTTCAAGAATGTGATTTTCTCCAAGCTCCTTTAAGGCGAGCTCCCTCCTATACTTGGTGCAATATCAGGCAAGGTAGGAAGGTTTTGATGAAGAGCTTGTGTTAGAGGGAGTGTGAGGGCGGAGATCAAATAAAAGTTTGGCATGACCCATGGTTACCGATTCCCTAGTTCTTCAAGCTTGTGTTCATTGTGAGTCATCTTGATCAAGAGACTACGGTGTTCAAATTAATTAACAATACCTCAGGAAGTTGGAAGAAGAATTTATTAAAGGAATGTTTTCTTCCACATGAAGTGCATATTATTTCCCAAATTGCTTTGAGTGTGCAACGACCAAAAGACTTATTACCTAACCTGGTAACGTAAGCTTAGAACCAAGTGAGGCAAACATTCCATGAACCTAAAAAAAAAAAAGACTTATTATATGGAATTACACAGCTTCAAGTTGTTTTATCTATCAAATTGCTTACTATATGGAGCCCACAACTGATTGTAGGAATGGTGAATGACTTACTGCTTCCTTTACTAGGGGTGGTTGTCTAGGTAGAGTGAATGTGAAGGGATAGAGTCTCATATGGTCTCTTTCAGTGCTTAGTAAAATTCGATTGTTTTATTTGGTACTATGCCATAATTGTCTTCCATCTAATTATAATTTGGTCAAGTGTGGAGTAGAGGTGGATGCGATTTGTAGGCCTTGTGTGGGATGGAGGTGGAAGGTTGTTTGCATGCTATTATTATATGCACAGTACCATAAAGAGTGTAGGATATTGTTTTTGGCATGGATATGAGGCGTTTCGTTTAGTTGGGGGTCCGAGACTGGTTATTTCAAGTGATGGATAGTTGGCCTATGGAGAAGATAGCGCTGTGGGTAGTGATTGCTTGGGGATATTAGAGCAACCGAACCCATTTAATTTTTGGGAGTCAAGGTAAAGATCCTGTAGAGATAGCTTCTTTTGTGACGGATTTCTTACATGAATTTCTTGAAGCCAACACACTAAAGATCAAAGGCAGGCATGATCATAAGATTCTAGTTTAGTGGCAGCCACCAATAGCTAATGTTCTAAAAATAAATGTCGATAGGGCTCTATTTATGGAAGAGAAGGTTGTTGGTGTTGGAGTGGTAGTGTGAAATCATCAAAAGCAATTTTTGGTTGCATTTTCAGGCAAGTTTTAAGCGGTTTCTGATCCTCTCCATGCTGAAATTTTAGCTGCTAGGGCAGGGTTATAGTTCGCTTAAGCATTTGGTTATACTAATGTAATGGGGGGAGGTGATTCTCTTTAGGTAAGTAACATAGCAAAATCTTCCTCACCGGATTTTTGTCAGTAGGGATCAATCGTTGAAGACTTAAAGCTCATGTTCTCTCAATTTCAATCCTGTACTTTCCATTTTATTCACCACAATGGAAAATAATGTTGCTCATATAATGGGTCGATTTGCCAAATCGTTAGTTAATGAGAAGAGTTGGGTTGGTCGCCTATGGTTCTTCAACCCTAACTTCATCTTGATGGATTTTTTTATTAAGTTTATTGAGATTTTATTCCTTTACAAAAAGCCGGAGTATGAAAATGTGACAAGAGTGATAAAATCGAAACGATTTTAAAACTATAAAAATTAATATTTAATTTAAATTTCAAAAACAAAATTAAATAAATAGTTGAACCTCAAAATTAAAAAACAATATGTAATCAACTATATATTTATTGATATTATACATATAAATAGCTAGTGCTTTACCTATTCCACTCTATGCAAGAACTAGGTAGTTATTTGAATGAGAAATGAAGTTTGAAAGTACTTTAGGGCATGTTTGGGTAACAGTTTTATATTTTCAGTTTTCGAAAACTTTTTTTGAAAACGAAAATTGAAAACAATTTTATGACGTTTTCTAAAGAAAATATGTTTGGATAACTGTAACTCGAAAACTGTTTCCAAAATATAAAACTGTGAAATGTTGTTTGAATAATCTTATTTTGAAAATTGTTTTGATACACCTTGTAATTATTTTCAGTTTTGAGTTTAAATTTAAAATCTATAATAATTTTATTTCTCATATTTACTAAATACTTAAAAATAATTAATGTTATTTTATTTTCAAAATTTTAATATTTTTTATATACCATAGAGAAAGAATGAAACAGAGAAGTGAACATTGATTTTAGGGTTATTTTTCAAAAATTATATCAGAAAACACCAATTTTGGGTTTTCAGAAAGCTGTTTTTTTTAAAACTGTTTTAAAAAATTACTTTTGAAAGTGTTTTTCAAACATATTTTTAAGTTTTTTAAAAACTGAAAACAGATTTCAAAAATTACTTCTAAACATAGTTTTTAATTCTCTAGTGTACACGAATGCTTGGGCATTTTAATGTGCTTTTTGTTAATATGTGATATTTTCTAACCGTGGCTTCATACCATGTAAATCATTTTTTTTTTGAAAGAACCATTTAAATCTTCTTATCCATTCATTCACTCAAGCAAAACAGATCGTTTCTTCTACTAGCGAGTAACGATAAGAATCTTCTAAAAAAAAGTGTTAACGATAAGAAAAACTGACATTATCCAATTTATTATCAGTTAAAAAAAAGAAAGAAAAAAACACTTTTCCTAAGGTTAATGATAAGGAACAAGGGTGTGTATATATCAGTTTGAATCGAGTTGATTAAAAAAGTCAATCCAATTTAAATTACCGTTGAAAAAATTTAAACCCAATTAAATTTATGAACTCATCCAAACTTAACCAAACTAACTTATTCAAATTAGTTTGAGTCAATTTAGATAATCGGTTTAGTAATTTTTTCATTTAAAAATTAATATAAACATATTATTTAAAAAAATATTTTACTACAATTATTCATCATTTATTAGATCCAAAATAAAATCCATAAAAGAAATTATTAAATCTTGCAAATCATTATTTACAAATTAAGTATCTTAAATCATTTCACACAAAGTTCAAACCATCTTAATTTAATACAAATTACATAAAAGTAAATAAAAATTAGATTTTAAAAGTTTATTATCAATCAAATTCTTCAAAACTTCAACATTAATATAGACTTTATCCTATAATTTTGAAAAAATTATAAAAACTCACTTGAAGTACATCATCGATTACACTTACCACACCAAGTTTCGAAAACACACACTTACTTGTTTTTAGTTTTCTGTTAGTTAATCATTAAAAATTCAATCAAAGGTTATGCCAGCTCATTAAAACAATTTAAAAACTCCATTTTACCACATTCATTTCTCGTTTTAGTTTTTTCTTAATTTATTTTTACTATTAATTCAATTAAAATAAATTTAACTTTAAAACAAAGCATGAAACCAAGCGCCTTCTGTGCTTCCACAGCGAAGAATTTTGATATTTGGATAATGAAAACTAGAATTCTGATCTTTAAAGGTCTCTACCAACAATGAATTTTATCTAAAACAGAGGCTAAGATAAGGGATAGGAAATTTCCTTTTTCTGTTGCAATCTCCATCATCTCTTTCGCTTTATTGCTTAGTTTTGTTTCGAATGAGAGAGATTTATCTAACAATTTTATCTGAACAAGAAGCCGGAATCACGCAAGGAAAAAGGATCACCAATTCTAATAACAGCCACCCACAAAAATTACAAGTGATACAGCCTAAAAACACACACCCAATGAAACAATGAGGCAACACGCGAACAACGCTAGTCCACACAGTAGGACCTCTAGGACACCACCGCCCTTGGCATAAGGGTCACCTCATCCCCAAAACATTATAAAAGGACCCAGGTATGCACATCAAAAGGGGATCAGACTCTTGACCTAAAAAACGAACGCCGCCATTCCCGCACTTCTAAAACTCCATACTAACGAAGGCATCGGAGCATCATCATAGGCATCTCCCTCTGGTGACTCCTTAGCTTACCTCGTTTCCCTGTGCAGGCTCTTCAAGGCTCGGCCTCCAACTCAGCAACACGTTTTTGGTGGCAACAGATTGGTGCCGTCCGTGGGAACACTACCATCTCTCGCTAACAGTAAAAGTGAAGAAGTTTAAAGAACTCATTTGTTGTCATGCCACCTAAAAACAAAACCAGGAATACCGGTAAGGAAGCAGTTGGGGCCAGCACCCATACCCAACTGTCAGGGTCGAGACCCTCTGCCGTGTTCGACACGCATCCCACCATGGCTATGCTCCAAGCACAGTTCATGGAGCTCTCACAATTGATGACGAATCTGGCCGCCGAGGGGCTCGTCAGCCTTCGCCTACGTCCTCTCGGTAGGACCCTAGCCATACGGGCTTGGCTAGCCGCGGGCTCCCCGTGAATGGCTGTTCCAGGGTAGAGTCCTCCCTACCTCATGCTACCAAATCTAAAGAAAGCCCCTTGTCCAGAAGCAGTTTTGGCCCCGACAAACGAATAGAGGACATAGAGAGAAGGATCAACGAAGCGCTCAAAGGTCGAAACCACAATGTCCTGGACTATTGAGGACCCACCCTTCACTCAAGAGGTGCTTGAGGCCCCCATCCCACCGAATTTTTGAATGTCTTAGATCAAACTTTATGATGGTTCCACAAACCCCCTAGACCACCTCCAGCACAATAAAACCACAATGATGCTCCACAGACACTCTGATCCCGTGATGTGCCGAGCCTTCCCCCTGAAGCTCTAGAAGGCGGTCGGAACGTGGTATTCTTGTTTGAAACTAGGGGGCATCAACACGTTTAAAGAACTGAGCTATGCCTTCGCATTGCAATTTCTTAGCAGCAAATGACCCAAGAAGACCTCAGAGTCCCTATTCAACATCGTCCGACTAAAAGGGGAAAGACTCCGAGCCTTCATCTCGAGGTTCAACTCCACTGCCTAGGAAATCCCCGACCTCAACCCTAATGTCCAGGTACTGGCATTCAAAAATGGGCTGAGTTCCGAGATCTTTAGTTCGAAGCTCACCAGACAGCCACCCGACGACATGAATGAGATCTTGGTCCGAGCCAAGAAGTACATGCTAGCGGAAGATGACCAGGCCTTCCGAAGAGAACGGGAAAGGGACGCAGAGAGAAAGAGAAGAGGCCCTGCCAGTCCGCATCAAGAACTCGTCAAGTGACCTTTATGCGAGGACAAGCCGAGGGCCTTTAGGCCCTTCGGGAATTTCACCCCCCTCAACGCGTCTAGAACCAACGTCTTAATGCAAATCCAAGATAAAACGATCCTGTAGTGGCCCTCAAGACTGTTGTGCCTCAACGAGGATCGAGGTAAGTGGTGCCAATTCCATAGAAACCATAGGCACGACACAGAAGACTGCCTAGCACTAAAGCACCAGATAGAGGCCTTCATCAACAGGGGACAGTTAAAAGAGTTCACCGAGCCCCAAACAGAGAAATCATCAGAACGGCTCCGGAAGAGTCACGAGCGCCCATCCGGTTGAAGTAGGATGATTCAACCTACTCAAAAGAGTCCCGGGCCGAGCCGTAGGGAGCCCAACCAAAGAAACCCGAAGGCCGCCATGACCAAAATCATCAACACCATCTACGGAGGCACTTTCAGGCACCGTAAAAAGACTTACACCAGGTCGGTGGACCCCACAAGCGAAGGAAGGCAAACATGGCCATCACTTTCGCAGATGAAGATCTGGAGGGAGTCCATACTCCACATGATGATGCCATGGTCATCTCCCTCCTCGTGGCTAACCATGAAATCAACAGGAGTTCGGCCTACATGGTGTTCCACGACGCATTCCACCAAATGTAACTGGGAGATTCCCAGTTAGAGCTAGTTTTCACTCTGCTTTAGGTTTTTCAGGGGGCCCGATGTTTGGGAGGGCAGCATAGTTCTCTCGGTAATCGCCAGAACGGCTCCACAAGTAACCACCATGCAAACCACTTTTCTGATCGTCAGACAGCTGTCATCCTACAACATGATCCTCAGTAAACCCACCCTAAATAAGCTTAGAGTGGTCATCTCCACTTATCACTTGAAATTGAAGTTCCCCATTATAGAATGAGTGGGCGAGAGCAGGGCTGACCAGCAAATCTCCAGATCTTGCTACCTGAACCTCAGTGAGGGAAGGCAGAAGAACTGAAGCCCTCCCACTTGAGTTGGATGACCTTAGAGACAAGGGAAGAAATCAACAGGGCCAGCAAATGGAAGAGTTGACCGCAGTCCCTCTCGGTGAGGACGTCTCCCGAACCATCCAGATCGGTTCCAACCTCCCTAAGACCCTTAGGGGATCCCTACTCGCCCTCCTCCAAAAGAACCATAATCGTTTCGCCTGGTCAGCCATAGACATGCCAAGGATAAGCCTAGAAGTAATAGTGCACCAGTTGAATGCTGAACCAAACCATAAGCCGATCATCCAGAAGAAGAAATCATTCGCCCCAGAGCGATAAGCCATTGTCAGGGCTGAGGTAAATAAGCTACTAGCAGCCAATTTCATCCGAGAAGTGGACTACCCAAACTAGGTATCTAACATGGTAATGGTGAAGAAAGCCAGTGGTAAGTGACAGATCTGTATCTACTTTTCAGAACTAAACAAAGCTTGCCCAAATGATAGCTTTCCTTTGCCACGAATCGACCAGCTCGTCGACGTAACGTCAGGGCAAGAGTTACTAATCTTCATGAACACATACTCCAGGTACAACCAGATCCTTATGTACAGGCCCTACCAAGAGAAAACAGCTTTCGTTACCGGGCGGGGACCATGCTGTTACAAAGTCATGCCCTTCGGTTTGAAAAACGTTGTGGCGACCTACCAAAGATTGGTGAACAAAATCTTCCGGGAGCAAATAGGCCGAAATATAAAAGTCTATGTAGACAGTATGCTGGTAAAAAACGTCAGGAATAGGGACCATGAAGCTGACTTAAAAGAAGCCATCGAAGTTCTTCGGCACCACCAGATGAAGCTGAACCCCGCTAAGTGCGTTTTTGGGATTATAGGAAGAAAGTTCCTCGGTTTCATGGGGACCCAAAGGGTCATAGAGGCAAACCCTGAAAAAATAGAGGCCGTCCTCGGCATAAGCCCACCCCAGACTATGAAGGATGTCTAGTGACTCACCGGACGGATAGCTGCCTTGAGCCGATTTATATCAAAATCAGCGGAGAAGCGCCTCCCCTTCTTCAAAGCCATCAGGAAAGCCAAGGACTTCGTCTAGACCAAAGACTACCAAAGGGCATTTGATGAATTGAAAAGGTACTTGAGCTCACCCCCTTACTTACTAAACCCGTCGCCAGTGAAGAACTCTCCTTGTACCTCTCGGCCGGACATGAAATGGTGGCCTCCGTCCTAATTCGAGAGGAGGTAGGCATCCAAAAGCTCGTGTACTATGTAAGCAAGGTCCTCCCCATCACAGAAACAAGGTACCTTCCTATGGAAAAAATGGTGTATGCCCTCCTGGTCACGGCCCGCAAACTCCGACCGTACTTTCAAGCGCACACAATTGTCCTTCTAACCGACCAACCCCTTCGACAAGTGCTCCATAAGTCGGATGTCTTTGGAAGAATGGTCAAATGGCCTATGAAACTCAGAGAGTTCGACATCTGCTACCGGCCCCGTAACTCCATTAAAGCCCAGGCCTTAGCCGACTTTATCGTGGAAACCACTCTTCAAAGCAAGGTGGATCCTACCCCAATTGTCGATGAAACTGAGCCAGTCCCTCAATGGACGTTCCACATCGACGGGTCCTCCAACAATGTTGGGAGTGACGCTGGCCTCATCCTCTGTGGCCCAGACGGCTTCACCATCGAGTACGCCTTAAGGTTCGGGTTTAGAGCCTCAAACAACGAAGCTGAGTACGAGGCGTTATTAACCAGAATGAAGCTAGCAAGAATACTATTCGTTGAAGCCTTAGATGTTTATAGTGACTCACAATTGGTGGTGAACCAGGTCAACGGGGAATTTGAAGCCCGAGGAGAGAAAATCACCCGCTACCTAGAAAAATCCAAGGAATTCATCGCCAAGTTCAAAATGTTCCGCATCAATAAGATCCCCCAAGCTGAAAATTCAAAGGCTGATTCCCTAGCCCAGCTCACCACCTCTCGATAGCTCAAGTCCACGCAGGCAGTTTACCTCGAGACACTCGCTGTGCCTAGTATCGATGAAGCCACCATATTACCTGTGGCCAACGAGAAAACTTGGGTTGACTCTATCCTCCGATACTTACGGGATAGTCATCTCCCGGATGAAAGGAATGAAAGCAAAAAGGTCATCTCCCGAGCGACACGATACACAGTCTTGAATGATTAACTATACAAAAGAGGTCTTACAACACCCTACCTAAAGTGTCTGGGCCCAACCGAGGCCAACTACACCTTTCAGGAAGTTCATGAAGGAGTCTACGGAAACCACCTTAGATGCCGAGCCCTGGCTTTCAAAATCCTTCGCCAATGTTACTATTGGCCCGGGATGTGAAGAGAAGCCATTGAATTGGTGAAAAAGTGTAAAAGTTGCCAACAGTATTCCACCATCTCCCGCCGACCGACAAATCCCCTCACCACTGTCACTAGCCCACTTCCCTTTGTCATGTGGGGAATGGACCTCCTCGGCCCTTTCATCGGGGCATCCGACCAATAGAAGTACCTCATTGTGGTGATAGACTTCTTTACTAAGTGGGTAAAAACCAAACCACTGGCCAGTATCACTGACCACTAGGCCTGGGGCTTCGTCTGGAAGTCCATAGTGTGTCGCTTTGGCATTCCCCGAGTGTTAGTGATGGATAACGGCAAACAATTCAATAACACTCGGTTCAAGGCATTTTGTGATGAACTGTATATTGAGCACCGCTTCTCTTCCGTCGGATACCCACAAGCTAATGGGTAAGTCGAAGTAACCAACATGATGCTTTTGTAGGGCATCAAAAGGAGGTTAGATGTGACAGACAGACAGTAGACTAACCACTTACCCAACGTACTCTGGGTATATCGAACCACCTCTCGAGCACCTACTGGGGAAACCCCCTTCTTCATGACTTACAGTTCTGAAGTAGTCATCCCCTTGGAAATCAGGGTGCCCTCACTACGGGTACAAAGTTTCGAAAGCGATAGTAATGACGAGGCTCTTCGTATGAACGCCAATCTCATCAATAAGTTCCCTGCACTTGGAATGCCAAACACCTCTGACGATTTTACCAATAACTCGCACCTCTGGCATAAGCAACGAAAGAAGTTCGGTTTGATAAAGTTGTAGTAGCAATTGCAATAGAAGACAAGTTTGAATGATAAAACTGAAAAGTTTCATTAAGTTCTAAAAAAAGTACAAAAAAGGTGTTAACGGCCCCAAATTACAAAAAACAAAAAACGCCTAGTCTAGACTCAGGACAGCCACAGCCTCAACCTCTGGCTGAGAAGCTGACTCCTCCTCGCCAGTAAGAACTCCAGCCTCGGCCTTAACCGCAGCCTCCTCCTCTTCATCCTGAGGGTCCAGCAGGTCTAGGGTCGAGAAATCGGTCTCAGGATAGTACGCCTCAACCCTCCTCTTGGCTTCTAGGAAGCCCCCGAGGTACTGCAGACCTCCCTCCTCCTCAACCACTATCTAAAAAAAGGCAGAGTCTTGAAAAACTGCCAAGGCCTCTTCTACTACAATCGAGGTATGGGCCACGACCTCCTCTCCTATTCGTTACCCCCGCCAAAATGACAGTGTCCCTCTCTCGATTAGCCTTGACTCTAACTTGAAGAGCAGCATCTCTCCCCCGAAAGGCCTCCGCCCTGGCCTGGTTGGCCGCGTCCAGCAACACCTATAGCTGATGGACGAGCTCAGTGCTATCATCTAGCCTATGTTGAGCTCAGCCCAACCTCTCGATCGTATCCAAATAGCGGCGAGACATGACGCCTAGAAGGATGCTCGACTGCAACCAAATGAGAAGTAGTAAGTCACCATGTTAAAAACTGAAGGAAAAATGAAAGAAAGTCAAAAACTAAATGAATATCATACCTGAGACCCAAAGGCCTCGGTCGCTGAACAAAGAGCCTCAATGAGCCTTCGGGACAGCTCCAACATGTCATGGGGAGAGATCTCCATGACTAAGTGTTCCCGCGTAACCCGACGATACGTAAAAATGAAGTCATCGACCTTCAAGCCCCAGTTGGATGTGAAGACCGTCGCCCTAACAGCAGTGCCCCGAGATAGCCTCCGGCTCGAGGGAGCGCCGAGGAGGACTCTCCAGGTCGATAAGGGTAGGGGACGAAGCTCGAGGCCTCTTTCTAGACCTCGACCTCGAGGCAGAATGCTTCTTCGCTTGAGCAGCCTTCTTCCTCTCCAGAGTAAGATTTTTGGCCCGCTTCTTAACCTTTGCGGTCGCCTTCATCTCTGCTCAAAACAACCAAAAGGAAAAAGTATTAGTTCAAGTCCAAAAGCTAGGACAAAAACAAAACACAGGAACAAAATAAAAAGTAAGTGTAAAAGGCAAATGCAGACACAGGGTTACCACTCTCTATGGAGGGCTCGGGGCATGGAGGGCAGAGACCACGTCTCGCCAGTTCCTTGTTATCATTGAGGACCTTCACGTCCAGGGGTGTGGCCACTATGGCGTCGATCGTCTCCTGCTCATGAGGAAGAAGACTCAACTTTTTGCACTTCCTCGCCCAATCCAAGCTCCACTAGAGTGGAACACCGAAGTCGCTTCCAGCCCGGACAAAGAAGAAGGACTTCTTTCATCTTTTGATTGATGACGAGGTCTTCTTTCGCAGTCTCCTCCTGGCCTGGGTATTGACCACGACCCATCCGGCCTAGCCGTGCCTACTTATCTGGAAGTGGGCCTTGAATACATCCAGGTTCATTAACCCTCCCACTTCCAAGCAGACACAAATGAAGGCCATTATCAGTCGTACCAAGTTCAGCACTAACTGACACAGTGTTGTGTCGAAGTACTGCAGCACAGCATAGAAAAAGGTGTGAAGAGGGAAGCGTAACCCAGCCCTCATATGGTGTTCATACACACACAATTCATAAGGCACGCAGCTCGGTAAGGCACCGCAAGCCCTCTCCCCCACCCTGGCCAGCCTAAGGGCGTACTCGCTCGGAATGCAATACGACTTTCGGATCATCTCTAGATCTTCCTCCCGGAGCTGATTGGGAACATTATTCGTGGCAAACTCTCACTGTTCCCTCTCTTCCACAACCATAACGTCTCCAAGACCTAGCATATAGATTGCTTCTCACATGCTCAGCCCAATGTCTATAAGGCCGAGCATATGGACTGCTCTCCACATGCTCGATCCAATGTCTGTAAGTCCGAGCATATAAACTGATCCTCACATGCTCGACCCAATGTCTCCAAGGCCGAGTATATGGATTGTTCCTCATATGCTCAGCTCAATGCCTCCAAGGCCGAGCATATGGACTGTTCCTCACATGGTCTGCCCATCGTCTCTAAGACTAAGTATATGGACTGCTCCTCATATGCTAGTCTCAATGCCTCTAAGGTCGAGCATATGGACTACTCTTCATATGCTTGGTTCAATGCCTCCAAGGCCGAGCATATAGACTACTCCTCACATGCTCGGCTCAATGTCTCTTAGGCTGAGCATATGGATTGCTCCTCACATGCTTAGCTCAATGTCTCTAAGACCGAGCATATGGACAGCTCCTCACATGCTCGGCCCAATGTCTCCAAGGCCGAGCATAGGTACTGCTCCTCATATGCTCGGCTCAATACCTCCAAGGCTGAGCATATGGACTGCTCCTCACATACTCGACTCAACATCTCCTAGATTGAGCATATGGATTGCTTCTCACATGTTTGACTTAATGCCTCCAAGGCCGAGCATATAGACTGCTCTTCACATGCTTGCTCAATGTCTTCTAGGTCGAGCATATGAACTGCTCCTCACATGCTCGGCTCAATGTCTTTTAGGTCGAGCATATGGACTGTTCCTCACATGCTCATCCCAATGTCTCTAATGCCGAGCATATGGACTACTCCTCATATGCTTGGCTCAATATCTCCTAGGCCGAGCATATGGACTGCTCCTCACATGCTCGGCCCAATGTTTATAAGGCTGAGCATATGGACTGCTCCTCACATACTTGGCCAAACGTCTCTAAGGTCGAGCATATGGACTGCTCTTCACATTCTCAACCCAACGTCTCTAAGGCTGAGCATATGGACTGCTCCTCACATGCTTGACTTAATGCCTCCAAGGCTAAGCATATGGACTGCTCCGCATATGCTCAGCCCAACGTCTCTAAGGTCGAGCATATGGACTGCTCCTCACATGCTCGGCTCAATGCCTCCAAGGTCGAGAATACGGACTATTCCTCACATGCTCGGCTTAATGTCTCCTAAGCTGAGCATATGGATTGCTCCTCACATGCTCGGCCCAATGCCTCTAAGGCCGAGCATATGGAATGCTTCTCACATGCTAGGCTCAATGTCTCCAAAGTCGAGCATATGGACTGCTCCTCACATGCTCAACTCAATGCCTCCAAGGCCTAGCATATGGACAGCTCCTTACATGCTCGACTCAATGTCTCCTTGGCCGAGCATATGGATTGCTCCTCACATGCTCGGCCCAATGTCTCCAAAGCCGAGTATATGGACTACTCCTCACATACTCAGCTCAATGTCTCTATGATTGAGCATATGGACTACTCCTCGTACGCTCGGCTCGGCACCTCTAAGGCTCAGCCGATTGATTGCCCCTTTACTAAGACTGAACCCTACAAAACTTTCTTGAGTACATAAATGTACTTAAGGAAGTGGGGGGCCTCTGATACAGCCTAAAAACACACACCTAATGAAAATGCGACATGTGGACAACCTCATATTGAAACAGCAAAACAACACACGGATAGGCTCAAACTGAAACAACGATGCAACACGCGGACAACACTGGTCCACACAACAGGACCTCCAGGACACCACCGCCCTTGGCAAAAGGGCCACCTCATCCCTAAAACGTTATAAACGGACCCAGGTATGCACATCAAAAGGGGATCAGACTTTTAACCTAAAAAATGAACGCCGCCATTCTCGCACTTCTAAAACCCCATACTAAAAGGCATCAGAGCATCTTCGGAGGCATCTCCCTCCGGTGACTCCTTAGCTTACCTCGTTTCCCTGTGCAGGTTCCCTGAGGCTCGGCCTCCAACTCAGTAACATGTTTTTGGCGGCAACAACAAGGATGCTCTTTCTCTATGTCACTTTCTAGTTGGAATCTCGACAACATTACTGTTCATTTATGGTATTGATCTCCTTCAATGATTTTTGCTCTTGATTTTTTTTTTTTTTTTTGCTCTTTCCTTTGTGGTGTTCTTGATTTTTACTCTTGATTCAGGTTTGATATTTTGTTCTTCATTTTTTTATTGGAAAAGATATTTCTGTCCAAGGTCTTATATTAATTTAATGTAGTTTATTTTGTTGTAAACTTAATTAAAATGTTCAAATTATTATAGTATTTGATACTTTGATTTTAAGAGATGATGTGGGGAAATATCATCTTTTTATTATTAGTTAAGTTTTTATTGATATGTTAAAATCAAATATGATAAATAAGTGTATGTTTTCGAAACTTGGTATGGTAACTGTGGACGTACCTCAAGTGAGTTTTTGCAATTTTATCTATAATCTACTGAACTAATTTCATCATATCAAAAACATAAAGTAAATAAAAATAAATTAAGCAAATCGATTCAACAAACTTTTAGAAAGCATATTGAAATTCCAAAAGAAATACTTTTACGATAATAAACGATTTTTTTCAACTAAAAAAATATTAAAAAAACATGTATTTCATATATTTAAATTATAATTGATTTTTTTATGGAAACTAAATTATAATTGGCATCGGGCATAAACCTTTTTGAATGTTGGGATGTTTCAAAATTCTAATAAAATAATAAGTAATTAATTAAAACAATATAAATGATATAAACAAGTTTTAATATTTTTACTAACTTTCTAAAGCATATAAATTATAGTTTTAATATTATAAATGTTAATACATATTTATATATAAATTATATATAATTTTTATTTTTATATTGTTATGACTTGTAAGTGATTAATTAAATAGTTTCTAGTTATTATTAAACCAAATAATATGTAATAAATATTTATGAAACGTAATGACATCATAACAAGAACAATTAGCTTAGTAGTTAAGGTTTATATTCCTAATCATTTGGGTATATGTTTGAGCCTTTGACTTGCATTTTTTTTATAATGAATTTTAAGGTTTTTAAAAAAACTTCAACAGGGTGAATGCCCAGATCATTGTCATTAGGTACGTAAAAAACAAACGTTCCAGAGCAAAAGACATACGCTCAACGTAAAAAACGTTTAAAATTTTGCTCTTAAGAGTGTTTTATCTACGACCCGCCTTTAGGTGTGTCTAAAAAATTCCCCTGATCAAAACACTTATATACATACACACACAAAATATATATTATAATTCAAACTAACTTACCAAAATATTAACGTAGTCATGTAATCTTTAGAGTAAGTATATTTTAAATGTATATAAAACATAATTATTACTGGTTTGTGTTAGATTAAATTTTTTTTAATCCGTAACTCAACCCAATCAACTGAATTCAAATTTTTTTAACCCAAACTCAAATCAACTTTTGAAAACTTCATTTCAATCCATTACAAAGGATTAGGTTGGGTATGCTTTCCACCGTTTTCATGTTCACTCCTGTTAAAGATCTACCAAAAAGTCGGATATTTTTTGTCGCTCAAACATGAGAAACACCCACTTGTTGGAGGCCCACATCAGCAACATTTTCTTGCCCCCTTATGAACATTGTTCTCAATTATATTTCCTTGCATTTCCATATTTGCCCCAATTTGAGCTCATGTATGGAGTTTCTTTTTTCGAATTCATATATTTGATCGTTAATTCAAGGTTTAGTTCTCTTGACTTTTCTAGCCCCAACCACTTCATTTCTCAAATAAATTCAAAGTGGATTTTTATATTAAAAACTTGCAAAGAAGACATGAGAAAGAACTTTATTTCAGCATTAAAATTGTTTAAGGTTCGAAAAAATAGAATATCAATAAGTTTTTTTTATCAAAGTATTTGATGAATAGTTATCAAAACAAAATAATTATCCTTAAGGTATTTTTTTGGAAAGTCTTCAAGGAACTTCTAAAGGAATATTAAACCAGGAGTTTAGCTTTCATTTTTTATCTTTTTTAGAATTATGATTTTTTTCATTTAAAAATCAAAATGAAGTCAAGTTTATGATGAGATTAAATGTCACTTCATCAAATGGAAGATATTCAAATTCAAATTTGTGGTATTTAATCTCACCATGAATTTGATATCTATTTTAGTTCTTAAATAGAAAGGAACGTGACACAATCTCAACTATATATATATAAATTTGTGAATTCCACATAATATATGAAAGGTTGAGATTGCATCATTTGATTGAAAGATCAGAATGAAAACCAAAACCTTAAAAAAATAATTATGTTATAATTAATATAAAGTTTGATTTAAATTTACAAATATACTTTTATATATAATTCATATAGATATTTGCAAATGAAAAGCATATTTAAAATGACATTTAATTTTAAAATTACAAATACTTATTTGGATATTTATTATTTTTAACAAATGTTCTTTAGACATTCGTTAACCAAACCCTAAAATATATAATCATACAACGATTTTTTAATCCTTTCACAATTAATTTACTTGAATATTTCTGTTAAGACTAGGGATGGCAACGGGGCGAGTTTGAAACGAAGAGTGTAATCTTCGTCCCCATCCCCGTTTACAAAAATACACTTTATCTCCATCGCCACCTCTGCTGAAAATTTCATTTTGTCTTTCGTCGAAGATTTTTGAAGATCTTAATCTTTGCCCCAATTTCGATCCCTGTTTATTAACGAGAATAGAGATTATTCATTAAAAACCGGAGAGTATTTTTTAACATAATTTTTTAATAATAAAATAAATATTCAAAACAAAGTAAAATCACTAAGGAGTTGTGTTGGATATGTATTTAAGTTGGATTAAATCAAACTACGCAAAGTAGTTCAAGATAAAAATTACCTTGAACCACTTTAAGCAGTATGATTTAATCTAACTTAAATACCAGCCCAAGCAACGCTTATATCATTTCTACACCTCATAAATCCAAGCACATGTCAAATCTCAACAAAAAAATTAAGGGATTAATTGGGTAATTAACAAGTTTATCTAATATATTTATATAAAACATTAACAAAAAACTAATGTAATAGAGGGCGGGAACTGAGATTTTGTGGGGAGAAGATTGCTCTCTTCGTCCCCGTCCCGTTTAGACCAAAAATTTTAAAAATCTTCATCCTCATCCCCATAAAGATAAAATCTCATTCATACTTGTCCCAAACGGATTGAAAGATTTCAAAATTTCACCGAAAACGAATTATTTTATTGTCCTTAGTTAAGACAAAGTAAATAAGTAGCCTAGCATCTAGTTTGAACTTATCTTTGCTATTAAGGGTCATAAACAACAATATACAAACATTTGTATGGTAGCATATATTAAAAAACCAAAGGTTAGGGACCAAAGAATAAAATGATTAGTAATAGAGAATAATATGCTCCAAATAACTGGTACCTAAAATTCCAAAATAAAAGTCTCCCAATCTGACTCGGACCAAACAAAGGAACAGATAAGCACACGACTTTCTCTTTCTCTCTCCCCTCTACGGAACAAATCACGACACTTACACGTCACCTCCATAAACGGTCCCTCTGGATAAGGACCATCCATCACAAAATTTATTTTCCCTGTTATATATACATCACTCCTCCTTTGAAGCATTCCCTATATTATTATCCTTTTATTATACTATTATATATTCCCTAAATTGAAAAACCAATAGCAGCATTGCCTTTTCATTTTTATTGGGTCAGGTCCCATCAATTCCTTTTAGCTTTTGCCCATTCCTTTCTTCATTTGATTCTTATATTCAAATCCTCTTATATTGTAGCCAAATCCTTTTGTGGGTGTTTTTTGTTCTCTTTTCTTGGTGTTTTTGACAATGGCAGCCGCTGTCGGATTGATTGGAGGAAATGGGTCTTCTTCTTCTGCTTCTTCATGGATTCAGTTAAAGGATAAAAAGAAGAAGAAGGCGGTTAACAGGGTCAGGGTAATTTGTTATTCTTCTTCTGTGATGGATCCATACAGAATTCTGAGGATCCAACCTGATGCGTCTGAATCTGAGGTCAAGAAAGCTTTTAGGCAACTTGCTTTGCAGGTAATTTTCTTTTTAATTGTTCTCTTTTCTGGGTTCAAATTTTTTTGTTATTTTCCCTCTGTATGGATTTTGAAAACTAAAGAAAAAAATTTATCAAGGGTTTCTATTTTCTCTTACTTGGCTCCCATGGAAAAGGGAAGGGGAAAGAAAGATGAAGGAAATAGAGGAGGAAAATTATAAATTTATGGGATTTCTGGGGTTGTTTCATTTTTATTTGAAATTTAGCATGTTTGGGTAGTTTTTATTAATTTAAATTTTATGTTGATTGTTGATTGTTATTGTGATTGATTGATTTACTTTTCGATCTGTTGCAGTATCATCCTGATGTATGCAGAGGAAGCAATTGTGTGGTGCAGTTTCAAACAATTAACGAAGCTTATGATGTATGCGACTAACCTCTCATTTTCTTTGTATATTTAAAAAACTGAAATTTATTGTTTTATAAAGAATTAAACGGTTTATAATTTTGTTAAAATAATTTGTCGTTGAAGCAGATTTTATCTCCGTGGATTTTTAGCATTACTCTATATGAAAGCTTTTATTTTCTTGTATAAGCATTATTTTTTTTGTCTCTAATGTTTCATCAAAAAGCTTAATTTCCTTTAAAAACATGATCATATTTGATAAGTATCTTATTTTGATGTTGGTGGTGATCTGCAGATTGTGATGAGTAACTTGAGAGAGGAATCTGACGAATCAGAGATGTGTGAGACGTACGACGAAGGAAATGATGAGACCATGAGAGGAGTGAACGATCCAGATTGGGACTTATGGGAGGAGTGGATGGGATGGGAAGGAGCTGGAATTCGTGACTACTCATCTCACATTAATCCTTACATTTGAAGACTCGTAATTGATCATTGTCCACATATAATTCAACCAAAATTGTTGTTCTTGTATATATATGCCATGATTTGGAACCCACTTTAAGCATATTTACAACACATTTCTTTAAAGCGGTTCAATCAAATTAAGTGATTCTGCCTGATAGATTTGGAGTTTGTATATAATTTAAGTAGGGATGATGAGAAGTTTTGAAAGATGCCGATAAGACAATGTTTATGGAGTACGTTTTATGTAGAAGTGACACGACTAGAAAATTCAGTCCGATATAAATATAAAATTTCATTCAAATAGTATGACTTGAATTCAACTTCACTAAAATTCAAGTAATTTATAACTTGAAATGATCCCATTTGAGTTACATAAAATCCGGAATGATATGAATACTGGGTTACAAGTTAACAAATACGGAAAAAAAAAAAAGGGTAAACTTGGGGGTCTCTTTCTTTTGTTGATGCTAAAAGTGTATTACCTAGTTGGAGGCCAATGCTTTAAAAGGGAGCCTACACACGAAAAAGGGAATGAGCTAGAGAGTCATCGGAGGAGAGGGGGATGATGCTTCCGAGAACACTCTGATATTTTTGTTAGTTTAAGTTTTTAGAGGAATAGGGATGTTGGCGCTTCTAGTAATGTAATTGTGATTGTGTTTGGTTTGGATTTATATACTTTGGGCCTTTTATAGCGTTTTAGAGGTGAGACTGCCCACGTGCCAGAGGTGGGGTGATCCTGGAGATCCCGTTCCTCTGTCAGTCAATATGCTTGGACTTGGAGACGTTGGTCTGAGCATATGAACAGCAGTCAATATGCTCGGACTTGGAGACGTTGGTCCAAGCATATGAGTAGTAGTCAATATGCTCGGACTTGGAGACGTTGGTCCGAGCCTTGAAGCTTTTGGTGGGGCCAGGACTTCCTCTAGTGGAGTTTTAGGTGGACTCTTGGGCTTCTTACCTCTTGGGCCCATGAAGAATGTTCTGGCGTTATTTGGGCTTTGGGCAGTTTTTTTAGGCCCAAAATTGGAAAAACCAATTTTAAATCATGTTTCCAGAACTTTCGTTCACACGTGGCCTAGTTGGATTATTTAATGTGTGCAGCCGTTTTAGAGTGAAAATGGCGGCGCTCATTAATGTTTTGTTTTCTTGTGGAACGGAACGGTGCTTCGAGCCGACCGAACATCACTTTTGTTTGTGACTGAAGATCCTTGGAGAGTGCAAAAATGGCCTTTAGCACTTTGAACGTCATATCTTCCCATCCGTCTGTTTAAATTACCTCACTCGTCATGCTTTTTTCTCCTATATAAAGGTGCTTTGCTCTCATTCTTCTTCACTTTCATTCTAGCAATTTCTAGAGAGAAAGTTTGAGAGCTCTCGAACTCGTCTAAAGCTTGAGAGTTCCCGGTATCTTGATTCTTTGGTGAGAGGAGGCTTTGTGGATGTCTCTGCCTTTATGATTCTTTAGTGTGGGGTTCCTTCGTAGTCGTCTTTAGTTCGTGGGTGCTCGGAGGGGGGTGTCAAAGCGTCTTGCTGAGGAGGAAGTTTCCGCGCTATTTATAATCTAAGTGAGTCTCCTCCTCCCATTTCTCATGTCTTCAATAGATAGTTTTCGAGTTAAGCCTAGTAGTAGTAGTGGTAGTAGTAGTAGTAGTAGTAGCAGTAGTACTTCTAAGGAGATGGGGTCGGACACATCCTCTTCTAGGAGTGAGACCCCGGAAAGAGCCGAGGTCAGAGAGGGGCCATTAGCCATGATGCCCTATGTACCCGTGGTTGAGGAGTATGAAGAGGACTCCTCATCTGAGGATGATGTGGACGAGGCCTTACTCAAGATCAGAGTGGTTATGGCTGTTGAGGAGAGGGAACAGTGGGAGTTTGCCACGAACACTGTTCCCAGCCAGATTAGAGAGGAGGATTTTAAGGTGATCCGAAGGGGATATCGTATCTTGGGAGAATATACCCTTAGGTTAGCCAGGGTTGGGGAGAGGGCTTGTGATGCCCTTCTGGGTCGTGCGCCCTACGAGCTATGTTTATACAAATAGTACATGAGGGTCGGGCTACGCTTCCCCATGCACCCTTTCTTTTGTGTCGTGCTACGGTACTTCGACGTAGCATTGCGTCAGTTGGTGCCGAACTCAGTACGGCTGATAATAGCCTTCATCTGTATCTGCTCGAAAATGGGGGGACTGATGAACCTCGACGTCTTTATTGCCCACTTCCAGATAAGCAAGCACGACCAGACTGGATGGGTCGTGATCAGCTTATGGGCGAAGAGAAGACTGCTGAAAAAGATGTCATCTTTGATCAAAAGGTGGAATAAGTCTTTTTTCTTCGTCCGGAAGGAGAATGACTTTGGGTCCTACTCTCGTGGAGTTTAGATCGGGCGAAGAAGTGTAAGAAACCGAGCCTTCTACACCGTAAGCAGGAGACAGTGAATGCTATATGGACGTGGAGGTCCTCTACGATAATGAGGAGTTGGCGAGGCACGGTTTCTGCCCCCCATGGCTCGATTCCTCTATAAGTGGTAAGCTCGTGCCCGTTGTTTTATATTTTGCTCTTATTTTTCTTTTGCGCTCTGCTTTATGTCACTTCTCTTTTACTTCATTTTTACAGTTTCCTTTGGATGTCTTGGGCAGAGATGGAGGCAACGACTAAGGCCAGGAAGTGAGCCAAGAGACTCACTTTGGAGCGAAGGAAAGTTACCCAAGCGGAGAAGCAGTTCACTTTAGGCTCTGGTGCCAGGAAGAGGCATCGGGCTCCTTCTCCCACCCCCATTGACTTGAATAGCCCTTCCAGGCGCTCCCCTAAGCCGGAGGCTGCTCCTGTCTTATTTACTGACCCTACCTCGTCCTGAGGTGCAGTTTTTGGGGCGACAGTCTTCATGTGCAACTAGAGCTTGAAGACCGATGAATCTGTTTTCTCGCACCCCCTGGTGGCCCGGGAACATCTAGTCCTGGGGGTTCCACCCCGGGACATGCTCGAGTTGTCGAGAAGGCCCATCGAGGCTTTCTGTTCCGCGATTGAGTCCTTAGGTTCTCAGGTATGAAGTTCCCTTTCTCTGTTTTCTCTTTTTTTCTCTTACTTTTTGCATGATGTGGTGGCTAACAATTTATTGCTTTGTTTCAGTCGAGCGTTCTACTGGCAGTGATGTCTCGTCGGTGCATAGACACAGCCGAGAGGCTGGGTCGAACACAGCATAAGGTGGACGAGAGCGTCGAGCTCGCTCGCCAACTGCAGGCGTCGCTGGAGGTAGCCAACCAGGCTAGGGTTGAAGCCGTCCGAGAAAGGGACGCCGTCGTCTCTGCGGGACAGTGGCTCAGGGAGGAGGCTGAGGCCCGTACTCGGATGACCATGGAGCACACTTTAGCGGCTTTTAAAGACTCGACCTCGTATCGGATGATAATCGAGGAGGAAGGGGGCCTGTAATACTTCAAAGGCTTTTTGGAAGCCAAGATGAGAGTTGAGGCTCTTTACCCAGAGACCAGTTTTTCAGCTCTCGACCTGCTGAGCCCCTTAGAGAATGAGGTGGCCGCTGTGGCCTAGACGGAAGCGGCAATTCCGGTTGGCGAAGAGGAGCCAACTGCACAGACAGAGGTCGAGGTTGAGGCCGAGTGAGAGGCCACCCCCTGAGGGTTTCGCCTTAGTGTTTTTTGTTTCTTTTTGTACTTCATGGCCGATAGTGCCTTTGTTAGCTTGAAATTTAATGAAATTTTCGTTTTATCCTTTAAACTTGTTATTTTTTATTGCAATTGTGCTGTCGTTATTACAACTTCAATCAACCCAGCTGCTTTTGTGAACCCTACTCGAGAAGTGAGCTATTGGTAGAATCCTCAGAGGTTTTGGGCCTTCCAAGTGCGGGGAATTGGTTTTCCACTTAGTTCCTCGAGCTCGAAGGTGTCGGATCGGAACAGTCTCTTAATGCAGTACGGGCCCTTCCAGTTTGGGACCAACTTTGCCGTTTCTCGTGGGTGGAACACTTCGTTCTTTCGTAGGATGAAGTCGTGCAATCTAAAGCTTCTGCTTCGAACCCAAGAGTTGTAATACTTGGCGGCCCTTTGCTGATAGGTAACTAATCGGATCTGGGCCTCATCTTGAGCTTCGTTGATGAGATTAGCACTCATCCGTAGGGCTTCTTCGTTGCTACTGCTTTTGAAATTCTGTACTTGTAATTAGGGCACCCCGATCTTAAAGGGGATGACCGCTTTTGAACTGTAGGCCATGAATAAAGAGGTATCCCTAGTGGGTGTTCAGGCGGTGGTTCAATATGCCCAGAATAAGTTCGGTAAGTGGTTGGTCCATTATCTGTCTGCTTCGTCTAATCTCCTCTTGATGCCTAGCAAAAGCATTATGTTGGTTATTTCGGCCTCCCCGTTGTCTTGTGGATATCCGGAAGAGGAGAAGTGGTGTTCAATGTGCAGTTCTTCGCAGAATGCTTTGAATCGAACACTATCGAATTGTTTGCCGTTGTCCGTCACCAGTATACGGGGAATTTCAAAACGGCACATTACGGGATAGGAGTGCCAGTGCAGCATCGTTGTGGTCTTATAGTGTTGGAGATGATCCAAGGGGTATGTAAAACCGTTGTAAGGTTTGACTTGGGGCATTAGGAAGTTCGGCGGGAGCAGGGCTTCGAGGACCTATTGGGTGAAGGGCGGGTCTTGAACATTGAGCTCGTTCAGGATACTGTGATTTTGACACCTTAGTGCTTCATTGATTCTTCCTTCCATTTCCTATATCTGTCTGTCGAGACCGAGGTTGCTCCTAAAGGAAGGGTTCCCTTTGGATTTGACGGTACGAGGTGGTGAGGACTCTGCCGTGGAGTAGTTGTCGATGGGGAATCCGCAGCTAGCTGAGCTTATGCGCCTAGGATTCTATTGAGGAGGTATGGAGGAGGGCCAACAAGTCCCTCTGTGGACCTTAGTGGTGAAGTTGATCACCAGTCGTGAGAGTTCCATGAACTGCACTTGGACCATAGGCATAGTGGGATGCACTGCGGGGGCCTCTTGGAGATTTTGGGGGTCGGTTTCTGTGTAGCGGGGGCATTAGGTCCCTGAAAGGGGCCGTGGATTATCGCTAGAGGACCTTCGTTCGGATATGACAGGGGGTCTTGACTTGGACCATTGGCTATAGGTGTTGTTTCGTGTATGTGTGGTGCTGGCCCCGGCAACTCCCTTACCGGTATTCCTCGTGGAGATTTTAGGTGGTATGGTAACAAATAAGTTCTTTAGATTTCTTCACTTTTACTATTAGCGAGAGATAGTGGATTTCCCACGGACGACACCAATCTATTGATTCCAAAAATGTGTTGCCGAGCTAGAGGTCGATGCTTTAAGGGGGAGCCTACACAAGAAAAAATGAATGAGCTAGAGAGTCACCAGAGGAGAGAGGGGTGATGCCTCTAATGATGCTCCGATGTTTTTGTTAGTATAAGTTTTAAGAGGAATAGGGATGTTGGCGCTTCCAGTAATGTAATTGTGATTGTATCTAGTTTGGATTTGCATACCTTGAGCCTTTTATAGCGTTTAAGAGGTGAGACTGCCCACGCACCAAAAGTGGGGCGATCTTGGAGATCCTGTTCCTCTGTCAATGGGTATAGCCAGGCGCCCAAGGAGGATCGTGATCCCTGAAATCACGCTCGTAGGTCTGGGCAGGGGTGTCCAAGAACAGGATTCCCTGGATTTGTGCTTGCAGGCCTGCGCAGGGGTGTCTAGAAATGGCAGTGGGTTCGTCAATAGCTCGTCAATATGTCATCTCCCTATTGTACATAAGAATGTCCATGTGTCATCTTGCTATTGGTCCAAGGTTGTCTAGTGTCATCTTACTATTAGTCCAGGATTGTCCACGTGTCATCTTATTGGGGGTATGTTTGGGTGTATAAGAATTCAAACACAATCGATCTAAGAATAACAATAACCAATTTAAGTAATAACCAGATAGAAAAACAAGAACAACCAACAAACCCAATTCACAAATGCACAGTAGAGATTTTGGTATTTATAGAGAAAGTATCCAATTTCGAAAACCTATTCTGGATTTTTTTAAGAAATAAAACAAATATACTTGTCTCCAACGATACAAATTCGACCCCTTCCTTCCAATTTGTTGGAAATCACCTTGACAAGATGCCCAGGTGGTGATCTTCCAAACACCCAAGTCTAGAATGACTTGTAAAGATTAGGAATCGAAACAGGAACAGAAATCAAAGAAAGAAAGAAGACAAGCTATTTCTTATCGAGGTTCAGTAATAGCCTACGTCCCCATGAGTTCCTCTGAACTCTCTACACTAAATCAATGGTTCTTTTACAATCACAGCAACCCCTCTCCAAGAAGTTCAAGTTCTTGAAGAAACAAAGAAGAGAAGAAAGAAGATGATAAGAACTTATTACAATACTCTCTATCAAATCTATGCTACTCTCTCTTTACAACCAGCCTCACTACAATGAGTCCCTCTTGTGTTTTGTGTCTTTGAACTCTCACACAATTCTCTCTTGTATGTCACAATGTGTCTCTTGTAATCTCTCAATTAATTCTTGATGAGAATGAAGCTAGGTGACCCTTTATATTGTGCACCAACTTCTTGATCAATCTTGAGTGTCATTCTCCACCCTTAGACTTGATGACCAATCAACCGTGGCCTTTGATCATTCCTAAGTTAAGCTGTGCATTTTAACCTTGCACCTACGCAGTTAACAGGAGGCTGAATTAAGTAGAATATGTGTGCATCAGTGTGCCTAGCGCCTAGGCACTAATCAGGGTGCGCTGCGGCCTTGGGCAAAACATCTTTTCACCACTTTCTGGGCGTCGCGACCTTGGTGAAGAGGCGCCGTGGCCTTGGCCTTAGCCTTCCTCAAGCATCCTCACTTGCTGGGCGCCGCGGCCTGGGAGGAGCAGGACTGCGGCGCACATTGATGCTGGACCCTTCAAAGCTGTGCGCACTTCTTTGTCTTGCTGAAAGGAGAGGTGTGCACACACCCGAAGTGAGGCGCACACTTGTGTGCACTTCTTTAACATGCTGAAATTCATTCTTCCATCTCTTGTTTAAACCTTAACCATGTTTAAACCTTAGACAAATACCAACAATCTCTACCTTTGTCTAAGAGTTTAAACCCGAACCATTGTGCAGAGAACTTCAGGATCCAAACTCATCTTGAGTCATCAATCAACCGACTCCGATCCTAAGTAGTCCAAAGCAATGATTGAACTCAGTTAGAGGTAGAACCTTGGTGCCTAAATCTGCAGGATTTTCCTCCGTGGCCACCTTGTCCACATGAAGACATCCTTCTGTAACATTTTCCCGAATGCAATGATACCAAACATCCATATGCTTTGTCCTCTCATGGAACACCAAATTCCTCAACAAGTGCCACGCACTTTAGATATCCGAAGACACCACCACCTGCTCTTTTAGGACCATCCACTTGTCCAACAACCCTTTGCACCACATAGCCTCCTTTATGGCTTCCGAAGCCACTATGTATTCTGCCCCAGTTGTTAAGAGTGCTACCACCGGCTACCACTAATCCTTCCTCCTACCAAGGATCTTTTTTGTAAGGCTGAGATTCTTCCTCTCGAACTCCTCACTGAGTTGAGATGTAAACCTTTTCATCCTCTCCCTGTTGTTCCTAACTGACAGCATATCAATGACATAGATGAGGACACTCATTATTTTCTCCACTTTGTGTCCAGGTGAGAAAGTTTCTGTGAAATCTATGTCTTCTCTTCTCGTGAACCCCTTCGCCACTAGCCTAGCCTTGTTTCAGACTTCATCTCCTGGAGAGTACCCTTCTTTGATCTTGTAAGTCCACTTACAATCCACAACTTTCTGTTTTCCCGGAATGTGCACCAATTCCCAGAAGTTGTTATTCCTCAAAGAATTCATTTCTTCCTCCATAGCTAGCTTCCATCTTGGCGAATCCTTACATCCCATGGCATTAATGTAAGTCTCTTGTTCACATATCTCTCATTCTGTCCAATGAGCTACTGCATCCGCAGCATCCACAAACCCATATCTTAAAGGTGGCCTAACCAGCCTTCTTTCCCGGTCTCTTGTGAGTTGATAGTCCTTCCGACTCCCTGCATCATCCTCTTTCAGTTCAACCTCTTTATGAGTGTCTTGAGCGAGGCATTTATCAATGGGCTCTACCTGGTTCGAACCCTCTTGCCTTCCCTGCTCTACCTGAATCGAATTTTTCTTGATGCTATACTCCACAAATACCGAACTGGTTTGCTCACTAGCCCCTGCAGGGTTAGTTTTCTCCAAATAGGGAAATAACAATTCATTAAAAATGACATCCCTATTTATTATGAGTCTCAATCCTTCTTTCTCTAAGGACCACAACCTATACCCCTTTGCCCCTTCTTCATATCCTAGAAACACATATTTTCTAGATCCTGGGCTAAGTCTATCATCCTTTTGTTGTGCATATGCAGCATACCCAAAAGTTTTAAGGTTGTCTAACTCAGGGGGTTTTCCACTCCACATCTCTTCGAGAGTCTTATGGTACACAACCCTAGAGGGTGATCTATTTACCAAGTATGCAGCAGTAGGCATCGCTTCCCCCCAAAAAACATTTGGGTAATCCGGATCCATCTAACATGCACTTAACCTTTTCCATAAGGGTCTTATTCATCCTCTCAGCAACTCCACTTTGCTGAGGGGTTTTCACAACCGTTCTATGTCTTAAAATGCCGTTTAAGCTACAGAATTGATCAAGTTCTTGGTTAAAACTTTCTAAGCCATTATTGGTTCTTAACACCTTAACTACCCTGCCCCTTTGAGTCTCCACCAGCTTTTTCCACACCACTAATTTATTCAAAGCATTTGATTTATTTTTAACCAAATAAACCCAAAACTTTCTTGAATAATCATCAATTAAATACAGAAAGCAAATGTTACCTCCCTGTGTTGGTGTCCTTGTTGGTCCCCAAAGGTCCGCATGAATGTAGTCAAGAATGCCCTTAGACTTGTGCACTCCGGTGTTGAAGCTGACCTGATGTTGCTGCCCAAAAACACAGCTCTTGCAGAAATCGAGTTTCTCTACCTTTTCACCATCAAGTAATCCATTCTTGATGAGAACCTGCAGGCCCTCTTCACTCATATGTCCTAAGAGACTGTGCCAAAGGGCTGCCTTCTCCATCTCAGCCATCAAGCTTGCTGCTTGATCCTTGATGTCCGTGTCTCCGATCATCTCATAGAGACCATCCTTCATTGTTGCTTTGATCATTACCAAAGATCCCTTGGTTACCTTGATCTTTCCTCCCTCTGCTTTGTATGTGTACCCCATGGAATCCAGCTGCCCCAATGAGATCAAATTCCTCTTTATGTCCGGAAGATACCTCACATTTCTCAGCAGCCTTGTCATTCTATCAAACATCCTTAACTGGATGTCTCCTATCCCCCTCACTTGGCAAGAATTGTCATTCCCTAAGAAAACCCTTTCATTATTAGTTTCCTTGAAATTCTTGAACCAATCCCGGTGAGGGCACATGTGATGAGTGCACCCGGTATCTAAGATCCATTTCCTGCTGCCCTCTTGCCTCTTGCTCACATCCGAGCACACAACAAGAACATCACCATCTTGCTGTTCTGTCTTGGCAACCGAAGCCTCTCCATTCTTGGTATGGTTTCTTCTCTCATCCCTCATCTTCTTGCAATCTTTCTTGAAGTGACCCTCCTTATGGCAGTAGTAACATCTATTCCCTCCAAATCTAAGTTTGAAGTGTGCTTTCCCATAGCTCTCTCCTCTACCTCTATTCCAGTAGTAGCCCTGTATGTTGCTGTGCACTCTCCCATGGCTCTTTCCTGTACCTCTGTCCCGGTAGTAGCCATGTATGTTGCTGTGCACTCTCCCATGGCTCTCTCCTCTACCTTTGTCCCGGTAGTAGCCATGCATGTTGTTGTGCACTTTCCCATGGCTCTCTCCTCTATCTTTGACCCGGTAGTAGCCATGGATGTTGCTGTGCACTTTTCCATGGCTCTTTCCTCTACCTCTGAGCCGGTAGTAGCTATGGATGTTGCTGCCATACCGAGTTGCTGGCCTTCTTCTAATGAAAAGCCATTCTCCACTTGATGCACTCCTCATCTTGGCATCAAGATCATCTTGCAACTCTTTATTAGGATCAAATTTAAAAGCAAATATTCATTTACGAAGATACCTCTTATTAGGGAGAGTCTTGGCAGGAAACAACTCATCTAGTTTCTTCCATATGACAACTGGATCTTTCGAGTCTCTGCACTTCCTTGTGACACTATCCGACATGTTTAAGAAGATGGTGTTGTATGCCATCTTCTTCATCTCAATCCGCTGGTCCTCCGTGGTACTTGTTGGAAAAGTATCATCTTCTCCAATCGCCAAGTCCACTTTCTGTTGTATAAGAACCGCCTTGATCTTCCGCTTCCATAGGGAAAAATCTCCCTTTCCATCAAACTTCTCAACACAGAAATTTGAAGCCATCTTTGCAGAGAAAATCCCAGATTTATGTAATACCCACAAATACTTTCTTCAACCTCAAGAACACGATCGAAGATGGATCTTAACACTATTCTTGAATCACCCTCAAGAACACGATCTGATCTTGATCTTTACACCATTCTTGAATCACCCAAGAAGTTGATATTTGATTCTTGGAGTCTTGACTCCGTCACCTTCTTGTTCTTGCTCCGATACCCGCTGTTCTTGAACCACAGCTCTGATACCACTGTTGGAAATCACTTTGACAAGATGCTCAGGTGGTGATCTTCCAAACACCCAAGTTTAGAATGACTTGTAAAGATTAGGAATCGAAATAGGAACAAAAATCAAAGAAAGAAAGAAGAAAAGCGATTTGTTATCAAGGTTCGGCAATAGCCTACGTCCCCGTGAGTTCCTCTGAACTCTCTGCACTAAATCAATGGTTCTTTTACAATCATAGCTACCCCTCTCCAAGAAGCTAAAGTTCTTGAAGAAAAGAAGAAGAGAAGAAAGAAGATGATAATAACTTATTACAATGCTCTCTATCAAATCTATTCTACTCTCTCTTTACAACCAACCTCACTACAATGAGTCCCTCTTGTGTTTTGTGTCTTTGCACTCTCACATAATTCTCTCTTGTATGTCACAATGTGTCTCTTGTAGTCTCTCAATTAATTCTTGATGAGAATGAAGCTAGGTGACCTTTTATATAGTGCACCAACTTCTTGATTAATCTTGAGTGTCATTCTCCACCCTTAGATCTTGATGACCAATCAACCATGGCCTTTGATCATTCCTAAGTTAAGCTGTGCATTTTAACCTTGCACCTACGCAGTTAACAAGAGGCTGAATTAAGTAGAATATGTGTGCATCAGTGTGCCTAGAGCCTTGGCACAAATCAGGGCGCGCTGCGGTCTTGGGCAAAACACCTGTTGTTATTTGTCTAAGTTTCAAACTTATCCAAACATGGTCTAAAGTTGGTTAATGTCCAAACCAATTGTGGGATATCAAATTTGAGCAAGTTATAAGGTTGCACACATGTGTGTGCTTCAATTTTGAGCATGGGAAGGTCAGGCACACTACCGTGGAAGTTTCTGCCCACAGGTAGGAGGTGTGCGCGCAGCATCAGGAGGCTGCAGCATCAGGTCACGCCGCAGCACACAGCACATGGCTGCACACATGATCCAGCATGCATAAGACCTCTCTAATCATGTGTGCACCACACCAAAATGCACAGCATCACTTGGAGAGTGATGAAGGGCTGAGATTAAAGGAAGAACATGATCAAAGGGTCAAGAATGATTCACAAGATTGTCTAAGAATTAAGAGGCTATAAAAAGGGTTTCTTAGCCTCATTTCAAGTGGTGAAAAAGGTGTGTGACAGAACCACACAGGTTGTGACATTGTGAGATCATTGTAAACACAAGAGAGAATTTTGTGAGAGACATAAACACAAGAGGGACTCTTGTAGTGAGGCTGGTTGTAAAGAAGAGAGGTTAGTAGAGAATTGATAGAAAGCATTGTAATAGGTCTATCACTTTCTCGTTCTCTTCTTGGTTCTTCAAGAACTTGGATTCTTGAAGAGGATTGCTGTAACTTTGCAAGAACCATTGAGATAGTGCAGAGAGTTCGGAGGAACTCACGGGGACGTAGGCACATTGCCGAACCTCGACAACAAATTACTTGTCTTCTTTCTTTCTTTGATTTTCTGTTCTTGTGTTCGATTGCTGAAATTCTTTCTACAAGTCATTCAAGACTTGGGTGTTTGGAAGATCACCACCTGGGCATCTTGTCAAGGTGATTTCCAACAACACCTTTTCACCACTTTCTGGGCACCACGTCCTTAGGGAGGGGGCGCCGCGGCCTTGGCCTTCCTCCAACATCCTCACTTGCTGGGTGCCGTGGCTTGGGAGGAGCAGGGCTACGGCGCACATTGATGCTGGACCCTTCAAAGCTGTGCACACTTCTTTGTCTTGCTGAAAGGAGAAGTGTGCACACATCCAAAGTGAGGTGCACACTTGTGTGCACTCCTTTAACATGCTGAAATTCATTCTTCCATCTCTTGTTTAAACCTTAGACAAATACCAACACAATTCTTCAAACTGTCTCTGGATCAAATGTCCACAAATCTTAAGGTAAATAATTAAAGTCTTTAAAATTGAAGAAGAAGCTCAATGTAACAAGAAAAAAACTTTTCCCCAACTACAAAGGCAGATCCTAAAACCAGATCTGCTGTATTGTTAGATAAGGAGAAGATAAAAAATATATATACTTCAGTAAAACTCAAATAGAGAATATAATCTTGTGTTGGAGTTGAGGGTTAGCAAAAATATCATGCGTTGGGACTTGGGCAAATACTTAGGCATGAGAGACATCAGATAGAGAGGAATAGTTACAGCTTTAACCAGTTGCACTTTGTTTACAAGACAGTGACCTTGACGAAGCCACCAATGGCTTCTCCGACCAGAAACTGCTGGGAAAAGGTAGGCACGCCAGTATAGAGAGGTGAGAGAGATTAGAGAAGAGGAAGTGAGAGATGAAAGAGGATCGTGATTTAGGGTATATATTGAATTGTATTAAACGGCCAGATCCGTTAACCCACGGGTAAACTCAACCTGATTTTTTGTGGGTTTGACCGAATACAAATAGTTTTTTAACGGGTCTAAAAAATTATGTTTATACCTTTATTTTAATGGGTACGGATCAAAATTAAACGGGTGCAAATCTAAAATCCCACTTTTATATTTTATTGGGCACAATTAAGATATTGATTTGATACTTTGAATTTTGATGAGAAAAAAACATGTCTACGTGCATGATTCAACAATCTAATGGTAAGAGTAATCTCCTTATTTTGAAATAAAAAATCAATTTGGCTAGTTAATTTACATTGTTATGTATATCACAATAAAATTTATTTTTATTTGATAAGGAAAATAATGGAATAAAATGGTTATATGAAATTTAATCACCAAAATTTGATGTAAGAGGTTACAAAAAAAAAAGAAAAAAAAAACTTCATGGACAAGATTAGGATTCATAACATTATATTCCCATATTAGATACTTCATTTTATAAAATTAATCATTGATTAATTATTAATTAATTTTGTGAATTTGAACATATAAATCTTATAGTCGTATTATATGTAAATAATATTTTTTAAATTAATTATGAGTATCCATTTAATTATTTAAAATTTATCATAACTTAATTATTATTAGTTCAATTTGATTAGAGATAAAGCCTTTTAAAGTTATAGTATTAATTTCTCATAGAGAAAAATAAGTAATAAAGCTCAAAATCTTGAGGCATATTTTAAAAAGTATGCAATTAATTAGTTAAATATATTAAAATAAAAAATATGATATGAATTTATTATTAATATATTTTTGTGAACTTAATTACAATTAATTTTTTAGAATAAAAATTAAAAAAACTACAATGAAAATTAAAAAAAATGCTAACATAACGTGTCAATTTAAATCTAAAGCGTTGTTCATATGATTTCTCAGAAATTGAGGAAAAAGAAAAAAAAATGAACAAATCTGATTGGGCAACTCCTTTGAAACTTGAGACGACTCAATATATCTCAAACGTGGTACAATTCTAGATCAAAGATGATCCGAACCTGAGATGATTAGATCTAAAATGATCTTGTTCGACCTGAATACTACTTTTAATTTTGTGATTAAGGACTTTGTTAATCAAAATGATTTCGAGAAAGTTGTTAGCTTGCTCAATAAAACTAAACTACTTGCAAAATATATAAGAAAAAAAACCTAGAATTTAAAGCAAATTGAAGTGCAGGCGCAGCAATCTCAAAGAAATCTAAAGGAAATTTAAGTGGATTTGCGGAAACGTAAATGCACAAAGTAAAAGGAAAGACAATTTATCTGTTGTAGGTGTGATTTGATCAAAAGATTTTTACAAACGTAGTTGAACTGTTATATATATATATATATATATACACACACAACATTTTGTGTTTTCTAATGCTTTTGCTTGTTCGCAGGTCAATGATGGAGTTGTCTTACCAGATAAAGCTTCTCTCTATTTGACGGCCATTGAGGATGCAGACTACAAAGATGACAAAATTGAATGTGAGCCTATTGAACTGTTTGCATATTTACAACTAGATTGTATATTATTCCTCTTGGGATTCATATATTACAGAGGATGTTGTCTTTGTTAACTCACATCATTTCTGGTCATTGCTTTTCAACAGCTTTTCAATTGCTCTCCAACTTTCTGATTCTTATGTTCATATGTATTTTTTTACTTGGTGTTTTCTTGTTACTACAGTTTGGAATAATGTTTATGGCTTCAACATGAGCTGCATCAAGAACCAAGCCTTGATGGAACCTCTTGTTGATACAGTTGACCAGAACCAAATTGTCACGAACTGCCAGCTACTCAAGGTGAGATATTCATATGCAAATCTGCTCGGATGTGCCAGAATCCATTCGTCATTGCAAATCTGCTCGACTTAGAATTTTAATAATTTTGGTGAGATTTTACTTTCAAAATGCAAGTACTCAAATCTTAAGTAAAACCAACAAATATAATAATTAAATAGACAAAACAAATAAAAAGAAAGAACAATAATAATTAATGTGGTTCGACAACCTCTTTGTTTATGTTCACCAACAAACCCCAACGGATTATTAATCTTCAATTACAATTTTAGGAAGAGTTTGTTAAACTTTCATTAACTTATAACCCAAAAGTCTAAATACACCCAAAACTCTCAACCTATATCTATTTGTAAGCGTTCTCTGTACTTAATAACCAAGAACCTCAATGCACTTAAAGCTAGTGTGTCTCAAATTTTCTCTAGGACTCTTTTTATATAGAGGAGACTTTCCTAATACTATTAGAAAAAGAACAACAATATAAGAAACTACTATTACTACTAGAACAAATAACTATTCAATAGAAAACAATTATTACTCTTACTAAAGTAAGCAATTATAAAATAAAAAATCGTTTTTCTAAAATCAATTAAATATCTTCAGAAATTTTAGGCAAGATCCTAACAAATTTTTACCAAACCAAAGATGTTTAGTTAATTGATAAAATTAAAGTGTCAACAATGCCCATTATTTTTCTAAAATTCAATTTTGATATTGAAACCCCATTAAAACGCTTAGGAACACATTGAAAAGAACAAATCTGAAACTGAGATGATAACAACTTTAAATCATGAATTAGGACTTCCCAAACCGAGAAATTAGTTGAGCAACCAGACCAAGCCTGAACCAGCCGGTGACAATTAGTCTCAAGTTCAATCCTGTCGAAACACAGCTGAATGGCGAAGCTCAGACCCTCCCTAGCAGCTAACAGTTCAGCGTGAAATGGATTATTAATTGCTGTAAATTTGCTCGACATTGGAGCAAGAAAATTTGAGTTCTCGTCACAGAAAACCATTCCTCTTCCTACAGCCATTTCTTCCTGGAAAATGGCACCATCAGCGTTAAGTTTGATGCATGCTGGAGAAGGCGGCAACCACCGATCAGGATGCACTAGACCAGCAGTAGAAACTCTCCCCACAGTAGCGTTTGCTGCCAAGAACTCCTGGACTAAGTTGGAAATAGTCTCCACAAACTCAACTGAAGAACGACCCGGCTGCCCTAGAATCACCTGGTTTCTGTTATGCCATATTACCCAGGCTGCTACGAACCAAATAGCCAATTGCTCCTTGTCCCAGTTATCAACGATGTTAAACAACCAGTCCCTCCAGTCTAGCACAATCTTCTATTAAAACTGACCTTCCATCACCTGGTCCCAAACCGCAACCGCCCCTGGGCACTTGATTACCACATGAATAGTATCCTCCGGCTCCGACCCACACACCTAGCAAGCCATATCCACAACCACTCCTTGGTGAAGAAGATTAACGTTTTATGGAAGGGCAGAAAGGTATAAACGCCATGCAAAGATTTTAATTTTATTCGGATTAGTTAGACCCCAAATTGCTCTCCAAATCTGATCCTCATTCTACCCCGGACACCCTCCCCTTGATGACGACGCTGAGTCTCTACATGTAGCTCTACTTGCCACCTGGTACCCAATTTTAACTGAGTACATCCCCAACGCAGTTTAATGCCAAATATAGAGATCATTTGGTCGGTTGCGACTAAGAGGAATATTTGAAATAAGGTCAGCTTCATAGGGTAGAAATCGGGTCACCAAAGTATCCATATCCCAATAAACTGTTATAGGATCAATAAGATCAACCACTCTTTCATTCATATCAAAGTGCAAATTTGGAGAAGCTACTCTAAAAGTCCAAGGTAACGGTAACCATGGATCACGCCAAACACATATATTTTCTCTATTCCTCACCCTCCAATGTAAACCTTTCACAAAAAGATCCCGACTCTCCCAAATACTCCTCTAAGTGTACGAATGAGACGACCCAAGAGAGCCTTGTAAGAAATCACAAGTTGAGAAATATTTAGCTTTTAAAATGGTATAACACAAGGAATTCGGGTTTTGGAGTAACCTCCACCCCTATATGGCAAGCAAGGCTAAATTAAATATGTACAAGTTTCAAAAACCCATGCCCCCAACTGTCTTTGGCTGATACATTTTTCCCCAACTAATCCAATGAATTTTTCGCTCTCTCAACTGTTGTCCCCACCAGAACCTACCCATCATAGGCCCCAACTCATCACATAAGGACTTAGGGATTTTAAAACAACTCATCATGTATGTATGCACTGCTTGAACTACTGCTTTGATCAAGATTTCCTTACCTGCCCAAGATAACAATTTCTCTTTCCACCCTTGAATCTTGCCCCACACCCAGTCCTTCAGAGTTTTGAATGCAAAAGCTTTGGATTTGCCAATTATAGTCGGTAATCCCAGATAGTTCTTATGAAACTCCACCCATTGGACTTGTAATGAGTCTGCAATACCATCTGCCATCAAATTTGAACAATTAGAACTAAAACATATAATAGATTTATCAAAATTAACTATTTTCCCCGAACTGGATGCGTAAAGAGATAACACATATGATACCACGACACATTCATTATGGGAGGTTTTGCAAAAAATTAGACTATCATCTGTAAAGAAAAGATGTGAAACCGATGGATCATTATAACTGGCGCAAACCCCATAAAGAGAACCAATTTCTTCCTTACTCCTGATCAAAGAAGATAACATTTCAGCGCATAGAATGAATAAGTAAGTCGATAGAGGATCAGCTTGCCTGATACCTTGAGAAGGAATGATGTTCCTTTTGGGCTCTCCGTTAATCAACACTGAATACGAAACCATTGATATACATTATATAATCAATCTGATCCAGTTAGAATGAAAACCCATCCGATCTATGACTCCTTCTAAGAAACTCCATTCAATTTGATCATAAGCCTTGCTCATATCTAATTTTAACGCCATAAGGCCCTCCTTCCCCTACCGTTTTGTTTTCAATTAATGCAGTAATTCATATGCAACCAAGAAATTATCGGTAATCAACTGGTCTGGCACAAATGCACTATGATTAGGAGCTATAATGGATGGTAGAACCGATTTCAGCCTATTAGATAGAACCTTAGCAATAATCTTGAATAATACATTACAAAGACTGATATGTCTAAATTGACAAATACACTCCAAATTGTTCACTTTGGGAATAAGTACAATGAAAGTAGAATTAACCCCAAGATCTATTTGCCCCCCATTCAGAAAATGTAAAGCTTTATTAGTAATATTTTTCTCAACAATATCCCAATAATTTTGATAAAATATAGTGCATATATCATTAGGACTATGAGCTTTAGTTGGGTGAATCTGGAACAATGCTCGCTGAACCTCATCATGAGTAAACTCAGAGAAAACAATAACGATCTCTAAAGTTAAGGAATAGTTTGTAGATTTAAATGTCACTAGTATCTTGGATGCTTCAGAGAAAGAGAAGTTAAATAAGCTACAAGGAATCTTGGAATGAATTATTTTTTTTCTTCATCTTTATGTACTTTGTAATCCCCGTATATAATAAGGCCTTAAGAGCACACTGAATAAAAGAACTATCTTATTCCAAAATTTCTTCTCTCTTTTTCTTTTTCCTTTTGTGTTGTATTGTTACCAAAGTAACAATATCACATACAACTCAATAATGGCATTGTTATATTAAATTTATTAAATGATGCACAAATGGATTTTTTTTTCTTTTGACCTGTTGATGCTGAAAAACTGCTCATTGCTGACATGGCCCTGCACAAATGACAGAAGTGAACTAAAGACCCTCGGAAGGAGGGAAGGGGGAGACTTTCGAGGGTGCTCCAATGCTAAAGTTAGCACGAGGGCTTAAGAGAGGCTGAGGCTGAGGGTTAATCTTAAAGTAAATCAAGTGCAGACAAACGAATGTGCATGTTTCATGAATTCCATACCTCGGATTATTTATAGTCCTTTGAGTAGGTATTGCCCACGTAGGGGAGGTATGGTCTTGCCCATACCGTCTTTGCTCTTAGAGGTTAGGCCTTAATTGCGTGATCAGTGGATGGTGTGTGTCAGGGGTCGCGTGTTGCAGAAGGGTTAGGTCTGCTAACCATGATTTGACGTGGTGGTCATATGACCTGGCTGTTCCACGTGTGCTTTACCATACTGAGGAGACTCGACATGTGTCGTTGCCTTATAGGTGACAGTCGGGCCAATGTGTAGGTTTATTGGGCCAAAGGTTTCTTATTGGGCCAGAGTGTTATGGGCTACATCACAGGCCCTCCACTTCCTCAGGCACTTGTGCCTCGAGGAAGTAAAATGTAATGTGTCGTTTGGAAGCGAGAAGTCGCCTGGGAGAGTGTGTGAGTGGCTTTGGGATCCTTAAGGGTCTCCTATTTTTCTGCGCTTGCATTAAGTGCCCTCGTTGGACGTGTTTTCCCTTCTTATAAAAGGAGGTTTCTGTTTTCTTCACTTCAAGCCAAAGTAAGTTTTGTTTTTCAAGAGAAGAGTTGAGAGCCTTTGGCCTCATTCCCTTATTCTTGAGAGTTTTAACGTTTTAGAACTCGAATCAAAGGGCTCGGAGGCCTTCTAGACGGCCGTGGTCCTGGAGAGGAGGGGGGCCAACAGTCCCTTGAGGGATTTATGGAAGCCAAGAGGGAGGTCAAGGTCACGTGTCTGGAGATGGACTCCTCGGGCCTTGATCTACTGGAGTCCGAGGAAGAGGATGAGAAGCAGCCTGCTTTGGAGGGAGGGCAGACTGAGGAATATCTTTCAGACTCTGAGTGGAGCTGGATGGGCAAGAAGAACTTCCAGGCACAGGGCAGCCCTCCTCAGGGGAGGAACGTCCAGGCTCAGGATGAGAGGAGTCTACCGCAGAGGAGAGCCTCAAGATAGAGAGGTTGAGGCAGCAAGACATAGAGGCTGAGGCAGCTCCTATCCTGGACCGTCCTGGACTAGAATTGTTGGTTTTTTCTTTATACTTCGAGGCCGTTAGGGTCTTCTTTTGCTTATACTTCGAGGTCATTAGGGTTTTTGTTGTAACTTTTTGTCAAGTTAATAAAAAGCCCTTCCTTCAAACTTTGCTTTCCATATAATATTTTCCTGCTTTTATACTTAGTCATTTCTTCCTTCAAACAAGACAAGACCACGGACTTGGAGAAAACAGGCCGAGTGTATGAAAAGTAGTTCATACGCTCGGACTTGGAGAAATCAGGCCGAGTAATCAGGCCAAGCGTATGCAAACGCTCAGACATGGAGAAGTCAGGTCGAGCGTGTGCAAAGCAGCTTATATGCTCAGACTTAGAGAAATCAGGCCGAGCGTATGCAAAATAGCTCATACGCTCGGATTTGGAGAATTTTGGCCGAGTGTCTGACAAGCAGCTCAAACGCTAGGACTTGGAGAAATCAAGCCGAGCGTATGCAAAGCAGTTAAAACGCTCGAACTTGGAGAAATCGTGTCGAGTGTATGCAAAACAGTTCATACGCTCGGACTTGGAGAAATTTGGCCGAGCGTCTGACAAGCAGCTCAAACGCTCAGACTTGGGGAATTCAAGTCGAGTGTATGCAAAGAAGCTCATACGCTCAGACTCGGAGAAATCAAGCCGAGTGTATGCAAATCAGTTCATACGCTCGGACTTTGAGAAATTTGGCCGAACGTCTAACAAGCAGCTCAAACGCTCGGACTTGGAGAAATCAGGCCGAGCGTATGCAAAACAGCTTATATGCTCGGACTTGTAGAATTTTGGCCGCTCGTCTGACAAGCAACTCAAATGCTCGGACTTGGAGAATTCAGGCCTAGTGTATGCAAAGCAGCTCATACGCTCAAACTTGGAGAAATTTGGTTGAGTGTCTAACAAACAACTTATACGCTCGAACTTGAAGAAATTTGACCGAGCGTCTGACAAGAAACTCAAACGCTCGGACTTGGAGAGTATAGGCCGAGTGTCTAACAAGCAGTTTATATGCTTGGACTTGGAGAGTTCTTTCATGGGCTTATTCATCTTAGGCCCATGGGCTTCTTTTTTACTTTGGGCCCGTGGGCTCTCTCTTTTTTCCTTGGGTCCATCGGTCTTTTGCAGGCGGAATAATTTATGACAACGACGGTATCTTAAATGGCGGCGCTTTGAGCATTGTGAAGGTCACGCCTTTATGACAGCTGGCACCTTGGGGAGTGGGAATGACACCTAGGTGACAGCAAACGTCACTTCTTTTTGTTTGAAGGGCTGAGTTAATGCTCCTCGTTTCTGTTTTCACAGCCTCTATAAAAGGGGATCCACCCTTATTTCACCCCTCACTTGCATTTTGAGAGATTTTAAGAGCATAAGGTTAGCAAGAAATAGCTTGAGAGCGCTTGGTCTTTTTAGAAGTCACTCAGAGAGATTCCTTGGTGAGTAGGATGTCTGACGAGAGTGAAGTTAGTGGGGATCTGTCGAGGGAGTTAGAGGAAGCAATGGGTGTTTCCTCCAGCGATGGAGTCTCTTCCTAGAGGTTTCCCCTCGGGATGGGGCCCTAGCTCTTGTACCTTACATCCCAGAGGGAGGAGATGGAGAAGAGGAAGAGGATGGAGGGTCACCTGGAGAGGAGGATGTTCGAGCGTCGATGATCATTAGGGACGATGCCATAGATACTGAGAGGGAGTAGTAGACGTTCCAAGTGAACTCCATCTCAAGCATGGTGGAGGAGACTGAACTCGTGGGGATGAGGATTAAGTATAGAATCCCCATGGAGTACCACCTAAGGGCACCAGAAAGAGAAGAAAGGGCTTGCGATGCCCTCCCGAGCTAGGTGCCTTACGAGCTATGTGTTTACGAACAGTAGCTGAAGGCTGGGTTATTGGAATTTGTCTAAGGTTTAAACAGGGTTAAGGTTTAAACAAGAAATGGAAGAATGAATTTCAGCATGTTAAAGGAGTGCACACAAGTGTGCGCATCACTTTGGGTGTGTATGCACACCTTTATTCAGCAAGACAAAGAAGTGCGCATAGAATCAGGAGGTCTAGCTTCAGTGTGCACCGCAGCCCTGCTCCTCCCAAGCCGCGGCGCCCCCTCACCAAGGCCGCGGCGCCCAGCAATGATGAAAAATGGTTTTTTGCCTAGCGCCGCAGCATGCTCTATTTAGTGCCTAAACGCTAGGCACACTGAGGCACACATATTCCACTTGATTCAGCCTCTTGTTAAGTGCATGGGTACAAGGTTAAAATACACAGTATCACTTAGGATTGATGGAGGGCCATGGTTGAGTGGTCATCAAGATCTAAGGGTGGAGATTGACTCTCAAGATTGAACAAGAAGTTGGTGCACTATATAAAGGGTCACCTAGATTCAATCTCAATAGAGAATGTAATGTGAAAGGCATTATGACAAGACAAAACAGTGTGTATGAATGAGAGAATTGTGTGAGAGTGCAAAGACACAGACATACAAGAGGGACTCATTAGAGAGGCTGGTTGTAAAGAGAGAGATTAGTATAGAAAGTGATTAGGCCTTTCTTGTTCTCTTCTTTGTTCCTTCAAGAACTTGTGGATTCTTGAAGTGGGTTGCTGTGATTGTAAAAACCATTGAGATTTAGGGCAGAGAGTTTAGAGAAACTCATAGGGACGTAGGCTATTGCTGAACCTCGATAACAAATCTCTTGTCTTATTTTCTTTCTTGCTTTCGTTTGCTGTTTCATTTCATTACAAGTCTTTCTAGACTCGGGTGTTTGGAAGATCACCACCTGGGCATCTTGTTAAGGTGATTTCCAACAGTGGTATCAGAGCTTGCACAGCTGGGATAACGGAGCAAAACTCCAAGGATCAACTTCTTGGGTGATTCAAGAACAGAGTTAAGATCTATATCTGATCGTTTTCTTGAGGTGAATCAAGAATGGAGTTAAGATCAATATCTGATCGTGTTTTTGAGGGTGATTCAAGAACAGAGTAAAGATCAAGATCTGATCATGTTCTTAAGGTTGATTCAAGAACAGTATTGAGATCAATCTTCGATCTGTGTTCTTGAGGTTTAGAAGAAGTTGGAAAGCATTTGTGGGTGCTGCATGAATCAAGGGATCCTCTCCGCAAGATGGGTTCAAATTTCGGTATTGAGAAGTTTGATGGAAGGGGAGATTTTTTCCTATGGAAGCGGAAGATCAAGGCAGTTCTTATGCAACAAAAAGTGGACTTGGCTATTGGAGAAGATGATGCTTTTCCAGCAAGTATCACGGAGGACCAGCGGGTTGAGATGAAGAAGATGGCATACAACACCATCTTCTTGCACATGCCAGATAATGTCACAAGGGAGTACGGAGACTGGAAGATCCAACTGCAATTTGGAAGAAACTAGATGAGTTGTTTCTTGCCAAGACTCTCCCTAATAAGAGGTATCTTCATAAATGAATCTTTGCTTTTAAAATTGATCATAAGAAAGAGTTGCAAGATAATCTTGATGCCAAGATGAGGAGTGCATCAAGTGGAAGAATGCTGTTCATTAAAAGAAAGCCAACAACTCGGTATGGCAGCAACCATGGCTATTACCGGGACAAAGGTAGATGAGAGAGCCATGGGAGAGTGCACAGCAACATACATGGCTACTACCGGGACAACAGTAGAAGAGAGAGCCATAGGAGAGTGCACAACAACATACATGGCTACTACCAGAATAGAGGTAGAGGAGAGAGCCATGGGAAAGCACATTCCAAACTGAGATTTGGAGGGAATAGATGTTACTACTGCCATAAGGAGGGTCACTTCAAGAAAGATTGCAAGAAGATGAGGGATGAGGGAAGAAGCCACACCAAGAATGGAGAGACTTCGGTTGCCAAGACAGAACAACAAGATGGTGATGTTCTTATTGTGTGCTCGGATGTGAGCAAGGGACAAGAAGGCAGCGGGAAATGGATCTTAGATACTGGGTGCACTCATCATATGTGTCCTCACAAGGAATAGTTCAAGAATTTCAAGGAGATCAATGATGGAAGGGTCTTCTTAGGGAATGACAATTCTTGCCAAGTGAAGGGGATAGGAGACATCCAGTTGAGGATGTTTGATGGAGTCACAAGGCTGCTGAGGAATGTGAGGTATCTTCCGGATGTGAAGAGGAATTTGATCTCATTGGGGCAGCTTGATTCCATGGGGTACACATACAAAGTAGAGGGAGGAAAGATCAAGGTAACAAAGGGATCTTTGGTAGTGATCAAAGCAGCAATGAAGGATGGTCTCTATGAGATGATTGGAGACACGGACATCAAAGATCAAGTAGCAAGCTTGATGGCTGAGATGGAGAAGGCATCCATTTGTCACACTCGCTTGGGACATATGAGTGAAGAGGGCTTGCAAGTTCTCAGCAAGAATGGGTTACTTGATGGTGACAAGGTAGAGAAACTCGATTTCTGCAAGAGCTGTGTTCTTGGGTAGCAATATCGAGTCAGCTTCAACACCGGAGTGCACAAGTCCAATGGCATTCTTGACTACATTCATGTGGACCTTTGGGGACCAGCAAGGACACCAACACAGGGAGGTAACTTTTACTTTCTGTCTTTAATTGATAATTATTCAAGAAAGATTTGGGTTTATTTGGTTAGAAATAAATCAGATGCTTTGAATAAGTTAGTGGTGTGGAAAATCCTGGTGGAGACTCAAACGGGTAGGGTAGTTAAGGCTTTACAAACCGATAATGGCTTAGAATTTTGCAATAAGGATTTTGATAAATTCTGTGAGTTAAATGGCATTCTAAGACATAGAATGGTTGTAAAAACACCTCAACAAAATAGAATTGCTGAGAGGATGAATAGAACCCTTATGGAAAAGGTTAGGTTCATGTTAATGGGATCTGGATTACCCAAATGTTTTTGGGGAGAAGCGGTGTCTACTGCTGCATACTTAGTAAATAGATCACCCTCTAGGGATGTGGACCATAAGACTCCCAAAAAGATGTGGAGTGGAAAAACCCCTGAGTTGGACAACCTTAGGACTTTTGGGTGTGCTGCGTTTGCACATCAAAAGGATGATGAGCTTAGCCCAGGATCTGGAAAATGTGTGTTTCTAGGATATAGGGAAGGGGCTAAGGGGTATAGGTTGTGGTCCTTGGAGAAAGAAGGATTAAGACTCATAATAAATAGGGATGTTATTTGGAGAAAACTAACCCTGCAGGGGCTAGTGAGCAAACCAGTTCAGTATTTGTGGAGCATAGCATCAAGGAGAATTCGGTTCAGGTAGAGCAAGGAAGGCAAGAGGGTTCAGACCAGGTAGAGCCCATTGATGAATGCCAAGCTCAAGACACTCATGAAGAGGTTGAACTGAAAGAGAATGATGTAGGGAGTTGGAAGGACTATCAGCTCACAAGAAACCGGGAAAAAAGGCTGGTCGGACCACCTTCAAGATATGATTTTTCGGATGCTGTGGATGCAGCAGCTCCTTGGACAGAAGGAGAGATGAGTGAACAAGAGACTTACATTGATTCCATGGGATGTAAGGATTCGCCAAGATAGAAGCTAGCTATGGAGGAAAAAATGGATTCTTTAAGGAATAACAACTTCTGGGAATTGGTGCACATTTCGGGAAAACAGAGAGTTGTGGATTGTAAGTGGACCTACAAGATCAAAGAAGGGTATCCTCCAAGAGATGAAGTCCGGAACAAGGCTAGGCTGGTGGTGAAAGGGTTTGATTACGCCCAAAGAGTAATGCGGTAATGGACAAACCTAAAAGATAAATCTATCGGACTCAATCACATCCAAACAACTTGACATAAGAAGAACATGACTAGACTTATATGGAGAAGAAGTATGCAATCACCTGATTAAGAAAATCTAGAATAAGAAGAACATAAAGCACAGCTGTCACATGAACCTAAATTCTTCTTGTTTAATCAAAGAATACTCATAAACAATGTTTTGATAATAAATCCAAATTACAACTGAATCGAATAAAGGAAAACAGGAACAACTACACCTAGTGATTCATCCCTTAGCCTTACTTGGAGATTAGTTAGCCATAGGGCTCATGGTTGAATACTTTGATGGAGGAGAACTGGCTGCTTCCTTGAGTTTCCCAGGTTTGATGCCCCTCTTATCAAACCCTAAATGGTCTATTTGTAATACAAGAGGTCCAAGGGTGTTTTTAGGGTTTAAACAATCATTAAAAGCCCTAATTAAGTTGTAACTCGGAGATATGGTATCGGGGTCGCACCGAGGCTCAGATTGGGTCAGGCCACGGCTCAGAATCTTCAAGCTTCTTACACTTTCTGGAGGCCACGGTGCACACTGGTGCTGTTCTGGAGGCCTGACCTTTGTCTACTAAAATTGCCATAACTTTCTCTAAAAAAATCATTTTTATGAGCCATAAAATTCTCCAGAAAATAGACTTTCGGATCCTTCTAAACATATATAGCTCATCTCCTGGTTCTTCTTGCATCAATATAGTTTAATTTGCAAAAATGATTGATCTGTACGGGCAATTCTGGCAATTTAGTGAAACTCCTTTCCAAGTGCTTGTGAACCTTCACTCAGGTGTTCATCGAGTCACTGTGCTTCAAGCAATGATAGTTTTTCCATCTATTTTGAAATTAAAGTACCTGAAAATGCATCGAAATAGATCAAATATCCAAGAATGACACTTTAGAGTTGTTAAGGTATAAAAGTGCAATTCAAACCTAGATCAACCCTAAAATGCTAACAATTAAGTACTGTAAAGATGCATTTTATGACTCTCATCATAACTCCCAACTAGCTTATTGCTAGTCCCTAGCAATTCAAGTGAAAACAAGAGATGAATTCTATGGTGGGCATAAAAACCAAGTAAAGCAAAGTTAGTGTTAAACAAAGAGTAATTCACTTTTGTCTCAAAAATCTTACATAACACATGGCACATAGAATCATTAAATTTCACCAAACTCCAAAAGTAATCTAAACATCAATCTTAAAATTGTTATCGACTCTTAACATCCATCTTACTACAATCCATTAATCCGAACACTCAGACGATTTTATGCACAACATTCATGAATACAAGTCTTGGCCTCTAAAATATATTAAATTGCATGACATCAATCACAAAAACAAGCTCCATAGGCTCACTTTTCGAATCACTCTCCACTATTGTAGAAAAATCACACTACATTGGATCAATAGGTCTTTAATAAGTTTGTAATGTTAGGCTAAGGTAAAGGTTAAGAAAGAACGGGAAGGATTCACAAGTAAAAGAACTCATTCTCTTAGTTTTAACCACAACCACTTTAAGCACTGGATAACCTTCAACACCCAACTTTTTCAACCATTTTTTATAGAGGATATCTCTCAATAAGTCACCACTTTTTTTTCTTCTTTCTTTACCATAATTCACTTCTTTTCTTTTCTTTTGTATTTTGGCATAAGACCATTCACCTTATTTTCCTTTTTTTTTTCTTTTCCACAACCCCCAACTTATCTCCTTTAGTGTACTTGGGTTATGGTTTTCATATTTCCATCCTTACTCCTTTTAAGTGCTTCTCAACAAATGTGTATAACTAAGTTCTTTTAAAAGAAAGGTAAGGATAAAATATTTTTAGGCTCATAAAGGTGAGTAAATGGGCTATTAAAAGAAACAAGGCTCAAATTCTTTTTCAAGAAAAAAGGCTCAAACAGGTGACTAGTAATGAATATAGCAATGGTAAGTTCGAAAAGCTCAAACGGTCCAAAAATGGCCTACATCATATCCCAAGTAATGTGCATTCTAGGAATTCACCTCAAGTGATTATCAAATAAGTTCTAGAGCTTGTCGAGACCGCAAAAATATTCACAAAACAATCACACATAAAACTTCTCTAAATGTTTTAGACTAATCATACAATCTTACCACAAACTAGAGTCTCAAACCAAATGAAGATTGACAATTAAATTAATTTCAAACCAAAGCAAGATTTAACTACTTCTAAATGCTATATGCTATCTTAATTAGGCTCATATCATTGACATGTGAATTAACTCTAAGGCTAACACAAAGCATGCTAAAAACAAACAAAAAGGAAAATGACACCAAGCAGTTCAAAGAAAAATATGAAAAACAGGAATATGTTTCCTCATTTCCTCCACCCCCAACTTAAAATAAGTATTATCCTCAATGTGAAAGCAAAAGTTAAGGAAACTCCCTTTGTAGCCAAAAGTGCACAGAAGCTGAAAATTGTGCACCACCATTTGAACTACTTCGTATATTTGTCCTTGAAAAAGAAATACGAAAGTAAAATTGGAAAACAGCAAAATAATAATAATAAACAAGAAAAATAAATATGAAAAACAAAAAAAATAAAAGGATATGTTGTGGGTTGCCTCCCATGAGCGCTAAGTTTTACGTCTTCAGCTAGACGCTGAACCACTCTCACTGCTGGCCTCATTGTGGTGCTGAAGATAAGGCTCCATACTCAGTGGCCTCAGTGCTAGTCTTTTGGCAAGGAATACTTAAAGTCCACCACATGTGGCTCAAGTGTTTTTGGTGATGCCCATTTACTATCAGCAGTAGGGTATTTGATTCCCGCATCCATGTGACTTCTCTCAAGCAAATCCTCAAAGCATGGTTGCCAAGATTCCTTAATAAATTCCCGTGGCTTATCAAAAACATCAACAACATTAATGGCATGGGGTTAAACTGAAGAATCATTGAATTCAAAATTATTAGGAATGAATTCCAAAGAGTTATAATTATCTTTGATGTACTCATCCTCTTCATGTGGCTGCCATGAGACTCAAAAAACATTTACCTCTAGAGTCCTATTTCCAAATGATAATGTTATTAGGCCATTCCTATAATTAATGAGGGCATTAGCAGTGGCAAGGAATGGTCTTCCAAGTATCAAAGGAATTTTTGACTCCGTGTTTACAGTAGAAACAGTATCTAAAACCAAAAAATCAACAAGATAGTAGAAATTATCAATTTGCAACAATACCTCTTGGTTTTCTTACCGATCTATCCGCTAATTGAAGTACCAAGAAGGTTGGTTTGATCTCACCTAGACCAAGCTGTAAGTACATGGAGTATGGCATGGGTTCACACTAGTACCCAAATCTAGCAATGCTTAGCCACAAGATTTGTTTCCAATTTGGCAAGCCACCGTTGGATAGCCCAGATCTTTATATTTGGGCAGTGTCTTGCTGTCAATTACTGCACTTGCTTACTCCATTAAGAATGTCGTCTTCTTAACATTGTGCTTCTTCTTGAGTGTGTATAGATCCTTAATGACTTTAGCATAGTTAGGAATCTATTTTATGACATGAAGAAGACGAAGATTAATTTTAACATGCTGAAGTTGTTTAAGAATCTCACCTTTTAATGTTGTATTTATCTCCTTAGGTTTAAGGAGTGCTTGAGAGAAAAGCACCGATGGAGAATAATCATCATGGGCCTCCTGTTCATTGGGGGTTTTATCATGTGTTAGGATTCAGGATTGATGGTAGAGGGGGTCCATCAATTTTCTTATCGCTGCGAGTGATTATGGCATTAACCTCTCTAATATTTTGATTTTTAGGGTTGGAGGTTTGTGCCATATGTTGTCCCCTTGGATTAGGTTATGGCTGTGAAGGAAAATGACCTTGCTCTTGAATCATCAAGAAACTAGTCAACTTGGTGAGTTGGCTCTTTATTACCTTTTGTTCCTCTTTGATCGCTTGTTGTTCCTCTAACAATTGTTGGTTTATTTTTCCTTGATCTTCCACACTCTTAGCATGTACCTGCATAAATGACTTAAACATATCTTCCAAAGGTAAATATTGTTGAGGTGCATTAGATGAGGTTGCTTCCAGTTGCCATTGGGTACTAGAGTGGGCAGGGGGTTGTATGTCGGATTTCCAACTGAAATTAGGGTGATTCTTCCAACCGGGATTATAGGTGTTAGAGTAGGGTGAGTGTGGTTTCCCTAAGGGTATACCTACAGCATTACACTCTTCCTTCATCTCAAAATAAACTGGACAATCCTTAGATAAATGATCTACCCCATTACACATGAAACAAGGCTCATAGGACTCTACCCCTAGCAACCAGTTCAGGGGCCCTAGCATTTCTGGTTTTTAAGGCTTCAATTTCCTTAGTTAGGGCCTCTAAACGGGCTTTAAGGTTATCTTCTTCCTTAAGTTGATAAATCCCAGCGGGTTAGTTTTTTTTAGTGCTTTCCGTGGCATTTGGTCCTATCCAAGTGTAGGCTTTTTTCGATAGGTCATCTAGGAAATCTATGGCTTGGTCGGGATCTTTTTGAAGAAAATCCCCATTGCACATCATTTCTATGAATTGTCTTTCCCTACTTAGAAGTCCATCATAGAAGTAGCTAACCACCTGCCAACTATCATACCCATGGTGTGGACAAGAATTTAACAAGTCCTTGAAACGTTCCTAAACTTGATATAAAGTTTCACTCTCTTTTTGTGAAAATTTTGAGATTTGTCTCTTAAGGTTATTGGTCTTATGGGTTAGGAAGTGCTTTTGGAAGAAAACTCGGGTCATCTCATCCCAACTACCTATAGAACTAGGCCTTAACGAGTACGACCAAACCTTGGCTTTTTCCTTAAGTGAAAAAGGGAAAAACCAAAGTTTGACGGTGTCTACCATATCAGTCCTACCTTGAAAGGTTGCTACTACTTCCTCAAATTCCCTAATATGGATATAGGGGTTTTCATTCTCAAATCAATGGAAGGTTGGTAGCAATTAGATCATCCCTGGTTTGAAATCGGGTTGTTGAACATTAGGGGGGAACATGATACACGATGGGGTGGCCGTTCGGCTAAGGTGCAAGTAGTCTTTAAGTGTCCTAGCAACATTCTCATTAGGGTTTTCAACCATGTTAACAAAATTTTCTAAATTCTCTGTTGGGTGTACACTAGGGTTTGATCTAGGTGAGGTTTCACTAACAGACGTGGAAGGAAAGGGTATCTCTAATTTGGGTCCCTTAATGAACCTACCTCGCTAATCTCTCGGTCTAAGCATACACCAACTGAATTTAAAAAGTAATAAAAATATAACAAAATAATTAAAAAAAATCAGAAAATTAAAAACTTAAAGAAAAGGACGATAGTACCGTCTCGTCTTAGAGTTGATAATCTTCTTTGTACTTAAGTGCGTTTCCCTAGCAACGGCGCCAAAATTTGATTACACCCAAAGAGTAATGCGGTAGTTGTAGCACAACTTTGGGGTGTCGATTCCACAAGGAAACAAGTTAACTATAAGGAAAAGTGTAAATTTTAATAGGAAACGATAAAATCCAAATAAGTAAATCTGAGTTTTGATAGTAAAGTATTATAAGGAAATTGTATATTTGTAATGAAGAATATAATAAGGAAACAACAAGGTTCCAAGAATCCTCCCTAGGTTCGTTTCCTTATTCCAATCTCGATTATGTTGTTTTTATCTCGATTGCAAGTTTCACATCCCAAACAAGCAATCGGTGTATATTCAATTAAAGCACATGTAAACCCTAATGTAATTGTTATGAAGTACTCTTTGATATTCAAGCACACATGACCTATCCTTTAGATTTACCAAGAAGCGACAATATATCTCAATGACAATATTGCAGTAATGGACAAACCTAAAAGATAAATCTACCGGACTCAATCACATCCAAACAACTTGACATAAGAAGAGCATGACTAGACTTATATGGAGAAGAAGCATGCAATCACCAGATTAAGAAAATCTAGAATAAGAAGAACATAAAGCGTAGCTGTCACATGAACCTAAATTCTTCTTGTTTAATAAAAGAATACTTATAAACAATGTTTTGATAATAAATGCAAATTACAACTGAATCAAATAAAGGAAAATAGGAACAACTACACCTAGGGATTCATCCTTTCACCTTGCTTGGAGATTAATTAGCCATGGGGCTCATGGTTGAATACTTTGATGGAGGAGAACTGGCTGCTTCCTTGAGTTTCCCAGGTTTGATGCCCCTCTTATCAAACCCTAAGTGGTCTATTTATAATACAAGAGGTCCAATGGTGTTTTTAGGGTTTAAATAATCATTAAAAGCCCTAATTAAGTTATAACTCGGAGACAGGGTATCGCGGTCGCGTCGCGGCTCAGATTGGGTCAAGCCACGGCTTAGAATCTTCAAGCTTCTTACACTTTCTGGAGGCCGCGGCCTGGACAATCCAGGCTGTGGTGCACACTGGTGCTGTTCTGGAGGCCTAACCTTTGTCTACTAAAACTGCCATAACTTTCTCTAGAAAAATCAATTTTATGAACCGTAAAATTTTCCAAAAAATAGACTTCAGGATCTTTCTAAGCATATATGGTTCATTGCCTGGTTCTTCTTGCATTAATACAGTTTAATTTTCCAAAATGATTGATCTATACGAGCAATTCTGGCAATTTCGTGAAACTCCTTTCCAAGTGCTTGTGAACCTTCACTCCGGTGTTCATCGAGTCACTGTGCTTCAAGCAATGATAGCTTTTCCATATCTTTTGAACTTAAAGTACCTGAAAATGCATTGAAATAGAGTAATGATCCAAGAATGACACTTTAGAGTTGTTAAGGTATAAAAGTGCAATTCAAACCTAGATCAACCCTAAAATGCTAACAATTAAGCACTGTAAAGATGCATTTTATGACTCTCATTAGGGTTCACGAGAAGAAAAGGCATGGATTTCATAGAAACCTTCTCACTTGGACACAAGGTGGAGGAAAGGGTGAGTATCCTCATCTATGCAGATGATATGCTGTTGGCTGAGAATAGTAGGGAGAGGATGAAAAGGTTACCATCTCAACTCAGTGAGGAGTTCGAGAGGAAAGATCTTGGCCTTACACAAAAAATCCTTAGGATGAGAATCATCCGAGAAAAGGAGAGAAGCTAGTTGAGGGTTTTTCGGCCAATTAGTGCTCTCAATAAGGTTGTGAGTAATCCCGAAAAAGAGCTTTGGCTTGGAATGAAGTCGTTGCTGAGGTATTGGAAGTCTCGGTGGCAGCCGGTGGTAGCACTCTCAACAATGGAGGCGGAATACATAGTGGCTTCGGAAGCCATAAAGGAGGCTATGTGGTGCAAAGGGTTGTTGGACGAGTGGATGGTCCTAAAAGAGCAGGCAGTGGTGTCTTCGGATATCCAAAGTGTATGGCACTTTTGGAGGAATTCAGTGTTCCATGAGAAGACAAAGCATATGGATGTTTGGTATCATTACATTCCGAAAAATGGTACAAAAGGATGCATTCATGTTGACAAGAAGGCCACAGAAGAAAGTCCTACGGATTTAGGCACCAAGGTTCTACCTCTAAGTAAGTTCAATCATTGTCTTGGACTACTTAGGATTGAAGTCAGTTGATATGATGACTCAAGATGAGTTTGGATCCTGAAGTTCTCTGCACAATGGTTCGGGTTTAAATGCTTAAAAAAAGGTAGAGATTGTTGGTATTTGTCTAAGTTTTAAACATGGTTAATGTTTAAACAAGAGATGGAAGAATGAATTTCAGCATGTTAAAGGAGTGCACACAAGTGTGCGCATCACTTTGGGTGTGCGTGCACACCTCTATTAAGCAAGACAAAGATGTGCGCACAGCATCAGGAGGTCTAGCTTCAGTGTGCGCCATAGCTCTACTCCTGCCAGGCCGCGGCACCCAGTAAGTGAGTCTCTGTAGGAAGGCTAAGGCCATGGCGCCCCCTTACCAAGGCCATGGCACCCAGCAATGGTGAAAAAAGGGTGTTTCACCTAGCACCGCAGCATGCCCTGTTCAGTGCCTAGGCGCTAGGCACACTGAGGAACACATATTCCACTTAATTCAGCCTTTTTTTAAGTGCGTGGGTGCAAGGTTAAAATGCACAGCATCACTTAGGATTGATGGAGGGCCATGGTTGAGTGGTCATTAAGATCTAAGGGTGGAGATTGACTCTAAAGATTGAACAAGAAGTTGGTGCACTATATAAATGGTAACCTAGGTTCAATCTCAATAGAGAATGTAATGTGAAAGGTATTATGACAAGACACAAGAATGTGTGTGAATAAGAGAATTGTGTGAGAGTGCAAAGACACAAACATACAAGAAGGACTCATTAGAGAGGCTGGTTGTAAAGATAGAGATTAGTATAGAAAGTGATTAGGTCTTTCTTGTTCTCTTCTTTGTTCCTTCAAGAACCTGTGGATTCTTGAAGAGGGTTGTTGTGACTGTAAGAACCATTGAGATTTAGTGCAGAGAATTCAGAGGAACTCACGGGGACGTAGGCTATTGCTGAACCTCGATAACAAATTTCTTGTCTTCTTTTCTTTCTTGCTTTCGTTTGTTGTTTCATTTCATTACAAGTCATTCTAGACTTGGGTGTTTGAAGATCACGATCTGGGCATCTTGTCAAGGTGATTTCCAACATGGGCTTAGGTTCCCTCTCCATCTGTTCTTCTGCTCGGTGCTCAGATACTTTGGTATCGCGTTGAGTCAGCTGGTGCCCAACTCAATCCGACTGATCCTGGCATTCATCGCCGTGTGCCAGGAGGTGGGAGGGGTAATGAACATTAACGTGTTCAAAGCCCACTTCCAACTAGCTCGGCTCAGTCATTCGAGGTAGGTTATCGTAAGCTCGAGGAGACAAAATAGGGTATTAAAGAATAAGTCTTCTTCCATAAAGAGGTTGAAGGGGGATTTCTTCTTCATACGGAGTGCTGAGAGCTTTGACGTCCCCCTCATTTGGAGCTTGGACTGTGTTGGCAAGTGCAAGAGGCAGCACCTCCTGCATCGAGAGTAGGAGATGTTGAAGGCCATGTTAGCCGTGCCCTTGGATATTAAGGTGCTTGGAGATAACAAAAAACTCCACAGGCATGACCTCTGCCCTCCCAGCCTCCCACCGAACCTCGAGCACGGTAGCCCTTAGTCTTTTAGCTTATAGCAATTTTTATTTTTTGCTCCAAGTAATTAATGCTTGTTCTTTGTGCAGAGATGGTGATAGCTGCCCAGGCGAAAGAAAGGGCCAGATGCATTGCCCGAGAGAAGAAGAGGGCTGCAGAGGCGGGTGGCTCTGGACAGGAGCAGAAGAAGAAGGCCTGGGCCTCAACCCTGGTGCCCATTGTAGTGGAGAGCCCTTCGAGGCCTCTAGTTCCTGAAGAGAGGGCAGATCCTGTCGCACCCACTCTTCCTCCGGGACCGTCTTCCTCCAAGGAGAGGCCTGGGGTAGCTGCCACCTTCGTGCCACGGTGGGCACTGAGGGTGGATGATTTTATGTTCGCGCATCCGAAGGTTTCTTGCGAACACCCTATCATGGGGATCCCCCCCCATGCCATGGAGACCACTGCCTCCCAGGTATGGTTTATTTCCTTCGTCCTGGTTCTTCAATTTGTTTGCTTTTCTTTTCAACTGTTTTTAATAATGCCTTTGTTTCAGGCTGGAGTCCTCGCTAGACGAAGTGCTGACATAGCCGAGCGCTTGGTGAAAGTCGAGTACAAGCTGGAGGAGACGCGGGACTTGGTTCGGGCCCTGTCCTCTTCTTTTGAGGCAATTGAAAGGGCCAAGGACACAGTAGTCATGGAGAGGGACCACCGCCATCAGGCCAAGGAAGCTTTGAGGAAGGAAAATTTGTTGCTAAGGACCGAGATAGAGAAGGTGGTTGCCAAGGCCACTGAGAGAGAAGAGTCCTTGTTGGAGGAGGCTGGGGCTCAGTTCTTGGTGGGCTTCAATAAGGCGAGGAAGAAGGCTAAATCCCTCTACCCATAATTCAATTTTTTCAGCCTTGACCTAGGGGCCCTCTCAGGGGAGTTGGGTGCTGCTGCTGCTAGTGGCGACGCAGAAGACACCACTGTGGCTGGTGTCTAGGAGATTGTAGAGGGCAAGGCCTAGGAGGTTGTAGGGGGCGAGGCCTAGGTTGCAGGGTGCGAGGCCCAGGAGGTTGCAGGGGGCGAGGCCTAGGAGGTTGCAGGGGGCGAGGCCCAGGAGGTCCCTGCCTTTTAGGATAGATTTTGTTTTTGTCCTTTGTATCCAAGGCCGGGTAGTGCCTAATTTCTGTACTTTGAATTTTAAGTTAATGAAATTTTGAACTATTTCCTTTAAATTTGAGCTTTATTAATTCTTTACTTTCTGCTATTACATTTCACTGATAGAACTTATGAAGGTTCTCCTCGTTCCAAGTACGAGGGACTGGCTTGCCATCCAATTCCTTGAGCTCAAAAGTGCCCACCTGGCAAACTCTTCGGATCCTGTATGGGCCTTCCCAATTTGGAGGGAGCTTTCCTGTGTGTCGAGGATGAGACACTGCACTTTTCCGTAGGACGAGGTCATGGAGCTTGAAGTTACGGTTCCAAACTCGGGAGTTGTGATATCGGGCTGTTCTTTGCTGGTATGCAGCCACGTTCATCCGTAATCCTTCCTCATTGTTACTTAGTTCAAAGCATTGCACGTGCATTGATAGCACTCCAATTTCGAGGGGGATGACGGCTTCCAAACCGTACGTCATGAAGAATGGGGTTTCTCTTGTTGGCATATGTACAGTTGTCCGATAGGCCCAGAGAACATTGGGGAGCTGGTCAGCCCATTGCTTATCCTCATCGTCGAGCCTTTTCTTGATTCCTTGGAGAAGGGTCCTATTGGTAACTTCAGCTTGACCATTTGCCTATGGATATCTGAAGAACGAGAATCGATGCTCGATATGGAGGTCTTCACAAAATGTTTTGAACCGAGAGCTATCAAATTACTTTTCGTTATCGGTAACCAATGCTCGAGGAATCTCGAACCGACACATGATCGATTTCCAAACGAAGTTTCGAGTTTGGTGATCTGTGATGCTGGCCAGTGGCTCTGCTTCGACCCACTTGGTGAAATAATTGATGGCTATGATAAGGTGCTTTTTCTGTCCAGAGGTCGTGGTGAACGGGCCGAGGATGTCCATTCCCCACATGGCAAAGAGGAGCTCGCTGGTGATCGAGGTGAGGGGATTAGCGGGTTGGTGCAACACTAGAGAGTACTGTTGACAGTTCCTGCATTTCTTGACTAAATTAGCTGTGTCTTCTTTCATCTTGGGCCAGTAATATCCTTGATGGAGAACTTTGAAGGCTAGGGCTCTAGCTCTTAGGTGATTTCCACATATGCCTTCATGGACCTCTCGGAGAGCATAATCAGCCTCAACAGGGTTGAGACACCTCAAGTAAGGCATAGTCAGAGCTCTCTTATACAACTGCCCATTTATGACCGTGTACCGAGAGGCTCTGGAGATTAGCTTTTCGGCATCGCTTTTCTGCTCGGGGACTTCTCTATCTTTGAGGTAGCGAAGGATTGGGTCCATCCATGTTGTCCCTTCTTCTACTGTCAAGACCGGGGCTTTGTCTATGCTAGGAGCAGAGATTGTTTCCAGGTAGACAGCTCAGGTTGGTTCTAGGTGCTGGGATGAGGCCAGGCTGGCGAGAGCATCTGCCTTGGAGTTTTCGGCTTGCAAAATTTAGGTTATTCTGAACGTCTTGAACTTTGAAGCGAGTTCTTTTGCTTTTTGAAGGTACCGGGCGAGCTTCTCTCCTCGGGCCTCGAATTCTCCTGTTACCTGGCTTACTACCAGTTGTGAATTGTTGAACACATCTAAGACCTCAGAGGCTAGTGCTTTGGCCAATCTTAGGCCAGCTAGTAGGGCTTCATACTTCGCTTCATTGTTGGAGGTTTTGAAGTCAAACCTTAAGGTGTACTCGACCGTGAAGCCGTCTGGGTTGTAGAGGATAAGCCCTGCTCCGCTTCCTACCACATTTGAGGATCCATCCACATGGAGTGTCCACCTTGGAGGTGGTCCCTCAAACTCTGTTTTAGTTGCTTCGCCTAGATCTGTGGGTAGGGTCATCTTGACAATGAAGTCGGCCAAGGCTTGGTCTTTTACTACCTTCCGTGGATTGTACCGGATATCGAATTCTCCTAGCTCCACTGCCCATTTTACCATTCTCCCATAAACATTTGGGTTATACAGGACCTGCCTCAAGGGTTGATCGGTCAGGAGAATGATGGTGTGTGCCTGGAAATATGGTTGGAGCTTCCGTGCAGCTATCAAGAGGGCATAAGCTATCTTCTCAATGGGAGAATACCTCACTTCTGCTTCATGGAGGATCCTACTGACATAGTAGATGGGTCTTTGAATGCCTTCTTCTTCTCGGATCAGGACAGAGGCCACAGTGCCTTATCCAGCTGATAAGTATAGGAACAGGTCTTCACCTGGGAGTGGCTTGGTTAAAAGCGGAGGCAAGCTTAGATACTTTTTTAACCCTTCAAATGCCTCTTGGCAGTCTTCTGTCCAAGAAAAGTCTTTTGCCTTCCTGATGGCTGTTGGTATTTGTCAAAGGTTTGCACAGGTCTAACCATGGTTCAAAGATGGTTAAAATATAAACCAAGGATGGAAGATTAAAGTTTAGCAAGTTAGAAGACTGAACACATGTGTGTGAATCAATTTGGAATAAGGGAAGGCTAGGCACACTGGTGTGTGCACTTCTGCACACAAGCTGATAGAGTGTGTGCACTATTGGGCAGCATCAGTGTGCACCACTCCTTCTCTAGCGCCACGCCGTCCAGAAGGTATGCTCCAGGATCGCACTAGCACCGCACCGCCCATCCATCAACGGCGCACTGTCCAGTATGGGTACTGCTGGGACAGGGCCAGCACTGCACCGCTCAGCCATCAGCGGTGCACCACCCAGAAGGAGTGCAAAGGCACTTTGCCCAGCACAGCAATGCGCCTTGTTGGGTGCCTAAGTGCTAGGCTAAATGCGGCACACATAGGCAGCATGCATAAAGATCCTCTTAGGTGAGTGTGTGCAAGAACAAAATGCACAGCATCACTTGGAAAATGATGAAGGGCTATGATTAAGTAAAGATTATGAACAAAGGGTGGAGATTGATTCACAAGAATGTCCAAGAAGTCGATGGCTATAAAAGGGGTTTCCTAGTCTCATTTTACAAAAATTAGAAACACACAAGTTTGTGACATTGTAAGATCAATTGTAAACACATAGAGAGAATGGTGTGAGAGACATAAACACAAGAGGGACTCTTTGTAGTGAGGCTGGTTGTAAAGAAGAGAGGTTAGTATAGAATTGATAGAAAGCATTGTTTAGGTCTATCACATTCTAGTTCTCTTTTTGGTTTCTTCAAGAACTTGGTTTCTTGAAGGCGATTTCTTCAAGAACCATTTGAGATAGTGCAGAGAGTTCGGAGGAACTTATGGGGACATAGGCACATTGCCAAACCTTGATAACAAATTGCTTGTCTTCTTTTCTTTCTTTGATTTTCTGTTCTTGTGTTCGATTGCTGAAATTATTTCTACAAGTCATTCTAGACTTAGGTGTTTGGAATATCACCACCTGGGCATCTTGTAAAGGTGATTTCCAACAGTGGTATCGGAGCTTTGGACAGTGGTATCAGAGCTGCACAGCTAGGTATCGGAGCAAGAACAAGAAGGCGACGGAGCCAAGACTCCAAGAATCAAAGATTAACTTCTTGGGTGATTCAAGAACGGTGTAAAGATCAAGATCTGATCGTGTTCTTGAAGGTTGATTCAAGAATGGTGTTAAGATCCATCTTCAATCTATGTCATTGAGGTTGAAGAAAACATTTGTGGGTAGTGTATAAATCAGGGATCTTGTCCGCAAAAGATGGCTTCAAATTTCTGTGTTGAGAAGTTTGATGGAAAGGGAGACTTTGCCCTTTGGAAGCGAAAGATCAAGGCAGTTCTAATGCAACAAAAAGTGGACTTGGCTATTGGAGAAGATAATGCTTTTCCAGCAAGTGTCACGGAGGACCAACGGACTGAGATGAAGAAGATGGCTTACAGTACCATTTTCTTGCACATGTTGGATAGTGTCACACAAGAGTGCGGAGACTCGGAGGATCCGGCTGTCATATAGAAGAAACTAGATGAGTTGTTTCTTACCAAAACTCTTCCTAACAAGATTTATCTTCTTAAAAGAATCTTTACTTTTAAAATGGACCCTAGTAAAGAGTTGCAAGATAATCTTGATGTCTTTAATAAGCTAGTTCAAGATTTGAATAACTGTAGCATTATTTTTCCGGATGAACAATTGGCTGTCATTTTGTTAAATTCTCTTCCTGATTGCTTTGATAATTTGATTAATGCCATTGAGTATGGAAGGGATACTTTGACAAAGGAGATTGTGATCAATGCCATAAGGGCACATGATTTCAAGGCCAAGATGAAGGAGACATCAAGTGGTGATGGGTTGTTCATAAGAGGAAGGCCAGCAACTCGGAATGGTAGTAGCAACCATGGCAACTACCAGGAGAAATCAAGAGGTAGAGGGCAGAACCATGGGAGATCTCATTCCAAGACAAGACTTGGAGGAGGAAAGAGATGCTTCTACTGCAACAGGGAGGGCCATTTCAAGAAAGATTGCAAGAAGATGATGTGGGATGAGAGGAGAAGCCACACCAACACTGGAAAGGCTTCGGTTGCCAAAGGAGAACAGCAAGACGATGTTCTTATAGTGTGCTCAAATGTGAGTAGGAGGTAAGGCAGCGGAAAGTGGATTCTTGATTCCGGGTGCACTTATCATATGTGCCCTCACAAGGAATGGTTCAAGAATTTCAAGGAGATCAATGATGGAAGGATCTTCTTGGGGAATGACAATTCTTGCCAAGTGAAAGGGATTGGAGACATCCAATTGAGGGTGTTTGATGGAGTCACAAGGCTGCTGCGAAATATGAGTTATCTTCCAGATTTGAAGAGGAACTTGATCTCATTAGGGTAGCTGGATTCCATAGGGTATACATGCAAAGTAGAGGGAGGAAAGATCAAGGTGGCCAAGGGATCTTTGGTAGTGATCAAGGCAGCAAGAAACGATGGACTTTATGAGATGATCAGAAGACAGAAATCAATGATCAAGCAGTAAGCTTGATGGCTGAGATGGACAAGGCAACCCTTTGGCACACTCGCTTGGGACACATGAGCAAAAAAGGCCTACAAGTTCTTAGCAAGGATTGTTTACTTGGTGGTGACAAAGTAGAAAAACTGGATTTCTGTGAGAGTTGCATTATTGGGAAGCAACATCGGGTCAGCTTCAACACTGAAGTGCACAAGTCTAAGGGCATTTGTTACGCGATTATCTACCTAAATAAATAAGTAAATAATTGCACTCGTTTTACTTGCAAGTGCACAAGGTCAACAGTGTAGTATAGTGTGCGAAAGCAAGATTATCTCCACAGGGATTGGTAAAGTTTGGTTTTAGAATTAGTTTCTTCAAAGTAAAAAGAAATAAAATAACTGTTGAATGTGATTGATAAAGACATAGGGCTTTGATATCCACCACTAGTCAAACTTTTCCAATTGTATAATGTATCAGTGCACTAGCCTTATCATGTATACCTAATGGTCGCCAACCTAAGGGCGTGGTATCTACTCCTTAAGCTATTGATTTCTGTTGTGAGTTTTAATTTACTCGCAAGCGCACGAGTCGTTTGCAGTATAGCGTTGTGCAAGTGCGAGGTCAAATCCACAGGGAATTGCGTTGTGAAAATATATTTTTAATCCAAACTAACTTTATCTTAACCTAGTTCCGAATTGTGAATGATATTGCAAAAGAAATATAAACTAAACTAAGTTGATTTAAAAACTAATAATTAAAACACTAAGGTTTTTGAATCGACCCCACCGAAGTTAAGCATATATGTTCTAAAAATATAGCCTATTAAAACATTCCATGAATCCAACTATAAGACAAAAAACAAAGAATATCCCAACTAAACCAAAAGCATCCAATGTATCCGCACTCAACAAATCAGAAATGAAATCCAATTTAATCGAAAAGCATTCAATGTATCCATCAGATGAAACACAAGGAATATCCAACAGACAATTTAAACTCAATCAATTATAAGATTAACTCAAATAATTGACAGAATATTTTACTAAAAATTGTCAGATTTGTACAAGCAAATCTGAACTGGGCTTCATCTTCAACCTTAGCTGAAGAGTCTAGCCACTCATAACTATGAAACTAAAATTCGTAATAAAAATGCTAAACATTTAAACTAAAACAATTAAATGTAAAGAAATAAATAAATAACTTTACATGGGAGAAATTCCACTCGCTGACGAGCGGCACTTCCCCTCGTGGTAGCAATGCCTTCGGGATCCACCAGAATGCTAGCGGAAGTCCACCGGTAAATACAAAAGTGGCTCAGGAATTGTACACTGTATGATGAGGCCAAATGGTGTTTATATAGGGGGAGTCTCGGAGCACTATCGGTTTCTGATTCGATGTGGGATACTGGCCCGAGTGCGCTCGATCGCAGAATGGTGCAATCGATCGCATGTGCGCTCGATCGTATGTCTTGTGCGCACGATCGCATGTGCGCTCGATCGCATGTCTGTTATGATCAATCGCAGACGCACTGAACTGCAAATATTTTGATGTGGGATGTTGACCTTGCGCTCGTTCGTAGGCAAGTGCGCTCGATCGCATATCTCGTGTGATCGATTGCACTATGCATCCTCTTTGCTCTTGAAGCTTGATATCTCCAGAAATGCTTCATTTTCTCCACAACCTATAAAAATACACAAAACAAAAGAAAGACATAAAATAAAGTGAAATAATACAAATTAAGAACCTAACAAATATAAATTAAAGGGCTTAAATATGCAATATTTAAGACTCATCAAATAGCCCCAAACTTATTTTTTGCTAGTCTCTTAGCAAAACAAAATAAAAACTAGATGAAAAACAAAGAACATAAAGATAAGTTCATCACTCATGTTATCCACAAATTTAAGGAGCACACACCACCATTATATTTAGTCATGAGCAAGCTTAAAGAGATAAACCCATCTTCACAATGAATAGAAATGTTAAAATCTAATTACTTACAAAAGGCAGGTTAAGGCATCACAAGTCTGACACTGTGTAAAGTGAATTAGCATATAAAAATGAAGCTTCCAAATAACTCTAATGTGTAAGGTCTCCATGTCTCAAGATTCACCAAATTTCCCATCAGAATAAACGAAAATGGCATAGTTTTTATTTTCTTCTTCTTTTTATTTTTTTATTTTTTTTATATATATAAATAAGGTTCTGCTATGTTTATTTCCCTTAAGCTTTCTAATTGACCCATATAGCGAGTGTTGAGTCAATGACTCCCAAACCAGATGGTTTTAGGGCATTAGGTGTAAAGACACCCCTAAGGACTTATTAACTCGAGTAAAAAAGACTACGAAACTAAACTGACCTTAATGCTACCAAACAAAATTTTCACTTTTTGACGTGAACACTCACTGCTTACTGAGGCAAGAGATCCAGTTACTCAGTGGAAAGTTTATTGATGATGATCATTAGTAGTATTATATATATATATATATATATACATATTTATTTTATTTATTTATTTTTTATTTTTTTTATGCCCAAGTGTTTATCCAACAAGTCATCCAGTTTCAGTTAAGACAAGAAAACGTACACATTAAAATCACATGTCATACATCACATAATTTGTGCTAATGTGCTCGTGTTAGATAAGATCAAACATGTGAATTCTCAAATGCCTAAAGTAAGTAACTAAATTTTAAAACTTTATCACCAGATCATGTGTTCAAAATTTTAAGCTCACCTATGACATCACATCACAGAAAATGTTCAGATCAACCAAAATTTCAAAATAACATGAGCATGCATTTATCTTTACGACAAAAAGACAACAAATTAGGACAAAGTGTGTGATGTGTCTCCTATACCCCCAAACTTAAATTACACATTGACCCCAATGTGTGAATAATATGGAATGAGCTGACCTGGGATATGGAGAACTATCTGGACTAGTATGGCTCGTAGCGTACCCCCAAACTTGAACTGAAGTACGCATTGTCCCTGAAAAATAAAAACTGGAAAACAAAAAATACTGGAAACAAACATTAATCATAAAAAATTTAGAAATATACAGAAAAGATAAGCTGTGGGGTGCCTCTCATGAGCGCTAAGTTTAAAGTCTTCAGCCAGACTCCCCTTAGTAGACGATACTTAATCACAGTAACTAGGATCCTCCAATAATATCGTCTCTATGTCCGGACTCCTCAACTCCAAGAATGGTTTTAGCCTTTGTCCATTTACCTTAAAAGTGTTATCATTCTTGGGATCCTCAATCTCGATGGCCCCATGAGGAAAAACTGACCGAATAATAAATAGGCCTGTCCAACGAGATTTGAGCTTGCCTGGGAAAAGATAGAAGAGTGAATTGTAAAGAAGAACTTTCTGACCCAGCTCAAAAGCTCGTCTCAAAATGTTTTGGTCATGAGTCTTCTTCATTTGTGCTTTGTATGATCAGGCACACTCATATGCATCATTCCGCAGGTCCTCCAATTCATTGAGTTAGATTTTTCGTTGTGAGCCAACCTTGGAAAGATTGAAATTCAGTTGCTTGATAGCCCAATACGCACGATACTCTAATTCGACCGGAAGGTGACATGCCTTTCAGTACACAATACGATAGGGAGACATGCCAATTGGCGTCTTGAAAGTTGTTCGATATGCCCACAGTGCATCAGTCAATCACAGAGACCAATCCTTTCTACTAGGGTTCACAGTTTTCTATAAAATGTGTTTGATCTCGCGATTAGAAATTTCCACTTGTGCACTCATCTGCGGGTGATATGGGGTGACAACCTTGTGTGTGATGAAATACTTCTTCATCAACTGCTCAAAAATCCGGTTGCAAAAGTGCTTACCTCCATCACTTATGATTGCTCAAGGCGTACCAAATCGAGAAAAAATAGTGTCTTTCAAAAACTGGACCACAACTCTGTGGTCATTGGTCTTGCACGCAACGGCCTCCACCCACTTGGACAGATAGTCCACAACAACTAGAATGTACAAGTTGCCAAAGGAGTTTGGGAACGGTCCCATAATATCAATGCCCCACATGTCAAAAATCTCAACAATCAGAATAGGGTTGAGGGGCATCATATTTCTCCTAGAAAGACTCCCTAGCTTTTGGCAACGCTCACAAGATACACAGTAGGTGTGAGAGTCTCGGAACATGGTAGGCCAATAAAATCCACACTGCAAAATCTTTACAGTGGTCTTTTTAGCACTGAAATGGCCTCCACAAGCATGATCATGACAAAAGGCGATGATGTTAGATTGGTCATGCTCAGGAATACACCTTCTGATGATCTGATCGGGACAATACTTAAACAGATAAGGATCATCCCAGAAAAAATGTTTTACCATGGCTAAAAAATTTGATTTATCTTGTCGCCCCCAATGCAAAGGCATGTGTCCGGTGACAAGATAGTTTACTATATCAGCAAACCATGGAGCGGGATTTCGAGCAATGAGCATTAACTGCTCATCAGGAAAGGTCTCAGAAATGGGAGTGGCGGCCTCAGTGAAATCCATAATCAATTTAGATAAATGGTCTGCCACCACATTTTCTGAACCTTTCTTATCCCGAATCTCAATGTCGAACTCTTGAAGTAGCAAGATCCATCGGATAAGACGAGATTTAGCATCTTTTTTAGAGAAAAGATACTTCTATGCTGCATGGTCCGAGTAGATAATGACTTTAGATCCTAACAAGTAGGATCTGAACTTGTCTAATGCAAAAACGACTGTAAGCAACTCCTTCTCAGTGGTAGAGTAATTGAGTTGTGCGTCGCTTAGAGTTCGACTTGCATAGTAGATAACATGGGGAAGTTTATCAACACACTGCCCCAAAATAGCTCCTACAGCATAATCTGATGCGTCACACATAATCTCAAAGGGCACACCCTAGTTGGGTGGCTGAATAATGGGTGTGGACGTCAGAATCTTCTTCAGATCCCCAAATGCTTTCTTACAGTCCTCATCAAATATAAATGGGGCATCCTTTTGTAATAAATGGCACAAGGGCCTGGCGATCTTACTGAAATTCTGGATGAATTGCCTATAGAAGCCTGCATGGCCCAGAAATGATCGAACCTCCTTCACTGTACGTGGGGGTGGAAGGTTGAAAATCAGGTCCACCTTCGCTTTGTCGACCTCAATCCCTTGATGAGATACGACATGCCCAAGTACAATGCCTTGCTTAACCATAAAATGACATTTCTCCCAATTAAGCACTAGGTTCTTCTCTTTGCACCGCACTAAAACCAAAGTGAGACGGTGCAGGCACTCCTCAAATGTTGAACCGAAGACGAAGAAGTCATCCATGAAAATCTCTAAGAATCACTTTACCATGTTACAAAATATACTGACCATGCACCATTGAAAATTAGTGGGTGCATTACATAACCCAAAGGGCATGCGACGGTAGGCGAATGTCCCAAAAGGACAGGTAAACGTCGTCTTCTCCTGATCTTCGGGGTCCACAGGGACCTAGTTATATCCAGAATAACCATCCAAAAAACAATAATACTCGTGCTTAGCCAAACGCTCTACCATCTGATCAATAAATGGCAGTGGAAAGTGATCCTTCCTTGTGGCAACGTTCAGCTTACGATAGTCTATACACACTCTCCACCCTGACTGAACACGAGTTGGCACCAACTCGTCGTCTTTATTCTTTACTACCGTCAATCCCGCTCGCTTGGGCACGACATGAATCGGGCTCACCCATTTGCTATCAGAGATGGGATAAATGATCCCTGCATCTAACAGCTTAATTATTTCTGCCCTCACAACCTCTTGCATAGTTGGGTTGAGCCTTCTTTGTGGCTCCCTTGATGGCTTGGCATTCTCCTCCATATGTATCTTGTGCATCACCACCGAGGGGTTGATTCCCCTGATATCCTCAATGGTCCACCCGATAGCTTCCTTGTGCTCTGTTAAGACATTTAATAATTTCTTCTCTTGAGCTTCACCTAAATCTGAAGCTATAATCACAGGCAAACTATCTGCTGAACCTAGGAACTTATACTTAAGATTATCTGGTAAAGGCTTAAGTTCCTTCTTGGGGGTTTCAGGTTCGGCGGTCTCCACTGTCTCATTGCTTTCTTGAGGATCAGACTCCAAAATGGCATTCACTTCCTCGAGTAGCTTATCTAAGCCCAAGTCCTCTCCAAAGTGAGCAAAACACGCCTCCAGGGGATCCTCAATGCTTGATTCATCCACACTCTCCTCCAAAATCTCTTCTATCAAGCATACATTTCTCACTTCATCATACTCCAGTGGTTACCTAGTGATATCAAAGATGTTTAACTCCACTGTCATATTTTTGAAAGAGATCTTCATCACCCCTGTCCTACAATTGATTAGGGCATTAGCCATGGCTAAGAATGGTCGCCCTAGAATTATCGGTATTTGAATCTCTAAATTCTGGACCAGCTCTGTGTCAAGCACAATAAAATCCACTGGGAAATAGAATTTATCCACTTTTATCAAGACATCCTCAACTATTCCCCGTGGTCTTTTCACTGACCTGTCAGCCAATTGAAGCGTCGTGGATATGGGCTTCAATTCTCCTAACACTAACTGCAAATAGACTGAGTAGGGTAGAAGATTCACACTCGCCCCTAGATCCAAAGGAGTCCTCTCAATATGGCTGACTCCTATCGTGTAAGAGATGGTAGGACACCCCGGGTCCTTATGCTTGATGGGTAACTTGCACTGAAGGATTAAGCTGACCTGCTCGGTCAAAAATGCCTTCTTTGGGACATTCGTCCTCCTCTTGATAGTGACCAAGTCCTTTAAAAACTTAGCATATGATGGCACTTGATGGATGGCATCCAAAAATGGGATATTGATTTGGACTTGCTTGAATACCTCCAGAATTTCCTTATATTTCCCTCCTTTCTTGGGTGCTTGTAGTCTGTCGGGGTAAGGCGCTTTAGGTATAAATGACCTAGGAGGGTCTTTCACAGTAGGTGTGGCTGTAGATGGCTCAGCATCTCTCTTGTCCTTGTTGCCGCTTCCTTGCCCTTGCTGCATAGCAGGGCTCTCTTCCACTCGATTGTCCACTTGTCTCCCAGACCTCAGTGTGACAATCGACTGTACTTGTTCCTCCCCGTGCGTAGGAGTTGATGAACTCCCAACCATAAATTGTCCTTTCGGGTTGGTCACGGGCTGACTGGGGAACTTTCCCTTCTCTCTCTCACCCAAGTGACTTGAAATTTTCCCTATTTGACTCTCCAACTTGGCAATTGCTTGGGTGTTTACCACTGTTGCACTCCTCACATCACTTATATTTTGGCTAGTTGCCTTCATGAACTCCTTAAGGGTGTCCTCTAGCGACTGTGAAACTGGCACTGGTGTTTGAGTGGGTGTGTGGTAAGCAGGTGAAGGTGCTGGATGGGCAGAACGACCATGATTAGGAATTTGTGGGGCAAATCCGGGAGGATATTGATTTTGAGTATGATGAGGGGCTCCTCCCTGATTCATTGGTTGGTTCTGCCTCCATGAGAAATTTGGGTGGTTCCGCCACCCTAGATTGTACGTCTCGGAGTACGATCCATTTGATTGCCTTCGAAAGTCATTGAAAGCATTTACTTGTTCCATAGGATACTTGGCACAAGCCGGCATTGATGGGAAATTCTGTGCTAGATGCATAGGACTAGCACAGATGGAACAGCTTTCAACATTGAATATGTTGGCAGCATTGATGGATTGGCTTACAGTGAGAGCGTCAATCTTCTTAGTGAGGGCATCTAACTTTATCCTCAAATAAGCGTCCTCCCTGACCTTATAGATGCCTCCCTTCTTAGGAGCACGAATGGACTTATCTCGACAACTTGAAAAAACCCACTGCTGTGAGTTGTCAGACAACTTGTCCAACGCCATATATGCTTCGTCTCCTGTCAGACTCAAGAATGCCCCCCCATTCATAGACTCAATCATGCTACGGTTGGGTTGAGTCAACCCTTGGTAGAAGAATTGAACGAGTCTCCACTTCTCATATCCATATGGAGGGCATCTGATCAGTAACTCTTTAAAATACTCCCAGCTCTCAGAGAACTTCTCATCCTCGTCCTGAGTGAAAGAGCTAATCTCCTTTCGGCACTCATTCACTCTAGACATTGGGAAAAACTTATGATAAAATTTGCTAAGCAGGTTTTCCCAAGATGTAATAGACCCGGACGTGTTGGAATCCAACCATGCCTTAGCTCTATCATGAAGAGAGAAAGGGAAGAGTTGAAGATGGACTGACTCCTCAGAGAAGTTCTGGAATTTAAATGTGGCACAAATGTATTTGAACTTCTTCACATGACTATAAGGAATTTCAAGATCTAAGCCATGGAATGAGGGTAAGAGTTGGATAACATGTGGCTTCAAGTCAAAATGTGTGGCATTGGTTGGTGGCAACACTATGCAAGAGGATGAGTTAGTTGCAACAGGTGCGACAAATCCCTAAGGGATGTAGTTGAGTCCATGTTCCAAGCTCTAGGTTGCTCTACATGTTCAGGATGATTAAAATTCTCTCCCATCTCAACAGTCTCTCTCACAACTAGTGCTCTTCTCTGTCTCCTAAGAGTTCTTTCTAAGTCGGGATCTAAATGTGTCAAATCTAAGTTCAAGGATCTCCGACCAAGCATACACCAACAGAAAACAATGAGATACTAACCAGCAGAAACAACAGAATAAAGCATACACACAACTTAGATTTTTTTTTATTTTTTTTAACTAACTAGTAGAAAAATAAAATTAATTTAGACCAAAATTTTTCACAAACCAAACAAGTCCCCGGCAACGGCGCCAAAAACTTGTTGTGAGTTTTAATTTACTCGCAAGCGCACGAGTCGTTTGCAGTATAGCGTTGTGCAAGTGCAAGGTCGAATCCACAGGGAATTGCGTTGTGAAAATATATTTTTAATTTAAACTAACTTTATCTTAACCTAGTTCTGAATTATGAATGATATTGCAAAAGAAATATAAACTAAACTAAGTTGATTTAAAAACTAATAATTAAAACACTAAGGTTTTCGAATTGACCCCACCGAAGTTAAGCATATATGTTCTAAAAATATAGCCTATCAAAACATTCCATGAATCGAACTATAAGATAAAAAACAAAGAATATCCCAACTAAACCAAAAGCATCCAAAATATCCGCACTCAACAAATCACAAAGGAATCCAATTTAATCGAAAAGCATTCAATGTATCCATCAGATGAAACACAAGGAATATCCAACAGACAATTTAAACTCAATCAATTATAAGATTAACTCAAATAATTGACAGAACATTTTTACTAAAATTTGTCAGATTTGTACAAGCAAATCTGAACTACTACGCCAAACAACGGCGGGGCTTCATCTTCAACCTTAGCTGAAGAGTCTAGCCACTCATAACTATGAAACTAAAATTCATAATAAAAATGCTAAACATTTAAACTAAAACAACTAAATGTAAAGAAATAAATAAATAACTTTACATGGGAGAAACTCCACTCGCCGACGGGTGGCGCTTCTCCTCGTGGTAGAAATGCCTTCGAGATCCACCAGAATGCTAGCGAAAGTCCACCGATAAATACCAAAGTGGCTCAGGAATTGTACACTGAATGATGAGGCCAGATGGTGTTTATATAGAGGGAGTCTCGGAGCACTGTAGGTTTCAGATTCAATGTGGGATGCTGGCCCGAGGGAGCTCGATCGTAGAATTGTGCGATCGATCGCATGTGCGCTCGATCATATGTCTTGTGCGCACGATCGCATGTCTATTACGATCGATTGCAGACACACTAAACTGCAAATATTTCGATGTGGGATGTTGACCTTACGCTCGTTCGTAGGCAAGTGCGCTCGATCGCATATCTCGTGTGATCGATCAACCTATACAAATACACAAAACACAAGAAAGACATAAAATAAAGTGAAATAATACAAATTAAAAACCTAACAAATATAAATTAAAGGGCTTAAATATGTAATATTTAAGACTCATCAATTTCCCTAAGCAACGAGTTAGGCATGGTATCTACTCTAACTCTTTTCTTCCTTAAGGGATTCACATGGTATCTGCGTGAGTTGTTCCTTAAGAAAGCATAGGGGCTGTGGAAATCGACAACCACATGAGACCTAGGGCATGGTATCTACTCCCAGTTTCCCATGTTGATTAATCCAAGAATCCGGTGTGGATATCTTTTGTTACTAATGTTAGACCCAGGACCCAGTCATCCAAATTGATCTAACTAACCTATCCATACCACATGCATACGTTGGCCATACACATACATATGAGAAATTTAAATAAGCACAGGCATTAATCAAGTTAAGCAACATAATAAAGGCTATTGGCAAAGATTTTATGAATGAATAAATATATGAGAAAGCATAACTACGGCTTCAATCGAGCCCTATAAGAAAGTTAGTTACACATGCTGTCTAAAATCAACATCATATATAGACTAAGCATAAAATATAAAACCTGAAAAATACTAAGGAGACGGGTTGTCAATCCTCTCCAAAGCCTAGCAACTCTGAGCTAAAAGATAAAAGAAGTGTTCTCTAAGAAGTGATGAATTGTGTGTGCTTTACAGGTGTATTTATAGGGCTTGAGAAGTCCTAGAAGGCTTATGAGTTCCTAAACTTTCCTAAAATACAAAACTCTCTTATTTCCAAAATAAGGTTCTGCAATTTACTGTTCACGCCCGTACATGTGCGCTCGATCACAGTGCTGCCCTCGATCCTTCATGTGTGCGAATGATCGCATACGCGCTCGATCGCATGCAGTATTGAGATCGATCGCACTTTGACCAGAAACTACTCCAGGATCTCCAGGCTTCTTCTCTTAAGTGCCAAAACTGCTTCTTTTTTCTCCAAGACCTATAAAACACATGTGAAACACATAAATGAAGTAAAATGAACTAAATTAACATAACTAAAGACCTAACAAATGTAAATAATGAGGCTTAAATATGAATATTTAAGTACCTATCACACCCCCAAACTTACATATTGCTAGTCCCTTAGCAATACAAAACTAAAAACTAAAATGAAGAAAAGTAAAGCCACATAGATAAAACCAATAATCATAATGTCCACAAAAAATTTTAGGTTGTCACACAAAATAATGATGCGCATTCATAAGCAAGGTTAACACATATAAATATATCTTTGCAATGAATAAGAGTTTTGAATGCAAATCACTTTCATGAGGCAGTTTAAGATATCACAAGATCGACTTTGGTGTGTGGCGAACTAGCATATAAAATATTAGGTTTCCAAATAATTCTAATGTGTAGTGTTTCGATGACTTAAAATTCACCAAATTTCCTATTAGAATCAACAAAGATGGCATAAGTTTTCTTCTTTTCTTTTATTTGTGAGATTTTTGCCAAGTTAGTTCTCTTAAGCTTTCTATTTGACTCATGTAATGAGTGTTTAGCCAATGACTCCCAAACCAGATGGTTTTAGGGCATTATGTGTAAAGACACCCCTAAGAACTTACTAACTCGAGTCAAAAAGGCTACAAAGCTAATTGGTCTCAATGCTACCAATCAGAATTTTCACCTTTTGACGTGACACTCATTGCTTACTGAGGCAAGAGGGCCAGTTACTCAGTGGAAAGTTCTTTTAATGATCTTTTGAGTTAACAAAATTTTCCACTTTTTGATGTGACACTCACTGCTTACTGAGGCAAGAAGGCCAGTTACTCAGCGGAATGTTTGTTTTATTGATCATTAGGAGCATTTCTTTCTTTTTGAGTACTAACAATTTGTTTCTATTTTCTTATGCCAAGATGTTAGTCTAATAGGCCATTTGGTTCACAGTCGAGCAAAAGAAACATACCAATCAAAATTACATGTCATACCCCACACAATTATGTGCTAATGTGCTTGTGATCATTTAAGTCAAACTCATGAATCCTTAAATGCCTAAAAAGAGGTGATCTATGTTCAAAACTTAATTATTGGCCTATATGTTCAAGGTGTTAAGCTCACTTATGAAGTCAAATCATATTCTTTGTTTAGATCACCAAAAATTTTTAGAACAGAATGAACATGCATTTATCTATGAGAATAACAACACAACAAAATGGGACATAGTGAGTGTGTGAATGTGTCCCCATACCCCCAAACTTAAATTGCACACTATCCCCAATGTGTGAATAGCATGGAGGGAGCTGACCTGGGAGATTGAGAACTGATGGCCGGCATGACTCGTAGCACGCCCCCAAACTTCAACTAGATGCACTCACGTTATCCTTGAAAAAGAAAGAAAAACAAACATAAAATGGAAAACAAGTAATAATAACAGCTATAGAAAAATAAACTATGAAATACTAATAATAAAATAAAATAAACTATTAAAAAGATATGTTTTGGGGTGCCTCCCTTGAGTGCTAAGTTTAACATCTTCAGCCAGACGTGATATCCTCTCACTGCTGATCATCAGGTGGTGTAGTTGAAGAGGTACCGGGTGTCGGAGGTAGGCGATCAAGAATAGCCTACAGCATAGCCTCCTGTCGTACAAACCGTGCCTCCAAACTATCCATGCACTAATGCACGAGTGTGGTAGCGGCATAGACCTCACCTCGGAAGGAGGACAGCTCAGCTAGAAAGTGCTGGGACTCAGTGGGTCCAATGTCTGGATGGTCCTCCTCTCGTACTAGGCTAACTATAGGGGTCTCGGTCTCCATACGATCCTCCTCAACTCTCTCAGCTGCTGGAGCAAGCGCTGGGAGTCCTCGAGGCATGTGCGAGAGGCTATGTGTCCACTGAGCCTTCTCGAAGAAGGGATGCTCTCGCACTGGTCCGTCGTTGGTGATCCCCTTAATCCCTTTCTTCTTGATACAGTGCTATTCTCATTGAAGGGGGCACTTAGAGTCAAAATCAGGTGGTTTAAGTGCCCTTGATAGTTGCTTCATCGCCACTTTTGATTCCTGTTCAATAAAGTAAGGAAAAGTAGTATTAGTATTTGCAGGAGGGTCAATTTGAAGAACATACTTACTTGACGGCTGTGGTGTGTTCTTGAAGAGATGTGCAACTGTATTGACGTCTTTAATCAAATTGTCCTCCTCGGGCCTAATATCCACTCTTGTGTCCTCATGGTTGGGGATGGTCTCTAATGTAGTGGTGCGATGGACTTGAGAAGCTTTCTCAACAATACTTTGCATGAAGCTCACATTAGAATATTCATTATCATTATTAGTTGATTTTAATGTATTAAATATTTGAAATTCTATCTCCTCATCATTTATCCTCATTGTGACAATGCCCCTTTTTACACTAATATTAGTGTCAGCAGTTATCATAAAGGGGTGTCCTAAGATGATGGGGAGAGGTAATGGCAGAGTACATTCTTCCATATCTAATACTATAAAATCAGCAGGGATAATGAATTTTCCTACTCTTACCAACACATCCTCAAGGATACCTCTTGGTCGTTTAATGCTTCTGTCAGCTAGTTGCAAAGTGATGGAGGTTGGTTGAGGCTCCCCCAAACCTAGTGTCTCGTATACACTGTATGGCAGTAGGTTGACACTCGCTCTTAGATCTAATAGTGCATGCTCGAACAGTTGGTCACCTAGCCTGCAAAGAATAGTAAAACTACCCGGATCTTTCAGTTTAAGTGGTAATTTTCTTAAGAGCAGAGCACTTACCTCTTCGGTTAAGCCTACCGTCTCATCTTCCTGAAACTTCCTTTTGTTAGTGCAGTAATCTTTTAAAAACTTGGCATATGCAGGAATTTGTTTAATGGCATCTAACAAAGGAATATTAATCTCTACCTTTTTCAAGGTTTCAAAAATGTCAATCAATTTGGTCTTTTTCATAGGTTTTACCAACCTTTGAGGAAATGATGGGGGTGTATTTACCTTTTCCATCTCACTTCCCTTAGAGGTGGGTGCTTTGTTAGGTTCGTCGGATCTTACCACCATGCCATTTCTCAAGGTTGTCACAGCATTTAGTTGTTGATGCCCCCCAGGGTTAGGTAGTGTTTGAACTGGGAGCTCTCCTTGCTTTCTGCTACTGAGCTCTTTAGCCAGTTGTCCCATTTGTACCTCTAGTCTTTGAATTGCTTGCTCATGTTTTGCAGTGGTTTGTCTTTGCTGAGTCATGAACTGTTCTTGTGATGTCATCAATTGCTGTTGCTGGGTGGCCAGTTGTCTCACAAGACTTTCGAGGTTGTTCTTCTTTGGTTCGGAAACAGTTTGGGCTGCTGGTTGGAAGTTTCTGTGCTGCTCTTGACTATTCTGATTGTTGCTCCATGAGAAATTTGGATGGTTTCGCCATCCAGGGTTGTAAGTGTTGGCATATGGGTTGTTCTTCGGTGGATAGTTGTTAGGCCCCACATAATTTGCTTGTCCTGTATCTGCAGGTGAATACAAAGGACAAGTATTAGTATTATGGTCGTATTGGGAACATATTGCACATACCTGGAGTGGGGTAGATGGTAGGCTAGATGAGGCACTTTGAGCAGTCATGGATTTTACCAATAAGTCTAGTTTCCTTTCCATTGCTGCCATTTGAGGGGAAGATCCTTCGTTCAAATTTACCTCATACACACCTTTACCTTTGGTTACATGTCTACCTCGAGAGGAGAACTGTTGAGTGTGTTCGCTGAGGGTTTCGAAGAGCTCCATCTCTTCTTCGCTGCTTTTCTCCATCAACACTCCTCCACAACCTAAATCAACAATACTTTTGTTAGTGTCATTCAAACCTTCATAAAAGGCTTGTACCAATTCATCTTGAGGCAGGTTGTGGTGTGGGAATTTGAGTAGCAGCTCGTTGAAGTGTCCCCATGCTTCGAAGAAGAGGTCCCCATCCTTTTGTTGGAAGGACTGGATTTCCTTCCTCATTTGCCTCGTCTTTTGGGCTGGGAAAAACTTCCTTAGGAACTTTCTTGCTAACTCCTCCCAAGTGTGGATGGAAACTATAGGCAAAGAATTATACCATAGTTTAGCATTATCTTTCAAGGAAAAAGGGAACAGAATTAACCTTATTCCTTCTTGGTCTAGGCCTTGTATATGCTGGAACTTGCAAAGATCAAAAAATTCTCAGAGATGCAAGTGTGGATCTTCATTAGGAGTACCCCTAAAGTGAGTCAAAGCATTCAATATTTACGGAGATATGTAATAGTTTCCTGCTGCCTCAGGTTGATATGCAATGCATGATGGTTGATTAATGTTCCATAGGATAAAGGAGTGCTTCATCGGTACTAGTGCAGGTGGTTGTTGGTTTTCGAGCTGTTCCACCGTTGGTGTTTCGTTCTCGACTTCTTCTTCGTTCTCCTCGAAGTTGTCCTTAAGCCTCTGTTGGATGGTCCGCTCAAGTTCGGGATCGAGGGGAAAGACTGTTGGATGTTGGGATCGAAGCCCGTGCATAAATCAGCAAAAACAGTTTCAGTGCAACAACTTAATTTTGCTACTCGGGTAACTCTCTGTCCTATTTGCGCTCGATCGCACAGAAGGCTGTGATCGATTGCAAGTATCACAGAAAGTGTGATTTAGGGTTTGATGTGCCTGAAACAGAAAATAAATCAATTAGGGTTTGATGAAAAGTAAAAATAAAGATAGTAAACAGAAAATAAAATAATAACGATGATTAAACTAAACGAAAGTAATCCTAAAATGAAATTTAACGCAATCCCCGGCAACGGCGCCAAAAACTTGTTGTGCGATTATCTACCTAAATAAATAAGTAAATAATCGCACTCGTTTTACTTGCAAGTGCATAAGGTCAACAGTGTAGTATAGTGTGCAAAAGCAAGATCATCTCCATAGGGATTGGTAAAGTTCGGTTTTAGAATTAGTTTCTTCAAAGTGAAAAGAAATAAAATAACTGTTGAATGTGATTGATAAAAACATAGGGCTTTGATATCCACCACTAGTCATACTTTCCCAATTGTATAATGTATTAGTGCACTAGCCTTATCATGTATACCTAATGGTCGCCAATCTAAGGGCATGGTATCTACTCCTTAAGCTATTGATTTCCTTAAGCAACGAGTTAGGCATGGTATCTACTCTAACTCTTTTCTTCCTTAAGGGATTCAGCATGGTATCTGCGTGAGTTGTTCCTTAAGAAACCATAGGAGTTGTGGAAATCAACAACCACATGAGACCTAGGGCATGGTATCTACTCCCAGTTTCCCATGTTGATTAATCCAAGAATCCGGTGTGGATATCTTTTGTTACTAATGTTAGACCCAGGACTCAGTCATCCAAATTGATCTAACTAACCTATCCATACAACATGCATACGTTGGCCATACACATACATATGAGGAATTTAAATAAGCACAAGCATTAATCAAGTTAAGCAACATAATAAAGGCTATTGGTAAAGATTTTATCAATGAATAAATATATGAGAAAGCATAACTAGGGCTTCAATCGAGCCCTATAAGAAAGTTAGTTACACATGCTATCTAAAATCAACATCATATATAAACTAAGCATAAAATATAAAACCCGAAGAATACTAAGGAGACGGGTTGTCAATCCTCTCCAAAGCCTAGAAACTCCGAGCTAAAAGATAAAAGAAGTGTTCTCTAAGAAGTGATGAATTGTATGTGCTTTACAGGTGTATTTATAGGGCTTGAGAAGTCCTAGAAGGCTCATGAGTTCCTAAATTTTCCTAAAATAAAAAACTCTCTTATTTCTAAAATAGGGTTCTGTAGTTTACTGTTCACGTCCGTACAAGTGCGCTTGATCACTGTGCTGCACTCAATCCTTCATGTGTGAGAATGATCGCATATGCACTCGATCGCATGGAGTATTGAGATCGATCGCACTTTGACCAGAAGCTGCTCTAGGATCTCCAGGCTTCTTCCCTTAAGTGCCAAAACTGCTTCTTTTTTCTCCAAGACCTATAAAACACATGTGAAACACACAAATGAAGTAAAATAAACTAAATTAACATAACTAAGGACCTAACAAATGTAAATAAGGGGGCTTAAATATGAATATTTAAGCACCTATCAGCATTCTTGACTACATTCATTCGGACTTTTGGGGACCAGCTAGGACACCAACACAAGGAGGTAACATTTACTTTCTGTCTTTAATTGATGATTATTCAAGAAGAGTGTGGGTTTATATGCTTAGGAATAAATCTGATGTCTTGAATAAATTTGTTGTGTGGAAGAAGTTGCTGGAAACTCAAACGGGTATGGTAGTTAAGGCTTTATGAACCGATAATGGCTTAGAATTTTGCAATAATGATTTTGATAAATTCTATGAATTAAATAGAATTCTAAGGCATATGATGGTTGTAAAAACACCTCAGTAAAATGGAGTTGCCGAAAGAATGAATAGAACCCTTATGGAGAAGGTTAGGTGCATGTTAATAGTATTCGGGTTACCAAAATATTTTTGGGGAGAAGCTGTGGTTACAGCTGCATACTTGATAAATAGATCACCCTCTAGAGCTTTAGAGCTCAAGACTCCCATTGAGATGTGAAGTGGAAAACCCCCTGAATTAAGCAACCTAAGGACTTTTGGGTGTGCAGCATATGCACATTAAAAGGAGGATAAACTTGGCCCTAGATCTAAAAAATGAGTATTTCTAGGATATGGTGATGGGGTTAAGGGATATAGATTGTGGTCCTTAGAAAATAAGGGTATGAAACTAATTATAAGTAGGTATGTTATTTTGAATGAATTATTATTTCCCTACTTGGAGAAAACTAACCCTGCAGGGGCTAGTGAGCAAACCAAACCGAAAGTTGTGGAGCACTGCATCAAGGAGAACTCGGTTCAGGTAAAGTAGAGGAGGCAAGAGGGTTCAAACCAGGTAGAGCCCTTGGATGAAGGCCAAGCTCAAGAAACTCCAGAAGAGGTTGATGTAGTAAATGACTACCAACTCACAAGAGACCGGGGAAGGAGAGTGGTAAGACCACCTTTGAGATATGGGTTTGCAATTGCCAATATAGAAACTCCTTGGAGAGAAGGAGAGGTTGAACCAGAAACTTACACGGATGCCATGGAGTGTAAGGATTCGTCAAAGTGGCAGCTGGCTATGGAGGAAGAAATGGATTCTTTGATGAAAAACAACTCTTGGGAGTTGGTGCCCAAACCTGAAAAACAGAGAGTTGTGGATTGTAGATGGCTCTACAATATCAAATAAGGGAATACTCCAGGGGATGAAGTCCAGTATAAGGCTAGGCTGGTGGCGAAGGAGTTCACACAAAAAGAAGGCATAGATTTCACCGAAATCTTCTCACCGATTGTGAAGTACAAGACGATCCGGATAGTGTTAGCATTGGTGGTCCAATTTGATTGGGAAATTGAGCAAATGGATATGAAGACAACATTCTTACATGGAGAGCTCGATGATACCATTTTCATGAGGCAACCCGAAGGTTATGAGGAAGGAAGGTAGGGAGAGTTAGTGTGCAAATTAAAGAAATATCTTTATGGCCTAAAGCAATCACCTAGGCAATCGAATAAAATGTTTGATTCCTTTGTAATCAGCTTGGGTTTCATGAGGAGCTATTATGATTCGTGTTTCTACTATAAGGGGCAGAAGGTTAAGGAAATGGTGATCATCCTCATCTATGTTGATGACATGTTGCTGGTTAGGAGCAGCATGGAAAGGATAAATAAATTAAAGGCTCAACTCAGTGAGAAGTTTGAGATGAAGGATCTTGGCCATGCCCAAAAGATCCTTGGGATGTGTATCATCCGGGAAAGGGAGAGAAACAGATTGAAGATCTCTCAAACCTCCTACATAGAGAAGATAATATCTAAATTCTCTATGGAAGATAGCAAACCAGTGAAGGTTCCCCTTGCTAGTCATTTCAAGTTCTCCAACGATCAATGTCCAAGATCGGAGGCGGAGAAGAAAGAAAGGAAGAAAGTCCCTTACTCTAGTGCTGTTGGTTTTGTTATATACACTATGGTAAGCACTAGATCCAATATTGCTCATGCAATGAGTCGTCTCAGCAGGTTTATGAGTAATCCCGAAAAGGAGCATTGGCTTGGGATAAAGTGGTTGCTGAGGTATTTGAAGGGAAGCCCAGAAGTAGGGCTAGTGTATGAGAAGAAGAGTAATGCCATATGCCTTGAGGGTTTTGCTGATTCGGACTATGGAGCAGACCAGGATAAAAGGAGATCGATTACCTCTTACTTTTTCAACTTAAATGGATGTTGTGTAAGTTGGAAGGCTCAGTTGCAGCCAGTGGTAGCACTCTCAACAACCGAGGCTGAGTACATAGCAGCTACGAAGGCCATTAAGGAGGCTATGTGGTGCAAAGGGTTGCTTAAAGAGTTGAAGAGGAGCAGGTTGTGGTATTTTTGGATAGTCAAAGTGCCTTTCACTTGTGTAAAAATCTAGTGTTCCATGAGAGGACAAAGTATATGGATGTTCGGTATCATTTCATTCGGAAAAATGTTACGAAAGGATGCATCCATGTGGACAAGGTTGCCACGAAAGAAAATCCTACGGATTTGGGTACTAAAGTTCTACCTCTAAGTAAGTTCAATCATTTCCTTGGACTACTTAGGATAGGAGTCGGTTAATAGATGACTCATGATGAGTTTGGATCCCGAAGCTTTCTGCACAATGGTTCAGGTTTAAACACTTAGACAAAGGTAGAGATTGTTGGTATTTATCTAAGGTTTGCACAGGTCCAACCATGGTTCAAAGATGGTCAAAATCAAAACCAAGGATGGAGGACTAAAGTTCAGCAAGTTAGAAGACTGCACACATATGTGTGCATCAATTTGGAGCAAAGGAAGGCTAGGCACACTGGTGTGTGTACTTCTGCACACAAGCTAATAGAGTGTGTTCACTGCTGGGCAGCATCAGTGTGCACCAGCGCTGCACCGCTCCTTCTTCAGCGCTGTGCCATCCAAAAGGTATGCTCCAGGACCGCACCAGTGCTGTACCATCCATCCACCAGTGGTGCACCATCATGCATGGGTACTGCTGGGACAGGGCTAGCATCGCACCGCTCAGTCATCAGCGGCGCACCACCCAGAAGGAGTACAAAGGCACTTTGCCCAGCACCGCACCGCGCCCTGTTAGGCGCCTAGGCGCCAGGCTAAATGCTTCACACATAGGCAGCATGCATAAAGACCCTTTTAGGTGCGTGTGTGCAAGAACAAAACGCACAGCACCACTTGGAAAGTGATGAACAGCTATGATTAAGTAAAGATCATGATCAAAGGGTGGAGATTGATTCACAAGAATGTCTAAGAAGTGGATGGCTATAAAAGGGGTTTCCTAGTCTCATTTTACAACAATTAGAAACACACAAGTTTGTGACATTGTGAGATCAATTGTAAACACATAGAGAGAATTGTGTGAGAGACATAAACACAAAATGGACTCTTTGTAGTGAGGCTGGTTGTAAAGAAAAGAGGTTAGTATAGAATTGATAGAAAGCATTGTTTAGGTCTATCACTTTCTAGTTCTCTTCTTGGTTTCTTGAAGGGGATTGCTATAACTTGTAAGAACCATTTGAGATAGTGCAGAGAGTTCGGAGGAACTCATGGGGACATAGGAACATTGCCAAACCTCGATAACAAATTGCTTGTCTTCTTTTCTTTCTTTGATTTGTTCTTGTGTTCAATTGCTGAAATTATTTCTACAAGTCATTCTAGACTTGGGTGTTTGGAAAATCACCACCTGGTCATCTTGTCAAGGTGATTTCCAACAATGGCCTTGAAGAAAGGTAGGCATCTCTCTATAGATTTGGACATGAAGCCACTTAGGGCAGCTGTTCTCCTGGTGAGCTGTTGTACTTCTTTCACAAACTTAGGGGAGGTCATATCAAGAATAGCCTTTATCTTTTTGTGTTGACTTCTATTCCTCTTTGGGTGACCATGAACCCTAGAAATTTTCCTCCTGTCACCCCGAACGCACACTTCACCAGGTTCAATCTCATATTATACTTGCATAGGACCCTGAATGCTTCCTCTAAGTCAGAACTATGGTTCCGTACCTCTGCACTTTTGACCAGCATATCTTCTACATAGACCTCTATGTTTCACCTGATCTGCCCTTTGAAGATTTTGTTCACTAGCCTTTGATAGGTCGCACTAGCATTCTTGAGTCCGAATGACATAACCTTATAGCAATACAGCCCTCGGTCAGTGATAAAGGCGGTTTTGTCTTGGTCTGGCCCGTACATGAAAATTTGGTTGTAGCCGGAGTACGCATCCATAAAGGAGAGGAGTTCGTGCCCCGAAGTGGAGTCCACCAATTGATCGACTCAAGGGAGAGGAAAGTTGTACTTTGGACAGACCTTGTTTAAATTTGTGAAGTCGATGCAGATCCCTCATTAACCATTGGCCTTTCGGTCCATCACTACGTTGGACACCCATTCGGGGTATCTCGCCTCTCAGATGAAGCCAGCCTCAAGCAGCTTGTCTACCTCGGCATTGATGGCAGCCTGGCATTTCGGGGCAAAAGTTATTTTCTGCTAGACGATTGACTTGTACTTTAGGTCCACATTTAGGCGATACTCAATGGTCCTGGGGTCGATCCCAGGCATGTCTGACGCGGACTAGGTGAACAAGTCTTGATTCTTCTGAAGGAGGGATATGAGCTATTCCCTGTATTTTTTGGAGAGGTTTGATCCTATCTGGATGGTTTGGTTGGGGTCTTCGCCAAGGGGTACTGGAATCAGCTCTTCCGTTGGTCGCCCTCTTGGGGTCTTCATCTCATCCCTGAGGTCTTCTACCTTGAGAGGCAGTGCTTTCATCTTTTTTCCTTCCTTGACAGCATTCAAATAGAAGAATCGAGAGGCCCTCTGATCACCTCTAATCATTCCCACTGCCTCACTGGTGGGAAACTTGATTTTTAGGTGGTACGTGGAGACAACAACTTTTAGTTTGTTAAGGGTAGGTCACCCGATGATCATGTTATAAGAGGAGGGTTGCTTTACTACCAGGAAAGTGGTTTGCACAGTGGAGGTTCGTGGTGCTGTCCCTGCGGTAACAGGGAAGATTATACTTCCCTTGGTGAAAACTGTAGATCTACCAAAACCATAGAGAGGGGGTCGGGGCTTGCTCTAAACGCTCTTCCTTCAGCTCCATACACTAGAAGGCGTCATAGAATAATATATCTGCCGAGCTTCCGTTATCAATCAACACATGCCGTACTTTATAATTGCCCACCAGGAGGGAGACAACTACTGCGTCATCATGAGGAGTCTGTACATCTTCCAAGTCATCTTCTGTAAAGGAGATCACTAGCTCTGACTTCCTTCGATTGTGAGGTCCGTTGATGGAAGCAATGGTTCTGGCATATGCCTTACCGCTTTGTCTCGAGCTCCTTCCTGTGGTAGGACCTCCACATATTGTGTTGATGATTCAGGTGGTGGTTGCCACTTCTTGGTTCTTTTGATCAGACGCTTCCCATTTGGCCCTAGAGTCTCGCTGAGGGTCTTACCGCTCTTGTTCTTAGGGACAGGGGTGCCTGGGCTCTCTTCTTGGATGGGTGGGCACTTCTCTCCTCTGGGGCCTTGTCAATTCTTTTAAATGCCCCCGGCTAATGAGGGTTTCAATCTGTTCCTTCACGGTATGGCACTGTTCGGTGTCGTGGCCGTAATTTTTGTGGAAACAGCACCATTGCCTTTGATCCCCGCCAAGGTGTGGCATCCTGGGTGGCCATTGGAGGACTGACTATCTTGGAGCTGCATGTGGACATTAGTCCTTGATGTGTTGAGGGGGTGAAACCATTGAGTCGGAGGTGAGGCTTGTATCTGTTTTCTTGGTGAGGTCTCTTGATTGCTCCTCTGTGTGGGTCAACGTCCTTTCTCTTTTTCTCTGTTTCTTCTTCTCTTTCCCTTTTAAACACCTGATCATCCTCCGCCAACATATACTTCTCTGCCTGGGCCAAAACCTTGTTCATGTTCTTGGGCGGGTGCCGAGTGAGCTTGGAGCTGAAGATCTCGGACCTCAACCCATTCTTAAATGCCAACATCTGGACATTTGGGTCAAGGTCTGGGATTTCCCAGGCAGCTGTGTTGAACCTGGATATATAGGCTCGAAATCTCTCTCCACGATGTTGGATAATGTTGAACAAGCTCTCAGAGGTCTTCTTTGGTCACTTACTGCTGAGGAAGTGTGAAGCAAAGGCATAACTGAGTTCTCTGAAACTGCTAATGCTCTTCGGCCTCAAATTCGAATATCAAGTACTTATGGCCTTCTCTAGAGTCAAGAGGAAGGCTCGACACATGATAGGGTTAGAATGTCGATGTAGCATCATGGTCGTCTTGTAATGCTGCAAATGGTCTAGCGGGTCCCCTGAGCTGTCATACATTCTGACCTATGGCATTCTAAAGTTAAGGGGGAGCGAGGTCTCGAGAACATCTTCTGTGAATGGGGGATCTTAGATGCTAAGCTTATCCATGATGCTGAGGCTTCTGTGTTTCAAGGCTAAGTCTATTTTTTCTTCCATCTCTTCGAACTGTCTGTCCAGGTTGAAGTTGCTCTTTGAGGAAGAGTTCTCCTTGGACCGGCTGCAATGCAGCGAGGGCTCGGTAGGGGGCTGATTGTAGGTTGGATCATCTCTGTCGGATGACTTTGCTCGCTCGAGAGCTTGGTAGGGAGAAAAGGAAGGTTGTAGACCTCCACCTCGGACTTAGGCTACCAAGTCGGCTATCATCTAGGAGAGTTCTTAGAATTGGGCTTGTGTCACGGGGGTAGCATAAGGATGCGCGGTCGCTTGCACATAATTAGGAGAGTTGGTTCCGGAGAGATGGGGGCATTGCTCTCTGACGGGGGGCCGTCTGCTCGACCCAGGAGTTGCATGATCTGGGATTATAGGGAATTTGGATCCAGATTGTTGACTACGGGTGCTGCCCCGGATAGGAGCAGAGCATGCTGTTGGGGCTTCCTTATCAATCCTTCTCGTACTACTTCTTGACGGCATCATAACATATGAGTTCTTTTGTACTTCTTCGTTTTCGCTATATTGAGAGATTGTGGTTTCCCACAGACGGCGCCAATCTGTTGATGCCGAAAAACCACTCACTGCTGACATGGCCTGGATGCTGACGTGACCTGGATGTTGACGTGGCCTAGGTGCTGATGTGGCCCTGCACAAATGATAGAAGTGAACTAAAGACCCTCGGAAAGAGGATAGGGGGAGACTTCCGAGGGCACTCCGATGCTAAAGTTAGCACGAGGGCTTAAGAGAGGTTGAGGCCGAGGGTTAATCTTAAAGTAAATCAAGTGCAGAGAAACGAGTGTGTATATCTCATGAATTCCATACCTCGGGTTATTTATAGTCCTCTGAGCAGGTATTACCCATGTGGGGGAGGTATAGTCTTGCCCATACCGTGTTTGCTCTCAGATGTTAGGCCTTAATTGCGTGATCAGTGGATGGCGTGTGTCAGGGGTCGCATGTTGCAGAAAGGTTAGGTCTGCTAACCATGCTTTGATGTGGTGGTCATACGACCTGGCCATTCCACGTGTGCTTTACCATGCTGAGGAGACTCAACACGTGTCATTGCCCTATAGGTGACATCCGGGCCCATATGTAGGTTTATTGGGCCAGAGGTTTCTTATTGGGCCAGAGTGTTATGGGCTACATCAATACCCTTTTAGGTTACAAGTAGTTTACAATGATATTTTTTTAAGACATCGGACTGAACTTGGGTTAATTTCCCAAGCTATATAAGTACCCAAAAATGGGATCAAGTCATATCATACTTCATTATTTATCATTTTTCAGGTATTTTGCATAGTTTATGCTCTTATAGACCAGGAGCAACATTTAGTTTAGTAAGGAACGTTATTTCTTTCATGGGTAATATTGCTTCAAGAGCTTACCATTGAGTAGACCTCTTGAGCTATGCAACTACCATCCCAATTTGAGGAAAACTTGTTGGCCATGCAATAACTCAAATTAATGATCCTACGCACAATGAGTACCATATCTCGTACTTGAAATGATCGGGGTCATACTTTTTTACTGAAGGCCTTAGTCATTCGTGCTTGATAGCACTTAAGGCTTGTTGAGCTTCCAATCTCAGATGGCCATTCTGATTGATGGAATTTTCTATTTTAGATGAAGAATAGCTTCTGTTGGCTTAAGGCTCAATTGAACCTTGAATCTGATGATAACAAAACACTCTTTAAGTGTCTAACTTGTGTGTTTTACGTGTGCAAGATTGTTGGACTTGATTAAGAAATACTTTGGACCTCAAAAGTTCAAAGGAAATCATTAAAGGTAAAAGAACAGTTAACAGATAGTGCTGACACATTCTGGCCGAAGATATAGAATTTAACAACTGCAAAAAAAAGGTGTCAACACATTTAGACAGAAAGTCAAATGCTTGAAGCCCTGAGTAAGGTGTTAACACAAAGTACACATTTTTGTCGACATATTTTGGTAAAAAGTTCACGTTCCTGAAGTTTGAAGGAATATATCAACACATTGTGCATAATGACTAGTATATTTGAATGAGGTAGACATGTTTGAAGCTTCAATCTTATCCTTATCTATCTCCAATGGCCAACTGTCCTTAAGGACTATATATACCCTTCAAAAAGGTGAATCTATTATTATTTATTATATGAGAATCATCAAGGATAATCAGAATCAATGAGCATTCAAGCTATTCTTAATCTTTGAGCTAAAAGCTTAATAAATTTTCATCTTCTTTCACTTGCAAATCCAACCTTTGAGAGGTTAATCTTTTGTTTTAAACCCTTCCTAATCTTTCTATTGTTGCAAAAGGGAAAGAAACCCTTAAGAGAAAGCTTGTGAGGATTTGGGTAGAATTTTTGTTAGGTTTTAAGTATGAGCCTTTGGAAACCGTTTATAAGAAGGTTATTGCTAACACCTAGAAGTCTAGATCCTCGTAAGGTTACAAGAAGATAGTGGAATACTCGAGGAGGACCCTTGAAGAGTGGACATAGGTCGGGTTGTGCAAAGCCACCATAAATAAGTTTACAAGCTTTACTATTCTTTCTCTTAAATTTCCTACACATACTCTATTATTTTTACTCTTATTGTGTTTGAACATAATTTTGTTATTGATCTCTATTGGTTGTGTTCTTTGTCAATTTGGTTACTTATTGTGTTGTTTGGTTGCTCACACTCTCACTTCAAATTTATATTTGTATAAAACGTTTCAAATTTGTTTGAAAATTTTTAAGTTTTCGAAAAAACTTAATTTACTCCTTCTTGGGTTGTGCTATTCATTGGGATAATTGGTATCAAATTTTCGTCACTATTTAAAAAGTTTAACTAATTTAGAGAAAATATTTTGGATGCCTAATCTTGTTGGAACCAAATATAGCTGAAGGTGGTTCAAGCAATCGACCTCATTTGTTCAATGGAACAAATTACAATTATTGAAAAGCTAGAATGAAGATTTTCATTCAATCCAATGATTTTAAGGTTTGGAAGGTGATTTAGAATGATCCTACCATTCCAACTAAGGTAGTTGATTGAAGGATTGTTCTCATGGAACTTAATGAATATGATGATATGAGAAAAGCAAGGCTACGATCAGTCACTTTGACTGTGGCCTTTAAACCTTCGCCCTATTATAGCACCATGTGTGGTCCACCTGATTATGAATTACATGCAACCAGTTAGCTCTCTAAGAGATAAAGAGAACAAGCTCCCCATTCTCTTTTCTTTTCCCCCTCTCTCTCTCTGTCTGAAACACTTAAAAAATAATTTTTCCTTCTGCCAGTAGATCCACATCAACAACTTTCAAAAGTCATAGCAACCTCAATGAAACTTGTATCAAAAAATAAAAAAAAAATAGTGAAACAACCTTCTCCATTTTGCTGGTTTAACACCATCTCCAAAATAGGAGTTTCTTCAAAATCCATTATTTTTTTCATTATTAAAAAATTAAAAAATAGAGAAACACTCAAGTTTTTTGAGATCTTCTTTATCTGCACTTTAGATTAAAAAAAAAAAATCTTGGGTCAAATAAATATATTAACAATCTCACTTCCCTCTAATCCTTTTGAAAAATTTCTTTAGGTTGAACCCTCTAACTCAACAAGAGAGAGTGAAGAAAGAGGGATTAAGGTGTTGTTCTTTCATTTTGAATTTTTCTTCAACGATGTCCTCTTTAACTAGTCAGATCTAGATTTAAAGGAGGATATGCAATATGTTGATGCTGAGAAAATGTTACTGACGTGGCGTTGACGCCCAGGGGCCTAGGGTTGACTTCTTGGGATCTGCATAAGTGGACAAGGGTGAACTAAAGGACCCTCGAAAGGAGAGGGGAGGGGAGACCTTTGAGGGCGCTCCGATGTTTTAGTTAGGATGAGGCCGAGGGTTAATTTTAAAGTAGATCAGTGCGAGCTTTCTTTGTATTTATGAAGTGAGAAAATCATGTTTAGAACTCGCGTACCTTGAGCCATTTATAGTATTTCGAGTGGAGGTCGGCCATGTGGGGGAGGGATGGCCTCGTCACTGTGATTCCGGGCTTCTGATGTCAAGTTTCAATCGCGTACTTAGAAAGTCGCGTGTTTCAGAGAAGGTTAGGACCGCTAATCGCGCTTAGACGTTGCGATTGCGTGATTTGCTTATTCCACGTGTGCCCTGTCATGCTGCACGTGTCATCATCCCATTGGTGAAGCCAGACCCTATGTGTTGACGTCCTATTGGATGAGGGCTTTGTAGGCTCCATCATAGGCTCCCCACTTCCTCAGGTACTTGTGTGCCTCGAGCAAGTAGGATGTGATGTTCGTGCCGTGGCTGAGCGTTTATACTTGGGACATTTAGGAAACAGATAGTTTATGGCCTCGGACTGGGAGATCTTGGAATAAGTGCAGCTTTTGGTTTTGGAGAATCTGGGCCAAGCATTCGAGGAGCAGTTCAAACGCTCGATCTTGGCAAATTTGGGCCGAGCGTTTGAGGAGCAGTTCAAATGCTCGATCTTGGCAAATCTAAGCCGAGCGTTTGAGGAGCAGCTCAAATGCTCGATCTTGGCGAATCTGGGCTGAGCGTTTGACGAGTAGTTCAAACGCTCGGTCTTTGGAGATTTTAGAACGAGTGTATGACAAGCAGTCCATACGCTCAGACTTGGAGATATTTAGGCCGAGTGTATGACAAGTAGCTCACACACTCGGTCTTTGGAGATTTTAGGCCGAGTGTATGACAATAAGTCCATACGCTCGGACTTGGAGACCTTTAAGCTGAGTGTATGACAAACAGCTCACACGCTTGGTCTTTGGAGATTTTAGGCCGAGTGTATGACAAACAATCTATACGCTCGGACTTTGAGACCTTTAGACCAAGCGTATGACAAACAACTCACACGCTCGGTCTTTGGAGATTTTAGGCCGAGCGTATGACAAGCAGTCCATACGCTCAGACTTGGAGACCTTTAAGCCGAGTGTATCACAAGCAGCTCACACGCTCTGTCTTTGGAGATTTCAGGCTAAGTGTATGACAAGCAGTCTATATGCTTGGACTTGGAGACCTTTAGGCCGAGCGTATGACAAGCAGCTCACACACTCGGTCTTTGGAAATTTCAAGCTGAGTGTATGACAAGCAGTCTATATACTCGGACTTGGAGACCTTTAGGCCAAGCGTATAACAAGTAGCTCACACGCTCCGAGCGTATGATAAGCAGTCCATACGCTCGGACTTGGAGACTTTTAGGCTGAACGTATGACAAACAGCTCACACGCTCGGTCTTTGGAGATTTTAGGCCGAGTGTATGACAAGCAGTCCATACGCTCAGACTTGGAGACCTTTAGGCCGAGTGTATGATAAGCAGCTCACACACTCGGTCTTTGGAGATTTTAGGCCGAGTGTATGACAAACAGTCCATACACTCGGACTTGAAGACCTTTAAGACGAGTGTGTGACAAGCAGCTCACACACTCAGTCTTTAGAGATTTAGGGTCAAGCGTATAACAAGCAGTCCATATGCTCGGACTTGGAGACTTTTAGGCTGAGCGTATGACAAACAGCTCACATGCTCGGTCTTTGGAGATTTCAGGCCAAGCATATGACAAGCAGTCCATACACTCGGGCTTGGAGACCTCTAGGTCGAGCATATGACAAGCAGCTCACACGCTCGGTCTTTGGAGATTTTAGGCCTAGCATATGACAAACAGTCCATACGCTCGGACTTGGAGACCTTTAGGCCGAGCGTATGACAAGCAGTTCACACGCCCGGTCTTTAGAAATTTTAGGCCAAGCATATAACAAGCAGTCCATACACTCGGACTTAGAGACCTTTAGGCTGAGCATATGACAAGTAGCTCACACGCTCGGTCTTTGGAGATTTTACGCCGAGTGTATGACAAGCAATCCATACGCTCGACCTTGGAGATTTTCCTTTGAGCCCCTTCTTTTAGTTAGGCCTGGGCCTTGTCTTCATGGGCCCTTTGGCCCTCGTCCAGGCGCATTAAATATCAAGGCGACTGATTTTTGTATGGCGGTGCCGAGGGTATGGGAACTGAAGATTCCGAATCTCAGCCCGTTCTTGAATGCTAGCATCTGAACGTTCGGGTCGAGGTTTGGGATCTCCCATGCAACTGTATTGAACCTAGATATGTAGGCTCGAAGCCTTTCTTCTCGGTGCTGGACAATGTTGAATAGGCTTCCCGAGGTCTTTTTCGGACCCTTGCTACTGAGGAAGTGAGAGGCGAAGGCGTAACTGAGCTCTCTAAAGTTGCCAATGCTCCTTGGCTTCAGATGCGAATACCACGTGCCTGCAACTTTCTCAAGGGTTAGAGGGAAGGCATGACATATGATCGGGTCGGAATGCCGATGCAGCATCATGGTTGTCTTGTAATGTTGTAGATGGTCTAGTGGGTCTGCTGAACCGTCATACATTTTGATATACAGCATCCTAAAGTTGTGAGGGAGCGGGGTTTCGAGGACATCTTCCATGAACGGGGGGGTCTTGGACACTAAGCTCGTCTAGGATATTGTGGCCTCTGTGCGTGAGAGCTCTGTCTATTTTTTCTTCCATTTCTTCTATTTGTCTATCTAGATTTGGGTTGCTTCTAGAGGAGGAACCTTCCTTAGACCAGTCGTAGGACAGTGAGGGCTCGGTGGTGGAAGGGGAGTAGGCCGGGTCTTCGCCACTAAAGGATTCGACTCGTTCGTGAGCTCGGTGAAAAGGGGGGAGGGTTGTCGGCCCTCGCCTTGGACTTGAACCGCCAAGTCGGCTATCATTCGGGAGAGTTCTTGGAACTAAGCTTGAGTTACTGGGGCAGTCTGAGGATGCGCCACTGCTCTTTCGGAGTCGAGGGAGTCGGTTCTAGAGTGACAAGGGCACTGTTCCTTGATGTGAGGTAATCTGCTTGACCCCGTAGTTGCACGTTCAGGGATTATGGGGAATCTGGGCCTGGATTGCTGACTCTGGGTGCTGCCTCGGATGGGGGTAGAACACGCCGTTAGGGCTCCTTTGGCGGTCTTTTTGGTGGTGTTCCAAGGCGGTATTGCAACAGATGAGTTCTGCAGATTTCTTCGCTTTTACTGTTTAGCGAAAGATTATGGTTTCTCACAGATGACACCAATCTATTGATGCCGAGAAAATGTTGCCGATGTGGCGTTGATGCCCAGGGGCCTAGGGTTGACTTCTTGGGATCTGCACAAGTGGACAAGGGTGAACTAAATGACCCTCGGAATGAGAGGGGAGGGAAGACCTCCGAGGGCGCTCCGACATTCTAGTTAGGATGATGCCGAGGGTTAATTTTAAAGTAGATCAGTGCGAGCTTTCTTTATATTTATGAAGTGAGAAAATCATGCTTAGAACTCGCATACCTTGAGCCATTTATAGTGTTTCGAGTGGAGGTCGGCCATGTTGGGGAGGGATGGCCTCGTCCCTGTGATTCCGGGCTTCTGATGTCAAATCTCAATCGCGTGCTCAGAAAGTCGCATGTTTCAGAGAAGGTTAGGCCCGCTAATCGCGCTTAAACGTGGCGATTGCGTGATTTGCTTATTCCACTTGTACCCTGTCATGTTGCACGTGTCATTATCCCATTGGTGAAGCCAGACCCTTCATGTTGACATCCTATTGGATGAGGGTTTTGTAGACTCCATCACACAATAAAAAGTCAAATTTGATAAAGATTAAAGATTCAAGAGAAATTGATCTTCTGGTCATAAAGATACAAAGCTCAAATAGAGCCAGCCCTGCCACGCAAAAGGAAGGAGTTCTGTACACTTTCTTTTTGTCTCGTTTTTCTTTTCTTTTTTTGTTTTTGCAACCGATGGTCGTAAGTTATAAGTTAAGATTTAGTTAGTGCGGTACACGTGTTTCATTTATATGGCAAAAGTTTCTCCATGAGTGACAAAGCGATGATAATTAGCATTCCTCGATATGAGAAATACTCAATTGAAAACTAAAGCTATGAACATGATGTATTGTGCCTTAGAACCAAATGAATTCAATAGAATTTCTACATGTGGAACTTCCAAAGAAATTTGGGATAGATTTGAGATAACACATGAAAAAAATTATCAAGTGAAAGAGTCTTAAAATTAATTTGCTTGTTCACAACTATGAGCTATTTCAAATGAAAAATAATGGATCTATTTCCAGTATGTTGACTTACTTTAAGGATTCTGTAAATACCATGAAATCTCTTGGCAAAACTTTCTCTAACTCTGAAAAGCCAAGAAGAAGCCAAGGACCTCAATTTTCTCTAGATCCCTCATTACCCATGAAATGAATGTGAAGAAAAACAATGACGATGAAGGACAGAAGAAGAAAACAATTTCTCTCAAATCTACATCTCATGAAGAAGAATCCTCAAAAGGGAGAGGGAAGAAAAACGAATGGGGCGATATATTTTGATTGCAACAAGACCAACAAGACCAGACACATGAAGGCTATTGCCCCACTCAAGCCGACTTACAAGAAGCCTTACAAAAAGTACAAAAAGAAGGCAATGATGACCAAATGAAGTGATTGGTAATTATTGACTTATGGCAAAGGAAATCACTGAGCATGGAGTAGCAAACCTTTTGTCTCATGGAAAAGGAAGATAACGAGGTAAAATATCTTCTCCAATTGAACCTAAGTATTCATTTGATGAATTAAAACGTGTTTGATGAGCTAGTTATTGTTTTCAAGAATGTGGCTTTAAAGAAGTTGATTTCCTTAATGTTTCAAGAAAATGAGGATTTTGAAAATAAAAACAAAGTTTTAGAAAATGAGATTGAGACCATGAAGCTTTAAAGATTGAGAACGAGTCTTTGAAAAAGAAGGTTGAGAGTATTTAATTGGATTGGTCTTGTTCCTGGTTCCTAGCTCAGTTTTTTATTTTTGGTTATGGTTTACTCTGTAAGCAGCCTTTCCCCTGCTTTGTTCTCCTGTTTCATTGGTAAATATTCCTGTATAATACACTTTCATCACCAAAATAAAATAAAAAAAGAAAAAAGAAAAAACTGAACATAGTATAATGCTCGAATTAAAGATGAGAGGATCCTGAATTTTAAACCAAAAGTTGAATCATTCTTTTAATGGCAAGAATGCATAATTTCACTAACTAATCATGTAGTTAGTAATAAAAAATGTATAAAATAATATTATTAGCATAAAAGAAAATTACGATTCAAATAATTATATAGTTCTTATTTCATATTTTAAAAATAATACTTATCTAACGAAGGAACAGTATCTAAGCATGACATCTGGTCACCTTTACCAAGCAAGATTTTACCCAATAATTATTTGAAAATATCTGTTGAATTAGTTTCAAAATTGTAAATATTGCAAACAACTAAAACTAATTATCACAATATTATTTTGAGTAATCTTATTATTAAATTTTTTAAGTGAAATAATAGTAATAGAGTTTGATAATATAAATTTGGAAAAGTAAGAAATCCATAGAATATATTTTTATGTAAAACAATATTTATTTCACCATATTTTTATCTTTTGTTTTTCTATATAAGATTCAAATGATATTTATCAATATTCATGTCTTTGGTTCTGTTATAAGAGCTTTAAATAAGTTAATTAAATAAACTATGAAGGTGTAAGGTTTGATTCCTTCCTTTGGTTTTTGCTGGTGAATATAAATGATCATAATCACATGTGTGCAACACTATCTGTTGATGTCGAAAATCTGCTGTTGAGTTGGAGGCTCCGCGTCCGACGTCTTGCACGAATAACAAGGGGTAATACTAAAGAGTCATCGGAGGAGAGGAGTGGTGCCTTCGAGCACTCTCCGACGCCTTTGTTAGTATAAGGTTTTGAGAGAGTTATGATATCAGTGTTTTAATGATGAGCTTGAATTTGAAGATGGGATTGGATTCACGTATCTTAGGTCTTTTATAGTGATTCAGAGGCAAGTTGACCACGTGCTCAGGATGGCGCGATCTCAGAGATCCCGCTTTTTTGGCGAAGGGGTCTTATCGCGTGTTCAAGGATGGCTCAATCCCTGAAATCCTGCTTACATTTCTGCATGGGGGGAGTCCGTGAGTGACGATGGCTTCGTCAACTGCTCGTCCACTTGTCGTCCGGTCATTGGAGGGGAGTTGTCCATGTGTCATCAGGCTATTGGATGGTGAATTATCAGTGTGGTCATGTGTTGCCCGATCATCGGAAAAGAGTGCTATCCACGTGTTACCAGGCTACTGGAGGGTGAATTTATTCGCTGCATCACCATCAATACTGACAAAGTTCCTCCAATAAAAAAAGGAACACATGGCACAAAATATCACACAAATGAAACTCACTAGATCAACTATTGAAAATCCATGTCTAAGAACTTCTGCCACACTGACAATGTTACATTTTGGTTAATGGCTAAGCAGCATGAACTTAATCGATTTGAGAGGAAGAAGGTGTGGACTTTGGTTCCAAAGCCTAACAATCATCCGGTCATTGGCACCAGGTGGGCAATTAGAAATAAAATCTATGAAACTGGTGTGATTGTTAGAAACAAGATTAGATTGGTTGCACAAGGCTACAACTTTAGGATCCATACAGGGCACTTCTTCATAGGTCTAGGAAAAGACATCCTTATACTCAATCAATGGTGTGATGTACATTGTATCTTCATCTGGCTAAGTAAAGCACTAACAAAAATAGAGCGAGGTTTTTGGGCCGTTCAAAGGTTGGCTTCCTTAAGGTCATCCACCGTAGCTTGCCCACCATCCTCAAGTGTCGCAAGAGCATTCTCAATCTAGGATTCAGATGCTTTCAAACTCGTATCTTCTTCTATAAAGTTATGATAAGTGGAAAGCACGACTTCCTTTTCCTTCCTCCCCTCTTCATTCATCTCTTTTTCATATGTAGCCTTGGCACAACTACACATCATTTTGCTTTAAGGAAGTCATTTATACATACCACGAGAGAAGATTCATGCTTCATGCTGAAAAGAATTAAAGTGCAAGTCTCCTTTTTCTCACCATTTCTCCTTGGCATGCATTCCTTGAGGGAGCATTTAAACTCCCAAGTTGGTCAAAGACTGATTTACATGTCCGGTCAGATTGGTGTTGTGCACCGGAAAGGACACTTGGCCGATTGAATACAGAAGCCTGAAATTTTGGAACTTTTAAACGCTCAAACACAGATGTGCGTGACGGTAATCGCATATTTTCTTCTTCCATGTCTGTATTTTCTGTGTAATGCATTTAGAGTTAGTCATTTGTTAATCTATTTGATAGAGATAAGAACTGGCTTTTCTAGTTGTTACCCAAGTCCAGCTCTTGAGGCAAGAATGTTATATCCCACTTTCCTCAACTTCATTCAGCCCTTAAACTTTGTCACCGGTATCTTCATGAGAAAGTTCCCCTAGTGGCACAAGGTTAGATAAGTTGTATCCTGCCTTTCCAAGGAGTTTGCAAACGTTTGGATCGAAACCTTCACTAGTCCACTTGTTATGAAGAGCACCATGCTCTGTCACATTTTGGGATGGCCGAACAAATTCTTTTAGTGGTTCTTTACAACCAGATAACTTGGTTAGTGGCATCAAATGACTCTCTTTCAAGGCTTGCAAATCCTTTCTGATGCGAACAGGGAAGTGTAGGGTTATAGCGGTTTTTAATTTGGAGTTTTACTTTATTAGTTATTGGTGTTTGTGTACTCAGTGGCAGATCATAATTTTCTGCAGAACAGGTACAGAATTTGAATTTTGGTCTTCTTATCTTTATTTTAGTATTTATTTTAGTTATAAGCTTTCCTAGTGGTTCCTTAAGTTATAAGTATCTCTTCTTTAGTGTTAAGCTAGCCTATTAATGTTTTTTAGGAACTTTCCTATTTTTTGGGTCTAATTATTGGGGAACAAGTTTAGGAGTCGTATGTATTGATGTAAATTCTTTTCAGTTGGAGGGAAGATCAGTTATGAAAACCACAGCAGCTTTATGTTTTCTTTGGGCTTGTGTGATGCAACCCTAACCCTAGGTGTGATGCAACGGAACCTTAGTGTGATGCAACGGAAACCCTACATGTGAAAGGAGGACAGCTATCTCTTACTTCTCTATCTTATCTTACATATTTTTTTATTATTTTCTGAAATATTCATATTAAAGTGTCCCAATTCTAAACTCTAAATACAATTATTCTCAATTCTCTCAAACCCTAACCTTAATTTCTCTAATTCGAGAAGGCTTTCCAAATTTGTCCTACATCATTGAATCTATTGAAGAAAATTGATAATCGTAATCTCATTTTGAACCTTTTTCACTTCATTGAATGGTTCGCATGCTTTGTAAAATTTTTGATGCCTACAGCTAGAACCAAACTCACTTGCAAATTAATGACCATGAACTAAATAAATTCAACAAGTGTATACTAGGATACAGCAGAGAGAACTGATGAAAGCCTAGAACCAAGATAGTTGATAACTGGAAAAGAAAAGCTCCTTCCAAAATAAAGTGCAATATGACTCTTCTTAAAGTTTTGAGAAAACCAGCAGGTCCGAGAGATATTTTTCCTGAGCATAGGCCTCTTGCACAATCCCTTTCAGTGACTAATGTACACATAAAATTATAAAACCAATAGCAGCTACTTAGTACAAATGATTTTTCCAGAGTGTTCAGCCAGAGTATCAGATAGACTTTGATCTCTTTTTCGTTTTTGATCGATGCCGATCTTTCTTCCATCTTAGGGAACTGACTTTCCAAAGATTTACCCGTTTAGCTCTCTTGACCTGTCTCACTTTCCATTCTCTCTTATCACTATTGCCTCGCACTGATCCCTTAAAGAGCTTTTGTAACTTTGGATCACCCAAAAAACCATTTGATCTCATCTCAGAATTTAATTCCCTGGCTTTGACTAGCCATCCACATGTTGCTAGCCCCTGTACCAACAGTGTGTAATGAGCAGAATCAGCCACTACTTCAAAATGCTTCATTTCATCCCAAATTTTCAAAGCATTTTCAGGTTGCTGTGATTTGAAGAATTTTCCAAGAATGAGGAGAAAGGTATCCCCACTGGGACCTAAACCAGCAATCCTCATTCGGTTAAGAACTTCCAGTGTTCCTTCAAAACCAACACCCTCAAGAAATGCATGGCAGGTCTCAATGGTTGGACTAATATTCTCCCCAATCATAGTGGTTAATATATTTCTTGCCTCTTCCAGCTTTTTTGCTTCACACAGAGGATGTATCATTGAGTTGTAAGTGGCTGAATCCGGCTGCCACCCAGTTTCTTTCATTTTTTCTAGGAGTTTCAGAGCTTCATTAGAACAATTCTCACGAGTTAATACATAAATCAAAGAATTGTAAACCTCAATACCAGGGACCCAACCTCTTTTCTTCATCTCATCGTAGAGTCTGAGAGAGTCAAAAAGATTCCCAACTTTTGCGAAGCATGAAATCATGTGGGTATGAGAAGTTGCATTTGGTGTAATACAGCACTTCAGCATTTCTCTCCAAACTCTCTTTGCTTCAAATACATCAACAGATATATTGCACCAACCATTGAGAATAATGTTAAATCCCTCCGTCTCCAATGGGAAGAGCTTCCTATTTACAAGCATGAACTCTTCAGCCTCTTCAATGTTACCATGTTTGCAAAGAGAACTCAAAAAAGTGTGGAACGCTTCTTCATCAGGGGTCAGCCTGAACTTCTCCATAATGTGGAATGTCCGAATAGCTTTGCACAGATCATTCGCAGCTGCATACCTAATTTTTACCAGATGGAAAAAGTAAAAAGAGAGAATAATTTAAAATCCTAACCTGTTATTGATTATGGACAACAGTGTGGATAATAAAAAACATGCACGAAAAAGTAGTATGAAAGAAATAAGTACACGAATATGTTCTCACTCAAAAGCAAAAGTAAGAAGTGCACTAGACAAACTAAAGCATATTCAAAGAGAAAACTTCTGATATCCTAAATGTGAAAATTGTAAAAATTATAAAGAGAAAAATTTGAAAGAGGAGAACAATACGGGCAGGGGTATTGGTTTTGGGGGGGGGGGGGGGGGGGGGGTGGGTGTGGGAGCCAAGGAGGAACAAAAGAGAATGAACTTGCATATGAGATCAATAAGTAAATTCTGAAAACATCCACTATCAGAGTTTATACAACATCACATGAAAATAAAAGAATTCCACTTTGTTTCTCATTCTATTTCCAGCTTCAATTCCTTTAATTGTCTTTATGCTCACAAAAGAAAGAATGCTATAAGGAGTATATAGCCTACAGAAACCAGAAAACAAGGAACTGATCTCCATACAGTTGAAACCACAAATGTAATTACTTATTGCCAGTGATTGAGCAGTAGAAATCATTCAAAATGGAGGCATAAATTGTGAGATCGGAACCAAAATGAACAGAGAAGAAGGAACTTTTCTTTCATTTTTCGGCTCTTATTTTCAATAAGGTATGCAAAGAATGATACCTTGCAGTGCATTAGTCGGCAATGACCTCCAAGATTCAGGATATAAGCAAACAATTCTACGAAATTTACACTAATTGAATTGTATGCAGAAATATTGTGTTAAAAACAACTGAGGATCACAAGTAGCGACCAGTATACATGCTGCATTTTATACCCAAATCAACAAAAAGTCTAAAGAACCTAAAGAAAAGCTAAATCTCACCTATCAATCATAATAAGCATTGCCCTTCTCGTATCCATTGAAGACTGGTACATATCACGAATCAAACACCAAGCAATATTGAACTTTCTATGATTACCCAACAACCAAACCATTAAATCACACACTTTTTTATCACTACAACTACATTTTTCGCCCCATTTGAAAGCCAAAAACGCAAGCCTCCACTCTTCTCTCAATGCCCAAATCACTGAATACACCAGATCTTGATTTAGCTTAATGCCTGACTGATCTAGAGAAGCCATGGTCTCCGCCTCTGAGTTATAATGGGAGAACCTTTTGAGCAAATCGAGGAGACCCGGTTGCTTCGGATCAAGCTTTTCGGTCTCTGGTTCAGCCAACTCAATCGGGTCGTAGATGTTTTGGGTGGAGAAGGAATGGAGAGAGAAGAAATAGGACGTGAAAAGTGGGGTTTGAGAGGGTATATAACGCGTTTGATGAAATGCCAAAGAGAGAGAACTGACTTTGCATGACCTAGAGAAGGGTGAGTGAGGGATGGTTGGGTGGAGAAGAAGGAACAAGGAGAGTAGAGGATGGTGGGTACTTTTTAGCTTCCTTGCAATAGTGACGACTGCCATTGGGTAGGTAGGAGGATATGATGCCATTTTGGACTTCAAATTCGAACCCATGGGTATATGTATAGCATGGAGGGACCAAGAGATTCTAATTTCATTTTCCCACTCTCAAATTGAGTTGGAAGCAGGTGGATACCCGAGTCGCTTTATGAAGCAATGTTTCCAAAGACGAATAGTTTTTTCTCCAAGACACGATGCCTAATTTTGGTGACATTGGGGCGTAATTTTTTTTAACGTATTTACTTTTCAAAATAACAATTAATCAATAGAAAATTAAAAAAATAATAATAATTAAATATCCAAAAAGAAAAATTTATATCTCAATACACCAAAAAGCGAAAAAGACATAAATCTTAATACGGCCCAATAGAAAGACGTATGCCTCCAATGAGATGTACCTTGAAAAGTAAAGGTATATGTTTTTGGAGATCAATGTGGTTTTTTCAATGTCTTGAGGCAATTTTACACCTAGACACACGTCATAACCATGTTTTTTATAACATTAATATGAAGCAACAAAATAAAATAAAATAAATACTAAAAAATTCAAGCAGCCTTTTAATCTAAGCAGCATCCCAGATTATTGTTAAATTCAACAAGAATCTAAGTCATAATTTATATGTAAATGCCCAGTTCAGTATTCCTCAATATCTGGTAAGCATAGTACAATTGTTAACTATATTTCCCTTCTAAAAAAATCCTGAAGTGCAAATCTCCTACCCTGAATTTATTTTGCCACTGCATAAATGTGGATTTTATAAAATTTGATGATCATGACTATTTTCACTAACAAATCATACTATTTTTTTATAAACCCACATGAAATTTATTTATTTGCCTATATTTGTTTCACATGTCAAATTCAAGACATAAGGAAGACAAATATGTTTACACGAAATTTATTTATGTTCACATGAAATTTATTTATTTATATATGTTTAACTAAATATGTTTACACAAATTTGTAAACACAATTGTGTATAATTTTGCAGTGAAAATTTAAAGGGTTAACCTGTTATTTTGGTTCTGATGTAGGGAAAAATTCCCCAACTAGAAATATAATGACATGCGGCACCCTCCAATGGCGAAAAGATAATTTCATAAACAAGACAGAGTAATTAGTCGAATGGCCCATGGCAAAGGGCAAAAAAATAATCTCACACCAGAATCCTAATCCTACTAGGACACTCCAGCCTATGGAAACCCTAGTCTTATCAGAATACTCCAGTCCTATCATAATACTAAACATTAATCACTTTTCTCATCGAACTCTACCTTTACACATTATATAAGGGGGCTCTCATTATCACATGTACACTCTCAATTCACTCTCAAATCATCCAGCTCTTTTGCTCGCTACTTTTCTACGCCTTTAGTTTACTGACTTAGGCATTGGAGAGTCCTCCTCGGAGGCATAACCCTTTCGGTCATCTAGGGTTACTCCTTAGGGTATCTTCTGTCTTTGTGTGAGTAAGTACCCAATCATGTTCGTTTGCTTGTTAGCAGATTTTCGGTATCAACAAATTGACACTATCTGTGGTAAACCAAAAAAAAAAAAAAAATCATTTGTCAAGATGTAGCCCAAGAATGCTTCCAAAAACGTCGTCACTGCCACTACCACCACTATCGCAAGAATAGTCGCTACCGTCACTACTGCAAATACCTCTACCACTCAGACCTCAACCAGTCGTGTCCTACGCACTAGTCTTGAACTCCCAATCATCCTTGAACATGTTGCAACCAACCAGAATCCTAGCAAGCCATCTAGTGAGTACTCACAGTAGGATCAACAATCTTAATCGAACCACCCAGTTCATCAAGGCTAAGCAAACCCGGACGGCCCAGTCATACAAAGACAGTTCGTGGGACTTTCCCAATTGGTGGCTGACCTAGCCGCTCAATTCAGGGGACAAACCCCTCCCTTTCAACCTCAAGTGTCACAACCAAGCCCTCAGCCAATGAGGCACCAAAATTCCAATCACCATATTGCAAATCGCAAGTCCACTACAAGATCTTCTCCTGTCAACCATGGACCGAAGTCCCGATGCTACTTTTTCTCCAAAAACAAGCTGATCTGGACAAGAAGCTGGTAGAGATAGATAAGAAGATAGGTGAGGTCTTCAAGCACCGAGGAACCAATGTCCTATACGAGCTTGATTCCCAAGACCCTCCATTCACCAAAGAAATTTTGGACGCTCCTCTCCCTCAGCGTTTTAGGATGCTAGTCATCAAAGCTTATGATGGCACTACCAATCTGATGGATTACCTCCAGCTTTACAAGACAACAATGCTTCTACACCGCGACCCAGACGCGGTCGTATGCTGAGATTTCCCACTAACGCTCGAGAAGGCTGCCATCACAAGGTATTGCCACCTCAAGCCTGGAGGCATTAGTTCTTTCAAAGTGCTTAGTTGCACCTTTGCTGAGCACTTCCTTAATAGTAAAAGATCGAGGAAAATGTTAGAAAGCCTCTTCAACATTATTAAGTGAAGAGGTGAGAAACTCCGTGAATACATTTCTCGATTCAATGCAACCATATGGGAAATAATCGATCTTGAACCAAAGATCTAGATTGTCACATTCAAGAATGGACTCAGGTTGGAAATTTTTAGCTTTAAGCTCACCAGACGTCCAATCAAAGACATGAATGAGTTTCTCACCCGAGCTGAAGAATTCATACTAGCAGAGGAAGAACAAGTATTCTGAATGGAACAAGAAGAAGGTAGAGGAAAAAGGAAAGGTGAAGAGTTTGAACTAAAGAACAAATCAAGAAAGAAGCCTCATAAAGACGGGAACGAAAAAATGACTCGGATGTTAGAAAACTATGCACCTCTCAACACTTTTAGGGTCAACATCCTAATGAATATCAAAGAACGAGACTTTGTTTTCTGGCCTAAAAACCCATGAACCTCATTGAAAATAAAGATAGGTCACGATGGTCATGGCACCGAAGAATGCAAAGCCCTCAAGAACCAAATAGATTCATTTATCTGTCGAGGGTATTTGAAGGAATAAACTTGGGCTCCTATATACCAAATGGATGAAAAGGAATGGCCAGCACAAAGTTCTTGGCATCTCCATAGGAAAAGACCTAGGCATAGCCCCGACCGAGGTCCTAGGCAAAGTCCAAGAAGAGGCACACAAGATAACAGATGTCGGCAAGCTAATAGGGAAGATCATACCACCCTAGTTGGTACCATTAAAACCATCTTTGGAGGCCCGAAAATAGATGAAAATTTGTTACAAGTTAAGAAGGTATATGCCAGATTAGTCGCTTTTGTAAGCAGGCCTAGCAAGAAAGCAAGAACTGATCATGTAATCTCTTTCACCAACGAAGATCTAGAGGGATTAAAAACACCATATGACGATGCCATGGTCATCATCTTGGTTGATAATGGAAGTTTAGAAGACATTCTGTATCACAACGTCTTTCAAAAGATGAAGCTCAGTGAAGATCAGCTTAAGCTAGTGGCATCTCCACTCTACAGATTTTTGGGAGAGCTAATACTCCTTGAAGGCAACATTTTCCTGTCCGATGCCTTAGGCTCAACTCTTAAGAATACTACAGTCATGACCACCTTCCTGTTCATTAAGCATCTGTCCTCCTATAATGCTATCCTTGGCCAACCATCCAGAATTTCATAAAGGTTGTCATTTCCACGTATCATTTGAAGATGAAGTTCCTTACCAAAATGGAATTGAGGAAGTGCAGGGGAATCAGACCACATCCTGATCTTACTACCTCAGCTCCAAAAATGGGCACAAGAAAGCCGAGGCCCTACCTCTTGAAACTAAATACATTAGAGACACATTTAAAGCTCCGAGGAGCTAATCAGTCGAAGAGTTAGTCATCATTCTCTTGAATGAGGGAGAAGATCAGAAGATTGCACATATTAGGTTTAATTTACTTGAAAAGCTTAATGGAACTCCTATGCCTCGGATTCGGAATGTCAAGAACCTTCACAAATTTTTCCAATAACACTTTTGCTTTTAAATATTCGCTTTGTAACTTTTGCATTTTCTATAAATAAAACAGTTATTTTTTATTTTTCCATAAAAGTGCATGAGTAAGTCACTAGCATGTGGCAGAATAGAAAGTCACCAGCATGTGGCATAGTAAAAAGCCATCATTTCCAACACCCCAATGTCGTCAGCTAAAGATGCACTAAATCTTCAACGAATGATGCACCAAAGCCGTCAGCCCTTGATGCACCAAAATCCTAGGTTTATCTAAGAATAAAAGGAGCATATCCTCTCATTAAAAGCTCGAGGGAAACACCTTAAGTGTTATTATCGTCGACTATTTCTCATCCAAAGTCTGAGGAAAGCACTTGAGAGCAAGCTAGACATTTGGCTAGACGATTATAAGGTAGCTAGGTGCCTGACTAGGCGCCTGGAGGGTGCTAGGCGCTTAAGATCGGGTTAGGTGCCTACCTAAGCGCTTGAGACTTAGGCACCTCACTAAGTAAACTACATCTACAACTTGAAAGAACATCAGTCTACATATAAATTAAACACATTTGGCAAGTCTTGACCATTTTTTGACAAATTCTGAGAAGAGAGGGCTGAGTTCTTCACTTCCTCGACCATTTTCTAAACAAATTTCAAGGAGAGAGCACTGAGCTCTTCACCTCCTCATCCATTCTTTAAGAAAATTACAAGGAGTGAGTGCTGAGTTATTCACCTCCTTAGTCATTTTTTTCAACAAAATCCAATGAGAAAAGCACCCAGGAGTATGTTAAGAGCCTACATAAACACTTGATATGTCCTAGGTGCTTGACAGTATGCTACGCATTTGCTTAGGCACCTGATAGTGTACCAAGCACTTGCCTAGGCTACTGACAGTGTGTTAGGTGTCTGTATAAGCGATTGACATTGAAAATATCCCTATATCTTGAAGAGGCCTCATTTTCTATGTAAGTTGAAGATGCTTGAACATTTTTAAAGAAAAATTCAAAGAGAGAGCCTCAAGTCCCTACGACACTCGACCATTCTTTCCCAAAAAGTGTAAGGAGAGGACCTCGAGTCCCTATGAGCCTCGACCATTCTTTCCAAAAAATTTCGACGAGAGGGCCTTAAGTCCTTACGACCCTCGACTATTTTTTCAAAAAAAGTCCAAGCCCAGGGTTCCGAGTCCTTGGATGGCTCGGTGCCTAAAACCCAAAACATAGAAAGAATAATTTCAGAACTTGCTCTTGCACACATTTTGATAATCTACATTAATCGCATAACTGTACTTAAGGAAGTAGGGGGCATCTAATATAGGGGAAATTTTCCTAACCAATAACATAATGACACATAGCACCCTTCAAGGGTGAAAAAATAATTTCATAAACAAGACAAAGTAACCAATCAAATGGTTGCATGTGACAAACGTCAAAACAATAATCTCACACTAGAATCTTGATCTTATTAGGACACTTCTGTCTATGGAAACCCTAGTCTTACTAGAATACTCTAGCTAATGAGAATTCTAATCCTATCATAATACTTAGTATTAATTACTTTCCTAATCGAACTCTACCTCTAAACACATATAAAAGGGGCTCTCATTATCACAGGTACACTCTAAATTCATTCTCAAATCCTCAAGCTCTCTTACTCCCTACTTTTCTACACCTTTAGTTTACTGACCTAGGCATCAGAGAGTCCCCCGAAGGCATAACCCCTCTAATCCTTCGGCGAGTCCTTAGGTTTTCTTTTATCTTTGTGTGCGCAGGTACCCCATCGCATCCGTTCGCTTGCTTGGTAGATTTTTAGCATCAACAAGTTCTTAAAGATATACAGGTTTCCTATTTTGATCTTTAACAAATTTCTTTCCTATTTGAATAATTAATGTTGCAAAATTTCTCAATCAAGTCAATCCATTAATCAAAGATTAAAGTCCTTAGCTATTTTGGTCCATAAGAATATACAAATTTCTTTGATATCTGACTTTAAGAGTTTGATTTTCAAACAGGTTAGATACATTAGGGTTTGGACTATATTTGAGTAGTTTACTATTAATTCTTTAATTGGTTTTCATTAACTCATGCGTTTGTGTTAGAAATAATGATGGGCACCCATAAGGGATGTCCATGTGTCATGGGCTGTAAGCTTAAGTCGCTAACCGTGTGGCTTTAGGCTCAGAAACACCTCCTTGGAATGCCTAAGTCAGCCTTCCTCCTAGCTACTCAAGAGAACCACCCTCAAAGCTAGACCCACTCAAAGAAAATAGCTAACACAAGAGAGAGAACATGAGACAAAACTAGAGAGCTTGCTATTGTTTGAATGATTTAATGATTTACAAGTGAAGGGGAGGTCCTTTTATATAGGGAGAGCTCTGATGAGAGTCATAAAATGCATCTTAACAGTATTTATTTGTTAGCATTTAGGGTTGATTTAGGGCTGAATTACACATTTATGCCTTAATAATTCTAAAAGTGTCAATCTTAGTATATTGATTTATTTTGATTCATTTTCAGGTATTTTGGGTTTAAAAGAGATGGAAAAGCTATCATTGCTTAAAGCATGAAGATTCTATGCATATCAGAGTTAAAGAATGGTTTTGGAAGGACAGAATGAAGAGAAACCCATTTTTAGGGTTCCACACCGCGACGAGCCATGGTTTGCGCCGCTGCCACTAGAACCATTAGCTTCTGAGATAGAAACTAGGATCAGGCAGTGCGTCGTGATGAGCCAAGGTTTGTACCGTGGCCACTAGAACCTTTAAGAAGCTAGGCTCAAGTAGTACGCCGTGGCGAGGCAAGGTTTGCACCGCGGCGAAGGAGCATTTTAACAGCAGTGCCGCGACTTCCATTTTCTATGTCGTGGCGTGAGCGCGATTGCCCTATTTCTGTTTCACGACCTTAATAGGGCTTTAATAACATTTCTTAACCCGAAAACACCCTTGAACCTTCTGGGGTATTAATAGAACACTTAGGATTTGCTGAAAAAGAGGCTGGAATTAGGAGAGCAACCATATTCTTCTTCATTAAGGTGATCAAGCATGAGCCTAATGTCCAACTAAATTCCAAGCAAGGCAAAAGGATGAATTCATAGGTGTAGTTGTTCTTATTTCCATCCTTGATTCAGTTATATGGATTGATTATTAAACATTGTTTATGATTTACTATTTGATTAAGTAAGAAGGAGAGGATTTACTTTTAATCCGGTGATTGCTTCTTTCTCCTCCATATAAGTCTAGTCAAGCTCTTCTTATGTCAAGTGGTTAGATGTGATTGATTTCGTTAGATTTATCTTATAGGTTTGTCTATTACTGCGGTATTGTTATTGAAATATATTGTTGCTTCTTGATAATTTATAAGATAGATCATGTGAGTTTGAATTGGAATTAAAGAGTAATTTGTAGTAATTACATTAGGGTGTTTATGTGCTTGGATTGAATATTTACCAATTGCTTGTTTGGGATGTGAAACTAGCAATTGAGATAAAACAATTGAGTCAAGATTGGAATAAGGCAACGAACGTAGGAAGGATTCCTGGAACCTTGTTATTTCTTTATTGAATTCTTCATCATATTTTCACAATTCTCTCATATAATTTCATTCGTAAAACTCAGATTTTCTTATTTGAATTTTATCATTTAGTGGTAAGGTTTACACTTTCTCTTATAGTTCGCTTTCCTCGTGGGATCGAAACCTCAGTTGTACACAATAATTGTGTGTTAGTTTGAGTGTAATCAAATTTTGGCTCTGTTGCTGGGGAAACGCACTTAAGTACAAGGTAGATTGTCAACTTTGAGACAAGACAGTAATATTGTTCTTTGCTCTTTGTTTTGATTTTATATTTTTTTTTTGTTTTATTCGTTTCCCCTCTAATTCCTTTGGTGTATGCGTAGACTGCGAGATGCGCGAGGTAGATTCATTAAAAGACCCGAAATAGAGTTACCCTCTCCTTCCACGTCCGATAGTTAAAGCTCTCCTATATCAAATCATAGTGCACACCCAAACGAGAATTCAGAGAATTATGTTAACATGGCTGACAATCACAATGAGAATGTTGCTAGGACACTTAAGGACTACTTCCACCCTAGCCGAATGGCCACACCATCTTGTATCATGTTCCCCCCTAATGTTTAACAACCTGAGTTTAAGCCGGGCATGATCCAATTGCTACCAACCTTCCTTGGGTTTGAGAATGAAAGCCTCTATGTCCATATTAGGGAATTTGAGGAAGTAGTAGCAACCTTTCAAAGTAAGACTGATATGGTAGACACTATCAAACTTAGGTTTTTCTCCTTTTAACTTAAGAAAAAGGTTAAGGTTTGGCTGTACTCGTTAAAGCCTAGGTCTATAGGTAGTTGGGATGAGATGACCTAAGCCTTCTTCCAAAAGCATTTCCTAACCCATAAGACCAATAACCTCAAGAGACAAATCTCAAACTTTGCACAAAAGGATAGTGAAACCTTATATCAAGTTTGGGAATGTTTCAATGACCTTTTGAATTCTTATCCACACCACGGGTATGAGAGTTGGCAGGTAGTTAGCTATTTCTATGATGGGCTTCTAAGTAGGGAAAGACAATTCATATAAATGATGTGTAATGGAGATTTTCTTCAGAAAGATCCCGACCAAGCCATAGATTTTATAGATGACCTATCGAAAAAAGCCCACACTTTGACGAGACCAAATGCCATGGAAAGTACTAAGAGAAATCAAAACACTGGAATTTATCAACTTAAGGAAAAGGATAGCTTTAAAGCCTATTTAGACATCCTAACTAAGGAAATTGAAGTTTTAAAAACCAAGGATGCTAGAATCCCCAAACTGGTTGATAGGGTAGAGTCCCACGAACCTTGTTTTATGTGTAATGGGGTAGATCATGTACCTAGGGATTGTCCAACCTGTTTTGAGATGAAGTATGAGTGTAATGCTTTTGGTATACCCTTTAGGAAAACATACTCACCCTACTTTAACACCTTCAATCCCGGTTGGAAGAATCACCATAATTTTAGTTGGAGATCCAATACACAACCTTCTACCCACTCTAGTACCCAATGGAGACCGGAAGCAACTTCATCTAATGCACCACAATAATCCTTACCTTTGGAAGATGTTTTTAAGTCATTTATGTAGGTACATGCCAAGAGTGTGGAAGAACAAGGCAAGATAAATCAACAGTTGCTAGAGGAGCAACAAGGGATCAAAGAGGAACAAAATGTGATAAAGAGCCAACTCACTAAGTTGACTAGTTTCTTGACGGTTCAAGAGCAAGGTCATTTTCCTTCGCAGCCACAACCTAATCCAAGGGGACAACATATGGCGCAAACCTCCAATCTTGATAATCAAAACGTTAAAGAGGTTAATGCCATGATTACTCACAATGGTAGGAAAATTGATGGACCCACTCTACCATCAAACTTGATTCTTAACAGCGTGAGCATCAAGGATGAAGCCCCCAAGGAACAAGATGCCCATAGTGATTCTTTACCGGTGCCTTTTTCTTAAGCACTCCTTAAACCTAAGGAGAGAAATTTAGCATTAAAATGTGAGATTCTTGAACAATTTTAGCAAGTTAAAATTAATCTTCCTCTTCTTCATGTCATAAAACAGGTTCCCAACTATGCTAAAGTCATTAAGGATCTATGCATGCTCAAGAGGAGTCACAATGTGAAGAAGACAACATTTTTAATGGAGCAAACAAGTGTGGTAATTGATAGCAAGACACCGCCTAAGTATAAAGATCCGGGCTGTCCTACGGTGGCTTGCCAAATTGGAAACAAATCTTGTGGCCAAGCATTGCTAGATTTGGGGGCTAATGTGAACCTCATGCCATACTCCATTTACTTGCAACTCGGCCTAGGTAAGATTAAACCCACTTCTGTGGTACTCCAACCAGCAGATCGATCGGTAAGAAAACCAAGAGGTATTGTGGAAGATGTTTTATTGTAAATTGACAAATTCTATTATCCCGTTGACTTTTTGGTGTTAGATACCATTTCTGTTGTGAATATAGAGTAAAAAATTCCTTTGATACTTGGAAGACCATTCCTTGCCACCGCCAATGCCCTCATTAATTGTAGGAATGGCCTAATGACATTATCATTTGGAAATATGACTCTAGAAGTGAATGTTTTTTGAGTCTCAAGGCAGCCACATGAAGAGGATGAGTGTTTTGACACTTACATGATTGATGAGCTTATTTTAGAGGATGAGTACATTAAAGATAATTCTAACTCTTTGGAATTCCTTCTTATTAATTTTGATTTTGATGATTCTTTCATTTATCCCCATGTCGTTAATGTTGTTGATGTTTTTGATAAGTCGCAGGGATTTATTAAGAAATCATGGCAACCATGGTTTTAGGAGTTGCCTAAAGAAAGGGACACCCAAACCCTCTTTCGAGGAGACACCAACACTTAATTTAGCTCCACTGCCCAAAGGACTCAAACATGTTTTTAGGCCCAGGTGATACCTTTTCGGTTATTATTTCCTCCAAACTTAGTGATGTGCAATGTGATAAATTGTGGAATTTGTTAAGAGAGCATAAATCTGCATTAGGTTGGACCATGGCCAACATAAAAGGTATTAGCCCCTTAATTTGTTCCCATAGAATTTATCTAGAAGAAGAAGCTTACCCTCGTAGAGACCCACAAAGAAGGCTAAATCCAACTATGAAAGAGGTAGTTAAGAAAGAAGTCTTAAAACTGTTAGATGCAAGAATTATATATCCAATATCCAATAGTAAGTGGGTTAGTCCAACCCAAGTAGTTCCTAAGAAAGCCGGGTGACCTTGGTAGAAAATGAAGAGGGGGTGTTAGTACCAGCTAAGGTAGTGACCGGGTGGCGTATGTGCATTGATTATAGGAAACTTAACTTCGCTACTCGGAAAGACCATTTTCCCCTTCCATTCATAGATCAAATTTTAGAACAGGTGGCTGGTCATCCTTTCTATTGTTTTTTAGATGGGTATTCGATATACTACCAAATAGGAATTGCCTTAGAAGATCAAGAGAAGGCCACCTTTACTTGTCGTTTTAGTACTTTTGCTTTTTGTAGAATGCCCTTTGGTTTGTATAATGCACCGAATACTTTTCAAAGATGCATGATGAGTATTTTAGTGACATGGTTGAAAAATATGTGGAAGTCTTTATGGATGATTTAACCATGTTTGAAACTTCTTTTGATTCATGTTTATGTAATTTGAAAAATGTTTTGTGTAGGTGTGAAGAGAAGGGGTTTGTGCTTAATTGGGAGAATTGTCATTTTATGGTATCTTCCGGAATAGTCTTGGGCCATATAGTGTCCGAAAGGGGGATAGAAGTGGATAAATCGAAAATCGAATTAATCTCTAAACTACCCACTCCTAAGAATATTAAAGATGTTAGGTCTCTCTTAGGGCATGCCGGGTTTTATAGAAGGTTTATTTAAAATTTTAGTGCTATCTCTAGACCTTTATGTAACTTTTTGATGAAGGATGCTGAGTTTAAGTGGACCCTCGAATGTGAGCAAGCCTTTAGGACACTTGTCTCTAAGCTTACAACCGCCCCTATTATGCAATCACCGGATTTTGCCTTACCTTTTAAGATTATGTGTGATGCTAGTGACTATGCTGTAGGGGCTATTTTAGGACAAAGAAGGGAGGGAAAACCATTTGTTGTTTATTATGCTAGTAGAACCTTGAATCATTCTCAAATGATGTACACCACAACCGAGAAAGAATTACTAGCAGTAGTATTTGCATTGGATAAATTTCGCTCTTACTTAATTGGTTCACCTATCACTATATTCACAGATCACTCCTCCCTTAAATTTCTTTTCTCAAAAACAGATGTTAAGGCCTGTTTGATACGTTGGATTTTGCTTTTGCAGGAATTTGACTTGATCATCAAAGACAAGAAGGGGGTAGAAAATGTTGTAGCGGACCATCTATCTCACTTGGAATTTAAGAATGATATTGACATTTTGCCCATTCGGGATGCCTTTCTGGATGAAAATTTATTTTCTGTCCTTGGTCACACACCATGGTTCGCCGACATTGCAAACTACTTGGTTTCCCATCAAGTTCCATCTACATTGAGTGCACAAGATAAGCGTAAGTTTTTGGCTGAGGTAAAGAATTTTTATTGGAATGATCCTTATCTTTTTAAATATTTCCCTGATCAAATAATAAGAAGATGCATTCCAGATATGGAAGTTGATAGTGTGTTAACTTTTTGTCATACCTATGCTTGTGGTGGTCACTTTTCTATTAAAAAGACAGCTGCAAAAATTTTACAATGCGGTTTTTATTGTCCTACTTTATTCAACGATGCTAATGAGTTTTGTCGATCATGTGAAAGATGTCAAAAGTTAGGTTCATTGTCTCGCCGTTATATGATGCCTGTTATGAGTTTTAAATTACTCACAAGCGCACGAGTCGTTTACAGTATAGCGTTGTGCAAGTGCGAGGTCGAATCCACAGGGAATTGCGTTGTGAAAATATATTTTCAATCTAAACTAACTCTATCTTAACCTAGTTCCGAATTTCAGATGATAATTTGCAAAAGAAATTAAAATTAAACTAAATTGATTTTTAAAAACTAATAATTAAAACACTAAGGTTTCCAAATCCACCCCACCGAAGTTAAGCATATATGTTATAAAAATATAGCCTATCAAAACATTCCATGAATCCAACTATAAGACAAAAAACAAAGAATATCCCAACTAAACCAAAAGCATCCAATGTATCCACTCTCAACAAATCACAAAGCAAATCCAATTTAATCGAAAAACATTCAATGTATCCATCAGATGAAACACAAGGAGTATCCAACAGACAATTTAAACTCAATTAATTATAAGATTAACTCAAATAATTGACAGAACATTTATACTAAAAATTGTCAGATTTGTACAAGCAAATCTGAACTACTACGCCAAACAACGGCGGGGCTTCATCTTCAACCTTAGCTGAAGTGTCTAGCCACTCATAACTATGAAACTACAATTCATAATAAACGTGCTAAACATTTAAACTAAAACAAATAAATGTAAATAAATAAATAAATAACTTTACATGGGAGAAATTTCACTCGCTGACGGGCGGCGCTTCCCCTCATGGTGACAAAGCCTTCGAGATCCACCAGAATGCTAGCGGACGTCCACCGGTAAACACCAAAGTGGCTCAGGAATTGTACACTGAATGATGGAGTCAGATGGTGTTTATATAGGCAAATACCACGAGTGCAATGTGTTTCCAATCCGATGTGGGATATGGGATATAGAAATATGTTTCCAACCAATGTGGGATGTGGGATTTAAGCCTTCACCTGCCCTTCAAAACTTTTGCTCACGCTGAAATCCAGCATAGCCCGCACAGCCTGACTTTGTCTACTAAAACTGCCATAACTTTCTCTAGAAAAATCCTTTTTCCGAGCCGTAAAATTCTCCAGAAAATAGACTTCCGGATCTTTCTAAGCATATATGGCTCGTCTCCTGGTTCTTTTTGTATCAATACAGTTTAATTTTCAAAGATGGTTGATCTGTACGAGCAATTCTAGCAATTTAGTGAAACTCCTTTCCAAGCTTATAAACCTGTAAAACAACGAAAAACAACTCAAAGTAACGAATTCTTAAGCTAACAAATGTAAATTAAGGGGCAAAAATATGCAATATTTTTCACTCATCAAATACCCCCAAACATGCATTTTGCTAGTCCCTTAGCAAAACAAAATAAATAAATAAATAAATAAAAACTAAATGGAAAACAAAGAACATAAAGATAAGTTCATCACTCATGTTATCCAAAATTTTAAGGAGCACTCAAAATCATGAAATTCATTCATGAGCAAGCTTAAATAAGTCCAACCCATCTTCACAATGAATAAGAATTTAAAACCTAATTACTTACAAGAGGCATGGTAAGACATCACAAGCTTGAATCAGTGTAAAGTGATTTAGTATATACAGATGAGGTTTCCAAATAACTTCAATGTACAAGGTAATCAAGTGTCAAGATCCACAGAATTTCTCATCGGAAAGAACAACGATGGCATAGTTTATATATATATATATATATATATATATATATATATATAAGGCTCTGCTATGTTTAGTTCCCTTAAGCTTTCTAGTCGACCCATGTAGCGAGTGTTGAGTCAATGACTCCCAAACCAGATGGTTTTAGGGCATTAGGTGTAAAGACACCCCTAAGGACTTACTAACTCGAGTCAAAAAGGCTACGAAATTAAACCGGCCTTAATACTACCAAGCAAAATTCCACCTTTTGACGTGAACACTCACTGCTTACTGAGGCAAGAGGTCTAGTTACTCAGCGGAAAGTTTTGCAATGATCATTATGAATAAAATTCCCACCTTTTGATGTGAACACTCATTGCTTACTGAGGCAAGAGGTCCAGTTACTCAGTGGAAAGTTTATTGATGATGATCATTATAAATATTAGTAGTATTAGTTGTTTTTTTTTTTTTCTATATACATGCCCAAGTGTTTATCCAACAAGTCATCCGGTTTCATTTAAGATAAGGAAACGTATACATTCAACTCACTTGTCATACCTCACACAAATATGTGCTGATGTGCTCGTGTTAGATTAGATCAAACATGTGAATTCTCGAAAATGCCTAAAGTAAGTAACTAAAGTTTAAACTCTATCATCAGATCATGTGTTCAAAGTTTTAAACTCACCAATGAAATCACATCACAATTTTTCAGAACAATCAAAATTTTTAGATGAACATGAACATGCATTTAACTTTACGACAAAAAGATAACAAATTAGGACAAAGTGTGTGATGTGCTCCCATACCCCCAAACTTAAATTACACATTGACCCCAATGTGTGACTAATATAGAAAGAGCTGACCTGAGATATGGAGAACTATCTGGACTGGTATGGCTCATAGCATACCCCCAAACTTGAACTGAAGTACGCATTGTCCCTGAAAAAAAAAGAAAAAAAACTGGAAAACAAAAAATACTGGATACAAACATTAATCATAAAAATGCGAAATAATAAATAAACAGAAAAGATAAGCTATGGGGTGCCTCCCATGAGCGCTAAGTTTAACGTCTTCAGCCAGACCTAACATTAGTAAACATGCCCAACTAAGCACTCCACCATCTGATCAATAAATAGGAATGGAAAATGATCAGGCCTAGTGGCAGCATTCAACTTACGGTAGTCTATACTCACTCTCCCTCCTGACTGCACTCGAGTTGGAACCAACTCGTCGTCTTTATTTACTACCGTCAATTCAGCTCGTTTGGGCACGACTTTAATTAGGCTCACCCCCTTATTATCAGAGATGGGATAAATGATCCCTGCCTCTAACAGCTTAATATCTTCTGCCCTCACAACCTCTTGCATAGCAGGGTTGAGCCTTCTTTGTGGCTCCCTCGATGGCTTGGCATTCTCCTCCAACTGTATCGTGTGTATTACCAATGAGGGGTTAATTCCCTTGACATCCTCAATAGTCCAGCCTATAGCTTCCTTATGCTCTCTTAAGACGTCCAATAATTTCTCCTCTAGAGCATCACCCAAATCTAAAGCTATAATTATAGGCAAAGAATCTGCTGGACCTAGGAACTTATACTTAAGATTGTCCGATAAAGGCTTAAGTTCCTTCTTGGGGGGTTCAGGTGTTATGGTTTCCTCCGTCTCACAGATCTTTTGAGGAGCAGACTCCAAAGTAGCATTTGCTTGCTCAAACAACTTTTCTAAATCCAAATCGTCTTCAAATTGAGCAAAGCATGCCTCCAAAATGTCCTCATACTTCCTTTCTTTCTTGGGCGCTTGTAGTCTCTCAGGGTAAGGCGCTTTAGGTAAAAACGACCTAGAGAGATCATTAATAATAGGTGTGGCTGTAGATGGCTCAACATCTCTCTTCTCATTGTTGCCACTTTCTTGCCCTTGGTGCATAGCAGGGTTCTCTTCCACTTGATTGTGCACTTGTCTCCCAGACCTCAATGGGACAATTAATTGCACATGTTCCTGTCAATGCATAGGAGTTAATAAATTTCCCACCGCAAACTGTTCTTTTGGGTTAGGATCAGTTTGACTGGGGAACGTTCCTTCCTCTCCTTCACCCACATAACTTGCGATTTGATCAATTTGACTCTCTAGTGTGGCAATCGCTTGGGTGTTTTCTATTGTTGCACTCATCACTTCACTTATAGATTGGCTAGTCGTTTTCATGAAATCATTGAGAGCGTCCTCCAATGACTGTGAAACCGACGCTGGCGCTTGAATGGGAGCTTGGTAAGCGGGTGATGGTGCTGGATAAGCTGAGTGACCATAACTTGGAATTGGTGGAGGAAATTCGGAAGGGTATTGATTGTGAGCATGATAAGGGTCTCCTCCCTGATTCCTCAGTTGGTTCTGCATCAATGAAACATTAGAGTGGTCCCACCACCCTGGATTGTATGTTTTAGAGTAAGATCCATTTGATTGCCAACAACACTCATTGAAAGCATTCATTTGTTCCATGGGATACTCGACAAAAGCCGGCATTGATGGGCAATTCTGTGCTAAATGCATAGGACTAGCACAGATAGAACAGCTATCCACATTGAATGTGTTGGCAGCATTGATAGACGGGCCGATCATTTTCATATACTCCTTAATGGCGTCCTCTAAAGACTGTGAAACCGGTGCTGGATTCATCTACATTTTTGTTTTAAAAATATTTTTTTATAGGCCAAAACAAACAGAAACAAATAAAATAAAATAAAATTGCGAAAAGAAAAATCAACAAAAATTGCTAACTAACTATTTTATTTTATTTATTTAATTTTTCTAACTCTTTTTTTAATTTTTTTTTTAACTCTTTTTTTTTTTTTTTATAACTAACTAGTAGAAAAATAAAATCAATTCAGACCAAATTTTTTCACAAACAAAACAATTCCCCGGCAACGGCGCCAAAAACTTGTTGTTAGTTTTAAATTACTCGCAAGCGCACGAGTCATTTGCAGTATAGCGTAGTGCAAGTGCGAGGTCGAATCCACAGGGAATTGCGTTGTGAAAATACATTTTCAATCTAAACTAACTCTATCTTAACCTAGTTCCGAATTTCAGATGATAATTTGCAAAAGAAATTAAAATTAAACTAAATTGATTTTTAAAAAACTAATAATTAAAACACTAAGGTTTCCAAATCCACCCCACCGAAGTTAAGCATATATGTTATAAAAATATATCATATCAAAACATTCCATGAATCCAACTATAAGACAAAAAACAAAGAATATCCCAACTAAACCAAAAGCATCCAATGTATCCGTTCTCAACAAATCACAAAAGAAATCCAATTTAATCGAAAAGCATTCAATGTATCCATCAGATGAACATAAGGAATATCCAACAGACAATTTAAACTCAATCAATTATAAGATTAACTTAAATAATTGACAGAACATTTATACTAAAAATTGTCAGATTTGTACAAGCAAATCTGAACTACTACGCCAAACAACGGCGGGGCTTCATCTTCAACCTTAGCTGAAGAGTCTAGCCACTCATAACTATGAAACTACAATTCATAATAAAAGTGCTAAACATTTAAACTAAAACAACTAAATGTAAAGAAATAAATAAATAACTTTACATGGGAGAAATTTCACTCGCTGACGGGCGGCGCTTCCCCTCGTGGTGACAAAGCCTTCGAGATCCACCAGAATGCTAGCGGACGTCCACCGGTAAACACCAAAGTGGCTCAGGAATTGTACACTGAATGATGGAGTCAGATGGTGTTTATATAGGCAAATACCACGAGTGTAATGTGTTTCTAATCTGATGTGGGATACGGGATATAGAAATATGTTTCCAACCGATGTGGGATGTGGGATTTAAGCCTTTACCTGCCCTTCAAAACTTTTGCTCACGCTGAAATCCCGCACAGCCCGCACAACCTGACCTTTGTCTACTAAAACTGCCATAACTTTCTCTAGAAAAATCCTTTTTACGAGCCGTAAAATTCTCCAGAAAATAGATTTTCGAATCTTTCTAAGCATGTATGGCTTATCTCCTGGTTCTTCTTGCATCAATACAGTTTAATTTTCAAAGATGGCTGATCTGTACGAGCAATTCTAGCAATTTAGTGAAACTCCTTTCCAAGCTTATAAACCTGTAAAACAACGAAAAACAACTCAAAGTAACGAATTTTTAAGCTAACAAATGTAAATTAAGGGGCAAAAATATGCAATATTTTTCACTCATCAATGCCTCTCAACCCAATCTTAGTGGTGGAAATCTTTGATTGTTGGGGGATTGATTTTATGGGACCATTCCCACCTTCTTTTGGGTATGTTTACATTTTGCTTGCCGTTGATTATGTTCCTAAATAGATTGAAGCAATACCTTGCCGCACTAATGATAATACAGTTGTTAAATTTCTTAAAGATCATATTTTATCTAGGTACGATACTCCACATGTTATAATTAGTGATCAAGGGTCACATTTTCGTAACCGTTCTTTTGAGGCTTTAATGCGCAGGTATGGAGTCACCCATAAGGTTTCTACAACTTATCATCCACAAACCAATGGCCAAGCAGAACTAGCAAATAGGGAGATTAAGCAAATACTTGAAAAAAGGGTAAATCCCAATCGAAAAGATTGGTCTTTGCACCTATCAGATGCACTTTGGGCATACTAGACAGCATACAAGACAGTTCTCGGAGCATCTCCTTATCGGTTGGTATTCGGAAAAACATGTTACTTGCCGGTAGAACTTGAGCACAGAGTATATTGGGCTATTCGAAGTTTTAACTATGACTTGAAGATGTCTGGTGAGGAGAGGAAAATGCAACTTTGTAAACTTGCAGAGTTGAGAGATGATGCATATGATAATATTAAGGACTTAAAGTCAAGAATGAAAATGGTGCATGATCAAAAAATACTTGGGAAAAATTTTGAACAAGGTAATAGAGTTTTTCTTTATGACTCGCGGTTACACTTCCATCCGAGAAAATTGCGATCACAATGGAAGGGACCTTATGTTGTGAAGAGTGTTTTTTCCAATGGAGTAGTAGAGGTTGAAGATCCTTCCGACATTCGTGCATTTCGAGTTAATGGCCAAAGGTTAAAGCTCTACTTGGAACATGAACGTGTTAAAGATAGACCCGAAGAGATCTTTTTGGTGGCCCTGGTTTATCCTTCTTAATTGGGTATTTTTGTTCCATTGTAAATTAGTTTTAATTTTGTTGAGTCTTTGTTAATTTCAGAATTTTTGTTTTAAGTTAATTATGTTTTAATTTTAATTTTAATTTTGATTTAATTTAATTTTTAGTTTTAGGTTTATTTTTATTAATTTTAGTTTATATTTTTATGCCTTTTATTTGTTACTTTTCAGCACAAACAAGAAGGCCTAGTGTGCGCCACGGCCCAAGGTTCTCGTGCCGCGCCCACTCGCGACCACTAGAATTCAAGTTCTCATGTGAGCACCGCGACATGGGTCAGTGTGCGCTGTGGTACGCTTGCAATAAAATTGGGGATTAGGTTTTAGTGCCGTGGCACGTGTAAGTGTGCGCTGCGGCGCGAGGTCGCGATCAGCTTTTTATGAACCCATTTTTCCCTCTTTGTTCTTCATTCTTTTTAAAAGAAAACAACAACTCTTCTATTCTCTCTCAACTTCTCTCCAAATCCATCCTTACCTATCTATTTTTTCTCATTATTTCTTGATTCTAACACATTCCTTGAGGAATTTTTCACTTAGATTGAAGATTTTGCTGCAAATTTGTCCACAAAGCTTTGGTTTCAAGAGGATTTCGAGTTTGTGGGTATTCTCACCAACTTTAGGCCAATTATTTATCAAGTAAGGTCAATTTCCTTCTCTTTGTTGTGGATTTGTGATATTTGAGTGGTAGCATTTGAATTAGTTCTCTTGTCTTAGAACAATTTGATTCAAATGGCCCCTAAAACTAAGAGACAAAGGGGGAAACAACCTCAAGAGTTTGATGATAGTAAATTTGTCAGTTTTAATGCTAGTGAGAGGTATGTTAGTTTAATGCATGCTAGGAAACCCATTCCTGAAAGAAGTTTCATTATCACTAAGAGGGGAAACCCAACTTTGTTTAAGATGATTGCTGATAGGAATTGGGGTGAATTTGGGGGACAACCACCTAATTCAATTATTAATGTGGTTAGAGAATTTTATGCTAATGCGGAAGAGCATAGAATGGAAAAGTAATGGTTAAAGGAAAAACAATTTCCTTTGACAGTGCATCTATTAATAGATTTTATGGGCTACCCGACATTGAGAATAACAAATATATTGTTTATTTGTCTAATGTTGACTATGATGAGGTTTTTAATACTCTGTATTCCGGGCACGACTTAGAAGATGTCGAGTGGTAATCCTAATACCTTACCAGGTACTTCTTTGACTATGAATGCTCGGCCTTGGCAATACTTTGTGTGTCAGAAGATGATGCCCGCTACGCATTATAGCGATGTTACTGTTGAGAGGGCTGTTCTTATTTATGCTATTTTGATGGGTATGACTATTGATGTGGGTCGAATTATGTTTAATTCTATCATCCATACTGTGAGACAAAAGCTTGGTCTATACTTCCCTTCCTTGATTACCAAGTTATGTATCCGAGCTAGCGTCCAGTACAGTAGTGATGAGGAAGTACAACACCCCAAGAAGCCTATTGATGACGGAATGCTCAATGTGATTAAGGCAACGAGATTGCAAGCTTCGGAAGAGGGAGCAGTGGCTACTGCCCCACCTCCACCTCTTAGGTCTTTGACTGTTATAAAGGGGCTTGAGTGTTCAGAGATTCGATTTGATGACCATCAGCAATTCTTACAGAATAGGTTTGATCGTCATTATCGATTCTTAGCCAGGCAAGCAGACTATCAAGCGGCAGTTTACTCTTCTTTTGGTCAGATGCACCAATACCTTGCTTTCACCACCGATTGTGGTAAGGATCACTTTCCCACCTTGCCACCCTATCCAGGTTCATCCTTTGATCCCGCTTCAGAGGAGGAGGAGGAGAACGACGATGACATAGCGGGTTAATTTTTGGGTTGTCTTTTGTTTGTTTTGTTATTTTATTTTTGGATGACTGTATTAACTTTTATTCCATACTCTTTTTCTTTATCTTTATTTTTCGTACTTCATTTTTCATTTTTAGTTATTTATTTAGTTTTGATGTGCTAACCAAACATTTGGTGGGAATCTTAATGTTACCCCCGTAGTTTCCTTCTTTTTGTTTGTTTTGTTCTATGTTAGAGATCGAAATTTCAAAAAGAGGAATGGTATGGAGTTCGAATGGTCATGCACAATTTTTGGCTTCCTCGTACTTTTTGTTAATAAGGGAGTTTTCTTCACTTTTTCTTTCATATTGAGGACAATGCAAATCTTAGGTTAGGGGTGGAGGAAATGCATTTCTTATTCCATACCATTGAATTGTTTGGTGTCACTTTCCCCTTTTTGTTTTAATTCGTTTGTTAGGATAAACTGTTGAAAAGAAAGAATATATATATATATATATATTGTTTGTTCCTAGTATGCTTTGTGTTAGCTTTGGAGTTAATTTACATATCAATAATATGAGTTTAATTGAGATACCATATAGTGTTTAGAAGAAGTTAAATCTTGCTTCAGTTTGAGAATAATTTTAAGTGCCAATCTTCATTTGGTTTGAGACTCTAGTTTGCGGTAAGATTGCATGATTAGTCTAAAACATTTAGAAAAGTTTTATGTGCGATTGTTTTGTGAATACTTTTGCGGTCTTGACAAGCTCTAAAACTTATTTGATAATCACTTGAGGCGAAATCCTAGAATGCACACTACTTAGGATATGATGTAGGTCATCTTTGGATTGTTGAGTCTTTCAATCTTACCCTTGTTATATTTATCGCTAGTTACCTGTTTCAGCCCTTTTTTCGAAAAACATTTGAGCCTTGTTTCTTTCGGTAGCCCATTTACTTACATTTATGAGCCTAAAAATATTTTATCTTTACCTTTATTTTAAGAGAACTTAGTTTATACACATTTGTTGCGAAGCACTTAAGAGGAGTAAGGACGGAAATATGGAAAAAATATTACTACCATAACCCAAGTACATTAAAGGAGATAGGTTGGGGGTTGTGGAAAAGAGTAAAAAAATGAAAACAGAGGTGAATGGTTATGTGCTAATAAAAAAGAAGAAGTGAATTATGGCAAAGAAAGAAGAAAAAAAGTGGTGAATTATTGAGAGAAATGCTCAAAAAATGGTTGAATGAATTGGGTGTTGAAGTAAGGTTATTTAGTGCTTAAAAAGGTTGTGTTTAAAATTAAGAGATTGAGTTCTTTTATTAGTTTAATCCTTCCCGTTCTTTCTTGATCTTTACTTTAGCCTGACGTTACAAGCCTATTAAAGACCTATTGATCCGATGTACTGTGATTTTTCTACATTAGTGGAGAGTGATTTGAAAAGTGAGCCTGTGGAGTTTGATTTGTGATTCATGTCACGTAATTTAATACATCGTTACAGGCCAAGACTTGTATTCATGAATGTTGTGCATAAAATCATCCGAGGAGGTGTTTCCGAGCCTAAGGCCGCATGGTTGGCTACTTAAGCTGGCAGCTTGTGAAAAGTGGTATCAGAGCGGATCTCACATATTCAACTGCTTGCCAGCATTCACCAAGCACTTGACCGTCTCCAAGCAGGCAGGGTATGCATGTGTGCATTCGCCGAGCTCTTGTGGGAGCTTAGGATTAACGGTTTGTGGTAAGATGGATGTTAAGAGTCAATAACAATTTTGAGGTTGATGTTTGGATTGCTTTTGGACTTGGGTGGTATTTAATGATTTTATGTGTTGTGTGTCATGTGCGATTTTTGAGACAAAAAGTTGAATTACTCTTGGATTAACACTAACATTGCTTTATTTTGTTTTGATTTCTAATATAGAATTCATTTCATATTTTTTCACTTTATTTTGCTAGGGACTAGCAATAAGCTAGTTGGGGGTTATGATGAGAGTCATAAAATGCTTATTTGTTAGTATTTAGGGTTGATTTAGGGCTGAATTACACATTTATGCCTTAATAATTCTAAAAGTGTCATTCTTGGTATATTGATTTATTTTGATGCATTTTCAGGTATTTTGGGTTTAAAAGAGATGAAAAAGCTAGCGTTGCTTAAAGCATGAAGATTCTATGCATATCGGAGTGAAGGAATGGTTTCGGAAGGACAGAATGAAGAGAAACCCATTTTTAGGGTTCCACGCCATGGCGAGCCATGGTTTGCGCCGCGGCCACCTGAACCATTGGCTTCTGAGATAGAAGCTGGGATCAAGCAGTGCGCCACGACGAGGCAAGGTTTGCTCCATGGCCACCAGAACCTTTAAGAAGCCGGGCTTAGGCAGTGCTTCGCGGCAAGGCAAGGTTTGCACCAAGGTGCAAGAGTGTTTTTACAGCCGTGCCACGGGTGCGATTGCCTTGTTTCTATTTCATGACCTTATTAGGGATTTAATGACATTTCGTGACAGAAAAATACCTTTGAACCTTCTGGGGTATTAATAGAACACTTAGGATTTGCTGAAAAGGAGGCTGGAATTAGGAGAGCTACCATATTCTTCTTTAGTAAGGTGATCAAGCATGAGCCTAATGTCCAACTAACTCCAAGCAAGGTAAAAGGATGAATTCCTATGTGTAGTTGTTCTTATTTCCATCCTTGATTCAGTTATATGGATTGATTATTAAACATTGTTTATGATTTACTCTTTGATTAAGTAAGAAAGAGAGGATTTACTCTTAATCCGATGATTGCATCTTTCTCCTCTATATAAGTCTAGTCAAGCTCTTCTTATGTCAAGTGGTTAGATGTGATTTATTTCGGTATATTTATCTTATTGGCTTGTCTATTATTGTGGTATTGTGATTGAAATATATTGTCGCTTCTTGATAATTTATAAGATAGATCATGTGAGTTTGAATTGGAATTAAAGAGTAATTTGTAGCAATTACATTAGGGTGTTTATGTGCTTGGATTGAATATTTACCAATTGCTTATTTGGGATGTGAAACTAGCAATTAAGATAAAACAATTGAGTCAAGATAGGAATAAGGCAATGAACTTAGGAAGGATTCCTGGAACCTTGTTATTTCTTTATTGAATTCTTCATCATATTTTCACAAACTCTCTCATATAATTTCATTCGTAAAACTCAGATTTTCTTATTTGAATTTTATCGTTTAGTGTTAAGGTTTACACTTTCTCTTGTAGTTCGCTTTTTGATTACGCCCAAAGTATAACGCGGTAGTTGTAGCACAACTTTGGGGTGTCGATTCCACAGGGAGACGAGCTATCTACAAGAGAAAGTGCAAACCTTAAAAAGAACGATAAAAGTTAAACAAGAAAATTTGAGTTTTGATATTGAAGTAATGTGACGTAGTGTAAATATAATGGAAGCAACAAGGGTCCGGGAATCCTCCCTAGGTTCATTTCCTTATTCCAATCTTGATTTAGTTGTTTTTATCTCGATTGCAAGTTTCACATCCCAAACAAGCAATCGACAAATATTCAATTAAAGCACATATATAAACCCTAATGTAATTGATATGAATTGCTCTTTCGAATTCAGCACACATGACCTATCCTATAGGTTTATCAAGAAACAACAATATATCTTTAATGACAATATCGCAGTAATGGACAAACCTAAAATATAGATCTACCGGGCTCAATCACATCCAAATAAATTGACTTAAGAAGTGCATGACTAGACTTATATCTAGGAGAAGCAAGCAATCACCGGATTAAGAGGAAATCTTCTAATTATATCAAAGAGTAAACCATAACAATGTTTTTTCTAATAAATTCAAACTACAATGAATCAAGACTAGAAAATAAGAACGACTACACCTAGGGATTCATCCCTTTGCCTTGCTTGGAGATTAGTTGGCCATAAGGGAGAGTGTGGCAACGTTCATGATGTTTTCCCCGGCCTTCGGCCTCTAATTCTTCGATGTTCTCTCTTCAACCCTAAGTGATCTATTTATAGTACAAAGATCCAAGGGTGTTTTCGAGTTTAATATATTGTTAAAACCCTAATTAAGTTCTGACTCAGAGATAGAAAAACGTGTGCGCGCTGCGGTTCTCCTTTGTGGGTGCTGCAGCCTTGCCTTTAGCTTTGGGTGTGGAGGTGCTGGGCGCCGCTGCCTGGGCTGAGGGGCACCGTGGCGCACACTAGTGGTTCAAGAGTGGAGGCTTCTGGGCGCCACGGCCCTTCCTAGTCCAGGCCGCGGCACACACTGATGACTTGATTTTTCTTCATGTTTGCTTCTCCGCAACCACTTCGACACTCCGTTATGCATGGAATCTTGGCGCTTTAAGCAACGATCGTTTTTCCTTCTCTTTTGGACTCAAAGTACCTGAAAATGCACCGAATTAAGTCAATGATCCAAGAATATCACTTTAGAGTTATTAACGTATAAAAGTGCAATTAAGACCGAGATCAACCCTAAAATGCTAACAATTAAACACTGTTGAGATGAATTTTATGGCTCTCATCACAACCCCCAACTAGCTTATTGTTAGTCCCTAGCAATTCAAGTGAAAGCATGAAATGAATTCTATGGTAGGAATCAAAACAAGGTAAAGCAATTCTACTGTTAAACAAGGAGCAATTCACATTTTTATCTCAGAAATTGCACATAATACGCAACACATAGAATCATTAAATATCACTTAAGTCAAAAAGTAATCCAAGCATCAATCTTAAAATCATTATCGACTCTTGACATCTATCTTACAACAATCTATTAATCCGAACACCTGGATGATTTTATGCATAACATTCATGAATACAAGTCTTGGCCTCTAAAAACATAATAAATTGTGTGACATCAGTCACAAACCAAGCTCCATAGGCTTATTTTTCAAATCACTCTCCACTATTGTAGAAAACTCACACCACATTGGATCAATAGGTATTTAATAAGCTTGTAATGTTAGGCTAAGGTAAAGGTTAAGAAAGAACGGGAAGGATTAAACAAGTAAAAGAACTCAGTCTCTTAAGTTAAACACAACCACTTTAAGCACTAGATAACCTTACTTCAACACCCAACTCTTTTAACCATTTTTCGCGCATGTCCTCAATAGATCACCACTTTTTTTTTCTTTTCTTCTTTCCTTGCCATTATTCACTTCTTTTTTTATTTTTTATTTTGGCATAGGACCATTCAACTTCTTTTTCATTCTTTTCTTTTCCACAACCCCCAGCTTATCTCCTTTAATGTACTTGGGTTATGGTAGTAATATTTTTTCATATTTCCATCCCTACTCCTCTCAAGTGCTTCTTAACAAATGTGTATAACTAAGTTCTTTTAAAAGAAAGGTAAGGATAAAATATTTTTAGACTCATAAGGGTAAGTAAATGGGTTATCGAAAGAAACAAGGCTCAAATTCTTTAAAAGCTCAAGCAGGTGACTAGCGATAAATATAGCAATGGTAAGTTTGAAAGGCTCAAACGGTTAAAAAATGGCCTATATCATATCCTAAGCAATGTGCACTCTAGGAATTTGTCTCAATTGATTATCAAATAAGTTCTAGAGCTTTTCGAGACCACAAAAGTATTCACAAAGCAATCACACATAAAACTTCTCTAGATGCTTTAGACTAATCATACAATCTTACTGCAAACTAGAGTCTTAAACAAAATGAAGATTGACACATAAATTATTCTCAAACCGAAGCAAGATTTAACTTCTTCTAGATGCTGTGTGCTATCTCAATTAAGCTCACATCATTGACATGTGAATTACATCCAAGGCTAACACAAAGCATGCTAAAAACAAACGAAAAGGGAGAACGACACCAAGCAGTTCAATGGAAAAAGAAAAAAAGAATATGGAAACAAAGAGTGCATTTCCTCCACCCCCAACTTAAAAATTGCATTGACCTTAATGTAAATGAAAGAGTAAAGGAAACTCCATTTGTAGCCAAAGGTGCATAGAAGCTAAAAATTGTGCTCCATCATTTGAACTGCTTCGTATATTTGTCCCTGAAAAAGAAATACTACGTTAATATTGGAAAATAGAAAAAAAATACAAACAATAAAAAAGAAATATGAAAACAATAAAAGCAAAAGGATATACTATTGGGTGCCTCCCATGAGTGCTAAGTTTTATGTCTTCAGCCAAACACTTTTATTCCCACCTAGACAAACATGAACTGAATGCACATGCAACTGCTTCACTGTCAAATTGGGTGCTTGTATGCTTTGAAGAGGCCTTAAGGATGTTATCAGTAACATCTCCAGATTCTGGCTCAATATATGCTCTTGTGAACCCATGGGTGTGGATTGACTCTAATGGATTAAGGTGATGGACCTTTTTCATGGGTGAGTCAATCATATATACTTGGTGGCTCTCGCCCACATCCTCTGATTTGTTCGGTGTTGGGATGTGTAATGACTTACCACTAAGTGTCACAATGGCATTCACCTTCTTCAAATTCTTTTACGTTAGGTGTTGATCATGGGGTGTGGACTGAGCTTGGGAAGGGAACTTATCTCGCTCATTCACACTCAAGGAGTTCATCAATTTGGATACTTGGCTCTTTAGATCCTTATGTTCTTCAACAACCTGCATAATTAATGATTCAAGCCTTTGATTAGTCTTACCCTGTGCATCAATAAAAGCATGCTAAGTTTCTTTTAAAGGACTCCTAGAGGGTGCAGGTGCATAATATGGTGCAGGATATGATCTAGGGGGCTGTGTAGGAGGTTGGTTTTCAAATTTCCAGCTAAGATTGGGGTGATTCCGCCACTCCGGATTATAGGTATCAGAGAAAGATGAAAAAGGCTTCTTGTACATACCTAAGGCATTACATTATTCCTTATACACCCCTCTCATCTCCGTAAATGTGGGACATTCTTGGGTGAGATGATCTACCCCACCACACACAAAACATGGTTCAAAGGACCTTGTATGATTAGCTATGTGTGTTGGCTGTAAGCTCTTAGTATTTAACTCATCTAATTCCCTAGTGAGCATCTCGACCTTAGCTTTTAGGTTGTCCTCTTCCCTAAAATGGTAAATTCCTCCACCACTTTGGTTTCCTACAGGTCATGACCTGTTTGTGTTTTCAGTAGCACTAGGTCGAGTCCAGGTGTGAGCTTTTTCAGCAAGGTCATTGAGGTATTCTATAGCCTTATCAGGATCTTTTTCTAAAAACTCACCATTACACATCATCTCTACAAATTGGAACTCCCTATATGTAAGTCCCTCATAAAAATAGCTCACTAAGTGCTAATTCTCATACCCATAGTGAGGGCACATACTCAACAACTCCTTAAATCTCTCTCAAGACTGATATAAAGTCTCACTATCCTTTTGTGCAAAGGTGGAGATTTGCCTTTTTAAAGCATTGGTCTTATGTTGGGGGAAGTATTTATTAAAGAAAATCTGAGTCATCTCAGTCCATGACCCAATAGATCGTGGTTTCAGTGAGTATAGCCAACTTTTAGCTCTATCCTTCAAAGCGAAAGGAAAGAACTTAAGTCTCACAATGTTAGCAGTTGCATCTTGACTATGAAAAGTCGCAATTACTTCCTCAAACTCTCTAATGTGCACATATGGGTTTTCACTTTCCAAGCCATGAAACGTAGGGAGTAATTGTATCATCCTTGTTTTAAAATCTAAGTGGCGAGTATTGGCTGGAAACATGATGCATGATGGTGTGGTTGTTCATGTAGGGTGGAGGTAATCCTGAAGGGTCATGGGGGGTTGATATTCATGTTCACTCATTTCCTCGGGACTAGATGGATTGTCAAATAAAGGATTTAGAAAAGAATTTCATTCTAACTCTAACACAGACCTACAAGTAAACCTACCCAAAGTGTCTCTATATCGGGGCATGCAAGATCACAAAATAAAAAGAAAAAACAACAAAAAATAATGTAGTAAGCTAAAAGAGGGAACGAAGTTACCGCCTTTACAAACTGCTGAAAAGAAAAACTATTTACAATTCTTCTACTGTCTTGTCTCAAAGTTGACAATCGTCCTTGTACTTAAGCGCGTCTCCCCGGCAACGGCGCCAAAATTTGATTACGCCCAAAGTATAACGCGGTAGTTGTAGCACAGCTCTCGGGTGTCGATTCCATAGGGAGATGAGTGATCTACAAGAGAAAGTGCAAACCTTAAAAAGAACGATAAAAGTTAAACAAGAAAATTTGAATTTTGATATTGCGGTAATGTGAAGTAGTGTAAATATAATGGAAGCAACAAGGGTCCGAGAATCCTCCCTAGGTTCATTGCCTTATTCCAATCTTGATTCAGTTGTTTTTATCTCGATTGCAAGTTTCACATCCCAAACAAGCAATCGGCAAATATTCAATTAAAGCACATATATAAACCCTAATATAATTGATATGAATTGCTCTTTCGAATTAAGCACACATGACCTATCCTATAAGTTTATCAAGAAACGACAATATATCTTTAATGACAATTAAGCACTGTTGAGATGCATTTTATGGCTCTCATCACTTTCCTCGTGGGATCGACACCTTAGTTGTACACAATAATCGTGTGTTAGTTTGAGCGTAATCAAGCTCCCTTACATCTATGACTAACATCTTGCCAAGTGTCACAATCCTACGGTACTAAAAGTGTAGTACAATTGTACTACAATAGTACAAGGTACTACTATATAGTGCACATGAAATTAATGTTGTACATTATAATGAAAAAGGGTACTAGGAAACCCTAAAAATCGTGGGTCGTGACATTCTCCTTCACTCAATCTAGCGACATCCTGGTCGCACTCTTGGCCTAAAACTGGTCGATCTTCGTCTGAAATTGCCACAAGGCCTCGGTTGGTTCCCAACTAGTCTCACTATCGGGTTGTCCCTTTCATCTATCAAGTACTCATGCCTCGGCTGTAATTCTTTCATCTCAAAACTCGGTAGGCTAGTATGCTCTCAATATCTCGGTCATAAGAGATCCTAACTCCTATAGGGGCTCGTTGTGACTCACCTCTATCCGGATCATTTTGGTCTTCATGGAATGGTTTCAACATACTCACATAGAAGACCGGGTGCACCTTGAGTTTGGATGGTAGCTCAAGTTTGTAGGCCATATTGCCTACCCTCCAAAGAACTCTGAAAGGACCCTCGTATCTGAGCACCAATACTTTTTGGATCCTCTTGGTGTGAAGTGCCAAATGTAGCTTCACAAGCACAAAATCCCCCACTTGGTACGACACATCTCATCTCTTACGATCAGCCAACTTCTTGGAAGGCTTGGCTGCCTTGGCTGGTAGTTGGGCAGTAAATACCAACTTAGTCTTATGATCCACCTCTCTCTTAGGTGGGAGTTTCTTGGGTAACTCTGGGGGCATCACATCAACAAAGGGCTCTAAAAGCTCAAGTACCTCAAAATAAGTCTCTTCCTTGGACTTTAGGACCTCCTCAAGTTTCACGGTGGCTAAGTGTGTGACTTCATCCCTTCTCACCCCCTTGGCTAGTTGGATTGTCGATAAAACTCGGTTAACTTGGCCAGAATCTCGTCTTATCGGCACAAGGCATTGGCACCGAGAATCAAGGATGCACATATAGTTGGCAAAGGGCACTAGCAAAGCATTAATCCGATCAAGGAAATCTAATCCAGTTACAAAGTTATAGTCATCAAGTGGGATTACCTCAAGAGTTTCCTTGCCTTTCCAATCTCCTAGTTGTAGCTCCAACCCTTGTGCTACACCCATTGTGGGAACTTCTTTGGAATTGACTGTCTTGATCCACCCATTGCCTTTCTCCACCTTGAGGTGTAATCTCTTAGACATTTCCTCGGACACAAAAAGATCGGAAGCCCCAGTGTCTACAAGTGCACTAACCTTGGTGCTACCCACCATGATGTTTGTAAACATGAGCCCCATCCGCTTGCCAAACCTTTTGGTTTTGATCGAGATAAGCAGGATAGAGCTAAGTCTGAGGGTATCTCTCTCCGTTTCCTCCTCTTCCATTGGCAATGGTAGAGAGCTTGGTTCTATTCGGGCAATCCTGCACCCGATGAGGACTCTCACATAAGAAGCATGCTAATGGTTCCTTCTTTTTGTCCCTTTCCTTGTCAGATTTCCACTTGTGAATGGATGGTTTCCCCAGACCACCCTTCTGATACTTGTCATTGGCTCCCCCACCGCTGCCCTAGTTCTTGGAGGAGTCAAATTTCTCTTGTTTCTTGAACTCCACCAAAGATTCTGCCACGAACATGGCTCGGGTGAGGTCTTGGACACCCTTTTTTTGTAACTCTTGCTTGGCCCAAGGTTTGAGGCCATCCATGAAGGAGAAGAGAGCCTCCCTCTCTCCAAGATCAAAAATTTGGAGTATGAGTTCCGAAAACTCTCGCACATACTCTCGTACTTCCCCACGTTGGGTGAGCCTTCACAGTGTGGCTCGTGCCTCATCTTCCACATACTCCTTATAGAACTGTTGGCGAAATTCCCTATGGAATTCTTCCCATGTACCAATGGCAGCACCCGCACACCTACGTCGCCACCATAATAAAGCAATATCAACAAGATACATAGAGGCTATATTTACCTTGTTTACATCCTCCATGATGTTCATCCCTCGAAAATATTGCTCCATCCCCCAAAGAAAGTTGTCCACATCCTTTGCCGCTCGGATGCCCTGAAACTCCTTTGGCTTAGGCACATCCACCCTATGATTGGGTGTCATAGCAAGCATACCCCCTCCGAAGGCTGCTTTTCAAGCTAAGAACTCTCGCTTGAGCTCTTCCATATTTTCTCGCATAAATATCACCATGGCCTCTAGGGTGTCATTCTTTTGCTTGAGCACGTCTATGGCCTCGTTGAGGGCACCTTGCATCGCTCCTTGGAGATCCTCCCTCATGGAGTTTAGCTCCTCGATGCTACCATCGATATCCTTTAACCTCTCCCGTATTTCCCCCATGACTAACTCCACCTTAGCCAAGTGAGCATCCATGCTTGACATCATATCCTTCGAACTAGCCTTCTTAGCTGCCCTCCCTCGGGTCTCATGACCATCATGAGCTAGGATGCTAGTATCGAAAACAGTTGCCATCTCTTCTTAAAAGTCTCATTGAACTTTGGCTCTGATAACACTTGTCATGGGCTGCAAGCTTAAGTCGCTAACCGTGCGGCCTTAGGTTCGAAAACACCTCATTGGATGCTTAAGTCAGCCTTCCTCTTTGCTACTCAAGAGAACCACCCTCGAAGCTAGACCCACTCAAACAAAATAGCCAACACAAGAGAGAGAATATGAGACAAAGCTAGAGAGCTTGCTATTGCTTGAATGATTTAAAAGTGAAGGGGAGGTCCCTTTATATAGGGAGAGCTCCCTTACATCTATGGCTAACATCTTGCCAAGTATCACAATCCTACGGTACTAAAAGTGTAGTACAAGTGTACTACAACTGTAGTACGATAGTATAAGGTACTACCATGTAGTGCACGTGCAGTATAATGCTGTACATTATAATGAAAAAGGGTACTAGGAAACCCTCAAACTCGTGGGTCGTAACACATGCACCATGAGAATGAGTTACAAAAAGTGTAACTTCTCATCAAAGGTTGTGATCTATTGAAGGAATACAACCCTTCACCAAATATTGCTTTCCATGAAAGGATGCTACTCTTACAAAGAATTGCATCTATCATAAAAGATACAACCCTTAAGTGAAAAGGTGCAACCTTCCAACTTGAAAATGATTATTATGAATGTGAACGAAATCTCCTTGAGTAAGTGTAATAAAATTTGGAAATAAAAAGGTCAAAATAAATAAATACGTACATACTAGTGTTTTAAAAGGCGGATTCTGGGCGCACCCAGGGGCGAGGTGTTTTGAAAACGCCTCAAAGCGTGAAAAGTTGGCGTTCTTTTTACTGGATGCTCGCCTTTTTACTTGGGGCGTACACCCCGTGAAGTTTTTTTAAAAAGCTTAAAATTTAGGAAAAAATATAAGTTAAAGGCTCGAACCCATGATCTAATGAATGTCGTAGGTATTAACCACTAAGCTAGTATACTTGTTGTGACATTATTACACTTCATAAATATATAATACATGTTATCTAGTTTAATAATAATTACAAACTATTTAATTAATCACTTACAAGTTACAATAATATAGAAATTAAAGTTATACTTCATATAATTTATATATAAATATATAGTAATATATATAAAATTATAATTATCACACTATAGAGAGTTAGTAAAGTATTATAATTATGACAATATTATTTTATTAAAATTTGAAAATGCCCCAACGTATTCAAAAGACTTACGCCCCAATGCCTCGCCTAACACCTTCACCTCTTAAAACACTGATATTGTAATACCCGTATTCGTAACGTAAGGGTAAAGAAGTAATTTAATAAATATGACACGAAATTAAAAAAATATATATGTGAAGGAGTTAGTATTGAATAAAATAATTCTTTTGAAAAACAAATGGACGTGTGGGGACGTAGTTACAAAGAAAAAGGAAAAAAATAATAATTATTTTTTCTTCTAAAAAAAAAGTGGCAGCTGGTGTTGCCACCTGCTGCCAAATTAAAATCAGGAGTTTGTATGTGTTACACCTTGCAAACTCGTGGCAAACAAAGGGGTGGGGTGGGCAGAGATTGTTTGCGTATATATATATATATATTTTGCTTTAATTTTTCTTAGCAAATCTTTGGTTTTCTCCTTTCTTCAATTCAAACTACTCATTTTCTCTAAACACTTGGGGACCGAAAGAAAGGTTGAAAGGGAAAAATTTTGAAGGGGTTTACAAGGAGAATTTTATAGAGAACTACGGGGAGCTTTAAGAAAAACAGAGGGAAATAATGTGATGTTTATTTTTGAATTTTTAGCATACATTAAATTTCTCGGAATTTGAAGTAGGAATTTTCAAAAGTTGTAAATTATGAAGAATTGGAGAATAAATTAGAAATTTAATATAAATATTATGTCAGGTGTTGAGGATTAGCAACCGGAGGAAATTTTTTAGAGGAGCAGGAAAGGCAAAGAGGTGATACACGGGTAGCCCTAAGTGCTATGTGGTGAGTTAGATTTACTTTAAGTAATCAAGATAAATATGAAATATCTAGTGATAATGTTATAATAAATTATTAACTTATGCTTTGGTGATAGATGAAAATTGGTTGATAGGTGTGATAGGAATAGTGGATGTGTAGAGGATTATTTTATGAGAAATAATATTTTTGGAATAATGAGTTGATTTAATAATAAAAGTGATAAGTGAAATTCTTGATGAGCTATGGTTGATGTTTTGATACGATTTATGAAGAGATGAAATTTAGTGGATCTTGACAAGTTATGATTGATGATTTGATATGATTTATGAGGAGAGAAATTTAGTGAAATTTTTTCAAATAATAATTTGAGAATAATCAGGATAGCTAATTTAAATATTTGAATTCATATTTGTTTTTATATTATTGTTCATATGCATATTTCATATCATTGTTCATATGCATATGCATAAAATAAAAGAACCAGGAGAGGACTGGTCTAATTGAAAAAACGTGATAGCCAATAAATGCTGGAAATAAAGGAAAACCGTGACAGCTGGTAAATGTTAGAAATAAATGAAAATTGTGACAGCCGGTATATGTTGGAAATAAACACCGTGACAGTCGGTATATGCTGGAAATAAAAGATCCAGGAGGGGGCCAGTGTAAGATAAAAGCATAACAATATGTGGGAAGACGTTCCCTAATAATAATTCATGCATTGCATCTGTTTTAAACATTGATTGTATTACTGAAATGTTGAAGTGTTGTTTTATTATTGTACATTTATTTATAGATGAATGAGTCTCACAGAGAGACAGTTATGGTGAGAAAGAAACTTAGAAGTACGATATAATAAGAATCATCTAAATGGTAGAATTTATGCTGTGAACCTCATTACGAGGTAATTATGAGATAATTGACGGTCTTAAGGTGAACAAATATATAAGAAGAAGAGATTGATAGAGAATGAGAGTTATGATATGTGTAGTGATAGTAGAATGCTATTATCAAGTTATGTGAGATATAATTGATTAAATATTGAAAGACCATTTATAAAAATTGAGTATTTCTAGTAAATTTAATCCACTGAGCTTATGAAACTCACCCCTCATTGTCCAATGATTTCATGTAGCAAGCTTGACAAAGAGTTTGGTGAGTTGAGGTTCACACGAAACCATTATCTATAAGCCACGTACGTGTCCACATCCTCAGACTAATGACAAAATAAAACAAAAAATTTTATTTGTAAATATCCATGCATTTTACGTTGTATATAATGTTTAAGTCAATATCAGAATGATGTAACTCCCCTGTTGAGGGTTGAGGATTGATGTAAAAATTTCTACTAGTGTTATTTTTATTGTTGCATATATGTGCCGTGCTGGGATTTTCAAAATGTGATGACACTGTCTCGAGGGTGGTTAACCCAGGATGGGTCATTACAATTTTGGTATTAGAGCATTAAGTTTTATGATTCTGTAGACTGCACAAAAAGTAAGAAAGTGGAAGATTAAAATAAATTATATTTTAATAGTTTGAGGATGACACGTGGACGTGCTAGAGCTTGAGTTAGAGTTGTTGATTTGAGAGGGCGTGGTAGGCCCCCAATATTTTGATAAGTGAGGTTGAGTCTAAATCTGTGGTTCCTAAAATGGAATGTGCTAACTGTATAATTGATATTAGTAAAGGTATGAGAAAATTTGAAGTTGAAAGAGATGAGCTAAAATAAGACCTTATACATGCTCCTGAGAAAATGAATGCAACATATGATAGAGTTTGTATCCTATAGCATAGACTTGATGAACAGGTTAGAGTAAGCCTGAGGTTGTTGTAAATCCAGTCATGGCAAATGTTTAAAAGTGGAAAAGTGAGTTTCTGCACGAGAAGCAGAGAGATTGTTTTGTTAGATATATTAAGTCGAATGCCTTGTTGTTTAAAGGATCTATGAATCCTTTTAAGCCTGAGTTTTGGGAGGAACATGTAGAGAGATTATTTGGTATTCTACATGTAACTGACAGGAAGATGGTTGCCTTTGCTTCATTTGAATTAGAAGGAGAAGTTTTGGAATGGTGGGAGGATATTCTTCCCAGGGTAAGTACAGATATTGATAGGTCCTTAACCTGGAATAGGTTTAAGGAGGTTTTTCTTGATAAATACTTTCCTTATACCTCTAGAGCCCAACAAGATAGATATTTTATTTATTTGGGGTAAATCTGTTGACTGTGGCTCAGTATGGTAGTAGATTTGTGGTCTTATCAATGGTTGTACCGAAAATGGTAAACCTAGAGGAGAAGAAGTGTAAGAGGTTCATAGATGAACTATGTTTTAAGATTTGATCAAAACTATCTTACATGAGCATATGAATTATATCAGATTAGAGGATATAGCACTTCAGATTGAGAAGGATGTGATGGAATATAGAGGAAGGAGGAATTAACGGAAGAAGACTAGATTTAAGGAACCTAGAGGTGATACTAGTATGAGTGTGCAGTGTGGGAGACCACCCAGAGGAGGCATTTCTTGTCACAGGAAACTGAAGTACAGAGTTAGAGGCAAGCAGGATTTGTTACTTCTATAGCTCAGAATACTATTAGTGGGACCCTTAGATTTGGGAGACAGGTTATGGAAACTAGGAGTTATGACAGAGAAAGTAAGTATGCCACCAAGGGAAAGTGGTAATATGATATATGATTTAGAAACAGAAGTTTGTTATAAATGTAATCAGATAAGTTATTTATCCCAGAATGGTCCTAATTTGAAGTTCCCACTAGAGATAGAGTGGCAATAATAAATGTTTACAAGTGTGGTGTGATTTGTATCAGTGATAGAGAGTTTGAAATTGATTTGTTTTCTTTGAATATGGTTGACTGTTTTAAGAAAAATGTACTGTTCAGGATACCTGAACATGAGGAGTTTAACTTTCAGAGAAAAACTCAAGATACTTACAAATTGTTTTATTATGCTCTGACCACTAGGAGATGGTTGAAGAAGGGTTGTGAGGAGTATTTGGCATACACAATGGATTCTAAAAAGGAAAATAGGAAGTTAAAAGAAATCTTGGTAGTGAAATATTTTCATGATGTGTTTCGTGAAGAGTTATCCAGATTGTCTCCCAGTAAAGAGATTTAGTTTCCTATAGATGTGATTTTGAGTTCATCACATATATCCAATAGCACCCTACAGAGTGACACCCACTGAGTTAAGAGAGTTGAAAGTTCAAGAATTTTTAGATAAACAATTTATGGGACCTAATGTATTTGGGGTGCCCCTGTGTTGTTCGTGAAGAAGGAAGATGAAATGATGAGATTGTGTATAGACTACAAATAGTTGAATAAGAAAAAATATCTTTTACCCAGGATAAATGAATTGTTTAAGCAGTTGCAAGGAGTGAGAGTGTTTTCTAAGATAAACCTGAGATCGGGTTATCACCAATTAAGGATAGAGGAAAGAGACGCGCCTAAGACTGCTTTTAGGACACGTTATGGTTATAAGCTTCTTGTTATGTCATTTGGATTGACTAACATTCCAGAAACATTCATGGACTTGATGAATAAAATTTATGAATCATTTCTTGATAATCTTGTGGTCATGATCATCGATAACATCTTAGTGTATTCTAAGACTAAGGAAGAGTATACAAAACATTTAGAAATTGTGTTGGAAATTTTGAGGAAAGAGAGATTGTATGCTATAATTTTTTAAATGTGAATTTTGGCTGAAAGAAATGACTTTCTTGGAACATGTAATATCAGGAAATGACATAACCGTTGATCCACAAAAGGTAGAGGCAATGTTAAGTTGGGAGAGACCAACTAATGTGACTGAGATTAAAATCTTTTTGGGGTTAGCTGGTTATTATAGAAGATTCTTTCAGAATTTTTTTATTATTGTAATATTGTTGAATAGACTGACCAGGAAAGAGGTGATATTTGTATGGTGAGTGAAGTTTGAGAAAAAATTTCAATTACTAAAGAAGAAATTGACTACAGCTCCAGTATTAGTGTTTTCTTCAGGTGATGAAAGATTTGTGATGTATAGTGATGCGTCGCATCAATAGTTGGGATATGTGTAACATAGGAAAGTCATAACGCTTAAACTAAGACACAATTATTATGTATAGCTGAGGTGTCGATCCTATGAGGAAAGCGAACTACAAGAGAAAATGTAAACCTTAACACTAAATGATAAAGTTCAAATAAGAAAATCTGAGTTTTACGAATGAAATTATATAAGAGAGTAATGAAAATATGATGAAGAATTCAATAAAGAAATAACAAGGTTCTAGGAATCCTTCCTAAGTTCGTTGCCTTATTCCTATCTTGACTCAACTGTTTTTTCTCAATTACTAGTTTCACATCCCAACAAGCAATTGGTAAATATTCAATCACAGCACATAAATACCTTAATGTAATTGTCATAAATTACTCATTAATTCCAATTCAAACACACAAGATCTATCTTATAAATTATCAAGAAACGCCAATATATTTCAATAATAATACTGCAGTAGTGGACTAACCTATAAGATAGATCTACCGAAATCAATTGCATATAACAACTTTGACATAAGAAAAGCTTGACTAAACTTATATGGAGAAGAAGAACGCGATCACCGGATAAAGAAAATCTAAGAGAAGAATAACATAAATTGCAGTTGTCACATGAATTCAAATCCTTCTTATTTAATCAAAGAGTAAATAATAAACAATGTTTAACAATCAATCCATACAACTGAATCAAAGATAGAAATAAGAACAACTACACCTAGAAACTCATCATTTCACCTTGCTTGGAGTTTAGTTGGACATGGAGTTCATCCTTGATCACCGTGAGGAAGAAGAAGATTGAAGCTCAAAACTCTCCTCCCTTATGTTCTCTGAGTCTAAATTCCTATATGTAGCTTTATGGAGACAACTTTGTACACAGAAAAGTTGCCCTAGGGTTTCTATTTAGGCCGTGTGCTTCTGCTGCTGTCTTGGCCCCGTTCTACCTGACCTTTGTCTACTAAAACTGCCATAACTTTCTCTAGAAAAATCATATTTACAAGCCATAAAATTCTCCAGAAAATAGACATCCGGATATTTCCAAGCATATATGGCTCATCTCCTGGTTCTTCCTGAATCAATATAGTTTAGATTGCAAAAATGATTGATCTGTCATGCTGAAATCATGCATAGCCTGAACTTTGTCTACTAAAACTACCATAACTTTCTCTAGAAAAATCACATTTATGAGCTGTAAAATTCTTTAGAAAATAGACATTCGAATCTTTCCAAGAATTTATGGCTCATCTCTTGGTTCTTCCTAAATCAATACAGTTTAATCCGCAAAAATGACTGATCTGTACGGGTAATTTTGGCAATTTAGTGAAACTCCTTTCCAAATGCTTGTGAACATGCATAGAATTTTCGTGCTTTAATCAACATTAGCTTTTCCATCTCTTTTAAAACCAAAATAGCTAAAAATGCATCGAAATAAATCAATATACCAAGAATGAAACTTAAGAATTATTAAGGCATAAATGTGTAATCTAGCCCTAAATCAACCCTAAAATTTAACAAATAAATGGGAGACACATTACATTACACACTTTGTCCCAGTTTGTTGTTGTTGTTTTTTTTATATATATTTTATATATATATTTTATGGGCAATTGCAAATAGAAACAAATAAACTAGAATAAAATTGCAAAAATAAAAATGAAACAAAAATGCTAACTAAACTAATAGAAAAATAAAATTAATTTAGACAAAAAATTAATTTTTACAAACAAAACAAATCCCCGGCAACGACGCCAAAAACTTGTTGGTAGTTTTAAATTACTCGCAAGCGCACGAGTCGTTTGCAATATAGTGTGTGCAAGTGCGAGGTCGAATCCACAGGGAATTGCGTTGTGAAAATAGATTTTTATCTAAACACCTAGTTTAACCTAGTTTCGAATTTCGAACTGTGTCATGCAAAGAATATAAACTAAACTAAATTGATTTAAAACAAATAATAAAAGCACTAAGGTTTCTGAATCCACCCCACCAAATTAAAGCATATATTTTCATGATTTTATTCCTACAACCGACAAGCAATTACATCCTATGTATGTTCTATATAAAAGTAATTTATCAAATAATTCCATGAATCCATCGATATACAAATTACAACGAATACCCTAATTAAATAAAATCATTCAATGTATCCATTTACTTTAGAATCACAATGGATATCCGATTTAATTTGAATGATTCGATGTATCCGTCAGATGAAACACATCGAATTTCCAATTTGAACAATTTATAAACAAAACAATCAATCATAAGAATTTACTCAAACAATTGAATTGAAATAGAACATCAATACAAAAATATCAGAATTGTACGAACATATATGAAAATATAATGCTAATCAATGGCGAGGCTTCATCTTCAACCTTAGATGAAGGTTTTAGCCTCTCATGATTATGAAAATAAATTTCACAATTAAAGTGCTAAACATTAAACTTTAAAACACAAAAGAAATAAATTAAAGCTGAAAATACGTTGAGAGCGAAATTTCGCTTACAGCTCCTCTCTTTATTTTTTCTTCTTTTTGTTTTCGCTGTGCGGTGCTCTCCTCCTTGATAGCAAAGCCTTCGAGATCCACACACATCTGAAGATGAAGTGAAATGGGGCTTTTATAGGGAAACTCCATAAGTACAGTGTGTTTCCAACTGATGTGGGATGTAGAATATATTTCCAACTGATGTGGGATGTGGGATTTAAGCCTTCACATGCCGCTCAAAACTTTTGCCCATGTCTCTTTTATTTTAGCAGCTCATATACTCAAATAAAATCTTCATTTAAATGAGAGAAAAAGTCCCTAGACAATAGGCTGCTAAAATTTGGATCTTCCTTTTCTTCAAATCTGAAATAAAAGAGACGTGCTCTCTTAATCGTCTCTCTCTTTTCCAAAATAGGCCCAACTGCCATACTGCGCGAATGCACTCGATCACAACAGTAGATTCCAGCTTTTCCCTATTTTACTATTTAAGTCAGATAATTCCATAATGCTCCAAAAACCTAGAAAAACACAGTAAAAATATAGAGGAGATAAAATAGGATGAAATAACACAAATTAAGAGCTTAACAAATATAGATTAAGGGGCTTAAATATGAATATTTAAGCACTTATCAATAAACACTATTAAGATGCATTTTCTGACTCTCATCATAACCTCCAACTAGCTTATTGCTAGTCTCTAACAATTCAAGAGAAATAAAAATGAAATGAATCCTATACTAGAAATCAAAACAAAACCTAAAATCCTAAAAACAAAACAAAGCAATGTTAGCGTTAATAAAAGAGTAATTCAACTTTTTGTCTCAAAAATTGCACATAACACACAACACATAGAATCATTAAATACCACCCAAGTCTAAAAACAATCCAAACATCAACCTCATATTCGTTATCGACTCTTAAACATCCATCTTACCACAAACCATTAATCCAAACATCCGGATTATTTTATGCAAAACATTCATGAATACAAGTCTTGGCCTCTAAAAACATATTAAATTGCATGACATCAATCACAAATCAAGCTCCATAGGCTCACTTTTCAAATCACTCTCCACTAATGTAGAAAAATCACACTGTATCGGATCACTAAGTCTTTAATATACTTGTAACGGTAGGCTATGGTAAAGGTCAAGAAAGAATGGGAAGATTAAACAAGTAAAAGAACTCAGTCTCTTAATTTTAAACACAACCTTTTTAAGCACTAAATAACCTTACTTCAACGCCCAACTCATTCAACCATTTTTCGAGCATTTCTCTCAATAATTCAACACCTTTTTTTTTTATTTCTTTGTCATAATTCACTTTTTTTTTTTATTCTTCATTTCTAGCACATAACCATCCACCTCCATTTTCATTCTTTACTCTTTTCCACAACCCCCAACCTATCTCCTTTAATGTACATGGGTTATGGTAGTAATATTTTTTCATATTTCCACTCTTACTCCTCTTAAGTGCTTCTCAACAAATGTGTATAAACTAAGTTCTCTTAAAAGAAAGGTAAGGATAAAATATTTTTAGGCTCATAAAGGTAAGTAAATGGGTTATCAAAAGAAACAAGGCTAATTTTTTTTTTTAAAAAAAAAGGCTCAAACAGGTAACTAGCGATAAATATAACATAGGTAAGCTTGAAAGGCTCAAACGGTCCAAAGATGGCCTACATCATATCCTAAGTAGTGTGCATTCTAGCACTTCTCCTCAAGTGATTATCAAATAAGTTCTAGAGCTTGCCGAGATCGCAAAAGTATTCACAAAACATTCGCAGATAAAACTTCTCTAAATGCTTTAAACTAATCATGCAATCTTACTGCAAACTAGAGTCTCAAACTAAATGAAGTTCGACACTTAAAATTATTCTCAAGCCGAAGCAAGATTTAACTTCTTCTAAAAGCTATATGCTATCTCAATTATAATCATATCATTGACATGTAAATTAACTCCAAAACTAACGCAAAACATACTAAAAACAAACAAAACTAAACCTAATTTTTAAAAAAATTTCAATTTTTCAAATATTTTTTTTCTAACAATTTATTCTAACAAACAAATTAACAAAAAAGGGAAATGACACCAAACAATTCAATGGTATGAAATATGAAATGTGTTTCCTCCACCCCCTAACCTAAGACTTGCATTGTCCCCAATGTGAAAGAAAAAAGTCGAGAGAAAGAAAGAAAAAATAAAAAAGAAGTAAAAAAAACTAAATAAATAAATAAAAATGAAAAGAAGTAAAACTAATATACAATGGAACGAAAGTACTCGATTAAGAAATATAAACCGGGGGCACCAAAGAGATCTCTTCGGGCCTATCTTCAACATGTTCATGTTCCAAGTAAAGTTTCAACCTCTGGCCATTAACTCGAAATGCACGACCGTCAGAGGGATCTTCAACTTCTACCACTCCATTTGGAAAAACACTCGTCACAACATAAAGTTCCTTCCATCGTGATTGCAATTTTCCCGGATGGAAGTGTAACCGAGAATCATAAAGAAAAACTCGATTACCTTGTTCAAAATTTTTTCAGAGTATTTTCTGATCATGTACCGCTTTCATTCTTGACTTTAAGTCCTTAGCATTATCATATGCATCATCCCTCAACTCCGCAAGTTCACAAAGTTGCATTTTTCCCTCCTCACCGGATATCTTCAAGTCAATCAAAATTTCGAAAAGCCCAATATGCTCTATGCTCAAGTTCTACCGGTAAGTGACATGTTTTGCCGAATACCAGCCGATAAAGAGATGCTCCAAGAACCGTCTTGTATGCTGTCTAGTATGCCCAAAGCGCATCTAATAGGTGCAAAGACCAATATTCTAGATTTGGATTTATAGTTTTTTCAAGTTTTCGCTTAATCTCCCTATTTGCTAGTTCCACGTGGCCATTGGTTTGTGGATGGTAAGCTATAGAAACCTTATGGGTGACTCCATACCTGCGCATCAAAGCCTAAAAAGAATGGTTACAAAAATGTGACCCTTGATCACTAATTATAACACATGGAGTACCGTACCTAGATAAAATATGATCTTTAAGAAATTTAACAACAACTTTATTATCATTAGTGCGGCAAGGTATAGCTTCAACCCATTTAGAAACATAATCAATGGCAAGCAAAATGTAAAAATACCCAAAAGAAGGTGGGAATGGTCCCATAAAATCGATCCCCCAACAATCAAAGATTTCTACCACTAAGATCGGGTTGAGAGGCATCATATTATAGTGGGACAATGAACCTAGCTTTTGACATCTTTCACATGAATGACAAAATTCATTAGTATCCTTGAATAAAGTAGGCTAATAAAAACCATATTGCAAAATTTTTGCGGCTGTCTTTTTAATAGAAAAATGACCACCAAAAGCATAGGTATGACAAAAAGTTAACACACTATCAATTTTCGTATACAGAATGCATCTTCTTATTATTTGATCGGGGCAATATTTAAAAAGTTAAGGATCATTCCAATACAAATTCTTTACCTCAGCCAACAACTTACACTTATCTTATGCACTGCATGTAGATGGAACTTGACGAGAAACCAAGTAATTTGCAATGTCGGCATACCATGGTGTGTGACAAAGGACAACAAATATATTCTCATCCGAAAAGGCTTCGTGAATGGGCAAAATGTTGGTATCATTCTTAAATTCCAAACGAGATAGATGGTCCGCCACAACATTTTCCACCCCCTTCTCATCTTTGATGGTCAAGTCAAATTCCTGCATAAGCAAAATTCAACGTATCAAATAGGTCTTAGCATCCGTTTTTGAGAAAAGAAATTTAAGGGCGGAGTGATCCATGAATATAGTGATAGGTGAACCAACTAAATAAGAGTGAAATTTATCCAATGCAAATACTACGGCTAGGAATTCTTTCTCAATTGTGGTGTACATCATTTGAGAATGATTCAAGGTTCTACTACCATAATAAACAACAAATGGTTTTCCCTCCCTTCTTTTTCCTAAAACAGCCCCTAAAGCATAGTAACTAACATAACACATAATCTCAAAAGGCAAGGTAAAATCAGGTGATTGCATAATAGGGGTGGTTGTAAGCTTAGAGACAAGTGTCCTAAAGGCTTTCTCACAGTCAGGGCTCCATTTAAACTCGGTTTCCTTCAACAAAAGGTTACATAAGGGTCTACAGATAGCATTAAAATTTTGAATAAACCTTCTATAAAACCCGGCATGCCCTAGAAAATACTTAACATCTTTAATATCTTAGGAGTGGGTAGTTTAGAGATTAATTCAATTTTTGATTTATCCACTTTTATTCCCTTGTCGGACACTATATGACCCAAAACTATTTTGGAAGACATTGTAAAATGTTACTTCTCCCAATTAAGCACAAGCCCCTTCTCTTCACACCTACACAAAACATTTTTAAAGTTAGATAAACATGACTTAAAAGAAGTTCCATACATGGTTAAATCATCCATAAACATTTCCATACATTTTTCAACCATGTCACTAAAAGTACTCATCATGCATCTTTGAAAAGTAGCCGGTGCATTACACAAACCAAAGGGCATTCTACGAAAAGTAAAAGTACCAAAAGGACAAGTAAAGGTGGTCTTCTCTTGATTCTCTAAGGCAATTCCTATTTGGTAGTATCCCGGATACCCATCTAAAAAGCAATAGAAAGGATGACCAACCACACGTTCTAAGATTTGATCTATGAATAGAAGGGGAAAATGGTCTTTCTGAGTAGTCGAATTAAGTTTCCTATAATCAATGCACATACCCCACCCAGTCACTACCTTAGTTGGTACTAACATCTCCTCTTCATTTTCTACCACCGTCACCCCAGCTTTCATAGGAACTACTTAAGTTGGACTAATCCACTTACTATCGGATATTGGATATATAATTCCTGCATCTAATAGCTTTAAGACTTCTTTTTTAATTACCTCTTTCATAGTTGGATTTAGCCTTCTTTGTGGGTCTTTACAAGGGTTAGCTCATTCTTCTAGATAAATCCTATGGGAACAAATTAAAGGGCTAATACCTTTTATATCGGCTATAGTCCAACCTAATGCAGATTTATGCTCTCTTAACAAATTCAAAAATTTATCACATTGCACATCATTGAGTTCAGAAGAAATAATAACTGGAAAGGTATCACTTGGGCCTAAGAAGGCATGTTTGAGGCAACTCTTCAAAGCATAGTTGCCATGATTTCTTAATAAATCTCTGTGACTTATCAAGAACATCAACGGCATGGGGATAAATTGAAGAATCATCAAAATAAAAATTATTAAGCAGGAATTCCAAAGAATTATAATTATCTTTAATGTACTCATCTTCCAAAATAAGCTCATCGATCATGTAAGTGTCAAAACACTTATCCTCTTCACGTGGCTACCTTGAGACTCGAAAAACATTCACCTCTAGAGTCATATTTCCAAATGATAATGTTATTAGACCATTCCTACAATTAATGAGGGCATTGGCAGTGGAAAGGAATGGTCTTCCAAGTATCAAAGGAATTTTTGACTCCGTGTTCACAATAGAAATGGTATCTAACACCAAAAAATCAACGGGATAATAGAATTCGTCAATTTGCACTAAAACATCTTCCATAATACCTCTTGGTTTTATTACCGACCGATCCACTAGTTGAAGTATCACGAAAGTTGGTTTGATCTCACCTAAACCTAGTTACAAGTAAATGGAGTAGGGTATGAGATTCATACTAGCCCCCAAATCTAGCAATGTTTGGCCACAAGCTTTATTTCCAATTTGGCAAGCCACCGTAGGACAGCCCAGATCTTTATACTTAGGCGGTGTCTTGCTATCAATTACCACACTTGCTTGCTCTGTTAAGAATGTCGTCTTCTTCACATTGTGCCTCCTCTTGAGTGTGCATAGATCCTTAATGACTTTAGCATAGTTGGGAACCTATTTTGTGACATGAAGAAAAGGAAGGTTAATTTTAACTTGCTTAAGTTGTTTAAGAATCTCACCTTTTAATGCCGAATTTCTCTCTTTAGGTTTAAGAAGTGCTTGAGGGAAAGACACCAGTATGGAATCACCATGGGCATCTTGTTCCTTGGGGGCTTCATCCTTGTTACTCATAGTGTTAGGAATCAAGTTTGATGGCAGAGTGGGCCCATCAATTTCCTTACCGCTGCGAGTCATGGCATTAACCTCTTTAACATTTTGATTGTCAGGATTGGACGTTTGTGCCATATGTTGTCCCCTTGGATTAGGTTGTGGCTGCAAAGGGAAACAAATTTGCTCTTGAACCATCAATAAATTAGTCAACTTGATGAGTTGGCTCTTTATCACCTTTTGTTCCTCTTTGACCCTTTGTTGCTTCTCTAGAAACCGTTGATTTATCTTGCCTTTCTCTTCCACCCTTTGGGTATGTACCTGCGTAAATGACTTAAAAGTGTCTTCCAAAGGTAAAGATTGTTGTGGTGTATTAGATAAAGTTACTTTCGGTCTCCATTGCATACTAGATTGGGTAGAAGGTTGTGCATCAGATCTCCAACTAAAATTAGGGTGATTCTTCCAATCGGGATTGAAGGTGTTAGAGTAGGGTGAGTATGTTTTCCTAAAGGGTATACCTAAAGTATTACACTCTTTCTTCATCTCAAAATAGGTTGGACAATCCCTAGGTACATGTTCTACCCCATTACATATAAAATAAGGTTCGTGGGACTCTACCCTAGCAACCGGTTCGGGGGCTCTAGCATCCTTGGATTTTAAAACTCAATTTCCTTAGTTAGGACCTCTAAACGAGCTTTAAGGCTATCCTCTTCCTTAAGTTGATAAATTCTAGCAATTTGATTTCTCTTAGTACTTTCTATGGCATTGGGTCCCGTCCAAGCGTGGGCTTTTTTCGATAGGACATCTAGAAAATCTATGGCTTCGTTGGGATCTTTTTGAAAAAAATCTCCATTACACATCATTTCTATAAATTGCCTTTCCCTACTTAGAAGTCCATTATAGAAATAGCTAACTACCCGCCAATTCTCATACCCATGGTGTGGACAAGAATTCAAAAGGTCTTTGAAACGTTCCCAAACTTGATATAAGGTTTCACTCTCTTTTTGTGCAAAGTTTGAGATTTGTCTCTTGAGGTTATTGGTCTTATGGGTTGGGAAATACTTTTGGAAGAAGGCTTGTGTTGTCTCATCCCAACTACCTATAGACCTAGGCCATAACGAGTACAACCAAACCTTGGCCTTATCCTTAAGTGAAAAGGGGAAAAACCTAAGTTTGATGGTGTCTAACATATCGGCCCTACTTTGAAAGGTTGCTACTACTTCCTCAAATTCCATAATATGGACATAGGGGTTTGCATTCTCTAATCCATGGAAAGTTGGTTGCAATTGGATCAAGCTCGACTTAAACTCAGGTTGTTGAACATTAGGGGGGAACATGATACAAGATGGTGTGGCCGTTCAGCTAGGGTGCAAGTAGTCTTTAAGTGTCCTAGCAACATTCTCATTGTTATTGTTGGCCATGTTAACAAAATTCTCTAAATTCTCGTTTAGGTGTGCACTATGATTTTGTCTAGGCGAGCTTTCACTATCGGACAACGAAGGAGAGGGTAACTCTATTTCGGGTCTTTTAATGAATCTACCTCGCTTATCTCTAAGTCTACACATACACCAAAGGAATTAGAGGGGAGACGAATAAAGAAAACAAAATAAAATAAAACAGAAAATCAAAATAAAGAGCAAAGAACAATGTTACCATCTTGTCTCAAAGTTGACAATCTTCCTTGTAATTAAGCACAGTTCTTCGGCAGCAGCGCCAAAATTTGATAACGCTCAAACTAACACGTGATTATTGTGTATAGCTGAGGTGTCGATCTCACGAGGAAAGCGAACTACAAAGAGAAAGTGTAAACCTTAACACTAAATGATAAAGTTAAAATAAGAAAATATAAGTTTTACGAATGAAATTATATAAGAGAGTTGTGAAAATATGATGAAGAATTCAATAAAGAAATAACAAGGTTCCAGGAATCCTTCCTAAGTTCCTTGCCTTATTCCTATCTTGACTCAACTGTTTTATCTCAATTACTAGTTTCACATCCCAAAAAGAAATTGGTAAATATTCAATCACAGCACATAAATACCCTAATGCAATTGCCATAAATTACTTCTTCATTCTAATTCAAACACACATGATCTATCTTATAAATTATCAAGAAACGACAATGTATTTCAATAATAATACTGCAGTAATGGAAAAACCTATAAGATAGATCTACCGTAATCAATTGCATCTAATAACTTTGACATAAGAAAAGCTTGACTAGACTTATATGGAGAAGAAGAACGCGATCACCAGATTAAGAAAATCTAAGAGAAGAAGAACATAAATTCCAGCTATCACATGAATTCAAATCCTTCTTATTTAATCAAAGAGTAAATCATAAACCTTGTTTAACAATAAATCCACACAACTAAATCAAAGATAGAAATAAGAACAACTACACCTAGAAACTCATCATTTCACCTTGCTTTGAGTTTAGTTGGACATGGAGTTCATCCTTGATCACCGTGAGGAAGAAGAAGATGGAAGCTCAAAACTCTCCTCCCTCTTGTTCTTTGAGTCTAAATTCTTATATGTAGCTATATGGAGATGAATTTGTAGACAGAAAAGTCACCCTAGGGTTTCTATTCAAGTCGTGTGCTTCTGCTACTGTCCAAGCCCAGTTTTGCTGCTGTCCAGGGCCGGTTCTGTCTGACCTTTGTCTACTAAAACTGCCATAACTTTCTCTAGAAAAATCATATTTATGAGCTATAAAATTCTCTAGAAAATAGACATTTGGATCTTTCCAAGAATATGTAGCTCATCTTTTGATTCTTTCTGAATCAATACAGTTTAATCCGCAAAAATGATTGATCTGTCATGCTGAAATCACGCACAACTTGACCTTTGTCTACTAAAACTGCCATAACATTTTCTAGAAAAATAATATTTATAAGCCGTAAAATTATACAGAAAATAGACATCTAGATCTTTCCAAGCATATATGGTTCATTGTCTGGTTCTTCCTAAATAAATACAGTTTAATCCACAAATATGATTGATCTGTACGGGTAATTCTGGCAATTTAGTGAAAATCCTTTCTAAATGCTTGTGAACATGCATAGAATCTTCGTGCTTTAATCAATGTTAGATTTTCCATCTTTTTAAAACCCAAAATACCTAAAAATGCATCGAAATAAATCAATATATTGATAATGATACTTAAGAATTATTAAGGCATAAATGTGTAATCCAACCCTAAATCAACCCTAAATACTAACAAATAAACACTATTAAGATGCATTTTCTGACTCTTATAAGGAAGTTATGGCCCATACTTCTAGGAAATTAGAGATTCATGATAGACATTACCCTTCTCATGACTTAGAATTGGCTATTATAGTGTTTACTTTAAAGATTGGAGACATCATTTGTATGGAGCCACTTGTGAGATATTCATTGGTTATAAGAGTTTGACGTACTTACCTACCCAGAGAGAGTTGAATTTGAGGCAAAGATGGTGGATGGAGTTAATTAGTAACTATGGTTGTACAATTCCCTATCATCTAGAAAAAAGTGATGGTGGTAGCTGATGCATTGAGTAGAAAATCTATAAGAAGGTTGTCTGCTATTGAAAGTCATGATGTGCAATTGATGACAGATTTAGAGAGATAAGAATGAAGTTGAATATCAATGATAGAGGATCATGGTTTATGAATATGGTTGTATAGTTATCTATAGTAAAATTTTGTAGAGATGCAAGGTAGAGATGAAGAGATAGAAAAGATTAAGCATTGAGTGCTTACTAAAAAGATTTTTGAGTTCAAAATTTGAAATAAGGGTATTTTGGTATTGGAACATGAAAATTGTGTTTCCAATAATGCAAAGTTGAGAAAGGAGATAATGAGAGAGATGCATGATGATGTAGATTCGATTCAACCAAGTAACAATAAGATGTATAGAGGATTGAGACAGAATTTCTGGTGGTCAGGATTGAAGAAGGATATAGCTGAGATTGTGAGGTTGTATAGACCACCATTAAACATAGTGTCAAATAGAGATGCTAGATTTACATCTTAGTTTTGGAGAGGCTTTCTTAAAGCCACAGGTACACAGTTGTAATTTAATATAATTTTTCATGCTCAGGCAGCAAGGATTATTAGAGTACTAGAAGATATATTAAGGGCAAATGTGATGAGTTTCTCAGTAAGCTGGGAGGCTTACATGCCATCGATTGAAATTGCTTATAATAATAAGTATTAAATTAGTATTGGGATGACACTAATTGAGACATTGTATGGTAGGAGGTGTAGAACTCCACAATGCAGGGAAGAAGTTGGAGAGAGAAAGATATTTGGTTAAAAATTATTAAGTTAACAACTAAGATGATCAAACTGGTTAGAGAAAACCTTAAAACAACACAGGGTAGACTGAATAGCTATGCTGATAATAGGAGAAGACATCTCAAGTTTCAAATAGGAGGTTAGGTTTATTTAAAAATATCTCCATGAAAAGGTGTATTGAGATTTAAACAGGAAATGAAGTCGAGTCCGAAGTATGTGAGACTCTATGAGGTTACTGAGAAAGTTGGGCTAGCTGTAAATAGCTTGGAATTGGCTCCAGAGTTGAAGCAGTGACATAATGTATTCTTTGTTTCACTTTTGCAAAAGTACTTACTTGATAAATCTCATAATATTTCTAGCCAAGCTATAGAAATTCAGAAAGATTCGACTTTTATATAAGTACCAGTGATAATTTTAGACAGAAAAGAACAAGTCTTGTATAATAAAATAATTTCATTAGTTCAAGTTTTGTGGCAGAATAAGGATATTGAAGAGATTACATGAAAGCATGAGGCAACTATGAAGAAATATTATTCACAATTGCTTTCTTGATTAGGTAAAGAAATTTCGGGGATGAAATTTTTATAAGGTGGATAGAATTGTAATACCTGTATTCGTAAAGTAAGGGTAAAGAAGTAATTTAATAAATATTACATGAAATTAAAATAATATAAATATGCGAAGGATTTAGTATTGAATAAAATAATTCTTTTGAAAAAAATGGACACGTGGGGATATAGTTACAAAGAAAAAGGAAAATAAATAAATATTATTTTTTTCTTCTAAAAAAAAAAAAACCTGGCACACTTACTGTCAAATTAAAATGAGGAGTTTGCATGTGTTACACCTTGCAAACTCGTGGCAAACAAAGGGGTGGGGTGGGCTGAGACTGTTTGCATGCATATATATATATATATATATATATATATATATATATATATATAATTTTGCTTTGATTTTTCTTAGCAAATCTTTGGTTTTCTCATTTCTTCAATTCACACTACTCATTTTCTCTAAATACTTGGGGACCGAAAAAAAGGTTGAAAAGACAAACTTTTGAAGAGGTTTACAGTAGAAATTTATAGAGAACTACGGGGAGCTCTAAGAAAAACATAAGGTAATAATGTGATGTTTATTTTTGAATTTTTAGCATACATGAAATTTCCTAGAATTCAAAGTGGGAATTTTCAAAAGGTGTAAATTATGAAGAATTGAAAAATAAATTAGAAATTTAATGTAAATATTATTTCAGGTGTTGACGATTAGCAACAAGGGGAAATTTCTAAGAGGAGCAGGAAAGACAAGGGAGGTGATCTACGGGTAGCCCTAAGTGCTACGTGGTGAGTTAGATTTACTTTAAGTAATCAAGATAAATATGAAATATCTAGTGATAATATTATAATAAATTATTAACTTATGCTTTGGTGATAGATGGAAATTGGTTGATAGGTGTGATAAGAATAGTGGATGTGTAGAGAATTATTTTATGAGAAATAATATTTTTGGAATAATGAGTTAATTTAATAATAAAAGCGATAAGTGAAATTCTTGATGAGCTATGGTTGATGTTTTGATACAATTTATGAGGAGATGAAATTTAGTGGATCTTGACAAGCTATGATTGATGATTTGATGTGATTTATGAGGAGATGAAATTTATGAAGGATATCTTGCCAAATAAGAGAAAATTGGAAGATTATGAAACGGTAGCCCTTACTGAAGAGTACAGTGCAATTCTATAAAAGAAATTGCCTCCAAAGCTTAAGGATCTAGGGAGCTTCACTATCCCATGTTCAAGTGGAAATTCTGTGTTTGAAAGAGCTTTATGTGATTTAGGTGCAAGTATTAATCTAATTCATTTGTCTATTTTAAGGAAGCTTGGATTAGGTAATGCAAGACCTATTACAGTTTTATTGCAATTAGTGGACTGCTCAATCAAAAACCCATAGGGAATTATTGAAGATGTGCTTGTCAAAGTGGACAAGTTTATTTTTCCAGCTGACTTCATCATTCTAGACATGGAGGAAGATCGGGAAATCCCCATCATTCTTGGCAGACCATTCTTAGCCACTGGTCGAGCTCTTATTGATGTCCAAAGGGGAGAATTGCGGTTGAGGGTACAAGAGGAGGAGGTAACTTTTAATGTTTTTAATGTCATCAAGTATCCAGATACAAGTGAGAGTTGTTTTAGCATCTAAGCGATTGATTCTTTGATCACCAAAGTGCTTAATCAACAAAAGGAATCATTGCAAGCTTTTTTTGGTTAGTCCTAATCTGACTATGGTAAAGGATCCTGAAGTGTTAGAATATGCCTCCTGGATGGATTCCTTTGGTCCTAACAACAGGAAATATTATGAAGATTTGGGACAAGGACCCTTATGGCCCCTTCCATCTATTAAAAAGCCACCTGTATTGGAGCTCAAGCCTTTATCGGAAGACCTTCAGTATGCTTATCTTGGTGAATCATCTACTCTTCTGGTAATTTTTTCATCTAAGCTTTCTACTGAAGAAGAAGAAAAGTTGTTGAGAGTGTTTAGAAAACATAAGGTAGCTATTGGGTGGACGCTTACGGATATCAATGGAATTAGCCCTTCTATTTGTGTGCACCGAATTTTATTGGAAGAAGAGTGTAAGTCGACGATAGAGCACCAAAGAAGACTCAATACGACAATGAAGGAAGTGGTGCGTAAAGAGATCTTAAAGTGGTTAGATGCCAGAGTAACTTACTCAAATTTTGATAACCCATGGGTTAGTCCTGTTCAAGTAGTACCAAAGAAAGTAGGAATGATGGTGGTGAAGAATGCTAACAATGAGTTAATCCTTACAAGAATCATCACCGGGTGGAGAATTTGCATGGATTATCGAAAACTGAACAAGGCCACTCGGAAGGATCACTTTCCCTTGGCATTCATTGATCAAATGTTGGATAGGCTAGTCGGGCATGATTACTATTGCTTCATAGATGGTATTCGGGGTATAATCAAATAGCCATAGCATTGGGGGACCAGGAGAAGACCACCGTCAAATGCCCTTACGGTACTTTTGCTTTCCGACGAATGTCCTTTGGGCTTTGTAATGCGCCGGCCGCTTTCCAAAGGTGTATGATGGCAATCTTTTTAGATATAGTAAAGTGGATTATTGATAATTGCCTTGGGAATTTAGCGTTAGTTTTGGAGCGATGTGAAGAAACTAACCTTATGCTTAATTGGGAGAAGTGTCACTTCATAGTAAAAGAGGGAATTTTCTTGGGTCATCAGATCTCTTCTAATAGGATTGAATTAGATAGAGCCATAATTGAGACAACAGAGAAGCTACCACCTCCATCAACAGTAAAGGGAGTTAGGAGTTTTCTTGGACACGTAGGATTTTATAGAAGATTCATCAAGGACTTTTCCAAGATTTCCAAACCTCTTTATAGCTTGCTGGTGAAGGAAACTCCAATTGTCTTTGATGAAGAGTGTGAGAAGGCATTCTTCTTACTTAAAGAGAAGCTTATGTCGGCTCCAATTGTTATAGCACCGGATTGGGATCTACCATTTGAATTGATGTATGATGCAAGTGACTATGCGGTTGGAGTGGTACTAGAGTAGCGAAGGAACAAGCAGTTTCATACAATTTATTATGCTAGCAATACCCTTAATAATGCCAACTCAACTACGCCACAACCGAGAAAGAGCTACTTGCTATAGTCTTTACTTTTGACAAATTTGCTTTATCTCATTGGGAATAGGGTAATAGTCTATACCGATCATTCCACAATTAAATACCTTATTGTCAAGTAGGAAGCTAAGCCAAGACTCATCTGTTAGGTTCTCTTATTGTAAAAGTTTGATATTGAGATTACAGACAAGAAGGGAACTGAAAATTTGGTGGCGGATCATCTCTCACGGCTGGAGTTATAAGAGCAACTTGAGTCCCAACAACCACCCATAGATGATAATTTCCCAAATGAGCAACTTTTCACAATTTCTTTTAATAACTCTCTACCTTAGTATGCAGATTATGTCAATTTTCTTACAGGAAAAATCATTCCTCCAGATTTTTCTTACCAACAAAAGAAGAGATTTTTCTCGGAAGTAAAGCACTACTATTGGGATGAACCAGTACTCTATAGGCATTGTGCGGACCAAATCATTAAGCGATGTGTTCCAGAAGAGGAGATGACAGACATTTTGATGCATTTCCATACACTAGAATGTGAAGAGCATTTTGGAGCTCATCGAACCGCGGCTAAAGTTCTCCAATCCGAATTTTATTGGCCAACCTTATTCAAGGATGCTCATGCTTTTATTGTTGATTGTGATAGATGCCAGGTTCTAGGAACATATCTAGACAGAATGAAATGCCTTTTTAGAATATTCTAGAGGTGAAGTTGTTTGACGTTTTGGGTATTGACTTCATGGGACCATTCTCTTCATCCTACAATAACAAATACATTCTTCTAAGAATGGATTATGTGTCCAAGTGGGTAGAGGCAATCGCAACTCCCACTAATGATGAAAAAATAGTGTTTAATTTTCTCCGAAAGAATATTTTTACCAGATTTGGGACTCCCAGGGCCATTATTAGCGATGAAAGAACTCACTTTTGCAACAAGCAATTTGAAGCTCTATTATTAAAATATGGAGTTAGACACCAGATGACATTGGCTTATCATCCTCAGACAAACGGACAAGCAGAGGTATCAAATAGGGAGGTGAAGCAAATTCTAGAGAAATCAGTTAACATCTCCCGAAAAGATTGGGCTAAAAAGATAGATGATGCGCTATGGGCTTATCGGACAATGTTCAAAACACCTTTAGGAATGTCTCTTTATTGGTTGGTCTATGGGAAAGCATACCATCTTCCTGTAAAGCTCAAGCATAAAGCTTATTGGGCGATGAAGTGCCTAAACATGGATCTCTAAGCCACAGGTGAAAAGTGTTTTTTTGCAAATTAATGAGATGGACGAGTTTCGCAATGAAGCTTATGAGAATGCAAAAATCTACAAGGAGCGGACCAAGGCTTGGCATGATAAGCACATCTCAAAGAAGGAGTTTCTACCTGGACAACAAGTTTTGCTTTACAATTCACGGCTTTACCTCTTTCCACGAAAGCTCAAATAGCGATGGTCAGGCCCATTCACGGTTGTTAAAGTTTTTCCCCATGGAGTAGTAGAAGTCACTCATGATGAGAATGGGACATTTAAAGTAAATGGAAAATGTCTAAAGCCTTATTTGATGGTGGAGTTGACACCAACAAGACCACAATTCTCCTTGATCTGGCCTAGAAGAAGAGCAACAGTCAAGCTACTAACTATAACTAAGCGCTTCTTGGGAGGCAACCTAAGCATTCTAAACCTTTGTTTTGTTATTTCCATTATTCCCTGCAATTGGTTCAGTTTTCTAATTATTTTTTTCCTCAATTGCTTTCTATGTGTTTTGATTTCAGATTTTTTTTTCTCTTTATATGGGTGTGGCAATGACACTGTTCCCCACTTGCTTTGAAACCTGAACGCATTGATGGAGATACTGAGGGAAGGGAGCATGATCCGTCTCCGCCAGTGGTCAGGGAAGTTTCTTTCTACCATGTATTTGCTTTCTTTGCTGCATATTGGGGACAATGTAAGTTTTAAGTGTGGGGGATAAGAGGGGATTTAGGTTGTGTTTTAATTTTGTATCTCTAAAAAAAAAAGAGTTTTGTTTTTTTTTTTTTTTTGTGGTTTTCAACGATTTTTGGTTGTGTATGTCATGAGCAAGATTCAATTAAGCTTGAAAAATTCATAACATGATGGAATAAGTAATCTTCCCACTTAGAATTAATTAGTCTAGTTATTTTCCTTGAGAATAGTAGTGACTAAATTTAGTAGACAAAAGCTAGTGAGATTTTAATCCTTTAGACTAACACATCCATATTAGTCTCACTATTTTCTTTCATGTAAGATATTCTTCTATGGATTTGTTTCTCTAGAACTTGCCTTGATTCTCTTCGAGGTCATATTGACACATGCATGCATGAACATGATTAAGGCCCTCTTTGTTATAAGCTACATAAGCCAAATAGCTGACCTTGTAATCAATTTTTCCCCTTTGTTGAACCCCTTTGAGCTTTATTGTTTTTTCTTTTTCGTTTATTGTGAACCCACGTTACAATCTTTAAACCCAAAAAACAATGCCTTTACCCAAGCATTAGAGCTAGTGGAGCATTGTTCATCATTATGATACGTATGGGTGTGTAAGAAATAAGTGTGGGGGTGTCTGGATTTGTGGTATGGCTATGAATGGTGAAATGGAACATTTTTCATTCTCAATTCATGAGTTCCATTATTCATGTAATTTATTTAAAAAAGAGAAAAGAAGAAAGGAAGTAAGTGATGGAGGAAATCACTTTTAAATGTTACAAACTTTCTATGTTCATAATTCCTACTAAAATTCCAAGAAAGAGGTCTGTTTATACGTGATATATACAAAGGCCGTTGTGTAGGATTGTTCCCTGCTACAAACGAAAAGTGTTCCTTTGAACTATCTCTTTTTCAATGCAGGAGTTTTACGTGGTTTAAATGCTTTAAATACAAATTGAAGAAGTTATTGAATGGAGTGATTGGTTTTATATGTCTTATATATTCGAGCTTGAGTTGATTCATTTTTTCTCCACTAGTTTCGATGGCTTTTGAGTTACATTCCCAAATATTTCCCACCTTGATCCTAAATCATGTTACAACCCTTGAAAAGTTCTTATGATTCGTGTTATGCATGTGATTCCAATGGTGGAGAATGAGAAGATATGCAAGCCTATGGTAGATCATTTCCATTGGAATGAATTTGAGCGAAACACATACCCTTTAAACACATAAGAGTCAAGTGTTTATTTCCGTGAGGGTCTATGTATTTAATTTACTCATTCTTTGAGTGAAAATGCTTACTAAGTAATTGTAAGTTGTTTAAGAATGTTTTTTCGTGATATGTTATGAGTTTTGAAAAGCTTAGTTGTTCTTTGTTGATGGTGTTGCAACCTTGGTGTTTTTAGGAAAGTGAATTTGAGTTTCGCCCGAGGACGAGCAAAAGTTAAGTGTGGGGGAATTTGATGAGAATGCAAAATATCATATTTTTCTCCCTTAATTTTTAGTCTTTTATATTCATTTGGTTAATAAATGTACTCATTATTCTTATATTTTGATTTAGGATGCAAATGGAGGCATTAAGTGCAAAACGAAGCTAATTGAGCGATTTTGGACAGTTTTGATATTGCTTCGTAATCTGTAAATAACTCTCTCATCCAAGCTCCGATTGAGATTATTCAAGACGATATAGAACACCAAGAAAAATCTCTACAACATTAATATTTTGCATTTTGAGAGATACTGAATGCATAAAGGTTGAAACTGGGCTTGAAGTTTCTATACCTACACTGTTGACGTTCTGGAATGTCCCTTAGCCTGCAATTTAAATCGAGTCAAGTTTGCTATCTTAGCAAGATGAAGCTAAAAATAATAAAGCCCAAGGCCCAAAATATAGAGCTCAATTCAAGTGGGCTTGGCCTAACCCAATCAAAAGAAATGAAAGCTGAATGGAAGGGATTAAACAAATGGAAGGCATGGTGGGTTTAATGTAATCTCGAATTGGAAATGTCTCTGTATTGTCTCAAGTAATCTCACCATATCTTACTCGTACGACATCGTATTAAGCTGATTCAAGAAGTTTTGGAAAGCTAGGTCATTGGGATATGATTTTTTCTAAAATAACAGTTTTGTGATTAGAATGTTTTCCAAGCAGAAACTTCCCCACAATTTGAGGCCGAAATTCTGCAGAATCTACGATTCGGAAAGGGAGAATTATTTTTCTTTCCTTGGGAGGTTGATTCCAGGCAAGGGGGGAGAGGAGTCTATCACTTGGGAGAAAATTAGATGCTGGGTTTTTCATGGTTTTTTGGGGGATTCATTTTCTGGAGCAATCAAAAGAAGCAGAACATAAAAGAGGAGACTGGTTTTTAAGTTTTTTTCTTTATTCCAAATTTCTTTCAATTTCTTGATGTTAAACTCTTTGATTATGTTTTTATTCAAGTTTATCATGAACTAATCTCCATTTTCTAAGGTTAAAATGTAGCCTAACTATGATTATGTGAATCTTCCTTTAATTGAACTAATTTAGTAAATGTTTCATATTGTTGAGTATTTCATTCTAGACTTAATACTTGTGAATGATTTATCAACATTTGCATGATTTGGGATTCAATTTGAGACTGAGAAGTGATAATTGTTTCAGCATATGTTTGAGATACCACAAGAAATCTGTAGGATAGATATATCTATGGACTTACGTAATCTTTATGGGGTTTCTTGTTCTTACTGAATTTTGACAAGTTTAGAGTTTTCACATAGATGTAGAAGATTTGCTTATTGGGATATTTTGTTAATGCTTGAGAAAGATTAATGAAAAAATTAGAGACCCGATTATCAACAATAGGAAATAATTGTAATTAGTTCAAGTAGAAAATTCATATAGGATCAGTTATGGTGAATCGAAAGCCCTAGAATCTTGTTTCCTTGATCTCAACTTGCTTATTTAATTTTGTTATTTTAAACTCTCTACTTCATCAATTCACTCTCATTCAAATTGTCAAATAGATTATAGTTTAATAAATTTTGGTACTTATTAGTAATTTTTCAATCCTCGTGGGACAATACTCTTACTCATTCACTTTATTACTTGTTACGATTGCACTTGCGATTTCAATCAACAAGTTTTTGGTGCCGTTGCCGGGGATTTAGATTCCTCTAAAAAAACTCGCATTGACAAAAGCATCGGAGTTTCCTCGAAGGCATCACCCCCTCTCCTTCGGTGACTCTCTAGCTCATCCCATTTTCCTTGTGCAGGCTCCCCCTAGAGGCACCGGCCTCCAGCTCAGCAACACATTTTTGGCATCGTCTATGGGAACTCCACCATCTTACGCTAACAGTAAAAGCAAATAAATCTAAAGAACTCATTTGTTTCTATGCCACCTAAAAATACTACAAGGAATGCCAGCAAGGGAGTTGATGAGACTCATAAAATGCATCTTTACAGTACTTAATTGTTAGTATTTTAAGGTTGATCTAGGTTTGAATTGCACTTTTATACCTTAACAACTCTGAACTGTCATTCTTGGATCATTGATCTATTTCGATGCATTTTTATGTACTTTAAGTTCAAAAGAGATGGAAAATCTATCATTACTTGAAGCACAATGACTCAATGAACACCGGAGTGAAGGTTCACAAGCACTTGGAAAGGAGTTTCACTAAATTGCTAGAATTGCCCGTACAGATCAATCATTTTTGCAAATTAAACTGTATTGATGCAAGAAGAACAAGGAGATGAGCCATATATTCTTAGAAAGATCCGGAAGTCTATTTTTTGGAGAATTTTACGGCTCATAAAAAATATTTTTCTAGAGAAAATTATGGGAGTTTTAGTAGACAAAGGTTAAACCTCCAGAACAGCATCAGTGTGCACCGTGGTGCCCCACAGCCAGCACCGCGGTGCCCAAAAACCTGCACATCTTGAACCATCAGTGTGCACTATGGTGCTCCTTAGCTAGCACCACAGTGCTCAGAAGTACACCCAACCAAAGCTAAAGCCAACACCGCAGCGCCCATAAAGGAGCACCGCAGCGCACACACAATGTTATATCTTCGAGTTAGAACTTAATTAGGGTTTTAACAATAGATTAAACCCGAAAACACCCTTGGACCTTTGTACTATAAATAGATCACTTAGGGTTGAAGAGAAAGACATCTTTTGGAGAGGCTAGAGTCTGGGAAAAACATCATGAAGGCTGCCACACTCTCCCCCCATGGCCAACTAATCTCCAAGCAAGGCGAAGGGATGAATCCCTAGGTGTAGTTGTTCTTATTTTCTAGTCTTGATTCATTTTAGTTTGGATTTATTATCATTAAACATGATTATGATTTACTTTTTAATCTAATTAGAAGATTTCCCCTTAATCCGATGATTGTATCTTTCTCCCCCATATAAGTCTAGTCATGCTCTTCTTATATGATGTTGTTGAGGTGTGATTGTGTTCGGTAGATTTCTCTTATAGATTTGTCCATTACTGTTGTACTGTCATTATGATATATTTTTGTTTCTTGATAATCTATAAGTTAGGTCATGTGTGCTTGAAAACAAAGAGTATTTCATAACAATTACATTAGGGTTTATATATGTGCTTTAATTGAATATTTGCCGATTACTTGTTTGGGATGTGAAACTTGCAATCGAGATAAAAACAACTGAATCAAGAATAGAATAAGGCAACGAACCTAGGGAGGATTCCCAAAACCTTGTTGTTCCTCTATTAAATTTTACAATCTATTTTACACGATTACTTCATTATCAAAAGTTCATACTTTCTCATTAAAATCTTTATCGTTTGTGTTATAGTTCATACCTATTGGAAATCACCTTGACAAGATGCCCAGGTGGTGATCTTCCAAACACCCAAGTCTAGAATGACTTATAGAAAGAAATACAATAATCAAAAGCAAGAAAGAAAAGAAGACAAGCGATTGTTATCGAGGTTCGGCAATAGCCTACGTCCCCGTGAGTTCCTCTAAACTCTCTGCACTAAATCAATGGTTTTTTACAATTACAGCAACCCTCTTTAAGAAGCTCAAGTTCTTGAAGAAACCAAGGAGAGAAGAAAGGAATAAGATAAGAACTAACAATGCTCTCTATCTAATCTAAACTCCTCTCTCTTTACAACTAGCCTCACTACAATGAGTCCCTCTTGTGTTTGTGTCTTTGCACTCTTACACAATTCTCTTTTGTATGTCATTCTTTACAATTGATCTCAAAGTATGTCATAAACTTGTGTTATTATTATGTTGAGAATGAAGCTAGGTGACCCTTTATATAGTGCACCTACTTCTTGTCCAATCTTGAGAGTCAATCTCCACCGTTAGATCTTGATGACCACTTAACCATGGCCCTCAATCAATCCTAAGTGGTGTTGTGAATTTTAACCTTTCATCCATGCACCTAAGAGGAGGTTTAAATAAGCTGTCCATGTGTGCATCAGTTTACCTAGCGCCTAGGCGCTGAACAGGGGGCAGTGAGGCGCTAGGCAAAGCTCTTTTGTACCACATTCTGGGCGGTACGGTGCTGGTGGAGGGGCGGTGTGATGAGTCTTAAATATTGCATATTTTAGACCCTTAACTTATATTTGTTATGCTCTTAGTTAGTAGTATTTTACTTTATTTTACGTCTTTCTTGTGTTTTGTGTATTTTTACAGGTTTGTGGAGAAAATGAAGCATTTCAGGAGATTTGAAGCTTCTGGAGACATTGCGCTCGATCGCACGAGATATGCGATCGAGCGCACCTGCGCTCGAGCGCACCTGCCTATGAATGAGTGCAAGGTCAACATCCCACATCAAAATAGTTGATGTTCAGTGCGTCTGCAATCGATCGTAACAGACATGCGATCGAGCGCACATGCGATCGTGCACACAAGACATGCGATCGAGCGTACATGCGATCGATCGCACCATTTTTGCGATCGAGCGCACTCGGGCCAGTATCCCACATCGAATCTAAAACCTACAGTGCTCCGTGACTCCCCTTATATAAACACTATCTGGCCTCATCATTCAATGTACAATTCCTGAGCCACTTTGGTGTTTACCGGTGGACGCCCGTCAGCATTCTGGTGGATCCCGAAGGCATTGCTACCACGAGGGGAAGCGTCGCCCGTCAGCGAGTGGAATTTCTCCCATGTAAAGTTGTTTATTTATTTCTTTATATTCAGTTGTTTTAGTTTAAACGTTTAGCACTTTTTATTATAGTTTTATAGTTATGAGTGGCTAGACTCTTCAGCTAAGGTTGAAGATGAAGCCCCACCGTTGTTTGGCGTAGTAGTTCAGATTTGCTTGTACAAATATGACAATTTTTAGTATAAATGTTCTGTCAATTATTTGAGTTAATCTTATAATTGATTGAGTTTAAATCGTCTGTTGGATTTTCTTTGTGTTTCATCTGATGGATACATTGAATGCTTTTCGATTAAATTGGATTCCCTTTGTGATTTGTTGAGAGCGGATACATTGGGTGCTTTTGGTTTAGTTGGGATATTCTTTGTTTTTTGTCTTATAGTTGGATTCATTGAATGTTTTGATAGGCCATATTTTTAGAACATGTATGCTTAACTTCGGTGGGGTGGATTCGGAAACCTTAATGTTTTTAATTATTAGTTTTTAAATCAATTTAATTTAGTTTTAATTTATTTTGCAATATCATTCTGAAATTTGGAACTAGGTTAAGATAGAGTTAGTTTAGATTGAAAATATACTTTCACAATGCAATTCCCTGTGGATTCGACCTCGCACTTGGACAACGCTATATTGCAAACGACTCGTGCGCTTGCGAGTAATTTAAAACTCACAACAAGTTTTTGGCGCCGTTGCCAGGGAGTTGTTTGGTTTGTGAAATTTTTTTGTCTGAATTGATTTTATTTTTCTACTAGTTAATTTAATTTAAAAAAAAAAATTTTGAGTTTTGTGTTTGCTTTATTCTGTTGCTTCTGCTTGTTAGTATCTCATTATTTTTATGTAGGTGTATGCTTGGTCGGAGATCCTTGAACTTAGATTTGACACATTTAGATCCCGACTTAGAAAGAACTCTTAGGAGGCAGAAAAGAGCACTAGTTGAGAGAGAGACTGTTGAGATGGGAGAAAATTTTAATCATCCTGAACATGTCGAGCAACCTAGAGCTTGGAACGTGGACTCCACTACATCCCTTAGGGATTTGTTCGCACCCGTTGCGACTAACTCATCTTCCTGCATAGTGTTGCCACCAACCAATGCCACACACTTTGATTTGAAGCCACATGTTATCCAACTCTTACCCTCATTCCATGGCTTAGATCTTGAAAATCCTTATAGTCATGTGAAGAAGTTCAAAGACATTTGTGCTACATTCAAATTCCAGAACTTCTCTGAGGAGTCAGTCCATCTTCGACTCTTCCCTTTCTCCCTTCACGATAGAGCTAGGTCATGGTTGGACTCCAACACGTCCTGGTCTATTACATCTTGGGAAAACCTGCTCAGCAAATTTTACCATAAGTTTTTCCCAATGTCTAGAGTGAATGAGTGCCGAAAAAAGATTAGCTCTTTCACTCAGGACGAGGAGGAGAAGTTCTCTGAAAGCTGGGAGCGCTTTAAAGAGTTACTGATCAGATGCCCTCCACATGGATATGAGAAGTGGAGACTCGTTCAATTCTTCTACCAAGGGTTGACTCAACCCAACCGTAGCATGATCGAGTCTATGAATGGGGGGGCATTCTTGAGTCTGACAGGAGACGAAGCATACATGGCATTGGACAAGTTGTCCGATAACTCACAGCAGTGGGATTTTTCAAGCTGTCGAGATAAGTCCATTCGTGCTCCTAAGAGGGGAGGCATCTATGAGGTCAGGGAGGACGCTGATTTAAGAATAAAATTAGATGCCCTCACCAAGAAGATTGACGCTCTCACTGTGAGCCAATCCATCAATGCTGCCAACACATTCAATGTTGAAAGCTGTTCCATCTGTACTAGTCCCATGCATCTAGCACAGAATTGCCCATCAATGCCGGCTTGTGCTGAGTATCCTATGGAACAAGTAAATGCTTTCAATGACTTTCGAAGGTAGTCAAATGGATCGTACTCCGAGACGTACAATCCAGGGTGGTGGAACCACCTAAATTTTTCATGGAGGCAGAACCAACCAATGAATCAGGGAGGAGCCTCTCATCATGCTCAAAATCAATATCCTCCCGGATTTGCCCCACAAATTCCTAATCATGGTCATTCTGCCCATCCAGCACCTTCACCTGCTTACCACGCACCCACCCAAACACCAGTGCCAGTTTCACAGTCGCTTGAGGACACCCTTAAGGAGTTCATGAAAGCGACTAGCCAAAATATGAGCGATGTGAGGAGTGCAACAATGGTAAACACCCAAGCAATTGCCAAGCTGGAGAGTCAAATAGGGCAAATTGCAAGTCACTAGGGTGAGAGAGAGAAAGGAAAGTTCCCCAGTCAGCCCGTGCAGAACCCAAAAGGACAATTTATGGTTGAGAGTTCATCAACTCCTACACATGGGGAGGAACAAGTACAGTCGATTGTCATACTGAGGTCTGGGAGACAAGTGGACAATCGAATGGAAGAGAGCCCTGCTATACAGCAAGGGCAAGGGAGTGGCAACACAGAGAAGAGAGATGCTGAGCCATCTACAGCAACACCTACTGAGAAAGACCCTCCTAGGTCGTTTATACCTAGAGCGCCCTACCCCGAGAGATTATAGGCGCCCAAGAAAGGAGGGAAGTATGAGGAAATTCTGGAGGTATTCAAGCAAGTCCAAATCAATATCCCATTTTTGGATGCCATCCATCAAGTGCCATCATATGCCAAGTTTTTAAAGGACTTGGTCACTATCAAGAGGAGGACGAATGTCCCAAAGAAGGCATTTTTGACCGAGCAGGTCAGTTCAATCCTTCAGTGCAAGCTACCCATCAAGTATAAGGACCCGGGGTGTCCTACCATCTCTTGCACGATAGGAGTCAGCCATATTGAGAGGGCCCTTTTGGATCTAGGGCCGAGTGTGATTCTTTTACCCTACTCAGTCTATGTGCAGTTGGGGTTAGGAGAATTGAAGCCCACATCCACGACGCTTCAATTGGCTGACAGGTCAGTGAAAAGACCACGGGGGATAGTTGAGGACGTTTTGATAAAAGTGGATAAGTTCTATTTCCCCGTGGATTTTATTGTGCTTGACACAGAGCCGGTTCAAAATGTAGGGATTCAAATACCGATGATTCTAGGGCGACCATTCTTAGCCACGGCTAACGCCCTAATCAATTGTAGGACAGGGGTGATGAAGATCTCCTTCGAAAATATGACAGTGGAGTTGAACATTTTTGATATCACTAGGCAACCACTGGAATATGATGAAGTGAGAGATGTATGCTTGATAGAGGAGATTCTTGAGGATACTGTGGATGAATCAAGCATTGAGGATCCCATGGAGGCATGCTTTGCTCATTTTGGAGAGGACTTGGGTTTAGATAAGTTACTCGAGGAAGTAAATGCCATTTTGGAGTCTGATCCTCAAGAAAACAAGGAGGAGGAGGAGAAGGTGTCACCAGAACCTCAAAAGAAGGAACTTAAGCCTTTACCGGATAATCTTAAGTATAAGTTCCTGGGTCCAGCATACTGTTTGCCTGTGATAATAGCTTCAGATTTGGGAGAGGCTCAAGAGGAGAAATTATTAGATGTTTTAAGAGAGCACAAGGAAGCTATCGGCTGGACCATTGATGATATTAAGGGAATCAGCCCCTCGGTGGTGATGCACAGGATACATTTGGAGGAAGATGCTAAGCCATCGAGGGAGCCGTAAAGAAGGCTCAACCCTGCTATGCAAGAGGTTGTGAGGGCAGAGGTTATTAAGCTGTTAGATGCAGGGATCATTTATCCCATCTCTGATAGCAAGTGGGTGAGCCCTATTCATGTCGTGCCCAAGCGAGCTGGATTAACGGTAGTAAAGAATAAGGACGACGAGTTGGTGCCAACTCGTGTACAGTCTGGGTGGAGAGTGTGTATAGACTACCGTAAGCTGAACATTTCCACAAGGAAGGATCACTTTCCACTTCCATTTATTGATCAGATGGTGGAGCGTTTGGCTGGGCACGAGTATTATTGCTTTTTGGATGGTTATTCTGGATATAACTAGGTCCTCGTGGACCCCGAAGATCAGGAGAAGACGACATTTACCTGTCCCTTTGGGACCTTCGCCTACCGTCGCATGCCCTTTGGGTTATGCAATGCACCCGTCACTTTTCAGCGGTGCATGGTCAGTATATTCTCTGACATGGTAGAGTGGTTCTTGGAGATTTTCATGGACGACTTCTCCGTCTTCAGTTCAACATTTGAGGAGTGCCTGCACCGTCTCTCTTTGGTTTTGGTATGGTGCAAGGAGAAGAACCTGGTGCTTAATTGGGAGAAGTGCCATTTTATGGTCAAGCAAGGAATTGTACGGGGGCATGTCGTATCTCATCGAGGGATTGAGGTCGACAAAGCGAAGGTGGATTTGATTTCCAGCCTTCCACCCCCACGTACGGTGAAAGAGGTTCGATCTTTTCTGGGCCATGCAGGTTTCTATAGGCGATTTATCCAGAATTTTAGCAAGATCACCAGGCCCTTGTGCAAGTTGTTGCTAAAAGATGCCCCATTTCTATTTGATGAGGATTGTAAGAAAGCATTTGGGGATCTGAAGAAGATTCTGACGTCCACACCCATTATTCAGCCACCTAACTGGGATGTGCCTTTTGAGATTATGTGTGACGCATCAGACTATGCTATTGGAGTTGTTTTGGGGCAGTGTGTTGATAAACTTCCCCATGCTATCTATTATGCAAGTCGAACTCTAAACGACGCACAACTCAATTACTCTACCACTGAGAAGGAGTTGCTTGCAGTCGTTTTTGCATTAGACAAGTTCAGATCCTACTTGTTAGGATCTAAAGTCATTATCTACTCGGACCATGCTGCATTGAAGTATCTTTTCTCTAAAAAAGATGCTAAATCTTGTCTTATCCGATGGATCTTGCTACTTCAAGAGTTCGACATTGAGATTCGGGATAAGAAAGGTTCGGAAAATGTGGTGGCGGACCATTTGTCTAGATTGATTGTGGAATTCAGTGAGGCTGCCACTCCCATTTCTGAGACCTTTCCTGATGAGCAATTGATGCACATTGCTCACAGTCCCTCACCATGGTTTGCTGACATAGTGAACTATCTTGTCACCGGACACATGCCCTTGCATTGGGGGAGGCAAGATAAATCAAAATTTTTGGCCATGGTAAAACACTTTTTTTGGGATGATCCTTACCGGTTCAAGTGTTGTCCTGATCAGATCATTAGACGGTGTATTCCTGAGCATGACCAATCTAATGTCATCGCCTTTTGTCATGATCATGCATGTGGAGGCCATTTTAGTGCTAAAAAGACCGCTGCAAAGATTTTGCAGTGTGGGTTTTATTGGCTTACCCTGTTCCAGGACTCTCACACCTACTGTATATCTTGTGAGCGTTGCGCTAGGGAGTCTTTCTAGGAGAAATATGATGCCCCTCAACCCTATTCTGATTGTTGAGATTTTTGATGTGTGGGACATTGATTTCATGGGACCATTCCCAAACTCCTTTGGCTACTTATACATTCTAGTTATTGTGGACTATCTGTCCAAGTGGGTGGAGGCTGTTGCGTGCAAGACCAATGACCACAGAGTTGTGGTCCAGTTCTTGAAAGACACTATTTTTGCTCGTTTTGGTACGCCTCGAGCAATCATAAGTGATGGAGGTAAGCACTTTTGCAACAAGATCTTTGAGCAGTTGATGAAGAAGTATTGTATCACGCACAAAGTTGCCACCCCATATCACCCACAGACGAGTGGTCAAGTGGAAATTTCAAATCACGAGATCAAACAAATTTTGGAAAAGACTGTGAACCCTAATAGAAAGGATTGGTCTTTGCGATTAACGGATGCACTATGGGCATATCGGACAGCCTTCAAGACGCCAATTGGCCTGTCTCCCTATCGCATTGTATACGGAAAGGCATGTCACCTTCCGGTTGAATTAGAGCATCGTGCGTATTGGGCTGTCAAGCAACTAAATTTCAATCTTTCCAAGGCTGGCTCACAACGAAAGCTCCAACTTAATGAATTGGAGGAGCTGCGGAATGATGCATATGAGTGTGCCCGATCATACAAAGCACAAATGAAGAAGACTCATGACCAAAACATTTTGAGACGAGCTTTTGAGCTGGGTCAGAAAGTTCTTCTTTATAATTGGCGCCTGCATCTTTTTCCAGGCAAGCTCAAATCCCGATGGTCAAGTCCATTCATTATTCGATTAGTTTTTCCTCATGGGGCCATCGAGATTGAGGATCCTAAGAATGGTAATACTTTCAAGGTAAATGGACAGAGGCTAAAACCATTCTTAGAGTTGAGGAGTCCGGACATTGAGACGATACTGTTAGAGGATCCTAGTTACTCAGATTGAGTGTAGTATTCTAGGGAGAGTCTGGCTGAAGACGTTAAACTTAGCGCTCATGGGAGGCACCCCACAGCTTATCTTTTCTTTTGTTTATTTATTATTTCGCATTTTTATGATTAATGTTTCTTTCCAGTATTTTTTGTTTTCCAATTTTTATTTTTCAGGGACAAAGCGTACTTCAGTTCAAGTTTGGGGGTATGCTATGAGCCATACCAGTCCAGATAGTTTTCTATATCTCAGGTCAGCTCTTTCCATATTAGTCACACATTGGGGTCAATGTGTAATTTAAGTTTGGGGGTATGGGAGACACATCACACACTTTGTCCTAATTTGTTGTCTTTTCGTCATAGAGATAAATGCATGCTCATGTTATCGTGAAATTTTGGTTGATCTAAACATTTTCTGTGATGTGATGTCATTGGTGAGCTTAACATTTTGAACACATGATCTGGTGATAAATTTTAAAATTTAGTTACTTACCTTAGGCATTTGAGAATTCACATGTTTGATATAATCTAACACGAGCACATTAGCACAAATTATGTGAGGTATGACATGTGATTTTAATGTGTATTTTTCCTTATCTTAACTGAAACTGGATGACTTGTTGGATGAACTCTTGGGCATAGGAAAATATTAAAAAAAAATATATATATATATATATATATATATGATAAAAAAAAATTATCAATAAACTTTTCGCTGAGTAACTGGACCTCTTGCCTCAGTAAGCAGTGAGTGTTCACATCAAAAGGTGGAATTTTGCTTGGTAATATTAAGGTCGGTTTAATTTCGTAGCCTTTTTGACTCAAGTTAGTAAGTCCTTAGGGGTGTCTTTACACCTAATGCCCTAAAACCATCTAGTTTGGGAGTCATTGACTCAACACTCGCTACATGGGTCAATTAGAAAACTTAAGGGAATTAAATATAGCCGTGCCTTATTAAAAAAAAAAGAATAAAGAATAAAATAAAAACTATACCTTTTCGTTCATTTTTGATGGGAAATTCGGTGAATCTTGAGACATGGAGACCTTACACATTAGAGTTACTTGGAAGCTTCATTTTTAAATGCTAATTCACCTTACACTGATCCAAGCTTGTGATGCCTTATCCTGCTTTTTGTAAGTAATTAGATTTTAACATTTCTATTCATTGCGAAGATGGGTTTACCTTTTCAAGCTTGCTTATGAATGAATATCATGGTGATGTGTGCTCCTTAAATTTTTGGATACCATGAGTGATGACTTTATCTTTATGTTCTTTGTTTTTCATTGAGTCTTTTATTTTGTTTTGCTAAGGGACTAGCAAAATATAAGTTTAGGGGTATTTGATGAGTCTTAAATATTGCATATTTTAGACCCTTAACTTATATTTGTTATGCTCTTAGTTAGTAGTATTTTACTTTATTTTACGTCTTTCTTGTGTTTTGTGTATTTTTACAGGTTTGTGGAGAAAATGAAGCATTTCAGGAGATTTGAAGCTTTTGGAGACATTGCGCTCGATCGCACGAGATATGCGATCGAGCACACCTGCCTATGAACGAGCGCAAGGTCAACATCCCACATCGAAATAGTTGCTGTTCAGTGCGTCTGCGATCGATCGTAACAGACATGTGATCGAGCACACATGCGATCGTGCGCACAAGACATGCGATCGAGCGCACTCGGGCCAGTATCCCACATCGAATTTGAAACCTGCAGTGCTCTGTGACTCCCCTTATATAAACACCATCTGGCCTCATCATTCAATGTACAATTCCTGAGCCACTTTGGTGTTTACCGGTGGACGTCCATCAGCATTCTGGTGGATCCCGAAGGCATTGCTACCACGAGGGGAAGCGCCGCCCGTCAGCGAGTGGAATTTCTCCCATGTAAAGTTGTTTATTTATTTCTTTATATTCAGTTGTTTTAGTTTAAATGTTTAGCACATTTTATTATAGTTTTATAGTTATGAGTGGCTAGACTCTTCAGCTAAGGTTGAAGATGAAGCCCCGCCGTTGTTTGACGTAGTAGTTCAGATTTGCTTGTACAAATCTGACAATTTTTAGTATAAATGTTCTGTCAATTATTTGAGTTAATCTTATAATTGATTGAGTTTAAATTGTCTGTTGGATGTTCTTTGTGTTTCATCTGATGGATACATTGAATGCTTTTCGATTAAATTGGATTCCCTTTGTGATTTGTTGAGAGCGGATACATTGGGTGCTTTTGGTTTAGTTGGGATATTCTTTGTTTTTTGTCTTATAGTTGGATTCATTGAATGTTTTGATAGGCTATATTTTTAGAACATGTATGCTTAACTTCGGTGGGGTGGATTCGGAAACCTTAGTGTTTTTAATTATTAGTTTTTAAATCAATTTAATTTAGTTTTAATTTATTTTGCAATATCATTCTGAAATTTGGAACTAGGTTAAGATAGAGTTAGTTTAGATTGAAAATATACTTTCACAACGCAATTCCCTGTGGATTCGACCTCGCACTTGCACAACGCTATATTGCAAACGACTCGTGCGCTTGCGAGTAATTTAAAACTCACAACACGGTGCGGCGCTGCCCTTCTCAAAGCAGCTTCCTTGCTGGGCAGTGAGGCGCTGGTGAAGGGGAGGTGTGGTGCACACTATTGCTGCCCTTCACACAGAAGTGTGCACTACTTTGCCTTGTTGTATAGGGCTGTGCACACACACCCAAATGGATGCACACACATGTGTCCACTCTTTTAACATGTTTGTATCTTAATCTTCCAACCTTGGTTTAGACTTTAACCATCTTTGAACCATATTTAGACATATTTAAAACCTTAGACAAATACCAACAATCTCTACCTTTGTCTAAGTGTTTAAACCCGAACCATTGTGCAGAAAGCTTGAGGATCCAAACTCATCTTGAGTCATCAATTAACCAACTCAAATCCTATGTAGTCCAAGGCAATGATTGAACTTACTTAGAGGTAGAACTTTAGTACCTAAATCCGCAAGATTTTCTTCCGTGGCTACCTTATCCACATGGATGCATCCTTTCGTAACATTTTCCCGAATGAAATGATACCGAACATCCATGTGCTTTGTCCTCTCATGGAACACCGGATTCTTACACAAGTGCAATGCACTTTGACTATCCAAAAACACCACAACCTACTCCTCCAGTACCTTCAACTCTTCCAGCAACCCTTTGCACCACATAGCCTCCTTAATGGCCTTCGTAGCCATTATGTACTCAGCCTCAGTTGTTGAGAGTGCTACCACTGGTTGCAACTAAGCCTTCCAACTTACACAATTCATTTAAGTTGAAGAAGTAGGAGGTAATCGATCTCCTTTTATCCTAGTCTGCTCCATAGTCCGAATCTGTAAAACCCTCAAGGCAGAGGGACTTAACCCTCTTCTCATAAACCAGCCCTACTTCTGGGCTTCCCTTCAAGTACCTCAGCAACCACTTCATCCCAAGCCAATGCTCATTTCCGGGATTACTCATAAACCTGCTGAGAACACTCATTGCATGAGCAATGTCAGGTTAGTGCTTACCATGGGGAACATAATAGAACCAACAGCACTAGAATAAAGGACTTTTTCCATTTCCTTCTTCTCCGCCTCCGATCTCGAACATTGATCGATGGAGAACTTGAAATGACCAGCAAGGGGAACCTTCACTGGTTTGCTATCTTCCATAGAGAATTTAGATATCATCTTCTCTATGTAGGAAGTTTAAGAGATCTTCAATCTGTTTCTCTCCCTTTCCCGGATGATACACATCCCAAGGATCTTTTGTGTAAGGCTGAGATCCTTCCTCTCAAACTCCTCACTGAGTTGAGATGTAAACTTTTCCATCCTCTTCCTGCTGTTCTGAACCAACAACACATCAATGACATAGATGAGAATACTCACCATCTTCTCCACCTTGTGTCCAGGTGAGAAAGTTTCTGTGAAATCTATGTCTTTTCTTCTTGTGAACCCATTCACCACTAGTCTAGCCTTGTTCCGGACTTCATCTCCTGGAGGGTACCATTCTTTGACCTTGTAGAGCCATACCAAACATCCATGTGCACCACATAGCCTCCTTAATGGCCTTCGTAGCCATTATGTACTCAACCTCAGTTGTTAAGAGTGCTACCACTGGTTGCAACTAAGCCTTCCAACTTACACAATTCGTTTAAGTTGAAGAAGTAGGAGGTAATCGATCTCCTTTTATCCTAGTCTGCTCCATAGTCCGAATCTGTAAAACCCTCAAGGCAGAGGGACTTAACCCTCTTCTCATAAACCAGCCCTACTTCTGGGCTTCCCTTCAAGTACCTCAGCAACCACTTCATCCCAAACCAATGCTCTTTTCCAGGATTACTCATAAACCTGCTGAGAACACTCATTGTATGAGCAATGTCAGGTTTAGTGCTTACCATGGGGAACATAACAGAACCAACAACACTAGAATAAGGGACTTTTTCCATTTCCTTCTTCTCCACCTCTGATCTTGGACATTGATCAATGGAGAACTTGAAATGACCAGTAAGGAGAACCTTCACTAGTTTGCTATCTTCCATAGAGAATTTAGCTATCATCTTCTCTATGTAGGAAGTTTGAGAGATCTTCAATCTGTTTCTCTCCTTTTCCCGGATGATACACATCCCAAAGATCTTTTGTGTAAGGCTGAGATCCTTCATCTCAAACTCCTCACTGAGTTGAGATGTAAACTTTTCCATCCTCTTCCTGCTGTTCTGAACCAACAGCACATCAATGATATAGATTGTGTCCAGGTGAGAAAGTTTCTGTGAAATCTATGTCTTTTTTTCTTGTGAACCTATTCGCCACCAGCCTAGCCTTGTTTCAGACTTCATCTCCTGGAGGGTACCCTTCTTTGACCTTGTAGAGCCATCTACAATCCACAACTCTATGTTTTTCAGGTTTGGGCACTAACTCTCAAGAGTTGTTCTTCATCAAAGAATCCATTTCTTTCTCCATAGCCAGCTGCCACTTTGACGAATCCTTACACTCCTTGGAATCCGTGTAAGTTTCTGGTTCTACCTCTCTTTCTCTCCAAGGAGCTGCTACATTAGCATCCCCAAACCCATATCTCAAAGGTGGTCTAACCACCCTCCTTCCCCAGTCTCTTGTGAGCTGGTAGTCATTATGACTTGCCGGATCAACCTCTTCTTGTTCAGCCTCTTCTTGAGTTTCTTAAGCATGGCCTTCATTCAAGGGCTCTATCTGGTCTGAACCCTCTTGCTTTCCTTGCTCTACCTGAACCGAACTCTCCTTGATGCGATGCTCCATAACTTCTGGACTGGTTTGCTCACTAGCTCCTGCAGGGTTAGTTTTCTCCAAGTAGGGAAATAACAATTCATTAAAAATAACATCCCTACTTATATGAGTTTCATGCCTTTCTTTTCTAAGGACCACAACCTATATCCCTTAACCTCATCACCATATCCTAGAAATACAAATTTTCTAGATCTTGGGCTAAGTTTATCCTCCTTTTGATGTGCATATGCATCACACCCAAAAGTCTTAAGGATGCTTAATTCAGGGGGTTTCTCACTCCACATCTCCATGGGAGTCTTGAGCTCTAAAGCTCTAGAGGGTGATCTATTTACCAAGTATGCAGCTGTAGCCACAGCTTCTCCCCAAAAATATTTTGATAAACCGGATCCTATTAACATGCACCTAACCTTTTCCATAAAGGTTCTATTCATCCTCTCAACAACTCCATTTTACTGAGGTGTTTTTACAACCGTTCTATGTCTTAGAATACCATTTAATTCATAGAATTTATTAAAATCCTTATTACAAAATTCTAACCCATTATCGGTTCGTAAAGCCTTAACTACCCTACCCATTTGAGTTTCCAGCAACTTCTTCCACACAACAAATTTATCCAAGGCATCTGATTTATTTCTAAGTAAATAAACCCACAATCTTCTTGAATAATCATCAATTAAAGACAGAAAGTAAAAGTTACCTCCCTATGTTGGTGTTCTTGTTGGTCCCCAAAGGTCCGAATGAATGTAGTCAATAATCCCCTTAGATTTGTGCACTCCGGTGTTGAAGCTGACCCGGTGTTGCTTCCCAAGAATGCAACTCTCACAGAAATCCAGTTTCTCTACTTTGTCACCACCAAGTAGACCATCCTTACTAAGGACTTGTAGGCCCTTTTCGCTCATGTGTCCTAAATGAGTGTGCCAAAGGGCTGCCTTATCCATCTCAGCCATCAAGCTAGCTGCTTGATCATTGATTTCTGTCTCTCCGATCATCTCATAGAGTCCATCGTTTCTTGCTGCCTTGATCACTACCAAAGATCCCTTAGCCACCTTGATCTTTCCTCCCTCTACTTTGTATGTATACCCCATGGAATCTAGCTACCCCAATGAGATCAAATTTCTCTTCAAATCTGGAAGATACCTCACATTTCGCAGCAGCCTTGTGACTCCATCAAACATCCTCAATTGGATGTCTCCAATCCCCCTCACTTGGCAAGAATTGTCATTCCCCAAGAAGACCCTTCCATCATTGATCTCCTTGAAATTCTTAAACCATTCCTTGTGAGGGCATATGTGATAAGTACACCCAGAATCAAGAATCCACTTTTCGCTGCCTTGCCTCCTGCTCACATTTGAGCACATAACAAGCACATCATCTTGTTGTTCTCCCTTGACAACCGAAGCCTCTCCATTGTTGGTGTGGCTTCTTCTCTGATCCCACATCCTCTTCTTGCAATATTTCTTAAAATGACCCTCCTTGTTGCAGTAGAAGCACCTCTTTCCTCCTCCAAGTCTTGTTTTGGAATGAGATCTCCCATGGTTCTGCCCTCTTCCTTTTGATTTCTCCCGGTAGTTGCCATGAGTGCTACTGCCATTTTGAGTTGCTGGCCTTCCTCTTACGAACAGCCCATCTCCACTTGATGTCTCCTTCATTTTGGCTTTGAAGTCATGTGCCCTTATAGCATTGATCACAATCTCCTTTGTTAAAGTATCCCTTCCATACTCAATAGCATTAATCAAATTATCAAAGCAATCAGGAAGAGAATTTAACAAGATAACAACCAATTGTTCATTCGAAAATGTAATGCTACAGCTATTCAAATCTTGAACATGCTTATTAATGACATCAAAATTATCTTGCAACTCTTTAGTAGGATCCATTTTAAAAGTAAAGATTCTTTTAAGAAGATAAATTTTGTTAGGGAGAGTTTTGGTAAGAAACAACTCATGTAGTTTCTTCCATATGACAGCCGGATCTTCCGAGTCTCCACACTCCCTTGTGACACTATCCGATATGTGCAAGAAAATGGTGCTGTAAGCCATCTTCTTCATCTCAGTCCACTGGTCCTCCGTGACACTTGCTGGAAAAAGCATCATTTTCTCCAATAGCCAAGTCCACTTTTTGTTGCATTAGAACCGCCTTGATCTTCCGCTTCCAAAGGGAAAAGTCTCCCTTTCCATCAAACTTCTCAACACAGATATTTGAAGCCATCTTTGCGGACAAGATCCCAAATTTATACAATACCCACAAATGCTTTCTTCAACCTCAAGAACATGATCGAAGACGAATCTTAACACCATCCTCAAGAACATGATCGAAGATGAATCTTAACACCATTCTTGAATCACCCTCAAGAACACGATATGATCTTGATCTTTACTCCGTTCTTGAATCACCCAAGATGTTGATCTTTAATTCTTTGAGTCTTGACTCCATAACCTTCTTGTTCTTGTTTCGATACCCAGCTGTGCAAGCTCCTCCACTATTCGGTAATAGCCTACGTCCCCGTGAGTTTCTCTGAACTCTCTGCACTAAATCAATGGTTCTTTACAATTACAATAACCCTATTCAAGAAGCTCAAGTTCTTGAAGAAACCAAGAAGAGAAGAAAGGAAGAAGATAAGAACTAACAATGCTCTCTATCTAATCTAGACTCCTCTCTCTTTACAACTAGCCTCATTACAATGAGTCTGTCTTGTGCTTGTGTCTTTGAACTCTTACACAATTCTCTCTTGTATGTCACTCTTTACAATTGATCTCAAAGTATGTCACAAACTTGTGTTATTATTATGTTGAGAATGAAGCTAGGTGACCCTGTATATAGTGCACCTACTTCTTGTCCAATCTTGAGAGTCAATCTCCACCCTTAGATCTTGATGACTACTTAACCATGGCCCTCCATCAATCCTAAGTGGTATTGTGCATTTTAAACTTGCATCCACGCACCTAATAGGAGGTTTAAACAAGCTGTCCATGTGTGCATTAGTTTGCCTAACGCCTAGGCACTGAAAAAGAGGCTGTAAGGCGCTAGGCAAAGCTACCATATTCTGGATGGTGCGGTGTTGGTGGAGGGATGGTGTGGTGCTGCCCTTCTCCAAGCAGCTTCCTTGCTGGGCGGTGAGGCGCTGGTGAAGGGGAGGTGAGGCGCACACTGATGCTGCCCTTCACACAACAGTGCGCACTACTTTGCCTTGTTGTTTAAGGCTGTGCACACACACCCAAATGGATGCACACACATGTGTGCACTCCTTTAACATGTTGTATTTTAATCTTCCAACCTTTATTTAAACTTTAACCATCTTTGAACCATGTTTAGATATGTTTAAAACCTTAGGCAAATACCAACAACACCTTCTTCTGTAGTTAACTTGTTTCCTTGTGGATTCGACACCCCAAAGCTGTGCTACAACTACTGCGTTATATTTTGGGCGTAATCAAATTTTGGCACCATTGCCGGAGAGATGCACTTAAGTACAAGGAAAATTGTCAACTTTGAGACAAGACAGTAAAAGATTTGTAAATAGTTTTTCTTTTCAGCAGTTTGTAAAGGCGGTAACTTTGTTCCTTCTTTTAGCTTGCTGCATTAATTTTTTATTTTATTTTATTTTATCATTTTGTGATCTTGCATACCCCGATATAGAGACACTTTAGGTAGATTTGGTTGTAGGCCTGTGTTAGAGTCAGAATTAAATTCTTTTCTAAATCCTTTATTTGACAATCCATCTAGTCCCGAAGAAATGAGTAAACATGAATATCAACCTCCTAGGACCCTTCAGGATTACCTAAACCCTACACGCATAGCCACACCATCATGCATCATGTTTCCAGCCAATACTCGCCAACTAGATTTTAAAACATGGATGATAAAATTAATCCCTACGTTTCATGGCTTGGACAATGAAAACTCATATGTGCACATTAGAGAATTTGAGGAAGTAGTCGCGACTTTTCATAGTCAAGATGAAACCGATGACATTGTGGGGCTTAAGTTCTTTCCTTTCATTTTGAAGGATAGAGCTAAGAGTTGGCTATACTCACTAAGACCATGATCTATTGGGTCGTGGACTGAGATGACTCGAATTTTCTTTAATAAATAATTTCCCCAACATAAGACCAATGCTTTAAAAAGGAAAATCTCCACCTTTGCACAAAAGGACAGCGAGACTTTGTATCAGTCTTAGGAGAGATTTAAGGAGTTATTGAGTATGTGCCCTCACCATGGGTATGAGAGTTGGTGCTTAGTGAGCTATTTTAAAGAGGAACTTACATATAGAGAACGTCAACTTGTAGGGATGATGTGTAATGGTGAGTTCTTGGAGAAAGATCCTGATGAGGCCATCGAGTACCTCAACGAGCTTGCTGAAAAAGCTCACACTTGGACTAGACCTAGTGCTACTAAAAGCACAAATACGTCACGACCTGTAGGGAACCCAAATGATGGTGGAATTTACCATCTTAGGGAAGAAGATAACCTTAAGGCCAAGGTCGAGATGCTCACTAGGGAACTAGAGGTGTTAAAGACTAAGAGCTTAAAGCCAACACACGTAGCTAATCATGCAAAATCTTTTGAACCATGTTTTGTGTGTAGCGGGGTAGATCATCTCTCCCAAGAGTGCCCCACATTTGCTGTGATGAGAGGGATGTATAAGGAACAATGTAATGCCTTAGGCATGTATAAGAAGCCTTTGGCGCCCTTCTCTGATACTTATAATCCGGGATGGCTAAATCACCCCAATTTTAGATGGAAGTCTGAAAACCAGCAGCTTGCACAACCCCCTGCACCATATCTTGAACCATATCGTGCACCTGTATCTTCTAGGAGTTCTTTAGAAGACACTTTACATGCTTTTATTGAGGCACAGGGTAAGACTAATCAAAGACTTGAATTTTTAATTACGCAGGCTGTTGAAGAAAATAAAGAGACAAAGAGCCAAGTGTCCAAGTTGACGAGCTACTTGAGTGTGATTGAGCGAGGTAAGTTTCCTTCTCAAGCTCAGTCCACACCCCATGGTCAACACCTAGCACAACAGAATATAAAGGAGGTGAATGCCATTGAGACACTAAGTGGTAAGTCATTACACATCCCAACACCAAACAAATCAGAGGATATGGATGAGAGCCACCAAGTAGATATGATTGACTCGCCCATGGAAAAGGTCCATCACCTTAATCCATTGGAGTCAATCCACACCCATGGGTTCACAAGAGCATATATGGAGCCAAAATCTAGAGATGTTACTGATGACATCCTTGAGGCCTCTTCAAAGCATACAAGCACCCAATTTGACAGTGAAACAATTGCTGGTGCATTCAGCTCATGTTTGTCTAGGAGGGAATAAGAGCGTTTGGCTGAAGACGTAAAACTTAGTGCTTATGGGAGGCACCCCACAGCTTATCCTTTTCACTTTTATTGTTTTCATATTTCTTTTTCTTGTTTATTGTTCGTATTTTTTTCTGTTTTCCAGTATTAACTTAGTATTTCTTTTTTTAGGGACAAATATACGAAGCAGTTCAAATGGTGGTGCACAATTTTTGGCTTCTGTGCACTTGTGACTACAAAGGGAGTTTCCTTTATTCTTTCTTTTACATTGAGGTCAATGCAATTTCTAAGTTGGGGGTGGGGGAAACGCATCTCTTTGTTTCCATATTCTTTTTTTCCATACATTGTTTTCTTTTTCCATTGAACTGCTTGGTGTTATCTTCCCTTTTTGTTTGTTTTTAGCATGCTTTGTGTTAGCCCTAGAGTTAATTCACATGTCTATGATATGAACTTAATTGAGATAGCATACAACATTTAGAAGAAGTTAAATCTTGCTTCGGTTTTAGAATAATTTGAGTATCAATCTTCATTTGGTTTGAGACTCTAGTTTGCGGTAAGAATGTATGATTAGTCTAAAACATTTAGAGAAGTTTTATGTGTGATAGTTTTGTGAATACTTTTGCGGTCTCGATAAGCTCTAGAACTTATTTGATAATCACTTGAGGCGAATTTCTAGAATGGACACTACTTAGGATATGATATAGGCCATTTTTGAACCGTTTGAGCCTTCCAAACTTACCATTGCAATATTTATCACTAGTCACCCATTTGAGCCTTTTTCTCGAAAAAGAATTTGAGCTTTGTTTCTTTCAATAGCCCATTTACTTACAATATTTTATCCTTACCTTCATTTTAAAAGAACTTAGTTATACACATTTGTTGAGAAGCACTCAAGAGGAGTAAGGATGAAAGTATGAGAAAAAAAAATATTACTACCATAGCCCAAATACATGAAAAGAGATAAGTTGGGGGTTGTGGAAAAGAAAAAAAATGATGAAAAAGGAGGTGAATGGTCTTATGTGCCAAAATAAAAAAAGAAGTGAATTATGGTAAAGAAAGAAAAAAAAATAGTGATTTGTTGAAAGAAATGCTTGGAAAATGGTTTGAAGAGTTGGGTATTAAAGTAAGGTTATCCAGTGCTTAAAGAGTTGTGTTCACAACTAAGAGATTAAGTTCTTTTACTTGTTGAATCCTTCTCGTTCTTTCTTAACTTTTACCTTAGCCTAACATTACAAGCTCAGTAAATACCTATTGATCCAATGTAGTGTGATTTTTTCTATAATAGTGGAGATTGATTTGAAAAGTAAGCCTATAGAGCTTGATTTGTGATTGATGTCACGCAATTTATTATGTTCTTAGAGGCAAAGACTTGTATTCATGAATGTTGTCCATAAAATCATCCGGGTGTTCGGATTAATGGATTATGGTAAGATGGATGTTAAGAGTCAATAACGATTTTAAGATTGATGGTTGGATTATTTTTTGACTTGAGTGATATTTAATAATTCTATGTGCTGTATGTTGTGTGCAATTTTAGAGACAAAAGTGAATTACTCTTGGTTTAACACTAACATTGCTTTACTTTGTTTTGATTCCCACCGTAGAATTCATCTCTTGTTTTCGATTGAATTGCTAGGGACTAGCAATAAGCTAGTTTGGGGTTATGATGAGAGTCATTAAATACATCTTTATAGTACTTAATTGTTAGCATTTTAGGGTTGATCTAGGTTTGAATGGCACTTTTATACCTTAACAACTCTAAAGTGTCATTCTTGGATCATTGATCTATTTCGATGCATTTTCAGGTACTTTAAGTTCAAAAGAGATGGAAAAGCTATCATTGCTTGAAGCACAATGACTCAATGAACACCGGAGTGAAGGTTCACAAGCACTTGGAAAGGAGTTTCACTAAATTGCTAGAATTGTCTGTACAGATCAATCATTTTTGCAAATTAAACTATATTGATGCAAGAAGAACCAGGAGATGAGCCATATATGCTTAGAAAGATCCAGAAGTTTATTTTCTGGACAATTTTACGGCTTGTAAAAATAATTTTTCTAGAGAAAGTTATGGTAGTTTTAGTAGACAAAGGCCAGACCTCCAGAACAGCATCAATGTGCACCGCGATGCCCCTCAGCCAGCACCGTGGTGCCCAGAAACCTCCATATCTTAAACCATCAGTGTGCACCATAGTGCTCCTCAGCCAGCACTACGGTGCCTAGAAGTACACCCAACCAAAGCTAAAGCCAACACTGCAGCGCCCATAAAGGAGCGCGCACACGATGTTATATCTCCGAGTCAAAACTTAATTAGGGTTTTGACAATAGATTAAACCCGAAAACACCCTTGGACCTTTGTATTATAAATAGATCACTTAGGGTTGAAGAGCAAGACATCTTTTGGAGAGACTAGAGGCTGGGGAAAACATCATGAAGGCTGCTACACTCTCCCCCATGGCCAACTAATCTCCAAGCAAGGCGAAGGGATGAATCCCTAGGTGTAGTTGTTCTTATTTTCTAGTCTTGATTCATTGTAGTTTGGATTTATTATCATTAAAAATTGTTATGATTTACTTTTTAATCTAATTAGAAGATTTTCCCTTAATTCGGTGATTGTATCTTTCTCCCCCATATAAGTCTAGTCATGCTCTTCTTATGTGATGTTGTTGAGGTGTGATTGCGTTCGGTAAATTTCTCTTATAGATTTGTCCATTACTGCAGTATTGTCATTATGATATATTGTCGTTTCTTGATAATCTATAAGTTAGGTCATGTGTGCTTGAAAGCAAAGAGTATTTCATAACAATTACATTAGGGTTTATATATGTGCTTTAATTGAATATTTGTTGATTACTTGTTTGGGATGTGAAACTTGCAATCGAGATAAAAAAACAACTGAATCAAGAATAGAATAAGGCAACGAACCTAGGGATAATTCCCAGAACCTTGTTGTTCCTCTATTATATTTTACACGATTACTTCATTATCAAAAGTTCATACTTTCTCACTAAAATCTTTATTGTTTGTGTTATGGTTCACACCTTCTTCTATAGTTAACTTGTTTCCCTGTGGAATCGACACCCCAACGCTGTGCTACAACTACCGCGTTATGTTTTGGGCGTAATCAGGAGTCATCGGGGCCAACATCATACATACACAAAACAGCACCCATAGCTAACGGTCTGGGTCAAGACCCCCTGCCGTAGTCGAACAAAGGTCTTCTAGCGACAATCCACAGCCCCTTCAAGGACCCAACACCCCCGCTACATAGAAATCGAACCCCTTAAATCTCTAAGAGGCCCCCACAGCACATCCTATTATGCCTATGCTCCAAGCACAGTTCATGGAACTCTCATGACTGGTGATCGACCTTGTCACTGAGGAACTCGCTGGCCCTCCCCCATATCTCATCAACAAAATCCTAGGCGCGCAAGCTTAGCTAGCTATGGACTCCCCATCGACAACTGTTCCACGGTAGAGTCCTCACCACCTCACACCATTAAATCTAAAGGAAGCCCTTCCTCCAAGAGTAGCCTTGGTCTTGACAGATTGATCAAAGAAATGGAGGGAAGAATCAATGAAGCACTAAAGCACCGAAACCATAACATCCTGGATGAGCTCAATGTTCAGGACCCGCCATTCACTCAAAAGGCCCTCGAAGCCCCACTCCAACAGAACTTCCGAATACCCCAAATCAAACCTTATGACAGTTCTACAGACCCGTTGGATCATCAACAGCAATATAAGACCACAATGACACTGCACTGGCATTTCGATCCCTTAATGTGCCGAGCGTTCCCCATGAAACTCGAGAGGTAGCCGGAACATGGTACTCTCACTTGAAACCAGGAAGCATTGGCACATTCAAGGAACTAAGCTACGCCTTCGCGTCTCATTTCTTTAGCAGAAAAAGACCCAAAAAGACTTCGGAATCTCTGTTCAACATCATCCAACTACGGGAAGAGAGACTCCGAGCTTACATCTTGAGGTTTAATGCCATCACTTGGGAGATCCCTGACCTCAACTCCAACGTCCAGATGCTAGCATTCAGAAACGGGTTAAGATCCAAAAATTTCAACTCCAAGCTCACTAGGCAACCTGAAATACCTGTATTCGTAACGAAAGGGTAAAGAAATAATTTAATAAATATGACATGGAACTAAAATAATACATATATGCGAAAGATTTAATTTTTATAAAACAATTCTAAAAAAAAAAAAACATGGCAACAGGTTGCAACACCTGTTGCCAAAAGAAAGTAAATGCACGCATGAAAGACACTTTTCAAATTCGTGGCAAAACAAATAGGGTGGGGGTGCTGAGACTTCAACTTTTACACACACACACACACACACACACACATATATATATATATATATATATATATATAATTTAAGTTTTATATTATTTATTACTTTCCAAATCCTGTTTGGCTTTCTTCCTTTTATAATTCAAACTACTCTATTTCTCTAAACACTTGGGGACCGAAAGAAAGGTTGAAAGAGTAAAATTTTGAAGGGCTTTACGGGAGAATTTTATAGAGAGGCACGAGAAGCTCTAAGAAAAACAGAAGGTAATAACGTAAGTTTTATTTTTGAAATTTAGCATACATGAAATTTCCCGGAATTCAATGTGGGAATTTTCAAAGGGTGTGAATTATGGAAGAATTGAAGAAAAAATTAGAAATTTTAATATAAATATTATGTCAGGTGTTAACAATCAGCAACCGGGGGAAATTGCTGAGAGAAGTAAGAAAGGCAAAGAGGTGATCCACGGGCAGCTCTAAGTGCTACGTGGTGAGTTAGATTTACACTAAGTAATCAAGATAAATATGAAATATCTAGTGATAATATTTGAATAAATTATTAACTTATGCTTTGGTGGTAGATGAAAGTTGGTTGATAGGTATGATAGGAATAATAGATGTGTAGAGAATTATTTTATGAGAAATAATATTATTGGAATAATGAGTCAATTTAATAATAAAGGCGATAAGTGATATTCTTGATGAGCTATGGTTGATAATTTTGATATGATTTATGAGGAGAGGAAATTCAGTGGATCTTGATGATCTATAGTTGATGTTTTGATATGATTGATGAGGAGAGAAATTTAGTGGAATTTTTTTAAATAATAATTTAAGAATAATAAGGATAGCTAATTTAAATATTTGAATTCATGTTTGTTTTCTTATTATTGTTTATATGCATATTTCATATCATTGTTCATATGTATATGCATGAAATAAAAGAATCAGGAGGGGGTCAGTCTAAATGAAAAACCGTAACAGTCGGTATATGCTGGAAATAAATGAAAATCGTGACAACTGGTATATGCTGGAAATAAAAGAACCGAGAGGGGGCCGGGCTAAGATAAAAACATGTGACATGTGGGAAGACATTCCCTAATAATAATTCATGCATTGCATTTGTTTTAAATATTGACTGTATTACTGAAATGTAGAAGTGTTGTTTGTTATTGTAAATTTATTTATAGATGAATGAGTCTCACACAGAGACAATTATAGTGAGAAAGAAATATGGAAGTATGATCTGATAAGAACTATCTAAATGGTAGACTATATGTTGTGAACCTCATAACGAGGTAATTATGAGATAATTGACAGTCTTAAGGTGAACAAATATATATAAAGAAGAGATTGAGGGAGAATGGGACTTATGATATATGCAGTGATAGTAGAATGCTATTATCAAGTTATATAAGATATAAATGATTAAATATTAAAAGACTATTTACATAAATTGAATACTTCTAGTAAATTTAATTCATTGAGCTTATGAAGCTCATTCCTCATTGTATAATGAATTAAGGTAGTAGGTAGGACAGATAGTTTGGTGATTTGAGTTTTAGACGAAATCATTATATGTAAGCCACGTACGTGTCCACATCCTCAGATTAATGAGAAAATAAAAAAAAAAATTTATTTGTAAATATTTATGCATATTTCGTTGTATATAATGTTTAAGTCAAGATCAGAATTATATATCTCCTCTGTTAAGGGTTGAGGATTGATGTAAAAAATTTTATTGGTGTTATTTTTCTTGTTGCATATATGTGTCGTGCTGGGATTTTGAAAATGTGACAACACCGTCTCAGGGGTAGTTAATCCGGGATGGGTCGTTACAATTTTGGTATCAGAGCATTATGTTTTATGATTCTGTAGACTGCATAAAAAGTAAGAAAGAGGAAGATTAAAATAAATTATATTTTAATAGTCTGAGGATGACACGTGGACGTGCTAGAGCTAGAGTTAGAGTTGTTGATTTGAGATGGCGTGGTAGGCCCCCAATATTTTGACAAGTCGAGGTTGAGTCTAAATCTATGGTTCCTAGAAGGGAACATGTTGACAGTATAATTGATATTAGTCAAGGTGTGAGAGAATCTGAAGTTGAAAGAGATGAGCTAAGATAAGCTCTTACACATACTCTTGATAAAATGAGTGTAAAAGATGATAGAGTTGATAGCCTATAAGATGGACTTGATGAATAAGCTAGAGCAATGCCAAGGGTTGTTGTAAATCTAGTAATGGTAAATGTTCAAAAGGGTAAAAGTGAGTTTATGCACGAGATGCAAAGAGATTATTTTGTTAGATACATTAAGTGGAATACTTTGTTGTTTAAAGGATTTATGAATCTTTTTAAGCCTGAGTTTTGGGTGAAACATATAGACAGATTATTTGATATTTTACCAATGACTAACAGGCAAAGGGTCACCATTGTTAATTCAAGTTAGAGAGAGAGGCCCTAGAATAGTGAGAGGATATTCTTCCCAAGGTAAGTGTATATATTGATAGAACTTTAACTTGGAATAGGTTTAAGGAGGTTTTTTCTTTTATAAATATTGCTCATATACTTTCAAAGCCCAATAGAAGAGAGATTTCATTTATTAGAGGTAAAATATGTCGACTGTGACTTAGTATGATAGCAGATTTATGGCTTTGACAAGGTTTGTATTGAAATTAGTAGACCTAGAGGAGAAGAAGTATAAGAGGTTCATAGATAAACTATGTGTAAAGATTTGATCAAAACCGTCTTAAATAAGGCATATGAATTATGTCAAGTTGGTGGATGTATCATTTCAGATTGAGAGAGATGTGATGGAGTTTAAAGGAAAGAGAAAGAGTGGTTAAAGAGGCTTATATATGAAGGTTATAGAGGTTGTGGTAGTATGAGTGTACAAGGTAAGAGACGACCCCAGATGAGGTGTTCCTGGTTACAAGAAACTGTAGTACAAAGTCAAAAGCAAACATGATTTGTTGCTTCTGTAGCTCAGAGTAATATCGGTGGGACCCTTAGATTTGGGAGACAGGTTATGGGAACTGGGAATCATGGCAGAGGAAGTAAGTATACCACCATCGGGAAGTGGTAATCTGATGTATGATTGAGAGACAGAAGTTTGTTATAGATGTATTCAGATAAGATATTTATCTTAAAATTGTCAAAAATTTGAAGTGCTTTATATGTTAAGAAGGTGGACATATCAATGTTGATTGATCTTGGTGCAACCCATTCCTTTGCATACAATGTTCATATGAAGTTTATTGAAGTATGTATTAGTCCTTTGATGCATAATATTTTTGTTGAAGTTCCCACTAGAGATAGAGTGATAATCATAAATGTTAATGTTTACAAGGGTTGTGTGATTCGTATCAGTGATAGAGAATCTGAAGTTGATTTATTATCTTTGAATATGTTTGATTATTTTAGAAAGAAGGTAGGTGTTCAAGATACTCGGACAGGAGGAGTTTAATTTTCGGGGAGAACATAAGATACTCTCGAACTATCTTATTTTGCTTTGACCACTAGGAGATGGTTAAAGAAGGGTTATGAGGTGCATTTGACATACATAATGGAATCTAAAAAGGAAAATAATAAGTTAAAAGAAATCTTAGTGGTGAAAGATTCTTCTAATGTATTTCTTGTTGAGTTGTCTAATTTACCTCATAGTAGAGAGATTGAGTTTTGCATAGATGTGATTCTAGTTTCTGAACCTATTTCAATAGCACTCTACAAAATAAGACCTGTTGAATTGAGAGAATTGAAGGTTCAACCTTAAGAATTGTTAGACAAATAATTTATTTGACTAAGTGTGTCACTATAGGGAGCCTTTGTATTGTTTGTGAGGAAGAAAGATGGAACGATAAGGTTATGTATAGATTACAAATAACTGAATAAAATAACCATTAAGAACAAATATTCTTTACCCAAGATAGATGATTTATTTGAGAAGTTGTATGGAGCAAGGATATTTGAAAAAATAGACTTGAGATCAAGTTATCATCAATTGAGGATAGAGAAGAGAAACGTGCCTAAGACCGCTGTTAGGACACGTTATGGTCATAAGCTTCTTGTAATGTCATTTGGATTGACTAATATTCCAGAAACATTTATGGACTTGATGAATAGAGTGTTTAAACTATATCTTAACAAGTTTATGATTGTATTTGACATTCTGATATATTCTAAGAAGGAAGAACAACATATGAAGAATTTAGAAATAGTGTTGGAGATCCTAAGGGAAGAGAGAATATATGCGAAATTTTTTATGTGAATTTTTGGCTTAATAAAGCTACTTTCTTTAGACATGTAATATTTGGAGATGGTATAACAGTTGATCCACAAAAGGTAGAAGCAATGTTGAATTGAGAGAGACCAACTAATGTAACTGAGATTAGAATCTTCTTGCGGCTAGCTGCTCAATATAGAAGATTCATTCATAATTTTTCTATTATTACAATTTTGTTGACTTGATTAACCAGGAAAGAGGTGAGATTTTTATGGTGTGGAAAGTGTGAGAAAAGTTTCCAATTACTAAAAGAGAAATTGACTACAACTCCAATATTGGTGCTTCTTTTTGGTGATCAAGGATTTATAGTGTATAATGATGCATCCCATCAAGAGTTGGGATATGTGTTGATGCAACATGAGAAGGTAATGGTGTGTGCTTCTAGGCAATTGAAGAATCATGAGAGAAATTACCGTACCCATGACTTAGAGTTGGCTATCATAGTGCTTATTTTAAAGGTTGGAGACATCAACAGTAAGGAGCCACTTGTGAGATATTCACTAATCATAAGAGTTTGACATACTTACCTACCTAGAGAGAGTTGAATTTGAGGCAAATATGGTGGATGGAGTTGATTAGTGACTATGATTGTACAATTCACTATCATCTAGAAAAGGTGAAAATGGTAGCTGATGCATTAAGTAGAAAGTCTACAAGAAGGTTAACTGCTATTGGGAGTCCTGATGTGAAATTGATGATAGATTTAAGAGAGCTAAGAATGAAGTAGAATATTAGTGATATAGGATCATGGTTAACGAATATGGTTGTACAATCATCCATAGTAAAATACTTTAGAGATGTAAGGTAGAGATGAAGAGATAGAAAAGATTAAGCATTGAGTGCTTAATAGAAAGCAATATGAGCTCAAAATTTGAAATGAGAGTATTTTGGTATTCGAACATGGATTTATGTTCCCAATGATGCGGAGTTGAGAAAGAAGACACTGAGAAAGGTACATGATGATGTATATAAAGTTGAGACAGAATTACTGGTGGTCAGGATTGATAAGGGATGTAGCTGAATATATTTCTAGATGTTTGGTTTGTCAGCAAGTGAAGTCAAAGAACAAACATCCGAGAGACTTACTTCTTCCATAGAAAAAATATGAGCATAGATTTTTATTTCTGGATTTTTTCATACCTAGAGAGGTCACGATATAGTGTAAGTGATAGTAGATATACTTTCTAAGTCATCTCAATTTCTTCCAACTAAAACAAATTAGAGTCCTAAAAAGTTGGCTAAACTGTATGTAGCTAAGATTGTGAGGTTGTATGGAGCACTATTAAGTATAGTGTCAAACAGAGATGCTAGAGTTACATCTTGGTTTTGGAGAGGCTTTCAGAAAGCCACGGGTATGCAGTTACAATTTAATATAGCTTTTCATCATAAACAGATGGGTAGAAGGTGCAAAACTCCAGTATGTTAGGAAGAAGTGGGAGAAAGAAATATATTTGGTCCATAAATTATTAAGTTATCAACTAAGATGACCAAATTGGTTAGAGAGAACCTTAAAATAGCACAGAGTAAACTGAATAGATATGTTGATAATAGAATAAGACCTCTCGAGTTTCAAGTAGGTGATTGGGTGTATTTGAAAATATCTCAATTGAAAGGTGTGTTGAGGATCAAAAAGAAAGAAAAGTTGAGTCTGAGGTAAGTGGGACCCTATGAGGTTATTGAGAAATTTGGGCTAGTTGTGAATAGCCTAGATTTCCTCCAGAGTTAAAACAATTACATAATGTGTTTCATGTCTCACTTTTGAGAAAGTACTTACACGATGAATCCCATAGTATCTCGAATCAGGCGATAGAACTTCAAGAAGATTTGACTTTTATGCAAGTATCGGTCAGAATTCTAGACAGAAAGGAACAAGTCTTGCGCAATAAAGTCATTCTCTTGATTCAAGTATTATGGCAAAGCCAAGATGTTGAAGAAATTACTTAGGAGCATGAAGCAAGAATGAGGAAAGAATACCCCTAACTCTTTCGTGAATTAGGTAATGAAATTTTGGGGACGAAGTTTTTGTCAGGTGGGTAGAATTGTAATACCCGTATTCGTAAAGAGGGGGTAAAGAAGTAATTTAATAAATATATCATGGAATTAAAATAATACATATATGCGAAAGATTTAATTTTTATAAAACAATTCTAAAAAAAATGGACGCGTGGAGGAATAGTTACAAAAAAAAAATTGTGTACAGCATAAAGGAAAAGGAAAAAGAAAAATAAATTTTTTTTTCTTTTTTCAAAAAAATAAAAAGAAACACGGCAACAGGTGGCAACACCCAAAAGAAAGGAAATGCATGCACGTAAGACACCTTTCAAATTCGTGGCAAAACAAATGGGGTGGGGGTGCTGAGACTTCAACTTATATATATATATATATATAATTTAATGTTATATTATTTATTACTTTCCAAATCCTATCTGATTTTCTTCCTTGTACAATTCAAACTACTCTATTTCTCTAAACAGTTGGGGACCGAAAGAAAGGTTAAAAGAGTAAAATTTTGAAGGGATTTACGAGAAGATTTTATAAAGAGGCACGAGAAGCTCTAAGAAAAACAAAAGGTAATAATGTAAGTTTTATTTTTGAAATTTAATATACATGAAATTTCCAATTCAAAGTGGGAATTTTCAAAGGGTGTGAATTATGGAAGAATTGAAGAAAAAATTAAAAATTTTAATACAAATATAATGTTAGGAGTTAACGATCAGAAACCGAGGAAAATTGCTGAGAGAAGCAGGAAAGGAAAAGAGGTGATCCATGGGTAGCTCTAAATGCTACGTGGTGTGTTAGATTTACTTTAAGTAATCAAGGTAAATATAAAATATCTAGTGATAATATTATAATAAATTATTAACTTATCCTTTAGTGGTAGATGAAAGTTGGTTGATAGGTATGAAATGAATAGTGGATGTGTAGAGAATTATTTTATGAGAAATAATATTATTTGAATAATGAGTTAATTTAATAATAAAGGTGATAAGTGAAATTCTTGTTGAGCTATGGTTGATGATTTTGATATGATTTATGAAGAGAGGAATTTTAGTGGATCTTGACGAGCTATGGTTGATGATTTGATATGATTTATGAGGAGAGGAATTTAGTGGAATTTTTTAAATAATAATTTGAGAATAATCATGATAGCTAATTTAAATATTTGAATTCATATTTGTTTTCTTATTATTGTTTATATGTATATTTTATATTATTGTTCATATGCATATGCATGAAATAAAAGAACCGAGATGGGGCCGATCTAAATGAAAAACCGTAATAGCAGATATATGCTGGAAATAAATGAAAACCGTGACAGCCGATATATGCTGGAAATAAATGAAACTGTGACAGCCAGTATATATTGGAAATAAAAGAACCGGGAGGGGGCTGGTCTAAGATAAAAACATGTTGACATGTGGGAAAACATTCCCTAATAATAATTCATGCATTGCATCCATTTTAAATTTTGATTGTATTACTGAAATGTTGAAGTGTTGTTTGTTATTGTAAATTTATTTATAGATGAATGAGTCTCATAGAGAGAGTTATGGTGAGAAAGAGACATGGAAGTATGATATGATAAGAACTATCTAAATAATAGACTATATGCTGTGAACCTCATAACGAGATAATTATGAGATAATTGATGGTTTTAAGGTGAACAAATATATATATAAAGAAGAGATTGATAGAGAATGAGACTTATGATATGTGTAGTGATAGTAGAATGCTATTATCAAGTTATATGAGATATAAATAATTAAATATTAAAAAACTATTATATAAATTGAATATTTCTAGTAAATTTAATTCACTGAGCTTGTGAAGCTCATTCCTCATTGTACTATGATTTTAGGCAACAGGCAGGACCAATAGTTTGGTGAGTTGAGTTTCAAACGAAATCATTATCTATAAGCCACGTACGTGTCCATATCCTCAGACTAATGAGAAAATAAAAAAAAAATTATTTGTAAATATTCATGCATATTTCATTGTATATAATGTTTAAGTCAAGATCAAAATGATTTATCTCCCATTTGAGGGTTGAGAATTCATGTAAAAATTTCTATTGGTGCTATTTTTCTTGTTGCATATATGTGTCGTATTGGGATTTTTAAAATGTGACAACACCGTCTCAGGGGTGGCTAACCCGGGATTGGTCGTTACACGACCACCCAACGACATGAACAAGTCCTTGGCCCGAGCTGAGAAGTACATGCTGGCAGAAGATGATCAGACCTTATGGAGAGAGCCGGAAGGGGACGCAGAGAATAAGAGGAGAGGCCTCGCCAGTCCTCGCCGCGAACCCACTTAGTGACCTTTCCGAGAAAGCAGGCATAGGGCCTTTGGTCGCTTCGAGGGCTTTACTCCCTTCAACACATCCAGGACTAACGTCTTAATGCAACCTCAAGACAGGGTAATCCTGCAGTGGCCTTCGAAATCGTTGCACCTCAACGAGGAACGAGGCAAGTGGTGTCGGTTCCATAGGAACCATAGGCATGACACAGAGGACTGTCTAGCCCTAAAACATCAAATAGAAGCTGTAATGACCCATCCAGGGTTTGCCACCCCCAAGACAGTGTCATCACATTTTGAAAATCCTAGCACGACACATATATGCAAAAATAAAAGTAATACTAACAGAAAGTTTCACTTTAATCCTCAACCCTCAATAGGGTAGATACATCATTTTGATGTTGACTTAAAACATAATATACAACGTAAAATGCATGAATATTTATAAATAAATTTTTATTTGTTTTCTCATTATTCTAAGGTTGTGAACCACATGGCTTACAGATAATAAATTTATCTGAATCTCAGCTCACCAACTATTTGTCCTGCCTACTGCCTGAAATCATTTAACATTGAGAGATGAGCTTCATAAGCTTAGTGAATTAAATTTACTAGAAGTATTCAATTTGTATAAATAGTCTTTTAATATTTAATCATTTATATCTCAGATAACTCGATAATAGTATTTTATTATCACTACACATATCGTAAGTCTCATTCTCTATCAATCTCTTCTTCTTATATATTTGTTCACCTTAAGACCATCAATTATCTCATAATTACTTAGTTATGAGGTTCATAACATATAGTCTACCATTTAGATAGTTCTTATCATATCATACTTCTATGTTTCTTTCTCACCATAATTGTCTCTCTGTTGGACTCATTCATCTATAAATTTAAAATAACAAACAACACTTCAGCATTTCAGTAATGCAATAAATGCTTAAAACAAATGCAATGTATGAATTATTATTAGGGAACATCTTCCCACATATCAACATGTTTTTATCTTAGGTCGGTCCCTTCCCGGTTCTTTCATTGTCAGCATATATTGACTGTCACAGTATTCATTTATTTCCAGCATATATGAGCCGTCACGGTTTTGCTTTATTTCCAACATGTATCGACTGTCACCGTTTTTTTTTTAATTAGACCTACCTGGGTTCTTTTATTTTATACATATGCGTATGAACAATAATATGAAATATTCATATGAACAATAATATAAAACGAAAAAACAAACATGAATTCAAATATTTAATTTAGCTATCATGCCTTTCCTCAAATTTCTATTTGATCAATTTCACAAATTTCTTCTCGTCATATATCACATCAATTTATCAACCATTACTCGTCAAGAATTTCATTTATCACCTTCATTATTAAATCGACTCATTATTCTAATAATATTACTTCTCACATAATAATTTTCTACATGTTCAATATTCTTATCACATCTATCAATCAATTTTTCATCTACCACCAAAGAATAAGCTAATAATTTATTTTAATATTATCACTAGATATTTCATTTTTATTTAGATTACTTAAAGTAAATCTAACTTACCACGTAGCACTTAGAGCTACTCGTGGATCACCTCCTTGCCTTTCCTGCTCCTCTCAACAATTTCCCCTGGTTGTTGATCGCCAACACCTGACATAATATTTATATTAAATTTCTAATTTATTCTTCAATTCTTCATAATTCACACCCTTTGAAAATTCTTATTTTGAATTCTAGGAAATTTCATGTAAACTAAATTTCAAAAATAAACTTCACATTATTACATTTTTTTTAGAGCTTCCATGACTCTATAAAATTCTCTCGTAAACCCCTTCAAAATTTTACTCTTTCAACCTTTCTTTCGGTACCCAAGTGTTTAAAGAAATAGAGTAGTTTAGATTTGAGATTGAAGAAAACCAAACAGGATTTGGTAAGCTAATAAAACAATTCCATATAAATAATGGAATTACACAATACCGTCACCGCCACCTCTTTCTTACATTTAACGGCAGTATAACATGCAACATAATTTGTAAAATGTTGCAACACCTGGACTTTCAAGTGTTGCACGAATTTTTTTTTTTTTACTTTTCTTTTTCTTTTTCTTTTTCTTTACACCACCACGTGTCCTTTTTTTAACTGTTTTATAAAAATTAAATCTTTAGCATATATATATGTATTATTTTAACTCCATGTCATATTTATTAAATTACTTATTTAACCTTTCTTTATGAATACGGGTATTACAATTCTACTCACCTTACAAAAATTTCGTCCCTGAAATTTTCTTACCTAATTCATGAAAGAGTTGGGGGTATTCTTTCCTCATTCTTGCTTCATGCTCCCAAGTAATTTCTTCAACATCTTGGCTTCGCAATAATACTTGAATCAAGGGAATGACTTTATTGTGCAAGACTTGTTCCTTTCTGTCTAGAATTCTGACCGATACTTGCATAAAAGTCAAATCTTCCTTAAGTTTTATCGCTTGATTCGAGATACTAATGGATTCATCGTGTAAGTACATTCTCAAAAGTGAGACATGAAACACATTAAATAATTGCTTTAACTCTGGAGGCAAATCCAATCTATATGCTACTGGTCCAACTCTCTCAATCACGTCATATGGCCCCATAAATGTCGGGCTCAACTTTCCCTTCTTTTTAAAGCTCAACACACCCTTCCACGGAGATATCTTCAAAAATACCCAATCACCAACTTTGAACTCGAGAGGTCATCTTCTTTTATCAGCATATCCCTTCTATTTGTTCTGAGCTGCTATGAGGTTTTCCCTAACTAGTTTGATCCTCTCAATAGTCAAATCTATCATTTATGGGCCAAATATCTTTCTCTCTCAAAATTCTTCCCAGCATACGGGAGTTCTACACCTTCTACCATATAAAGCCTCGAATGGTGACATCCCAATACTAGTTTGATACTGATTATTGTATACAAACTCGATCAAAGGCGAATAAGCATCCCAGCTCACTGAAAACTCAATACACTTGCCCTCAGCATATCTTCTAGTATTATGATGATTCTCTCCATCGGCCCATCAGTTTGTGGATGGAAAGCTGTACTAAACTACAATTGCGTACCCATAGCTTCTTGGAAACCTCTCCAAAATCTAGAATCTCTATCTGATACAATACTCAAGGGTACTCCATGTAATCTTACAATCTCTGCTATATACAATTCAACCAACTTTTCAAGACTCCAAGTAGTTTTTATAGGAAAGAAATGTGAAGACTTAGAAATTCTATCTACTATAACCCATACTAATTCATGACCCCTCTGGGTACGGGAAAAACCAGAGACAAAATTCATACTCATATTTTCCCATGACCACTCAGGTGCTGGAAGAGGTTGTAATAAACCTGCTAGATGTCTATTCTCAAACTTCACTTGTTGACAAGTCAGACATCTAGAAATATGTTCAGCTACATCCTTCTTCATCCCTGACCACCAATAATTTTGTCTCAATCCACTATACCTCTTATTATTTCCTGGATGCATGGAATATACAAAATCATGAGCCTCCCTTAGTATCTCCTTTCTCATCTCCACATCATTAGGAACAAAAACTCGATGCCCCAATACCACCATCGCATCTCCTCTGATTCTAAACTCAATTGGCTTCCCACTCAATACTTCCAGTTGAATCTTCTCTATCCCCTCATCTCTACCCTGCACCTGTAATAAACGATCAATAATAGAATATTGTACCACCATATTTTCCATCAATACTTCTCTATCATTGACACTCAACTGCATCCTCGTTCTTCCTAATTCTATCATCAAGCTAGTATTATGACTCCCTATAACAGCTAATCTCCCTATAGCCTTTCTACTCAATGCCTCTGCTACTACATTAGCATTTCCTGGATGATAATGAAAGGTACAATCATAATCACTAATCAACTCCATCTACCTCCTCTGCCTCAAATTCAACTCATTCTGGGTCGGTAAATGCATCAAGCTTTTATGATCAGTAAAAATTTCACAGTTGGCTCCATATAAATGTGGTAGATATCGAATCCAACAAATAATAAAATTTTCACTCTCAAACAATACAAATTGTAACAGTGATGAGCAAGGTTGTATCCATAGAGATTGGGTAGATTTATTTTAACGAAAATTAAAGCAAAGAAAAAGGGGGTTTAAAATTTCAGAGTGAAATAAAAGAGAATGCAATTATAATCAACTTAAAACTAAGGAGAAATCAATATCAGGCAAATATCCAACCAAAGGCATAATTTCAGAATTGGTTCAGAGAATTGATCACAGATACAAGGACAAAATATTTTATTCTTCACTAAATTGGTTATGGTTGTTAACAAGCTCTAACAACCTATCTCTCATTACTTTCTCGATAACCAAAACAAGCTCTTTGATTACTTCCCTTGTTAATAAACAACCCTAAACAAGCTCTTAGGATTTAATCTATCGATAGCATTAATAATTAGAGAGACTACCAATTCTAGCCAACAAATACACAAGCTCGATTCATTTAAACTAGGTTATATATCTCCATAACATAAATCGAAAATCTCTCTATAATCAACTTTGTTATTTTACCACTAATATTAGAACAATTAAACAATTACGGATTTAAAGTTCTAAATGGCAATTTATTGACCTGATAATTGAACAACGGGCCCTTTGCATCAATCAACCAAGACAATAAATTTTAATAAACACAGAAGATACATAAATAGAGAAAAAATAAAAGAGCAATGAAAATTATTTAGATCTCACAATTCTTGAAGAACCAAAAATTCGATTTTCCTTCAGCCGGAAGAAAAGTGTTTAGCTACTCATAATTAAAAGAAAACCTAAAGAAAAGAGAAGAGGAATTTTCTATTCAACAGCCGCACCTTCTATCCAAGATCTCTTTTTTCGTTCGGCTAGGGTTCGATTTATAATATTCTGAATCCGCCGGCCGGCATTGCAGCGCCAACTTCCCGGGGCTGCAGTGCCAGGAACAAATCAGACCCTAGCCAGCACTGCAGCGCCAACTTCCTGGGGCTGCAGCGCTAGATTTCTATCCAATCTTCGCATCTTTTGCAAATTCCAGCAGCCAACTTCCCAGCGCTGCAGCTCCAAGTTGCTATCCAATCTTCATAAATCTTGCCATTCCAATGCTATTCTAGTGCTGCAATGCCCTTGAACCAGCGCTACAGCTTTGAGCTTCGACTTTTCTTCACAAATTTCTTGATTTTGGATTCAATTTGATTTAACTCTTTAATCTACTCCATAAAATATGAAACATAATCAGAATCCAAGATTTAAGCATTTATAACCATTAAAACATGAGGAAATATAACAAATATATAGATATTATGAATCTTTATCAAATTCCCCCACACTTAAACAATGCTTGTCCTCAAGCATATAATAGCTCAAGTTCCTCACCTTTTCTCATCATCGTTCCTTCTTCTACCTTTACTCATCCTCTATAATCCAAATTATCATGCCTTAAAGATTTAAATCTAAAGACAAATAAGAAACGAACAATTTCATAGTGTAAATTCTTATAAACCACACCATGAACAATCACCTCAATGATCTTCTCAAAATCAAAATGCAATAGGATCTAACACCCTCTCATTGGATTCACTCAATACGCTCAAAGTGTTTAGGGTATCAATGAACTCTCAAGTCAAAACATAGAAGATCTTTACCATAAGCTTGCTAATATATCACATCAATGGAGTCAATTGAATGCAAAGAATCTAAGGGTCTTAAATGGGTTGTAACGGGGCTCAGGTAAGGTGTGGTGAGAAGGAATTTTTAGGTATTTTTATCAAAGGAATTATACCAACTTCTCCACACAAAGCACAACTCAATAATGTCAAATGTTTTCTTCAATCAATTCACTTCCAAACAATTAAAATTGCACAACTTTTCTCTCTTTTTGGCCGGCTATTTTTTTCTTTTTCTCTTTTTTTTTCTTTCTTTGTTTTTTTTTTCTCTGGCTGCCTTTTTTCTTTTTGCAATTCAAGGCACTTGTAACTTGAATCACTTTATTCCCAGCATCTTTCAATCCTTTCAAAGATAATTTGAAGCTTCATGTGAACAAGCTAGTACGATCCTTCAATTAGAGGTTCAAAAGAGGGAAAACGACAAAAGAATGGGTTGACATTGCTTATACCATGGTTAACTTCCAACAAAAGAGCCAAGGTTCAAAATTGGCTTTCTACAGTAAAAATCAAGGTAGGCTTTTTAAGAAAGCTAAATGGCTCCACCTAAATGCCCTTATTAATTCAATGCATCCAATTCAACAATGTAGTTTCTTGACATGCATAACAAAGCAAGTTCTAGAAAAATCAACTATGTATGATAATCACTCAACTATGAAAATGGAGCATAATATAATATGAATGCTCATTGGCTCAAAAGCGCACAAAAAAGGTCATGTGCATTAGATCCCACACACTTTTCACTCAATCAATCATCAAGAGCAATTAATCACTGTATAGTAAATAAAACTTCAACCATTCATGCTAATCCCTTATTATGCCTCAATTTATCTCAATAATTCACAATAATCCAAATCATTTAAGACAAGCATCGACAGAATCTAGAAATCAGAAGAGAATAATCACAAACAAGAACTAAAGTATCACTTTGATTTTGAAAATTTTCTTGAAAAATTACGCAAAAATTTTATCAAAATGGAGCTAAAAGTGAAGTTCAAAGTGAAATCAAATTCATATGTCAATGAACCTCCCCCACACTTAATCCATACATTGCCCTCAATGTATCAAAAATAGATGCTCAAAAACTATAAAAGAACAAGAGTAAGTAGAAAACTCCCCTGAAAATGTTGAGCATCAACCAAGATATCAGTCACGTGCTTGGGGGTGAAGGTGGTGTGAATCCCATGTAGGTAAGGAAAGCTGTCATGTTCCTGTCTAATTTGGCAACATGGTCTTCAAGTCTCGCAAGCTGATCACCAAAATAAAAAAAAATAAAAAAAGTATAAAACAAAGAAAATAAGGAGAGTAAGACGAAAAGTTGGGTTGCCTCCCAAAAGCGTCGTTCTTTAATGTCTTTGGCTAGATGTTGCCACCTCTTAATCGTCATAAGTCGGACATTCCAAAATAATTTGATTAACATTATACACTTGAAAAACTTCATAAAAAGGTTTCAAACGATGACCATTGACCTTAAAAGTTTTACCTATATCCGAACTTTGTATTTCAACTGCACCATGAGGAAATACATTAGTAACAATAAAAGGACCTACCCATCTAGAACGCAATTTACCAGAAAATAACTTCAGTCTAGAGTGATAAAGTAAAACTTTTTGACCAATAGAAATTTTTTTCCTAGAAACCAGTTGATTATGAAAGGCTTTGGTCTTTTCTTTGTATACTCTCGAGCTTTCATAGGCATCATTGCGGATTTCCTCCAATTCTTGCAATTGTAATTTCCTTTGTCCTGCTGATTCATCCATTCCCATGTTGCAATGCTTGACAGCCCAATATGCCTTGTGTTCTAGTTCGACTGGGAGATGACATGGTTTGCCCAATACCAAATGGTAAGGAGGCATACCTATGGGGGTCTTATAGGCTGTTTGGTAGGCCCATAGTGCATCATCTAAAGCAAAAAAAATAGCTAGAAGTTCTTTTTCTGTCATTGAATAGTTCCTCTGCGCACTATCAAGTGTTCTTGAAGCATAGTAGATGGCATGAGAAACTTGTCCAACTCGTTGTCCAAGAACAGCACCAACTGCATGATTGCTTGCATCACACATGATTTCGAATGGAAGATCCCAATTCGATGGCCGGATAATTGGCGTCGAAGTCAGCATATCCTTCAACTTATCGAATGCACCTTTGCACACCTCATCAAATTCGAACACCACATCTTTTTGCAATAACCTAGATAAGAGTTGAGTGATTTTGGAAAAATCTTTGATAAAGCGTCGATAAAATCCTGCATGTCCAAGAGAAGAGCGAATTTCCCGCACACATGCGGGGTAAGGCAAAGATTTGATCATTTCTATCTTAGCTTTATCAACTTCAATTCCCTTAGAAGATACAATATGGCCTAGAATAATACCTTGATCAACCATAAAGTGACACTTTTCATAATTAAGAACAAGGTTCGTTTCTATGCATCTTTTAAGCACTTTTGTAAGGTTAGTTAAACAAGTATCAAAAGAATTACTATAGACTGTAAAGTCATCCATAAATACCTCTATGATATTTTCTACGTACTCTGAAAATATACTAACCATACACCTTTGAAATGTAGCAAGAGCATTGCAAAGTCCAAATGGCATTCATCGATATATAAAAGTGCCAAACGGGCACGTGAAGGTGGTTTTTTCTTGACACTCCGGTGCGACTGGGATTTGATGAAAACCTGAATAACCATCAAAACAACAATAATGAGTACGACCAGCCAAACGTTCAAGCATTTGATCAATAAATGGAAGAGGAAAGTGGTCTTTTCTAGTTGATGCATTTAACTTCCTATAATCTATACAAACCCGCCACCCGTTTTGAATTCGAGTGGGCATCAACTCACCATCATGATTTTTTATTACTGTTATACCTGTTTTCTTTGGCACAACCTGAACCGGACTTACCCATTTACTGTTTGAAATTGGATAGATCATACCTGCATCGAGAAGTTTCAAAATCTCTTTCTTTACCACTTCCATCATTGGTGGATTCAGTCGACATTGGGTTTCCAATTTCGGCTTACAATCTTCCTCTAATAGTATCCTATGCATGCATGTGGAAGGGCTCAATCCCTTAATGTCAGCTATAGTCCAGTCAATAGCCTCTTTATACTCTCTAAGCATCCGAATCAACTTTTCTTCCTCTAATATGGAGAGTTTGTTTGAGATTATCACTGGAAGAGTTTCTCCTTCTCCCAAAAATGCATATTTCAGATGATCTGGTAAGGGTTTAAATTCCAATTTCGGTGCCTGCACCCATATTGAACTAATAGTAGTTTTTTTTTAAATAATTTTTGATAAAACACTTGAGGAGTTTTTGCCTTAAAATTTATTTTTCAGTTTGTAGTTCTTTTCACAAACTGTTTTTAGGTGTTTGATCTAGCTTTTGCATATTAGAATTTGACAAATTTATACCGTTTAGACTAGTTGTAGTTTCAATTTTCAACTGTCAACAAGGTTTTTGAAATAGTTTTGATAAAATAGTTGTAAAGCTAAAAGCTGTTTAGTGTTTAATAAAACAGATCTTGAGTTTTGAGATAAAATCAATTTATTATAATTTAATTTTCAACTTTTGATTCTTTTTAAAAACTGTTCTTTTTTTAGTTGGTGTTTGGCCAAACAGAAACTATTTCAGAAAGTCTATTTCTTATGTATATCTGAATGGGTATTCTGTTTTTAGAAAAAGTTGTGTAAGTTACTAATTGAATATGACTTGTTTTTTTAGGTTCTTAATGAGGTTAGGAGACTTGTGGAACAATACAAGAATGAAGAAATCAGCATAACTGTTACTGGACACAGCTTAGGTGCAGCAATTGCAACTTTGAATGCAGTTGACATAGTTGCCAATGGATTTAACAGACCAAAAACCCAGCCAAACAAAGCCTGTCCTGTTACAGCCATTGTATTCGCCAGTCCTCGTGTTGGCGATTCAGACTTCAAGAAGTTGTTCTCTGGATATAGCGATCTTCGAGCCTTACGCATCCGAAATGCTTTAGATGTCGTCCCCAACTATCCGCTGATAGGTTATTCGGATGTCGGGGAGGAATTGGCAATCGATACTCGAAAATCTAAGTACTTGAAAGAGGCAATTCAATGTAAGACACGTCATACCTTATAGGTTTAAATGATTCTAATTCGTAGATTGCATCCTGCAGGTCGGACTCCAACACAAACTTCTTCATGATCTTCCATAGCCCTTCAAGAGTGAAGTGGCTGCTAAGTGTAACTTTTAGCTTATCATCATCAACTAGATCAAAGATTTCCTATGCCAATGGGTCAATAACATCCATAACAAAAACAGAAGACACATCATTAGGGTACTTTATGACGTCATATATATTGAATTTAATAATTTTACCATCAAATTCCATTGTGAGTGTACCATCATGCACATCAATTTTTGTCCTAGATGTTTTTAGAAATGGCCTTCCTAATAACATTAGTGTTGAATTAGAAGAGTCATCTTCTTCCATGTCAAGAACATAAAAATCAACAGGAAAGACTAACCCATTAACTTGTACTAAGACATCCTCCAAGACTCCTTCAAGATATACATTAGATCTATCAGCAAGTTGAATAATCACACTTGTTTCTTTTAATGGACCAAGATTCAAAGATGAATAAATAGAGAGAGGCATGACATTTATTGAAGCTCCTAGATCTAACATTGCTTTCTCAATCCTAACATCACCTTGTTTGCAAGGGATAGTAAACATACCTGGGTCCTTGCCTGGAAATCCTCCAACTGCATTGGCATGCTCATAGGAATCATCTCGAAGTGTAGAGCACATGTCAGTTGGATGACCGATGGTAGCACAAATCCCACAATCTTTCACTTGTTGCATATTTCCTACAGCTAACTGTTGAACAATAGAAGCTAGGTTGGATATTTGGTTTTCAAGGGAAGATATACTTACCTCATTCACCCTTATTGGAGATGTGTCATGCCTGAATCCAAATTGTTGTGAGTTAGCGGCCATGATGGAGATCAAATCTCTAGCGTCATGAGGAGTTTTGTTCACTATGGCACCTCTACTCGTTGCATCCATCATCTTCCATTCCATGGGTAGGAGCCCTTCGTAGAAATATTGAAGGAGGAGCTGTTCAGAAATTCCATGTTGTGGGCAGCTTGCACAGAGTTGCTTAAATCTTTCCCAATACTCGTGAAGGGTCTCTGTATCTTTCTGTTTTATTCCATATATCTCCCTTCTAATACCAGCAGCTCGTATGTAGGGAAAAATTTATCAAGAAACAATCTCACCATCTCCATCCATGTGGTTATAGAGCCAGGGGGCAAATAAAATAACCAATCCTTTGCTTTTTCAATCAGCGAGAATGGAAAAGCACATAATTTGATTTGTTCTTCGGTCACTCCTTGCGGTTTCATGCTCGAACACACCACATGAAATTCCTTCAGATGCTTGTGAGGATCTTCATTCTCAAGACCACGAAAAGTTGGGAGCAAATGGATCAATCTAGATTTTAACTCAAAACCCACTTCCAAAGCTGGATATGTAATGCAAAGTGGCTGTTGATTTACATTTGGTGCAGCCAATTCCCTTAAAGTTCTCTCTTGATTGGCCATTGCTTCTTCTATTTCAGAATCACTAGATGAATCAACCAAGTCAGGTACTAAATTAAATCCGGAGAGAGAGGATGAAGATGCTTGTTTGCCACGCAATTTAGCTTCCTTCCTCAACTCTTGAGCCGTCTTCTCAATCTCAAGATCGTATTGGAGTTCACCTGCACGAGAAGAACAAAGATTTGGTCGATGTCAAAAATTAAAATAAATCTAATTAATCACCAATCCCCGGCAACGGTGCCAAAAATTTGGTCGATGTCGAATCAAACAAATAATAAAATTCTCACTCTCAAACAATACAAATTGTAACAGTGATGAGCAAGGTCGTATCCACAGAGATTGGGTAGATTTATTTTAATGAAAATTAAAGCAAAGAAAAAGGGGGTTTGAAATTTCGGAGTGAAATAAAAGAGAAAGCAATTATAATCAACTAAAAACTAAGGAGAAATCAATATCAGGCAAATATCCAACCAAAGGCATAATTTCATAATTGGTTCAGAGAACTGATCACAGATACAAGGATAAAATCTTCTATTCTTCACTAAATTGGTTATGGTTGTTAACAAGCTCTAACAATCTATCTCTCATTACTTTCTCGATAACCAAAACAAGCTTTTTGATTACTTCCCTTGTTAATAAACAACCCTAAACAAGCTCTTAGGATTTAATCTATCGACAGCATTAATAATTAGAGAGACTACCAATTCTAGCCAACAAATACACAAGCTCGATTCATTTAGACTAGGTTATATATCTCCATAACATAAATCGAAAATCTCTCTATAATCAACTTTGTTATTTTACCACTAATATTAGAACAATTAAACAATTACGAATTTAAAGTTCTAAATCGCAATTTATTGACCTGATAATTGAACAACGGGCTCTTTGCATCAATCAACCAAGACAATAATTTTTAATAAACACAGAAGATATATATAAATAGAGAAGAAATAAAAGAGCAATGAAAATTATTTAGATCTCACAATTCTTGAAGAATCAAAACTTCAATTTTCCTTCAGTCGGAAGAAAAGTGTTTAGCTACTCATAATTAAAAGAAAACCTAAAGAAAAGAGAAGAGGAATTTTCTGTTCAACAGCCGCGCCTTCTATCCAAGATCTCCTTTTTCGTTCGGCTAGGGTTCTATTTATAATATTCTGAATCTGCTGGCCGGCGCTGCAGCGCCAACTTCTCGGGGCTGCAGCGCCAGATTTCTATCCAATCTTCGCATCTTTCGTAAATTCCAGCGCTGCAGCTCCAAGTTGCTGTCCAATCTTTATAAATTTTGCCATTCTAATGCTATTCCAGCGCTGCAGCTTTGAGCTTCGACTTTTCTTCACAAATTTCTTGATTTTGGATTCAATTTGATTTAACTCTTTAATCTACTCCATAAAATACGAAACATAATCAGAATCCAAGATGTAAGCATTTATAACCATTAAAACATGAGGAAATATAACAAACATATAGATATTATGAATCTTTATCAAAATGATGTCTCCAAATCTTTAAACCAAAAACTATGTCATCCAATTCTAAATCATGGGTCAAGTAATTCCTCCCATAGTTCTTCAATTGCCTAGATGCATAAGCTATAACTCTCCTATATTGCATCAACACACATCCCAACCCCTGATGTGACGCATCACAATAAACCACAAATCCTTCATCACCAGAAGGAAGCACTAATATTGGGGTAGTAGTCAATTTTTCTCTCAACAGCTGGAAACTTCTCTCACATTCCTTTTACCACCTAAACTTCACGTCCTTCCTGGTCAATTTAGTCAATGGTCTAGCAATTATAGAAAATTTTTGGATAAATCTCCTATAATAACCAGCCAACCCTAAAAAGCTTCTAATTTCAGTTACACTTGTGGATCTTTCCCAATTCAACACTGCTTCTACTTTCTGTGGGTCAACTGCTATCCCCTCTCCCGACCCAACATGCCCCAAGAAAGATATTTCACTCAACCAAAACTCACACTTAGAGAACTTTGTATATAATTTCTCTCTCCTCAGAATCTCCAACACTATCAAATGTTGCATATGCTCCTCTTCATTCTTGGAATATACCAAAATATCATCAATAAACACAATCACAAATCTGTCCAAGAATGGTTTAAACACCCGATTCATAAGGTCCATAAATGTTGCAAGAGCATTAGTTAACCCAAATGGCGTCACCAGGAACTCATGATGGCCATAACGTGTCCTAAAAGCAGTCTTAGGCACATCCCCCTCTTTAATCCTAAATTGATGATAACCTGATCTCAAGTCTATCTTAGAAAACACTCTAGCTCCCTGTAATTGCTCGAATAAATCATCTATCCTGGGCAAAGGATATCTATTCTTGATGGTGATCTTAATCAACAATCTATAATCAATACATAACCTCATTTTCCCATCCTTCTTCTTTGAAAACAACACAAGGACTCCCCAGGGTGACATACTAGGTCGAATAAATTGTTTATATAGTAATTCCCGAAGCTAAACTTTCAACTCTCTCAATTCAGCTAGTGCTATTCTATAGGGTGCTATAGATATGGGTGTTGATCCTAGAATCACTTCAATAGAAAACTAAAATCTCCCACAGGCAAACCAGACAACTCCTCAGGGAATATGTTAGAAAAATATTTCACTACCAAGATTTCTTCTAACTTCATACTTTCCTTGCTAGAACCCACCACATATACCAATACCCCTCACAACCCTTCTTCAACCATTTACTAGCAGTTAAGGCAGAAATAAGATAGTTAGCAAGTATCTTACGTTCTCCTTGAAAATTAAACTCCTTCTGTCTAGGTATCATGAACACCACATTTTTCCTAAAACAATCTACCCAAGTATGATACGCAGATAACCAATTCATCACCATAATTAAATCAAAATCTGTCATATCTAAAGACAATAAATCAACTTCAAATTCTCTATCAGCAATATTAATCACACAATCTCAATAATTGTCCTAATAATAACCCTATCTCCAGTAGAAACCTCAACAATAATCGTATACATCAAAGGACTAGCACTAGCATCAATAGATTTCATATAAATACTATATGCAAAAGAATAGGTTGCACCAGGATCAATCAATAATCTAGCAGGTCTATCAAGGATAGATACCATACCCATAACAATATTAGGAATGGCTTGTGCAACCTGTTGGGTCAATGTATAGACTCTACTGTCTCTAGATTGTAATTGGCTACCACATCCTCCCTTAGCTACTGATCCTCGACCTCTGCCTTGCACACTCCCTGATCCACCACCTCTCTCCATCAATTTTCTCCTAATACTTCCCACACCTACGTCAGTAGATTTCCCCACTGGACAATCTGCAGCAACATATCCTCCTTCACCACATACAAAGCATATCTGCGTAGGGAAATTCCGAGACAAATGCCCCGTCTGATTACATCTAAAGCAAACCCTTAGCTCTCGATCATACATCAGATTACCACCTCCCCTTGAAGGCATACTTACTCCTCTACTATAACTCCCAATTCCTATAGCTTGTCTCCCAAATCTAGGGGTCCCACCGATATTACTCTTACCTACAGAAGCAACAGATCCTGCTTGCCTCTAACTCTGCACTACAGTTCCTTGTGACCAGGAACGCCCCCTCTGGGGTGGTCTCCTGCCTTGTAAGCCCATACTGCTACCACCTCTAGGTCCCTCAAATGTAGACCTCTTCAGCCAATCTCTCCTATCTCTAAACTCCATCAAATCCTTCTCAATCTGTAATGCTTTATCCACTAGTACAGCATAATTTCTTAGGCCCATATAAGAGAGTTTAGTCCGAATGTCATAGTGTAATTCGTCTAAAAATCTCTTGCATTTTCTCTCCTCTATATTCACTAATTAAGGTAAAAAAACCTTGACAGGGATATGAATCTACTATCATATTCAGCCACCGATAAATTACCCCGTCTTAGATTAATAAAATCTCTCTCTTGTTGTGCCTGAAATGTATATGGAAAATACTTCGCAAAGAACTCATCCTTAAACTTACTCCAAGTTAAAGGTTGTTCTACCTATGTGCTTACCTTGGGCAAAATATCCTCCCACCATTGAGAAGCCTCACCCTCCAGTATAAATGAAGGAAAAGCAACCTTCTGTCTATCTGTCACTGGTAAGACCTCAAAATACTTTTGATATGTCTGATCCATTGCTTAGCTTCGACAGGATTTACAGATCCTCCAAAAAGATTGGGTTTAAACTTAAGAAATCTCACAAAACAATCACCTTGCATCTCATATGCAAACACACCTTCTCCCTCATGAACTTCTTGCCTCACCACATCAGGTTCTCTTCTACCCCTTTCCTCTACTCTTCTCTGTAGATTATCGGCCCTTTCTTCAACTTCATTTATCCTCTCTATAGTACGATTAAGAGCTTCTCTCAATTCATCCTTCCTAACCTTAGATTCTCTCTCAACTCTACTAGTATTAGCTGCACTATCAATATGTTCCCTCACAGGAACCACAGACTCAACTTCCTCTTATGCTTCAATTCTCCTAAATATTGGGGGTTTACCATGTTCCTTCTGATTCGGAACTCTACCTCTAGCTCTAACACATCCACGTGTCATCCTCAGACTCTGCATTAAAATATAGTTTATTTAGATCTTCCACTTTTTTAAGTTCTCATGCAGTCTACAGAATCATCAAACCTAATGCTCTGATACCAAAATTGTAATGACTCATTCCAAGTTGGCCACCCCCGAGACGGTGTCATCACATTTTAAAAATTCCAGCACGACACACATATGCAAAAATAAAAGTAACACTAACAAAATGTTTCACTTTAATCCTCAACCCTCAACAGAGGAGGTACATCATTCTGATCTTGACTTAAACATAATATAAAACATAAAATGCATGAATATTTACATATATATGTGTATATATTCATGCATTTTATGTATATTTATATATTATTTTAACTCCATCTCATATTTATTAAATTACTTCTTTATATTTTTTTTATTTACGAATACGGGTATTATAGAAGCCCTTATCAACAGGGGATAATTGAAAGAGTTCACCAGACCACGACAGGAGAAAGTGCCAAAACGACCCCGAAGAACTCCCGAGCGCCCGTCTAGTCGAAGCGGGATGAACCAAACCCCCCAAAGAAACCAGGGAGGGCCCAGCCAAAGAAACTCAGAGGCCACCGCGACCAAAATCATCAAGACTCTCTACGGGGGCCAGCGGCCGGAGGCACCTCGGGATACAGTGGAAAGACCTACACTAGGTCTGTGGCCTTGGTCAATGGACCCCACAAACGCAGAAAGGTAGACTAGGCAATCTCTTTCACAGACGAAGATCTGGAGGGGGTCTAGACCCCGAATGACGATGTCGTGGTTGTCTCTTTTCTCGTGGCCAACCACGATGTTAGGAGCATCCTAGTCAACAACGGGAGTTTAGCTGACATCCTACTCTACAACACATTCTAGTAGATGCAGCTGGAAGATGCTCAGCTGCAACCAATTTTTACCCCGCTCTACGATTTCTCGGGGGCCCAGTGTTCGCTGAAGGCAGCATAGTTCTCCCAGTCACTGCAGGAATGGCTTCGCAAGTGACCACTGTACAAACTACTTTCCTAGTAGTCAGACAACTGTCATCTTACAATGTGATCCTCAGCAGATCCACCCTCAACAAACTTAAAGCGGTTGTCTCCACGTACTACTTAAAAATGAAGTTCCCCACTGAAGACAGGGTAGGTGAAGTCAGAGGAAATGAGCAAATCTTCAAGTCTTGCTATCTAAACACTATGAGGGGAGGAAGAATAACGGAGGCCCTCCTACTCGAGTTAGACAACTTTAGGGATGAAGGAAAGACTCCGAGGGGCCAGCTCATGGAAGAATTAACTGCGGTCCTCCTCGGCGAAGATGCATGCCTGAAAACCCCAGAAGATTCTTACTTGCCCTTATTAAAAAAAATCAGGACCTTTTCACTTGGTTAGCCTCAGATATGCTCGAAATTAGCCTAGAAATGATAGTGAACTGGTTCAATGTGGACTCGAGCCACAAACTAATCATCTAGAAGAAAATTTTGTTTGCTCCCGAGTAGCAAGTTGCTATCAAAGCCGAAGTGGCCAAGTTTCTCGCGGTGAATTTTGTTCGAGAAATAGACTACCTAGATTGGGTGTCCTAACATGGTAATGGTCAAGAAAGCTAACGGTAAGTGGTGAATTTGCATCGATTTCACGGACCTAAACAAAGCCTGTTCTAAGGACAGCTTTCCACTGCCATGGATTGACCAGCTTATTGATGCGACGTCGAGGCACGAACTACTAACCTTCATGGACGCCTACTTCGGTTACAATCAGATCCTCATGCACATGTCCGACCAAGAAAAAATGGCCTTCATCACCGGACAAGGATTGTACATTTATAAGGTTATACCTTTCGGCCTCAAAAACATCGGGGTGACTTATCAAAGATTGGTAAACAAGATTTTCTATGGGCAGATAAGAAAGAACATGGAAGTCTACGTGGATAACATGTTGGTAAAAAGTGTTAGGGCCAAAGACCATGAAGCTGATCTTGAGGAAGTGTTCGAAGTCTTTCGACGTCATCAAATGAAGCTAAACCCCATGAAATACTCATTTGGAGTCACTGGGGGGAAGTTTTTTGGCTTCAAGGTAACTCAAAGGGCCATAGAGGCAAACCCAAAAAAATCTAGGCCATCCTCAGTATGAATCCCCCTTGGACAATAAGGGAAGTACAACGATTGACCGGGCGGGTAGCTGCTCTGAGCCAATTCATGTCAAAATCCGCAAAGAAGTGTCTCCCTTTTTCAAAGCCATCAGAAAAGCAAAAGACTTCTTCTGGACTGAAGATTGTCCGAAGGTGTTCGGTGAGCTGAAAGAATATTTGGGCTCACCCCTTCTCCTGACCAAGCCTGTCCCCAACGAAGTACTCTTCTTATACCTATCGGCCGGACAAGAAGTAGTGGCCTCTGTCCTAATCCAAGAGGAAGCAGGTGACTAAAAACTCGTGTACTATGTGAGCAAGATCCTTTACGATGTCGAAACACGGTATCTTCCTATAGAAAAAATGGCGTACACCCTCTTGATCATTTCCCGAAAACTCCGACCATACTTTCAAGCACACACCATCGTTCTCTTAACGGACCAACCACTGAGACAAGTACTCCACAAACCAGATGTCCCCGAGAGGATGGTTAAGTGGTCCATAGAGCTTGGAAAGTTCGACATCTGATATCATCCCCGTAATGCCATCAAGGCTCAGGCCCTCGCAGATTTTATCATGGAAACCACACTCCACGGCAAAACAGATCCTATCTTAGATCTCGATACAGTCAAACTAGCTCCACAATGGACCCTCTATATTGATGGTTCCTCTATCAATACCGAAAATGGTGTCGGGTTCATCCTATATAGCCCAAACAGTTTCACCATCGAGTATGCCTTAAGGTTCGGTTTCAACTCATCAAACAACGAAGCAGAGTATGAGGCGCTACTTGTTGGAATGAAGTTGGCCAAAGCAATGTCCGTCAATGCCCTAGACGTATACAGTGACTCACAGCTGGTGGTGAACCAGATCAATGGGGAATTCGAAGCATGAGGAGAAAAGATCACCTGTTACCTGGAGAGGGCCAAAGAACTCGCTACTAAGTTTAAAATATTTTGGATAAACCAGATCCCACGGGTAAAAAATTAGAAGGTCAATTCCCTAGCTTGACTCTCCTCCTCTCGCCAGCCAGAGCCTACGAGGGTAGTATACGTCGAAACACTTGCTATCCCAAGCATCGAAGAGATCCTTGTACTACTTGTGGCTAAACTAGAAACTTGGGTTGATCTAATCCTCTGATATTTGTGGGATGGCCAACTCCCTGAGCAAAGAGAAGAAGCCAGAAAAATCATCTCCGAAGCTTCATGGTATACAGTCATAAACGACCAACTATACAGGAAAAGCCTCACGACACCCTACTTAAGGTGCCTAGGGCCAACCGAGGCCAACTATGCCCTTCAGGAAGTTCACGAAGGAATCAATGGGAACCATGTTGTGCGAAAATATACCTAAATAAATAGGTGAATAATCGTACTTTGTTTTACTTGCAAGTGCACAAGGTCAACAGTGTAGCATAGTGTGCGAATGCAAGATCATCTCCACAGGGATTGGTAAAGTTCAATTTAGAATTATATTCGCAATATAAAAAGATAGAAATAATAAAAGCGTTGAGAAATAATAAAGATAAAATACTAAGGATAAAGGCGTAGGGACTTGATATCTACCACTAATTATGCTACCACAATATAATAGTATGCCAATGCTTTATTCATGCCATGTATACCTACTGGTCGCCAACCTAAGGGCATGGTATCTACTCCTTAAGCTATTGATTTCCCTAAGCAACGAGTTAGGCATGGTATCTACTCTAACTCTTTTCTTCCTTAAGGGATTCAGCATGGTATCTGCTTGAGTTGTTCCTTAAGAAAACATAAGTACTATAGAAATCGACAACCACATGAGACCTAGGGCATGGTATCTACTCCCGGTTTCCCATGTTGATTAACCCGGGTATCCGGATAAGATATCCCTTCTTACTAATGTTAGACCCAGGACTCGGTCATCCAAATTGATCTAACTAACAAGTCCATACCACATGCATATATTGATCAGACATATACATATGAGGAATTTAAATAAAAGCAGGTATTAATCAAGTTTAAGCAACACAACATAAATATCGCAAGGCGCCAATACTAAATTTATTGAGTAAACATAATTAGGGCTTCAACCAAGCCCTACTAAGAGAGTTAATTACACATACTAACTGAAGTAAACATAATTAAACTAAACATAAGGGAGAAGAATAAACCCGAGAGAAGAGGCGTCAATTCTCTCCCAAGCTCTCCACTCCAAGTAAAAGAAAAGAGAAAAGTGTTTTCTATCTAAGGTTGTGTTTTTGTGTGTGAGTTACAAGTGTATTTATAGGTCTTTGAGAAGTCCTAATAGACTCATGAGTTTCTAAACTTTCCTAAAACACAAAACTCCTTTATTTCCAAAATAGAGTTATTTCCAAAATAGGGTTATTTCCAAAATATGGTTCTGCAGTTTACTATTCACGCCTGTACATTTGCGCTCGATCGCACGTGTCCTTGCGCTCGATCGCAGTGTGCGCTCGATCCTACAAGTGTGCGCACGATTGTATGTGCGCTCGATCGCATTGCATGTGCGCTCGATCGCACTTTGTCCAGAAAGTGCTCCAGGGCTTCTAGATTTCTTCCTTAAAGTGCCAAAACTGCTTCTTTTTCTCCAAGACCCTACAAAAACATGTAAAACACACAAATGGAGTAAAAGATACCAAATTAACATAATAAAGGATCTAACAAGTGTAAATAAGGGGGCTTAAATATGTATATTTAAGCGTCTATCACACCCCCAAACTTACATATTGCTAGTCCCTTAGCAATACTAAATTAAAAACTAAAACAGAAATATAGATAAATCCAATGTTCATAGTGTCTATAAAAAATCTAGATTTTACACAAAACAATGATGCGCATTCATGAGCAAGCTTAACAAGTGTAAACATATATCTGCAATGAATAAGAGTTTTGAACGTAAATCATATTCACTAGGTATTTTAAGATATCACAAGTTTGACTTTGGTGTGTGGTGACTAGCACATAAAAGATTAAGTTTCCAAGATATTCAAATGGGTAGTGTTCCGATGACTCAAGATTCACCAAACTTTCTATTAGAGTCAACAAATATGGCATAGTCTTTTATTTGCGAGATTTTTGCCAGGTTAGTTCCCTTAAGCTTTCTTGATGACTCGTGTAACGAGCGTTTGGCCAATGACTCCCAAACCAGATGGTTTTAGGGCATTAGGTGTAAAGACACCCCTAAGGACTTACTAGCTCGAGTCAACAAGGCTACGAAACTAACTGATTTTTATGCTACCATTTAGAATTTTCCACCTTTTGACGTGACACTCAATGCTTACTGAGGCAAGAGGGCCAGTTACTCAGCGAAAAATTCTTTTTTTTAATGATCACTTAAGATTTTCCACCTTTTGACGTGACACTCAATGCTTACTGAGGCAAGAGGGCCAGTTACTCAGCGGAAATTTTGTTTTTATTGATCATTAGGAGCATTTTTTTTTCTTTTTGAGTACGAATCACTCTTTTCTATTTCTATATGCCAAAATGTCAATCTAATAGGTCATCTAGTTCACAGTCAAGCAAAAGAAACATAGCAATCCAAATATCATGTCATACCCCACACAGCTATGTGCTAATGTGCTCGTGATAGTTCAAGTTAAACTTGTGAATTCTTAAATGCCAAAAGGGCAGTGATCTAGGTTCAAAACTTGTTTATTGACCTATATGTTCAAAGTGTTAAGCTCACTGATGAAGATAAATCATAACATTTTGTTTAGATCATAAAAAGTTTATTGGACATAATGAAGAAGCATTTATCTATGAAAATAATAACAAAACAACAACAACAAACAAAAAAATGTGGGACATAGTGAGTGTGTGAATGTGTCCCCATACCCCCAAACTTAAATTGCACATTGTCCCCAATGTGTGAATAGCATGGAAGGAGCTGACCTGGGAGATGGAGAACTGATGGATGACATGGCTCGTAGCACACCCCCAAACTTCAACTTGATGCACTCACGTTGTCCTCGAAAAAAAAAAAAAATAAAAACAGACATAAAATGGAAAACAAGTAATAAACAACAATAGAAAAGTAAAGTATGAAATACTAATAATAAACTATGAAAAGGATATGTTTTGGGGTGCCTCCCATGAGCGCTAAGTTTAACGTCTTCAGCCAGACGTGGTACCCTCTCACTGCTAGTCTCCAAGTGGTGCAATCGAGAAGGAACCGAGTGCAGGAGGTGGAGGTTGACAGTTTAGGCATCATGGCAAGTTGCTATCCAATGTGCGCTCGATCGCACAGGAGCTTGCGATCGATCGCAAATTCCACAGAAAGTGCAAGTAGGGTTTCGTGAAATACCTGAAAGATAAAACAACTTTATTTAAGTTTTGATAAAAGATGGTAAAAATAAAATAATAGCAATGATAAAATGAAAGTAATCCTAAAAGGAACTTTTAGCGCAATCCCCGGCAACGGCGCCAAAAACTTGTTGTGCGAAAATATACCTAAATAAATAGGTGAATAATCGTACTTTGTTTTACTTGCAAGTGCACAAGGTCAACAGTGTAGCATAGTGTGCGAATGCAAGATCATCTCCACAGGGATTGGTAAAGTTCAATTTAGAATTATATTCGCAATATAAAAAGATAGAAATAATAAAAGTGTTGAGAAATAATAAAGATAAAATACTAAGGATAAAGGCGTAGGGACTTGATATCTACCACTAATTATGCTACCACAATATAATAGTATGCCAATGCTTTATTCATGCCATGTATACCTACTGGTCGCCAACCTAAGGGCATGGTGTCTACTCCTTAAGCTATTGATTTCCCTAAGCAACGAGTTAGGCATGGTATCTACTCTAACTCTTTTCTTCCTTAAGGGATTCAGCATGGTATCTGCTTGAGTTGTTCCTTAAGAAAACATAAGTACTATAGAAATCGACAACCACATGAGACCTAGGGCATGGTATCTACTCCCGGTTTCCCATGTTGATTAACCTGGGTATCCGGATAAGATATCCCTTGTTACTAATGTTAGACCCAGGACTCGGTCATCCAAATTGATCTAACTAACAAGTCCATACCACATGCATATATTGATCAGACATATACATATGAGGAATTTAAATAAAAGCAGGTATTAATCAAGTTTAAGCAACACAACATAAATATCGCAAGGCGCCAATACTAAATTTATTGAGTAAACATAATTAGGGCTTCAACCAAGCCCTACTAAGAGAGTTAATTACACATACTAACTGAAGTAAACATAATTAAACTAAACATAAGGGAGAAGAATAAACCCGAGAGAAGAGGCGTCAATTCTCTCCCAAGCTCTCCACTCCAAGTAAAAGAAAAGAGAAAAGTGTTTTCTATCTAAGGTTGTGTTTTTGTGTGTGAGTTACAAGTGTATTTATAGGTCTTTGAGAAGTCCTAATAGACTCATGAGTTTCTAAACTTTCCTAAAACACAAAACTCCTTTATTTCCAAAATAGAGTTATTTCCAAAATAGGGTTATTTTCAAAATAGGGTTCTGCAGTTTACTATTCACGCCTGTACATTTGCGCTCGATCACATATGTCCTTGCGCTCGATCGTAGTGTGCGCTCGATCCTACAAGTGTGCGCACGATTGTATGTGCGCTCGATCGCATTGCATGTGCGCTCGATCGCACTTTGTCCAGAAAGTGCTCCAGGGCTTCTAGATTTCTTCCTTAAAGTGCCAAAACTGCTTCTTTTTCTCCAAGACCCTACAAAAACATGTAAAACACACAAATGGAGTAAAAGATACCAAATTAACATAATAAAGGATCTAACAAGTGTAAATAAGGGGGCTTAAATATGTATATTTAAGCGTCTATCAAACCACCTCAGAGGCTGAGCTTTGGCCTTCAAAATTCTCCGTCAAGGCTACTACTGGTCCAATATGCAAAGAGAAGGCATGGAATTGGTCAAAAAGTGCAAGAGTTTTCAACAGTACTCTACAATACCCCATCAACCGGCAAATCCTCTCACCTCAATCACTAGTCTGCTTCCCTTTGCCATATGGGGGATGGAGCTCCTTGACCTCTTCACTAAAGCACTCGACCAACGAAAGTTCCTCATTGTCGCGATAGACTACTTCATTAAGTGTGTAGAGGCTGAACCATTGGCTAGTATAACCGACCACTAGGCTCGGAGCTTCGTTTGGAAATCTATTGTGTGTCGTTTCAGCTTCCCCTGTATACTGGTAACGGACAATGGCAAATAGTTTTATAGTGCTCCATTCAAAGCATTCTGCGAGGAACTGTACATTGAACACCACTTTTCCTCCATCGGGTATCCACAGGCCAACGGGCAGGCTGAAGTAACCAATAGAATGCTTTTACAAGGCATCAAGAAGAGATTAGATGAAGCTGACAGACAGTGGACCAACCACTTACCCAACGTGCTCTAGGCATCTTGGACCACCGTTAGAACACCCACTAGAGAAAATCCCTTCTTCATGGCCTACGAATCCGAAGAGGTCATCCCGTTGAAAATCAGGGTGCCCTCGCTACGAGTACAGAGTTTCAAAAGTAGCAACAACAAGGAAGCCCTATGGATGAACACTGATCTCATCGACGAAGCTCGAGTAAGGCCCAAATCTAGTTAGCCACTTATCAGCAGAAGGCCGCCAAGAATTACAACTCTCAGGTCTGAAGCAGAAGCTTCAGGTTGCACGATCTTATCTTACGAAAGAACGAAGTATCCCGCCCATTAGAAACAGAAAAGTTGATCCCAAACTGGTAAAGCCCATATCGCATTAAGAGGTTGTTCTGATCCAGCACCTTCGAGCTTGAGAAACTAAGTGGAAAGCCCGTTCCCTGCACTTGGAATGTCAAAAACCTCAGACGAGTCTACCAATAGCTTGTGTCTTGTGTGTAGCTCATAAGGCGGCTAGGTTAACTAAAGTTGTAATAACAAAAGGATGATTCAAATAAAAGACAACAAGTTAAAAGAAGAAAACGAAAAATTTCATTAAGTTACAAAAGCTATGGCACTATTGGCCTTGAAATACAGAAAGAAGAGAAAAATCTAAGGCTAAATGGTGAAGCCTTAAGGGGAAGCATCCCCAATAGCCTCTTCCTCCTCAACTTTAACTCCTTCATCATCCTCGGAGTAGCCTAGGTTTAAACCCGAGAAGTCGACCCAGGGGAAGAGGGCCTCAGCCTTCTTATTGGCCTCTGAAAAATTGTCAAAGAATTACTGACCAGCCTCCTCCACAAGGGCCTCTCGGTAAGAGGTAGTATCTCTAAAGGCCATCAAAGCCTCCTCTATGGCCTTCTTTGTGGCCTTGGTAGCCTTCTCTTTAACCTATTACTGCAAGGCAACTGCTATATCTATCTTTGCCCGAAGAAACTCCCTCTCCTACTCTAGCTTCGCTTTAACTAACTCGGCTTCCTCCAAGGAAGCCAGCAACTACTGAATGAGCTCCCCACTCTCATCCAGCCTCAGCTAACATCAACCAAGCTTCTCGACTATGTCCAAACTTTGATGCGATAGGACCCCCAGTAGCACACCAGATTGAAACAGAAAGAGAGGATCAGATACTAAACCAGAAGTAAAGAGGATTCAAAAAGCAAGCATCATCATTTATTTGGGAAATCGGGGTCTTGATCGCTGAATAGAGCCCCTCGATGGGCTTTCAAGATGGCTCAAGCATATCTCGGGGCGGGATCCCCAAAACCAAATGCTCCTGAGCCATCCAAGGATGGGCAAAAATGGATTCATTAACCTTCAGAGCCCATTTGGGCGTAAAAGCAAGAGAAATAGAAGGGCTGACTTGAGACGAAGACAAAGCCCGGGCTGGCTCAGAGGGCACAATCGGATCAAAGTCTTCGCCAGTGTCAGTTGCTTCTCTCGGGCCACCAGTTTCTTCTCTAGAGCGATATTCCTAGCCCGCTCCCTGGCCATAAAGCCAACTCCATCTCTACTCAGAAAAAAAAGTTAAGTGTAAATAAAAGGTAAGATACAAAGAAGGTAAAGCAAGAGACAAAAGAAAAAGTAAAAGAACTAAGAAAGACGAACGCCAGCATTTACCACGCTCAATGTTTTTCTTGAGGCAGCTAAGAAAAAGCCCACGCCTAGCTAATTCTTCATTATTATACAAGATCTCTATATCCTTGGGTGCGACCATTATGGCCCTTAGCGTCTCTTGCTCACGATGTAGGAAGTTCAGCTTTTTGCACTTGCCCACACGATCCAAACTCCAGCTGAGGGGGACTTAGAAATTCCTCTTGCTCTGGATGAAGAAAAAGAACTTTTTCCATTGCTTGATCGAGGAGGGCTTCTTCTTCAGTAGTCCCCTTTTCACTCTCGAGCTTATGACCACCTATCCGGTCTTGTTGTGCTTACTGATTTGAAAGAGCACCTTGAAGATGTTGATATTCATTAAACCCCCCACCTCAGTGCAGACACAGATGAAAGCCATAATAAGGTGCATCTAGTTGGGCACCAGCTAGTACAGTGCTATGTCGAAATTCTTAAGCAATGCGCAGAGAAAATGGTTGAGAGGGAACCTGAGCTTGGCTTTTATGTGCTACTTGTACACACACAGTTTATATGGTGGGGGACTCGAGAGAGTATTAGAGGCCCTCTCTCTAACCCCAGTTGGCCTAAGGGTGTACTCACTCAAAATACGATAAACACTCCTTATAACTTCAAGGTCCTCCTCCCCCATTGCACTAGGAACAAAGTTGGTCACGAATGACCATTGGACTCTTTCCTCTAGAACCATGTGTAATACCTATATTTATAAAGAATGGGTAAAGAAGTAATTTGATAAATATGAAATAGAGTTAAAATAATATATATATATATATATATATATATATATATATATATATATATATGCGAAAGGTTTAATTTTATAAAACAATTCTAAAAAAAGTCCAGATAAAGGAAATGGAAAAAGTATAAGAAAAAAAAAGTTAAAAAAGTTTTTTTTTTAAAAAAAAAAAAAAAACCAGCTTGCAACACCTGGGTTGCTTCACCAAAGTGAGATTGCTGCATGTTATGCAGCTACTGAATTGAAATTGGCGTAAAGCAGTGCAATGTCGCGTAATTCCATTTATTTATATTGAATTGTTTTATTAGTTTACCAAATCCTGTTTGGTTATCTTCAATCTCAAATCTAAACTACTCTATTTCTTTAAACATTTGGGGACTGAAAGAAAAGTTGAAAGAGTAAAATTTTGAAGGGGTTTACGGGAGAATTTTATAGAAAGTCACGGAAGCATTAAGAAAAATAGAAGGTAATAATGTGAAGTTTATTTTTGAAATTTAGTTTACATGAAATTTCCTGAAATTTAAAATAAGAATTTTAATAGGGTGTGAATTATGAAGAATTGAAGAATAAATTAGAAATTTAATATAAATATTATGTCAGGTGTTGGCGATCAACAACTGGGGGAAATTGTTGAGAGGAGCAGGAAAGGCAAGGGGGTGATCCACGAGTAGCTCTAAGTGCTACGTGGTAAGTTAGATTTACTTTAAGTAATCTAAATAAAAATGAAATATCTAGTAATATTAAAATAAATTATTAGCTTATTCTTTGGTGGTACAAGAGATTCACAAGGAAGAAGGTGTGTTTGCACATGAGATGCAAAGTGATTGTTTTATGAGATTTTTTAAGTTTAAACCCCAGACTTTTAGAGGATCAGTAAATCCTATAGAAGCTGAGCAGTGGATTAGATATGTCGAGAAATATTTTGAGGTCTTACTAGTGACAGATAGACAGAAGGTTGCTTTTGGTTCATTTATGCTGGAGGGTGAGGCTTTTCAATGGTGAGAGAATATTTTTCCCAAGGCAAGCACACAGGTAGAACAACCTTTAACTTGGAGTAAGTTTAAGGATGAGTTCTTCACGAAGTATTTTCCAGATACCTTTCAAGCACAACAAGAGAGAGATTTTATTCATCTAAGGCAGGGTAATTTATCAGTGGCTGAATATGATAGTAGATTTATAGCCTTGTCAAGGTGAAATTTAAGAGATTTTTAGATAGATTGCACTATGACATTCAGACTAAACTTTCTTATATGGGCATTGAAAATTATGCTATACTGGTGGATAAAGCATTACAAATTGAGAAAGATTTAATGGAGTTCAGAGGTAGGGGGAGTGACTGAAGAGGTCTAGATTTAAGGGACTTAGAGGTGGTAGCAGTATGAGTGTGTAGGCTGGGAGACCACCCCAGAGGGGGCGTTCCTTGTCACAAGGAACTGTAGTACAAAGTCAAAGGCAAGCAGGATCTATTGCTTCTATCAGTCAAAGTAATACCGATGGGAACCCTAGGTTTGGAAGACAGGCTATGGGAAGTGGGAGTTATAGTAGTATGCCATCAAGGGGAGGTGGTACTTTGATGTATGATCGAGAGCTAAGGGTTTGCTTCAGATGTAATCAGGCGGGGCATTTGTCTCAGAATTTCCCTACACATATATGCTTTGTATATGATGAGGGAAAACGTGTTACTATAGATTGTCCAGTGGGGAAATCTACTGATGTAGGCATTGGAACTGTTGGTAGAAGACCGGTGGAGAGAGGCGGTGGATCAGGGAGTGTGTAGGGCAGAAGCCGAGGATCAGTAGCTGAGAGAGGATGTGGTAGCCAATTATAGTCTAGTGACAGTAGAGTCTATGCATTGACCCAACAAGATGCACAAGCCACTCCTAATGTTGTTATGGGTATGGTATCTATCCTTAATAGGCCTGCTAGATTATTGATTGACCCTGGTGCAACCCATTCTTTCGCATCCAGTGTTTATATAAAATCTATTGATGCTAGTGCTAGTCCTTTGATGCATACTATTATTGTTGAGGTTCCTACTGGGGATAGGGTTATTATCAGGACAATTTATCGAAGTTGTGTGATTTATATGGCTCATAAAGAATTTTAAGTTGATTTATTACCTTTAGATATGAAAGATTTTGATTTAAATTTGGGGATGAATTGGCTATCTACATATCATGCTTGGGTAGATTGTTTTAGAAAGAATGTGGTGTTCAAGATACCTGGACAGGAAGAGTTTATTTTCAAGGAGAACGTAAGATACTTGCTAACTATCTTATTTCTGCCTTAACTGCCAGTAAATGGTTGAAGAAGGGTTGTGAAGGGTATTTGGCATATGTGGTGGATTCAAGCAATGAGAGTAGGAAGTTAGAAGAAATCTTGGTAGTAAAATATTTTTCTGATGTATTCCTTGAAAAGTTGTCTGGGTTACCTCCCAATAGGGAGATTGAGTTTTTTATTGAGGTGATTCTAGGATCAGCACCCATATCTATAGCACCTTATAGAATGGCACCAGCTGAATTGAGAGAGTTGAAAGTTCAGCTTCAGGAGTTGCTCGATAAACAATTTATTCGACCTAGTATGTCACCTTGGGGAGCCTATGTATTGTTTGTCAAGAAGAAGGATTGGACAATGAGATTGTGCATGGCTTATAGACAGTTGAATAAGATCACCATCAAGAATAGATATCCTTTGCCAAGGATAGATGATTTATTCGAACAGTTACTGGGAGCTAGGGTGTTTTCTAAGATAAACATGAGATCAGGTTATCATCGATTGAGGATAAAGAATGGGGACGTACCTAAGACTGCTTTTAGGACACGTTATGGCCATAATGAGTTCCTGGTCATGCCATTTGGGTTGACTAATGCTCCTACAATATTTATGGATCTAATGAATCGGGTGTTTAAAACATTCTTGGATAGATTTGTGACTGTGTTTATTGATGACATTCTGGTATATTCTAAGAATGAAGAGGAGTATACGCAACATTTAGAGATAGTGTTGAAAATTCTGAGGAGAGAGAAATTATATGCAAAGTTCTCTAAGCGTGAGTTTTGGTTGAGTGAAATATCTTTCTTAGGGCATGTTGTGTCGGGAGATGGAATAGCATTTGACCTACATAAGGTAGAAGCAGTGTTGAATTGGAAAAAACCCACTAGTGTAACTGAAGTTAGAAGCTTTTTGGGGTTGGCTGGTTATTATAGGAGATTAATCCAAAAATTTTCTATGATTGTTAGACCATTGACTAGATTGATCAGGAAGGATGTGAAGTTTAGGTGGTTAGAGGAATGTGAGAGGAGTTTCCAGCTGTTGAAAGAAAAATTGACTACTACCCCAGTATTAGTGCTTCCTTCTGGTGATGAAGGATTTGTGGTTTATAGTGATGCATCACATCAGGGGTTGGGATGTGTGTTGATGCAATATAGGAGAGTTATAGCTTATACATCTAAGCAATTTAAGAACCATGAGAGAAATTACCCGACCCATGATTTAGAATTGGCTGCCATAGTTTTTGCTTTGAAGATTTGGAGACATCATCTATATGGAGCCAATTGTGAAATTTTTACTGATCATAAAAGCTTGACTCATTTACCGACCCAGAAGGAGTTGGATTTGAGGCAGAGGAGGTGGATGAAGTTGATTAGTGATTATAACTGTACCATTCATTATCATCCATGAAAGACTAATGTAGTAGCTGATGCAATGAGTAGAAAGGCTATAGGGAGATTAGCTGCTATTGGGAGTCATAATACTAGTTTGATGATAAAGTTAAGAAGAATGAGGATGCAGTTGAGTGTCAATGATAAAGGAGTATTGATGGCAAATATGATGGTACAATATTTTATTATTAATCATTTATTAAAGATGCAGAGTAGAGATGAGGGGATAGAGAAGATCCGACAAGAAGTGTTGAGTGGGAAGCCAACTGAGTTTAGAATTAGAGGAGATGGTATGGTGGTATTGGGGCATCGAGTTTGTGTTCCCAGTGATGTGGAGATGAGAGAGGAGATACTAAGGGAGGCTCTTGATTCTGTATATTCCATGCATCTAGGAAATAATAAGATGTACAGGGGATTGAGACAAAATTATTGGTGGTCAGGGATGAAGAAGGATGTAGCGGAACATATTTCTAGATGTCTGACTTGTTAACAGGTGAAGTCTGAGAATAGACATCCAGTAGGTTTATTACAACCTCTTCCAATACCTTAGTGGCCATGGGAAAATGCGAGTATGGATTTTGTCTCTAGTTTCCCCATACCCAGAGGGGTCATGATGCGGTATGGGTTATAGTAGATAGACTTTATAAGTCTTCACATTTCCTTCCTATTAAAACTACATGGAGTCCTGAAAAGTTGGTTTAATTGTATGTAGCGGAGATTGTAAGATTGCATGGAGTACCCTTGAGTACTGTATCAGGGAGAGCTTTTCAAGAAGCTATGGGTACGCAATTACAGTTTAGCACATCTTTTCATCCACAAACTGATGGGTAGACAGAGAGAATCATCATAATACAAGAAGATATGGTGAGGGCAAGTGTATTGAGTTTCTCAGTATGCTGGGATGCTTATTTTCCTTTGATCAAGTTTGCATATAATAATCAGTATAAAACTAGTATTGGGATGGCACCATTTGAAGCTTTATATGGTAGGAGGTGTAGAACTCCAGTATGCTGGGAAGAAGTTGGAGAGAGAAAGATATTTGGTCTAAAAATGATATATCTGACTATTGAGAGGATTAAACTGGTTAGAGAGAACTTTAAAGCAGTACAGAATAGACATAAGGGATATGCTGATAACAGAAGATGACCTCTCGAGTTTCAAGTTGGTGATTTGGTATTTTTTAAGATATCTCCGTGGAATGGCATGTTGAGGTTTAAAAAGAAAGGAAAGTTGAGCCCGAGATTTGTGGGGCCATATGAGGTGATTGAGAGAGTTGGACTAGTAGCATATAGATTGGATTTGCTTCCAGAGTTAAAGCAATTACATAATATATTTCATGTCTCACTTTTGAGAAAGTACTTACACGATGAATTTTATAGTATTTCGAATCAGACGATAAAACTTCAGGAAGATTTGACTTTTATGCAAGTACCTGTCAGAATTCTAGACAGAAAGGAACAAGTCTTGCACAATAAAGTCATTCTCTTGATTCAAGTATTATGACGAAGCTAAGATGTTGAAGAAATTACTTGGGAGCATGAAGCAAGAATGAGGAAAGAATACCCCCAACTCCGTCATGAATTAGGTAAGGAAATTTCGGGGACGAAATTTTTGTAAGGTGTGTAGAATTGTAATACCTGTATTCATAAAGAAAGGGTAAAGAAGTAATTTGATAAATATGACATGGAGTTAAAATATATATATATATATATATATATATGCGAAAGATTTAATTTTTATAAAACAATTCTAAAAAAAAAACCGGACGCGTGGTGGTGTAAAGAAAAAAAAAAGAAAAAAAAGTTTTTTTATAAAAAAATAAATAAATAAACTAACTTGCAACACCTAGACTCTAAGTGTTTCTTCATCAAAGTGAGATTGCTGCATGTTACGCAGCTATTGAATTGAAATTGGTGTAAAGCAGTGCAGTGCCACGTAATTCCATTTATTTATATTGAATTGTTTTATTAGTTTACCAAATCCTGTTTGGCTTTCTTCAATCTAAAATCTAAACTACTCTATTTCTTTAAATACTTGAGGACCAAAAGAAAGATTAAAAGAATAAAATTTTGAAGGGGTTTATGAGAGAATTTCATAGAGAATCACGGGAAGCTCTAAGAAAAACAAAAGGTAATAACGTGAAGTTTATTTTTTGAAATTTAGCATACATGAAATTCTCGGAATTTTCAAAGGGTGTGAATTATGGAAGAATTGAAGAATAAATTAAAATTTAATATGAGTATTATGTCAGGAGTTGACGATCAGCAACCGGGGGAAACTGCTGAGAGGAGCAGGGAAGGCAACGAGGTGATCCACGGGTAGCTTTAAGTGCTACATGGTGAGTTAGATTTACTTTAAGTAATCAAGATAAATATGAAATATATAGTGGTAATATTTGAATAACTTATTAACCTATGATTTGATAATAGATGAAAGTGGTTTAATGGGTATGATAAGTATAATTGATAAGTGGAAAGTTATTATATAAGAAGTAATATTATTGGAATAATGAGTCGATTAAATAATGAAGGGGATAAATGAAATTCTTGATGAGTTATGGTTGATAAATTGATGTGATATATGAGGAGAAGAAATTAGTGAAATTGATCAAATAGTAATTTGAGAAAATGCAGGATAGCTAAAATTAATTTCTGAATACATATTTGTTGTTATATTACTGTTCATATGCATATTTCATATCATTGTTCATATACATATGCATGAAATAAAAAAACCAGGAGGTGGTCGGTCTAAATGAAAAACCGTGACAACTGGTATATGCTGGAAATAAATGAAAACCGTGACAGTTGGTATATGCTGGAAATAAAAGAACCGGGGGGGACCGGTCTAAATGAAACAAAAGAACTGGGAAGGGGTTGGTCTAAGATAAAAACATGTCGACATGTGGGAAGACGTTCCATAATAATAATTCGTGCATTGCATATGTTTTAATTATTGATTGTATTACTAAAATGCTGAAATGTTATTTGTTATTTTAAATTTATAGATGAATGAGTCTCATAGAGAGACAATCATGGTGAGAAAGAAACATAGGAGTATGATATGATAAGAACTATCTAAATGGTAGACTATATGCTATGAACCTCATAACGAGGTAATTATGAGATAATTGATGGTCTTAAGGTGAACAAATATATAAGAAGAATATATTGATAGAGAATGAGACTTATAATATGTGTAGTGATCATTGAATGTTATTATCAAGTTATATGAGATATAAATAATTAAATATTAAAAGACTATTTATACGAATTGAATATTTCTAGTAAATTTAATTCACTGAGCTTGTGAAGCTCATCCCTCAATGTTAAATGATTTCAGGCAGCAGGTAGGACAAATAATTGGTGAGCTGAGATTTAGACAGATTTATTATCTATAAGCCACATGGTCCACATCCTCAGACTAATGAGGAAAAAAAATATTTGTAAATATTCATGCATATTATGTTGTATAAAATGTTTAAGTTGAGATCTGAATAATGTATCTCCCCTGTTAAGGGTTGAGGATTGATGTAAATAATTGCAGTTGATAGATTTTTATTGTTGCATATATGTGTCATGCTGGGACTTTCAAAATGTGATGACACCGTCTGGGGGGTGGGCAACCCGAGATTGGTCATTACACCGTGTCACCCCTCAGCTCGGCGAGGGTCCTATCCCCTTTATCCTCACCCTTGGAAGAGGAATCTTCTTCCTCTTCTCTCTCCTCCTCTCGAGGCATATAAGGGACCATGGCTAGTGGCCCCTCCTGGGTGCCCACCTCCTCGGCCGACTCACCTTCACTAGAAAACAAACGCATGGCTTCCTCTAATTCCCTAGACATGTTCCTATTATCATCACTAACTTAGAGACATGGTAAAAAGAGGTAGGAGGACTCACCAACAAGGATTGTGTACTTGCGCCAACCAAAGAGGTCCCTCCCTCAGCCTCGATTTCCCTCTAAGTAGACGTGTCCTCAAGACTTTCTAATACTCCTGCCCACTCTAAAACCTTTTTCGCCAAAACTCACGCTTACTCCCCTCACTAAACTCCAACTCCAAGCACTCTCAAGCTTTTGGACGAGGCCGTGGGCTCTCAAATCTTTTCCCTCTGAAATTTGCAAATGAGTTGAAGTGAGGAAAAATGTGGAAATATCGCCCTTATATAGGAAGAGGGGCGTGACAAACTAGGAAATTAAATACCTACAATTGGGAAAATGCGGCGATCAAAGTACCTGAGGTTGCTTTTACGCTCTCCAAGGGAGCTTGGTCACAACGAGGCGACGTTTTGACGGCTCAAGGTACCGTTCCGTTTCCCAAAATAGCCAAACAATGATGAATGCCGCCATTCTACCTTAAGTAGCTGCACATATTAAATGCCCAAACATGCCACATGTATAGAAGGAAGTAGAAAGCAACCCAAAAAATCGAAGTGGATTATCTAAAGCCTAAGAGATCCTATCTTGGGCCCAAAAATCAATAAGCCCAATAAATCTTTTCTTGGGTCCAAAAGCCAAGAAGCCCAATAAATAATTTCTTTGGCCCAAAAAACAAGAAGATCAATAAATCCTTTCTTCGGCCCAAAAACCAAGAAGCCCAATAAATCCTTTCTTGGGCCCGAAAAACAAGAAGACCAATAAATCCTTTATTGGGCCCAAAAGAAGGTCCTCAAAGTCAAGTATGTTGACTGCTACTCACATGCTCGGACAAAGGTCTCTAAGGCCGAGCATGTTGACTACGACTCACATGCTCGGACCAACATCTCCAAGGTCGAGCATATTGATTGCTTCTCACATGCTTGTCCCGAAGTCTCCAAGGCTAAGCATGTTGATTGCTACTCACATGCTCGGATCAGCGTCTCCAAGGTCGAGCATGTTGACTGCTTCTCACATGCTTGGCCAAAAGTCTCCAAGGTCGAGCATATTGATTGCTACTCACATGCTCGGACCAATGTCTCTAAGGCCGAGCATGTTGACTGGTTCTCACATGTTTGACCCAAAGTCTCCAAGACCGAGCATGTTAACTGCTACTCACATGCTCGACCCAAAGTCTCCAAGGCTGAGCATGTTGACTGCTTCTCACATTCTCAGCCTAAAGTCTTCAAGGCCGAGCATGTTGATTGCTACTCACATTCTCAGACCAACGTCTCTAAGGCTGAGCATATTGACTACTTCTCACATGCTTGGCCCAAAGTCTCCAAGGCCGAGCATATTGACTGCTACTCACATGCTCGGACCAACGTCTCTAAGACCGAGCATGTTGATTGCTTCTCACATGCTCGGCCCAAAGTCTCCAAGGCCGAGCATGTTGACTGCTACTCACATGCTTGGATCAGAGTCTCCAAGGCCGAGCATGTTGACTACTACTCACATGCTCGGACCAAAGTCTCCAAGGCCGAGCATGTTGACTGCTACTCATATGCTCAGACCAACGTCTCCAAGACCGAGCATGTTGACTGCTTCTCACATGCTCGACCCAAAGTCTCTAAGGCCAAGCATGTTGACTGCTACTCACATGCTCGGATCAGAGTCTCCAAGGCCAAACATGTTGACTGCTACTCATATACTCGGCCAAAAATCTCTAAGGCCAAGCATGTTGACTACTACTCACATGCTCGGATCAACGTCTCCAAGGCTGAGCATGTTGACTGCTTCTCATATGGTTGGCCCAAAGTCTACAAGGCTGAGCATATGACTGCTACTCATATGCTTGACCAAAGTCTCCAAGGTCGAGCATGTTGACTGCTACTCACATGCTACGACCAACGTCTCCAAGTTCGAGCATGTTGACTACTTCTCACATACTCGGCCCAATGCCTCCAAGACTGAGCATGTTGACTGCTTCTCACATGTTCGGATCAACATCGCCAAGGCCGAGCCGTGCTATACTTCTTTAAATCACATAAATGTGCTTAAGGAAGTGGGCGGTTGATTACGTCAAAAGTATAATGCGGTAGTTATAGCATGGCTTTGGGGTGTCGATTCTGATGAGGACACTACTAACAAATGGGAGGTAGATCCTATTCAAGTTCCAATTGGTCAAGTTATAAGGGCCCGAGCTAAACGGTTTATTCAAGTTCCAATTGGTCCAGTTATAAGAGCCTGAGCTAAACGGTTCAAGAAACTTCTCAATTGGCTTATTCAACATATTTGGGCTAAGAACCATCTTTGGGGGCCCAAGGATAATACTATACATGATCCACAAGGATGGGTTTCCATGATCCAAGGGAACTTCCACTTTGGAATTTCGGGAGGACCCGACAACCAGAATTAAAATGATCATATCTTCTTGCTCGCAACTCCAAATGGGCTGAAACCTATTAGGATGGAAAGATGACGTCTTGAACTTTAATTTAGACCTAAGAAAGTTTCAAAAAGGATATCGTTTGGGCCTGTTATGATGGGCCGAAATCCAGTAGGCTGTTGCATCCGAATCTACGTTGGGCTTGCACCTTTTCTTAATTGTTTCCTTCTGAATTTAATTGTTGCATTATAAGGCTTGCATGCCAAGTTAGGTACTTTCCTTATTTGAATTTTAGTTACCAAAATTCTATTTAGGTTTATTTCCTGTTTCGTAGTTTTCTATTCCTACCCGAATTCTGTTTAGGTTTATTTCCTATTTTTCAGTTTTCCTTTTTCTATTTGGTTACGAATTCTCATGTATTTAAATAGCCATTGGCTTTTGGAATAAGACAATTCAGATTTGATTCATACTTTCGGAGAGAAATTTCTCTTTGGTTCTTTTAGAACTTCTGAACTTATCGGAGTTTCCGTGGCGTTCATCTTCGACTTATCAATCAATCCTTCCATAATTGATTGTGGTATCTTCATTATACCAAGGTTCTTGCTTTGATATAAGCAACGGGTCGCGGTCTCAGTCTTCATTATACCAAGGTTCTTGCTTCAATATAAGCAATGGGTCGCGGTCTCACATAAATCTGCTTCTAGACGATCTTGGAGGTCTTCTTGATTCATAAATTTCTTAGTTTTTGGCGTGGATCATATCAGTTGGTATCAGAGCCTTCTAGTTGCAGGTTTGCTTATCTTTTGTTTTGATTCATAAAAAAAAAGTGAAAAAAAAACGAAATTGGTAAAAAAAAAAGAAGAATAAATTTCCAGCTTAGGAAAAAAAAAAGGTGAAAAAAAAAGTGTGTAATATTTAGATTCAATTATTTCAATCCTTATTTCTAAATTTCTTTGTGAGTTATTGGTGAATTGTTGCTGGAAACTTTGATACTTGTTTGGTTAGTTTGATAAGAACCTATAGAAGATTATTACGAGTGGAAAAAGGCAAGAGTGGTGAGTACATAAGAGGGGAAAAGCCAATCTGATTTTTTGTGTGAAAACACGAGTGAAATTGAGTGACTCATTCTTTTAGTGAAACACGTGAGGGAGTGTGTGAGGCCCTTTTTTTTCTAACGTTATTTTTGCAGCAAACATGTCAGACGACAAGAACAAAAATAATTCCGGAGATACATCAGGAGATGGTGATCCGAAGTTGCTCATGGAAACTTTAATGGGTGAGATGAGAAGAGTATTGCGAACGGAGATGGAACAGGTTCATGAGCGGATTGATCGGGTAGAGAATGCACGTGTGGGGCAGCAACAAAACGCTCCTAATGTGCATAGGAGGGAGAGAGTTCAACCTAGGCGAGAGAGAGTTGAAGATGAAGAGTATTATGGGAATGGATTTGATGAAGAAGATGATCGGGAATCAGTTGTTAGCCATAGGAGATTTGGTGGTCGAGGTAGAGAAGCTAGGAATCGGGAAGACAATAACTTGGGTAGTATTAAGATGAAGATTCCATTGTTTCAAGGCAAAAACGATCCTGAAGCTTACCTTGAGTGGGAGAAGAAGATAAAATTAGAGTTTGATTGTCATAATTATTCCGAGCTTAAAAAGGTTAAACTTGCGGCCATTGAATTTTTTGACTATGCGATTGTTTGGTGGGATCAGCTAATGTTAAATAGGAGGAGAAATAGAGAGCGTCTAATAGAGACTTGGGAGGAGATGAAAACGGCGATGAGGAAACGGTTTGTTCCAAGCCATTACTACCATGAGTTATACCAAAAATTGCAAAGTCTTACACAAAGGTAGTCGGAGTGTGGAGGATTATTATAAAGAGATGGAAGTAGCTATGATTCGAGCAAATGTAGAGGAGGATCGAGAGGCTACTATGGCTAGGTTCTTGGCTGGTTTGAATATGGAAATTGCTAATTCGGTGGAGTTGCATCATTATGTGGAATTGGAAGATATGGTGCACATGGCTGTCAAAATTAAGAACCAACTCAAGAGGAGGGGCAGCAATACACAACAAAACCCTAACTCGGGTTCATCTTGGAGGCCGAATTTTGTGAAGCAAGCCACGGCCAAGCCCAAAACCGAGCAAAAGCAAGAAAGTACCAGCCATGGAAATCAAGGTAAAACTGACTCTTCCACCACTAGAAATCATGATATTAAGTGTTTTAAATGCCAAGGCAGGGGTCACATATCAAGCCAATGTTCGAACAAAAGAGTTATGGTATTGCGAGATAATGGTGAAATTGAAACCGAGGGCGAAGAAGATACGGAATCTATGCCACCATTGGAGGATGTGAGTGATGAGGAATACGCTGCCCAAGGAGAATTGTTGGTTGCAAGGAGAGCTCTAAGTGTGCAAATCAAAGAAGATGACAAAGTGCTGCGAGAAAACATCTTCCATACTAGATGCCACGTGCAAAACAAGGTATGTAGTATGATTATTGATGGAGGTAGTTGTACTAACGTTGCTAGCACTACAATGGTTGAGAAATTAGGGCTGCCAACGATTAAACATCCTCGGCCTTACAAGTTACGATGGCTCAATAATAGTGGTAAACTGAGGGTGAACAAACAGGTATTAGTTTCCTTTCGTATTGAAAAATATGAAGATGAAGTTTTGTGTGATGTAGTTCCGATGCAAGCTGGACACTTGTTACTAGGCTGGCCATGGCAATTCAATCGGCGTGTTAAGCATGATGGCTTCACCAACAAATATTCGTTTGTAAGAAATCAAAGAACAATCACTCTAGTTCCTTTGACACCAAAGCAGGTTTATGAAGATCAAGTGAGGTTACAAAAAGAGAGTGAGCAAACGAAAGAGAGTGAGAAAAAGAGAACGAATGAAAACCAGAAAGAGAAAATGAGAGAGGCCAAAAAAATTGAAATAGAAAATAAGAGAGCTGATTCGGCCATTGAGAGAAAAACAAATTTCTATACAAGAATGAGTGAAATAAAAAGAGTGATGATTTTAAATCAGCCAACGATTGTACTTTTGTACAAAGAGGCGTTAAACACTAACCAATTTGACTCATATTTGCCTAGTTCTATTGTTTCTCTTTTAAAGCAGTTTGATGATATCTTTCTCGAGGAGATTCCAAATGGCTTACCATGGCTAAGTCCCACGAGTATAGGTCAAGTTCATAGTTTTCATGGACTTGCTAGTTTTTGCAAGAGGTTCATGAAAGACTTTAGCAGTATTGTCACACCACTTAGCGAAGTCATCAAGAAGAATGTTGGATTCAAATGGGGAGACGAACAAGAGAAGGGGTTCTAATTGATCGAAGAAAAATTAACTAATGCTCCTTTTCAAGTCCTTGAGCACATCAATAACAATGCATACAAATTGGATTTACTAAGTGAGTACAATGTTAATACCACTTTCAATGTTTCTGATTTACGCCCTTTTGATGTAGGTGATGATTTGAGGACAAATCCTTTTCAAGAGGAGGGGAATGATGAGGACACGACTAACAAATGGGAGGCAGATCCTATTCAAGTTCCAATTGGTCAAGTTACAAGGGCTCGAGCTAAACGGTTTATTCAAGTTCCAATTGGCCCAGTTATAAGGGCCCGAGCTAAACGGTTCAAGAAACTTCTCAATTGGCTTATTCAACATATTTGGGCTAAAAACCATCTTTGGGGGCCCAAGGATAATGCTATACATGATCCACAAGGATGGGTTTCCATGATCCAAGGGAACTTCCACTTTGGAATTTCGGGAGGACCCGACAACCAGAATTAAAATGATCATATCTTCTTGCTCGCAACTCCAAATGGGCTGAAACCTGTTAGGATGGAAAGATGACGTCTTGAACTTCAATTTAGACCTAAGAGAGTTTCAAAAAGGATATTGTTTGGGCCTGTTATGATGGGTCGAAATCCAGTAGGCTATTGCATCCGAATCTACGTTGGGCTTGCACCTTTTCTTAATTGTTTCCTTCTGAATTTAATTGTTGCATTATAAGGCTTGCATGCCAAGTTAGGTACTTTCCTTATTTGAATTTTAGGTTACCAAAATTCTATTTAGGTTTATTTCCTATTTCGTAGTTTTCTATTCCTACCAGAATTCTGTTTAGGTTTATTTCCTATTTTTTAGTTTTGCTTTTTCTATTTGGTTACGAATTCTCATGTATTTAAATAGTCATTGGCTTTTGGAATAAGACAATTCAGATTTGATTCATACTTTCGGAGAGAAATTTCTCTTTGGTTCTTTTAGAACTTCTGAACTTATCGGAGTTTCCGTGGCGTTCATCTTCGACTTATCAATCAATCCTTCCATAATTGATTGTGGTGTCTTCATTATACCAAGGTTCTTGCTTTGATATAAGCAACGGGTCGCGGTCTCAGTCTTCATTATACTAGGGTTCTTGCTTCAATATAAGCAACAGGTCGCGGTCTCACATAAATCTGCTTCTAGACGATCTTGGAGGTCTTCTTGATTCATAAATTTCTTAGTTCTTAGCGTGGATCATATCAGATTCTGCAGGGAGACAAACTAACTACAAGAGAAAGTGCAAACCTTCAAATGAACGATAAAAGTTAAACGAGAAAATCTGAGTTTGAAGTAGTGTGAAATAATTGTGTAAATATAATAGAACAACAAGGGTCCAGAAATCCTCCCTAGGTTCGTTGCCTTATTCTATTCTTGATTTAGTTGTTTTTATCTCGATTGCAAGTTTCACATTCCAAACAAGCAATCGACCAATATTCAATTAAAGCACATATATAAACCCTAATGTAATTGATATGAATTGCTCTTTCGAATTAAGCACACATGACCTATCCTATAGGTTTATCAAGAAACGACAATATATCTTTAATGACAATATCGCAGTAATGGACAAACCTAAAAGAGAAGTCTACCAGACTCAATCACATCCAAAAAGATTGACATAAGAAGAGCATGACTAGACTTATATCTAGAAGAAGCATGCAATCACCGAATTAAGAGGAAATCTTCTAATTAGATTAAAGAATAAATCATAACAATGTTTAATGATAATAAATCCAAACTACAATGAATCAAGACTAGAAAATAAGAACAACTACACCTAGAAATTCATCCCTTCGCCTTGCTTTGAGATTAGTTGGCCATAGGGGAGAGTGTGGCAGCCTTCATGATGTTTTCCCCGGCCTCTGTCCTCTAATCGATCTCCTTTTACAAACTATAAGTGGTCTATTTATAATACACAAGGTCTAAGGGTGTTTTAGGGTTTAAAAATTCATTAAAATCCTAATTAGGTCAAAGCTCAGAGAAGAAAAGCGTGTGTGCGCTGCAGTGCTGCAATATGGGCGCTGCGGTGCTAGGCATAATTTGGCTGGGCGAGCTTCTGGGCACCGCGGTACTGTTCTGGAGGCCTGACCTTTGTCTACTAAAACTGCCATAACTTTCTCTAGGAAAATAATTTTGACGAGCCATAAATTATCCAGAAAATAGACTTTCGGATCTTTCTAAGCATATATGGCTCATCTCTTGGATCTTCTTGCATCAATACAGTTTAATGTGCAAAGATGATTGATTTGTACAGGCAATTTAGTGAAACTCCTTTCCAAGTGCTTGTGAACCTTCACTCTGGTGTTCATCGAGTCATTGTACTTCAAGCAATGATAGCTTTTCCATCTCTTTTGAACTTAAAGTACCTGAAAATGCATCGAAATAAGTTAGTGGTCCAATAATATTACTTAAGAGTTATCAACACATAAAAGTGCAATAAAGACCGAGAAGAATCATAAAATGCTAACAATTAAACATCGTTGAGATGCATTTTATGGCTCTTATCAGCGGTCTTTGTTACACCCAATACCTAGATGACATGTGGACAGCCCTAGGACCAACAGCAAGACAACACGTGGATGGCCCTAGGACCAACAGCAAGACAACATGTGGACGACCCTATGACCAATAACAAGATGACACGTAGATGGCCCTAGGACCAACAGCAAGGCGACACGTGGATGACCCTAGGACCAACAACAAGAAGACATGTGGACGGCCTTAGGACCAACAACAAGAAGACATGTGGACATTCCCATACCCAATGGAGTGACGACACATAGACATTTCCCTGACAAATGCTGATATGACATAAGGACAAGCTGTTAACGAACCCATTACCATTCCCTGACACCCCTGCGCAGCCTTGCCAGCACAATTCTAGGGAACACTGTTCCCGGATACCCCTGCCCAGACCTACGAGCGTGATTCCAGGGATCACGATCCTCCTTAGGCACCCAACCATACCTACTAACAGAAGAACAGGATGGGATCTTTGGGATTGTCCCATCCCTGGCACATGGGCAATCCCATTTCTGAATCACTATAATAGGCCTAAGGTATGCAAATCCAAAATATATACAATCACGATTACATTACTAAAAGCGCCAAGCATCCCCATTCCTCTAAAAAACTCGCACTGACAAAAGCATCGGAGTGTCCTTGGAGGCATCACCCCCTTCTCCTCCGGTGACTCTCTAGCTCATCCCGTTTTTCTTGTGCAGGCTCTCCCTTGAGGCACCAACTTCCAGCTCAACAACACATTTTTGACATCAACAAATTGTAAAAAGAATATCCTTAAATTGCAATTCTTATCCAATTTAATTTGAAACACGGCTCGAGATTTTCAATCCTTTGCAAACTTGAAAAGTAATTATCTGGTGCTATTAATTCTCTGTAAATCAAACAATTGGATTTGGATATCCTAAATTTGTATAGAGCCTTGTTAAGTCCTCTGTGATAAACCTGAGTTGTTATTTTTCAAAGTTTTCATTTAGTGGAGTGGACTCTTCATGTTTATCTGATGATGTTCTCTTTAAAACTTATGTTTTCCTAAGCTTAGTAATGCTGAAAATCTGTGAAAGCCTTAGCTGAAGACTGTTGCAGGCCTACAGCCTATATGGTTGAAGGTTAGATTTCAACGGAACTACAGGTTAAAGTGTTTGCTATAGTTATAGTTGCTTCTTTTTTCTAACTAGTATGGTAGTGCTTCTCGACAAAAGTTTCTCAACTTAGTGAAAAATAATTCTCCAAAAAAGATGGGTATTTCATGTTTATCAACTAGTATGGTAGCTCTTCAATTAACATCCATGAATTTCATGTTTGCTTGGTTATTGGGTATAAGATAGTCATAAGACACAAATGATGTGTGTAGTGATGAGTTTTTAGCTGAAGGAACCAAGGAAGAAGATTCTTATGGATGTTGCAGTATATAATTGGTGCTTATGATTGTTGCTTGATTTGCAAGGACCAAGGAAGAAGATCTGAACACTGCATTCAATTCAAAACATCATCCACTATAGCTGCAATACTACATGCCTACATGCTTGCTTTGTGGAAAGTTCTTATATATGTAATTTTGAGGACTCATGTGTAACTAATGAGGTGTAATTCATTTTGAAGTTGACGTGTAGGATTGCTATACGACTGAAGTGTAGCTATTGTTTAAGAAGAAATTGTAGAGATTCTCTAAACTTATATTAGAAATAAAATATGGTTGATGATAATTGTAGTGTTTTTTGTTGATAGGGATAGATCTTAGGGAACTAAGATGATCCTATTGTTGTTAGATTTATTATATTCTCAGTTGTGCTCCTGGTATAGCTTTTTTATTTGGGTGATCGGTTCTTCAATTTCATAGGAACTGTTAAGTTGAGATAAAATATTTGCTTAGATGTTACACTTGGAATAATATTATATTGATTTGCCACATATAATAGAGATGGATACCATGGAGATGGGAGTGTATTATTAGAAGAGACTGATTCTTCCCAATAAACCTTGGAGTAAAATGAACTGCATAATATATATGCCAATAACAAGAGTTATCTTCTTTTCTCAAATATATTGTTGGAGTACATGCCTGCTAAAACAGAGCTATTTTGCATTACTACCAAAATCAATCAGCCAAATGCATGGAACTTGAATTTGGCAAGCACTAGAAATGCATTTTATAATAAGAACTTGTTTGTATCATTGAGAGTATTTGTTTTAGATTACATTAATACACAGTGAAAAGTCAACTAACATTCCAAAGAATCTAGTAGCCATACCAATATATAGTTGATTCACAAACGCTAGAAAAGCAAATAATTGACAAGTACAACAAAAAACAACTATAATCCATTTTTACAAGGCATAAACCCATAACCCAAATTGAAACTTTCTTGCGATTATTAAACTTCTGCATCAATTGTGTCAGTTATTTTATTATTTTCTTAGCAGTCTTAAGCTTCCGCATCAGCTGGCTCTATCATTTTCTGCAAGTATTGATGTGAGGTCATAGTGTCAGCTTTTTATCTAATCAAATACCAAATAATAAATCACACATCACTAAACAATCAAGTATGCACCTAAGCAAACCAAATTTTCTTGTGAAACTAGGTGATGGGGCCTCATGTAGCCCATAACGCTTTGGCTCATAAATACTCTGGCCCATAAACACTCCAGCCTATAACACTCCACCTATAGCCCATAACACTCCACCTGTAGCCCATGACACTCCGGCCCAATAAGGAACGGCCCAATAGACCTACGCCTGGGCTCCCTCTACAACGTGCAGCCCTGTAGCTGCCCTATGACACGTCGCCATGTAGTTGCCTTATGACACGCCGCCCTGCAGCCGTCTACAACACGCCGCCCTGCAGCCACCTTATAGCACGCCGCCCTGCAACACGTCGTCCATTAATCATGCAATCAATGCCTTAACACTAACGAGACGTGGACAATGCCCGTTCAGAGGGCTATAAATAAGCCGAGGTATGGAATTCATAATTCATTCAGACTTAATCTACTTACACCCAAGCTCCTTTAGATTTAACCCTCGGCCTCACCCCTTTTTAAGCTTTCGTTCTAACTTGAGCTTCGGAGCGCCCTCGAAGGTCTCTCCCTCCCCTCCTTCCGAGGGCCTTTAGTTCATCCTTGTTACCTATGCAGAGCCCAGGCCACGTCAGCACCCAGGCCACGTTGGCAACAGAAATTTTTTGGCATCAACAATCTCTTGCTGTAACAAAAGTGAAGAAATACAAAAGAACTCATATGTTATGATGCCGCCTAGAAGCAGTACGAGAAGGACCGACAAGGAGGCCCCTACAGCATACTCTGCTCCTATCTGGGGCAGCACCCGCAGCCAACAATCTGGACCCAGGTTCCCTGCAATCCCTTAACATGCAACCCCCGGGTCAAGCAGGCGGCCCCCCTTCAGAGAGCAATGTCATAATCTCTCCGGAATCAACTCTCCTGATTACGAGGAAACGACTGCGAATCCCTAGGCCCCTATAACTCAAGCACAATTCCAAGAACTCTCCCGGATGATAGCCAATTTGGCAGCCCAAGTCCGAGGCGGAGGCCAACAACCTTCCCTTTCTCCCCACCAAGCTCCGGAGCAGGCAAAGTCATCTGACAGAGATGATCCTACCTACAACCAAACCCCTACCGAGCCCTCACTGCATGGCAGTCGGTCTAAGGAGAGTTCCTCTTTGAAAAGCAACTTCAACTTAGACAAACAGTTCGAGGAAATGGAAGAAAAAATAGACTTGGCCTTAAAACACAAGAATCTCAGTATCTTGGATGAGCTTAGCATCCAAGATCCCCCATTTATAGAAGTTGTTCTCGAGACCCCACTTCCCCTCCACTTCAGAATGCCACAGGTCATAATGTACAACAGTTCAGGAGACCCCTAGACTATTTGTAGCACTACAAGATGACTATGATGCTGCATCAACACTCCGACCCCATCATGTGTCGTGCCTTCCCCTTGACCCTCGAGAAGGCTGCAGGCATTTGGTATTTGCACTTGAGGCCGGGGAGCATCAGCAATTTCAAAGAACTCAGTTATGCTTTTGCTTCGCACTTCCTCAGCAGCAAGGGATCAAAGAAGATCTCGAAAAGCTTGTTCAACATTATTCAACACCGAGGAGAGAGGCTTTGAGCCTATATATCCAGGTTCAACTCGGCAGCCTGGGAAATCCCCGACCTCGACCCAAATGTTCAGATGATGGGATTCAAAAATGGGCTGAGGTCCTGGATCTTTAGCTCCAAGCTCACCAGGCACCTGCCCAAGGACATGAACGAGGTCCTAGCCCGAGTAGAGAAGTATATGCTGGCAGAGGATGATTAGGCATTCAGGAGGGAAAGGGAAGGAGAAACAGAAAAGAAGAGAAAGGACATCGATCCATAGAGAGGAGTGACTAAGAGACTCCACCAAGACAATAGGTACAAGTCCCACCCCTGGTTCGACAATTTCACTCCCCTTAATGCATCTAGGACTCATGTCCTCATGCAGCTTCAAGATAAGTCGGTCCTCCAATGGCCACCTAGGGCACAGTCCCTCTGCGGAGATCAAAGACAATGGTGCTGTTTCCACAGAAATTACGACCATGATACCGAAGACTGTCATGCCTTGAAAGAACAGATTGAGGCTCTTATCAGCCTAGGACACTTGAAGGAATTTACAAGTTTCCAAAGAAGAGAGGCACTCACCCAGCCAAGAAGAAACTTCGGGAATCTCCATCCTCGAGAGCAAGAGCGACGAGGCCCTTGCCAAGACTCCACAGCCAGGCGGGAAGCGCTTGGTCAGAAACACCAAGAAGTGGCAACTACCACCCGGATCATGAAGACAAATATGGAGGCCCTGCCGCCGGGGGGAGCTCAAAGCAAAGTAGTAAGGCATATGCCAGAACTGTGGCCTCTGTCAACGGACCTCATAAGCGAAGAAAGTCGGAGCTAGTGATCTCTTTCACAGAGGATGACTTGCAAGATGTGCAGACTCCTCATGACAACACAGTAGTGGTCTCTCTCTTATTAGCCAACCACGAGGTACGACGCGTCTTGATTGACAACATAAGCTTTGTCGATATATTATTTCACAATGCCTTCCAATACATGGAACTGAAGGACGAGCGTCTAGAGTCAGCCTCGGCCCCATTTTATGGTTTCGACAGATCTCCAGTTTTTCCCGAGGGAAATATAGTCCTCCCTGTCACCACAGGGACAGCGCCACGGACCTCCATTGTGCAAACCACATTTTTGGTGGTAAAGCTACCCTCCTCTTACAATATGATCATCGGGCGACTCACCCTTAACAAACTAAGAGCTATTATCTCCATGTACCATCTGAAGGTTAAGTTCCCCACTAGTGAGGGAGTGGGGGTGATCAGAAGGGATCAAAAGGCCTCTCGGGCCTGCTATTTGAATGCGATCAAAGAAAGAAAGAAGACAGAAGCCCTACCCCTCGAGATGGAAGACCTCAGGGATAAGATGAAAACCCCGAGAGAGCGACCAACAAAGGAGCTGACATCAGTGCCCCTAGGGGAAGACCCTACCTAAACTATCCAAATAGGGTAAAACCTCTCTAGAGAGCACATGAAAGAGCTCATTTCCCTCCTCTAGAAGAACTGGGATTTTTGCCCTAGAATGCCTGAGATTGACCCCAGGACCATTGAGCATCGCCTGAATGTGGACCCAAAGTACAAGCCAGTTGTCCAGAAGAAAAGATCTTTCTCCCTAGAATGCCAGGTTGCCATCAATACTGAGGTAGACAAGCCGCTTGAGGCTGGCTTCATCCAAGAGGCAAAATACCCAGAATGGGTGTCCAACGTAGTAATGGTTCGAAAAACCAATGGTAAATGACGGATTTGCATCGACTTTACTAACCTAAACAAGGTTTTCCCAAAGGATAGATTTCCCCTCCCCTGAATTGATCAGCTGGTGGACGCCACTTCGGGGCATAAACTCCTCTCCTTCATAGACGCGTACTCCGGTTACAATCAAATTTTCATGTACGGACCAGATCGAGAGAAGATCACCTTTATCACTAACCGAAGGTTATACTGCTACAAGGTCATACCCTTCAGACTCAAGAATGCAAGTGCAACCTACCAAAGTCTGGTGAATAAAATCTTCAAAGGGCAAATAGGACAAAACATGGAAGTCTATGTAGATGACATGCTGGTCAAGGCCATGAAGGCTCGGGACCACAGGACCGATTTAGAAGAAGCCTTTGGGGTCTTACACAAACATAACATGAGATTAAATCCAGCCAAGTGTGCCTTCGGAGCAACTGGGGGGAAGTTCTTAGGATTAGTGGTCACCCAAAGAGGGATAGAAGTCAATACAGAGAAGATAAAGGCCATCCTCGACATAGCCCCTCCTAGATCTGTGAAAGAAGTGCAACGACTCACTGGGAGAATCCCCGCCCTAAGTTACTTCATGTCAAAATCTACGGAAAGGTGCCTACCATTCTTTAAGGCCATCAGGAAGGCCAAAGACTTCTCCTGGACAGAAGATTGCTAAGAAGCATTCGAAGGGCTAAAAAAGTATTT